>CM036593.1:9836673-11092673 GCA_020745705.1 Hemiprocne comata | reverse complement strand
TGACTAATGCCATCAGACAGAGGTTAAGCTACTCACAAAGCCACACTTGCTCCAAGAAGATGTGAACATTCTAGTTAGTTGTTCAGTATATAGCTACTTCATGCAAAAGAAACATGAAATTCAAATCTACAGCCCTGGACGAGGAAGCGCTCTCCAGCCTGCATCCTAGCAAGTGGTTCTGCTTCATGTTTTGGGCACAGCTGGCAAGAGCAGCGGTCTTACACTACACATTAACTTCTTACTTCATTAATTACTCAAACAGCATATTTTTCTTGGCTTGGTATTTACTGTTGTTTCACTTGACTTAACTGTTGTAGGTCAGACTCTCCAGTTTATGTAAGCACTTTCATCTCCCTTGCTGAAACACTATTTTGTAATTTCCTGCAGCCATACTCTTCAGTAAATCACATCAGATATTCCTATGCATACTTACAGCAGCAGTACACTAGAGGGACTATTTTACTTCTTTCCATAACAGTAGTGTGTCCGAGTTTAAAAAGTGCCTTATTAAGTATTTTGGTGGGGGTCACTTTTTCGTCTTGTTTCTTAAAAATGAAGTTAACAAATTATGCAGCTCAAGAACAGGCAAATTACATTTTAAAAGTACTTTTCCACTTTTAGAAGAAACAGAAGTAAGTCATTTTACAACTCACTGTCTCCATAAACAGCCAACATTTACTTGCTATTGTCAGCTACTGTCAGGACTAGACCCATATTTATAGTCCTGATGTTTACCTGAACTGAAAATATGAAGTGATCAACAAATCTTGATGGCAACAGTTTTAGAGTTTATGCCAATAAAACCTAGAAAGACTCACTTGTGAGTTAGATATTCTAAACAGTCGTTTCCATGTATTTACTTCAATCAGTATATGCTTTTCTAAGACACAGTAAAAGAATTCACAACAACATTACCTTTTAAGTCTTTTTTCAAAATCTGGGCATCTAGCTTAGTACTGAAGCACTGCATTTTGTTGAAAACTTAGCTTTACTCCCCCCCCTTAAATACATTTATTCAAATACATAGAAACAGATTACCATAACATAAAAGCACTTATTTGCAGATGAAAAATATTTCCAATACCAAACCAACTTTTTGATACATGCACAAAGTAGGGAGTCTTGAGATACACATGTGCACATATTAATTATCTGGATATACATATACACTGCTCAGACCTCTGGGCAGATTATGAAATATAAATAGCTACAGCAAGTAGAAATCCAATGTTCCTAAAGAAAACAAAGACACACACTCTGCATCAATAGGGCAAGTCCCTTATGAGGCCAATTCCAATTGTCTCATATCCAGGATACTTCAAAGCCAAAACTGCTACTCATGGTCATATGCTGAGTGAGTTTTCATTGCACTGGTTTTCACTCATATATCAGGTTGGCGAGAGAGAGAGGAAAAAGACAAAAGAAAAAGAGCAATCATCATTTTGAATCTCTGTCACTCAGAGGTATGATGGAACTGCTATACATAAATATATTCTCAAATTACTTGTATTAAGAAAGGTTTATCATTTGCAACTCTGCAGTTAAACAGGCACAGAAGATGCAGGGGGAAACATATCTTAATATTTTACTATAATGCAGCATTAACTTTTGAACCAAAAGACCTCTAGGAATCGTTACATTTACATCTAACTGGGCTGACACATGTGAAAAAGGGTTCGTAGCCAGACAACTTCAGGGTGATTACACAGCTGCTGATCTAATGAGCATATTATTACAAGTAAAGGGTGTTCATAAGCTAAAATGAATGTTTTCCATCCATCTGCCTTGTTCTGGTATCATAAGTGTTAGTATTCTGTGTTGGTTCAGGTTAGTTTTAATCAAATCACAAGCCTCTAAAGGAGGAGAAAGGATGAGAGCTTTTCTAAAAAGGCAAAATGAATGAAAACTCATTAAAAAGGGAAGGCAGGGAGGGGGAAGAGATGCCCTAAAATCAAACCCTTTGTTTCACATAATGACACCTCTAACAGGCCCTTAAAAACAAACATCAAATTTTAAATACCAGCTCTGCAAATATGCCTCTACATAATAGTGCTATGGCATACATTGACTTGTCGAAGCAATACAGACACAAAGATGTGAAAGACAATTTACAGCCTTGGCATCCACACCAACATGACCTTAGGAACACAGCAGTCTGCAGACCTCCAGCAGGCAGAAATGTAATAGCCTGGTTTTATTACTCAGATTTTATGAAATCCAAGCTTTAGGTATACAGCACTGATAGCTGCAGTCCAAAGGAAAGTCATAAATTTACTTTCCACGGGGTAATCACCAGCTGCAGGATGCTGCCTGTTTCCTCACTGACATCACCTTCAGCTACCCCAATTCTGCCACCTTTCATTGTCCATGTCCATTCTTCCATTTCCACTGAACTACATCTTCAGGAAATACACCTGAGGACTACTCCATTTTTCTTTCCCCACCAAGGCTTACCACTGGCATAGTAGCAGTAAGAAAAATAGCCCAAATGTCCCAGGGAACGGTGGCAGAGAAATTCACAATCCCAAGCCAAGTTTTTTTGACTGACAGGAGCTTGCCTGCAACTCTGAAGAACATTTTGAAACCAGGTGTCAAATGCTTTTATGCAGAGGGAACAAGGGTAACACGACTGCTGTAAAAGCTGGTTTTGGCAATCCTGGGCGTTTCCTCCGAACACCAAGCCCCAGCTCCCGGCTGCCGGAAGGGACCTCAGAGGCGCTGCCCTGCCGCTGAGGGGAAGCCGAGCTGGCTCCGGGCACGAAAACCTCCGAGCTCTCCGGCCTGGGCAGGAGTTACCATACATGCATTGCCCTAGGGAAGGGCATGTTGTATCCATTGTCTCCAGTGTCTTCACGGATAAAGTGGCAGGAAAGGTCTTTCTACAGACAAAAAAAAAAAGTCAAGACAAAAAAAACCCTTTATGTTGCCTCTTTAGGTTTGCAGATAAGCTAACTACAGAGATGGAAAATGCTGGGGCTTCAAAAGCCCTGGGGAATCGACAATTGTAAAAGATGCAACATTTTCTCCAAAGCCTTCTAAGAAGGAGAGGTGGGAAGGAGTGCAGTTTGGCAGCAAGAAGGCAAGCAGAGATAGAGGAACAATTCTTTAAAACCACTCTGAAAGATAGGAGAGATGACCTAATGTCCAAAAGGATACATGAAAAATGGGCATATTTTACCCTTTTATTAAAAATAAAACATCTGACATTAAGTTAAAAATTTCCAAAACTGAAGAGTTCTGTTGTTGTTTCTTTTCACATTATACCAAACAAACCTTGATGTCGTAAGTTTACATAACATATGAAGTATCCAAAGCATTTTTCTCTAGGACAGTAGGTAAAATCAAAGCATAACTGTAGTTTCCAGCAACGGGGAGACTGGACCCTTCACTAGCCAAGCTCCTCCTCCTCCCATTTCATGAACTAACATTTTCAACATTTCATTCCTTTTATAGAGATTGATAGCTCTGATCGCACAAACTCCTAAACTGGAGTAGTAAGACCAGCAGATAACTACATGGGACTGCATACTCAACTCCCAAGCATTACTTACAAAAAAAAAAAGGCAAAATTGAATGCTCTCCAGGAATTCATAAATCTCAATGTCATATTATTAGGACTATAACAAGCAACTCTTTAATAATCCACATCCAATTATGGACACAAATGTATACACATTGAACAAACGCAGTGCTTGAAATCCTGTTTTTTCAAACTTCAGGTCAGTGACAAGGCTACTCCAAAAGCATGAAAGCTTCTCTAGACAGTTCTGCTCTTACAAGGAACTGAGAAATCCAAATTGCACAAGCAGCACACCCCTGTTAATCATTTTGTCCAAAAGGCCAAGAGCCTCTCACCAAAGCACGGGGAGGGAGTTTTTGTAGTTGCTTCCTGTCTGCAGCTTGTGGTTTGGGTTCTGTGAATACCTTCCAGCCCTCAGCATGCCTTCAGGGGATTTAAATTTAGAGTTGTTTTTTTAACATGTTGCTGAAAGAATAACCACCTTACTTTAAGCACCACAGTGACAGAAACAGAGCACTTGAACACTGCAGATAATGGCATGAGTGCAGACTGCCTTCAAGCACACTATCCTTGTAAAAGTTAGTGAATTAAATAGGATTTTGTACTTGCTGATGCATTTATTACATTTCAGGTTTTACATGGAGGGCAAAGGAATATAAAAGGATATGCCTACGACAGTACTGCAAAACCTAGCCACTATTAAATCATTCTAGTTCCCTTCATAATAAACTCTATAAGGAGAACCTATATATAACCTATACCTACAAACCGCATCTTTCAGCTGTATTCTGCTTTGATCAAGTGCTCATTTTCAATACTTGGTAAACACTATTATTGATGATACCACAATTTTCTACCACATTTTATATGTGTCATAACACTACACAGTCAAGGACAAAACACCTTTCTCCTGCATTTTAAACAGCACATTTTAATATAACCTCCATTTTTTTCTTAAATGTAAGCATCCATTTTATACTCCTTAATGACATAACAGTGAGACAATCAAGGGTGTTCAGATTTTTAACACCTTTTTTTTAATAGGAATGGGAAACAAAAAAATCAATGTTGTGTGTTTTTCCAAGTTACATTTCTTTTTACACTGTCCTTAGACTTCAAAAGACTATTTTTACATGTTTGAAAAGAAAAAGCAAATTCTCTAAACTGCAATCAGCAGTTTGTACACTATGTATACATTTTGGGTGCTCTTGACCTTGGATGTTTAAAATTAGCATACAAACGTTTTAGAAGGAAACTAGTGCTTTCATATTCATTATTGATTGCATCTCAAGTATCATTTTAGGTATACACCCTGGAGGTTAAGTGACATGTGGTTTCTTCACTTCCACTGTATTATTTCACTTTAATATTAAAACTGACTCCTTGTCAATTTTGCTATTAGCAAGAAGGATATTCAGAGGAGATTGTGCAATGGAGCTTCCCTTCCCCTCTTCTGCTAAAAGCAGAGGAGGATCTTTCTCTTCCTGCCTTGAGAGAACCAGTCACTCCCATGCCCCTCCATGTTCTGAACTGACTTTAACCATTGACTATAAATTCAGCTGCAGTGTGTCTTTGTTGAATGGTACCAAGTCATACTAGAACTACGAACTGAATTTGCTCTGGTACACAATCACTGAAGATAAAGATATTTATTAGAGCTAAACATACACTATATGTACCCTCATTCTCTGTGAGAAGAAAATTTCCCCTGCTACAGTGGGCAGTGCAAAGGGAAGTGAGCTGTTCTTTTTGATGCAATTACCCTTCAGCTCCTCACAGTGGCTTACAAAAGCCCAAGGCTATCTTTCAAGCCTCACCCTCTAGAGATCTCTCTTCTGTACCAAAAGAGACAAGGGATTGAATCAGTCCATCAGAAAAGCATTGCACTTACTTTCAACACTACAAAAAAGATACACAATACACACGATGCCTGTGTGTGTAAAACTGACTTTTACTCTCACTGTCTTCCACTCCTATTTTAAAAATCATCATTTTTGATACAGGATAAAAAAGGATACTTGAGAAGACATCCTGCAATGGGAATGGTAATACTATAAACTTCTATTATAGAAATGTTAAAAGAAAAGAGGTTTTATTTTCTCCCTAATCATCTGTTCATTTAGATTAAAAAATATAACTATACTACTGTAGCGAAAGAAAACACAAAGCAAGATCTATATCACATTATGTTGGTACGTAGTTCTCCTTGAGCTGGATCCTTATACTGAAGATTACAAAATGAATGAGAGAAAGTAACTTGCTATTTTATTTTATTTTTATTGCTTCATTATTCTCTCGCTTTGTTCCCTGGAACATGCAGCAGCTTGCAGGTTGTACCATTATCTAGGTCTATAACTTTCCCCTTAGAAAGAGTACTGCACTTTCAAAATGCCACTGCAGAACCATGGGAAAGTAGGATTCCTCTCTATTTTCCTTTTTAAAAAAATATTTGTAATATATTTGTACTTCATTATAGTAACCTACAAAATACAACCTCTGTACTAGTCAGTGTCTGACTGACATCTTATAGTCTTAGCACTGACACTAATGCTGTCCTTATGCTGTCAATGACAAATTTAAGCCAGCCAGACTTCAGAGAGCTTACCATCTAAAAGGTCAGTAGACAGAAAAGACAAACAAGACACTTAACAGGTAGTTCATTTTAAATTACTAATTTTTTTTATTTTAATTTTTATCTGAAACACACATCTATTTAGGTCAATGTTTTTTTCCCAAGCCAGCCACCTATTAACATTGTAAAACACATAAGTATTTGAATAAAAGCAAAACAAATAAAAAAGTATTTGAACATGAGAATAATTGCAGAAGATCAAAAACTCCTCACCTCTGTACCAGGCATAACATTCTATTAGGTGTTATGTCCATATTATTAAAAAACCTAGATCTCATAACTCTACATCCCTGGTCTGTCCTGTCCCAAGTCCTTCTCCCCAACCAGATATAAAGTAGAGATACTACTTAGGCACTCTACACTCTAGTTAAGGAAAACAATACTTGCTTTAACTCTGCCTATCATGGTGGGAAACAGAGGGCAGGGTGTGCTCCTCATAATACAACTGTGGTGTTTCAGGCACTCTATTTCTCTTACAAGAAGAAAATGCTGAGTATTGCTTTGAAGAATGCTTTATTCTTCTGTTGTATCAATCATCTGAAGACACAGGGCAGCCAACATCTCTGATACTAAGCTAGGAACTGCAGCACTGGACCTAAATTGCAGAGACGAATCAGATTTCTTTATAATATAGCTAACAATGTTATGAGACTTCTAAAATATGTCCTTCTGTTAGGGACTACTTCTTCAGTTTTAACTTGTCTAGAGATTAGAAAGACAATGTCGAGTTCAAGCACGTGATAGGGATCATTCTGTGTATTTTAGATGTAGGTACTGTGACAAGTAAGACCAAACCACAGATAGCTACCACTAGCCATTTAGTTATATTTAACCTTAAGTTGTCACTTGGGTTTTCACCAGAACTATTGGCTTCAGAAATTTCTCTCTCTATCCTCTGCCTCGTGCTCTTCCTCCACTTATTTCTGCCCTGCACTGAAGCTTGCTACTGTCTTAGCTGTGCTAACTCAACTGTTAGCATGGTCTTCTCATGAATTAATGTCAGAGAATCAGTACACAGAGACATAGGGAGGGACTGATTTCTTCAGATGTTATTCTAAAGGACAGATGAACTCCTCTGCTCATGTCCCACCTCAGCCAAACCAACGGGTATGCTGGCATGACAAAGGGGCTGGAACAAAGGAGAGGCAGCCAGTTCTGACATTAATATTGCCTCTTAGAGTACACAGAACTATACCTCACTTTTACTCCATAAGGTTTATAGGTATTTCCAAATATTTTGTGTGGAATCATGCTTAAAAGCATTTCTGAAAGGACATGGAACTGAACACATCTGGGATTGGTAACATCTGGTTATGAAATTTCATTGAGGCTGATTTCAGGCCTAATTATTCATGACAAAAAAACCAGTAGCACATAAGAGTTTACTTGAACTCTTCACATCAATTGAGTAGGACATCTCAGTCCAATATGGTGTGTCCAAACCAAACACAATATCCAGAGTGTTATTTATTTCCACTACAGTCAATCTCAGCAGAGGCCTAACAGTCAACAAATGCGAGATCACCTGCAGGTGAAGAGATGCACCTAGATAACTCACCATGAGTAATGCTGAAAGCCATTCTCTGTCCTAGACAAGAATGAGCTACCAGAAGAGGCCATGCTTTATGAATATCAGGCTCCTGCAGCTTCTGCAGTAAATGCACAGTCATTTTGGGCAGTAAAACTGGGAAAAAATATATTGCAATGAACAGACCTTGTATAAGCACTCTGGCTTTATCTAGCATACAGTATGAGAGATAAACCTTACATGATACCTATGGTCTCCTAGTAGTTTCTCATAGTTATTATGGTCTTAATGAAAGGGAATGTTTGTGGGAAAGAGTTCACGTCTGAACCTTTCTTCAGATCAGCAACAAAACTCACAAATTTCACTATCCGCGCAGGTTGGGAGCACATGTTTTGAAGTTACAGTCCATGTCAAACAGCAACCCAACTTGAGCCATGCCTCTATCTTCTCCATTTTTTATATCAAACTTCAAATCTAAAACAGAGATCAGTTAAAATGTGCACAAGTTGATGAATGCTAAACAAAGTAACTGAAACAGCCTCAATGCCAAAATGTCAAGTAAGTTGTTAAGTATTAGTGCTTGTAGTTTTAAACACACAGTAACTACAGTGTTTCTTAAAACTGTCTCTCTTTTCACTTGGCAAACAGTAATTTTACTGCTCACAGATATTTCCAACTGCACAGAAATTCCTTTGCTGCACTCACACCAAAAAAAGAAGCTTCAGGGATGAGTGCATCAAAAACAGTGAAATAAAGCAATGCTTAATTGAGGCAGATGCAGGAAATGTAATCCTCAGACAGCAGTGAAATTGGTGGGTTTGGACAGACAGAAATTTTGGGAAAGATGAGATACCAACTGGAGAAAGATACAAGAAAGAAAGTTGAAGGAGAGAGGATGGGGCAATGGAGGAAGAGGAGTGTCACGGTTTGGCTCCGGGTTGGCAGTCAAACCAATAACAATAACGGTCTCCGTCCCACCCCCCTCCCCCAAGGTAGGGAAGGAGGGAGAAAAAATGAGAAAGAGAGGCTTTCTGGGTTGAAAAGTGAAATAGATTGATTTTCATTATTAGTGATAAGGGAATATGTATATTTATAAAGGGATGTGCAACACCCGATCCCCTCCCTCCTCCCCCAGTGACTCTTCTTCCTGGTGACTCCCAGCTGAAGGGGGGAGTGTCCAGGTGCACAGACAGGGTCCTCAGATGTAGGCTATGAGGAATAAATGGGAAAAAAAGAGAGAGAGCCAAAGAGAGGGTGATAGAAGTGACAGTAAGCAGAAAAGAGAGAGAAAAAGGAAAATCAAAGGCTTGACTTCTGTGATGTCTTAACTTATACCGAAAGCCAAATAGAGAAAATATTATGAGAAGGGAATATTCTGATTTGCTGATCCTGCCTTCAGTCTAATCTGCTCCCCATAGCAGGGGGGGAGGCTGCAGACAGCCAGAAGTGACCTTGGTTATTATCAGTCCACTGGTGCTGCTAAAAAAAAAAAGTTCACTGAAAGAAAAAAAAATCTGGCAAAGAGAAAGTTCACTTCACCCTGGCTCAAACCAGGACAAGAAGAAATCTCATTCTAGGAAAGTAATGCTGTCAGTTTTTGAAGGGGGTTGCAATGACAAAAACATCATCTCAAAAACCAGGAAACAAGAAAACTGAAACTAAACCTGAAAAGCAAATGAAATCTAAAATGAGAACAAAGAATGTCACAGTTCCCTCAATGGTCATTTGTTTGCAAAAAAAGATGCTGTATGTTTTCCACGAAAAGAAACAAAAATATCCACATTAATCTTATTTGTTACTTTTATCACTGTAGCTGAGGTACGTACAGCATGCACAGCCACTCACAAGGTAAATTTTGTGAAGTATGTGGATCAGCTAGTACAAGGTACAGACATCAGCATCTGCTCTGAAGTTAAATTTGGCTTTTGAGAAGTTATTACTGCTGTTCAAGGATAACACAACCATGAAAATCACTCTTATACTTACTTGTTAGTATCGCTTGTACTGTAGACCGTGGGGAAAAGCTTTTAAGACCTGCATTACAACAAATTATAATTCTTTTCTATTAAGATGAAGGTCTAGTTCTTGGACAAAATTCAGTGCTACATATCTACAAGACAGGCCAGGCTATGGCAGTAGAAGTTTAATTTTTCAGTGGATTTTTGATTACTGACTTACTTATGTATCCCACCGTCTGTGACGTTCCGAACATGCACCATTTCGCCTCCATCTTCAGAGACCTACTACAACTTGTTAACGTCTAACAGAGCAGGCAAGGAAAAAGGGCTTCTGACAGGACTCACTGCCTTGCTAGGTTCCTCTGGCTGAGCAAAGCTTCACAGCAAGTGGGTTTTTTCCCTTAAGAATTAGGTCTGCCAAGCCAACTAACATAGGTCAATTTCAAGCCATCATAGGGTCTGAGGCTCTCTGTGGGATTCTTTCCCATCAGCCAAGCAGCTTTGATACAAGGGTACCAAGTCACAACACTTTTTTTGTGTTACTTTGTTACCTTGCTTTTAACATTTTACCTGACTTTATGAAACAAATTTATAGCTGAATTCCCCTGCATACCCAGAGCACTGCACTTGCAAACATGCCAGGAAACACAAGTCCCTTTGATACCATACCTACCTAAACAATTTCACTGTTTCTCAGCAAAGCATTTTCAATGTCGCACAAATAGCAGAACAAGAACTAATGTTAGTAAGTTTAGGCAAGTAGGTTTTAACTACTAGCTACTATCTATTAATGGGTATATTTTTCATTATATTAGGGGACTATAATTTTTTAAAAATAATTTCATTATTTAGCATAGAAGGCAGCTCAACTTCTTCATGAGTTTATGTTATTTTTACTTGGCAAAAGCAGTATTTTCTCACAAATGCTTATGAAAACAGCTGCCTCTAAACCAGCACCTGGCTTCATCTTCACTTCCCATTTTTGGGAAACCACTTTGAAAACATTTTGGATTTTCTCTCTCAACAGACTAACATAACAGAGCATCTTTCATGTCTCCCAGAAAAATATACCTACTGGGGAAAAAATAAAAAAAACAACTTATGCTCACTAACTCTTATTTCATGCTCCTAAATAAAAAACATCTTTTTCTCTTAGCCGTAACTAGGAACATCCAGGGTACATTCCCAGTTGACTTACTTCCACATACTCCACCTACTTCAACGTTAGGGGCTAAAGACCTGTCTTTTAGTGTTGAACTGTATCTACAGCATTAGGCACAAGTGTCCAAATTAAAAAAACAACCAATGCATTAGAATTCCAACTAGCTCCTATACAAATTAGCAAATATCTTAAGCACTCTATTTATCTCCCCTGAACTAGGCAGAGATTTTAAACCATACTGGCCCTGAACAGTAACACTCACAAAGTTGATGAGACCCTCCTGCACACCTCCAGTGCTGCCCAGACACTTGCTAATGGACAAAAGAGCAGCAAGAGCAGCACAGAGAACAGCAGCGTGCGCTGGTGGGAGCTGCTGCAGCAGCACACACTCGCACCAGCAGAGTGAGTGAAAAAAGCCAGCGTCTTCCCATCACAACTTGAGGGTTTGAACAGCCAAGCTGTGGCCTTCTCCATGCAAAGGGAGAATTTATGTAACTCGAGTCACTACAATGGCTTTGCAGCCTAACTTCAGACAGAAGTTTTACACTCACATCATTAACTATGTCTCAAGTTTCCACCCACCTTCCCCCCGCCCGCTTTCTTTGTTTTTCCACTATATGCCTCAGACAACTCAGACTGTCAGCACTACATGGAGTCTCTGCTTCTGCAAACACACACACAAGCAGACGTGCCCCACAAAAGCACATGCTTACTATAGAGCACACTAAACCTCCCTGATTTGCACTGCACTCTTCGTTCAGCCCAAACCTAAGAGCTGCCAGAAGACTCTCTTGCTCTTTCTATGCAGAATTATCCCTGGGAAGATCTTGATCAGTGTCGCAAACCGAGATGGGAAACTGCGACTCACTGCCCTACACAAAGGGAATTGAGGGCTGAGGACCACTCCCTGTCACACTCACAAACAGTGTTTAAAAATCAATAGGTTTATTAAAGGCACTAATATCTAGGCGGGGTTATTGCTACAGAACTACAAAGCAACAGCAATCGTAGGGAAGAATAATGCAATACAATACAGCAACAGTACAATACAATACAATACAAACAATCCTATTCCCCCCCCCCAGTCCCCCCCCCCAATCTCGGTCCCGGACAGAAAATGAGGGAGAGAACTTGGAGAGAGCCTTTGGGGAGATTAAAGGAAGTAAGTGTATAGTAGAGGTGTGTGTGAATGGGTGAATGTCTGTAAATGTTAGTAAGAAACGTCAGAGTGTAATCAAGTTCGCAAATCTCACCACCGGGGTGCGGCCGAAGCCGATCCCTAGTCGGGACCCTTGTTCTCCAGCGAGTCCAGGCGGGCAGTCCGTTCAGCGTGCTCATACACCAGCAACCACAGAGGAGAAGGTACGCAGCAGCTACACGACAGCCTCCACAGCGTAGGAGTGTTCGCAGAGCGCGCCCGTTGCTCCCCTCCGGTTCCGGCCTCGCCGGGCCCCCTGGGAGCTGTAGTCTGAGTCTGTGCGCATGCGCCTGCTGCCTCTAGCCTCTTCTTGTGCCGGGGAGTGCATTACCAGGAATGGTCAGTAGATGTCGCTGGATTAAAGGCCATAATAGAGTCCGTCTCTCACAATCAGCTTCTAGAATTTATAATCCAGGCTTCTTAAAAGTGCCATCACTCAGGTACTTTGTATTGCCTTATTTTCTATGGCACAAGCTTCATCTTCTGTATTCAGACACTAGGAGCAGTTTTTTACCTCATTTGTGAGTTTTTATTAGAAATGCTAGAATTAGAAAGCTAAACCCTTCTCTCTGATTCAATGTCCTCTAATTCAGTTTTAAATGAGGAATCAGATACTGCATCCTAGAATTTGATAAATGAACTGAGAAACTCAGGAAAAGTTCATCTGGTCTAAGTCCAAATTTCTGACCTCTTGAGCTATCACAGCAGTTCATATATGCATACATTGATCAATATTTGTTATAGACATCAGTACATGAATGATCTCTTCTAAGCACCCCGTTATTGCATAACATAATTTTTAATGTCAACTCTTACAAATTGGAAGAGAAACAGTCTCAGAAAAATCTGAGATAAAACATCCTTTTGAGTCATTCCAAATAAAAGAAAACATTTTATTTTAAAAATATTAAAGTATATTTATTTAACAACTTGTTTGTGTCAAAATTCAAAGTTCCTTCTTTGCAACTTCATTACAAGAGGTTTGGGGCTCTTTTCAGTTTAGACAGAGGACATAAAACTTTATCAGAACATCAGTGCTAAGAATTTTCTTTTCCAGAGGTTTGCTGGTGCCAGACAACACCAAACATTTATATGTTGAATAGCACAGTGAGATAAAACTATGCTCTGAACCAGCTGCAAGACGCAGCAAGCAAAACCACACTTGAAAATTCTTCTTTACACAACCAAAATGAGAGAACACACCCTCATATTAAGTTCCAACAAATGTATAAGAGGAAAAGAAGCTCAATTGCAGGATTTCCAATAGAACTATAGTTCTCCTTTTGCAAGTAGAGAGTACTTATCTGGTAGGCAGAAAAAATTGAAGATGTATTTAAATAAGCACAGGAATAACGGGACTGGTCTCCCAGCAAAAGCCAAGAGACAAAATAAAACTGCAGAAACAGCAGCTCTGCAGTCCAGAGCCTGCAGTAGCAAGCAGTCAGAGCAGTCTGCTCTCTGTTCTCCCACTTCACCATGTCTCCTCCCTTAGATCTCTTCCTCTTCACTTTAATATTGACCAATAAAATACCATCTATATAACTTCAAAACCAACTGATGTTAAGAAATCCCAGGGAAGCTATAAACAGGAAAGCATGAAAGCATTTTATCCCATACATGTCCCACACTTCTGAACTCATACCATGGGGGAGACACATGCTTCTACTTGGTATGTTACTGCTTTGCTAATGTCAAGTTCATAACCAGCACCTTTTCCTAGTTTTTAGGAGACTATTTCAGGCAGAGGTGGACTACTCACTTTCACAAAAGAAACAGGCATAAGGAAACATTTAAAAGCTCCACAATTTGAATACAGACGTTCTCATGCACTCCCATTTAACCCCACATCCAGCATCAGCATGCTTAATGCTGCTGAACCAATGGTTACTCTAATTATTAATACATACAAAGGTAAGATTTAAAATCAGTCTGGTTGTGGCTCCTACAGATTCCAAATTTATGCCACCCACCTGTGGGTGGCCAATCTCCATCAAAAAAACAAAATGTAAATATAAGTTACTCTGTAAAAGTTCAAAATCAAAGTGCATGTTATGCTTAAGTTCCTACTATTTGAGCACTTTCACTAAGTTTTGGATTATATTATCTAATGCTTGCTAGAAAATGACTTTGTCTTTCCTATGTTCTGAAAAAAAAACATTAATTCATATTCCATTTTGTTTAATTTTATAAGGAAAATGTCTGTAGAAAGTAAGGCAATATTGGAATATTTATTTAAAATCAGATGCCTAGTCTAGAATCCACTTTTTCCAATCACAAACCACATGCTAAAGTGTGTTAATAATATAAATAAAAAGTATTTATCCTAATTTCAAGCAGCCTTGTACTCATTCGGCCAGGAAAAACCTGTTTGTTTTCTAATTAAGATATAATAATCATGATTTAAAACATTTTTTGCCACAAAATATGCAACTGAGAAAAAAATCTTATATTGAGTCCACATCCAGCCTCCAAGTTAGCATATACGAAAATGTAGACCTCATCATTTTGAAAATGGTATGACAACATTTCTAATCAGGTGGTTTAAGAACTTTAATTAACTTAACTGAGCTAATACTTCAAGACTCATAACAAAGCTTTTTTCCAACAGCCAGATTGTTTCCCACAGATGACACAGACTGTGTCTCCATCCACTATGCAGGGTACTCAGGTTGGCCAACCTTTCTTTTCAGCTATCTAAAAAATGCTAAGGGAGGTCCTCCCCCTCCCAAATCAAAACACATTAAAATAAACCCAGAACTATGTCACTCAACAATATTTAGCATATCAGAATAAGTTGCAAGAAAGGCTGACATATATACAAGTGCTTAAATCTCAGAAGATGTCTATGTATTTTGTACTTTTCAAATAAACCAGTGGTGATCAAGAGGTAAAATCATAAGAAATTGCAAAAGCCAAGTAAATATCTTAAATGCAAAAGAAAGTGATCTCAAGAGACACATTCACAGCTGGCCATTTGATTTAAACAGCAATGAAATTTCTTATTCATTACTTGGCCAAGTGACAAAAGCATTTAAAAGAAAACTTGCAGGTAAAAAAAAATATTTGAACATTTGGTCTCAACTCCTTGTTTCACTGCTTTTCAAAGGACAGCTTTTGAAGGCAAGAATACATTGTATGGGATCATCACCGCATGCAAACTATAACCTCTTATCGGGACTTTGATAGTAACAATATTTAGACAACAAGAAGAGCCAATTGTTTGTACAGTGGCTGCCACAAGCTTGACATTGTTTCCTTCCCTAATGTTATGCTTTACTTTGCAAATCTTCTGTGAGGTGCCAGGCAATGTCACCTCCTAGTCATCTCCCCAAGCCCAGAAGCAACTCCCAAGGTATATTCAGGTACAGCAGTCAGAGAGCATATAGCTACTGCTACGCCTCATACCACTCAGGAAGATTATTCTCTTTTCACCTAACACTGAGGGAGGAAAAGGCTACCTAGCATATTACTGAGTCACTGTGAGATCAACAGCATCTCTACTTGACACTTCAAACTGCACTGTGAGTATTAGACAAGAGCTTACCCCCAGGAAGGCTGAGTGCGAAATCGTGGAAAAAGCCCCACCCCACCAATGACTTAACAATTTTTTGCTCTACTCCCCTGCAAGAACACAGCAGTAAATCCTCCCATAAGCCATTTATATATTTTGGTAAAAACTGGATCATACCATACACTGAATTACTTACTTAGTATTAATTATCCACTGCAGGAAACACACACCATGTGCTTCCACAGTGTCACTGGTATTTTTGCTCAAATCAGTTCCATTTTGAAACTCTTTCAACCTTTCAGCACCTTCAAGTTGATTTTTGGGGAATATATTTATGACAACTAGCCCTCAACTGTTTTTCTTAAGTAGTTCTGACAAGCATCCCTTACATGTTTACAGAACAAAATAGGTTTCTGTTAAAAATATACTCAGACCTAAATGCAACTCTATTTAATTTGGGTATTTTATTAAGGTTAACATTTGCATATAAAATATGCTTGGAATAGCACCTTCCAAAAATTCAAATCATACGCTTTCGCCAGCTGCCTCAGCACCACACTGCCTTGTGCAGTGTACCCATGTTGCTGCTTCATATCAAAGACTCTTCACAGGCAGGTCTTGAGACCTATGCTGGCAAATTACAGGTTTAAACTGTAATTGGGTGAAATCTAAAAACTGATTTACTTATAGGCTAGCAGTAGCTGAAGTGTGTAATTTCATTTCAGTTTCGTTATTAATTTTATTTGATAATACTATTTTATTCTGTAATATTACTTTCTACATAGCAACTGTCATTATATATAACCCGTTTTAAACAGGTTCCCAAGTTTATCAGCTAATACATTAATGATAAAATTTTACACTGAATGATTTAACTATTGAATGGCTATTTTGGAAATGACATCCTCCATTTTCAACTACCAACATTTCACCTTCAAAATCTCATGCAGAAAGCCATGAAAATGCAAACAATCTGTTTAATAGACTTCTCCAAATAAATCTCAGGTCATGCTTCACAGTTAAAAACGTTTAGGATCCAAAACCTAAGATCCAGCATTTCTGCTGTAACATGTTTTCGCCAGAAGAAAAAGCCATCTCCCTAAATACACTTAGTGTTTGCACAGACAAATCTCAATCACCTACAAATAATATAAGCTTTTCAGATCTGTAACTATGTTGGAATACATTCTCCTGGCTTATTTTTCTATTACCAGGCTATTTCAAGTATCCATCTTTTTCAAAGGCATGCAGTGGCTGTGTATCTGACATTTATTCATAACACAATCACTGTGTCAGAATGAAAAACAGCAGAACAATTGCTTATTAACAAACACCTCTCTAGCCTCATCACCAGCATGTTAAGCCCTCTAACACATTTTGTAAACATTTCTCAATAACTCCTACCTATTTCCTTTTTATGAAATACTCAAACGTTGTTTCCTGCTGCAAACCATTCACTGCAGGTTTCACTTTCTATTGAAATTGGACATAAAAAGCAGTGAATGAAATTACAACCTAACTACCAAAGCACTCTTCAGGCTAGAGAAACCCGGAATTGTTAACATTTACAAACAAAGAAGCAGCAGCTAGTCTTGGAAGAGACATTGTTGTTATTTTCACTTGAGTACACTTCTGCTTTACAGAGGAGACCTACCAGCCATATGCAACTAGCAGGTGGTCTCCCTGCCTTACCTGCATGAAGACAGGAAAGCTCTACAAACTGAGCAGAAAAATCACAATCCAGATTTCCACCAGCATATCAACATCTCCCAGGTTTGGCCCCATGAGGTCATTAGCAGCTAGTCTTGGACAATGCTTACAACTTGCATGACTAACTCTTCATGGGAAAGCCCAACCCTGCGTAAGTGACAGTTTGTGCCACCATTTCCCTGTCTTGCAACTTGTGCCTCCTCCAGGTAGAGTTCACAAGTGGTCCAAGTCTCTCTAGCAGAGATTTAGCAGAGACACCCTTCAATACTGTTTTAAACTCACATTTATAAAAAGAGAAATAAAGAGAGAGAGAGAGAGGCTAGAAAACATCTTCAGTAAAAGAGAGGTTTAGATATTTCAAATCATTCCAAGGAAAAGAGAGGCGCAAAAAAACAAACCTAGTAACTACACTTCAACTTTTTTTATATTGGAATGGAGCAAAGTCTCCAATTTTATTATTTAAAACTATGCTTAGATAATGTATCAAGTTAACTGTCATCATTAATGCATACAATGAAGAGCAACATAGAGAATGATAGCTATTTCAAGTTGTTAATTTTTTAATATGCTTTTTGTTTGTTTCTGCTTCTTTGCCTCCTAATGCAATCAACTAAGATTCAAAGTGAGCTGCAGGAAACAGTAACAGATAATAGTGCAAAAACACGTTCTAGGTAATTCATAGTGTTGCTTGTGTCATTCTCTTGCTTAGACAAATGGCCAGGCACAGAGGAACAGCACTTTCCATCAGCAGGAATACAGTTTACTAATATCATGGTAATTAAGCTACATTTGTTGTAATCAAAACCCTTCGAGGACGCACCAGTAAGAGACTGAATGCTTTCTTATGTAGATACTGTATAAAATTATTTCCCATTTTAAATGGGGTGCCCACTTTAGTATTACTTTTTAATTAGTACCCTACTGTATCTTGAACACGAGACTGATTTTTTTTTTTAAATCAAAGATCTTCTCACATTCTTTCCTGTACCCTTTGCTAAAATCTCAAGTAGAACTGAAATACAGCAAATGGGTTGATTCAGATATTCAAAACTAGAAAATACATAGAAGAAATACAGGCAGAGACAAATAAAATCAGGAAGGAGGATAAAGGCCCAACAAATACAAGAAGTGATAAGCCACATATTATTTTCCTAAAAATCTGGAAATACTGCACTATTTTCAAAACAGCACACAAGCACACAGGCTATCCTTGACCTGCTTATATTTAAAAATGCTAACCAAAGCTGGTAGCCAAGTGTTCAAAACAACCACCCAACCCTGTAAAATGACTATACTTGAGTCTGCACATGACTTAATGAAACATTAGACTTGCATATGACTGGTAAAAGCAGACCAAGTGTAGTCCAAACCACTCGTTAGATTCTCTGCCTAGAAATATAAGTATAAATTTAAACAAAGAAGACAAAGCCAAACCTGAACATGACTTGCACAAGTAAGTCTCTTCTCATGGTCTGAAAAAGGATGTGCAGTTGACCGTGTCAGAATGTACCGTTATGGAAAATCGATATATAGAGAACACTGATTTAGATCTGAAATGGAGAGCACCTTGAAAATATACACTCTCATAAAACCAACCCTAAACTCAATGTAAAGTCCAGTCTGAGACTGCCATGCAGTAAAATTAATTAAAATAGGGAAACATCCAGGTAGTTTGGGCAGCAGTAAATGCTAAGGGTAAAACAGTAATTGTTGCCACAGATGTTACTTTAACTTTGCTATAAGCCTTAGAGCTCATAGCTTGGATCAAGTCTTCCCTACTAGGCTGTAGGAAATCAGTTAGGAATCTAGGACAAAGGACTACCCAATTCCTAGTTAGGGAAATAAAAGGCTGATGTGCAACGGATGGTCTTTGTCAGAGCTGAGACCATGTACTGACACCAGTTTCTCTTTCTCTTTCTTTTCATCACTCCCAAAATACAAAATGGAATTAACAGGAACATAACAGGAGAGAGGAAAAAAAAAATCTCCTTTATTACAACAGTGACGGTATTTTTTTACTCTGAATTTAATAACTACAAGCAGACATGAGGAACATCAACTGAAAGCAAACATTCCCCAGCTCAAACAAGGCAGAGGATCATTAAGTGAGAAAAAATTGTAAATCCTTTAGCTCTGCAACTGTGCTCTACTTCAGTCTCCGACTTGAATGCTTAATTTGCACCATTGATGGCAAAAATAGAAGTGCTTTGGTCCAAAAATCAAGGACCGAGCCTTTGTAAGTTCAGTGGAAAAAAACAATCTGGCATCTTTAATGAGATGCAAAATTCAACCATAATTTGCATCAGGCTTTTTAGGCTGAGGTCAAGCCCATTTCATGTGGTAACTGGAAATATCAGAATGACCAACAGGCCAGGGTAACTGCAATAGCCATATACTACTTGTTTCCAGAGACATTAAAATTTTATGCCGATGTCATTTGAATCTCCAAATCCTAGAGCAGACAGACAAAAGAACAAGCAGAAAACCCAGGTAGCAAGCAGGAGAATCTAGGCCAAAGCAGGAGAGGGATTCTCCTAGAAATTAACTGTATTGCAAGCAAAAGAGAACATGGAACAGCTTCTACAAATTGTATTTCAGCTTCTCCTCTTTCACTCCCTCTTCCACCTATGAGCTGTATT
Source organism: Hemiprocne comata (assembly GCA_020745705.1). Lineage (NCBI taxonomy): Eukaryota > Metazoa > Chordata > Aves > Apodiformes > Apodidae > Hemiprocne > Hemiprocne comata. Next base: position 11,072,815 of record CM036593.1, on the reverse strand, counting down.
AACAGAAAACTGTCATACTTTTCCTCTTTGGAAGCCCCCAGGTTTTGCAGGAGAGGTTGAAAAAACAAACATTTCCTACCCTTTTTAGAGGGTGTGCAATTTCACTATCACAAAAAGAAGACTCCAAACTCTGCAAGTCTCCGATTTATTGCCTCACTAATTTACTTTTAGCTTACATTTGTGTTACTTTAATCAATATTTATAAATTCAGGAAGTTTTGGGTTTAGTTGTCAGTTTCACCCTCATCTTTTGGTTACTGAAATGCTTGTATTACAAGTACTGTAGGCAATTAATTCCCTGTTTAAAAATAAGTTTTAAAAACATTTCTAACCACAAATGTGTGAGAATACCTAAGTTTTCAGCCCTGTTAAGCCTACCCGAGCTCCAAATCTCCTCATACTCCAAAACTACTTCCACCTCAAAGAGAAATACACGCTCATTCCATGCTGAGTTCAGTGTCTCCAGGATACGTGAATCAGATATACCTAACATTTAGACAAGATCATCTTAACAAGAGAGAAACATACTCAGAAACTCAGTTTTATCCTCTCATATTAGCAGTTTCTCATTAACTTTGACTTTCCAAACGTGTTCACATTTGCTGAAAAACTGAACAGAAGCCTATATTATGTAAGGACTCAAAATCTTCTGATACCTCCAAAGTATCCCAAGCACTCCTTGGATGAGAATTTTTCATTAATGATCAAATACTTGTGGTATCTTCAATACTTTGTGATGTGGTCAAAACCAGATATTATCATTACCATTTTCATCAACTGGAAGCAAACATTATAACTTGAGACATTATTACAAACCTTGAAGAAATTTATGAAGATTCATTTGGAAAGACCAGTGAGGAGATAGTCCACTAGTATTCTGTCACAAGAACACTCAAGACAATCCTGAAATATTCAATCCTAAGTATATATGCTCATGTAGAAGCTATAATCTCATGCTAATGGTTTTAGATTTAATGCAGTGAAATGCCTAGCCATTTGTACAGACACTTCAGTGACTGTCACTGCAACCAATTATTACAGGTAAGTACACTAAATTTATCTAGTGTTTGTAATGGTTTCCACTGTCACACCATGGTAATCTGTTTCTGTAAGTTTTCAAGGACTTTTCAGAAAAGTGGCTGATTCTTCATCCATCTCATTCACCCACCTCATCGTTTTGCCCACAACTATGATTTATGTTCTTTGGGACTGGAAGTAATTTTTTGTTGTGTTTTAAGGGAGGCTACTGAGAGCTTGACCTTTATGTAAATATATATAAACAGAAATAATATCTAACAAGTAGGGTCTGCCATACATGCCAAGCATTTCAGCAGTTTTGCAACAGCCTAGTTTTTTCTTGGTCATTTTGTCCAAAGCATTTCCATGGAGAAGGAAGCTAACCCTGTCCATACCCTCTCTTTCTTCATTCTCCCACACTGACAGGTACACCTTGAAGGAGTTCAAGTGTCATTCATCACAAACAAGTCCATCTCACTGAAACACTTGAAAACATTAAGATGCTACTCCTAAAAGCAATTGTACAGCTAGTTTCTTGAGCAAACCACTAAGCTTTTTTTATTTAATCCTACCACTGATAGAGCTCAGAGAATGAAGATACAGAGCTCTGTTTTTAATGATAGTCTTGCTTTTATCTCTTTCTCCTTTTTATTATCTTTACAGAAATATGCCACAATGTCTTGGCATGTTCCCCAACGTTCTGCCGTTTTAACACAACTTCATTAGTGAAAGTGCTCATGTTTTGCTCTATTACGTCAATCATTTAATCAGCCAAATAAAAAGTGAAACAACTGAGGCTGATTTCAGCTGCTCCAGTTTTACTGAAGATCTCAAACATTTTTCCTCCTCTCTTTTCCTGGACAGATATACAACTTTTTATAAAAACTGTTGCTCTTTGTTGTGTTGATTTTGGTGCATGTATCTCATGCACATCTGCCTGACCTTCCTGGAATCTGTTAAACCTGAGGGAATAGTAACACATCAGGATCCTCAACTTCAGCATGACTTTCTGCTGCATCATACCCCAGATTTCCTTTGCACAAAGAGAGTGAATAAAATTATCACAAACTACATGACCTTAGTATACACACTCAATATTTCCACAGTGGTTGCTTACTTTTACACAAACTAGCCTTTTAAGTGTCACTGGAGAGTTTGCTGCACTAGACATTATGTTATAAACAATTAGGTACTTGTTTGATTGGTAGCAGCTGATGATAACAATCCCCTTATTTTTTAAAAATCATTATTGAATACTGCATGCTATTTCTACACATCTGCTGCAGGATCCCTACTAAGGGTTCTACCTCTATGTTCATGTTAGATCAGTTATATCATAGAAAACACTCTGTGGTCAGTTATATATTGCTTAGAATGTTTGAAAGCAGAGTACACAAGTTCTCTCCCTGGCAATATCTGGACACTTTTTTCCCCCACAGGAGCTCAAACACAGCTCCCTCAGGCCAGCGAGCATCTATTGACATCAGCAGGCATTGGAACTAATCCTAAAATTCCCATTTCTGTAACACATTAGTTGCAAACTTCCTTCAGAGAATAGGGACAGGGAACAATTTGTTGTGGCGTACCAAACAGCAAAGACTGCAGCTCGAGGAGTATGCAGGGCTCACAGAGCTGAAAGAACAAGTATCAACATTATTTGTTGATTCTGGCACACAGGTAGAAAGGAAGAACCTGACAACCCTACGCTAGTGAAAAATGACTCTCCAGCATGGAATTCATAAGGAAAACACAGTCTGGCACCCCATGTGCGTGGGAGGACAATTCATGCTCAGTCAGGAACTTAACGCAGCAACAATTAAATTTACTGATAGAAAGGTGAGTGAGTGGGAATGGGTGAACACTGTGGAACTCAAGGAAAAACAGGTTTCATGTAGTTTTAGAAAGCATGAGTTAAGAACCTTCCTATTTCTGTGTAATGTAGCTCCTCTTTTTTGAGCACAGTCAGTCTAAAAGTAAAAAAATCTCTGCTATTATACTGGAAACAGAAGGAAACCTTCATCTTATAACAGCTGGTATCAATATGTATACTGAATGTATGCATTAAAACATACCCATGGGGTTACCTGCTCTCCCATTTCTTTACCTTCTCTAACTATTGAGATGCTGCCACTTCAGCATCACCTCCGATTCCCATCCACACCACACACACCCTTCTTTTTCTTTAATCGCTAAGAGATCAAAGAGTCTCTGCCAAGTGGAGCACAAAGTTTAGGTCAAATTTTCACGCGTTATGTCAAAGCATCTGACAACAGCCCATTTACCCCTAACCATTAAATGCACGTTTCACCATTACATGAAACATTTTGTAACCAGTATTTCACAAGGCTGTTAAGTCTTAAGACTATACAGGCAGTGTACAGCTGCTAGTTCTATCATGCACGGAGTTTTGTGGCCATTTACTTTAAAGAACTGAAAAACACCAAAATATTAAAATATATATATATATATATATATATATATATATATATATATATATATATATATATATTTCACAATCTTCATCACCAGGTCTCTCACATTTGATTTTTCCCTTCAAGCTCATTTCCTTGAAGGCATATTGTTCATTTACACTTGACACATTTCTCGTGTTCCCCCCACTAGCATGCTTCCAAAGTCATTGAAATCTGTCACATTAAGCAGAACATTCCATCATTAGACAACAAATTCAATAACAATCTCTCTATACATTCAGTTGAAGCATTTAAAAGTACTGGATATATAAGGCTTACGGAGTCACCTCAGCTACAGTTTATTTTCATCTCACCACTACCAAGTACTTGCCAAGTTCTCAAGACAGCTTCCAGTAAAATTGTCTTGAAGGCCGCAGATATTGCACACACTCATTCCATCACCCATTTGGTCACCAGTTTGGAAAACAGAGTTTCTACACCATATTATCCTTTTTGTTTGTGCCTGTAATCATTTAAGATCATTCATATTTTATACACGTTTAGGGACAGCAGTTCAAAATCCTTTTAGAAACAGCAGAATGACTTGGTTGCAGAGGCAGGAAAAATCTGCAGCTCTGTTTTTTTGACCTTTTGCATATACACAATTTCAAGGTGGCTGGAGATTTAGGACTATATTGGAGGTGTTATTCATAGGAAAAAAAGATGAAGGGGAAAGTTGAGAAGCAAAGAAGAACTTGAAAAATATAAGGTTTCTTATTCTCACTGCTGCTGTTAACAACCAGAATTCCCAAAGTAAATACATTATCAGATATGCAACTGAAATCCCATGCCACTTCACAGATATTCTCAGCTAACTGTACAAACAATACACTTAAAATCACAGAAATAACTCAGCTGGCTATACATTTTAATACAGTTGTAATTTTCCCCTCCAGTTTCTTAATGGCCTCAAGTTCATCAACTGCTGTAGGAAACTGACTACATGCTCATTTGCAGAGGCTAGTAAAATACATAGATCAGTCTACCTAAATACAGCATCTCGCAACCTCCAGTTGTGCATGGCAAACTTCCACACAGCATGCAATGGAAACAGCTGAACAGCAGAGCCATTATGCACCTAACAGCCTGCCCAACACAGCCACTCCAAGGATTGCACAGGCTTGCTCAGTTCAGCGTCTCCACCTCTGCATGAGAGCTGCAGAAAATTCTCACTGAATTTTCACTGGTAGCTGTCCAAGAAAGTTGACAGAGGCCACTAAAGAGATCGGGGCTACAGAAATAATTCATTGTAAGAACTATCACCATCACAAATATTGAAATACCAGTACCAGAAATAATTAGTCTGTTTGTGCTGTGCTAACAAGACAGGTGAAAAATCCCTGTCCTTGCATTCAGTTGTACTTTGGGAAGAGAAATGCAATACTAAATATCATGGATGGAAGATACTTGTTTTGGGGGTTTTAACCAATAATTCTACTTACATAAAGTCATATTCTAAAATAAATTCTGTTTAAATGACAATTAAAGAGTGCCAGAAACATATTTGTTGGGTTAAATTCAGCCCTAATTAAAAACTTTTTTTCTGGGTATTCAATGATGGAACAACAATAATTTGCACTGCAAAGTAATTCTTCAAAAACTAGACATTATTAAAAAACAGGCTGGTTATGATTATGTGGCATGAAATGTGAAACTCTCAGCAATTATTTATAATATACAATATTATAAAAATTCTGTGCATTGGTATCAGAGATTTAAGCAACTATTAAGATACTAGACTTATGAAATACCTTAAGACACTGCTAGCAAAAAAAAATAAAAATCAACAATTTTAATTCCTCTACTAGTTGCACAACCAAAATAAAAACAAATCTCATTTTTAATAAGCAATCCATTCAATTTGTTAAAAAGGGCCATATTTTAACAAAAGCTTTGTTTAAAATACAATTTCTGAGGACAAAAGATGTTGAGCATATTGAAAGAAAAAGTGGAATTATCGGGTTTCCGTAATTTTATACTCAAAGTCCTTAAAACCAGAGAAAAGGTTCAGAAAAATAATTAGATAATTTGGTAACCAGTAATCACTGAACCATTTCAAACAGTTGTATTGCAGCCCTGATTCACACTTGCACTCTTACATCATCTTTACCCCTATGTCTACTAATAAAAAAAGCAGTGCATAAAAATCAGTTAGTAAAATTATCTCCTAAAAAAAGGAATAATGCTTGAAATAAACTAAATTTGAATAAATAACTATTTTTGGTGCTACTTCAGGCAATTTTTAGACATTTTCCTGTGAAATTAGGGTAATGATACCCTGTGAGTCAAAAGCAGAAACTGAAGGTGAACTGAACATATGCTGGCAAGGACAGATCAAACAGATACGTAGGAGGTTGTGAACAACAGACTGGAAAAAACTTCTACGTATAGAATAACTAATCACAGGGTTAGAGAATATACTTCAGGCTGTGTAAATTGGAATAGTCACATTAACCCACCTTAGCTATATCTGAGCTTTAGAGCAGTATAGAAAAAAAATAACAGATTTGAAAACTAATTGTAAAAATAAATTTACAAGGGCAGACACATGGCTGAATCTCAAGCACTTCAGAGTAAATAAACAAGGTCTGGGCCATGTGGTCTTACAATGTATAGGCCCCGGGTTTCTGATTCCACATCATTTATGTCAAAAGCGATTTCACCAGACAGCACTGACCCACAGCTCGTCATCGTCACACATTTCATTTACCTTTAACTCAGCATCTTTAAATCAGTTTTTTAGTTTATCTATGCATTTCACACCTTCAGAACTTTCCTGCCCAATTTTCTCTGCCCTTTTTTAGCCACTCCAGTGTAAATCTAATTCCTTTGCTTTCTTAGTGCTTAATCAATGTTTTTGTACTAATTAATGTTCATTTATTAGTCATGGCTTCAATACCACATCTACTATGAAAGTCTTCCATACTCAAGCAGCAGAACACAGGTGTTACTCAGGATACAATTAAAAGGATCCTTACCTTTCCAAAATCTCTCACATCAAACAAATCGAATGCTTCAAAAAGTTCACTTTTCTTCATCCCAAATATTTCACAACATGCCGAAAGAAAAGTCCTTATATTCTTCAAGCAAAGAAACTAGGGGAAAGAAAACAAAAAACACTAAGCATCAAGTGTGTCAATTAGCAACTCACGTGCTCCCTTTGGTCACAAATACATTACAAAATTCACCAACATAGTTATTTTTAAGTCAGCACTTCCACTATGCTGCGATCTTCCACTGGTTCTAATTCAGTCACAAAAGTCCCTTTCAGACTCAAAAGCGTTAACTAGATTCTGAGTAGACACTTCGTGCACAGAAACTATTTTCTCCCTTTACATAAACAAAGAGAAACTACAATATGCTACCAGATACAAGTTAGTCGAAATACAGACTTACTTTTCAGTTCTCTATAGACAGCATAGAACAAAACAAATAGAGCTACTTTAATAAAATCGTGTTAATGAGAAAGTTATTCTTTATGTATACATCAAGTGTCTTCAGCTGTTAAGATAAAAGTGTCGTTTGAACGTTTAATGAACACAGGTGCACTGTTTTAACACACCAAAGACATCATGAATAAATAGTCTCCATCTGGAACATAAGAGCAGATGAAATTTGCAATTGAGAAGTCATAATTTATCTAGTGGATATTTAAGATCCTCAAACTACCTCGATTTCTGTATTTAATTCAAAGGCTATTTTCCTTGAACTTATATATATGCATGAAAGATCATTTGAGTCTGGAAGAGAATAAAGCTTCTGCCACAATGATCTCCTTATAAGGCTTTTAATGCATTTTCCTGTAGACTATTTTTTTTAAAAGACCTCACCAGTACAAAAGAAATAAACTATTAATAAAATTGCTGTAACTAAAGGGATATAGCTAAAAAGTGCATTTTCCATTATTGACCATGATTAGCACCATAAGGTACTAGTACATTATGAGGACATTAGCTCCATAAAGATGCTCCATAAAAGTGCTGAAGTCTGCCAGTGCAAAGAAAGCTTACATCTGCATTAAATTGTTTACCTCTAAAGACAGCAAGAAGCTAAGTGAGACACAGGAACTGTCATGGACCTAATTCTGGCCTTGATTTGCTAAAGAGCATTTTATGGAGTTGCATTCAGCTTCTTACTGGAGCTACAAGAACCATTTAACACATCAGCAGTTACGAAGGAACAAAATGCCCTTCCTGTTCTACAAAATTTCTACAATTTTTCATACAAGATGTCTCCTACAATAGAAGATAAAGATGGCAGCATATTTTCAACAAGATTTATTTGGAGGGAATCTTGAGACATCAGCCTTTTGTGGCTAAATTATCATTACTATGAATTACAAAAAAAATATTAAAATAAATGGGAGAGCATGTTTCAAGAAATTAAGTTTCCCTTAGCCTACATGTTTTACAGGAAATTTCAAAGTACCTACACTCTTAAGTAATAAATTAAATTCTTTGGAATATTTTAGCAGAAACAAAGACCAATCTAGTCCCCCTTCCCCCTTTTTTTAAAAATTCTAATTCATTAAGTGGTAAAGTGCACCTAGCACATAGCTTGTGTTAAACAGACTTAACATAATGGTAATATAATAATCAATAACCATACAACAAGACAGCAGTTACATTACATTTCTTGTAGGCTCTAGAAACCAGTCTCAGCATTTCTCAAATCTACCTGCACTTGAGATGGAACCACATCATCAGTGACTGTGCACCAAACAGTGCCTTTAGCAGAACCGGCCTCCTGACAAAACAGTCTACCCCCTGCTAGTTCAAAGACTGCTTAGTGAATTTAGTTGTGCATCTAATGATTCCATCTCCCTCCATTTTCTTTTGTAAAATTAAAATGAAAAGCTTATTACTAAATTAGTAAGCTAACCACAGTAGTAACAAGGATAAAACTGTGAGACTACTAAAACCAAAAATGTGTTCATACTTCTATGCAGTTATTTTGCAATAAAATATATTATGAAAAAAAATCTTTAAAAAGAACTCATTACATGCTCATGTTTCAGAAAAGTTATTTGATTACATTACCCAGAAAACTTTGATAAACATTTCCAAAACTTGATATTGCAATAAACTAAACAATTTTCCTCAATGAGAACAAAGATTTTTATCGCTGTGGTTATTGTATGAAGAACTACAAGTTAGTAAAAGAAACCTCCAAATTAAAAAAGAGCATACACCTAAAATCTAAGAAGTTCTGTAACAGACAACCCTTCTTGCTGGCAGTAAGAAAAAGGCAGCCTCAGTCTGTAGTCTCTCATTATTAAGTACAGTCCTCAGGATATTTGGAAACCTACTACATTGTTGTGTTTCTTTTTCAAAGAAAAACATTATACTTCGGCACACAACAAGGGAGATCATTAAAGGTATAAAGAGCAGTTGGGTTCCCAGTTCTTTTAGAGAAGCAAAGAGAGCGAGAGCCCCAAGCTGGTCTAATCTCTGGAAGTCTCCTCCACAGGAAATGTGGTATTTCACTACAAGAACAGGTTTCTCTTCATTAAAAGATAACACAACTTAAAAACGTTCTCTTGAAAAAGTTTATGTTGCTTTTTTTTTTAATTACATGGCTATATTAGGACACAGCAGTCTGGAATTCTTAATATGCAGATCAATAAAAATATTGCAGTAGGGTGGTATAAGCTATGAGTCCAAAAAAGTTCACACCAGTAAACATACATCTTGTATCTGGCTCATTTCCAGGTACACCATGAGAGGAGAGCCCACCCTGCACCCAGAAACAGATTGACAAAATCACCTTTTGGGGTTCAGGACCCTAAGAACAATTTTCAATATTAACATCTGTAGATTATCAAGACATTTCTACAGCACCCTAATGCTTTACAGCATAAGTAGTTACACTACTAAAAAAACAATAGCATTGTCTTTGTCATGGCTGCTGAAATGGTACAACTCTTGTAATAAACCATTGTGGTTTTATGGTACAGATTAGAGTTTTAGTGGCCTCTGCTCCATTCTACACTAAATTTAATCTTGTAAGAGGCATTAACACAACATCTGTTAAAATAAAAGCTAGTTCGCAAAAAAAACCTTCTACCACCTAAAAAAGCAGGTATGTTTTATATAATTGGGACTGTATTTGTCTGGACTTAAAGCAGAATAGAACAGGCAAACCAAATTATACTGAGTTCCACAGAAAAACCATGCTGTTTTCTACTGTAACATTTGCCATTTCACACAAAGAAACATTTATTTGAGGATTTTCAACACAGTACATGGTTATGCGTGCTGACAGAAATGTATAGAAATATTTTATAAAGGGTACTGAATACAAATTACTGCTTAGACACAAAAAGCACAAGCAGGGCTATAGCTGCCCACAGGGAAGAGGGATTTTTCTAACTAGGTTTCTAATGAAGTGAAAGATGAAATGCAAAAGAAAGAAAGAAAGAAAAAAATCAATTTCATATATCCTCTATTCATATAATCTTAGAGGAATTCCTCAGAAAATATATTCTAGCATTGAAGTACTTCAATAGAATAAAGGTCTGTTCTGTACAGGCCATAATATTCAGTATCTAGATGCATCTTTTGTACTAAAAGCACTCCTAAGGGTGTTCAGAGACCAACACAAATAGCTCCGAAGATCAAATTCCGCCGTGAGACATTTATATGAAATTCCAACATAGCAACACCAGTCAGGCGAGTGAAAACTGAAAGGCAAAGAAATGACCAGTATTGAGGAAAGACAATTCTAATCCACCTTCAACTTTTTTTCTAAAATTACCACCAGTAGAAAAAACAGCTATTTGTATTTATTTCAACTGCCACCTCCTGTTTATTATGGTGATTTAGTCACAAGCAGGGAAGAAAGTTTGGGTATCTGGCGGTTTCCTTATATTTGTATCTGGATCAACAGATCTTCATACTGCATTTAGGGCAAACTAGAGAACACAGTGAAGCCTCAGCATCTGAGACAGTCTGAAGAGATGTTAGGTTATAGAGGGATATTAAAACAAAATGGTTTACAGTCATTCTGTCACACCCACCCCTTCACCACCACACTTGCAGGCTTTTTTGCATGTTGCCCTGCGCAGACTCTGGGAGGTTCCCAATAACCGCACAAGAACGGAGGTCAGTTGCTCCTAGCCACCAACACATAGAAGCTATGACAAGAGTAAAAACATAGAAAAAGAAATACTCCCCTTAGCCACTTGCCTACTAAATCCACTTTGCCTCCTGTGGGAGAAATAACACATGTCAATCAGGGAAAGTCCAGAAATCTTCCCCTCCTACTCCTCCTCTAAATGGCACCACTTTCTAAACTACACAGCTGCAGCTACTTGCCTTGGCCTAGTCTTTAAACAGCCCTACAGGCATAAACAAAAAATGGTGAGGTCTTATGTAACAGCAAGCATTTTATGACAAAAAAAGTTGAAGAAAGGACAGACATTCAAAACAAGTATATAAAAGGGAAGTAATCAGATGAGCAAACTCAGCTTCAACTCATGAAACTCAGAAGGTACAATCACTTTCTTTTCTTAATTTGCGAAATACTAATATTACGTGCAAGGAAACATATAGGCTTATGAAAGATTTTCCTATTAGTCATTTATGGTCTTAGAAAAGCAGTTTTACACAAGAATAGAAGGCAGAATAACAGAAGAGGAACAGATCATTGCCGTAACATTTAAATGCTCTTCTTAGACCTCAACACTTTCTGCAAAATGTGCTTCTGACCATTCCTGTCTAGTTCTGAGATGCTGATGAGAACACATCAGCTAGAAATTATCTCCTTTTTATTTCCACTCTGTTCCTGAGAATGTATGTGAAGAGGAAAATAATGCAGTTATACCTCTTGAGCAAATGTAGAAATGTGAAAATTGCCATTAGGGATTTAACTAGAAGAATTGCTTTTCTACATTCTGTCACCAAGATTGATATGTGCAAGTTGTTTCAGTGAAAGAAAGCGCCAAAACACAAGAGCTTGTCTCCTCAAAGTTTATTTCAAATAAGTTGCTTAATGCCCTGAGGGTTGCAGAATTTTCTCTTCTCACTTGTTTCTGTATTTGTTGCAACAACTGTGTTGACAGGAGTAACAAACTCGATACTAACACTGATTGAATCCTATTAAGTCCAAATCTAAGAGGGAGATCCATAAGCTCCTTACTGTGATCAAACAGTCGCATCACCTCTTCCAGCCACAAAGTAAATACACTGTGACCAAAACTGTACCTTGAACCTATATACATAAAAAAACAACAGTAACTAGAAATGCAGACCCAAGGGTTTCATCAGCTCTGACATAATGTGTGTGGAATGGACATGTCTTTCAGCCTTTAAATTCTTTCAGCCCCATCCAATAAAGGAAGAAAATCAGATACTTATAGATACAGCTGCTCATATATCAAGGGCTCGTTTTCATAAGCCAGGCTGTGTGGTTCTTCAACACATGCCATCTTTGACAGACCAATCTCAAAACCAGGGTTACCAAAACAGGAGTATGTTACACCTCCGTTAGATGACACTTTTTTTTAATATCTGTATGTTCATTAACACCAGACTACTAGCTACTCAAAGCAGTCATGCTGACAGAATTGTACATTCAGAGTTAACAATTCAACACAGAAATCATTCCTGGCTCCTCCACAGATTTCAACAGCCAAAACAGATTATATTAGTTCTGCTCTGCCAACAAGAGTAATTATCACTATATCCAGTAAAAAATAGCTGTAAGGATTATAAGTTAATGAAATACAGACCCACTGCTGAAGTCCTAATTCAGCATCTATTAATGTATTTTCCTAAGCCAGCAAGAGGGAAAAGAGCAGTATCAGAGTCAATAATAGAATTTTTAATATTTCTGTTGCTCCTACATGTGGCTTTTCTTGTTAAGATCTTTGAATCCAGAGTCTAACTGAGGGTAGGCAATGCCAAGGGGCTATAAAGAATTTAAAGACCAAGTCAATGGAAGAAGATGACTGTTCTCATTATCAGTGAGCAAATGAAAGCTACAAGGCTGTCTCCAGACTTTTTTTCAAAGTGTCACAACACCACAAGTAAGCATTATTCTTTTTCTCACTATTATATAAAACATTAACTTGCAAATTACATTTAAAAAAGAAACTAATGCAAACAGGAAGAACATGTCACTCACAGCAAAGGAATTCAGTTTTAGGTTCTGCATTTGGCCTCTTACTCTGTGGATTATCTCCATTATTCAGAAGATCAATATTTTTAAAGCTCTAAACAGCAGCAGACAAGCCAAATACTAAATATCCCCTAACCTTTCCTCTCCAAAAGGCTGCAAAGCAGATATAATAATAAAGATGGAGGAGACAGTGCACGAAGTTCTGGAAGAGGCAGGCTCATTATTAGGATTTCAGCAGCTTACAGCCTACACCTTGTGTCTTTGTATAGTCCCTTAAGAACCATTTTTGGGTAACAAAACAGGCAAGACTAGTACCATTACATAACTGAAGAATTTTGCTAAGTAATGTGTGATGCAAAGAGCAATAAGAAACATTCCTTAATTCAGAGAACTAAGGAATAGCTGGGGAGATCTGTAGCTTTATTAGCTTACTACATGTGGGTATTCTTTGAAGGCCTAGACAATGCATAGGATGCTGTATGAAATATAAAACATTAAAATCCTTTGAACCACTGCTAACACAGTATGAATATTAATAGCATGTTCTTTATTTGCTCAGTTAATGTAGTAATTAAATATTCATAGAAAAGCTCTTCTTGAAATTCCTAACTATTATTCAATTGTGTCTATTGCATTTTGGCTTGCCTATGAGGTTTTGTGTATGTACATTTGCCCTTCTCTGTGCTTCAAAGAAAATAGAATTGACACTTAAAAAAACGCTGAGGAAGCACAAAGGATGCTCAGCTTTTATTAGTACTGATATGAAATGAACAGAGGGCAGGGGGGAAAAAACAAAAGGAAGCTCGGGACTTGCAATTCATTCCTGACTCTCTCCTTGGCTATGCTGAAATTATAGAATTGGTTAAGCAAGAGAGGGCAAAGAACCTTTAAAATTCTATGTGTCCCTTAAGTCAAGTACTCCTAACAAGCCATGAAACTGGCAACTTCTAGTCAATGGTCACTGAAAGACATTCAGCAAACAGCTTTCATGTCCTACCATATGCATCAGGAGTCACTGGGCTGCCTGAAGATGCAAGAAACCTTTTCTCCTTCACCTACTGCAAGATGAAAAATAAGAGAGCTTCAGGAAAGCACACAATCACTAAACAGATGGGAGATTTTAGAGCACTGAGCCCCAACTACAGGAATTCACCAAGAGTAATTGGCAAGGGGCACAAGTTGGAGCTTAGGACAACATACTAATGCAAAGGGCAATTTTTTTTTACTAGCTCTTTGTTCCCCACTAGGAAGACTTAAAAGTCTACTCTGCGGTATCATGTCAAAAAGAAGAGGAACTTGAACACAATACTAAGTACACAAAGCACACAGAGATTAGCCAGTGGGCTACTGTGCTTAGTTACCTTTTCAAATTACCAACCCTATTTGTCTTATATCCCGAAGTTGTAGCCCTAAAATGACTTTTACTAGGGATCTCAGTGTCTTAAAAACAAATGCAAAAAGAAGGAAGACAAAGTGAACAGAGAAAACAGTTCTAAGGAGAACAAGAACAGGAGGAAGACAGCAGCAAAGAAATTAAAAGAGGACCACAGGAAAAGGAACAGGAAAGGGACACACACAGTGAAACAGAATTGTAAAAAGAAAATCAAAATAGACCAACCAAGACAAAGATCCAGTGGGAAAGACCACTGAAGTAAAAAGGAACTTGACTCACTAATTACTAAATTGCGGGAAAACATGAAATAAAAGACAAGAAAATTATGTGTTAAAATATTGGCATTAAAATGCTTCAGGCAAAACTATTTCTGAAACTGGCATTTAAAGTGAGACAGCAGTCACTGTGCTGCAAATTGTATTTACAATTTTGACATGGAAAACTGCTTCTGTAAGGGGCAGAACTGTAAAGGACACTGATTTTGGTCCTAACATAGGGTTTCTAATCATTCACATTTCAGCTTAGTTGACCAAAATACTAGTAGTTGTATGAAACTGTTTTATAGACCCAGAAACCTCAAAACCTACACCCACCTAATGTATTTAAACTTATTGGGGGGGTAAACCCTAAAGCCTAGCTGACATATTTAAACAGCAAAATGAATGGAAGACCTCAATAAATGTTTTCATCATCAGAGAAAAAAACAAACATCCATGTTCACATAATAGAAATACTTACAGCTACAGTAGGAAATTAAGATCTTGACGTGGGTGCTAAAGAAAATATCCAACATATTGGTTTCATATCATTAGCTTGCCACACTAAGATGCTACTTCCATTGTATCTTAATACCTTTTATTCATGACTGTGCTTGGTTTTTACAAGTCTCTAATGCTAGTCTAATAACATGAGAAGACATCTTACTTTGCCTGTACCTTGCAAGATAATTTTGGGGTGTAAGAAGCCCTGTGAAGGTATGTCAAAAGACTTTTGTAGAGGCTAAAGGCACAGAATTCAACTAAAGGATCCACAGTTAACTTCAGTTCAATTACACAAACACAATTCCTTTTGCTATTTCTACCTCACCTCTAAAAATAAGCACCACTAAATTCACCATCTGAACTGGATCTTCTTTGTGAATAAACTGTGGCTCTAGTATCCTGGACACTACAAGGCCCTACAAGGCCAGACCAGGATCTGAACTGTGTAATTCTTTTACTAAGACAGTGCGAATTTTTAAAGATCCTTTTTTAATTTAGCACATGCTTGCTTGTTCTCTTCTGAGCACTTCAAAAAACATCTCAAAAACTGTCAAAACTGAATCCTGCATGGAAATTCAATGCAACAGGGGGAAAATAAAAAAAAAAATCTTGGCAGGGTTAGTCAGTTTGTATTAAAGATGAACCTTACCCAAATAACTCTTGTACTCTTCCATTTCTTACCAGCAGATCACACACATCATATACTAGGTCTGTGATTTCCAACCAGAAGAAACAACATTCTTTCTAACATTCATTAGTGTTAACATACATGATTTATTTAATACTTTAAATTGTTTCTTGTATTGCATATGAGTAGTCTTTTCCAAGCTCTTATGATCATGGAATAAATTCCTAGCAAGACCTAATGCATGTAAGTACTGCTCTCTACAAATTGCCAAATACCAATACAGCTGTCCTCTAGTTACCTAATTTAAATATCCACTGTTCTATTTTTGCTGCTGTGTCACTTCAGGTTTGTGGTTTATTAGACCACAATCTCTGTGGCAAGGACAGGAGTTTGAGATATTCAGAGAACACTCCTCAAGTACTGCAAGTCACGTTAAGTAGAACAGCTAAGTTCAGAAGCCCAAACCACAAACTAGTAGGAATAGCCAACAATAAATGTGCAGGATTCGAAGTGAGCACTCTGTGGTCATAGAGTGTACTGACTACATTTTTACACCTTCTGATATTCTCTGGAGCTTCAACTTACTGACCTTATACCAAAGTCACCTTCCATGCACTGTACAGTTCAGATCTCAAAAGTTAAGGAAGTCAAACTCTTAACTGCTCAAACTTATCATACACTTGCATGGAGCTCCATCTTACTGATCAGAAAGTTAGATGCTTCTGCAATCTTTATTACCACATACATTGCGTTTGAGCATTTACCAGTAACGAGTAATCTATTAAAAGCAAATTCAGAGTTTCCTTTGCTGGTCCCAGATTCTCATGCAATTTTAAGTAGAGCATTGGGTACCAGATACATCATCATCTTCTGCTCTGCAGTAAAATAAAATGACCCTGCCTACCACTGCAGGCCTTTGGCCGCACACCACCCTTCCCAAAGCCACCGACTCTGCCAAACCTCTCCAGCTACTTCCTGGAGAGCATGTCAGGACCCACACAACATAAATGGGCTGCACATTAGCCAGAAATAAAGATAAAAGATCCTACTGGATGCAAAATTCTCTGGTGCCACAGCAGGCCTCATACTTCAGAGGTTTATGAAACAACTTACAAGCAGCTGACAAAATTGGCCAGGATTAGACAGGCAATCTCAAACATCTACAAACCCTAATCTTCCAAAGTATCTTGCTTAATGAGGGGAACCAAAGGGTTGTTTGCTCTTGCTCATCACTAGAGGCCTCAGCTCAGACACTTATGCCAGTTCAGAAGACCTTGCTGCCAGGGTCACCGACACCTCAGGAGACTTTGTTGATCACACCAGGAGAATGGGAAGCCTAAGGCAATACAACTCTATAAATGTTTAATGTTTCCAGATAACACAGACCAATTAAAGCAGTATTAAAAGCAGTTGGGTACTATACTACAATTCCTTTTGTCAACAACAATAAATACACAACTTCACACAGTGTGTTTAACCAGCAAACACCTCTCCTCCAAAACCATATTCTCAAACAGATGGTGTCACCCCAAGACCAGCAGGATCTCCATATTTGGCATAGAAACAGATATTTCAAGTAAAATACATGTATTTATTTCAACCTACAATGAGGAAAAATATTTAATACCATTTATTTCATAAATAATTACAGCATTCTAAAACTATGATGCTTTAGCTTATATACTACAGCAAGTCTTTCAAAGAAAAAATGTTATTTGGACCAAATAAAAATGAGTCTTAGAAATCATTCAATCATTTGTAGTACTGCATTACCTCAAATGAAAGTTAAAAACGCTTCTAGTGTTAATGACACAGCTTTTTGGAAATACTTAAAAGCTACTACAAAGACCATATGCAATCTGAAGCTTTGGGTTTTAAGAAAAAACAAAAAAGGCAAGCAGAATACATTTTCTAAGTCAGGTAGGTGAAGTATCCCCTCTTGATTGCTTTGAATATGCTACCTACCACTTCCAATGGGTACCCCTGTTTCCACACTGGAAAGGACAGTAAATAATTTCCTCTTTCCTCTAACATTCTCCCCATGTTGCCTCTTTTCAAAGCTGGAAAATCCTTTTCCTATTGAGGTGTCCCTTACTATTTCATACCTTCAAAAACCTCTACTGCCCCTCTCTGCACCTTTCTCATTTTATTACACCCTTCTTAAAACAGGAGACCACAACTGCATAATATGGGAGCTACTGGCTTATGCAGTAGACTGCAATGTCATAATGAGCCATAATGCATAATAGAACATTTTGGGCACAAAATAAGCTTCTACAAATGCACTTTGCAAAAACCCTTGGCTGTTACATCCTCCACAGATGTCTATGGGAACAGATTACTGTTCTAAAGAATCTGGTCCAGATCATGATGAGATATTTAAGTAGATGAAACAGTGGTTTGATCCACAACTACAATTCCTGCTATAAACAGGACACAAAAACATTAATAGTTTTAAACTTAAAAAAATTCTAAGGGAAAAGTCAGTTGAAATAGAAGTATAAAAATGTGGAGACTAATGTTTTTGTACCCACAACTGTTTTCCACAGAGTCAGTCTGAAACCCAGTCAGTGTTAGGCAAACCGCACTTCATTTCTTCAGTGACATGTAACCTTCCTATTTAAAGAATTCAAAGTGAAATATCTATCTAGTGCAAGAATCAGTAATTTTAGAACAAATTCTACCATCAGCAACATTAATTTACAACACCGACTTCAAATCAGGTGACTCCTCGTGAAGCTGCAGCAGGTTTCCTTAAGAAAGCTGACAATGAAAGGCTAACCTGACATAAAATACCTCAGCTGTACATCATCATAGGTCCTTGCTGTCTAAAAGGCTGCATTCACTCACCCCATCTGTCTGCCAAAATGAAACACATCATTGAAGGCAGCCCAAATTTGTGTAGGAGATGTGTAAAAATCACATAAACACTTACTTCCACTAGCATGAATTAACAGCTGTGATCATCTAAGCAGAGGTTAATGAGTGAATGCTCATGGAAATTCAACTGTCACCTCTACATGTGGCCCATTTGATGTCACAACTGAATCATATTGCTGCCTTGCCTCACAGTAACCTTTGAAGTACACCAACGAGCAGGCCAAAACTTTCTTTCAAAGGATGTCAATTCAGGATCTCAAAGTAAAAAATAACCATCAACATGGCTCTCATGAGAAGGAAGGATATTTATTAAAAGAAGAAAGAAAAAGTATAATGAAATCCTATAGCACAAGTCAGTATTTATAATATAGGCTAAAACAATCAAGTGGCAAATAAACCGAATATTGTGAAAATTCTAAATTACACTCTGCTGCAGAGTTATCTGGACTTTCAGTCTGCGGAGCAATTTCCTGCAGTACAATCAGGGATTTAAAAGGAGTACATGGGTGCCAGTGAGAAGTCTGCATTACTGAAATATATTAGATGCTGAGTCTTAAGATAATAATATCACATTTTTCTCCAATTCAATTATTCTAAAGTTACTGCAAGATAGACAGCCGTTTCAAACAACTCATTATAAACAACATGAAGGCAGGTTCAGTAAAGAACCTGACATACTTGTTAAGACCTGGTCCCCAGTCTTCAGCCAGTAACATTCAGAAGGAGACCATGCAAGACCACACATGAATGCTGCCTTTTCAACAAGAAAGCAGCATGGAGCCCAAGGTACAGAGCAAGCTTAACAGAGCACCATCTCACATCCCATAATCATTCAGTCCTTCAGCAGTGCAAAAGGCAACCAGCATACTGGCAAAAAGCTTCATTGTTATTGCATACTGGCAGTTCCTGCAACATCAGATTACAAAATCAAGGGGTGCTGATAAAGCCCAGGAGCAGCTGTTCAGAGCAGGGAGCAGAAAAAGATGTCACACAAGAGCACTTCATTTAAATAACCACCCATACTTGTCAGGCACAGCTACCTTGCTACCGGATATTTTCACTCTCTTGCTGCACAATCACCTTGGAAAAAGAGCTACAGAACACTCCACCAAAAATAATAGTAATTTTCATAATAAGAAGTACAATCTGCTTTGACTTCTGCCACGTTATTCCAAGTGTCCATAGACAATGAACTGCATTAAGGATCATTTTAAAGTAGTTTAAAGAACTCATCCCAGTCTCTAAGCTACTGACTTCCACCTTAATTACTTCAGAATAACACTGTACACATATTGGTGACCTCATGAAAAGCAAATTTCCTGAAGCATTGTTTAAAACACCTTTAAAAGGTACTCCCCATCCCCAAAAGAAGGCCTGTGTAAATGGTTACCATTAGATTCATGCTCATGTTCTCATCTCTCAAATTTCCAAATACTATATACATCAGTGTCAGAAATGTTCTACCATAGAGGGGACATAGGGACCAATAATATAGGAAGTCTTCACACAGCGCTCTGCTGGTCTACTGAACTTAGTGAAGAGGGCTGGATCTTGCCTATTCTACTGCTAAAATTCATCCAATTGAAATCATAAAGTGGTCATACACATAGAACAAATTAAATACTTTTTCAATAACAGTGTATGCTAGCAGGACACAACTTGGTTTTATATATACATCTCTATCATCTTAAATTTAATATTATCAATAAAATTAAGTTTTAAAAGGCACACCAAAATTGTAGCAAGATACTGGCTATTTGCACAAGTCTACATAAAAAACAGTCATTCTTGTCATGGCTAAAAAAATTTCTGCATGAGCAGTAACCTATTACTGGTTTTGGCACTGATGCATACATAAAGGATAACACAGTAACATAACGTAGAGATAGTGAAAGCATCTGCCTGCAAGCTGTAGGCAAATATTTTTTCAAATTCGTTATACAAAAGAGCACATACAAAAGCAATACAAACAGCTGCTGTAACATACTTTCAGACCTCTGAACCAGCATCAGCTTACTAAATTGCCTAACAGAACATCACTTCAAAACAAATGGTTCCTTAGGTGACTTTTTAAATAATGTATTGAATGCAAAGATTGGCACTAAGCTGTAACAATGTTTAGGAACACAGATTTTGTCTAGGAAGCCTAGTTTGACTCTGTTTTTGTCTGGTATTATTTTGTTCTACAGACTATTTAGTCTGTACTACAGTACTATAGATTAAGTACAATGAAACAGTTTAAAAGGCATATTAGCTTGGTGACACAACGAAGCAGGTGGAGAATAGAAAGAATAACAAAATCAATATATATGCAATTTGTAACAGAATTTTTAATGATCTTCCTCTGCCTCTCTGTGGAAATGGTTCTCAGCACAGAAGATGCAATAGGAGTGATTCAGACAAGTGGACACAATAATACTGCCAGGCTAATTCTTGCTTTTAAGTCAAATAAGCAGAAAAGCAGCATGGGGTCCCTGTAGCAAACGGCAAACTTGTTCAATTTGTTCAAAAAAGATAATTTAGTATGAGCAACTAAATAGAAAAATTATTCAGCACCATCCTTTTGAATGGATCAGAGTAAGTGAGGTTATATGAAATAAGGGCAGGAGAGTAAGTAGGCAAAACAATTAGAAGGGACCCTTGCAGCTAGTTTTGTGGCTATATTATTCAGGAAATACTTGTATTAAGATATAGTTTGCTTTTCTCAGAAACTAGCATTTCTCCATTTGCTACAATAATACACTACTTCTTAATATGTGTTTTTTAAAAAAAAGACCAGAAGTCAGTATACAGTGGGGATCTGAAATATACAGCCTAATTATTTAACTTTTGCACCATTGCTTAATTTCTAAATAAAACTATGAAAGCAGCTACACATTTTCTACACCAAGGGCTGGAAACTCAAGTCTGTGACTCATTGTTCCCCGGTTAGGAACAGCTCTGCCACACACAGCTGGCCAAACTGACTGAGCCTCTGAACATGACTCACTGGTCTACAAAAACCTGAGCTGAGAACCCCTACCAGCCAAAGGCCACCCCATCAGGACGTGAGCATCTCCATACATACTCTTGGCAAACCCTCCCACGACTGCCACACTCAACCCTTCTCACCTGCTTCACAAGTCTCTACAGGGCAGAAGACAGCAGTCTAACTTGTGGTGACACAAATTATCCAAATGTCTGCTAGAGCCCGTTGAATGCATACACTGCCAGCAATAAGCAATGCAAACATGTTTGTAGAAGTCTGTTCTCTGATTCCTAGGGAAAATTACTCTATAAGGATGGCAGGGGAACGAATAAACTGTCCACTTCCTGTATTATTTTTCACTGTGTCCATCCTATCCACTTATGACAGCAACGCTACAGTTAAGAGATGCAACTTCTCCACACAGAATTCATTTTTTAAGTAAATAAGCAAAACCATCAGCTGAATATAAGGGGAGTATTTATCAGTCTATTTAAGCGATAAATGATAAAAGGCACATTTAGGGGGAAGATCAATTAGTATGACTGCTACTGAAAAGTAGACTGCCCAGTCTGTTTGCTAAGTGTGGCGATTTTTTAATGTCATAGAGGACATGGAAGAACATGTATAGGAAATCCTAGGACTCCCTTACACAATAACATGAAAATCACTTCTTTTTGTCAGCCACTACTGGTTTGAAAACTTGAAGCTTCATTAAGGAAAAAAATAATACCATTTCAAAGCATGCTAGAAAACTAAATGAAACATCTGTCATTCATTTAATTATTCCTTGTAATTCTTGGAAGGCTTCTACCTCCAAAGAAGGTTTTAATTATCCTAAGGCAACCAGCACTGTTATCATTAATACCAAGGTAGTAGACATAACCAAAATAATCTTTAAAATGTTAACAGAAAAACCCACAAATTATTTGGTCATCATGTGTTCTTCCAACTACTTGAGATCTCTAGCTTACTTTCCCCTTGGGGCATTAACAAAATTTCCATCAATAAATTTCTTGGGGAAAAGAAAAAAAAATTAAAAACTCAGGCATAGACTAGAGTACAGAATTATTTCCCAAAATGCAGAAATATCTTCACAATGGCACAGCATTTACAGGAAAGGGGAATTACTCTGAAAACGAGCAAACTCCACAGAAGCAAGCATCAGGAATTCAGCAAAACAGGCCAAAGGTGTAGGTGATAGAAGGGGCAGCAACTGCAGACAAGATGGAAAACAGTACAGTCACTCCTGTCCTGCACATCAGTAAGTGAATACAGAGACATGATAATGATTGGAAAAGAATATTACTAAATGTAAAGAGTACAACAATTTTTTAAAGGAATTTCCCTCGTTAAAATTCACTCACAACTACAAAAAGTGAATCAAGGTGAAGGAAGCATAAAAGAGTGGGCCAGAATTTACAATGGAAAACTTTGATGAAAATAATAGATGCAACTAGAAAATTAAGTAAAAGCCACTTCCTTCCCAGCAGTATACTTCAGTTCTGAAAGGTCATGTGAGGAAAATTATTCTAGAGTTACAAAGGATCCAATACTGAAATTAAAAAAAAACAACAAAAAACCCTGACCTGGATTAAGTTCTCATCAGTATCTCATCATGAAACAAATAGTTTAAAGCTGCTCTAGTACTTCAACTGCCATAAAACCATAAAATCAGCCAGCGTAGTAGGATCACTGTCACAATAAATATTCTTCAAATACATGTTTCTGCATTAAACCAGAACCACATGACAAAATTTAAATTTAGTCCCATGAAAACTGCGGAAAAAAAAAATTTCAAATTGTAATATTTAACCACTTCAACCCTTACAAGGGGAGAGATAATGAACAAACCAAGACAAGAGGTGCTTGCTCATAGAACAGTTTCTGACCTTTTAGTCCTTAACCCTACTGAGCTTTCAATTACAGCACGTCCACAAGCTGTGGTGAAGTAACCAGCTGGGCATCACCTCCTCTTATGCCTGCAATGCCTATAAGTTATACCAGTCCTATAATGACTGTGTCTGTCCACAGCAAGCAAGCAAGAAAAACTCCAGTAACCTGAAGAAACAAACTGTAGCTTGAATAAAATAAAAAATGGTTTATAAGTAATCTGTGATAAAATTATCCTTAAATTTCTACCTGATTTGTAGTTGCCATCAACTATCAAGGTAATCCCTCAGGAACCCCATCATGTTGTACGTGCTTTTCTCTCACAATACAGATACTCAGTTGTAGTGGTTGTTTCACCATGTGACAGACATGGTGTCTATCAGCCCCTAAATAGTGAGTGGAGCTCACTGGAAAGAGAGAAAGAAACCATGAAGAGCAATGTACACCATGAGGGAGCCCAGGGATGAGCACGCTGGCTAACATTTCTGCCTTGCAAGTAACATAGATAATCTGAAATGTGGTTAAAAGTAACTACCATTCCTATCCCCACCTGCTCCCTCAGGACACAGCACTAGAACAAGACTGCTCAAGCACTCCCCCAGTAGCACAAACCTCCCCACTTAGGAAGGGTAGAAATCAAGCGATGCTGTCTTGGAAAAGTTTCCAGCATCAGTGGCTGATTGACCCTGCAGACTCCCAGCACCAGCCTTCATCCTCATTGCCCCTAGCTAGAGTGGTCTGTTCAGTCACCTGTAGCAAGCAGCAAAACAATTTTGGGGACGTGCTCCCACGTGTTGGAAACCTCTGACTGCAACAAGGAGGCAGCAGAGATGTTTAAAATAATGGCTACAAGGAAAGCAATCACCGTTTACAAAGAAGTATAACTGAAGAACAGCTTAAAACAGGTCAATATGCAATTGCTGTTCGCGTGCTGCCTGGTGCCTTGAAACCCGTGTTCCTTGGTCCTAAAAATCTAACTTCTACTTGAGCCCTCCTGCCAGGCCCTCTCACCTACATGGGAAGCAGCTTCCTGAGGAGATGTGCTCTCATCCATTTAGGAAACAGATTTCAGAGGATCTGCAGAGGGATGAGGCCAACAGGAACAGTGAAAACAACAGGGCAGGGAAAACAGCTGAAAGGAAGAAAGAGCATTAGGAAAGAAGTGAAAGAGGAAACAGATGCACTGGGGGGAGAAGAAAATACCAGGGGAAGGAGGAAGGCAAATGGAGAAGGTGAAAGTAACATAGTCCAGATTGAGAGGAGAGAGCTTAGAACAAGCTGCAGAACTGAGATGAGTCAAAATGAGGGAGGGGTAGAGACAAGAAGGAAAGAAAAAAAGAACAAATAAAAAAAAAAAGCCCAGACCTGTCAGAGCAGTAACTCTTACTAATCTCAGAGCAGTCTGGGTTTCCGGGCATGGCAGATAAGATCAAGCCACCTGAGTCAAGGTAGAAAAATGTAAGAAATTGCAAAAAGAGGGCATCACTAGCAGAGCTGACAGGAAAATGAAATGTCCTGCAGAAGTTGTAGCCTTTCAAAATCTGCAACTCTTTCAAATCAAGATGAAAGGCATTTTAACTTCATTAAACTTTAACATTACTTTATTGAAACATTGGATTTTGAGGTCAAACTCTAATGATATTCAGCACAAAACAGGAAAAGCTAAATACTACTGCATTTCTTTTCCAAAGATTTTAAAGAATATTTCCCAATAATGGCATTCCTGCAAAAACCTTTTGAGGACTCATTTTCCTGTAGAGCTGCTCCATCACAAATTTTACAAACATGATTAGATCAAATCACTGTTCCTCACTGGAATTTAGCAGTATTATTTCCAAACATAAACAGTTTAGCAAAGTATATTTGTGGTCCTGCATGTTGAGCCACAAATTTTGAAAACCATTGTTTAGACATAGAGAGCCATTCCCCAAGCCTACCCTCCCATAGCATGGGAAGGTCAACAAAGTTCTGAGCCACAAAGACCAAGTTTTTAATATGACAACCACTGTCAGAAGACCTACACAGAGAAACCCCACCAAAACAACAGTTCTGCCCCAAAGGAGAACATCTCAGCCTTTGTTCACTGCTAATCAAAGGCCACATGAATTCACATCTGTCATTATACTACTGATGGAAGAAGGATCTACTCCTCAGGCTTACTCCGAGTGAGGCGTGTTAAGAGACGACATCACAAAATACACTCTCTCTTTGTTACAGGAATTGTTTTAATTAGCAGTTGTTTTCTTATGTTTCTCCTGTAGGCCACAGCAAACAGCTTTAAATGTCTGAAAAAAAAAAAAAAAAACAAAAAACAAAACACACACACACCTCCAGGAATACTGTGTCATCATAACTGGGAATCCCACACACAACTGCAAGAGATCTTTTTATTTCATAATAGGTATTTTTAACACTAGAGAATAACTCACATTACATTTATTATTGCTCTTGAAATAATGTGATGTGCCATGGGGTTTATGAGCTATAAAAACCTAAATTATCAGAAAAGAGAATGCAAATATTTTAAATTAAGCAGATTCCCCAGGGGTCCATGAATCAGAGCAATTATAGCTGGGAAGAAACACCAAGCTGAAATACACTCCAGTCTGCTGCTCAAGAGCTTCTCATGAAGAGCAGCCCCCAGTTTCAAGTGTGGCTCAGCCATTCCTACATCCACACCCTCTCCCATCACCATGTCTGTGTTTGGATGTGAATCACACCAGTCCCAGGCAGCAAAGGCTTTCATCTCAGCTAATCAATTTATGAGGGTCTTCCATAGGAAGGGAAATGTATAGAACTCTAATACAACTGTAGAGCAAGACATTCCAATAAAATTACTGGAGTCATTTCCACAACGCTTCATAAAACCTGCAACAGCACAGAGGTGGTAGCTACAAGCATTTTCAAAGGCACAGTTCTTCTAACCAACACTATCACTCAACAGCAACACTGAGAAGAACAAATGTGGAGTTAAACCTCAGCTTTTAGAAAGATTGTCATCTGTTCAGCATACTTTACAGTGAAATCTGTGGCTTCGGCACAATCCACAGAGAAGATGCATCTCCAAATTCAGTGCTGCCAGCCACAACTGCAAACTGAATGAATACAGACCTTGAATAACTTCCTTATGACTACTTGTAGTGAGTCACCTCCAGGCACAGCAGTGAGTAAATTCACACTGCCTTCTTTGTGATGGATAAAAAGAAATTAGGGACATAACAGGGACAGGCAGAACTCAAAAACGAAATGGCCAGAGTGAAGCCCATTCAGGACTCCCAACTTCCATAAAACCCTCAGTACATTTACACACCTGTTAAAGACCACTCGAGATTTTAACATATTCTCCACTTTTTAAAATGCTCTAGGAATTCTCTTGAACCTAACCACCCTAGAGGACACACTCCCATTCCAAATGAGTCCTTGCAGTAAGGACCAAACACTATTACTTCACACCAAGCATCCCAAAACTTAAGCAAGATCCACAAAAAAAGAAGAAAGGAAGGTGGGAAATCAAAGCTCAGCAGGAATTTACAACAACATTTCAAAATAAGCAATGGCCAATTCAGAGAAGTATGCAATACAACCTGACATCCTGTGTCACTTCGTGCACAGATGTGTAGGGTAAACCACCAAAAGAAAGTGAAACTTAAATGTTTCCTCACGCAACTTGGTGCAATTTAGCAATATGGGTACTGCTCTGAAATGCACAACTTGAGCCATGAAGTAGAATGAAGAAGTTTCCAAAATATCTGCCTAAATCCAAGTTAGGTTTTCAGACCTTGGCAGAAATCAACCAGACATTAACTCACCATGACCTCAAAAGAAGCAGCCTGCAAGGGCACTTCAGAGTCTCAGTCCTTCTATTTCACAAGTAAAAGGAGCTACGGGAAACAAATTGCAAGAGTTTGAACATTCTCTCTAGCATTTCCTATTTTCTGCTTATTCTCCAGGAAGAAAGAATTCAAAGCTTGAGCTAAATCCTACAGAGATAAATAGGTTTAACGAATGTTTACCCTGAGTTACAGTTCACATGGTAGGATTATATCACCCATACCTCCATCCAAAGACACCTAAAATCTGCTGAGTACGTTAGTGCAGTGAAGGTGTGGTCCTGCATCTACCTTTAACCAGCTCTGTGTTGGAATCAGGCATATTTACTCCTAGATCCTGACAAATTCAGATGGAAAAATAACATGGCCATCATGGCCTTTTATCAGTTGATATAAGGCAGCACTGCTATATGGAGTAGTAATTGTTGGGAATTTGAAGTCAGTCACTGGACCATGTAAGTGTAATTTAAAACTTGACAAACAAAACACACACTATGATGATTCTGTTATTATTACACTAATAATTTAGAGTGCAGGCAAAATAATACATTAAATTTTTTAGCAAGAAATTTCCTCCACAATAGTGATGCTGCTTTGACAATCAAAATTTTTGAGTACCAAGATTCAATCATCCCACTTCAGTTGACTATAAGGCTTCTTTCCATGTAGAAACAATGTGAATGTAGGAACAAGCAATGGTACAATGTATCTTAAAGATATATATAAGGGTATGTACCCTGTAGTAACTCAGAAACAAATAGGCAAATTTGATGGTACCAAGGATTAAACAGGTATTCCAAATCTAAGGATTCTGGAAATAAAAATCGTCTTGTCCTGCTAAGCCTTAACAGTTAAAAATATGCTTTAAAAATGCTTTATGCTTGGTTTTTCAGAAAACATTTGATTATAGCAAAAACATCAAATACACATTTTGTTTGCTTCTGCAAGGCAATCATACCATATTTTCTGTATCATTTAAAATAACTTTCAAGTGATTTTCAGAGGGATAAAACCAGTGAAAATAGATGACAGACAAACTGAATCCCTACTAACCAATTATAACAAAATTCTGATTGAAAGGCAATTTACAGACCCAAGATATTTTGGATTGTAATGCAAGACAACTGAACTTCATTTTCCCAATTACATTAGTTCATACCCGTAGGTCTACAAAAGTGTTTTAAATAGTACATGAGTGGCTTTTACACACATTAATATGATATCACTTTATTATGCAATTTGTGACTAAGGTTTCATGTTCTGAATATACAAATATCTTATTACTAGTCCTTCAGTGTTTCATGTTACCAAGACATTCACTATTGTCATTGAATACAGGATTAACTGAATACAGGACAACTGATATTTCTTTAGAATAAATGTTATCACTTGACAGTGTGTTAAACTGGAGACAAAAGCATTTACTGTGATTTGAGGGAACATCTTTCTCTTAAATATAAAATTTCAAAACCTTACTATAAAGATGTCAGTTCATATTGCATTTTACATATCATAAATCTTAGCAAACAGCTGGTATTTCATAATGCCTGAAGTCTTAAACTTGTCTTGTCAAAGGAAAATAAGAGGAAAGAAAAGGTAACTCCAGATGATGTTGAGGAATCTCACAAGTGCAGAGAAAAAATTAATAGCCAATTTGATAAAGCACACATTGATTCGTACTTCTCTGTGAAACAATTTTTTGAATACTGAAATCACACAGTATAAAGTAGTACAAAACATTGCTATGGAGTATTACAGAATAATATGGAAGTGCTGCAACTCTGTTTTGAAGCAACAAAGGAGAACAAAAATCAAAAGGTTTTGACAGGATTTTTTGTTTGGTTTTTAAAGAGCTACAAATACAATTTTAGTATTGGGGGAATGAGTTCAAAAACGGACACCTCTATATCAATTGAAACTTAAAGAAGATGAAACTGTCAGCGACCTAATAAAACAGTATCTCTTCCTCTGTACTCAGATACACCCATACAATGCAGGGCACTAGCCAGGACCTCCCTGCCTGAGCCAGCAGTGACACACACGGGCCGGGATGAAGCTCCCCTCTCCCCCAGCATACGGCAGGTACACAGCGGGGAGCACACTCCAGCAGGTTCCCTTTGCCACCACAGGCACTTTTCCTATTCCCACCTCAGTCAGCTGTTGCTCAGGAAGCCAACATTGCTTCAGCAGGAAACTCTTCCCCTGCCTGCCTCTATTTTACCAATATCAAACCGTGCTCCCAAAGTCCTTCCTGCCCATGCCTCTCACCAGTCTGCTAGCTGCTGCTGCTCCCAGTTAACTCTCATCCCTGAAGCCCACACCAGTCAAGCCCAGGCTCGGCTATGCCAGGGCCAGGAGCTGCCAGGTCTCCCCTAGTATGGCCATGATGCTCCCTTGCAGGGTCCTCCTCCTCCCTTGCCCACCAGCAGCTCTTTTGCCTCTCATCTTTTGGCCCTTACCCTCTGTATTTCCTTTACACCTACAATGTTACTAACTTTTTGACGTTCAAAGGAGAAGGGGAAAAAGCACAGAGGTGAGAAATCCAAGATTCACTATCTAACCTGTGCATATATTATACCAACATACTGTACTAACCCACCCCAATGTGCAGTGCAGCAGCCTTGGAAATAACCTCCTGGATCTTACAGTCCTAAGATAGTAAGTTGTATCTGAGACCAGCATGCCATCATTAAATGATAATGCCATTACCATTAAATAACACAGCATATCCAAGACTGGTTTTCTGTATTTAACTTGGTATAAATCTTAAATGATTTTTACTGTCATCTCTCAAAATCTTTAAGTGTCTTAAGTGCTGACACCTCCTTCAATCCAACCTTCCTGCTTTTCCTGACCATGCTTTCTAGTTTCATGTTTGTTTCTTTTGATCGTTTCCTCTTACTTCTCACACATCCTTCTCTCTCCCCTTGAGCCCTCTTCACTTCCCAGCTTCTTTTCAGAAGCAGTCCTTCAGCTTGCCACTATCACAGGTCTCCCACCTGTGTCACACAAGGCTCAGAAACAAGCTTGGCTTCTCCAACACAACACAGCTGCATGCCATATACAGACATCAATTTAAATTATCCACCACTGGCACATTCAGTATAGCCTCTGTGAGAAACCTGGAAGAATATTTTCTCTGTTATTGCACTAGACAGCTTCCAGCACACTAACACTTTGTGCAGGAAGGGACACTGGAGACAAATCTTGGTAAGATGCATATGCTGCATTTAATAACTGTATAATAAATATAGCTTGTAAAGTAAGCTTTAAAATACAGTACAACTGTTGTTTTCCCTTCCTCCTCAACCAAAAATAATCATTTTAAAAAATCATCACATCAGTTTTCCTCCTTCTTAAGGTAAGAAGAATTACCTAGAAATACTGGGTCACTACTTTTTGTCAGCTGCTTTTCTTAGCACAAAGTATAGAGGTCATATTAAGGTTTTGCTTTGAACATATACTTGTTCAAAATATTTTACCAAGCCAAATATATATAAGATATGCATATGTATACATAATGTCATACATATGGATAAGTCTATCTTTTATGGATAATACATCTTATGGATATATCTTACAGCCAATACAGCTTTAATTTTGGTGAATTATGAAAGTAAAGGTGAATAAATTTGGTGGAGCGAAGTCTTTTTGAAGCAATTACATTGCATATACAGAGTCAGTTTTAAATAATTAAAAAAGACTGTTTGGGGTTTTTTTTAATGTATCGTTCTACATGCTTATAAAAATTGAACCAGTTCCCAAACTCTTGTTCAAGCCAGAAATGTTTTGCAGTTTCAGAAAAACTTGATTATTTAAATGTATCTTTGTGGTACTTTCTTAACTCAATAACCTAGCAGCTAACACAACAAGCAAACGGCGTAAGAGTTATTTTGCACACCAGTTCTCTCAAAGATCTCTCTGCCCAAGAAAAATAGATTATTGATATCCCATGACTCCTGGTAAGGGTGGCAAGCATCACTCCAAATCCCTTTTATTTTCTCATTTAGCTCATCTGGTCCCTCCTAAGATCCCAAATCTAAATCATGGACAGAGGTCAGCATATCCACTCACATCCCACAGTTTCTCTTTTAGCTGTCTAGAGATAATGCCCATTTCCTCCTTTGCAGAGTCACATGGCACACAAAGTCTGATACCCTGACACTCAGCATGCTCTCGTGAGCTAAAATTTGGAAGGAAAAAAAAAATTAAAAATCAAGCAGCATGGCTGCCAGAAGGCTCACAGGTGGGAAAGCACCTACCTGTGGGAAGCTTGGGATGCATGCTCATAGTTAAGGGCAGGAGATCATGGTTATAATTTGTGGGGAATAGAAAAGCTCCAAGACAAGGGCAGGATCAGAGGAAACTGAGAAGTATGTCTCAGCACACCCACATCCTAGGGCTACCTGATACCACTGTAACCAAGAAATATAAACTCCTGCTCAAAAGCTCAGTTGCCTCACCAAAATATAAAGCAGATTACAAAGATAATAAACTTCCTTAAGACTACACGGTGACACCAAAAAAAGTAACTCCCTAAAATTAGAAAACATTTGAACTTTTAATACAAAGTGAAGGATATTTTGTTTATTTTTATTAGAATAATAGGAAATAGTTATTTTTAATATTTAATCTATGTCAACATCCCCTTTAGTAAAGTCCTATGCCAGTATTGCATTAAGTGCAGTTTTCCTGTTTAGCAATCTCTCACAAGTTAACTAAATGCCTTGCAAAAAACATTTCAAAACTAGTTTGCTAAAGTATTAAAAGATAGCATTAAACAGATGACATCTTCTGCAAATCCATCATAATCTGTTGGTTTAGGTTTTATATTTCTGGTGATAAGTAATTTAAGTTCTTGTATTATTATGATTATACATTAGGATTAGTACTTTCAGTTATGGATCACTTGTATTTTTATTATTTTCACCAGCCTACACTAGCCAAGAGGCAGCATCTTAGGAAATTGAAGATTTAGAGTGAACAGCTCCCACCGAAGAGGCAGAGGCTGAGCTGCAGTGCTCCATCCTCCACCTCGCTGTCGGCAGGCACTGATGGTACACTTCAGGGAAAACCCTGCAGTGCACCAGCATGCCAGTCACATCTCTGCAATTCATTTAGTACATTTCCTCTTCCAGCTCTATTCCCAGTTGCTGCAAGGTTTAGCACTTCTTCACATGATGCTTTCAATAAGAGTTCAAACAGTGAAGTGGTTTTGGGCCTTAACACAACAAATCTTAATAGAGCCAATACTCTCTGGTTCCGTTCAGTCACAGGAGAAAAAAAAAAACTGGATGTGAATGTCCCTGAACCCAAGAGTTTCCAATCTCATACAAAGCCCATCTGTGATTTTTCACAGGGGAACCTAGCACTGAGACACACCAGCTCCTCAGACAGGAGGTAGGCAGCATGCAGCTACAACCCAGAGGTGGAAGATTAATTAGCAAAGCAACTGCTCGTCCTTTATGTATGCAAGGTTTATACTTTCACATCTGAGGCGTACTTTCTGGAAAGCATAATTGACTGAATCAGCTTCTGTTCTTCAAAGGACAACTTCCACTAACCAAATATAAATATTTTCATAAACATACAGAAGCACAGACAAAAACTGCTAGCATTCAAATGTTCAAACCCAATGTTTTGCAATCTGAAAACAATGAGACATTTCTCTGACACAGGCACTGTTACCTCCAAAAAAGTAGGGGTCTGAATTCACAGCTTTCAAATGCATAAAACAGCCCTCCCACAAGACAGCTGTGATACAAGGTGCATAGCTGGTGGTGGGAGAAAGGCATGCAGTTCCCTGTGCTAGCCAGCCCATAAAAGAGAACATAACCACTGCCATTTGGGCAAGCACGTGTTTGTGTTGCGATGCTGACCATCACTAGTCTCAGTTTCTATTCCTGCCCCGAAAGCCAGCAGCAGTCGGGTGCTTACAAAGCAAAGCAACAGTGCTCCTGTTTGACCAAACAAGGCTCCACCAAAAAGTGCCATCTAAAGCAGCAGCATTAGTCACAATCCCTCTACACTTCTGATGTAGCTTTTGAGGGGTTACTAAGGTCAACTGAGCAAAGCTGATGAGCGTCACCACCATCTGATCTGCCACACTAATTCCAAAGAACTAAATATGTGATAAAATGGAAGAGACTTGACTCTCTTACGTCAGAGGCCTGACATCCACTCCCAGGTCTGCCTGAGGCACCATCTCTCACTTTCCTGTTCTTTGGCACTGCTGCATTTATAACTAGCCCCCAAGACATGAAAACATGGTTTGTAGAGAAAGGCCTGACAAATGTCAACAGCAGTAAGACACAAGGCTAAAATCACAGTCTGCTTTCCATGAGGCCCATTCATGAAGCTTTCATCCACCCTTCTCATTCTCTGTTCTTATTGCTCAAAAACTGTGCAGCAAGGATGCCCTGAGCAATTTTTAAGATTTTATGGCAGAAGACAGCATCAGATGAGGGAGTATGGGAGCTACAGCTCAGTTCCAGAAGACGACAGATACGGGCCACATGAGGTTCAATGGTTCAGCTAAGCAGTACAGCACATTCAAGACGACTATGCAGTCAGAGGGCAAAACATTTTCCATCCTAATGCCAACTCAGCTCTGGCACTCCATGCCTCCAGTGTCTATAAATCACTACCCCACAAGGAACAGGGGAGTTAGCTAGTGTTTCTGCGAGGCCCCGAGATCCTACAATGCAGCAAATGCATTAGTTTACTGAAAAGCATTAATCTGACAAAACATACTTTAGGGC
Source organism: Hemiprocne comata (assembly GCA_020745705.1). Classification (NCBI taxonomy): domain Eukaryota; kingdom Metazoa; phylum Chordata; class Aves; order Apodiformes; family Apodidae; genus Hemiprocne; species Hemiprocne comata. Next base: position 11,039,097 of record CM036593.1, on the reverse strand, counting down.
CCAACTCCTCAGACTCTAAGTAGATCTCACCAAATTAATAATCTGCAAGCCTCTGAGACTTCACTGCATGTTATTGCTAAGCGCTCTTTACAGTCTTAGCAACAAACTACTAGCAACTTACAGAATTTCAACCTACTACGTTTTTAATAACAATTTCTGAAATTGTCACAAAGTGATCCTTTCCAGCAGAAATTATGTCCTCCGAGACGCTTTTCATTAAACCCCACAGAACCTGTCTAAGATGGCCAAATCTTGATCTTGCAGAAAGCAAAGGTTATGTTCTCAGTAAATTTAATGCTGCATAGCATTACCCATTATAAGTTTTGATAGAGCAACAGTTCCCCCCGTTTCAAGGGTGAAATCAGTGTAGGGCAGAAATGCACCACTGGACAGAGCAGACTGCAGCACCGTGGAGTGCAGGTTCCTCAGGCACAGGGCAGACACACAGACAAGGAGACAATTGTCACAGCTATGAAACAATTCCAGTAGCCACATTATACATATATAAAGCTCAAGTTCAAACTATGCATTATAAATAATCCAAGATTTACAATTATAACCCAAAGTTCAAATGCACTTGGAGAAATAAATATTAATCTGGATTCCCAAACCTCCTCTAAGAAAAAAGACAGCAGAGCATTTTGATATTTATTTTTAGTAGACAGAAAGAGATCACCATGGTTTGAATTCAAAGTAATATTGGTCCAGACAAACAACATTAATCTCTAATTGAAATTGATTCAGTTAGCTGTTCCACACTTTTTACCCATTCTAAGCAGGGCAAGAAATAATTTCCAACAGTTCTTATGCAAAGTATTTATAGCTCTGCAAGCTAAACTGAAAAAGGGTCAGTTTGGAAGCAATCAAACTAACTATAATGGTAATATAAACCAGGGCTCTGGTACATTTTAGCAAGTCCTGAAACTCTCACAGAGTCTGAACACTACAGAGAGAAAGCTTATCTGGATTTCTTCCATTCAGAGGAGTCCAGCCACTTCAACTCTCCATCACTCAGGTCAAGTATTGCCTCAGCATACACAATTCAAGCAGGCACTGGAGCTCTCGAGGATGCAGGAATAGCCCCTCTACCATTCACATCTAGCACAAGGGTCTGGGAGTTTTCATTCTAATTAGCTGAAATATATCCAATAGTTGTTGGGTTTTTTTCCCTTTCTGCACTGTGGTCTTACAGAAAAGATCCCAAAAAGAAAGTAACCAGCTTTGTGAGTAAACATGGACCAAGAACTCCCCTCCCAAAGTAAAATTCATTATCACCGCTTTTTTGTCAATGTTCTAAACAGCAGTGACAATTTTTTCCCCCTGTAAATCTACAGCAGAACCATAGCACTGAAATGTTACAATGTATCCGTTTCTCCATGTTTTAAAACGCATTAGCGACTCAGAAGTTTAGTTTCCTTTCAGCCAGCATCTGCTGAGCTGCCACCCTGTCCGAGGCATAGGTGTACCCTAGCAGTGACAGGAAGTCATGTACACAAAGAGCTTCTTCTCATTGAATTAATATAACCTTATCTCAGTATTTGAAACCAGCTTTTTGAGGCACAGCAACAAAACATCAGTCCCAACTAGAAGATGCACTTAAATGGGGACGAATTCGGAATATTTCATTACTATTGAACCAAAATACCAATTTAAAAAGCTAAACATAAAAAGGTGTGAAGGAAAGAGATACTAAAACACAAGCACCCAGCTATCAAGAACACGATTTCATTACTGATCACTCTAACATTCCACCTCTCAGGCCGCAGCAGTCGATGCGGAGGCCAGCTGACAAGTGTTACCGCTGCTTCCCTCGCCCACTTCCCCACAGGCCTCCCGGCTCCCCTCAGCCCCCTGCCCGTGCCCTCCCCGGCCAAGGCAGCTCAGCGCCATCCTGCTCTCCCCGTTCCAGCAACACTGTCCCTGCTCCTTCCTTCCCTCCCGCCTCGCCTCCCGAGCTCCCAGCCCCTCCGCTCTCCCTCTCTCTCACGCACCTAGGTAAATCCAGAACAACTAGAAGCAAGAGATCAGTTAGTATTGTAAACTGCTCCTATTAACTATAAACGTACAGAGAAATGCTGAACTGCTGGCTCCAGGGCCAACCCAGGGCACTCCACCTCAGCCCAGCCGCCCCGATGTGACGGGCCCCTGTGGCTCGCGGCGGGGGCTCCGCAGGGTCCCGCCTAAACCGCCTCCCGCTGCACGCGCGAGTCCTCGCGGAGGCTCCGCGCACAGAGAGAGCGCGGCGAGTCAGACCGGAGCTCACTCCCTCCGCCCCGCGGGAGCGGGCTGGCCCTCCGCAGCGGCGGCGGAGACCTGTGCGCGGAGGCTCGAGGCCGGGTGCAGGCAGCAGCCACGAGCGCATCCAACTTCCCGTACCCCGCGGCTCCTCCTCCGCGCCCGCGGGGCCGCTCCGCGCTGCCTGAGGCGCAGACAAAGCGCGCGGAGACCCTGGGCGCGGCGCGAGGGGCACGGAGCAGAGACGCGCGCGGGGGCGCAGCGGCTCCGCGGTCGCACCTGGGACATCTGCGGGCGCAGGTTGATCTCCTTGAGGTTGATGGAGTGGCTGCGCAGGTTGTTGAGGAGCTGGCAGAGCAGAACGCCGTCGCGCAGCGTCTGCGCCAGGTCGAAGACCTGGGCCGTGTCCCAGGTCACCCGGTGGTTGGGCGGCAGCACCTTGCAGCTAATCAGCCACTGCCCGCACTGCTTCCAGGGCTCCATCCCTGACACCACGCCGCGATGCTGCGGCCGCGGCGACCCCCGCTGCGCCCTCCTGCCGCTGCCGGCCCGGCCCGGCCCGCCCCCGTGTCCGCCCCGCCCCGGGGGGCGGGTCCGGCCCGGCCCACCACCCCCCAGCCCGCAGGGGCGGGTGCCTGTGCCGGCCTCGGGGCGATGGCGGGTGCAGCCCCGCCGCCCGGCAGCCCCCCGCGGGCAGCGCCGGGGGCCAGGCCGCCACGGTGGTCCGCCGCTTCGCTCTCGCAAAACACCTGCGGTGGCGCAGCCAGCGCGCCTGCGGTAACAAGACGCAGCTGCAACAGCCTGGTCTATGAAATGGCATAATGTAACGTCCTGGTTTATTTTCAGACTTTTATCCATTCCCTAAGAAAACTACTAAAGTCTTAAAAACGGTCAAAGCAGAAAGCTGTCGGGCATTATGAAAGATGCACCTCTCAACGCTCTCTAGAAATGATTGAGAACATACCATGGCATAGCATTGTTTACCTTCCGTTGTCCCCTAAAGTATTTTGTGGTAACTGACTTGAATTTTATTTGCACATCAGTTTGAACCAAAAAAACATAGTAGCTTCCAATAAGCATTCAGATAAAATCACTAGCATATTTTTTATTTGAAGTTAAGTTAAAAGCTACAAACTCTGGAAATAGTGAACGGCGCAAGCACCAGAGTTCACAGGATCATCTGCATCTCAAAAGCTATTTCCTTTGGATTTCTAAAGCAGTGCTGGAAACTTACTTTCTGGGGGGGGGGGGGAAATAAATACAAAAACTGCTTTCTCCTCCATTAAAACATTCTATGAAAAAAAAAAATAAAATAAAGAGAATCCTTTCAAAGTTAGAAACCACAGTCCAGGGTGAGAAAGCCTTCTAATAGCAAAACTCTACTATCCCTGGGTTTCACATATCCTCTGTTAAAAGCCTGACACTTGATGCTCTGAACAATCCCACAAATGCTTTTAATAAAACTAATGCAGAAGTTTTGGGAATTTATTTTAAAAGCATGCAAGTAATTTGCATGTTTCAATAAGCTTAAAATGCTGCTTCATTTAATAAAACAGGTTATATATTTGCTATTCCAGGCATTTTCCCGAGCAGAAAGTGCTATGAACTTTGGATCATGAGTGCAGTGCTGCAGAACATGCATGGTACAGCTCACCACTTGACATTGCTTTCACCCAAAAAAAAACACAACAAAAACAACCTCAAAAATAGGTAGGCTCCAGCTTCCTCAATCTGCAACACCTGTGCAACCACCCGGCAGCCATGGCATGAGATAGGTCTGACTTGCTACCTAATTAGAAGGCACAAGTGTTGCTCAAAGTCATTTGGGTATTGTGTTTGGTTCCACTCCTACAGATGCAGAAAGTTGCAAGCATCCAGCTGGCTTTTCAGCCCTCTGCTTGCATTAGCTGGGCTCCCAAATTAAAGGAGCTTCCAGCTTTGAGCAGGCACAGTGGGAGCTCTGGAAGGTGTTATGGGCAGGCCTGGCCTGTTGGAGCAGAAACACATTTTAACAGAATATAAACTCCAATTAACAGGAAGTGATTTCACATGAGCAAAAAGCTGGGTCCCAATTTCAAAGGGTTGGTGGCAGTGCAGCTGAGATTAAGCTCCTCAGAATAACTCTTACATGAGAGAGCACGACTTGAAGTTGAGTTGCTGCAGCAATGCCTCCTTCCCTGCTCACAGCAGGTCCCCCTGCTCCGTGCCCGCCCAGGCAGGTTCTCAGAAGAGATGTGAATTCTCTGTTTAACCACCTCAGCCCAAATACCTGGTCACTGGGTACAGGCACCTCTGCATACTCAGGGCAACACTTGAATTGTTTTATGTCTGAGGAGCTGGAGGAGAGGGAAGCTTGCAACATAAACAGGCTATCAAAGTATTAGACTGCCTTTGGCCAGGCAGAATTAGAGATAATTTAATTCCTAATTTAAATCAAAAGGGACTGAAATTAACAGCCTGCACTATGATCACTTAGCTATCACAACCAAAATGAACATCAGAGCAGTTTAACCGAGAATACAATAAAACACAATCTGGTAGGTAACATTTATCCATGACAAGTGAAAAGTGAATGTGATAAGTGAGTAAGAATTCAGTCGCCCCCACAAGCTATCCTCTCTGACTGACTACCATAACACTGAAGGAAATGCAAAAGGCAGAAAAAAATAGATAAAAGAAACAGAAAAATATCTGCACTACGTTATCCACATCCCCACTTTGTCTGCCTCCAGCCAGGATCAGTGGTACAGCACCCTGAAGGCAACATAAACTGTTGGGATGCCTTTGCAGACATACAGAAAAATGAGCACAGTTCTGATTCATAAACAGCCAAAAAAGCACTTCGGGCTAGTTGCTCAAATGGATCTAATCTTTTTACATGGTTTAATAGAAGCAATCCAACACTCCTTAATCAAAACTTTACATTCAAAGAATACATATACTTCAAAGGTGGTGGTTGGATTCTAAATATCTTAAAAACTTACTCTGCAGTTTTAAATTGTTTAAAAGTCATAGGCTGTCATGCTGCAATATAAGAATTAAATTTTATTAAAAATACATGAGTTTGTTCTTCTAATGTGTCTCATGTAATCAACTGAGTGACATTCCCCCAGAAGGAGAAGGAATGGTATATCCACATAGATTCCAGAAAATTAGCTCTCTACAAAGAGTTACATGGTTGAGAAGAGAGAAGGGGCAAATGGATTCATAGCCAAAATTCAGTCAGTGCAGCCTTGCTAGAGCAGAAGACTGACTGCTACTGAGGTTCAGGAATATCTGCACATTCACTCCTCTCAGCCTTCTTCAGCTTCCTACGTTGTCTACAGCCATTTATTGGAAGGGGTTCAATTTTTATCTTAATCCTAAATTTGTTTTTGTTCAAGAGCTACTTTTACATTGACTTTACATTGACTTAATTTTTTGCTGTTAATAGATACAGAAAAAATCAGAAAACCTTGCAGCTCCGATGTAAAATACTTTAAATGGACCAGCTGCTGAAGACATACTAGAATTTTAAGATATTTCCACCCTGTTCTCATACTCCAAAATCAGTCTGATTGAAGGATCCTTTGGATTCAAAGAGGGGCCAGTTTAAAAGTCACCTCAGTCCATCTCCAGTTTCACTAGTACAGACTGACACTCACAAACCTGACAGCTAGATCACAGTCTAGATTGCTCAAAAGGTTCAATATATGTCACATACTTTTTTTCTTAAAGCATTATTAAGTCATTCACTGAATCAGTTTTATCTTTTATGAAGAAAACTGGAACATTTCAGACATACGTTCCCACTTTCAAAAAACTGCAAAGCAGCAACATAAAGACACAAAAAAAGAAACCGCTACTAAAAGAACAGCAAGTCTGAAGGAGAATTTTTCACGAAAAGGCACCCAAAAATAGCTTTTGCGTGTTTTTTCTCTCCTTCCAGGAGACAACAGTCTCCTTACTGGAGACATCATCATAAATTTGTTTTCTTTACTCTTACCCTGTGCTTCATCCCAAGTAGGTGGCCACTTTTCAGCTCTTTTTTCTTGTTTCTTTATTAAAAAAAAACAAACAAAACAAAAACAAAACAAAAAAAACCAAACCACCACACTGAACTGTTTTATGGAGGAACATTTACAAGCTTACTGAAATAATTATGTACAATCATCACCACACTTGCTGGGTTTAAATTACATTGCTCAGTTTAGGGAAAAATAAACAACACAAATAATAAAAACCCTACCACAAATGCACACACTGCCTGTTTTTCAATTCCTGTTAGATAGAATAGTGCCCATGAGCCACAGGCACAGACCCCCTGTATGAGGCGCTAAACAAGAACAAAATAGTAGATCTCATGCCATAGAGCATCATTCCTCACTTCCTTTTCCTACTTATTCCCTTATTGACCAATGGGTTCATCATATGAAGTTTTCCTGCCTTCCTACAATTGCACTTGAGTGCATTTTCAAATGTACCGGGAGAAAGCTGTGCAATCCCACGTGTAGAGCTGCCCTCATTCCTGGGTACTGAAAGCTGGCACGTTGGCTGCGCCAGCCCCAAGCTCGTGCTCAGCATGTCTCAATTAGACCCACTTAATTACACCAGTAAAAAAACTCAGTTATGCACGGTTTGCAAGCAAGCAGGAACATGCTGTCTTGTGTCTCAGCTATTTGTATCTTGCTCCTTTTTGGAAATGCACTGGGCTATCATGGCTCCTGGCCAGAAGCATCTGTTGAGCTGCCCTCTTTTTGGCTGGATGGGAATAACTGGGAAGTGGCCAGAGTCCAGCATTTCTGAAGTGGCCTGCTTATCTCACAGTAAAAGTAAGTGAGGGTAAGATCACTGACCAGAATTCTTCAGTAATTTCTGTCTGACACTGAAAATTAATATCGACGTGGATCGAGATCTCCCAGAGGCATCTGGCTGTATCCGATAGCTATGGGCTCCAGTTTCAGAATTACTTCTGGAACTTTGCAGCAGGAAGTGAGAAAGTAGTGCTACTTTTAATTGATTGCTTATTAATTATTAATATTATTTTGAAAAGTCTTATATTACAAATCAAATACACCCTTAGAAATAAATATCATAAGATAACAATCCTATCTGAATTTCAGCAAACCATTATATTTTACTTTAAAAACTTCCACTTTTTGTGTAAAGAATCATAGACAAGTGACTTGAAATTTAAGTGAAGCACTGAAAAGAAAAGATAAATGATAAAAAGTAAATAAAGCTGGGAGGATGCATGGAACTGAGTGGAACAAGTACTTGTATTGAATTCACTTTTCAATATAGATCTGAAAGGTGCAGACAGACATGATATATAAATGGATAATTATGAACTGATAAGGATTCTGACATCAAAGAACATGAAGATACTGGGTTTAGTATGAAAGTACCTGAATACGTAAATGCCTCTGAATGTTTGAGAAACCTATTGAGTAATGCTCCAAGGAAAGATCTATCTGTACCACTCAATGTTAAAATAAGGTATTAAAAGTGTAAAATGGACTGCCTAGATCTAACAACCACCTACCAAATAATAATCTTAAGCCAATGCCTTCAACTCCTGCCTCCCCTGCCATAAATCTCCTTTTCACTGAAGTTATCAGACTCTTGTCCCATTTAACTGGGACCAGGATCCTATGTTGACTTTCTAAAGTAGGGTATTTGCCTTCAGAAACCCAAGTTTCAGCTTTCTAAAACTCATTCATACAAAAGGAGCAAGTTGATGATGTGCTTCCTGCTTGTGCTGAACAAAAAGGGAAGCAAGACTCAGCCAACCAGCCTCTTGTCCCCTGCCAGTGGGCAGCCACAGCATTTATGATAAGGAAAACATTTGAGGTCCCAAAAAACAAAGGAAATTGTCATGCACTACTTTATGTATTTTAACCAAAATATCAAAAAGGATTTTTAAGAATCCAAGCAAGTTGAAACAGTGAAGAAAATCATAACCTTCCTCGTGCCTTAGTAGGCTCTGCTCAATTTCCTTTGACTTATCTGTCACTTCTAGGCAATGTACCTGTTTCTTACCCTTTTGTCCCAGTTCATCTCTGTTTCTTAACTTCCACAGGTTGTTCTCAACAGTCCCATGACTTTTAATGGAAAACCAGATCAGATGACAGGGCTACAGGATAGCAAATACTCCCCTTTTCACTCAAGACAGAAGAAAAGGAGATGTTGACAAAAATAGTTCTTGTGGTCCCAGCTGACAAGAAAGTGGTATTTTTTATGACAAGTCAAGGTGTTCACATGTATATAGCTGAGATACAAATGGGAAAAGGCAAAAATTGGTACAAGTAAACCCTAAAACAAGGAAAAGCTGGGTTTATGTTTTCATAGTCCATTCCAGACCCAGAACCAAGAATTCAGAGAGATTTTCCTGCATTATTGGAAGAAGGGATCCACTGATAAAAGTGAGAGACTTGCAGGAAACCCTGTGTACTGGAAGATGTCTGAATATATGGAAATCCAGGGAAAAAACCTTCACATTAAAATAAAAAAATATGCACTATACCTAAAGTTTGAAAAAACTGAAAATCACCATGCATTAAGTATCTATTTGAACAGTGAAAGAATATCTGGAGCAATGTTTATAACTCTACTCCTAATAGAAAATTTATTTCAAAATTAATGGTATTAGGCAACTGACCTTTTCATATCCAAAAGGCAAAATTTACTCTCAGTCTCTAGTCTCATGCTGTATGAACTGTTATAGGAAATAGGGCAGTCACATATAATCTCGGAGACACTGTTCCAGTTTTTCGCTTATAATGTCAGATCTGTATTTACATACTAATCTAAGTTTGGTAAATAGAAGTTTCATTTTATGCTTACAAGTCAAAAATATTAATGATTTTTAACAGCAAAACATTCAACTTTATTTTTAGAGAACTCATTTGAATTTATTTTTAGAGAACTCAGCAAGCAAAATATTTCTAAACACTTCAGCAGGCAGCGCAGCTTCATCTCTAATGTTACCCATACTTGTCTCTCCTCAGGAATAAAGAACATTAATATTTCAGAACATTCAGCTACCTTTTTTTTTTTTTTTAACCTTTCATAAATAAGCGTACCTGGGTACTTCTTGTCTAAGGAAGCTGGATAATGCTAGACTGCAGATCAGCAGAGGCTGAAGAGTTAGCTGGCTCTTCATTCAGTCCATTGGGATGGAATTTGCAGGGACAACAATGCTAGATAAGGGCCTGAAAATAATAGGGCCCATGAACCCTATTCTTTAGTTCAGAAATATAAGCCACCACAAGCACAGGACACCAATTTTCAGAACTGTCCTCTGAATGTTGTGCACTTCCAATTCTGCAGGCTCAGTTTTAGACAAGGTGAGGGATCCTACTCTCCCAGGTGCCAAGAACAGTTATTTTATTCTGAAAGAAACCAGATCTCACCCCAAACCTTTAATTTTAATGCCTAGGATCCACACTTGAGTTGAAGTCAGTGGTATCTGTGGCTGCCAGTAACCTGGGTTATAAAGCTGCAGGTCCAAATTACAGACCCCATTAAAGCAATGACTGATAGTGTCTGAACTTCCCCAATCCTGGTTAAGAAATGCCTCTCTTGAGACAAAACTATCCTAGTGGAATGATTATTTAGAAAATAAAATATTTAGATTTATCATCTGACTGAAATCTACCATGCAGATTAATATCAGAAATTAAATATGCTGCTATAAATATCTTAAGAATAGTGGCAGGCATCTGTCAGTTTAAGGCATTTGAAATGTAACTATCCATGAAAGTAGGAAGTGACACACACACACCCCCCTTACCTTCATTAACTCTCCCTCTGCATGCAGCAGTGGAAAGCTGCCTTCACAAGGTCTGAATAAAGACAAAGAACCACACAATGTTTCTCAGTGGTTTTCTTAAATGTCTGTTACACCTTAAAAGACAATTAAAGTGCTAAGATAACATCTATGAAGAAGACCAAAGTTGTCTTAGTAGCAAGGTGCATTTACAGCCTAGCTTTATGTTCGGCTGAAGTTAGGGTGGTCCATGCAGCAAACCCAAGTTGTAAAACTATTTCACCCTCCCACCTTTTTTCTTCCAACACTATACTAGGACTAGTATAGGATTGAAGGTCCTTTACTGGCTGCATAAAGTCTGACAGCTACCTCTGGCTTATCTATAAACTTGCATTGTGCTCTGTGGGCTGTCATCTCACTTACAGGAGGGTGAGCAATCACCAGAGAACAGCCCACTGAAGAAATAAAAAACTGTCTTCTGGCATGCAACAATCAAGAAGCAATGTTCTCTGATAGGATACATGTTATGTTGAAGGCACAGGGGTAACAAACACAACTTGCCTTAAAGAGTTTGCCAAGATAATATTAACTTCAGTCCAGAAACATAAGTGTAAACCAAAGATGTGACCACCCAAAGCAGCATAACAGACCCATCTACTACAGAGCTAGTTTAGTAGACAAAATTGAGGAAAAGCACACTGTCTAAGTATCAGTTAACCTTCTTCCCATTTTTGTTCTTCCATGTTTCCTGCAATCAGACCTTCTTATATCACTGCAACTTGTACACAAGGTTCAACCAAAGAAAAAAAAGCAGAACTTAAAACATCTGTGTAGCACCCAGTAGCAATTCCCCCACCCTATGCAGAAAACTACTTTACAAAACAGCTTGAAAATGGAAAAACCTCAGGCACCATTTCAATGGCAATAAATGCTTGTATGGTATTGAGAAGTTTCATATCCAAATTACATAAACTGAAGCAAAGTATTTTTTCAAAGGAGTAAAAACATGCCAGCAAGTAACAAAAGACACAAGTATGACCTACACAAACTAGTCCCCAGCAAAGCCAGTTTGTCACCATGACCTGCAGCAAAACCTGACACTGCAATCACAAACACAGTATTTACCCTTGCTTCAAGGGTGAGTTGATCCTACCAATTCCATTCTCAAAGAGCTGCAGTTATATTGCCTCCTTCATTGGACTTACCAGAATGAAGACAGGCAGAATTACAGGGTTTGATTTATTGGTTTTTACTTCCCTTTTTCCCAGGGAGGCACCAAAAGGCAGGGACCAGGCAAAGGTCTGGCAGCAGAGAAGTTGTGTTGGGATCCAGGTCCTGGAGCAGCAACAAACTCTCAAACAGGCAGGAGTCCCAAGTACCATGATGTGAGAGATGGACTCTGTAATGGCCTTTAATCCAGCGACAGCTACTGACCATTCCTTACATACACCATACCCTCACTTTCATAATTTCCTATATACACTTAATTTCCTATAATTCCTAAAGGCTCTCTCCAGGCTTCTTCCCTCCTATCCCTGTCTGGGAATAAGACCAGGGGGGAAAGGGGAGAATCTCTCTATTGTCTTTTGTATAGTGTTCTGTGTATATTGGTAGCTACTGACTTGCCAAAACCCCGGTGCCTTAAATAAATCTGTTGATTCTTGAGCATTGTTTGTGAGTGTGACGGGGAGTGGTCCTCAGCCCTCAATCCCTTTTGGAAGGGGTGTGAGTCGCGGCTTTACCCACCTCGGTCCGCGACACGTGCTGACCACAAAGAAGCTCCTGGGGGTATGCAGCAGACATCTGGAGGTGATGCAAGGCAAACCATCAGCCAGTCCCAGAAGCCAGTCTGTTAGTCTCCCAGGAAACTAATGGGGACCGAATGGCCCAGCTAGAGCTTAACTGCTGAGGAAGCCCTAGCAGCCAGTTATGTTAAAGTAATCCTCCTCAAACAGGATTCACTTGGGTTTGCAGTCTGAGTTAGATTAAAGTTGGCTGAAGGCTGTCCTTGGGGTGATTTGGGCTGCATAAGACAGTAAAACACTGTAAACAAAAGCAAGGTGTGGGTGGGTGTGTGCGCACGCGCGCATATAAATATATAGACACACACAGAGAGGGAGACTTCACTGATCTCACACAAAGTTATTAGTTGCATTAATCAAGGTGATCGGCAAGTCTACAAATCTGTCTGCCCTGCTAGTTTGCCAACACCATTTCATATGGAAATAAAGATGTTGAGTGTTTTTTTCTTCTTCAAATACTTTGTGTTTTAAATGCAATTTTACAGGGATTTGTACTGATCCAGCACTGTTCAGATGATGGGTATTTCACTGACAATCCGTGCGTTTAACTGCACGGGCTGTGCCACTCCCTGCGGCAGGAGAGCCCAGACATGAGGGCAGCTCTGGGTTGCAGGTGGTGCATATGCAAAGAGTCTGCCATGAATCTGAAAAGACAGAAGCAAGTTTCAGCCACCTGGGTGGTCAAATGTGCTGTGTTTTAGCACAGCTGATAAGGTGCTATTCAGCTGCTGTTAAACTGGCTAAACAATGCCTTGCATGGCCATTTGTGATTGCGAAATCGAAAGCTGTAGCTCAGAAACCCAGCTGGGTGCACGAGGGTGGGAGAGAGAATTTACAAATTCACTCATCTGAAAGCAGAGTGTACAAAATAAATGGACACGTACAATGATATGCTTACAGTGACATTTTCCTCGGCAATTCAAAATTAAATAAATATTTTCAATAGTATGACCAGTCTACCACCATTTTCTCCAACATCAGTGTGGAAAACATTGAGTTGCATAGATCTAAGTGAACAAGGTCCCTTTCTGGACAGGAGCAAGGTTGGAACTATTTGGCATGGCCTTTTTGCCCCTTCTTTAAAACATGTCCTTCACCACCCTGGGGCTGAAACTCTGTGCAGAACCCACAGCCCCCTGTCTGTGTCTGCAGTGGCTGGACCTGCTCCTGGCACCCACACTTGGCCAGTTCTCTATGGAGAGAGGTTAGCAGATGGTCCAGTTGTGCAGGATTATATTCTGAAGACAGTCTCTTCCTTGTCTTGGCAGCACACTGTGGGATGGTCTTCACAATTATGAAGGATTAGCTGACTGCTGAGCCATACTGGCCTCTTGGATATCACATTTCTCAACAGCAAACAAAAAATTGCAGAAGTGGAGAGGCTGGTAGTCCTCTGCTGCAACAGTCGCCATGCAAAAGACACAAATTTCTTTATAAATTACAATTAACTAGACTTTTAAAATATTTATTGGCATATAAGAGGTGTCTTTAAATTTGTGTTGTAATTACAGTGCCCATGAAAGCAAGAGTCTGATTTTTTTTTTCCAGTTTCAGGATTAGCTGCACATGGAGTTTAGGATAAATATCATTTCCCCCTCAACAACCTCACCCAGCAAGTGTGTTTTTTGTAGGGTTTTGTTGTTGTTGTTGTTGTTTTTCCTGGAGGGTAACACCCAGAAAAACTAATACAGTGACACCTTCAGAGCCTTGCAATGAGGTGTCTGGCTGCTCAGCCATGTAATTGTGTTATGTTCAGGGCCCACTGCTAATGAACCCTCTGCATGCATTACAGGCTCTTCTGGATACTCACATGAATTCATCCCTGAAGAAAAGTGCTAATTTCAATATAGAGTTATACTAGGCACGACTTTGAGTCACTATGTTCTTTTTAAAATGAGCCTACTGGGATTAGTTCCAGGAATGCAGTTAAGCTCAGATATAACAGCAAGATCAAGGCCACTGCTGGATCACAATTGCAATGGAGAAAAACAAATGTACTAACCAGCTGTCAATCAAACATATCAAAATCACAGAATCACAGAATTACCAAGGCTGGAAAAGACCTTTAAGATCATCAAGTCCAGCCTATGACCAACACCACCACACCGTCTAGACCATGGCACTAAGTGCCACATCCAGCTTTTCCTTGAACGCATCCAGGGACGGTGCCTCCACCACTTCCCTGGGAAGTCCATTCCAATGTCTAATCACCCTCTCCGTGAGGAAGTGCTTCCTAATATCCAACCTAAACCTCCCCTGGAGCAACTTCAGGCTGTGCCCTCTTGTCTTGTTGCTAGTTGCCTGGAAAAAGAGCCCAGCCCCCACCTGACTACAACCTCCCTTCAGGTAGTTAAAGAGAGTGATAAGGTCCCCCCTGAGTCTCCTCTTCTCCAGGCTAAACAATCCCAGCACGCTCAGCCTCTCCCTATAAGACTTTCCCTCTAGTCCTTTCACCAGCCTTGTTGCTCTCCTCTGGACCTGCTCCAGCACCTCAACGTCCTTTTTGAAGAGAGGGGCCCAGAACTGCACACAGTACTTGAGGTGAGGCCTCACCAGTGCTGAGTACAGGGGGAGAATTAAATCCTTACTCCTGCTGGCCACACTATTCCTGATACAAGCCAGGATGCCATTGGCCTTCCAGGCCACCTGGGCACACTGCTGGCTCATGTTCAACTGGCTGTCCACCAGCACTCCCAGGTCCCTCTCTGCCAGGCTGCTCTCCAGCCACTCTTCCCCCAGCCTGTAGCGCTGCCTGGGGTTATTGTGGCCAAAGTGCAGGACCCTGCACTTGGTCTTGTTGAATTTCATGCCGTTGGCCTCGGCCCATCGATCCAGCCTGTCCAGGTCCTCCTGCAGCCTCTTCCTACCCTCCGGCAGATCAACACTCCCCCCCAGCTTGGTGTCATCTCTGAATTTACTGAGGGTGGACTCAATCCCCACATCCAGGTCGTCAATAAAGATGTTGAATGGGACTGGGCCCAGTACTGATCCCTGGGGGACACCACTGGTCACTGGACGCCAGCTGGATGCAGCTCCATTCCCCATCACTCTCTGGGCCTGGTCATCCAACCAGTTTTTGACCCAGCAAAGGGTGCACCTGTTGAAGCCGTGGATTGCTAGCTCCTCCAGGAGGATGCTGTGGGAGACTGTGTCAAAGGCCTTGCTGAAGTCGAGGTAGACCACATCCACAGCCTTCCCCTCATCCACTAGGCAGGTCACCCAGTCATAGAAGGAGATGAGATTAGTCAGGCAGGACTTTCCTTTCCTAAACCCGTGTTGGTTGGACCTGATCCCCTGGTTTTCTTCCACATGCCGCTGGATGGCACTCAGGATGATCTGTTCCATAACCTTGCCAGGCACCGAGGTCAGGCTGACAGGCCTATAGTTCCCCCGATCCTCCTTCCAACCCTTCTTGTGGATGGGCATCACATTGGCCAACCTCCAGTCATCTGGGACATCCCCAGTGAGCCAGGGCTGGTGATAAATGATTGAGAGCAGCAATGAATAGCAATTACAAGTATTAGCTATTTGTAACAGCATGCTTATACTTGGACCTCAGATACCTTAAACAATCTGGAAGCTCAGCATAATGATTACTCTAAATGGGAAAAAAACCCCAAACATGTTGACAATAGTTGTTATGAGAGAGTAAGGTTTTAAGCAGATGGTAAAAAGTGTCAGTCTGAGGCAAAATATAGATCTCCCTGCTGTTGAATAATTAATGAAAAGCTCCTTCCCCACTATAGCCACTGTAACTGTGTGACTGTTTGAATACTCTCCATTTAATAAGTCCTCACATATATGAGCTCAATCACCTCTTACAATCAGATTTTTTTTTCCAGGGCTGATTTCTGTTGTGCTCTCTCCCTTTCCTGATCCTTTTCCACAGGGAAAATTCTGTTGTGCCTAATCAAGCAGAGCTTCCAGTGAAAGCAATCAAGGCAGTCTGATTTATCAGCACAGTCTTTATTAGAGAAATCTTGACCCCACTGAAGTTGAATGGAGCTTTGACACTGGCTTCAGCCATACAGACATGCCATATCCTGAGTTATCCCTTTTAACTGGATCATATCCTTCTGCTGGTTTGCACCAAGACAATGGGAGTTTTCTCAGAAATAGTTTTATTTTTAGGTATTGGAATACATTAATTGGAAATGTTCAAATAGGCCTGAACTGAAAAAAATAAATCTTGCAACCAGCTCTAATTTTAAGGATGTTATCCTAACATTTAGATTTTCTTCTCACACCAGCTGCCATGAACTAGTGGTTCAGGGCATGAAAAGCCATTTAAAGCCAAGAGGCCAGTGCCTGGCTGCAGTGCAGACAGCGAGCACAGCACCAGCAGAGTACCAGAGGGCATCCAAAAGGATGGCTGCACTGCCCCTGAGGGGAAAGCTACTACTTCACACTTGCTCTTAACAAATCCACTTAACCATGGTTATTGTCACAAAGTACTGAGTTTTGTCCACCCCTCGTGCTAATAGAAACTCAGAACAGTTGTCAAATTCCCTGTATACTCAGAGAATTAAGACCCAAAAGTTTCCTGGAAAAAGATAATACTGAGGATGCGTGAGGACTGAGTCCTGAGGACTACTTGCATTTCTTTACCACAGCTGAGATCAAAACTAAGGGTTTTTTAATGAAAAGTTATTGTTTTTCTAAAACAATTGCTTTTCACCACCCATGAAGGCTGGCTGTGGTAGCCAGAGGGATGCATTATTTACAGTGTCAGATCAATGTGAAAACAGAAACGGCGGCAACAGCCATTATCATTCACTTCTTGTCACTTCACTGGACTGCATGAACTTCACAGTGCCCAGGATACTACATTAAGCTCATGCTCCTGCTATATTTGAGGTTTGTAGCCAGAGGAATAGAAGTTAAATTCACTCATGTTCATGGAGGGTAGGCAGGTGGAAACCAGCCCTCTCTCTCTCCTCTCTCTGCTGCCTCTCAGCTCCAGGTGACCCCCTGCCTTCCTGGGGCACCACAGCTGCTTTGCTGGACCTCCCCAGCAGAGCCAGACAGATCATTGGCTTATGGCAATGAACACTGGGAGGTGAAATGAAGCTGCCATGGTCCCTCTTACATTCACCTTAGCTTCTGCAACTCGTGACAAAAGATGATTTCACATCAATGGGTGTTTCGTTCAGTCCATACATGCAAATGCCTTTCACCACGGCTGAAACAGAACATGGAAATATAAGCATTAAACACAGTATATTTTTAGTATGGCTGTCAGAGTGGTGTAACTGTTCTTCCTAATAGCTGCTGGGAGCCAGGTCCTGCCTGAAATTAAACCTTAAATCTTCTCTTGGAAATTGCATGCTAGCAGATTTCTTTGCATAATACTCACAGCTTGCCTTCAAACATGTGCTGCATAAATAGCTCAGGGAAAGGAAACAAACTCAAAGTCACACTTGTAAATTATTTGATCATGCTATTCAGTGTTTGCCAAATTCCCTCATCTTTCTACAGAAGAAAAAAAAAAAAACCCAAACACCAAAAAAACCCAAAACAAACCGAACAGAAAAAACAAAACAAAGAAAAAAAAACTCCACAAAACAAAGAGGTTTCTTGATGCCCTACAATCACAGCAAATTCTTTCCAGAGAAATCCCCTAAGCTGACAATCCACATTCCCTTGCAAGGCACAGCCAGGCAAACAAAAGACATCTGATATAGGTGATTCTGGACAATGCTGGTGCAGAACACACAGCTGTATCAGTCACAGGAAAATACCGGGGTATTTCTTATAGGTTGGCTGCCTTCAGGTTTCTAAGAAGAAAAAGCATTTGATGTGACATTGCTGCAAGTTTACAGAAGTAAGACACGTTATTTAAAGGCACTGTTTCTAAGCATAATGTTTTCCTTGGCAGGATGTCTGCTGCATCTCTCCTGGAGGCTCCCGCACCATCCCCAGATGGGCATGGCCAGCCAGGCCCTACATCCCAGGGATAAACAAACTTGCTGGGTATGAGGTCAAGACAAGTGTTGCTCAGGACCAAGCTGCAGAGGCAGAAATTACACCAGGAACCAACCTGCTCCCTAGGTACTGCACTTCGGGAGTGAGTCTGCAATAGTACTGTCTTTCATCACGTGAGTTCACAGCAAGGCTCCTTCAGCTCCACAGGATTATCACAGGAAAGAGTTCCACTTCTGTAACTAAATTCATGTTGAAAATAAAGAAAATATTATCTGAATCCTTGCAGTAATAATATGTTATGCCTAAGAACACTAATGCTACCTAACCCCCATTAGGGAAGTGTACACTGTCTTGAAGTCAACCAGTGTTCAATGATCAGTGATACCACTTCAGCAGTATTGAACTTGAGTTCTAAACACAACGGATGACAAGCACCAGGCACTTACTTAAAAATGGAAGAGAAAATACCAACCCAGGACTTCTCAAAAATCAAAAGGCACAGAAACTTCTGGAAACTGCTGTGGAGGAGAAAGCCTTTAAATGCAAGGTCCAGCAATGAGCACAGAGATACGAGTTTGTTCATTTTCTGTTCAGGCACACGCAGTTTTCATAGTGTGTGACAGCATCCTTCCTCAGCTGAATTTGCAGGGGAGCCAGGGACGTTTTCATCCTTTTGCATGGAAGCTGATTGCATTTTTGACACATGCTCTGCCCCAAGCATGGGTGACGACCAGTTTCCAAATCTTGCTCATCATGTGTATTTGGTACATTCCTGGTACTGTTCAACCCTACCAAATATAATGTCAGGTATGAAACAGGGATCACTTTCCCTTTTCTGGGAGCAACCTTCAGCTCTAAAAGCCCATTGATTCAGTAGGAACATCAATAACAAACCCAGTAATAACCTGCAACCAAATGTTGCAGACAACAACAACAAACTTCATCTGAAATTTTCAGCTACAGTGATAGGGATTGCATTAAAACAGCTAAAAGCTGCCCTTTCTCCATGTTGACCATGCATAGCTTCAAAGCGCTGTTCAAAAAGACAAGTGAAGGTTTTTTTATATCCACCCTTACTTGCCAAAATTAGTCAATGTTTCAAAGCAAGAGTGACAAATTTTCAATTTAATTCCTGCCCCTTCTGGCCCTGAACACTGCTCCCTCTGAGTACCACCAGGCACCTCACAGGCTGCTGAAGCAGCAGGGATGCTGCAGCCCCCCCACAAGCGCAGGCAGATGCATGAAATGCACATCGGCAGAGAATCACCTTCTTTGATAAAGAAGTGCTCAAAACATTCAGAATAAAAAGTTCTTTTGCATTTAGGGAGATAATTATTTTTACTGTCTCCACAAGCATTTTTTGATATTTAAATTAGTCTATTGACAAAGATAAAGAAGTCCTTCTTGGAAGATACCAGCTCTTACTTTATGTCAGTTAACAGCGACTGTAAGAATGCAGTGGTTACACAGCAATACCTGCCTGTGGCCTAACTGTACTCCTCACTTAGAAAACAAAAATAAACACAAAATCCCACATTTTTTCCTACGTTAAATCTGACGAATAGGGAGCTAGGCTAAAAGGATCTAGATAAAAGGAGTTTGACAGTAGGTAAAGAAAGCAACCAAATAAAAGGTAGCATGTGTAAAGCTAATACAAAAGACAAGTTAAAGCACATATACTAATGATTTCTTACAGTAAAGAAACCCTTTCTTTTCATTCATGAAATAACATGAATTTAAATCATTCAGGGAAGCAACCATCTTCTAGGAGTTTGCATATTTAGGACTCCAAACAGATTGAAAGTTAAAATTTTGCTAAAATCACTGGGGAATGTAAATCCTTGTTTAATTGACGCTGCATGAGCTGCCAGAAATAATTAATAAGGCTAAATTTAACTGCTCAGGCAGTATTGCCCTTTCAGATGCAGATTGTTTTGGCCAAAGGCCAACTGACGTGAGGCAGGTCCATCTTTCCAGTGCTGCCAGGGAGGAGCAAAGCTGGGGGGAAGTGAGCTGGGTTTCTTTCTTCAGATGAGCTGCAATCATTTTCTGTACAAGGGCCCTGAAAAATACCTCCTCTGCTATAAGGTGCTGTTTCAGGCTGCAAACTTTTCAGCCCAGCTGCAAACCGGTGAAACCAGATGAAACCAAACAGGCAGGTTTACCACCCTCTGTTGTGCTGTGAGCGCTCATTGAACTCACAGGTCCAGCTGAGGAAGCGAAGCAAAGCAAACCCAGCCACCACACTGGCGAGTGGTGGAGGTGAGGGGTGCTACCCCACTTTACATGCAAGGGAGCTTGGTTTGTGAGATGTGAAGAGGCAAGTGACCTTTTTAGCCCAGCTCAAAGGTCTGTCTCGCTCAATTTCCTGTCTCTCACAGCCATGCAGGCAAACAAGCAGAAGAAACAAGTATAAACTTGCTATCCCGTGATTTCATTTCAACACCCACCTCCCAGTGCTTTTCCTGTGAGAAGTTCAGGTATCCAGAACACTGCTGTTTTATTAAGAAATGAGAAACAAATTGCTGAAAAGGCACTGGGATCCAGGCAGCATAACTCAATGCCTTCTGCTGCAATAGCTGGGTGAAAACAGCTTCCCCTACCAAAAACAGCCCAAGATGCCACCTTCAGTTCTTAAGGTGCAAAATAGTGCATTCCTAAACTTGAAGGCATGTCAGGCTTCCAGTGGGACATGAGCATCACAATCCAGATGGTTCAGCAGCAGCTTCAGCATGGCAGCATCTCTGAAAAGCCTCAGCTCCAGCAGCAACTCAGAGGAGAAAATCAAGCTGCCAGTCATGGCAATAGGACCTATCCTGGGGGTTAGAGCATCGACTTGTTTTGTGTTCTACAACAGGAAAAGATGACTCCAAAGCTCATCCCTGTTGGCTGGCAACTGTCCCATGCGCAATCTCAGCTTCTTCCCTATAGTGTAATTAAAGAGAAATAAAAAGAGCACAAGAATGACCCATAAAAGCCAGTAGAGTGGCAGTTGATGAATAATTGTGTTCACATTAATCACCACAGCATTTGTCTGCAGGAAAAAGAGACACGCAATTTTATTATTGTTGTTTTACCACCAGAAATTGTGTGAAGCTCATATCTGGATGATGTATGCAACTGTTCTTCAAGGTATAACAAAGAAAAGAAATACTTGTAGCAAATACTATCTCATACAAGGTAAGAAAATTTATGTTTTGATCCACAGCAGGAAAAGAAAAGGCTGCAGCCATAAAGCTAGTTATCTGAGCATCTAGGGAGCAACCGTAACACACCCAGAGTTCAAAATTATTTTAGCGCTCCATCTAAGAAATGTTTTAAAACCCAGAACAAACCATTCCTGTGCAGAGAGAAAATTTGTGTTTGTGGTTAAGATGAAACTGGAAATTCAAGACACATGTTAATTCCTAGTCTGCATGACATGGGAGTAATTTGATTTTCTGTGTCCCAGTTCCTCACCTATAAAATAAAGCTGAAAATATTACCCTTCTTTTTAAAGGCACTGCCTTTTAGATTATCAGCTCACAGAGGAGTTATTACATCTTACTTTGTATTTAGTACAGCATTCAGAATAAAGGTGCTATAATATCAGACAGGCAAGCCTATACTGAAAACTTACACTTATATTGTAAGATTTTAATTTTAACCTAATTCCACATCTTATCATTCTTACTTGGGATTTACAGGCTTAAATGAAAGAAAATAATAGCATCATACCTGTATTTCACATACCATTATAACTCTTGGGAGAAAACCTTACAAAAAACACTAGCTGTGAAACTAAAAGAACAAGAGCTGAAAGAGCTGAAATACGATTGTAAACCTTGCACTGACACAGCAACAGCTTCAGCTCACCTGTAAAAGCTGTAATTTGCAGAGCTGAGCCTTTTCCTTTAAGCTGCTCCATCAGCAACTGCCACTTTATCTCCCCACTCAGCATCCTGCTGTCTGGTTCTCACCTGCTTCTTGCCCCTCACATAGAATCACAAAACCATTTAGGTTGAAAAAGATCCTTACAGGTCATTGAGTCCAGCCATAAAATCAAGTGCAGCTGCAGGATCATTGAGTCCAACTGTACATCTCCACCAACTTTCATACCCAATGTGCTGTACACCAACAAAGGGAGCCAACAGCTGAACAGTTACGTGGGGGGGATGAAGCAGGGGTCTGTGGGAGAGAAGGGGAGCAGCCCTGGGGTTTCTGTGCACTCCCGCATTACTTGCATCTTTCAGGTCAAGATCCCCCCCCAAACCACCACAATCTCTCCAGGCCCCACTGCTCAGCTTGCAGCGACCACCCTCAGCTCCACAGGCAGCTCCGTGCGCTGGCCTGGGTGCTGAGCATCCCCCTGCTCCGGCACAGGCCCCATCCCGCCCCGAGCCAGCAGGGAGCCGCTGCCTGCAAACCGCCCCTGACCGGTGGGAACCAGCCTGGCCGGTTCCCTCCCGGCCTGGCTCTCCCCGGGCACGCTCTGCCGCACCCCACGCTCTCTTCAAGCATGCTTTTAGGCTCCAGGCAAATGTAGGCAAAACCTCTGCCTGCCCCGGACCATCACCCCTTCCCATCACTCCAGGCTGGTTCTTGGTCACTGCCTTCTCAGAGGGAACACCTGGCTCCTCTCCAGTGAGTTTTGCTGGCTAACCTTGGCCTTAATGGTGTTGCCTAGGGCACCCTACACCATATAATGGCCAGGGGGTCTTTGTCTCCCTCCAAAACAGTCACTCCTTGTGGGCTGAGTTCGAGAGGCCTGCTTGAAGTGCAGGCAATGGTTCCTGTTCCCACCCAGATGAATAGAAAGGCTGTCAGTGCTTCCACACTGATTGCAATAGCCAATGACCAAACTAGCTTAGCACCTCAATTAAATTCTTTGTCAGTGACTTCTAGAGACAGTCCCTGCTTGTACCTTCGAATTAATTTGTCTGTTCTGAGCCCTAAACTGGATCTCAAATCCAGATTTCATATGTATGCAAAACAAGCTAATAATTTCATGTATAGGAGGAACTGTAGAAGCCTGGACAGCTGGCAGTACACACTAAACAATAATTCAGACAAACACTGCCTGCCTATGATGATAAAGGACAATTGCACGGCCCAGGCAAACACATCCCAAATAGATTGCAGTGCAATCCATACAGCCCCATGAGTCATGCTGAGTTGGAAAATGCTTTATAAATGCTAGTAATGGCAGGCAATAGTTTTAATTAGATATGCCCTAATTAAAAAAGAATAGAGGCTTTTATAGTTCATGCCTCCCCAGTGTGCACTAGGGATCCCCACTATTTGGCAAACGAGAAAAATGTTTGTATTATTTAATAAGCATAATGTTATGAACAGAGTTTTAATGCAAGATTTAATGCATAAACTCTGGCTCACCAGACTGGTCAGTGTCCAGGGCTAGCTGGAGGAAGGACAAAGGCATTTCATATCTTTAAATGAGACCTCAAAACGTCTCAAAACAATAAAGCACAAGGAATGGGCTAAACCTCCCAAGTGTTTATTAAGCTGTAGGCAGGTATTGGGCAGATTCATTCAGATACAGTAAAAGCTGGCCTAAAGCTGCAAAGTGACACCTCAGGTTGATCTGATCAGGGCACCTCTACAGGCATCAAGTAATGAGAAGAGAGAAGTGATGCCAGTGATGCCCAGTGCTCCTATCCCTGCTCCTAGCCCACCCTCCCACGCCCCTGGTCACCCTCCCCAAAGGCAGACCAGGGCTTTCCTGGCTGTTGAAGAGCTGGAGTGCTGCCGTGCCAGCCCTTGCCCCTCAACTGCTGAGCTGGCAACAGCCAAGGAAAGCAGAAATCCAGTACTCCCATGACCCAGCCTACCGGCAGCATGGGTCCCTCTCTCATTTTCACATGCTGTTGTGTAACGTTTCCAGTCTGCTGGGGGAGGAAGCAAAAATACCACAAGAAAAAGCACTTCCTGCAGTATTTCTGAGCTAGTCAAACCCAGGAAATAATGGAAATTACAGTGATGCATGGGCTATCTCAAGTTTTTTGAGTTTATTTTACATTTCTGTTATTTCCTGTGCTTCTCATAAGAATATTTAAAGTCATAATGAAGTTTAGCCTGCATATATGATCACAATAGCATTAAAGCAGTAAAAGCTCCTCTTCTCCCCGCATGTATTTAAAATAACAGAGACCAATAAGCCTTAGTGACTGGTGGCCATTCATCATGCTCTACACATCACCTGAACCAGACTGCTCAGCCTGAAATCCCCTGCATTTTGTGGTGCTACAGACTAATCGAAGACTATCAGTCCTGCTCAGGGGTCCCAGCGATCCCATCTCACAAAACGGCCTAGTGAGCTGATCTGCAGCATCTCCCTGAGATCCTGCTCCTTTGGTACAACTGAAGGACATCCATGGGTTCAAATGATCCTCCACATTACCTACTCGGAGGGGCTGAGGGCCAGCAACTCCCCAGGGCCAGGATGAGCTGGGGCTGGGTGCAGACCAGGCTGCCACGGGCTGGGCTTGGCCAGGGCTGCTTAGCTCTGGCAATGGCATTTCTGCTGAGAGCAAGTGCTGCCTTCAGCAGTCCTGTATTGATTTGCCTCACCCTAGGTCACCTTAGAAGATGATTTACATTAAGAAAATCAATTTTTTAAAATGTCATTGCTGGGAGCAATGCTTGATTTCTAAATTCAGAGCAGAACCAGGCACACATCTGAGTTCAAGAAGTTACACCATCCTTGTTAAAGGCAACAGGAAATCTTCTGCCTGCTCTGTACCTTTACACTGGAAACATGCACAATAAAATTTCTATCACTATCTCACTACCCTGACTCAAAAATACTTAAAAGCAAAAGGTTGCTTTCCTATAATTTTGTCTTATTCCAACCCCGCCCAAGCTTGTCAGCAGTGACTCCTTTGCCTTGAAAAGGAAAAAGGGGTTTTGAAATGGAGTTCTTTCCGAGTATGTAGCCCAAATTTCATCATTTCCTTCCTTCGTGAAGCACACACATTCACCTACTTTTTAATAACAGAGAATCAGATGATACTTAGTCATCCATTGCTCAAGGCTCTGCACGGATGTCATGCATTGTGCACAGTAGCTCATCAGTGTGATGGGATATCACCCTGCCATCAGAGTTCATTTGTATTTTTTTCCTAATGGATAGCTAAACGCTGTACTCATGTAAATGTTCCACATTGCTCTCTACAGAGGTCCCAAAAAACATTTACCATGCCTTTTCCAGCTCTGAAGATCACTCTGTGATCTCTCTGAGGACCTCCTTGAGTGTCAGAGTCCTGCAGGTGAATCCTCATGCCACCCATGGCGGTGAACTGGCAGCTGCCCCGCCTCACTCCCACACACAGGCAGGGGACAAACACCAACCAAAACGCCAGTGTTGCAGGAAGAGGCAAAACTGGAAGAAAGCTCAGCAGGGCAGAGGCCCTGGCTCACTCCAGTCTGCCTGCAACTGTGTTAGGAGGGTTGTAGACAGTAGGATGATGGTTAAGGCATCTTGACGCGAGATTTTCTCCTCCTCGTATAGTGGAGCAATGTGGAGAATGGCTGAAGGACCTGGGAAGAGAAGCAAGAGTTGAGCCATGAGCAGAAGAGCGGATAGAAGCTGACATCCCAGTAAACCAAATGTTCAGCATTCTCCTAAAACTCCTGCAGGAACTGATTTATACACAGATTTTTCTCAAACTCTGTTTTGGAAATGTGTCCTTTCAGCCAGAGCCATACTTAGACCTGCCAACTGCATGCTTGCCTCCCCCCAGAACCAGACCAGGAGCTTTGCCACCACCCAGGTCACCAGCTGGCCAGGCTGCTCTGCCCCATGGATGGCTGTAGGACACACTGGGCTGAGGACCTACAGCCTCTACCTGGATTTTCATGACAGGAGTACCGGAGCAGGCACTTGTGCCGACAGCCCGGTTCTGATAGCACAGTCTGCACATCCCAACTATGCAGCCACACAAGTTAAGTAAGGCTAAGCTTGCCATGTTAAGTGACAGTTCCTAGCATCTGCCTTCACAACTTGGTCTGCCACTAGTCTGTCTCCTCAGATGGCCATGAATCACCAGCCCTTTCCCTCCTTTGCTCACTCCACCTCTCCAGGGAGTCACATAACTCCTGGCCATGTCCAGGAGTCTCTTTCTGCTCCAGTTTGCCAAACTGCCCCTCCATGTGTGGGCAGAGGACACCATGCTGGTCTGCTGTTACAGAGACGATAGCAGTTGGGAGAGCAATGACTTGCCAGTCAGCCTGCTCAGGTACCTTCAAAGTCTGAACTATCACCCTAAAAAATACTGCATTCTTAAAATAGTTCAAAACTTATTTACACCTCAAAAAGTTGCTTAAACAACATGCTAGCCTGGGATAGATAGTAATATTTTGAAGTCTCCACTAATGTACGTATTTATGCGCACTAAAATGTGATTATATGCTTTTTATAGTGGTTTATCCTCTTCCCAGTCCCCTACGTGTCAGGATGCTGGCAGCACCCCGAGGCGCTGGCTGCACGCGATGCCCGGTAGCTGCAGCCAGGCACTTACAAAACGCACGTGTCAAGTGCTGCACATTTCCTGGTGTCAGCACCACTTGCTCAACACGGCAGACAAACGGATGGATTTGGGCTTTCCTGCAGATCAGTTTTTCCAGAGAATGGAGCCGCTAGTTCATTATTCTATTAAGTGAAATAAAATGTTAAGATTACTGATAAAAAAAGGTGTTATTGCAAACCTACAGTAAGGTACTACCTTTGGAATTACACAAGGATAATAAACAGTTCTCTGAGTCTACAGTAATCTGAAGCATCACTGGATGCTGCTGCTAACACAGCTGGGCCTGGAGCAAACGTATATTGAAGCTCCTTCATCTGGGCTACTTGGCCATCCTTAACCAGGCTGAGTATTATTGTACTTGGCATTAAAACCAGTGAGATGAGGTCTGTATGCACCAGCTGAAGGAAAAATGGAGAATCATGAATGCAAACAAGAAAAATCAGACAAATATCCCCACTCTCATTTGGTATCACAGTAAGCTTGGAAACTTCTTGCCAGGGTTATTCAGTGTATGAGGATCTTCCTCATCACAGACATTTCCTTTGGCTCAGAAGAAATTTCAGCTTTGAATTTTGTATTAACCACTCCTGACTGGCCAGAGATGTGTTACAGTGGTTTCTGGAGCCATTAGCATCCAGGTATTTTTATCTTACATTTTCAGCCATCTCTGAGCAGACTAATACAGCAATACTATCAGGCTCTTCTGTCTCCGTGGCTGAATTATGTGAATTCAATTACACGCTCCAGACAATTTTTTGTTAAGCATTTTCTTTACATCCCCATCCTGTGCATTTTCTGCCCTTATCTGTAGGACAATGCTCTGCACTAACTTCATGTTTTGCTTATTCCTGCACATATTAATTGCTTCATTTTAAAAACGTGTGCAGACACCAGGTCCAATTTGCCTCTAATTGGAAATATGAATGTTGAAACTTTAAAATTATCCTGTTTTAAACTGAGAGAAGACTTAGGTAATTACATGGTGAAACCTTGGGGAGGAATGAGATACATCCATGTGTTAAAATAAAAAGGCAGGATGTTTCCTATCCTGTTTGAAGGTTGATGAAGTTAACATTTCTTTTCTTGTCCTAAATCAATATTCTGCACAAGACTATCCTGTTTCAGGTTCAACTGGATTATTTAATGTAAACACATTTTTATTCACCCTGCTGCTAAGAGAAGTGGATCCTGACACCAACTTAAAAAAATTGTGAGTGTTGCCATTAAAAAACAAGGACTGAGAAGAGGTGGAAGGATATAATCTTATGTAAACATCAGAAGAACTCAGATAAAACTGTATGCTACTCTGGAAAGGAAAACAGCACCTCCATACAAGCACCGAAAGGTCTTCAGCCCCTTCTGCCTCTTGTAATGGTATTTCAGCCTCTTCTGCCTCTTGTAATGCTGTTGTAAATCCTTCCCTTCAGAGGATTTTTGCCTTCCTTTATTTGAAATGCTGGAGATCTGTGAACACAAGGGAAGGGGGTATTTAACCAATGTTTAGTAGAATCAGATGGGACAGACTGAATTTTCCCAGTTCTGTAGGTTTCATGGAAATGTAATGTTGCTAAGACTTTTGCTTTGTAAACCATCCAAAAACAAAATTCCCTTCTGTCACTGGGAAGATACATCCCTGCACAGCAAGGGTACAGGCTTGCTGAATCCTCCCCAGACAGCCAGCTCCAGCTCATGGATGCTGAACCACCCCTGTGTTGTGGCATGTGGCTGCCAGACATGGCCCAGTAACACAGAGGGTACAGTTACACCAAAATTATAATAATTCTACTAATAGTTAAGGGGGAAAGCAATTGAGTTAATAAATATTTAAGGTCCCCACAAGACACTCTAAAATCGGTCTGTGGCTTTCATAGCAGACTACCTCCAAAAAAGAAATCAACCAGCTCCTCCGTGATTAAAATGTGTTTGCCTGAAGTAAATGGACAAGAAGTCATTTTAATAAAAAGGGAAAATAGGCCAGTTTTCACAGCTATTTTATGCAGCTTCTTTCTATAATAAATAAAGATTTCTAGTGAAGCAATCTCAATTCCTGTATGGTGTATTATATATTCCTACTCATTCATTTACTTTCTAACATGAAAGACCAGAGTGACTGCACTCAATTTGATTTAATATTAATTAATGCATAAGACTCATATGTTGAATTTAGCAATGGTCTAACCACATGATATTCATAACTGATACATTATTATCCTATGCATGCAAGCAAGACTGTTCTTCCTAGAGAGAAGCCCAAGAAAGTATGCCATCAAAGATTAAAATGTATGAACCCATAGGACAGGGAGAAAGAAAGAATAGAATTATGTTTTTTTTCCTTAACTGAGAAACCTCAAAATTGTATTTTTGTCTACTATTTGAAGGACCCGGATGGGAAGGCTGGTGAGGAGCTGGAAGAGCTGCAGACAGCAAATGCTTTATCCACTGTGAACACGGTTTCCCTTCCTTCTTAGCAGCTGGTTGGGAGGAACTAAACTTAGCAGGCCTGAGGTGTAGGAAACCAGATAGCACGGTGTATGGCTGAGTAGGAAATACAGGGCTCAATGTGTTTGAGGTTAAGATTAAGCCTTGACTTCCTTTGGGTCTATTTTAAACGGTGGCAAATGATGGCATGCTTTCTTACAACAAAATGACAGATGATCAAAGGTCGACTATGATCTGTATGTCAAGCATTTGTACAGGAACCTTTCTTTGAGGGACTGGGCAGGAAGCGTTTTAACGTGGTGTCTCATACTTCCCCTCATCTGTGTTTGTTCAAAACATACCAGTAACTGGGGAAAGCTGGAGGACTGGCCGCGGATAATCGGCCAAAAAGCATGTGCCTGCAAAAGGAGAGCAGTTGGTTTTGGACAGAGTGAAAGAAAGATTACCACAGCCCCCACATTGCTCATGTGAGGAAAACAGTAAGGCAGGACTCGCTGTGCTCACACTTCCAGGTGGTACAGCTGGGAAACAAAGACAAAATACATAGATCTTTACCCATTCCTCTTTCCCAGAGGTAGTCAGGGATCAAAGCAGAAAAAGTGAAAAACCATTTTGGAAACTTCGCTTTCTAATTGCCATTTTAAGTACAGTTTTGCAACACCTATGGCAAATGGGATGCAAGATTCCCCGAGTCGTGCTGACTACAGACTGCGCACTTGCTAAATTCGCTGTCATTATGTATTACCCATGTGCTGGTGCTGAGGCAGCCAAAGGAGGACTTTACCTTCATGTAAGATTGAAAAACCCACAAGAGAAAGACAGTCTTTGCCCCAGAAAGCCAAGGGGTACCTGAACACCACAGCCATGCCATCTATCAAAAGGCACACTTCCCTCCCACCCTTCTTCTCTTACCTAGAAATCTGCACAACAAAAAGCCTGTGTTTGGAAAAATCTTTTTAATCAAAATTTTTGTCTTGCCTCAGGCACTGCTGCAACAGTCCACAGCTCCTCAGCTCCAGCTCTGACCTGGAGCCCCTGGCAGCTCTGTAGCTGCCCCTGCCAAATGCTTGTCCTACTTTGCTAAGGCAAAGAAACAGCTTGCTAAGAAAGATAAGTGGGATCACTTTGCCCCTCTAAAAAAACCACAAAAAAACAATTTATTAGTTATTGCAATAATTTTATTAAGCTGAAAATAAAGCAATCTGCTCACCCCACGATTTCTGAGGATCCTGCTGACAGCACCTACTCACATGAAAAATGATGTAATTTATAAGTGCAGCTGTGTGGACTCAAAAAGCAGCATAAAGCCTGCTTCCATTGAGATTTGACATTGGCTTAGCAGAGCAGGGGGAATTTTTAAGTATAGAATATTAAATATGTATTTGAATCAGAAAAGCATTTGCTGATGTTAGGTGGGTGTGAAATCAGGCAAACATTTTGTAAAAAGCCGTTGTGCTTTCTCTACACCCTGCCCTTTTGCCTCTGGCAGCACACACCATTTCACTCGCTCTCAGGATGCCAGCAGGAGTCGTGGGAATGGTGATCTGAAGCACAATTTTAAAATGCACACTATGGTCTAAGCAGTGAGAGGTGACTATCCTCTCAAACTTCTCTGGATTGTGTGGAGGATTACAGGTATCATTTCCATGTGACCTTCCTAGGCTTTGTTAGCTCGAGTGTTTCTGTGAGCAATATCAGACTATAGGGGTGTCTGAGCATGAGCACATCCCCATGGAGAAGATGGCAGACACATCATCCTACATAGGAAGTTAAATGTGCTGTGTGTCCCAGTCCTCCTGTGAACAGCATGAAGGAACACTGTAGCCCTTCTCCCACTCACCTGGATCTTGGCAGGTATCTCCAAGCTCTGACCACACAAGCAGGAGAAGGAGCCTAAAGCTTGCTTGCCAGCCAGCATATCGAAACAGCTGGGCATAAGCAAGAGATGGGTATTTTACTGCTCTGAGAAAAATGCTCATCAGCAACACAATCATGAAGTGAAGATGGGAATAATCCCAGGTAAACACATACGATAAATGCACTTGGAACAGGACCAAAAGCCCAGATGTACAAATCATAGGGTTTTTTGGCTGTTGGCAGAACTACCAAAAGGTTAGGATTAATGCAAACATCCAAAGCAGTCTTATATAATGCGAAGTATTCTTACTGACATAAGAACAGGAAAAAAAATATACAAAATGTCATTTTTAATTAAAGCAAATATGTTGTTTAAGTTTTGGATTTTGTAAAAAACACCTTATATTTTTATTTTTACATCAAAACAAAACCCTGATTTTTCTCAATAACATCTGGGGTGGTTGACTTTTCAGTGGTTTGAATTCAATGTTCTGTTTAGAAAACACTAGCACATTTTCCAAGTCCCTAACTCAGCAAAAGCTTTGAGCCAGAAACACAAGGCAAAGTTCAAAATAAAATCACTTAGGCTTCCACTCTCTGTAACCTGTTTTCTGGCAGATCACCCAGCTCTAATGGGCAATTAACAAGTGCTAAACAAGGGACAATATCTCAACAAAACCTGGAGCTCAGTTCTAGCCCATTCCTCTCTCAGATATCAAAAGGAGAAGCAGGAGCAATTGGGATAAAGGCAGGCTGTGGTAACCAGGACACACTGACAGTAGGACATGAGAATCCTTCATCTTGGATTGGTGTCTTCCTGCATCACGGCAGCTATTAACATTTCAGCACATACACTACAGACCAGTGCAAACAGCAAGGCTACGGAGAATAAAAGACACAAATATCTCTGCCTTCAGGTTTAAAAGCTCAGCAGAATTAAGGTATTAGTTCTCTCAGCTGTAAAGGAGCCCTGAAGATGTGACTAAGACTCAGAGTAGATGGAAAGAAGAGATCAAATGCTGTCAAAGTCACAGGTACAGAGATCAACAGGGCCACATTTCCTCATTCATTTTGCCCATATTAGATTCACTGCCAGCAAAGGGGATCACACTCCAACTTTACCTCCAGCACACTATGCCATGCAGATGGTGGCAGCTCCCTTTCTGCTAAAAGGATGGAAATGGTTCCTCCAGCAGATAAGGCTGACAAGGCTGAAGCTGCTCTTTGAATTACATATCTATTAAAAAATCGCATTCTTTATGCTCACTAACACAAATTTTAGTATTTAGATCTCATTTTTGTTTGCAGGCTTTGTCAATGAAAAAACTTACCAGAGCCTTCTGGAATCATTTAATATGTGATCTTGCAGGACACAGAAGAGTCAAGGAAATTATAGGGCCTTGGTTAAAGGGAAAATAATTTATGCTGCTTAAAATAATTTACAGCATTTTAAAATATTCAGTATATTTAAGCACATCTGACAGAATTCCCATAGTTTCACAAATGTTCCTTGCAGATTGTAAACATGACAGAATTGCCTCCACAGCAAGACTTACTCTTCTCAGGTGCTCCAGCTTTGATTCAGCATTGAGTAAAATAACAGTATACATTATTCCTCTTGTTCTGAAAAGCAATGGCCAGGTATTACATATATTTTAATCAGGCCTGGTGAGAAGGCTCAGGATTTTTCTTCTGAACAGTGCTATTCTAAAAATAGACCTGGCATAGATTTATTGAGGGAAGTACAAGGGAGTTGAGGCCTCCCTGCTAGTATTGCCCACATTTTGTGTGATAGGACATGGGAAGTTCTGCACCACGGGGCAGCAACCATCCTTCAGTATCATAATTACGACCACCAACATGACAAACTTGGTATCTGAAAATGTACCAAAGTAACTGGAAAGACTACACAGGATAATTGCAAAGGCTTTAGTTCACACTGAGCTAGTGGGGCTGGAAGGATAAGCACCAGCACTAAAGCACAGGAGGTCTCTTGCCAGCTCTGCCACTAAGTCCATGCAAATCACTTAATCTTCCTATTTGATTCCCTCTTTGCTAAAAGGGGAATGTTAATATTTATTTACCTTCCAACTCACAGGCATGTTGTGAGGATTAATTAGTTAATAACTGTTAAGTGTTTAGAAGATACAAGCGACTGTGTAAAATACTAAGTATTCTTAACTAACATCAGGCTAATGATGCAGATAGGAGAGGCAAATTTCATTAGCTGTATCAAAGCAGAGCCCAGGATTCAGTCCCAAGATGCATGCTAGCCAGTGAAAAATTAACAAGATTAAAAGACTAAAGTAAATTTATGTCCACCAGTCCACTGGAACACAAGAAAAAATAAACAGCTGTGCCATTGCTGACCTAGCAAAACCACAGCTCTATTAATAAATCAAGACCACATTCTGAAAGCTGTTGTGTTGTACCTGGGTTAGACATTTCCACCAACGTGCAAAGCATTATGGTGTGCAACTTGCTCTGCTCCTGTGAGAATGGTATCCTGCAGGCTAAGGCAAGCAAGAATCAAGCACAGCCTGCATACAGTACATACTACAGTTTTGCAACACACTTGCTTGGTGCTCTTTAAATTCTATGAAACTGCAGTGATAAATCTGGACAGTTATGGTCCACCTTTATGAGAAGGCTGGGTTTGCTTTCAGGTAGCTCTCCTGATACAAAGGAAGGTATGACACAAGTGGCCAGCCTGAAGTGTGTGAGGGCCAGCTGCACAGGAACAGCACACACCTCTGCCTTATGCTTCTAATATAATTCTAGCAAAGATAGATGGCAAAGACACAGCCTGGAAAGTTGAGACAGCAACTAAAATAACTTTGGAAGATGCTTCCTCAGAGCAGCTGTCCACATAGCTCTGCTGAGGAAGCCAGGTGCAGCCCCTAAGAGCCATCAGCAGCTTACACCTGTGGACCTAAATCATTTGTTTCTTATACTAAAAGACCAGGAATTCCTCAATTTCATCTGCAATCAGGTCTTCCGTTGATACTTGAAAATAATTTGCAACTCATGCATATAACATGTACTTCTATCTTCATATCTGTATGATCCTCAGTATTGTAGCTTCAGAATCACAAGGCAATATTTTCTCAACTCTCTTTATTCACTCCTCAGCCTGAGCTGGCAAACTTTGTTTGGTTCTTGTTTTATAATTACTTTAGTGGAGGCAGAGGTGGATAAACACACCATGATTTTAGGAGGAAGAGAAAAGAAAACACTCTATAGACCTCTATTTTAGTTTATACAACTGTTCTGACCCTGGCCAAAATTTTAAAATTCTATCATCTCACAACATCATTGTGCAAAATAAAGATTAAAATAAGCCTTATGGGATGGAGAAACACAGAAGTGGAAAAAGATGAGGATAAAGAAGGATTCCAGTTACCTCCAAATACTTGCAAAACTCTTTTTCTTTGGTGTGATATATAAATATCTTAAGCCCTGATACTGTGAATGTCTGTTGGCAGACTTAGCACTCACTTCCAGATTACAAAGCTCAGAGTCACAACGCGATTCTCAGAGGTGCAGATTTGTCACCAGCACAAGAAATCTCTTTTTCTGCATTACAACGTGCTAAGCCACGCTGTGGAGATTCCTCCCCTGTGCTTGGAGTCTGATGTTCAGTTACAAAGCCTTGTACACTGTTGCAGAAGGGTGGCAAGATGTAATTAACTAGGTACATGAAGTAATTGTAAAATTTAAATACAGCAAGTATCTCCAACAACTGCATCTCAACACAGGAAACATGAAAGGCCAAATTTCACACTTCAGTGTAAGGCTCAGAGTAGTGACTACTGTTAAGGATGCTTGACATTTTAACACTCTTCTGATTATCAAGCTCT
Source organism: Hemiprocne comata (assembly GCA_020745705.1). Taxonomy (NCBI): domain Eukaryota; kingdom Metazoa; phylum Chordata; class Aves; order Apodiformes; family Apodidae; genus Hemiprocne; species Hemiprocne comata. Next base: position 11,004,704 of record CM036593.1, on the reverse strand, counting down.
GTTTTCAGATACTTACAACATGACTAAACAGTAACAATTTGAAGTTTTATGTAGCTTGACACTGACTTTAGACTGATCTCTTTATCTCAATAACATGTGGGTTTTTTCCCTTCTAAAATAAAATTTTTAAAAATCTATTTTTCATGTTAAAATACATCCATTGAGATTTCTTCCTGCATTTTCCATAATAAGCTCTAACGTTAGCTTGAGATTTCTGTTTGACCAATGCACATTATAAATATACCTGGAATCCACTAGTACCACTGGAAAGCTTAAAAACATTTAAGCAAGAACGAAGGCCAACTACTTACTCAAAATATCTTGCCCCCGGACACGTTGTTGCTTAATCATTTTTTACATGGGTTTTATTTTTGCTGTTGAAATCATTGACTATTGTTTGACAGTGTTGGACCAGCAGTTCTATAAATCTGAAATGCTAATGTACTTTCCACTGCGTGTGACTCCTACCAATCGAATACATCATCCACAGTTGCTTTTATCGCAAGCCAAGACTAGCAAAGGCAAAACACAGTCTTTTATTGACTTTAGTGCTTAGTCCATTACATTTCCTGCTTTTGCAACCTCCAAAGCCAATCATAGGTCAATGGCACCATCCTGGATTTTATTTTGCGATGTTATGAGCCCAGCTTTCACACACAAGAAGCACCAGGGGGGCTGGGAACCTTCTTGGAGGCAAGGATGCACATTACTCACCGGCTGTCTGACAACAGGGGTAATTGCTTTTTATTTTTTAAACATACGGTGAAGGGCAGCCTTAGCCAATGCAGAAGCTTCCACAGAGCCTTCAGGGAAGAGGAAAAACATTTCATACTCTTTGCCAAGACATTTTAGATGCAAAGCAGGGCATCAACAAACCTGAACCAAGCGACTAAAGCCCTCATGAGCCAGCCACGCAAACAAGGAAAACAACACTTCAGTAACCAATTTTTTAAACAACCCATAGAACAGCAAGGAAATGCACAAGGTTACAAGTAGTATCACTTATCATTCACGCACCAGAGATGCTCTTCAAAGGATGAAAAAAACAGGTTTTCTTAGCACAATATCTAGTTCATCAAAACCTGCCAAATTAATAACACATCATCTCAATTTTGCAGGAAAGAAACATGCTCAGCTTCATCTGTTGTTCACACATAGCACAAGTGAGCAAATCCAGCTTTAAATTATTTTAAGCGGATTTAACACAACTTTTTGCAGTTCAAAAGAAGCTGCTGCAGCATCCATAGAAGGTCTATAATCATTCACTTTACAGCATACTGAGCACAGAGACGCTGTAGACACAGAACAAAGTCAAAGCAAGCATCTCGTAACTCTTGCTGACATTGTAACAGCTCCCAAGGCCAAAAGACAAACACCGCAATTCCTATTTGTGTTGCTCATAGTCTAAAGAAAGATAATCTCACTCTGAGGGCAAAGGCATTTTTCAATTTTCTTGCATAACTTTTACATGTAAAATCAGTTAACATCAAACATCTGACTAGAAAGGATCAGAAAACACCATATTTTCTCGGGAGAAAAACAGAATTTTAGCATCCACCATGGCTACAATCCAAAGCAGTGTCAAAGTGCTGCTGTATCCAGGGCAGCAGAAAGAGATCCAGCAGAATTCAAGACACGGCACAAAGAATTTCCACCACAGACTGCCCAATCTACTGCCTACCCATTCCTACCCAGAAAGTTTGTTGTTTGGTGCCTAAGCCTCATGCAAGTCCTCATCTCCGTAACTCCGAAAAACGGAGAGGGCAGCAAGGAGTGAGGGTGCTAATAAAACCTGATGAATTAAAGGCTAAGAATTGCAGTGCTACTGTTGTTGTCCCATAAACAGTGGCCAACCTTGACCTAATTACTGTGCTGCATTAGGTCTATGTGATATTGTGAAGGATGCAGGATTAAAAACTGCTAGAAACAGTACTGAAAGTTTAGTCAGGAAATCCTCACCCAAATTCATTTTCTCCCAGATTCCTTGAGACATTGCACTTAAACTACATGCAGCTTTCCTAATGTTTTCTGAGTTTTGCTAACTCTCTACTGGCACAGAACACAGCCTTGGGTTCATAAGAAATCAGTTTAACTGTGTAGCAGCTAAGTGCTTGGAGAATGAGAAGTGGATCTGCAATGCTGCAGTGATAGCTGTTTACAGTAGGGTCACTAGATAAATAGAAACATTGTTACATCAGCTGTATTTAATTTTGTAGGTACAGAGTTCATTAATAAGTAAGACTGAATCATCTTAATGATCCTTGAAGCAAAATTAACTAGTTAATTTTTTAATTACTGATTCCACATATTTCTCATTTGTTCTGGTTGGCAGCACTGCAACCTATTAGTTAGAGTGGCTTGTTTGCTTTGTTAGGGCTATTATCGAGGTGTCCAAAGAGATATATCATTATACAAAATATAAGCTTAAAACTGAAGTGTTTCTTAATGGCATAGTATAAATTAATATAATTTAGGGGTTGGTTTTTTTTAGCTAGACTTCAAATAAACTGTTACGAAAATGAGAAAGATAGTCAAACATTGAAAATCCACATCAACATGCTGAGTTTATTACAGAGCAGCTCACTGGAAATTAACTGGGTACTAATCTTTTAATACTGCAGCTGATCCTTGGTCAACCTGTTACAAGAGTAAATTGCCATTCCCAGCTGTGCCATACTATAAGAGGATAAACACTGGAGTGGCCCTTAGGAACACCCTATTTCAAGAATATCAGCTCAATCCTTCACAGCTAATCAGAGAAACATTAACAGAAGAAAAGCCATCAGAAGGGAACGTATGTGAATATCAATCCAATTTGATGCTGCAGGAAGGCACAGGGGATTTTTTAATGCAGAAAACTCGGTATTAAAAAGCTGAAGTGGCAGAATTGAGAAACTACTTTGGCCCAAGAATTTATTTCAGTAAGACTCAGGGATCTAACACTCAAAAAATCTGGGCCTAAGTACTTAGGAGAGTCTCTTTTCTCTCCCTGCAACAAAGCCACAGCAGAGCTCAGGGAAGTTATGTGCTTAAGTGCTCTGGTTGTTTCAGAAAAGACTTCTTGGACTCCCACAGAAGAAGTCACAGTGCCAACCAGAGCATGACGGACATTTGGGAACCCGAATGTCTCTGGCTCTTACAGGCTGCCACATAAGCTAAATTTCCACCAAGACAAGTTGTACTCAGCACTTTTTCATACTCATCAGCTTTTTATTCCACAAATGCATTTTCTCTTTCAGCTTCTTCAAATCACCTTTTGCTTCCTTCACAATTTCAAGATGATTACTCTAAGTCACAGCTGAGCAAGAACCCCCTCTGCATTCACAGAAAGTCCAGTCTAAATGCAGCCCGTCAGCATTTGTAAGCTTTTTAAGGCTTAAGTTACTGTTTGCACAACACCTAAAGCTATGGGACCTCCAACCTAGCTAAGGCCTTTGGTTGGTATTGCAATATTAATGTTACATAGTGATTTTAAGTTTTTAATGTTTTTGCCTTCTGTTGCATATACAAGAGAAGCATGTTCCTGTTATCTGAAAGATGACTAAATGCCACATTTTATCATTCCCATCTTATTGCAAGGTGACAGTATAGAATAATTGCAGAATCACACTATTTCTTTAATATACTACCAAATAGTCAATAACCTCTGTCACCTCCCAAAACTCTTCCGTGAATAAGCAATGACTTTTAGAGAAAGCTGTTTTACTATTGCCTTTCCATTATCAACAGAAATACAGACGAGGCAGTTTTAATATTTATAAAAGCTACCATATGGCTGTGATCTGGCCCTGCAGCAGCCACCATGCAGCTTCTCCAATCTAGCCCCCATTTCTGAATAAATTATCAGGTGAAAGAAAAACTGTTTCTCCACATTCAGCACCCTGCAGAGCAGCACCCATTCCATCTTGTGAGGAAGGAGGGGCTGTGTTCCCTGCCTTTTTCCTCCCCATCCCAAATAGTTCGGCTGCATCCACCCAGCATTACCCAGGCAAGTGGGCAGCTGTTCAATGTTAATGGCCAGATCTCCAGCCTTGCTCACATGGTGTCTTGCTTACATGGTGTTACTACTTACACTGTAGGTTGCTGCTGGAATTACTATCAGTGCAAACAGAAGGGAGAGTGAGGGGAAACAAGACAGCTTGACAGATGACTGTTGAAAATTGGGAAGTGGTGTTAAGTATGGGGAAAATGAGTGTATTTGAGAATTGCTAATAAAACAACATCTGAAAACAGTGTTACTTTCCATGACTTGTGCCAGCACTAGATTTAAAAGCTGGAATTAAAGAACATTTTTTCTTACTGGTCTTATAAGCTCCTTTGCCCAGGTGGTTGGCTCAAAAGCACCTGGTATGACACAGACCAAAGGGCTTCAGAGCTCAGGATAGATAGGCATTACATGTGGGGGTCTTTTTTTGGGTTTTGGTCTTTGTTTTATTTTTTTAACTCACCAGTCCCTTCAACAATTACCTTCTCTCAAAAAAGGGTAGATTCATCTTTGGCCTTCTTCCTTCCTCCTGTGAGAAATATTTGACCAACCTTCAGAAAAGGAATCCAGTTTGAGAGCAGCCAAAATTACAAAATAATGACAGCAAGAGCTTTGCATCCCACCCTCCATGTAAAAGTACAGTATCTTGTATCCTTCAGCTGATAATATCAAAATCACCAGAGCAGCCTCTCCAAGACCACAAAAAGTACTTCCCTTTTGTGCCAATGCTTCTCTGTGCACAGGAGGAAGGATTGTCTTGTGGCTCATGCAGACTCGACTGTCAGCATGTGTGGCTTCTATTCCTGGTGGTCACTGACTTCTCTTGTGACTCTGGGCGAGTTACCTAACTTCTCCATCCACCAAAACATTAGCCCGCTAGTCAACATAACAGAACTCAATTTTGCCCTTTAATGTAAATACCACTGGAAAACTTAATGGCTTGGGATAGGAAGCAGTGTAAGAGTTCAAAATTCTATTATGTTTGTGGCATTATCATTTAGTGGCATTTTAGTTCTCCTCACCAAGCAAAAACATCATGAGATGTGTAGTGTATTTATCTCTGAATATAATCTACAGTGCCAAGATACAAAGAGATAAATATTTAAATATACCTATTTTACATCACCTCTAGGGAGGCATGTGGCAGGCACAACCAAAGGAAGCACCTCTTGAACTCCCTCCTGCTTCACCTTCACAGTTAAGATAATTTTCAAGAAGATAGATAGCAATATCATTCATATGTTTCTTGTAAATCCCTCTCCAGGCACCTGCCATCAGATAAACAGTCCACATAAAACAATTACTGAGAGTGTTCAATGTCTAGATCATTTAGTGCTAATAGATGTATCTCAAGATACCAACAGCACATGGAGCAGTGTAATAGGTGTCTGGCTAAGTGACAGGAATTCCATGGCCCAAATGTAGCAGCAGCTATGTTGGTGAACATACCTGTACTCCTAATTCCCAGTGATAACATGGAAGTGGACAGAAAGCCAACTGAGGCACAGGACCTTTGTGATGGTGCTCATCTGGAAAGCAGGCTGGAAAGATAATGCTCAAAGAGGTGGCACACTGGCCACATTTAAAATATTTTCTGTAGGCTAGAAACAATTGTTTTTATAAAAGTTTGAATCCCACAAATTGACATCTGCATCATCTGACAGTCTTCGAACCCTGTACTTTTGATGTAAAGCTGAAGGCAGCTGCTACATTAACCAGAAGTACATCATTTTCTTCAATCTTAACATTACAGAAGAAAAAAAAAAAAAGACTAAGCAAATAACCAGCCAACCTTGAATTATAACCTGTAATTAAATTCAGAGCTCCTGTTCACATCCTAACTCACAGAGTAAACTTCAGGTAATTCACCTGAATCTAGAGAGGAAAATAAACTAAATCTGAGACACAGAGGTTTTTAGATAAATTGTTAGAGACAATTCCTTTTCTTTGCATCATGCCTTTTTCTCTTCAACTCTGGTGCAGTACAGCTTAAGGGCTGCTATAACAATACAAGAAGTGATGTCATGCCAGTGAACTGCAGAGGGAATTTTTTCAACGAAAGTACTGTATTGATCACCATTATCTATGGTTCACCATCTAGTTTCAAAAATAGTTCATATTAAATTAAGTTATTGAGCACTGTTAAAGGTTTCTTTTCACATTTTAATTTCTCAGATAGAAAGAAGGTTGAATTGCAATCCAAATAATTCTTGCATTATTTAGAACTTTCTACTGAAATTATTTCAGATCTGTTGCAGAAATAGTAATTCTCGTTTTGTTCAGCGCTACTGTGCAAAGCTTTTGCTCCTGCAAGCCCACTATGCACAGAATTATCTGAAGTTCCACGTGCACCACTAGCATGAGTATGCTGGGTGTGCAGAAGGTTAACACATTTTGTGATCCATAGCACAGTCACTAAATAGTGATGCAGTTAGAGTAAATCTCCAGATATGAACAAGCTACTCAGGTCTGCTGCTCTGAAATTGGAAGATACTGTAAGTTACATCATTAATAGCAGATGTGTGAAGAGTTTTATATTTGCCTTTCATACCAAGATAAGAAAGGTAAGTTGAACTATCATGTTGCATGACTGAAAATATAGACTACTTAAAAATTAATTTATTCCTAACCCAAACTGGTACTAACAGCATGGCTTTTGAGCTAGTCACTCCTTCTAGTGAAAACTTTTGTTCAACATTTGACAATTTTCCTGCAGCATCTATGTTAAAAGAGTCTATGCAGACATATTGTGGAAGCTCTTAATGGGATCAGTCTGTTGATTTGCACTGTCTGAGCTCCCAGAAGCTCCAAGAGCAAACACAGAAACTGAAAGAGAAAATTAGTTTTCAGAGATTATTTCAATGCCATAATATGAGCTATTGTTACTAATGAAGGAGTAGAGTTGTTTTTTGTGACACGATTTGAGATGTTACAGTAGTTTTCCTTTTGTGGAGGTCAACCCGAAAATCAGAAGCAATTCATCTGTTTTCCCCCCACATGCATTAAATTCCTATTCCTGGGCTTGTTTTTTCTCAAATCCTTATTCCAGATCATCATGTACTCTACATAGCACGTGAACATACAAAGTTGCCGCATGGATCTTTAGCCTGCCCAATACACAGGCTCGTTAGTACTGTCCTGAGGGAAACAATTTCTTCTAATTCTTCATTCTCCATTTTTAGCATTTGAGAAACTTCCCAGTACATGCTACAGAGTCCTGCTATTTACTGATTAAATGAAGTGCAGGAAAAGGTATTTAAAGTGTGATCAAATGGGAGTTGAAGCTCATCATCTTTACCTCACCCCTACAGCCAGGAAAGCCCTACAAATTAGAAACCAGAAACTCAGTTATTGTAAACAGAAATGGACAAGAAATTCCCCATTCAGCTGAGTAAAAAAAAAGTTCCCACTATTACATAGGTACAGTATGGTCAAAGGCATACAGCAAACTAGAAAGGGTTCTCAGCCAGACAGTTGTAACGAGTGTCAATAATTAGAGGTAAGGAGTACATTTGAATACTGTCTGAGAACTTTGATTTTTTGCTTTAAGTTCTCAATAACTAAGAATTGCATTAATTAACACCTGAGGGAATATTCATGCATTTTTCATACACAAAAATAATCTGCATGCAGAAGCCATCCAGACTCTCCCAAAACTGACTCAATCCAAGTAGAGCTGGTCTCTAAAGAGAGGACTTCTCAGCCCATGAACTCGTCCCCAGAGAGCACACAGTAGGCTCTGGGGAAAAGTGGTTTTAATTGGCTTAGGTCAAGTTCCTGCATAAGGCCAGTGCCTACTGGAGAACAAATAAGGTGCTGAACACATTCTGCTTCAGTGCTCAAAATCTTTTCCAAAGGTCCCTAGTAAGTTTTAAAACACAGTAAATCGAAGTTGCCTTTTTTATCATAAAGGGAAAACATCTGACATGTCCTTAGGAAATAAGCTATTAGAAATTAACAGGAGATAAGCAGTCTTAAAGACAAATATTGAAATGTTTGTATGTACACAGATACAAGAGAAAGGCTGCTTCAGTCTCTCGGCTTTGATATCTGCTGGCAAATGTGCATTTTCTATCTCTTAAAATTAACAGTTTTAAAGGAAATTGCCTACAGAACCATATAGAAAATAAGCATCTCAATCAAACTGCCACAAATTTTTACATCTCTTCTTTATGTCTCCATTGCAGGTTTTAAGTTTTTCCATCAGGAAAAGAAAACTTTATTATTTATATTTAGGTACTGATACACAACTGCAAACTGAGGTTCAACATGAGCTACAAGCTTAATCTTGTACACTCAATTCCCTTGCTTTGTCAGTTTAAGACAGTTTAATGAAATATTTACTACTGATCTAAACTCTTGAAGCCTCTTTGAAGCTGAACTCTACTTATGTCTTAATTCTATAACCAGATGGTGGCTCATCAAAATATGCAATCCCTAAAAATCTTAAAAAAAACAAAACAAAACACAACACCCTCTGCCAGATCAATAGCTTTAAAAGAACAACTGAAAAAAAATGAAATCTCCTTATAAACTCTTTTTTTGTACTGGATTGATCACGGCATACATACAAGATGCACCAGTTCCTGCTGTTAGGTACCAAATAGAAGCAGAGCACTTCAATCCTCTATGAGCAACTTGAGAGAGGGAGCAGCTGCCTCAAGTAGCAGCCTGCAATGGGGGATAAACTCCTTCAATAACACAGATTAATCATCCTTATCTCCATGCCAGGTACTCATGCTGTAAGTCTTCCTGAAGGTTTTAAGCAGGTTCTTGAGGTTTAGCTTAGAGAAAAGAGTGATAACAGTGAGGAAGCAGCTCATGCTTGCTCCAGCCATAGTCTCCTGCTGAGGCTCTGGGGCAGCACTCCTTAGGATAGTTTGGAGCATGAAGAAATGCTTTTCATGTGACACCCTCTCCCTGAGGAGGCATTGGAATGGCTTTCATACAAGCAGTTGAAAGCCATCAAGACACTAGGAATTCAAAACTGAAGTTCAATTATTTAGAGAGGACAATGTGCTGAGAGGTAACTTTCTCCCTTCTGGAAAACAACTTCCAGACAGAACCCCTGGAGTAAAGCTCTCATCTGCATGAGCCCACAAGCACCACTGAAAGGCTTTTGTTGAGTTTTGGTCATTTTAAAAATAAGGCCCATACTCAAAATCTGCATTATAAATCCCTTGAGTGTTTATATTTCATGTACTACTAAGATATACTTGAAAGTTAAACAAAAACCCTGTAATTACAGGTTTCAAATAGTTCCACAGAGGAACAGCTTCTTGGGATAGAGATGCCTAGAGCATTGGCTTCTTACCACCCAGCTTGCATGGCAAACTCCAGCCCTAGTATCTTTACATGGAGCAAACCACGTGAAAGTCAACTTCTAGCACCTGGGAAGCTTCCACAACTTTTGTCATTTGGGATCTTCAATGCTATTTGACTTATTTCTTCGATCAGAATGTGAAATTAAAGGAGATGAACATACAAGAGTTACTGAAAAATAATGTATATAGTTTGGGGTTTAAAAAAATTAACACTTAACGAACAACAATGAAATATCAAATTATTTGCTGAAACTTTCTCATGAGAAGTTACTGTGATCAGCCATGAACATCAGATTTCAGCCTGAAATGCTTGTTTGAGCCTTTACATTTGCCTACACACTTCATTTAGGCTCAGCCTGTGTAGCTCAGGCATCCCAGGTGCTCAGAATCCAGCAGAAAATGGAAATAAAGATTCTGGTGATGAAATACGCTGTTCTGCTGACTCCTAAAAGACAATTAAAAATCTTGTGTCTGTCAATATTTCAGTCGTAAGTGACCTACAGCAGTAAAGGATTGTCAGTGATATATGTTGCAATAGATTTGATTAATTCTATTTTTAAAGTGTCTCAAGCAATAGGAATCCCTTGGGGAGATTTCTGCACCGTCAGGAAAATTTCTCTGACCTTCAGCCTCAGATTTCATTTGCTCACTTCGATCCCACCTTCCCCCGCTGACTCTTGTCCACTTCCCATCTTGGCGGCACAACCCTCCCGTGCTCAGAGCATGCCACACTGTATCAGCTGCTGCAAAGCCAGACGTTTCACCACTCAAAGATTTTCTCAAAATAATTTACAGTTGGCATTCTCCTCACTTGTTTTGTTTTAATCCTTTCCTTGAGGCCCCCCTGTCAGTGGGAACCTGACTGCAGGAGGCCGGGCCCGCGCTCCGCACCAATGGGCCGGAGCGACGCCCCACCGGCTGCTCGGGCTGACGGAGGGATGACGGGGGAGGCAGCGCCCCCTGCTGGGCCGCCCGCGCCACCCCGCCCTGGGGGAACACGGACCCACCAAAAACGCAGCAACAAAGGCCAGGGGCGCCTGGAGGCTCTGCGGGGGCGGGGAAAGCCCCGTGTAAAACCGGACTCGTACTGCTGCAACTCACAAGACCTCTCCATCCACACACACTCTCCAAGGGCAGAGAGTACCCGTAGTGAGAGGAGACAGAAGTTCGAGTAACCAAAACATTTCACGTTTAGGCTCTGTAGCTTTGTGCATCTCTTTTCCTTTAAAAGCAGTATTTACTGCTGCAGCTCAACGAGTTCTCAGTGTTTTCCAAGAGAGAGAAATGTACATACTCTTAACTTGCAGTGTTAGAGATTGCTATAGAAGGGTGAGAAACACACCTCCCTATTCAACTAGGAGAAATGGCTAAAAAACAATAATCAAGCAGGAAGCCACATTTATTTTCAGACATTAAACACTATCTTTAACACTAACATTCATTTATCCCAGCAGGCAACTTTGGCAATCAAATTTTTTTAGAATATGATTGCTTTCCTGCTCCATCAGGTGACGTTTTCTGTTACAGTATTACCTTAAGCACTGACCTAACAGAAAATCTCTGCAGATAAAGACTTTGTTACTTTAACAAGTGCTGTTATAGGCCAAGGTCTCAATTTTTAACCAGAATATTAGTGTCATAGCACAACTCAGGCTACACACTGAACCATCACAGCATGTCAGTCCCAGAAAGCTTAACACCTCCCAGAAAAGAAAGTACAAGGGGCAGAGATGAGAAGATCAGCAGCCAAACAAATGAAAATCTCCATCTGCCAAACTGTCCTATCTACAGGATGACATTGTTTCCTATCAAAATGTCATACTGTGGAAATGACAAGTGCCATTAGATTACAGCCCAGCAAATGCCTCACAGCAAGGTGCAAGTTTGCAGGAACAAGTAAAAAAACTGAATAAATCTTCTTTATCCCTTTTTCTCTCAGATAAAGTACGGAAGACTGGAGAAGCAAACTAAAACCAGATACTCCTCAAGGGACTAGTGAGCCATATTTGATGTCTAAGACAACCTAACTTCAAGGGGATGGCAGTGTCGTGACTGATTCAGAAGTGCTCCAACTCCAGCTCCAATTCCCTGTAGAGAAATGTAACACCGCACTTGCATCTTTTTCTCTGCTACACAGAAACCAATCTTCTGCCAAACTGTCTGCCTGGCAAAAGCAAAATTAAACATTTATACATCAGATGGATGTGTGCACTGCCACTCATTCATTAGTACAGCTGCTTTAATGAGGATGGGTTACAATCAGAGGGCCCATTATTGCTGCCATCCCAGAGACAGAAGGCTTTGGGTGAGCAAGTCAAGGAGTTTTAGGGAAGCCAGGAGTTTTCCACACACAAAGCACCACCTTTCCTAACCCAGAAAGAGTATCATTACCTTATTCATAAAAGTAGTAGCTAACTGTGGAGATAAATGGGTCAAAACTTTATATCCTTCCTCATCACTGTCAAAATTTGCAATTACATCTCATTCTTTCTTCCCTAGAAAAACCTTCACAAAATCTGTCCAGCTAGGGAGAATAAGAAGATACAAACAGGGGAAAGAAATTCTAAAATGTAGTTCTTCCCTATGTCCTGCAAGTAATCTTAGAGCTGACAGTAGAAACCTTCACAGCTGAGATGACTCCAAAATGTAAATTACTACCTTTAGTATTTATAGTTCAAAGGTGACACATTTTATATACATCCATTTTCAGAAGGATGGCTTCAGATATACCACCAGGACTGAGACAATCTGTACCACCAAGATTACTAAGAAAACCTGTTTGCAGACCAAGTCCTATTAAAACATCACTAGGATATCCTGGCCTCTGAATTTCTCCTTTAGTCAATTATTGACAGGCCCACACTATGTGAAAGGTTTGCTCAGCATTTTTAACACAGCAAAACTGGAAGAAGAGTGATGGAAGCACACAGACACCACAGCAAGTTGGTGAAACTATTTGGCCTGTGATTATCCGAGGAAGTCTCAGAAGATGAGCCAAGAGTGTTGACCTTATAATGCATGAAGCCATATGTTATGTTAACCTAGCAGGTGCCCAGCTAAATCCAAGGAAACACACAAATGCACAGTAAAAGAAGTATCAACACAATGAATGGAACAGCTGGAAGAGGCAGAGACTGTTACATCTACACTGCAAGCCAATTCCAGCTAAGGAATTTGTTTAAGTAGGGAAAGCAAAACGGCCCAATTACCAGCCTGCATCACATATGATATTGAAGCATGGGAAGGCTGCAGGACCATGCCATGACAAACACCCTTTGTTAGCAGCAACAGCAATCCAATGTGTCTTATAGCAAAATGTTTTTAAAACCCTGTTCAAGCATATTTCCATTTTCCCAAAATAACTGAAGTAAGATACTGAAAAGAACAAAGAAATAGCCCAAAGACTGAACATGGAAGTCAAGGTGCTAAGCACAAATTAATACAAAATTTGAGGTGTTCAAAGAAAGCTGGGCCTGTGCAGACTGTCCAGCTGCCATTGATGGTGCATGCAAAACACTTCTTCTTCCATAGAGTATTGTGAACATATATGAGCAACCCACTCAACTTCCACATCTCCCAAAGGACCTGATAGGGCTCGCTCTGATCTGGAATTTGGCCTTGAGGACACAATTACTGATTTGTCCAATATCTTGATGAAAGTGTATTTGGTTCCACAGCAGAAGAGGCATAAACCTAATTCCTACAACAAAATAAATTTGGAATATTAGATTGTGTTGGGAGTGGTGGATAAGGAGTCTGGAGGTGTGTCAAATACAGTTGGGTGGTAGGGTGGACAGAAGGGCATTTACTAAGAAGTCTAAAGGTGGAAATAAATGGAGCAGTGCTGGAGCTAGCTGAACTATGTCCAGACTGGCTTAGCTTAGAAGCACATAGCAACTACATCCACAAGACACATCAGTGGCTGCACCATGACATAGCTGGGAAATCTGTAACATTTAGTGAGCAACCACAAGAAACATTCTACCTATGTGCAGTTAGATTGTTTTAACACTGTGAAATGCAAACATGGCACTGTCAGTGCAGACCTTGCTACCAGCATGATAAGCAAATACTGAAACACAGAATAGCATTTTTACTCCTTAAAGAATCAGGTAAGTTTAATACCAACCCTTTTTTAGCAATATGCCATTAAGAAAGGTTAAAGAACCTTTATCCTCCATGCTAGCATCTTACTGAGAAACTAAAGGATGTTGACACAAAGTTTGTTTCAAATGGTTTTCTTTAAAAGTAGAAATTGATGCATGGTAGAGATTCTTCCAATACCTTACCCAATGCAGAGATGACAATTCAATTCTTGTTTTTCGTAATTCACACCTGAGAGCATTTCTCCCACCCATGGTGTTAGCTCACACCACTACAATCCCCACTAAAAATACAGCTCAGATGGGTTTAACCCGCACTGCCATAAACTGTTTTTTACCTTTGCTGTAAAGGTAACTCCAAAGAATTAACTCAAATGTTCAGTCTAGAAAAGCCATTCCCCCTTACAAATCAGTATTACAATACGACAGTAGATGGCACTGCTCGATTTCAATCTGAATCTGCACATTTCCTCCAAACACAGCCAAGACCAAGGGGCTGTGTTTGCAAAAACAGACTCACAATCTAAGAGTTTAGGTGTACAATATGCATTTAGTTAGTTGCCAGAACACAAATAATTTTTACTCTGAATTGCACAAATACTGAAGTAATTTTTCTAGACATTTTCAGACACCAGGAAGGCTTAGAACTGCTAGATATAAATCACATCACAAGACTGCCCCAATATTCCAACATAACTTTATGTTGAATATCCACTTCTTGCCAGTTATGTTCTCCACAATATACAGTTTAGATCGGTATCTTGTTTTAATGCAAGCCTTAAAAGCCATCCCAAAGACCACTCAGACATCAGAAGGGGGAGCCTTTAAAAGCCACACTTCCTTACATAGCAAATAGCCTCCAGGTTAAGACATCCTTCACATTTTAGTAGCTTACACGTAGCAGCACCACATACTGCAACACTCCCATTGCTGTACCTTCTCTAACCTTTAAATATTACAAGGGAATGAAAAGATGCCAATACATTCTACTGCATGCCAACAAATGCAGCTAGCTCAGAAGTTTGGAACAAGACAGTAAAGAAGTCATCTCAACCCAGGCCTCAGAAGGCTAATTTGGACATCAGGCAGGCCCACACCCAGCCTCACCTGGGTAGTGCAACATCACCAGGTGATCTTCAGCAGAAAGGAAAGCTGCCAAGTGGGTTTCAACACAGAGTGTCCATTCACCATAACATTTCCTTGCAAGTGTGCAAGATGGCTTGGGCCTGCACTGGTGTCATTGTGAGGAATGCCACTGCTGGAGCAGGCATATCCTGCCAGGAAGCAGTACAGAGGGCAAGACACATTGAAAACTCCATTTTAAATTCCAAGCCATTTCTGCAGTGTTTTCTAGTGTTAATCCTACTAAAGAGCAGACACGCCCCATATCTATCTTGAAGAGTAAACAAAGGTTTTCCTTACCCTTCTGGGCCTATTATGTATAGGTCTACACATAGGAAAAATCCTTTGCTCAAGAAACACCCCAGAAATCTGAGTTGTTCAGGATCCATTTGGATGTGGATGCACAACACCTGAACCTCTTACTAACTTACTGATGACACTACATGATTTAAATCTTCTTCATGCCTCAGTCTCTTTAACTAAGGAGGCAGTAGCAAGCTGTATGGCAATGTTTTTCGTATGATCTACAGGTGCTCTCTCTGCATACATTTTGAAAAATATTAAACACCTAATGAACAATAAGATACAGAGCAAATGTGAAAGTTTTTTCTGGAATTTGCTAAGTTTCAGGCTTAACTTTTTAATACGAGGGACAAAAGTAGTCATCAACTACAAATCTGTCACCATTAATTTAAAAACTCAGGATGCATTTTGGAAGCACACTGTTTCAACAGATTATGAAAATACTTTGGTGGAATACAATAAAAACTAAACAAACAAGCTTGAAAAACAGTTTGACATACTTGCTTAGCATTCTGTTTCCCTTGGCCAACACACAACAAACTTTAAAATGATAGTAAAAATATTTTTATAAGGGAGAGAAGTACCCTGTTCTAAACAGCCTGTCCATGTGTGTTTTTACTGCCTCAGTGCTATTTGAACACAAGCCATGCATAGCTGCAAGCCATTAGAAATTATGGCAGTACACACATTGCAGATCTGAACTGTTTCAAAAGGCAAACATCATACGTGCTGCCTGTGTAATAACTCCTACACATCAAAAAATCATCTTAACGGGACCCATCTTTGATAAGAAGACTGCAGAATTCAGTTTCCCAACAAGCTAATTTCAAAACACTATTCTAAATACCTGTGCTACATTTTTTAAGAGTTTAGATTTTCTCTTTGGAGGAAATGGGGAGACCATCTAACTCAGACACCTGAGTATGCATAACTTGGCAACTGATCACTGTGAGGGAGATCATTCACAGCCCAGCCTTTCCAATTGCAGAGAATTTCCAGTTAAAAAATATCCTTGCCTCAACTAGAATTGAATATGAGATTGTTCATTTAATCAGGGATCACACACTGAGGCATCTACCTCTTCTGTTATTTAAAAGGAAACTTCTAAATTTTATGTTACAAGAACTGCATTTGAAAAAATCAGAGATAAAAAAAGCCTCCCTAATTTGTTTATAATTACTTTTAACATTTCAAGAATTGATGTGAAAAACCCATAAGGGGTTGTAAAAGCTGGCTATTGCCCATGCTTCTAGTCAGATAGCCATGTTATATATATGCAGAGTAAATTAAGTCAGTTATCTTGAAAAGATTCTATATTGATCCTTTGACTAACATCAAAGCAAGACAAACATTAAAACCACAAGCAAACGTGTTTGTCCTTAAGAATTCTGTCACGCAGCATATGCAGAAGCAGATCATGGTGTAATATTGTTCAATGAACAAGCAAAATTAAACATTTTGTGATCCTCCATTAAGTGACGACACAGCTGGAGTTTTAAACAGAATGACCATTGACTAATCTCAAACTAGGTTTTCAAATACAAAGGTAATAGCAAAGCATAGGCTAGTCTCAGACTTGTTAGGTAAATTACCTTAATTTTTGCATTAAGTATTATGTATACAGTGCCATAACTAAGTGTCGTATGCCCATCAGGCCATGATAAAAACATCATCACACTACAGCCAGATAAAGAAACAAACATTTATTAGAAACTGGTAGTTTAATAGAGCTAGAAAGGTAAACACATGTTTAAGAGAAAAAGACTACACAATTGAACAGAGTCATCATAAAGGCACATAATGTAAAATTAAATTTGAAAGACCCCATCTTTTCAAAATTTGCAAACATCATTACCATAATTGTCAATACTCATAATGGCACTTTCATACTACAAACAAAACAGAGCAAGTCTACAAGACAGACACTGCT
The DNA here is from genome assembly GCA_020745705.1 of Hemiprocne comata. NCBI lineage: Eukaryota > Metazoa > Chordata > Aves > Apodiformes > Apodidae > Hemiprocne > Hemiprocne comata. Next base: position 10,987,937 of record CM036593.1, on the reverse strand, counting down.
AAAATCATCTTCGCATCACACACACACACTTGCCCATTGGTCACTGTCAAAATGATTGGGAACTGATCTCACAAATCACAAAAAGACACAAGAAAGTTGGCAAAACTAAGAAACATTGAGATCAGAAACGCATTGTACATTCGAATGATTTGGATAGAATGACTTTTTGTTTTCTAAAAAGTGCAAAGTCCAAGGCTTTCCTAAAGGGAAAGACAAAAGACACAGCTAAAGCTGCCGTTTTCTGAAATCTGATAAAACAGGATTTTATAATACAAATGTTATGGAGTTGTTACATATCAGCTTATGGAAGCACTGAACACAAATTCACATCCAATTGCTGTTTGAAAAATACAGCCCAAATAGTCTTCTGTATGTGGAACAAGGGAGATTCAGACAGTTACTCATGTTTGCTTGCTTTTTTGTTTGTTAAAAAAAAAGAATAAAAAAAGAGACACTTAATGACCTAACAGGAACAAAGTTCTTCCTTCAGCAATCCAATTTCAGGAAGTGGTCTAAGAGCAGTTGTTTTTAGAAGGTCAAGGTATGTATAAATATAATCCCAAATTTACAAATATTAAGACACCACACCTTGCAGAAAGCACAAAAAGTGTATCAAATGAGTTTGGCAATAATTGTTACTCTATTTCAGTGTTCAGGCCTGAAGGCAACTGCAGCGCCGCAGCAGCACCACCTCCTCCATCCTACACCCCCACAAAAAAGGAAGTCACTTTGGAAGTACTTGCACATGGAAATACCTACTTTCTACACTGAAGAAGTTCTGCTTTGGTTTTTGAGGAAGAGCTGTTTCTCAAGCCCTAACAAGTTCTGTGTGCATGTTTTGCTTGCTTCATTGACATAAATCTGATGTGCATCTGAGATTAGCAGTCCCTTGGACAAAATGCTTCAGTATTTTACTCTCAGAATTTCACACACACAGCCAGCATACACAGAAGGCTGTGAGGGAAAGAGGATTTATCTCCCATGACAATCTGTAAAACCTTTACATAATAATGCAATCCTCTGTTGGCTGAAAGCTCACAGTGGACTGCAGCCCTCAGAGTAAAGGAAAAGAGTAGGGAGACCAAAACGAAAAGCATTTCTCTCCCCAAGGCAGCTATGATGTGCTCTGCTATTGGCTCTACTATAATTGCTATCAGCTTAATACTGGATCCTCCACCCCATTTTTAAACAGTAACTTGCACCTGTATGGCATGGATCTCGTAATCAAGCTTTTTTTGTTCCTGTATATTATGATCCTACAAAATGTGCAGCTGTAACCCAAAGCTTGTCATGGTCAATGGTGCTAGGATTTACCAGTGCAATGAAAAGCACATCCAGTGAAAAAAGTTACAAAAACCACTAATTGTGTTACAAAAATACCATGTAAATCCTTTTAAGGTATTCCAATATCATGGAACAGCAGTTTCTCAGACTCTTATTCTTTAAATAATAGCCTGAAGGTAAAGGTGATGGTCTAACATTTTAATGTTACTCCACCCTTGTCTGTATCTAAGATCCTACTTTTTATAAACTTAAGTCTTCAAAAATAACAACAGTAAGTGCTTACTTCTAGGTGTGCAAAATGTTGCCTGTGAACTGCTTCAGTATAGGCAGCATGACAAAACAAAAAGTCACTTTCATGTATTCAGTATCAAGGCAGTATAAACTTCTCCCACTTTTGGTTTGATCCAAGCCAAATACACATTTAGAGGAGACAAATACAAAAAAGCGCCAAGACTAAAAATCATACTGTTGATTTAAAGACAGTTTCTTGATTATTTTTTTTAAACTCCGTGACATTTTAAAGTGCAGTATAGATATCTGTTTAGAAATGGTGAACGAGAATTTAATAAATTTTCTTCCCACTTGAGGGCAAAAGTAGAAGTTGCAGCATCTCTCCACCAAGATCTGTCTCTAATTGTGAGAGCAGATTACTTGAGAAATATTTTTTTTCTGGTGTTTCCAAGAACATTAGAAGCATTTCACTTTTTTCCTTCAATTCATGCTATTCCCAAATTCTGCTTCATTTTTTCATATACAACATAGCTGATGCTGACAGCTGGAAGCACTTTCATAAAATTAGGGGCTATGCCCCTATAAAGTCCTCGGATTCCCTCTGTAGCAATAATTCTTTGAAAGAGACTGACCATATTTAGCTGTGGAGCTCCTTCCACTGAGGCTAGAACAAAAAGATAATGTGTTATACAACAGTTCCAGTAATATTAAAATTCTTAAGCAAGTATTAAACACCTTTGCGGTGAACCTACTGTCACCTCTAGGGCCATTGATTAAAACTCGAGTTCTCACAGAGAGTCTCTTTAATCCCAGACACTTGAGGTGGCCATGTGTCTAAATCCCACTGAAAAGCATTATCCACCGACATTCCTTTGGAAACCTAGACTCCTGTCTTCAAGTCTGTGCACAAATGTCAGGTCTGGAACGGTTTTATTAAATGTCCTCCAGAGCAAACATTGCTGTCTACCTTCACAGGAGGATGCAAGCCCTTTTCATTTTTCCTCTAAAATTTAGGAAACATTCTAAATTTCAGAAAAGTGCACCCAGACTATGAGAGGAACTCTGTGCCTGGTAGTCTTGTATGGCATGTGGTGCTCAGAGTGCACACAGAGCATTAGTGTCTGGTACATTTGAATCGAGTATAATGAAGAACAATATTGGGGGTTATAGGGAGAACAGACCAACATGAAGAAGAATTTTTTAGAGAAGTCTTTCGTTTTCCAAGTTAGGGTTTTTTTATTCCTATGTCTCTGCTACAGCTACCAAAAATGAAACAATTTTCATGTGACCGCACACAAACGTTTTCAAAACAACAGGACTCACCCTGAGCCTGCATGCGTGTTCTGATAAGAGCAAGAGGGTAACTGGCTAACTGCCCACATGTGCTGGAAACAGTCCCACATCCCAACAACACAAAAACACCTGGGTTTGCAGAGCTTGATGCATAGTGTTCTAGCCACGTACTCTTTAAGAGCTGCCAAGACAAAATTAAATAATAAGGGAAGAGGTCTACACGCAACCACGTGAACAAATACATCTTCATTCATAACAAATCTTAGAGGCTCAGTCCTGAAAAGCACCCATCTCACTATGCCAGTCCTACTCGCTTACTTTTAAGGTGCACAGGTAAACACCTCAGCACACAGGTAAGGACTTTAACCAGACTGCAATAGTTAGTGCTTAGAAGATAAGTCCTTTCAAGATCCAGCATCCACAGTGCCCTTTTCCTAAAGCTGTTAATACTTTTGGAGGAAAAAGGGTGCACAACTCGGCACCCCACAGCGTGCAGTAAAAGCTCACACAGCTGTGCATGTCACCCAACACAGAAGAAAGGATGCAAACTGTAGAAAAGAACTTCCATACTCCTTTGAAAATTGCTCAAGCAATTCTGCTGATTACTACTGCAATGTCACAAAAAGAATTGTCTAGACTAGAGAAAAATTTAGTCTGTGCGTCTGAGTTACTTAACACGCTTTGAAGCGAACTAAGGTAAATATTTTAATTGTTGCTGATGAGTGTAAGAGGCACCAGTTCCTCTTGAAAGGAAAACGAGGTGTTTCAAACTCCTCACAACAATTAGATGTCAGCCACAAAGAATTCTGGTGACATGCATGGACGCAGAAGGAATTAAAGTTACTATAATCCAACTATAAATCAGAGAAAATGCCCAAAAAATTAGATATATATGCAGGATAGGTAACATAATATGACTATAATCATGTTTTTAAGGCCTGTATTTGCTATAGAATGAGTATGTTCCAGTCCAACACAGCTACTGAAGTTTGCAAGCATGTTGTATTGCCATGGTCTATATAACTGTAACATTCTGTGATTCTGTGATAATCCTGCCTTATGGGTCTATTTCTTGTTTTGAACTGTTGGGGCCCATCAGCACAGACACTCCCCTTGGAAGGGCAAGCAAAGAAAACTATGAAAGTCTAATAAGATAACTGGAAATTCTCATTTATCTACTTTAAATAGAAGGCCACTGTAATATTACAAGCATATTACAAATGTAACTAATGACACAGGTGTACTCTATAAAGAATCTTTATCCTTTTTGTAAATTAACTAATGAAAGCTACATGCATTCATTCATCTAAACTCACCTCATAAACAGCAAGGTCAATGCCAGCATAAGGAATTATACCCAGAATATTAGGAATATAGCCTTTGTAGAAGGCTTTTACACCTTCTCTTTTTAAGATCTTCTTAGCACAGTCAAACATCCCAGAATATTGCCCTGTTTTACCCACAGCCAGTCTGGTCTTTAAAACCTAAAGGGGAAAAAATAGTAGTCATAATTACATACCTACTCAGTAAGGTATTTCATTAAGACAGGAAAACACAGTATCTCTCTGCTTATTCAATCATCTGGAACTGCTCTGCATTTTGGTACTTCAAATCTCTTATGATGGTAACTACTGTTAGGGCTTTGTTAGCTGTAGGCTCCTTCAGGTTTATCATTAGGGCAGAGTTGCACACATACTATCATACACTAGCTTACAAATTATTAGCCTTTTAAAATTACATTTTAGCTTTTTTTTCTTGATTAAAACAGGTAGATTTTTTACCATTTGAAGGCAACAGCATGGGCACTATTTAATAGAGACATAAGTTAAAGAACAAGTCAGAGCATTAACATACTAGCAGAGCACACTTCTGATCTGGGAACAGCAAAGCATATTAAGAAAATCTTTTAAAAAAGCACAATCATATGAGAGGTTGTTAAGGGATATAAATATTGTGTCCAACTACTGAAACCCAGCAACTGATTAATAATGCAAGTAAGTCTATACAGCATCTTCAGACAAAAAAAAAATTAATAGGAGCACCCAAAAGAAACCACAGAGGAAATTTCCTGAGCAAGAATCTGGCCTACTTTAAAGCCTCATTAGACTGCAGATTCCTCAGGAGTTTCCTGGCACTTTGCTTTTGTCTTTTACTTAGAAACACCCTAAAAAACACATATAGGACAGTATTATGTCTTTGTTAGGAAGATAAGAGCATCTCACTGTAGAATAGTTCACCTGTCTCCATTGATCAATGCAATACAAATGACCTACATAACATTTCAGTTATTCCATATAACATTTTCAGTTATAGAATAACTTATCTCTGTACTCAGGCTAGCTGTGATTCAGTGGCTCTAACAGCAAGGATGTATTTTAAAGGAGATCATTATCACTGTCAGCAATGAAAACAAAAACAGCTAAGTTCTAATTCTACAGACACTTCTCCCTGTGAAAAAGGTATTTAGGTTACATTTTCCATTACTTTCAAATCTTGTTGTTAGTATTATATGGTATGTGAAATAGCTACACCAGAGCAGTTAATAATTGCTACAAACGTGGTACCACATACAAGTATGACCTACAGAGGAAAGAGCAGTTAATCAATTCAGCCTCAACTGTAGCTGTTCTGTTCTCCCTCCATGCTGATCTCCTAGTCACACCCAGATCCCAGGCACAATGCAACAGAACTTTACCATTTCTGCTACAGACTTTGCTTACCTACACAGTGGGGGATAAAAACCCAATGTATGCTAGATTTACAAAGTGGCTTAAATATGTACTTAGTTTAAAATGTGTTCTTGGATTATTCTTTTTCTGTGAAAACTAGATTTTATTCAAACATTGCTTTAGTCAATATTAGACAGCTAAATACACCTAAAAATGACAAGTATCAATTAGAACATAGTATAGTCTAAAATGCCAAGTAATGAAATTCTGAAAGGCAGTAAAATACAAAGGAAGTAAAAATACACTAGTATATAGGAACACAGAGGAATTCCTACAGTACTTTTAAGAGCAAAATGAGTTTTACTTTGGAAATGAACCAAACATTTGGCAGCATCTCCAATGGAAGCAGATTCTCTGCTGCTTACCTCCATGGGATAAATAGAAGTTTGCGCTGTTGCTCCCGCCAAAGAACCAGATACAAATCTTTCAATGGTGCCTAAATTCCCATCATCCTTAGTGAGTATCTTCTTATACTGTATGGTTAAAACACAAAATAAACATCACATGCTTTTCAGGAGAGGCAAGAGTTATTAGGAGAGGCAGGAGTATAGTACAAAATGTTTTTTCAAGCTGTACTCACTTTTTCATGTCTTTACAGTCAGATTTACTAACCCCACAAATTTAGAACTGTACTCACTGCAACTCTGGACAAAGATTATCAAGAATACAATTAATATTCCTACCTGCAAAAATCCTTTACAAACACCTCAGCTACCCTTCAGTACTGTCTGGTATTCTACAAACAGCCAATACAAGTGTACTCTGTGCACTACAGCCCCCAAATAACAGAGGAAGCCAACTCCCTTGCAGATCCAGTTCTCCAATCCAAGAATGGAAGATCAACTAGGACATTAACAGAGACACATTCAGAGCTGTAACTACTTGGTCATTCAAGACAGAGACACCATCATGCAAGAATGTACCATCAGCTCCTGAAAGGCAGAGCAAGAGTAGGGAACAATGTGCTCAAAGTTACACTACGGCATCAAAATCTGCCATTCAGTATTAAAATATCCCAAAGTTTACTTTTTTGTTGCTTTTATTTCATAGTGATACAGATTATGTGCAAAATGTTCATTTAGTCTTGAGGTACTAGCAAGTCCCACAGATGAAAAAAATAAATCATTTAACTACATCAGAGCAGAAGTTCATTAGGATTAGGCCTTAACATGATGCTTAAAGCTGATTCAGAGGTAAATATAACTCTGAAATCCAGGACGAGGGCATCCTACATAGCACCATGATACTTGACTTAAGAATCCTACATAAGTTCAGCTAGCATAGCGTGCTAAGTTTTTGGTTGTCACTTCAAATCAACAAACTAGGTGTTACTGCAGTACTCCATATAAAGCTAGGCAGACTGGAAGACCGTTTAAAACCTCTAAGAGATTTAGTGTATTTACATTGCTTATAATGCAAAACCTGCCTATTAACCAAGTATTCTATTAACAGAACAAATAGACTCTTAAATCTGAAAGTCACTCTGAATTACTGTGACAGAACTTCCAACAATAAGAATTCATATATAATACAGCAGTGCAAATAATGAACAGTGAAAGTGATAAAGCATTTCTTACACCATCATTTTAATTCCTTATTTATCTTCCTACCTGTTCATATGCCCAGAACTTAATAGCTGTTTCAGGAGCTATTTTCACAACATTTACACCATTTCCCCTCCAGAGGGATCGGACACCACCTTCTTTCAACATTTGCTTAAAACCACTGGCTATATTCATTTTGTTTGATTTCGAACCATGAACCTAAAATAAATGAAAGTCACAGTAAAGAACACTGCTCTGACTAAATTGTAGAACTCATCACTCAAGTATTAAAATTGCTTAAATATATCAACTAGCAAAAAAAACCCATGATTAAAAAAGTTCTTATTTTAGTGGCACAAGTACTATAATATCTTGTCCACATTTTTGTCAATATGATTATGGAAATCACAACTTTAATGAACACAAAACATTAATATTGTTGAAACGTAACTAGACCTCCAGAATTTAGATATTTGGCCATCAGTTTTCCATGACAGCTCTTAAAACTCAAGTAGTAGACTGGAAAACTAAAAAGGTTTTGAACATTGCACCTACCTGCATCATCACTTTAAGGCGATCTAATGGTGCTGTACCTGTTCGAGACACAGCACCAGCCACTCCTCCTGCCAGGAGCTGTTTCCACCATTGTCCAGTCTTTTTCTCTTCCTCTGTGAACTCATCTGGAACAGTCAAACTGTCTCCTATATCCAACACCTATTAGAATCCAAAGCGAAGATGTGCAAATAACAATCTCATTTCATCACCTCAATTTTACCTACAGTTCTAATTCCAAATTAACCTATCACCTAAGAACGTGTAAGTAAAATGCTAGTTCAAAAAAAAAGTCTAATTCCCATTCTATCACTAACTTGCTATGGATTGTTATTGCTATTCAATGAATAGCAATTTTTAATGACTTCTACATACATATTGAAAAGAAACACCACAGACCCACCATTTCAAAGACTGCACCATCATCATTAAAAATTATGGCAAATTTCTTCCTTGAGTATGGCCCAAACAAAGACATTCTGTCATGATCAGCAGACGTTTACAGTCAGCACTAAAGCTCAAACACTTCTATGTTGCAGCTAACCTTTCACTGGACAGCCTCCTGGGATTAGTCTGGTAATCTCCTAAGGATGCTAACAACAGATTTCTCTCTCATGGTAATTTATTCACATATATGTGTGACTTCTCATTCCCCTGCTTCTTCCCACACCCCCCCCGCCCCAGAAATTTAAAGTAGCATTTCTATAACTAATAGAATATTCTGTTTCTGGTCTGGTAACTGTTGTGTATTAATTTACAGAATGACAAGTTTGACTAATGTTTTATAAATTTTCTTATAATCAGTTACACCAAAAGATACACTAATGACTTTTTTCAGCTATTAAAGTTTGAAATTTCATTAAGACATGCATGTTTGTATTACTATTCAATTTGATCAAAGAACAACACTACTACAGGCTTTAGTGATAAAGCTGTCCAAGATGTAAGACTACAGAATTTCACATACCACTTAAACATAGTCTCTGTTCTTCATATAATTTATAACCACAATATGAGAAAAAAACAACACACACTGTAGATAAAGCAAAGGCAGTATTATGCACAAATTAGAACTATAAAGGAGCAAGAATGTTTTAGTAACTGGTAAGTACTGACCAGAAAGCGTGTTAAGTGATAAACTTTTTGTTTTTAACTACTGTTACTTTTAATTGTAGACACTACATCCCCAATTTACACTGCAGTCCCTTTTTGTTAAGTAGACCTAATACTGCCATGGTCATTTGGAACACAAGAACTGCAGGGTGCATATTATAGATACAGTCACTGGACAAGCAGGATAAGCACCAACTATTCTGGATATTGAACATGGAACAGATTACTTGAAAAATCCTTTAATCTTTCTGAAATTCATGGTTTCCAAATAAGGTGTCATCAGTTGCTCAACTACATAGAACTATCAAAAGATCAATCAGAACTCCCAAAATACAAATTCAGTGTTCTAAGAGATATACACATATCTACCAGGGTTTAAACCTTGTGTCTACCAAGCCCTAAACACAACTAATAAAAAAAAATTAAATTTGAGGATGCTTATAACAGAAAGGCCACAGCTACCAACTCATAGTAGTTCTATGCCAACGCAGCTACCTGTTTGGAAGAGTCTAACAGCAATTTTACAATAAAAACAGAATTGGAAGAGCTGTCAATGCCAACCAGGCACGTGAGGTCCCACATCTGCTCTTATCTGAAACACCAGCTGTGTTGCCATATAGCTGGGTTTTGCTTGCTGTGATAACTGGGTCATCAGCTGACTGCAACACTGGAAGATCACAACAGACTTCTAAAATTGCTTCTTGGGGGTAACAAATGACATTCCATAATTTAAAAGATAGAAATTTTCTGTTTAATAATAGTAATAGAAAGCATTTTATTAAAGCCAAGGGGTTTTTTCCACAAAGTAAGCTGGGACCAGAACTATCTGATCTCGCAGCAGTGCTTCATGTGTTTTCTTCAGCAAACAGATCTAACTCCCTTTTGACAAGCATTTCTGAATCGACATTGTACACTGTGGAACACTCAGTTTCAGATGTGAAAGCTGTTTTTTATTATGGAAATGCTGACTAATGTCTGAAAATATAAATAGTCTCACTACAGTCAAAGAAATGTCTTTACCTAACTTTATGGATCATTCCAATAGTCTACAGGAAGGTTATTTAGAAAACAGGATTACTATTAGTTTACTTACCTTATGTTCTTAAAAGTCAGTCACTGAGGTGGCAAGAGCTCCATTCAATAGTAACTTAATTATCTACACAGTGGATAGCCTATTGCTGTGTATTATGTCACTCTTAAATTGTATAGCACAGGAGAGTGTGAGAACATGTGCACAGAAAATCATCACTAATGACACTGTTTATTATAATATTACTATATAAATGCAAATACTGAACTAACTTCAATGTAAGAAACAGTTAAAATGTCTATATAATTGGTTTCAACACATCAAAAGCACTGAACTTCAGAAAATACTGTCATGTGAAAAATATTTAATATTGTGGTTATTAACTTTCTGTGGAATATCTCCACATGAAGAAAAATACTCCTTTCTAAGAATTAGGGATAATAATTTGTAAAGTTTAGATTAAGTTCTTTGTTCAGAAGATACAGTCCAAGAGCACAGAGTGAAAAGGAAAACCAAACAATCTTAAATACAGGTATGCTTGAAACACACCTGTGTTATACTGTTACATTAAGCTGTTATATTTAATACTGCCAATTAAGCCAGTAGAGATGAACCTAAGAGCTGCACAAAGCTAAAATAAAAGTTAAACTTACAGTGGAATGTTTCCAATATCGAATTATTTCCTCAATGTCTGCAGCTGGGTTAAACATAAAATGATCTCTCCACTCATTCCAGTCTACTGTCATTGTCCCATCAGCATCAATACTGAAAAGAAATTTAAAAATATAAGGAAATAGTATCAGGGGTGGGGGGCTGTTCTGTTTTGTTCCCATTTTTTCTTTTTTAAATATTGACCATCACAGCAGTGACAACTGACTGTAAATTCCATACAGAGACTTCAAGGCTAAATCTGCCATGGCCTTTCAAGACTATGCTTTTCTTACACAAATGTATCTGGCACATTCCATTTAAAAACATAATATAATGCTTCATTCTGTCAACAACATTTACAGGGAAATGAGATAACATTCTCCTCACAGAATCAGATGCTCAAATAGTGAGCAGACTTACTATCACCCAAGAATAGATGGAATATGTGAGAATTCCTATAAATGCACCACCGAACGTACCAATACCTTTCAAAGTTCTAATCCCATTTATCCTGTTCTCTGAATTATAAAAATATAATAATTAACAAAACAAAGATGCTTAAAATACTCTAAGAAACAGCAATTCCTGACCTTTGCAGGATCTTTTCTGCCTGTTTTTCTGAAATGCTTATACCCAATATCTTGAGGGACTGGACAACTTCTGATGCTTCAATTTTTCCTTGAAACATTAAAAGAAAGATGATACACATTTAAAACATGGAGCTCCATATACTTAGAACCTCAGAGCTCACCAAGTTCCATTGTAACACCTACATAATAGCAAAGATAATTTAAACACATATGTATTTTTATCATCTACTAGATGGACTGAGCAAAGGTAAGTACATTAAAATCATGTCACCAAATGAGACGCAAACATTCAGTGAGTTAAAAACTATTTTGTCGTCATAGACACTTAGAAACTTCCTTTTAGTTTCTCCATCTGGGGAACAAAGAGCCCCAGATGAACAGACCTGGAAGATAAAAAAGAGAAAAAATACTATAATAATTTCTTGTTTCAATCTATATGTAAATTATAATTATGATCCTATTAAGGAAAATATAATTAAGGGTTCCATATGCACAACCTTTTGTCTCCAGTTCAGACACAAACAACGTTTGAACAAATAAAATAAATCAAGGCATACCATCATTGTTTTTGTCCAGACTCTTGAATGCCAGTTTCATCTTTTTCTCGTGATCTTTAAGATACTGCATAAATTCTTCAAAATCTAGCTGTCCATCCTGGTTAGTATCTCCAGCTTTAAAAATTTTCTGTTGAGAGAAAATTCAACATTTGACTTCTCCAAATTACAGCAGGTCACAAAGCGACAGCAACATAGCACAGCCCTGACTTTAAAAAAAAGCATCATATTGGTCACTTCAGAAAAACAACTAAACATACATCTCAGAGCTAGATTTTGAGAATTTTAATACATACCCAGTATTTCACAAAGAGATAAAACACTCAGCAACAAATACAGATTTAAGAAAGCATTATTTATAATTAACACCACTTTCCCAGCCCAAGATTTTAAGGTTTCTTTCCAGCACTGGCACGTTACACCTACAGGTATAAAATAATTTGTAGAGGAGAAGGTAGGGAACAGAACAAAAATCATGAAAGAGAACAGCTTTAAGCCTGTGACTTTCCTGGTTATACAGGAAATTTGTCAATATGTCAATAAAATTAAGCAAATAGTCTTAACTATCCTTTTTTCATTCAGTGAATTTATGAATTATAAAGAAAATACACAAATAGCAACTATTTAACTGCTGACCAAAAAAATAAATACAAATGTATTGCCTGACTAGCACTTCCACCCCCAGGGTTTTGAGAAGACTGGGCTTTTTACTTCCAGCTGAAGCCCTGACAAAAATTTAAAACACATGACAACAGATGTGTAACAATGAGAAGCACGGTTATCTTCCATTTTTGTGCGGGTTTCTAGTAATTATCCTGCAAATAAGAAACACCTACATGTAAAATTAACTACAAGATGTATGCATGGTATACAACTGCCTGCACTGCCAGAAGCAACTCTGAAACACAGCCTAGGCATACACTTCAACTACAAAAGGCCAGAACGATTTGCCATCTTTTTGGGTGAAAACATACTTTCTACAGAACGGAAATTACAGCAGCCCCGCCAAGGATCAGCCTGTAAGTGCTGAGGCATATCTCCACAAGAAAAGAGCTGAGAAGAGCAAAGCCCAGGCTAACAAGCTCTGCGGGATTTATTCGCTTGGGCTTTATGCCTCAGCAGGGGCTGCTCCACACAGGGAGGGCTGCAGAGACAGCCGTGGGGCCCAGGAGAGGCAAGGCGCACACCACCACAGCCACCTTCCATCCGCTCTTGCACTTCCACAGCACTGCTGTCTCCTCTGGCAGGATGTGGGCAGGGAAATCCACACCAAACCCCTGCTCTGGAACACAAGATTTAAGGGGAAACCATGCCTCATCTCTTCATTCGGGCATCAGCCCCTGTGGTTTCCCTCAATGTGTCACATCCTACAGGGGCAGCACTCCTTACAAGATGTACAGAAGAACAACCTGACAGCACAATCTCTTCATAATTTGCAGTGAGTTTCAGAGCACTTCAGGTTGCATGTAAAGCATATGCCAAAAATCCTTTCAAATATCTTCTATTTTGCAGCCTGCCTTATGCAACTGTAGTTTCTGAATAAAGTAACTCTCAAGATTTGCATGGCTGTTCTAATCTGCAAAATCTCTTCTTAATAATTTTGTTTACTTCACTGTAATTAGTAGAAGTTCTCAAAAGATCAAAGTCCAACAATTTCTAGCTTACAGAAACTAAGCATAAAGTAAGCTGAAAACACTGGCAGATGTGTTGAAGCTCTGAAAAAAAAATATTAAGACATCTGAATGTGTTTATGTTGCCTCCTTTGTCTTTCCTATCCCCTACTAAAAAACGTACTTCAGTGTTTAATCTCAAAAAAACTAAAATTCACAAGATTATCATAGATTTCTCAATGAAAGGGAGGAAGATGATGTGGCACTCCCAGGGAAATAACAAACAAATTCCTTACCACCCGTAATACAGCAAGTTATGCACAATAAAATAAACTCAAGTTACTGTATACTCAAATGTGTTTGGCATCAGCTTAGAAAAATAGTTTTCTCAGTACACTCCTAAGTCCAGCTTGGCTATCATTACTAGTAATAACCTGTCAACTGAAATATTCTCATCAATTCAGTTGCCAATAAGGTTAGGGCTAGTCAGAAGTTTTTATAATGAAAAAAAGTTTATGTTTATTGAAGTTTACGGATGCATTCCTGAATTAAGGAAGGATTAAGAATTAAACCTAATTAAGAACGGGTAATAGATGAACAATTAAAAAACAAAAACAAAAAACAAACAACCACCCCAAATAAAAAAACAAATGCAAAACCACAATTAAAAATTACTCTAGCCAGAAAAGAGTGCCCCCTCATACACATTCCAGTTTCAACCTGCCTTGTACTCCATACGTGGCACCTCACAGGGCAGGCTCCAAGTGCCCTACTAAACTCTCACAAGTGGGAAGGGTTAATTTAAGTAGCAGTGATACACCTACCTGGAGTCAACCCTAACCAGTGCAACTTGTTACTGTTTCCTACTGCAATCTGAACTACACAAACAAAAATGTAGAACAAGAAAAGTGTTTTTCTGGCTCGCAGATAGGACAAAACGAACTACATTCCAATTACAAAATCTTCTCTGCTGAGGATGACATGAGCCAAAACAGAAATTCCTGGGAGATTTAGAGAGCTGGCAATTAGTGTGTGTGAAGGGGGGCACCTTTCATTTCATCTGCCAAATAAGCAGATTTTATATTGCAACTACTAGAAAAGGATAAGGAAACATACTCTCCATTCCCTACTTTTTAGTTATTTTTCAGACTTCAAGCCAGTTTCAGACACACTCAGTGCAGAACAGAAGCAACAGGGAACCAAACATAAGCAAAAACCTCTTAGTGTCTATGAAATGTACCAATTAATTTGAGTGTTTCAGATTTAAACCAGTAATTTGCAAGTTTTTAGACTAGCAGAAATGCAGAAAGGAGCCTGCCCTCCCTTTGGAGGTCAGAAACTCTCTGGTGGGGTGTTACATACGCCATAGGCAGAGCCAGCAGAAACTTCCTTGATTCTGTGTCACACTAAATCCCAAGTACAACCTGCCTACTGACAGCATCAAATAATTCAGGATGGAAGAGACCTCTGGAAGCCATAAAGCACAACTCCTTCCCAAAGGACTTCTAATTAGATCTAATTACATCATGTTGCACAGGACCACATGCAATCAAGTCCTGGACATCTGCAAGGATGGAGATTCCACAGCCTCCCCAGGCAACCTGTTCCAACATTAAATCACCCTCAATTCCATTGAACAAGGAATCCAACTCTGCTGTTCTACATTTAATGTACTACCAGATTTTTCATGGTTACAACCACTTGTCACTGTGCCACTTCCTGGTTCACCAACTTCTCTGATGGAGAACTGGATGCATTTTAAAATAGGCATGTTTACAACAATAGAGCAGGAACCAAACTAGATGCCAGTCCTTGTTTGGAAGTCCTAGGAAACAATGTTCAGTGTGCCTGCCACATAAAACCTGCCATTTCTTGTTACAGACTTACTGTGGGATCACCTCACCTTTCCCAAAAGGAAAATGTTTCTTCAAGACCTGCCATTTCTATTCTCATTGCCTAAGCAATTAACCCCAAGCAATGAAGAATTCTTTAGATACAATAAAATGGTGACCACACAAAGAACTGCTAATTACTGATAGATACCAGAAGATGGTTCAGATGATCTTTCCTTTTAATGCTAAAGGCCTTCACATATTGACTACAATGCTTCTGTGCTGACCTAGAGAGTCATGACACTCCTGCCTTTTTCTTTTATCTTCTTGGGGTTATTTTAATTCTGATACTTTTTACCTGTGTATTTTGTAATACAGCTGCTTTCAAAGTCTCCTACACAGCAAGGCAACACCAATCTGAAGAACCCCAAATAGACAGAAACACTGAAGATTTTTGTTTTTAAATTTCTGTATTACATAAAGCATTTGCAGTGTTGAATTCCTACTCCTCCAGAAGGCCTCTGTATTTGGTGTGGAAACCTAAGCCAGCAGGTCTGTTGAAAAATAAAAAAATCAGAAAAGCGACAGACAGGCTTTATATATATATAAAAGATCCTGTTGCCCTGGAAGTAGTCTGATGAATTATTAGATTACTCTGTGCCAAAGTTATGAACTTTAACACATTAATAGCTACAATGTAAAGACAGAGAATGCAAGACACTAGAAATCTTAATGCTTTTATGTAGACTTTTCAATTCAGTTTAATTTTCATATTACTAAGTATTATTATTAGTGTATTGTGCATAAGCCTTCAGTTCATGCTACAAAACTGAATTGTGCATGAAAGGCAGGCTGCTCAGTACAAATTATTACCAGTCATCTATTCATTAGCTTGCTATTTCAGCTAATTAATGTAAAGAATATTTAAAAGGAAGTGATCCATCACTAAGTTACTGGGTGTTTCTGGCTTCCTATCATACTATTTACCAGACACAAGCAAAAAAACTTAAATGTATGTAATTGCTGCAATTAGCTATTAATTGTTCTGTAATCTGTGACTAGAGCTTCAAAGGGCACAGCTACAAATATTGCATAGAAAAAACACCAGCACCACAGCAAGAGCAGCATCATGATTTTGGCCATTCAGACATTTCATGTTTTCTTTTAAAACTAGAAGTACTATATATGTAAAACCAACCACACCGTTCCCTTCTCCCTTTTTATTCTTTCCCCCTTCACCTCCAAAATAATTTGTGCCAGTCATTCATACAGCTTAGTATTCTACAATTATAAGTTATTAGACTGCAGTTTTACTGGAATACAAATTAATTCACAGCTTAAGTATATGTAATTCCTCTCTCTTTACTGGATACATACCCTACAATGCTAGAAACTTATGTTGTCCTTTTCCTATCTATATCTGCCAAGACTACACAAATTTATGACACACAATGATAGCTCAAAAAACAGTACTAAAGATTATTAGAGGCAGCCTTGTCAAATTGCATCAGTTGGAAGATAAATCCACCACAAATGGAAAGGGCCTGAGGATGTGTCCACACAGCATTATATCCCAACCACGGAGTCTACACAACACACTAATGAACTTGACTGCCACTGAACCTCCAGAAATCCCACAACACTGCATTTTGAGCAAAAGAGTAATTTGCACTTCCTCCAAAAAACCTCCCAAGCTTGGTTCAAATGCTGCATTCCTATTTATTCACTTCCCTCCCAAAGGATACTACCAACATGTCAACTGTACCCAAGCAGGCTCTTGCCACAGACAGACATTAACAGTCCCCCATCCCAGCACAGCAGACTGGCACCCTTTGCAGTAGCAGAGATGTTGCTATCTGCTGCAGAGCTTCCCTTTCCTCTTCTTCATCCTGAGCACCGCTTTTGCCTGCAACAGGAAAACCCTAGCAGCACCCTTCTCACTGGTCCATTTCAGGTAACAGAATCTGCAAAATGAGCCAAAAAAGGAAGAGATGCAAGTCATGAGCATGCTCTCCAGCATGCCTTGCAGAAGCTGCTCCCTCAGGACCTGGATAAACACTCTCAACTCATAACTATAAATTAGATTCCAACAATCTGAAACAGCATAAATGGTAGATGCAAAGTATCCCTTGTGCCTTTGTTCATCATTCTTTGCAAGTTGCACTGGTATTTTTTTACTTTGAACATGCTTGGTAGACTGACTTTTTCCATTAAACAAGAAAACTCTCCTACAAAAGCATGCCCTCCTTACAGACATCTGAAAAGATTTGCCAGTTTACCTTTTTTTGTTTACCTGGGACACACTGCTGTCTCAAGGGATTTAACAAAGCATTCCAACATGCAGTTAAAAAGTCCTCCAGGGGTGGGGTGCCCATATATGGTGCCTGGCATTCTTGCACTTTGCAACAACAAGAGGATGAATTCATCATTCACTGTACCCTGTCTCTGTTCAGGAAAAAACCTATCAAGTTAGTATTTTAAAAATTTGCTTTATCTCCTTGGATGTTCAAAGTGTTATGAAAACAAGCATATATTTATCTTCCTCTTTCACATGGGGACTACAGCATGTATCAGTCAAAAGCTTCTGAAGTTGTACACATTGAAATGAAATTATGACTTACATGTTTGCTTACAACTGAAGTCAGACATATGTCTGAAGATGTTGGTGGTATTTCACAGTTAAGTTCCCCACAATCAGACATTATCATAACACCTGAAAAGCAAAGTTCAAAGGAACTAAGTAGTTCCACTTTTCCACGATCACATGATGTGGCATCTGTTTTGGTAAAAAGTTGGAGAAGCCTGTCTATGCTAAGTCTATAGTACCAGGTTTTGGCATACTACTCAGGTGAGAGAAAGCTTGATTTCACATAGAGAATGGCACAGACATTAAAGTGTTGAAGCTTTTAAGACTGAATTTGCACAGAACATGTGATAATTTTTAAGAGTAAATACTGTCTGATCAAAAATGTCTATTTATTCTAAGAAGTTGCTGAAGTAACTAGTGTTTTTTGTATGTTTCTTGCCAAGCTACAACGTAACAAAGAGGCTTCAGTTAACTTAGTCTACTAGCCCTCTAATTTTGCCATGTAAGGGAAGTTACCGAAATTAAGAAAAGCCCAAAAATCTTAATAAAACAGTGGAGAAACATTCAAGGACATATTTAGGTCAGTCATTAAACAAGTATGTGCTTTGGAGACTAAGAACAGCTATGACACATTGCAAGCTATGAAGCACTATCTAGCTGTAGGTTTTAGAGTCTGGAGAACAGCACAGAAGGAAGCAATGCACACATGGCCCTGTTCTCACCCACCCTCTCACACTGAGACATGGCACTAACAGCACTGGGGCCTGCCACGCTTGACAGAATTCTGGATTTTCTTTGGTTTAAATGCAGCAACACACTTCAAGGGTTCCGAGTATTTTTAGACTGCGTTGAAGTAAAATTTTCATAAACACAGTCGATTACTCTAAACAGACCATATTCTGGTTGCTGAAAATTTAGTCTTATTGAGTCCTGTTTCCACCACACAGAAGTGTCTCATCCCACTGTTTCTTCACCTAAGGAGCCTTAATGTAGTGAAAGACTTATGTAAAAACTTGATAGAGAGTCAGTCCAGATAAGATAATTATATTGTTTCCAGACTGTAGTAATTCATTTCAATAACATCTTTCTACTCCTAGCTCCAGGACTCAATGTATAAATAGGATCTGAATTTGACTGCTTGGCTGTTCCTACCACAAAGCAAAGCTTGAAATATGGGGTTCACCTCCTACAGGTTTACTGTAAGGATTGATTGCAACAGAAGGAAAGGGTGAACAAAAATAGTACTTCATATAACCACTCTCACCATTTATGGTACTCACGCCTACGACACTCAGCATTCTGAAGACACAGGATGAGATCATTTGAGATCTGATCCCAGCATCTATTTTGTGTCTCTCCTGGACAACTCTGCTAAACAAAGTGACTGTACAATAGCTGCTAATGTTGTTTGTGGAGCACCACTTGATACTGTCACCACGCTGAATTCCTTCTTCATAGGTGTTGACATTATGTCAGGCATCTTTTGAAAAGCTATGCAAAGTTAGCCATTCCTGGTGGGTAATACACTGCAATATAAAACAGGTGTCATTCTGGCAGCCTCTATAAAGCAGCACACATTTCAGATTTTCCAGTGGTTTACTTTTGTCTGTCAGACACTGACAGGCGGCAGGTCAAACAGAACAAGAAGTCAGGAGCTTCTGTCACACTATGATATCCTGCTAAGAGGAAAAAAATTATTCTTCCTTAGAGGGACATGCAACCTACCTCCAAAGCTTACCCTATGTCTCACATTAATTCTCATATCTACAATGTTACTTCCCCTAAAAGTGTCTCATCATACATTAAACATTAATAAAACTGCCAAGATGACTAATGAAAGGTGAAATAAAACAAGCATACCAGTCCTCTATTACTCAAATGGATAGCAGCTTTGTATCTTTTAAAGGCATGCATGTTCCTTCTAGAGAGGAATTACATTTCAAGGGAGAATACTAATTCATATCATGAAGATGACTGCAGAGGAGTAACACTTGCATGGTCCCTTACTAGGATTTAACCAGCTGCACCCCCGAGAGGTACACTGATCAACACTCCCATGAATATGGATTTCATCCCATGCCATGGAAGCCAGCCCTGCAAGAGTATTTTTGGAAACCTAACCCAGACCTGCATGTAGAATGTAGCAATAGTGCAAGGCCCAGTCATGAGGCACCAAAGCCTATTCTACTTTAGCATGTTCCAAGGTCTGCCCCCCCACAGTGCCACTATGTTGGCAGGGCTGAGCAGTGCAGCAGCTAACACTCTGCCATGTCGTGTAATATTTCCACATCTTATTTCCTTACTCATTAGTTACTACTAATTATGAGATTACTTCTGCCTCTCCAATCATAAATATGATTCAATATTTGACTTAATAAAAGACCTTTTTACCAAGTCGTAAAAAGACATTTTACTGAATTAAACATCACTGTGGAGTTTGAAGTGGGAGAACGCAGCTTTGAGCTGCAAGAAAGAATACAGGAAGCATATCACCAACATAAAGACAGGAAAGAAGCTGGAAGCAAGTCTTACTGAAGCCCTCTTACTATAAAAAGTCTAGTTATTAACATTATTCAAACTGTATCCGACATTAAGTTTAAAAAAAATTGCACACAGAAGTTTCAGTGTACTCCAACAATTCTTCCACCCCTCTCAAACATGCAACATGACTCATTGCTTGTTTTGTTTACTCTGTGTTTCTTAAGCAACTAAGGCAGCCAGTTCCTCCTCTCCACTACATCCAGGTATGTCAAGCTTATCTCTAGCTATTTCATGGGTTTATTCCAGTTTATCTTGTAATAACTGAGAATAATCTGACACACAGATGTACACTATTAATGAAAGGCACCACAGCATCCTTGAGAAAGAACTTGAAATGTCAATCCTAAATTACTCAAAACTTAGGAAACATGCCACTGTTGTCTCAGGGCTTTCAGTGAATTGAGTGGGAAGACCACTCTCATTAAATGCCAGAAAATTAACTGTTCCCCTGTTGTTCAACGTAAGTAAAAACCCCAAAACGTTAAAGTCACACTGGTACAACAGGTTTTCAACAATGTGTCTATAGTGTGTGACTAGCATGCTCTTAATGCTCACAACTCTCATGGGTAAGGAGACAGGCCAGACTGTCATTCCTTTATATACCAAAAAACTGAGATCACAAAATATATTTGTGGTAAAGATTATTTTGATCAGAAGCAATATTGACGTGAAAACGTGCTTTCACTTACACTCTCACACAAGCTTCATACAACTCATCAATCATACTTTCCCTGTAAGTATATGAGACAATTAAATATACCAAAAAGAGGTAAAATAGAGACCATATAATGACATCATGGGAAAGAATTGGCAGAGTGTCCCACAATTAGTATAAGGTCACTGCAATTGAGTTACTGACTCAACATAACACTGTAGTCAAAATTTAAGTTCACTTTCCTGAACCTCTTTCAGAACCCATGCAAACAGCTAGTACAGACAGGCAAGGCAGTGGAATGCCATCTAATCATTCTTTATACTGAAACAAAGAACAGGACTGTTACAGTAATAGCTCCAGCACAGACCTCAGCTGTACCTGTTCAGCCTCACTGAACCCATGTGTGCCTTATTGAAAACATAGGATATAGAAGTTTCTCTTCCAGGTACAGGTCAGATTTCTTACTTTAACTCAGCATTGCACTGGAACACTTGATGACTCCCGTTTTACTGACTTGTGAGGTCACAACATTGATAACAGGGACAGAGGAATGTATCAGTCCAAACCAATCACTGCAGAATCCACGGCAGAGAGTGCGCTGTTTTGTGGTTTGAAGGCCACTCACTGTTAAAAGTGTGCGCTTTTAAATAGAAGGGCCTTGGTATCAGAGACAGCCCATGCCAAGAAAAATCGTTTCCCTGTCCATGTATTCATGAAAACCTCGATTCAATAACTAGGTCGGATACCACAACCTACTGTTAGACAGATTTACCTCCCGGCTGGCTAAAGCAAGTTTACTCTAACCTAGATCATGCAAAACATGTAGTGACAGTAAAAAGCTGTAAGTTACCATCCTCTACCGCGCTGGAAAAGGAATATGCTATCAAATATCTCGCAACGAAGAGTCAAAGGAAGTCAAGAGTCGACACATGATGAATATACGCTGCCGTGCCCACTTGGCAATGGAACCCCCGACAGCCGCACTGTTAACAGCGCTCGCACTCGGGATGCCTCATTTATAAGCCTAAGGCGTGCCTGTACAATGGAGCCCCTGGAGCAGGCACGGCCTCCCAGGTTAGGAAAAAGGCAGGCCCGAGGCCGGCTTCATCCAGCAGCGGCTCGAAGCCTGATGCGCCTCCGGGGTGTGGAGCAGCTCCCGCCGCGGCTCCGGGAACATCACGGCGAGTCCCAGCCGGGCAGCTGCCCCTCCCGGCGGGGTGGAGCGGCCAGGCCGCGGAGTGCTGGTGAGAAGCTACTTGATAGTGCTGCTCCGGGAGGCAGCTCCGGGGTGAAGCCGCTGAAAACCGGGGAAAGGCCGCCGCAGCGCCCCCGGCCCGCCCTTACCTCCTCCGCTTCTTTTCCCAGGGGAATGCCCATGGCCTGGAGGCCCGTTTGGAGCTCGGCGATATCCACCTTCCCATCTTCGTTGAGGTCCAGCTTCCTGAAGAGATTAGCGTACCGGGAGTCGCCATCCCTGTTCCCGTCGCAGGCGGCCGCCGGCAACACGAAGCCTCGCAGGAACTGGAACATGGCGGGGCTGTGCGGTAAGGACAGCGGAACACTCGCCCCTCGGCTGTCCCGGGCTGGGCGCGGACGGGTGGAACCGCCTGCGCTGCTGCCAACGCCCGCAGCTGCCAGAGGAGGAGCCAGCCCGGACCCGCCTCAGCGGGCGCGCTCCTCCCCCTCGCCGCTCTGAGACTGGAAGCGGGAAACGAGCCGCTGAGAGAAGAAAGGGGGCGGTAGCCCCTCAGACTCACCTCACAGCTTTTTCCCGCGTTACACTTTTGTATCCTGCTAAATGTTTCCAGTACAAGTAGAGAAATAACAAGACTGCAAATTACCTATTTTGGACACTGTCTCTTTCTAGTCACCAAGGATTGAGGTCTAGGTTGGAGCTGTGTGAAGACCTCCTGGTCTGTAGCCCAGAAGGGCAGACTTTGAAAGAGGTTTTTAGCCTAACAGAACAAAGACTAGGAGAGGAAACTGCTAGGGGTTTTTTTTGTTTGTTTTCTTCATAATTGCTTAATACATAAATCTGTGGAGTAAAAGTAGAAGAAACTACTTAAATGACACAGCAGGTATAAGGAACCAATGGATAGAAAATGTCAGCAAGTAGGCTCCCCATGAGAGAGCTGCAGTGAAAACAAAAGCAACTGAGCAGAGTCTTGGTTTCCTGGTGCATATTCAGTCATTACACAAGCAAGGAAAGTGCATTTCAGCCTTAGAACAGAAACTTAGTAGCCTTACTCAAGGAGTAATTAATAAAGCTAACATGCTACAATTGGTTTTTGGGAAAGGGCTAGACACTACTAAGACTCACATATGTAAAGACTACCTCATTGCATTACGGGTTCATTGAACCACAGAATAAGCAGGATGGGAAGGGACCTCAAGAAGTCTGCAGTCCAACCTCCTGCTCAAAGCAAGCTCAGCCATGAACTCAAACCTGATTACTCAGATCTCCAAGGGTGGAGACTGCACAGCCTCCCCAGGCAGACTGCTCTACCACCTGTTATCAGCAAGGAAGCTTTTCACCTTCAATCCAGTTCAAGCCTCTCATTTCATTTTGTGCCTGGTGTATCTTAACCCCACACCACAAGGAGCCTGACCCCATTTTCTTTATAAACTCTCTGTAGGTACCAGGAGGGTGGAGTTCTCCTTTTAAGTCCCCATAAAAACCTGCTCTTCTGCCAATTGAGCAAGCTCAGTTTCTTCAGCCTCTTTTCACAAAGCAGACTCTCCAGCCCCTAGACATCTTGCTGGCCCTCTGCTGTACTCTTCAGTCTATCCATGTCTTTCAGGTACTGGGGAGCCTAGAACTGGACTAGGGTATCTAAATACAGTCCAAATTGTGCAGAGTACAAGGGAATAATCACTTCTCTCCATATGCATGCACCCATTAATACAGCCCAGGATGTTGCTGGCCCATGCTCAGCTTGCTATCTGCCAAGACACCCGGGTGGTTCTCAACAGAGTTGCTCCCTGGCATGTATCATTGCAAGAGGCTATCGCTTCCTACATGCAGTACTTCACATTTGTCCTTTTCAAATCTCATAAGGTCCCTCTCACCTCACTCCTCCAGCCTTTCTGAAGGGCAGCCCACACTCAAGCACACCAGGTGTTCCCCCACATTCTGGGGCCATCTGGAAACATCATGAGAGCGCACTCTGATGCTTCTACCTAACTGATAAATATGATGTTAAACAAGACCGGTACAAAAAGAAACATGTTGCTTTTTTAGTACAGCTAACATCATGTATTGGAATAGGCAGAGTCTGAACACACTTTACTCCTTTCTAGAATAAGGCAAGTAAATTATGTTGCTATCACTGCATCCCAGCAATGTAATACTGTATGTAGTAATATGGCCTGTAATTCTGTTCTTCCACTCATAATCATCCTCATATCTTTATCTAATAAAGTACAGTCAGTGAAACATTCCCTTTTACTACTAAAAGTGCAATAACTATCTGTACTAGTTATTGAATACAGTAAGTAGAAATATTATGTAACTGGGAATAAAACAGTGCTACCTTAAGTTCCCATTGCGTATCACTAGGTTTCTAATATCTAGTACTATCATCCTCTGAGATCTTGTTAAAGTACAGTTATTTTCTTATATGATTAATATCATATTAAATAACTGCATGTATAGATTAACACCATGAATGAATCAGAAGCACTCAACAATTAACACTAAATACCTGAAGCATACACTTAAATTGACCTCAGGCAGTTTTGCCCTATATTGTGTGATAATGCAATTTAGGTGTTCAACATCAGATAATTATTTCCACATGATCAATAAAGCTATAAGCAAGCACTCCCAGGAACCTGCAGGCATTGAATGCTAACATTTTCCTAGCAGCATAATGACAGACACCACATTTTGGTAATCACTTCAGAATTAATATGTGTATGTTATATACACACACACTTACAATATTGTTTAACAATTAAATATAACTGTTACTTTACTGGTGATACATACAAGATAGTAGACTGATCATCTGCTATAATTTACCTGCGGTGTGGATTGAAAGCAGTGTCTGATGGGGATGACCATCTAAAGTAAGAAGCCACAAATAAAAGATCAAGGCAAGAGAAATCCAATGGGATACTTTTTCCTAAAAACTTCATAGCTGTCATTAACACTTCCGAAAAGTTAGTGTCAATAGTCCAAAATTCAAGGCAAAAGAATAGAAGATGCACTTCTTCCTGAAGGAACAAGGAAGAAAAGCTAGTTTTGGCAGGTTTGACTTTCCTAAGTGCATCCTGCATAATTTTAATTTCTATAGTGTGTCTCACACTGCTAAGACTAGTGTAGGAAAAGTGGGCCACAGAAAACAGACAGATAGTGGAACCTAACGGTTAGACAATTAATATTAATATTAACAATAGATTCTGCTTTGACTTGCATGTGTGGCAGAAGGTTGAAAGTACAGGCCACATTCCCTTGGTCCAACTGTTTATCCCAGATGTGAAGCAACAGTGAAACATTTTCATGGAGCCATCTCAGGGTTTGTGTGCTAGTCTCCCTGAAAATGGAGTAAGCAGCATAGAGCTGTGCAGAATGTTTGAGTGCTTTGACTTCAGTATGACTTGCTGATACCAATAATTAGGTAAGTCTGAGACGCTGTGCATGTGTTGATAGATGAGCTATCAGATACATGGCTGTGAGGAGGCCGTTGCCTTTGTTGCAAGACACACTAGTCAGACCTAATTAACCTTCTTCAGTGACATCTGAAACAGCGACCACAAACGCAATTCCAGCACTCTGCCTCATTTACATCTCTAACAAGAAAAGAAATCTTTCCTATTATTTGGGAGATAGCACTACCATTCCTATAATTTCTTCTACAAATGGTCTTACATAACAGGTTTTGAGGCTGCATCACTTCTAGAGTCCTTGTTTTTTAAAAGCAAATTTTGAATAGTACATCATCTTGCACTCCGATTTTTACCTTGCTTGAACTGCATAGTCACAAAGAACATTTCAGTCAAGAAATATCTTTGCACAAGATATGCATCTAAAGCAAGATTTTTTTTTATTCTGTAACATTTATATAATTTCTATTGAGTATTATTATAAAGCTTTCTGATACCAACACTGATTAGTATCAGAACATCAGAAACTTATTAGAAAAACATATGCATTTAACTTAATAAAACAAGAGCTCTTAATTAGTATACATATTAATACCTGTACAATAAATGTTTAAATTACATCAATACTATCCACTTAGAGGAAGTGCTATAAATACTGCAAAACCTCAGAAGTTATAAGCAGACTTGATATATTTTATTAATAGATTAAAAGAACTCAGCTGCATTGCATTATTCAGTGTCTGCTTTAAATACTGTAGCTCTTTTTCTGTGAACAAGAAAACACTTCATAACAATCTTGAAATTATGAAAACAGGCTATTGTATGAGCCAAAAGTAATTTCTGGCTTAAGTCCAGGGACTGCAGGGAAGTTGAGCAATTTTTAAATTATGACATCAAATCCAGTTCTGCTACACAGTTAAGAAATGGCCTGTTAAGTACATGCAGAAATTTTAATTCACCTGAAGGGGAAATATTCAGGATACACAGAATACAATTAATCAACAAAATCTACTATTTTTTCATTGATTTTTTCTTTAGTGGTACTTGTCTTTTTTAGCATATAGCATTGGACGGTTTTACTGTGAAAAATATATCGTGTCTTAATTCAGAAAGATTGGTGCTGTAATACAGATAAATATTGTTTACAACTTAATAAATGGTGTTTTAATGTTGTACATGGAGATTAAGCTGGATACACTTCTGGCTTTTCCTGTGACACACCACCATTTTGGAGGGCACAGAACACCTCATGGGATTTGGGCTGTTACCTGAGCTTTCATTTACAGCACAGCTTTAAATAGCCATGCCACATGAAGGCAGTGATCATTCAGAGGGTAATCAGAGAGACTGCTCATGTGGGTTTGTACTAGACATGTATAAACATATTTGGAGGACTGAGACTTCACTACATACTTCTTAAAGCAGCATGAGAAGTGTCATGATTATAGTCTTTACTTACCCACATTGCATTTAGTTCCCACTGAGTTAACTTTTTGGTTTAATTTAGTTTCAAACATCCAAATTAATCTCTTCCATGACCCAGATAGAATGCTTACAATTGATTGCTTGCTGCTGGAAGCACTGATCTGGGTACAGGTTGTGGCCCAGACCTTATGTCAGATCAGGAGTAGTGATCCACCTAAAGCCAAATCCAGAGAATATTTCAAAGGTTTTCTTACGCCACTACTCTCAGGAAAAAGAGCTACAGGTCAGAAACAGAAGTGCCCAGCAGAGAAATTGTGCTTTAGAAAACAAGGCTGAGTGGATGCACACACATCACATTAGCACTGTCTCCAGCAATGGTCTATACACTGGTGCACTGGAGGATTTAAGAATCCCAGAAACCTGGGCTTCACCTCTCCATGGAATCCCCTGCCCATAATGCAAGCTCCCTGTTAATTCCTGCAGTTTTGTGACGGAAATCTGACATTATTCAGGAGAGCAAAGAGCTTTTGAATTATTTGATTTATCCTGGCGTGACTGTGGTATTTTGAAAAACACTAAAAACTTTGAGGTTTTGTACCTGCTTAAATAACATCCAGCTTCTTTAAAGATTTATGAGTTTCTCCTAAATTACAACTCCAGTGCTTTAAATTTACCGAAGCTTTACATCAATGATAACACAGGACTGCTTACATTACCCACAGTGTTTACCCTTTTTTGAAAAACTCCTCTGCTATTTTGAGAACCTTTGACTGAAGATTCTAAATATAAATATAGATATATAATTCTGACACTTTTGACTTTGACTCTTTCTGATCAAGTAGGTTATACTCAATATAAAAGACCTCAAGTCATCAGTTTGAGAATGTCAATATAGCCCCTGAATAGAGTTAGGCTTTTTCAGTTAAGAATTACACTTGAATAGAACCTCCTAGAGTCATTAGGCAACCATCCCTGTATTGTTTTAGCAGGTCTCAGGATGGCTGAGGGCCAGTTCTCCCCCCAGGAGGAGAAAGGAGAGTGCAGTAACACAGGCAGTCAGGGCCCACCTCACAGTACCTGAGCAAGGAGAACAGGCATCCGCAGCAGCGAGGCAGGCCCGAGGTCATGCTGAGAACACAGCCTTACAGGCAGGTGTACTTACAATAAATGACAGCTCTGAAACCAAGGTAGAAAATCAGCCTGCAGGTCAGTATCCACAGCAAAGTGCAAGCAAGACTACAACATCACCACTACCCAACAGACACACAAGGCTCAAAAAAGGGCTGATGGTTCAGAGCAGAGCTTAAATAGGTCTCCTGGGCAGGGTGTGGGTGAGGACACAGGTGAGGCTGGTCAGGGCTTTTACAGCTTGTTGGTGCACGCAGCATATAAACCCCAACTTCCTGAGAGGTTTGGTTGTTTAGAGGATCTACTTGCATCAGAGATTACTCAATGAGCATATGGTAGCCTATAGGTTGTAACAATTTATGAAGGCTGTTGGTCTGATTTTCCAACCAAGAGTAAATTATTTCAGATTTTCTTTAAGTTCTTCTATAATAGATGGACTGATTCTACTTATTGTACTTCCAACAGAGAATTAATCTGGTATGTATCACTTTGGTTTTTTTCTAGTTCTTCAACCCTATTTTTCTTTTTAGGTCTAAATATACAGGATATTCCAGCTAAATATTATAATGCCTTCAATCAATCTGAACCATCTGTTTTTAACAAATCTCTGGAATTAGTTCTTTTAGCC
Source organism: Hemiprocne comata (assembly GCA_020745705.1). Classification (NCBI taxonomy): domain Eukaryota; kingdom Metazoa; phylum Chordata; class Aves; order Apodiformes; family Apodidae; genus Hemiprocne; species Hemiprocne comata. Next base: position 10,959,352 of record CM036593.1, on the reverse strand, counting down.
TTGCAATAAAGGAGCATCTTTGTATAACTTGATACCAACTGAATATTAACTTCATCACTTTAGGTGCTTGAAAACCTTTTTCTTTTAATTCTTTTTAATGGAGAGCTGATGAATATGGTACCCAAATAATTGACTTGTATGATGTAGTGTAAGCTGTTGCAATCTATTAGAGAAAAAAGACTTTCAGAATTGTTTTAGAACAGACTGACATGTTCTTAAGGGGGAATTCCTAGGTGAAGGCCTAGATAACCTATATCTCCTCTCAAAGATTTCTTTACAGAAATTTAGCTCTAGTTACTCAGCTTCTTTAAAAGTCAGTGATTGCTTGACATCAGGGAGTTTCTGAGGGAATTTTTGATTATAAATTATAGTGGAGTGAGAACTACCCTTTTAACTCTTTTTACTGGAAAACTCCCTATGTAAATATTTTTTATGCTCTGGATCTTTAAGGACAGAAAAAAAGCAATAGCACTTTTCTTCTAGGCTCTCAATTTTTATGTTTTTTACTCTTTACTACTTCTGTTTCTAGGATTATACTACAGCACTGTGAGTGACATCCTGGTACACAGAGCCATATACAGGCAGGTGATGTCTGTATTCATGAGGTAGTATTCAATGAAAACTATATTTTTACAGTTTTCCTGAATTAGGAAGTTCCACAAGTTACTTCCACAAACTACAACAAGATTTCAGGGGTTCAGCATCTCACTGCATGCATAATCTTACAAATTATACCATGTGAATGCAAGTTTGGTTTTGGGAAGACATGCTGTGTGTTAGGGTTTTTTATGCAATGTTCTGTGAAGTGGAAACTGATTTGCTGCTGTTTCTCAGAGCTTACTTATTGTTTTAGTCTCCTGGGATGGGTTTTACAGACAAAGCTGTGCCGTGAAGAGCACATGCTGGTGTTGAACTATACTATACAAAAGTGTTGCATGTGTCACCATTTATCACCATCCCTGGAGGTCTTTAAAAGACGTGTGGATGTGGTGCTTAGGGACATGGTTTAACATCGGACTCTGCAGAGTTAGGTTAATTAGGTTAATGGTTGGACTTGATGACCTTACAGGTTTTTTCCCACCCACAATGATTCTCTGATTATGTGATGCTGTGGTACTGCTCTTTAATGTAATCACAGATGCGTACATTCCTCCTTCTCTACAAGTCAATGAGCATCTGTTGCTTCTATCAGGAGTGGAGCTAGTTATTAGATAACAGGCTGAGCTGCTGTGAAAGACCCTGATAAGGTCTTCTTACAGTAGAAGGAACCTAAATTCGGTGTTAAAATTCTGACGAGTAAACAATGTTTTGTTAATGTTCTTGAAAATAATCCATTTAACAGATGTAATGTTAGCAAAACAGGTTTGCACTCGCTGGACGCGCCCCGCAGCCCCAGCAGGGTCCCTGGGCGGGGGGGGAGAGCTGCCGGGGTTGGATTGCACAAGCTCCGCTGTGCCAGGACCGCGGCCACGTCCCTCCTCCGGACACCCTCTGCCTCGCGGGACGGCGGCACGTTAAGTTCCCGTTACTAAACTACCGGCCAGCTCCGCCGTGCATCGATAGGCCGGCACTGGGGCCGTCGCACGGCCGGGACCGGCAGTGCCGGCAATCGGCTCCCGTCGCCAGCCGTTGCCGGCCGCGGGCGGGGCGGGCGGGCTGGGGAGGGCGGTGCCGGCTGCCATGTAAGCGCGGGCCGGGCGGTGCCTCGGCCGCGGGGGCTGTGTGGGGAGCGGCCAGCGCTCCGGACCAGCCCGGCGCCACCAGCGGTGCCGCCCGCGCCCCCGGCATGGGAGCGGAGCGGGGAGGGCGGCGAGGAGGGGAGCTCCCGTGCGGCGCTGAGCGGGCGGGGGGGCAGCCCCCGGGGAGCCCCCGGCCCATGGCCTTCATCATGATGAAGAAGAAGAAGTTCAAGTTCCGCGTGGAGCTGGAGCTGGACGAGCTCTCCTCCGTGCCCTTCGTCAACGGCATCCTCTTCTGCAAGGTGCGGCTGCTGGACGGGGGCAGCTTCAGCGGGGAGTCCTCCCGGTAGGTGCCTCCGCGGCTGGCGAGCCCAGCGGCTGCCGGGGCGCCCATTCCCCTGCTGGCAGCCCCGGGCCATCCGGCTGCTTCTTCCGACGGGCTCCGCTCGAATCCGAGCCTCGTGAGAGGCGCGTCCCCCAGGACAGCCGGGAGTCTGGTTGTCTCGGCAGCTCCAGCTCCTCGGGCCCCTTCGGCGGCGCCCAGCACGGGGGCAGGGGCGGGGAACTGGGGCTCAGCGTCTGCCGCCGCTCAGCGGCCGTGGGCCGGCGGAGGTCGGGGGCCGCGGGGCTTCTGTTGGCTGCGGTCCCCGTGCTGCTCGCTTGTCTCCTCGGTAAGGAAAGCGGGCACGGGCTTCCAAAGCTCCCGTGGCACGACTTGCCACTGGGCTGGCTGGCTGCTTATGCTATCCAGCATCCACGGCAATAGGATAGATGGTGGGAGCACTTGCAGGCTCCTCGTCTGCGTGGTTGCTCGGTGCTTGAATTCGTAACGCCGTAAAATAAATATTGAGGCTCTTAAACGCTAAATAACTGGGGAAATAAATCCGTGAGTGGATGAGGTTTGTGCTCTAACGCCCCGAGCTATAAAGCCTGGCAGTTGCGTGGGTAACGGGAGGGGAAGACATTTCTTGCCTCCAAGTCTGAAGTCAGCGCTGTCCCCTGTGAATGTAAATTGTGTGACCTTAATGTTTTATTCTGTTGGACAGTGGCTTATTGTGTCTCGATCTGCAGATATTTACATGGAGAGTAGACATAAATAGTTTAATGGAAAAGTCTTACTTCCTGTATGTATTCAGGTCATATGTGTTACTTTGTTCATTCTGCAGTGCAAGTGCAGCACTAGACAGGTGTCTTTTTCTTTGTTTTCTTCTTTTGTGCCTCAGCAATAGATCTGTCATCTGTTGTGACAACGGCTTCCCCATCCGCTGGTAGCAATAGGTAAATGGAGTGCAAGTGGGTTAATGTTTTCCAGGTACCAGGCAGAGGCAGAACCTTTTCATGAAGCAGGGTGTGCTGTGGCTTCAGCTCTGGGAGGGGGGGGGATTACCCTCCCATTACACTCGTTCATCTAGTATGTGTTGTTATATTACTTTAATGTTATTATGAAAAGGATTTACTGAAATGTCTTATAGAATTCTGGGAGCAGACAGAAATCAGTAACAAATCTATAACTATTCAGTTATTTTCTTGTTAAAAGACTGCTGTTACAGAGCTTGCTAAATTATCTGCCATTGATTCTGCAAATATAATTAATCAATGAGAATAAAGAGCATAAAAATGGAGCTTTGGCTCAAAACCTCCTTATTTAACCATTCCATTATGCTACCATGTATAATTAAATAATAATTTATCTTCTGTACTGTTAGAGGGTCTTCAGCTTATCAGTGTTCTGTTCTCTTTTCATGCCTCTTCAATATTTTGCTTGTGAGCGACTTAATGAGCAATAGATGATGACGGTAATAATCACTTCAGGCACTAAGGTGCCATTACTGTCCTAATGCAACCCTTACTGCCTTGAAGTCATCTCCACAGGTTGACATACATCTCTGGGACGGTATCTATATTTTAAAGAAGTTTCTCATCTGAGCTTGTTTTTTGTGTTCTTAGACTTTTTTGCCTTTCCTGTTTATGATACTAACATGAAAAGCTTGAAAGCATACATGCAAATCTTCATGAGTGTGAACAGCATGTTAGAGTATGCATGATAGGAGGTAATGTGTACATAGGAAGTGTCAGTGCAAGTGTGACAATGTAAAAAAAAATGTGTTGAACTATTGTGTTGGAGTCAAAGAAGCTTTGAAATTCTTCTGTTTTCTTTATCGGGGGTAGGACTTAATACCAGCAATGAAACTGCTGGTATATCAAAGTCCCTGTGAGTGTAACTGGTCCATTCCTGATGGACTGAGAAGCACTGAGGTACACTGGTAGGAAGGTAAAGAATTCCTCTGCAGTGATCCTAAAGTGCCAAGTTAAGGAGTGCCTTTGCTCTCGGCTTAAGGATTAACAGATGAGTTTTCACTGTGGTGATTCAGCAAAGGTCTGAATAAATAAGGAAGAAATTAAGTTAACATCAGAGTGGCAGCATTTCAAAACTTGTCAGTTGCAAACTTTTTTAATGGCTATCATCTTCTAGTTGCATGCATTAGTTTGAGTGTGAGCTGGCAGTCATATCATTAAAGTAATGTTATAAAAGAAGTTTGAAGATCTCCATTGTGTTTTAGAAAGTGTTACACAAACTCATAGAAATATTGTATAATACATAGAAAAACTGACCATGTATTCTTAATAGTTTTTAGTTTTGCTGCTGAGGTCTGGTAAACTATTATTTTCTTTGGAGAAGTTACTGAGAATTAAGTCCTCAAGTTGATACTGATACAAACCAACTGCTGCTTCTCACCCTAAAAAAGATAGAGGAAAAAAGTCATATCAACAGGCTGTAAATCAGCCTAACATTGTTAGCATTTTTTTCCCAAATCTTACTCATTGAGAAAGAAACGTCATAAAAACACACAGGCTGGCAGCACTGGAATAAAAGGCCTATACGTAGTGAGTTGTAATGAAAGCAGATTCAGGTGGTTGTCTTTTCAGCACTGCATGGATCATGCTGTATGAATGATTAAAGCCCTGATCCTGCAACCAACCTGATACCTACAACCATCCCTCTGAACACTGAAGTAAGACAGAAAGAACACAAAAGTTCAAGCTACCATGATTTTTTTCATTTCTCAGATCTTTACTGAGGAAGAGATATATATAAGAAATATTTTATGAAGACATGGTCCATGCTATTGGACACTTGTTCTCAGAGTCCACCTACTTTTCTGGCTAACAAAGATGTGTGCCTGAAGTATATAGAAATTCTGTAACCAGATAAAACCAGCTGGTATAATGCAGTACATAGAGATCTGGTTTGTATATAAATAGCAACCATATTAATTGTTTACACATTGCTTTTTTGTGTTTGTATTTATTTGTTTAGAATGTCAATTTTAAAACTTCTGTCTGAAATTTCTCTATGCATATTTGTGAATATTTACTGTAGGACAATCATATGTATTATAATGCTAAAGGTTTAATTACCTAACAAAATGGTCAACTTTTTAAAGTAATTTGGTACTGTCAAATAGTATTTTGATCAAAGGACATTGAACAGCCAAGTAGTAGCAGTGCTGAAATCAGGTGGGGTGTGTCTGAGTGTGTATGCAAGAACAGGACTGTGGAATTCTCTGGAGAAGTAAAGGGTTATAAGCTTTGACTCTACAACATGGAAAAGCTTCAGAGAAGTTGCAGGATGGGGGAGGTTTTGGTTGGTTGTTTTAGTGAACGGGCAATCAGCCATACAGTGCAACTCCTGCCTTTCCCCTTTTGCAATTGCTTTCAAATATGACTTCTGGATCTTTACAGTATTTTTTTAGATTTTATAACGAAGGGTGGATTTTTAGCAAATAGACTGTGAATGTAAGCAAAGGAATGCCAACAGACCTTGTTTTAAATTTAGAAAACTTTCTAGCTTAAGCCTGGCTTCCCATGTGGAAAAGTGTATTTCTATATAGCTATTTTTCCCCTGGGCAAATGATAATAGATACCTCTCTGAAACTGGATACGTCAATATAGGATAGTCGTGCAGACTCCAGGATACTGTGTCTATATACTGTCTGGTGATAAAATACTGTGCACATAATGTCTATTGCACCATGAAAGGACAGAAGATTATTCCAGGGCAGAAATTACACCTATTAATATTTCAAACAGAAAAATACTATTTTAAGGTATAGACTTGACTAAATACTAAGCATATTTATTCAAGGCTATTCTGATACAGACATAACTGCAACTGCTTTCATTTTCATAGGCTGAAGAAATAATTGATGGGCCCCTAGGGCAGGTAACTGCTCATAGGCTGAGCTGTTGCTCAACCAGCAGCAAAAGAACAGATGACATATGAGGAAATCAACAAAATTTTGGACGTGAAATGATCTTATTTCCTGAGGGTGTACTTTCAACACTGTGCTGTATAGATTTAGATTACAATAACTGTAAGCCTGGTAGTTAAATTTTTAGCTCAGTTTCCACCTGCACCCCACTCGAGGAAAGGACTTCTTGGTCAGTGTGTTCCTATGACTGCAGTTTTCAGTTCGGTCATAATCCTCTGCCTTTGAGATCTGATTTCTGACACTTGGGATTGTTGTTTCTCTCTTCTCTTACAAAACACTGTTCTAAACTAAGAAGCTGATGATGATCAGTATCTGTGTGACAGATTAGGGGTGGTTGAGAACTATAACTTTTTAATTAAAAAAATTACTCAAATTCCAGGCAAGTTTTGGTTGCTTTTTTTATGTAGTGTACGTTCTTGAGTATTGAGAGGCAGTCTCAGATCTAGCATTACTTGTATGAAAATATTCTTATTCCTGATAGATACAGGCTAGAGTATGTAATTATCTTCTGTAGAAATTGATTTCTTATCTTTCAGATAATAAGTACTTTTTGCATCTAGTGATACTTGGTTACCAACTTCTTGTCACCTAAAACCACATTGGGTTTTTGTGATTCCAGCAAGTACATTTTCTGCCTCACTGGACTCTTCAAATTGCTTTTTAACCATTATTTTTCCTGTTGCTGCTCTTGTATTTGAAAGGGAAAATGTCTCCTGATAGCAAAACAGCTTAACCAGCTTTTTGTTTTTAAACAAAAGTACTTTTTAGAAAAACACACCTGTCACATGGAATTACTGTCCTCATGACTCTTACCTTCCTGCATGATGTATGAATCCTGCTGACAGTCTGCGGAGTTCGTAATGGATAAAACTACTTCTAATAGTTTTTCAACTGTCACCAGATTTGCAGTTGGATGAACTGAAACAATTTCCATGTTTTTAAGCCTCTTAGGTAAACTGGTGTTGAGATGAAAAATCCTGGCTTGCAGTTTTGTAGGTGCTTATTTCAGATTCCCAAATGTCCACTTAGTGTTTCCTCAGTTTCAAGACACTTGTATTAGCAGCTTCCAGGCCATGTCCTTCCCTCTCTGTAGAGTGGAAAAGGTAAAAAGGGGAAATTTTCTACGCAAATTACAACTTTTTTTAATGTAGTTTCTTTGTACCTCTTCAGCCTTTCACAAACAGTTAAAATGGGCCTAGTCAATTGATTTAGATAATATGCTTGAGGAAGGTAACATGATGAATAAGGATTGGATATTCTGGACAGGGCTGAAGGGGAAGAAAAACAAGGTTAAAATATTACTGGGAGCATTTGTATACAAAGGTGGAAGAATAATGGTGTGGAAATAAGAAGGATGAAAAAATCAAATCTCTGAAATGGTTTGGAGGAAAATCAAAGTAAGAAAGAAAATTACATCTGAAGAGGGCCACCTTTGGGCTACAGTAGGAGATAAAATGTTTGTGCAGGCTGCACTTTGCATGGGATGTAACTGGTTATTGCAGCTATGAAAAGGGCTCATTCTTGAGAGACTTCTTACTGTAACTCTAAGTACTAGTAAGAGATACAGCAACAGCTAGCTTCTCAGGAAGAACATCCTGAGAAGAGATGCATGATAGGTATCTGTTAAAGAGGAGGGGTGGGGGGGAAAGCTTTTACACTTTGTCTGGCATGTGCAGGAGAACAGGCATTTTGGTTTAGAAGAGATGATGTTGGGGTTTCTCCACCCACCTCCCCCCTCCACCCCCACCCACCACCCTGAGCCCTGACCCCAGCACAGTACATGGAGTGCAGTATTTTGCTGTCATAAACTTGCCATCTGCAAGTACCATTTTTGTTGATGGAATAATCTAGGGTGGAGAGGAGCACTGGAGATCATGTGGTCTGACTTCCTCCAAGCAAGACTAACTTCAGTTAGATTAGGAAGCTCAGAGCTTTGTCCCATCAACTTTATAAAATCTGTAAAAATAGGGATTCCAGTTCTTGTAGACAACCTGCCCCTCTGCTTCACCACTTATTGTGAGCATTGTTTCCCTATTTTATTGGAATTTCTGTTGTTATTGCCTCTTTCTTGACTAGGCCCATTTTAACTGTTTGTGAAAGGCTGAAGAGGTACAAAGAAACTACATTAAAAAAAGTTGTAATTTGCGTAGAAAACAAAACATTCCCCACTGAGAAACATCTGGCTCCATCTTCTCTCTTAACTCAACAGAGATGGCTGAAGAGAGCAACTAGATCTTCCTTCACCTCTTAGTCAGATTTGCAAAAATCCCATGTTTCAGAATTCTCCTACATCAGGTGTTTAATCCCCCTCATCCCTGACTTGACCCTCATTTCACACCACCTGGACTTGTTTCTCAGTCTCTTCTACTGAGAGAGCCCCAAAGATGGGCACAGTGCTGCAGATACAGCCTCACAAATGTTCAAAGGAGGGGAACAATCACATCCTTTGAACTGCTAGCTACAGCCTTGCTAGAGCAGTTTGCCCTTCACAGTGCCAATTCTCATCTAGGTCTCTGCATCTGCCAGTAACCAGCAGTTTTTCATAAGTAAAAGTATTCCAAAGCAGATCTATTTCCATGGGATGACCAGTTTATACATGAAATATTAAAGATTTAACCTGTTTATTATTAGTAAAAACATGCAGAATAGAAAATAATTGCTGTTAGTTTTGCTTCTATAACAGCAAATTAACTGAGGAGTTGTACACTGTAAACAAGTGAAGCTTTTCCTGCAGAACCAGCTGTTTGCTGCTTTGCTTAGTACTGAAATTTGTGAAACATTGAAGCTCTGTTTGTAAATGACTGGTTTTGTTTGGGTTTTTTTGCAATGCTTAGGAAAAAATGTTTTTGTTGGAAATAATGGATCTTCTTGTATCCCTCAGGCATGGAGGAAACATAGAATATTAAAGAAAAAATAAACTGTATTTCTTCCTGAATATAATTAAATGTAAGCTATGTATAAGTTCATTACTACAGTCTATACTTTGGAGATCATACTCTGAGCTCTAACTTCAAGCAATGCATCTTCTAAATGAAGACTAAATTTATCATTCTTATCAAATAGCAATTTATAGTTTGGTATTTGAAAAGTTATGTCAAATGTTTTTTGCTTCTTTGTAGCTCAATATTCTTTCAAGCTAATGAGGTTGGAATTGGTACATGCATGAGCAGCATGTATGTTATGTGTATTAAGTTGTGTATTAGATGTACAGAATACATTTGAATCAAGTTGGTACTGGTGTTAGATCTTCTTATTTGTTTTAAAATACCTGTGTTAAATTTATACTTGTCTCCTTGTTGTTTTTTGCTTCCATTATCAAATTAGCAGTAAGGATCTTAGGTTAACTTGAAACTAAAGGATCCCTTTAGGTGATCTTGATTATATTTTTGTCTACAGTAGAGATTAAAAGAAAAGGCATTAGTAAACCATACAGTTTGATACTTCAATTGTGTGGATCTTAATCAAAAAAGAAGACTACATTTCTGCGTAGCAATAAGAGTAATTTTCTTCTGAGAGTCTGAATGCTTTACAAATACCAAGCTACTTGGCAGATCTTGGGAGACTGAGTAGTAGTGCACAATGTTTTGCTGGAAAGTGGACTGATAAGGCAGGCACTCAATTGCTTTGGGGAGCCTGTTGCATGGGTACCTACATCTTTCCCTCAACGGTAAGACTGCACAAAATTTAAATATAAGTATTTTTTGGTAAGAGGGGTGTAAGAGGGTATTCCTGTGTGCCAAACCATTATGTGTTCCCCAATATAACTTTCTAATGATCAAGATAGGCTAGAAAAGTAAAATCTTACCATAAAATGCCTTGAACCTCTAAGGGCACAAAGTGTGGCTGATAAACTATTATAGGCTAATGCCTTAATTCCTGTCTCAGTAAGGATCATGACAGGAGCATTCTTTGTTAGGCATTCTGCAGAACAAGGGTGTTTATGTGTATATGTATATATAAAAAGTACGTACAGAAAAAATTTATGAATGGGATATTGTTCCCATTTTAAGAGTCTCCTACACTAAAAACAACTGTTTTTACTCCAACCTACTAAACACTGTATTTGTATTGCAAGGACAGAGCTAACTGTATTAAGTTTATTTAGCCAAGGGTTGATGAAAGGAAGCTGTTATGTTAGGTGATAAGTTTGTATGCACACCCACCCACCAACGAGTGCAGGAAACAAAGGCAGGAGAGGGTGGGGGAACTAAAATAATACCCTGCCCTAGCTACTCCTAGGCCTGTCACAGAAGCCATCAGCCCAGCAGAGGCCCATCTATGCAAGGTACACAGACACAGGTGGGGAAATGGAATTATGGACTTGGGTAAGGGGACACCCTGTCAGGGCCCCTCCCAGGGCTGTCCCAGGAAAACCTCAGCCCCATTATCCAGTCAGGAAACCCATTGTGTGGAGTGAACACTAAAGCACCTTTTGGACTGCAGGGAGTAACTGCATAGCACTGTAAGACATGTTATGGGATGCAGGGGAAGACGCTTATTATGGGATGTTTAGGAGAGGAACTAAAGGTGCAGGAAGGGATGAGGTGATTTGGAGAAGAACAAGTGTGGGGAAAACAGAGAGGAAAGGGGATAAAAGGGCAGTTAGGTATAACTAGTTCAGGGGCTGGTACATTTGTCTGGCCATGCTCTGTTGCTAATCAGTGCAGTCTATTGTATCTTCATATTAAACTACATTCCAACTCCTTCCTGGGTGGAGGGCTCTCTGCTCAGTGTGTTTGGGGGGTGGGTCTGAGTGCCAGCAACTGGAGTCAAGACTCTATCACAGGGCCTGGGTGTCTGATGCCAGCAACAGGAGAGATGTGAGTGAGTGGACTTAAGTGCCAGCATGGGAGTGGGACTGTGTGTCCACTGTGCCAGCAAACGCAAGTGAGTGTGTAAATGCTACCAGAGATCAAGCCAGACTGTCTGTCGTGCTCAGCCAGAGAGGGGAGGTGGATGAGGCTGCTGTCTCTGCCAGCACTCTCGTGTTTCTGTGATCTGTGTGGCTGGCTGTGGATGTGTGCTGTGTGCAGGTGTTTACCAGGAATATGGCTTCAGCCTTGCTATGGCTTGGATCTGGGGAGTGGAGCTGCAGCAGCCTTACTTGGCTCATGCTGTCTCATCAACTTGATATATTTGCCCCTAAAAGAAGCAAGCAAAACTTTAGGCAGTATTGGAAAAGTTGCACTCACTCAGAGAACTCTTCTAAAGGTATTTTACTCACCATACTTTGGACTCAACAATTTTTAGAAGCCCAAAGCAATCCTCTCATTAAACTACAAGCTTTACAAAATAATTACAACTAATATTCTCACTTGCCTCACAGAATAAAAAAATACTTTTTCAAAGTATTTGTAGTGACTAGGTAACTCACATTCTGTACAAAAGCTGTAAGATGTCTATGCAAATGCCTCTTCCCTTAACATAAAGAAGTGTCCTGACCCAATTGATTCCAAAAGTATTTCCAGAAGTAGTTTTTGTGTGAAAGTGGTAATGGCTTAAAAGACTGAATGGTATCTTAAAAGTGGGGAAAAAAAAATGCTCCCAATTTTTTGTTTCTTTGGGAACTAATGATTCTGAAACAACTGCACTACAAAACCATTCCATTTAAGATAACATTTAGCACTATAGGCCTAAGTGTTATCATTGGCTGTCTAGAATAATTCAGGTAAAAACTTTAATAAACCTTTTTCTAATTAGTGGAACACAGTATTTTGCTAAATGGCCACAGGAGTTTTGGCTTCTTTATTTCTAAGCCTCTCCTGCTGAAGCTTTTCCATTTGGCAAGAAGGGATTTTTCCCATGACACTTAAAAGTGATTTATTTTTGCATTTGTGGCTATTTGCTAAAACAGGCCATTATTCATATCCTTTATCCATGTGGAAATGAGCGAACAATCTGTTTGTCACAAACACTATAAAAAAAGATTCCTTCACTTGCTAATAAATTAGGATGAGGAGTTGACTGGATTAGGATTTATTGTTTCTTTTGTGTTGGGTTTCTTGTTGATTTTTCTCTTTTGTCAATCAGAGAGAGAAAACAAGACTTTTACTCATAATTCTGAACTGAAACTTTGTCAGTACACAAAATACACAAACAAAAATACTTCTCTACAACTGAAATCTTGCATTTGAATTTAGTCAAAGTGAAATTGTCCCTCCAAGTTGAAAACACTTAATTTGTTGAACTGATGGTAACTTAAAATATACATTGGAATCAATTTATCTTCACGTATCTGTGTATTCACTTTATTCTTGGTTAGGTCTTACTGACAGGATTCATTAAATTACACCAAAGCATGACAACCTAGTGCGTATTTGAATGCATCTGAGTAACTAAGATATATTTTGATTCATAAAACAACTGGTTTTGCTTTGCATGTGGTCAAGTGACTGAGGCTCATAGGAAACTGACTCATAACGGAAAGCTTTCTCCAGCAGGCCCTGTAGAATAGGCACAGTTGCCAAGAAGTTATCTGGGTTCGTTTCCATAGTAACCCATCAATATAACTGTTTATTTTCTAAAGGCCTTGCACTTGAACCAAGAATCTCAAACTTAGAGATTGCTCTTAAAAGTTACATGTCCTGATTATTTCACTTGGGTCCATTGTGGGTTTTTTTTGCATGAGAGGAATAACTTGCTGGTGCTCTTCTTCACACAAAAATTACCTTCACTAAAATATGTTCACTTTTTCTTTGTATAATGGAATTAGAACTGCTGGAGGGGGAGGTGGTTGGCGTTTTTTTTCCACATTCTGTATGAATGTTTCAAACATCTTGGTTTTTAAAACAATGTGACAATGTGTTGGTGAAAGAAAGTAATTATACTTTTTTGAGGTCCTTATGAGGAGGAAGGGGTATTCCTGGTTTTATCCCATTTTATTTCTACAAGAATTAGAGCATCAATAACTGAGGTATTTTTACTGTAACTTTTAATTTATTGTTTGTAAGAGAACTTAAAAAACTAACAGTCCTATTTAATACTTATTTAATTATTTGCCTGAATAAATTTTGGCCTGTGATATGAGTGGAATGAGTCTTCCAAAAGCATAATGTTTTTGTGCTGTCTTCCTTACTTGAACAATGATACACATATAGTAGTATTGGTATGTTGAAATACATTGAAGATCCTCAAAGGTTTTAAGGACACTAACAGTCATCAAGTAGATGTTACATCTTGTATTTACAAGTAAAAATACAACATTTAATGCTCACCAAATTATCTTTTACTATCATGTTAGTGATTTCTGGAATACTGTACAATGTAAAGCTGCTTTTGACTGCAGTTTGCTATAGAGGTGGGAAGCTGTTCTGAAAAGCAGAAACATAACCTGAGCCAAAATACTGAGGTGTTCAAAGATCTTGGTACATTATTTTGACCTTATGGGTTTACAGAAAATCAAATGCATTATTTGTGGGAAAAAGTATTGTTAATAACTGAAAATCTTACAGATGTAAAAACACTACAAGAATCACAGAATCTTAGGGGTTGGAAGGGACCTAGAAAGATGATCTAGTCCAGCCCCCCTGCGAGGCAGGGTCACCTACACTACATCACACAGGAACTTGTCCAGGCAGGTTTTGACTGTCTCCAGCAAAGAAGACTCCACAACCTCTCTGGGCAGCCTGTTCCAGTGCTCTGTCACTCTCACAGTAAAGTTTTTTCTGATATTTACATGGAACCTCCTATGCTCCAGTTTGCATCCATTGCCCCTTGTCCTATCACTGGACATCACTGAAAAAAGCCTGGCTCCATCATCCTGACACTCCCCCTTAACATATTTGTAAACTTTGATGAGGTTGCCCCTCAGTCTCCTCTTCTCCAAGCTAAAGAGGCCCAGCTCCCTCAGCCTTTCCTCGTAAGGGAGATGTTCCACTCCCTTAATCATCTTTGTGGCTCTGCGCTGGACTCTTTCAAGCAGTTCCCTGTCCTTCTTGAACTGTGGGGCCCAGAACTGGACACAATACTCCAGATGTGACCTCACCAAGGCAGAATAGAGGGGAGGAGAACCTCTCTTGACCTACTAACCACACCCTTTCTAATATACCCCAGAATGCCATTGGCCTTCTTGGCCACAAGGGCACATTGCTAGCTCATGGTCATCCTCCTGTCCACCAGGATCCCCAGGTCCCTTTCTCCTACACTGCTCTCCAGCAGGTCAGTCCCCAACCTGTACTGGCACATGGGGTTGTTCTTCCCCAGATGCAAGACTCTACACTTGCCCTTGTTGAATTTCATCAAGTTTCTCCCCACCCAACTCTCCAGCCTGTCCAGGTCTTGCTGAATGGCAGCACAGCCTTCTGGTGTGTCAGCCACTCCTCCCAGTTTAGTGCCAGCAGCAAACTTGCTGAGGGTACACTTTGTTCCCTCATCCAGGTCGTTGATGAAAATATTGAACAGTACCAGTCCCAGTACTGACCCCTGAGGAACTCCACTAGTCACAGACCTCCAACTAGATTCTGTCCCATTGATCACAACTCTCTGACTTCTTCCTTTCAACCAGTTCACGATCCATCTCACTACCTGATCATCAAGACCACACTTCCTTAGCTTATCTACGAGGATGCTGTGGGAGATAGTGTCAAATGCTTTACTGAAATCAAGATAAACCACATCTACCACTCTACCATCATCTATCTACTGGCAATGCCAATGGTATACTGGCTGACAAGGGAAGGGTGGCAAGGGTGATGACAACTGTCCTACTTGTATGATGAGCAGATGTTATGAGAGAGGATTTTCTGACCTTTATAGATGACAAGTGAACACTTTCAATCTTGTAGCATTGTTTTATAGCTCTATAATGAATAGCAGAAACTCTGCATTGCTTCTAGTTTCCAAAAGGAACTTGAGACTGGAGTGTTTTGTGCATATTATTGGATGCATAGGAATGTGCAAATGCGGGGTCCCTGTGGATTCATGGCCAGAGCTGATATGCCCTGATCATTATGCCCTGATAGAGCTGAAGTCAAAAGATTAAGAGTTCTTGCTTTTTGAAGGTTTGTATAATTGCATGCATTTTAGTGTTGATGAGATATTTCTTGCAAGATTTCAGTAACTCTTTGAAGTCCACTAAAACAGACAAGACAGATACAACAATCTCTTTATTTAGGCAACAGCATTTTTAATTAATCCCCTTAATGCACAGGTGTTTTAATTATAGTGGTGTGCTAAAACTGAGATCCTAACTGTGTACTGAAACTATATATAAAATCTGATTCTGGGATTTTTTGTGTCTATGCATTTTAATTATTTTGGGAGGACTACGACCAGTGTGCCAAAATGTGACTTTTTAGTGAAGGAGAATCTTGACCAACCATATCATTTAGCTGCATTCACATTCACCTTCCCACTCAGTCTTTTTAGCCTAACCAGCTCCTGAAAGTTAAGGTAACTACCAGCAGGGTTGACAGTAAGCAAGTGTTTTGGGTTCTGTCTACTGTATTTCAATATCAATGCAGGCCTGTTGCTTCTGGTGCTCACAAGAGGACGTGAGTATTGTTCCGTAAGAGCTTCTAGATTTCTCAGTCTATCCTGATAGAACTGTTGACAAAAGCATTAGAGTGCTACAGTGAATTTAATTATTTAAGATAGTGACATAAATGGCTTTTCTCTATTTGAAGCAAAAGTTTGTAACTAGACAGCTCATCAAAAGGGTAAAACTGATTTTGATGTGATGGTGTTTTTAAGAGGCAAGGAGGTCTTTTTATTTTTTTGCTTTTAGGATAAGCTCAGAATGTTACTTAGAAAAAATAAGTACTTTTTAAAAAATATGGAAATTTCATTTCTAAGTTACTAGATGACTGTGATCTGCAGAAAAAAAAGCATTTTCAGAAGCTGTGTTATCTTTAAGCACAGTGTATGAAACCTGCAGATATGCAGACCCCAGATACTCGTGCACTTGGATAGCTGAGTTCTGCTGGACAGCAGAAATCTCACTGACCCTTTTCTTTACCTGAGAGTTGAGCAAGTATCACGTAAGTGCTACAAGTTATTCCTGGGTCTTCTAAGTGTTGCAAAGGTTAGCAATTATCAAATACCCTTCAAGATTGTGGTTTATCTGATGACTTCTTGCTTGAGCCTGTTTCCAAGACAGGATGTAACCATTAGTAATTTACCTTTTTTTAATTCAGGTTCTATTTTGGATTTAAATAACTCATATACTGGCAGTTTGGGATTTTTTTTTTTTTCCAAAGCACAGGAAGGTCTACAATCTAAGACAGATAAAAGGTAGGTTGCTCATGGTGTAGAGAGCGTGTTCCTTTTAGGTCACATGCTTGAATATGACTCAGTGTTGTATCATCAGAAGCCGTTAGTCTGTTGTGGTCATTGAACTGACTCATTTCAGGCAGGCTAGTTTATTCCTACCTTGGGAAGTCACAGTGTCAGTGAGCCATGAAGCTGGAAATCTCACCAGCACAGCAAATGGCACCTTTCGCATGAGCCTTGCGTTTCATCATTTCTCCAAGGTTGATAAACTCCGGCTCCAGAATTCTCCAGAATTCTCTGTTAAAGATACAAGACTGGATCTTCAGAAGCTGTAAGAAGTTTACAAAAACCACAGGAATGTATGTATTAGAAAAATGGAAGAGAAAGGACAAATATTACTTTAATATGTGAAGACTGTACTTGAACAATTAAAATGGTAGAATTACCGCAGTTTCTCCACACTTCCAAGTTCTGACTTAGAAATGTGGGACTTGCGATCATTGAGGTAGGTCCCTCAGAATCACAGTGTTTATGCCCCCTGTTATTGACAAACTGGCCAACCTTTTTTTTAAATACAGCAAGATTTTTTTGCCCCTACCTCTCTTATTTGAAGGCTGTTCTAGAAACTTGCTCTGTGGTTTGAGACCTTGTAATTTTCAGTTTTAAATGGGTGTTTGACTATGCCTTACTTTGGTCCTAATCACTTTTCATTTGACTTAAAGTTACTTTTCTCTGAAGTGTTTTAATTACTTAGTGTATTTTTATTACATGTAATTTTTTCTATAAGATACAGGAATTTTATAGTTGTCCTCCCTGTACCTGTTCATTTTGGAATCTGTTCTTGCTCAAGCAGAGTTACACAAACAGAATAAAGTGTTCTGTTTGAGTCTTATATAATACTATTAATATAGTTGAAAGCATCCTATATTTTGCCTTTTTCTTAGGTGCATCATACTGTCAGGTCATAATCCTACTGCAATGAATAAATCTGTTCAGATATGAGTTGTCTTATTTTGCTCTCAAATGGCAAGCTCCCAGTATGTAGCTGAAATTCTTGTTTGCTCCAAGTGCCTTACTTTGTATCTGGTTATTGTACATCATCTCCTTTGTACTTTTCCAGGCCTCTAATTTATCTCGCTCTGCTTGCATGATGCTCCCTTTCTCTGTATTGAAAAACTTCCTGTCAAAGACAGCATCTTGAGCACATTCCAAAGCTCAGCAGCTTGAAGACAGTGCCTGAGAACTAATGTTCAGGAAGATTTCACTCTCCTCAGGCAAACTGGAGAAGTCACAGTCTCATTCATTTGCAAAAAAAACATGGCTGTTGAATTTTTTCTGTAGGTCTAATACTATGTTAAAGTTTTGAAAGTTACTCGTCTTGCTACGCAGAGAAGAATGAAGGATGATTATTCAGTCCATGGAACAGATTTTGCCTTAAGTGACAACTCTACACTGGTTCCACTGTTCGTAACTTGAGCTGTCCTATTGCATTTTATGATCCCAAATGTGTATGCAACTGATGCTATCCAGATGTTGTTCTCTATTTGCAGGGAGGTAGTACAGGCAAACTGTGTCCGCTGGAAGAAGAAGTTCCTATTTATGTGTAAAATCAGTGCCAGTGCCACAACAGGGATTCTGGATGCTTGCATTTGCAGGGTGTCTATACGGAAGGTCAGTACCTCTTTTTCTCTCCTCTCCTCTTTCCCTGCTCTTTCTTCACTTGTATTGGTTTCATTTTTAAATGTCTGATAAACTTCACAAAGCAAATTTTAGCTGCAACCATGTCAGGTGTTCTTCTAATAAAAATTTTGTAGTAATCTTATTAATTACCTTAGTTCGACTAATTAAGTTTTTTTTAAATGTTCTTACTGAAAAGAACAGTTATTCCAGCAGGACATCAGTCTTCACAAAGTTAGGCCTTGATAGACACTGCTAGTAAGTAGTAGTAAAACTGGAAGCCTTGAAGTGGGCTAAATACCAGAATTTTGTACACAGCGTTTCCTACCTTTGGGACTCGACTTTGCAAGAGCCAAATGCTGGTGTCATCAGGCACTCCCCCTTCTCCACAAGATGACAGTCTCCTGCTGGCCTGCACTGAGGATGTCATTAATGCTAAGTTCTAAATAACAGCATTACAGCCTAGGAAATATATGTTGAGCTATTTTAAAATGAAGATTAGTATTTGCTTTTCTAAAAAAACCGGAACAGATGCAAAAAAACAGTCAGTACCTTTAATGTCTTCATGGCACGTCTTTTTTTTTCTAGGAGTTAAAAGGAGGAAAGTCATATGCAAAGGTAAATTGAGATGTATCTAATTTTACCTATGAATCAGCTTTTCTTTCTTGTCATTACTTTTAAAGTAATTGCAGAACAGTACTCTAATACCCAGGATTTCATTATGCGCATTGTAGTGGCACTGGTGTTGGAACTCTCTGTCACTGTGTTTAATAAGTATATAATAATATTACACCACCAGAATGTTTTTTAATTCCAATTTAGTATGTTGAAGGGTTGATAAAAGTAAACCCTTCAGCATGTGTTTGCTTTTACAAATAAAGAAAACTCTCCTTGTTATTTTTTATCTTGAGACTTCGATATTTAACTGAAAATGGAGCTATGCAGAATTTGACACTCTGTTTTCTGCTTTTGCCTCCCTTTAATGGACATCCTCTTATTCTTATTTGAGAGAAACTGCTGTTGAGTGGCACTCAGTACTGTGCATGTAGCAAGTACCTTCATTTAGTATTATGCTTACTACTAACTTTGTCATTTTGCTCTTAACAGCTGGGATTTGCAGATCTAAATCTAGCAGAGTTTGCTGGATCGGGAAATACCACTCGTCGCTGTTTACTGGAAGGTTACGATACCAAAAATACAAGACAGGATAACTCCATTCTCAAAGTAATTTGTTTCCTTTATCATACTCAAACTAATAAAGCAGAGAACAAGTGGTATCATTAAGCATGTAATGAAATTTAAAATGCATTTGCTGAACCTCTTTCTGGAAGGAAAACTATTTAAAATAAAAACTTCAATGTTATTTAGAATCATAAAAATCCAATGCAGTCAAAAATAGAATTTGTCCTACTCCTTCAAATGGAGCTGGACAGCTGTAAAACAACAGCTTTCAAAAGGTATTCCTATTCTGACAGGAACTGAAAAATGGAACAGAGAAGCACAATGAAGAAGCAAGTACATTCATATAAATGTAGCAATTATATCTTTAAGATTGGGCAATTTCCTGTGCAGCTTTTCCAAGAGTGAAGCTCTCAGTTGTGTTATTTATGTATAAACCAGCTTGAACACCTCCATGACTTCTGAGACTTTCCCTTCTCTATTTGATAGTAATCAGTGTAACAACTGGTGAGCATTGTTGGAAGAAACCCACCCTGTTGTTCTCTCCCATGAGTCCAGGGAGTTCAAAAAATTGAAAAAGCTGCATTAACCTGAAAAGAATTGCATAAAGAATGTTACAAGTACATTTAAAAAAAAAATCCTTTTCCTGCCAAGACACGAGAATTATTTTCTCATATGACTGAGTACAATGTTTAAGCATGTACTTTCTGACTTCTTTGAGTCAGTAACAGATTTCTTCCAGAAAACTTTTAATTGATGGCTTTGACCTAGCTAACAAGCCTCCTCAATGCATTGTTGTCCTATGGCATTATTTACCTTTTGTGGTTTTACTTTATCTCTAATGTTAGCACAGCCAGTTCTTGTATGCTAGCAGTTTGCTAAACACTCTCAGCAAAGAACACGCTTCAGCACCCACTGTTTTAAACAATTTTCTGTTTGCTCATTAATCTTTTAGATTTCCTGTCTCTCTAGTTTTCCCTTGAAGCCATCTTAACTACTGGTGATTCTAAGATTCTTCTTGATCTATGTATCTTTTGCAGAATCTCATACGTGCAACTACGTTACTTCAAATGCTATTTTGTGTTGTTTGCATGTGTACTAAGAAAAAAGATAGTTTTTTGCATAAGTCTGTTTCTTTGCATGTATGATTATGCCATCATATTTTACCTAAATGTAAGATTTGTGGCAAGTATAACTTAGTGACATGACCATGTATCACAGACCAATTCCATTTTTTTTTCTTACAGTGGGTTTTGTTTTCTTAATGCGTAGGTTTTGATCAACATGCAGCTAATGTCTGGAGACCCATGCTTCAAAATGTAAGTTTGTAAGAAATCTGTGTGGGGTAGGGTTTTGGTCATGCATTCCATGTCCAGAATTACACTTCTAACTTGAATTTATAACTCTCCAAGCTAAATCCCTCCAATCTCCAATATATATATATATATATATATAAAAAAGCATTAAAAATATTTAAAATGGGATGGTAGCTGAATAGTGGCCAACATGGTAAAAATATCAGTAGAACTATCATAGTTCTCCTTGCTGTGTATTTTAAAGCAAAGAATACTGTATATTTGTAATTTAAAAAAAAATTAAAAATAAAAGAAACACATAAGGGAAACTGTTCCTAGCAAGCTTATATAAATATACTTAGTATGGGTTATCTGACTAATACTTGTATTTGGAAAATGTGCTGTTACACCTTTTATTCAAAAGTTTCAGACTATTTTAAAAGATTTATTAAAAAAAAAATCAAAAGACCAATAGAAGTGTCATATGATTTAGTACCAGAGAAAGCCCTTACAGATACTTAGTTAGCAAAGACATCATGCAACCTAGTAAAAGATACAAGAGGTAACATCTGAGGGGGGAGGTAGCTAGGGGATATACACTGCTACATATTCAGGTTTCTTTGGCCTCGTTATCCTTAATCTGTACTTAAGGAAGTGTAATAGTTTTGCCAAAGCCTGTAAGCTTCCATAACCAACTACAGGACAAAAAAATCCCCCATGCTAGGGAAAAATGTAGTCATGAGTAAAATTAAATTGTTGCCTTCTTTCTAGACTAATATGCCATTTTGTTATGAGGCTCCCTAGCTCAGTGGATAGCTAAACTGAAACAGCAATTGGCAGGCTTCCTATTTCCAGAGGACACCACTATCTTGCTAACCATGACTTAATTATTCTGATCAGTTGGAAGTGAAGAACTTTCATATATCATTTGTATGATAAGAGATATTTTATAATAACCTAAATGCTATTCATTTTAAGGATATGCTTATAGGTATGTACAGAATCTTCTTCCATGAATGCAGTGTGGAAAATTTTTCATCACTTGCCAAGACTCTTAATGCCACTGCTTTGTTATAATTTAGAATGCTGGTAGGTTGGGTTGTTCAAAGTGTATGTGCTTTTCAGTTTAATGTCAGTCTTTTCCAATTCTACATGACAGTAGATGTTAATTTTGTGTGGATCAGGTTTAAACCAACTTAGTTCAATTTCACTTCTCCCAAGATGTCTGGGGGAGGTGTTAATGAAATAATTCCTTCAAAATAAATTTGATCCCTTAAGTTCTAATTTAACTCAATTTTTTCTTCACTTCATTGACCACTTTGTTATACTGAAACTAGAAAAAGATGGACTCAAAATAAGAGGACATTTTTTTTCTTCCCACAGCATTCAATTAAGCTGTGGAACTCCTTGCTGCTACATGTTTTGAATACTAAAAGCTCAGGAAAAAATTATGACAAATTTCTGAATAAAAAGTTATTGAGCATAAAACAACTTAGAAATGAGGAGGTGCTGGAAGAATATTCAGGAGATACATTACTATGTGTGCCATATTCTCTTAGCATCTGTTGTTTGCAAGGCTAGACAGACCTTTGGTCTGAGATAGCATGGCTGTTCTCATGTTAGCCTCTTCAGAAACAATCTAAGGCAGAGTTCCAAGTATTACATGTAACTTGAAAAGAAAAAATGAACTTAAGGAAAACAATCTGGAAAAAATTACTAGTTTCACCCTTGTTATATCAACCTCAACTTTTTGTGTAGGTTCTCAACTTTCATTTATACTTTCACACCTTATGTTGTATCAAAGATACCTTCCATTGTAAAGATATAGTGCTTGCTTAGAAACTTGACACTAAAACACTTATTTGAGCACAGATTAGGTTTTTTTATTCAAAATACTCTCAAACTAAATTAAAACTCATCTTTTATCAGATTAATGTAGGCAATCAATGTTCCTCTGAATAATCCAATAAAGAGGGATAATAATCACATAGAGGCTTAATCTGTAGCTGTAAACATATACTGAAGTCTTAAGTAAAAAAGATTGTGCTTGAAGTGAAATAAGGCTGCAGCTCCAAAAAAAGCAGCATGATCTCCTAATTCAGTCTGAGGTGCAAGTATGAAGTAACTCATGATTTGAAGGTTTTATTAGGACAATTGAGAACTTTTTTCTGTAGCAACTAGAGACTTTGTGCATGACTCTTATGGCTGTATCCTTACCATTGTTCTGAGGAGATCCAAGAATGTTGCCTGCACCAGTCTAGCTGAAATGATTTGCTGTAGGAACTCTTCAATATCCCCTTACACCGTTTAAAATCCTTTCTCCTCTCTTCCAACCTTCAATAAAAATAGAACACTGTGAAATCTCATCTTGTGCAAACTGAACAAACAGTAAGATTATTGGAATTTATTTGATTGCTTTTCTGTGTCCCTAGCTATTTAGCACATCTTGATTTACTTTGAGTCAGACCTATTAACAAATACACTGATACTGATAAACAACTTCTCAAAGTTAACTAACCAAATATTAGTCTTGTATACTAATAAAGCAATGTCCTTCTCTTCCTTACTGGTTCGTACCAACACAGTTGAAATTAATACCCAAATAGTCTTCTGGCTCCCTAGAAAAAAAACCTCTAACTGAAATTATTCAGACTTGGCATTTTCTTCCAAACTGATGATATAACTGTTTCCTGGAACATAAACTTTCAACGCAAACAGTACCAAAAAATTATCTAATCCAGATGTTCTTTGTAGAAGGAAAAAAACCCCTTAAAACAACTTCACAATCTGGAATCAGCTACATATTTTATGAAGAAGCCTAGAAGGCTTGATGTTTGATCTCAGGTGGCATCCCTGAAAGCATTCAGTTCTTGCTTTCAAAAGTGGGTTAGGTAGTTAAGTCACACAAGCATTACAGTTCCAGAAGCCCTTTTTCTTCTTCTCTCTTTATTTGCAAATGTAACATAAGAGGGGATATGTTACTGTATATAAAGACAGTGACTCACTTAATATGTTAAATGTAAAAATGTCAGCAAGTATCCATTTGTATGCAGACCAACAGTCTGTTCCCAAAGTAACAAATAACAAAGCATTAACAAAACTGTATGTAACATCTTGAAATGTATTTTAGTTGTATTTGCTTGCAGGAGAAGATGACTTTGTAATTTTCTAATTAGTTTATTTTGCACTAGAAATACACGAATTTAGAGGTCTATTCATTTTAATAAAATACCCCTTTGGGTCTTGGTATAAACTGAAACAAGCATTTAAGCTTTATTAAAAGCTTTTAAAATATTCAACCAATCTTAAATCATGTCATACATGATTCTTTTTTTAGTTTGCAGGAGGTAGAATTTAGAGAGGAATACATGGAGATGGCAACATGGACCCCTTTGTTAGGAATGGGAGGGTTATCAGCCCAGAACCTCCTGTAATAGGGATGAAACAAAGCCAGGAGTACATCACAGCCCACAAGCCAATTAGGCCGACTGTTGTCATGTGGGTTTGTTTGGGGTTTTTTTTTAAACTTATCATCTCATCTGTACTCCATGAAGTACTGAATTATATATATATTCTTAGTATATAAATTATCCTGTGATTCATATACTTAAAAATAATTAAGAACTTAAAAATAAACACAAATCACTCCATCAATCATCAATAAAGGAAGAGCCTTTCCAAGCACCCCCAGAAACCTGCAGGACCAAGGGCTGAGCAGATGGATTCTGTAAAATCTCCTGAAACTCAGTAGCAAAAGCCTTTTTTTTCTTTTTTACAGGGGGCTAGGCAGCATCTTTTCAGGAAAAAAAAAAGTTACAAGCCTATTAACTTGAAGCACAGTATGAATTATGCCAATTTACTTGGAAAGAAAGATCTGTGCTGATCAATTTGGAGGAATTACAGCAAAAGTGCAGCAAATCTTAACCACCTTTTTTTACAGGCCTCCTTCCACAGCAATGTCTATAGCAATTGCTGGAGAATCAGAATCTTTGCATGAAGACAGGAAAGGTGGAGAAAACTTAAAAGTACTACAACTGGGCATAGCAGGTATAAAATAATGCTCTTAATTCCTCAATTTTTTGGTAACTGGTTCATAGCTTAAAGGAGATGTAGGAAATACTTCAAATCTTAAAGGGATGCTGGCAGTGGCCCACAAAGGGACCTTCTTTGGTTATTTGTTGAGACACACTAACACCAGTGGAACCTCTCATTTTTAATGTTGTTAACAGTTTATTTAATGGAAAGAAATAACAGAAATTGGACTGATAGCCTGCTTTCTTTTTAACATTTTAATCCTTCCTTTTCTGCAGGACACATTTCTCAATTTACTTTGGATTTGTATTTTGACTGAGCATTTAATTTGGCCCTTGATTTTCAACTTATGAATCATAGAGATATGCATAACTGAGTGGATTTTGAGTGGCAAAAGTTCTTAGTATTGTTTAAAATTAAAGTAGTTACTCTAAAATTTAGACTAATAGAAAAAATACTATTAAAACACTTTATTATAGGTCGAAATTTGGGGGTTTGGTGTTCAGGTTAGTTGGTTTTTATTTTTTACAAGCTTCAGGCTCTTGCATGGCTTATTAATTCAACCCTGAACACAGCTTAAGTTGTCTTAACCACAGTTACTTTTTCAGCCAGAAAACATCCAGTACCCCATTCTAACATGGTACAATGGAAAGCATGGTCGTCTCTTCAATGTCTACAGTACAGACAATTCTAAAACTACATTTCATACAAATCTTTCTAGCCCAATGGTACTCCGTTTTATTCAGACAGAAAGGTATTATGATTTTTTTTTTTGTAAGGACTCCATATATGTTAACTACACGGTACTTCTGCAACACTTGAATCTTCAAAGGGTTTGCAGAAAACCAGTGTAAAATCCCTAATCCTTCTGGGAAATCTGACATTTGAGTCTGATCTAGATGACAGGCAAAGTAGTAACAAAGATGGCTTTAGCAACAGTATCTGACCTTCATATTTACAGACGTCTCGTCAAAGAGTGCCTCAGTCCCAGATGAACTTGGTGCATGTGGACATTCCAGAACATCAAGCTATGCAAGTCAGCAGTCGAAACTGTCAGGTAGTGGTTAACAATTTTGTTATTAATTGTTGGGATTTATTTACTTTCACTGTTTAGACTATAGAAAAGAAGTATATTTTACGTGTTTGAAAACAGTCTGAAGTTGAAAGCTTTTTTTTAGGAGCTTCCTGTGTGGGGAAGGTAACGGTTTTTTTTCCTCTTAAAAGCACAAATTATCTGTTCAGATGTGAGATGGCTTTTTCCCTTATCTCCCTCCAATTAACATATCTGAATGAGATTTTTACCTCTTCCATGTGTAAGAAGCAATAACTTACAGATGAAGACTTAGTTCTAAGAGCTAATGGGGAAGCAATGATAAAAAGTCATTCTATTTTTTAGGAAGCAAGAGTTATTTAGAATAAACTGGAAACAGCTTGTGCTAGAATACAAAACCCAAAGTAAATTGCCTCACCAGTGTATGCACGTACATTCGTAAAGCTTCTGAAGTCTCCTTTTAAGAGGACAAAACACAAATTCTGCTTTCAGGATGGTAAAATACGAGTAATTACTTTGGCTGTCAACAACAGACCTAGCCTAACTTTCCTTCACTTTGCCAACAGGATACAGCACATGTCACTCTAGATCATCCAGTCTTTCTGAACTCTGCCACAGGAGAAACACCTCAGTGGGTAGTACCTCAACAGGAATTGGAAGTATTCTAGAGCCATGTGAAGAGCTTGAGCCAGAATTAACTGAAGCTAATATTGATACATCTGTTAAGGATGCACCATCAGAAAAACTCTGCAGGTACACTGAAGTTTGAAAGCCTTATGTAACAGAAGTAAAATATAATTTATCACTTCTAAGAGCTCTAAATACAGTTATTTTTGCAGACAACCTGTAAAGCAAGACTCCGTGGAGTCACAACTGAAGAGGGTAGATGCTACCAGAGTTGATGCTGACGATATAGTTGAAAAAATACTTCAGAGTCAAGACTTCAGCTTAGACTCAAGTGCAGAAGGTAAGGAGATAAGTAAGGAAGCTTACGGAAAATTGACACATGTTAAACGCCTTAGGAAAATCCAATTTTTCATAGTCCTTGTTGCTTATGATCATAAGGACTTTAGCTATGGATCACTATATTTTCTGCTTCATCCTGTCTGCCAAAAGGTGAAAAGACTCTTGCATGACTTGGGTAACTTTCCCAGAGAATTATTTTAAGCCTGAAAAGAGCAGGGGCAAATCTACAAGGAGTGTAGTTTCTCCAGCCTATACCATGTGAAGTTTGGTTCTTCATTACTTAAAACATTTGCATGTGAAAGTATCAGTTACAAGATAGATTTTAAATTACTTAGTTTTAGTTAGGGCAACGTTAAAGGTAGCTAACATGTTAATTCTCTTGCTTTTTAGAAGAAGGTTTAAGATTATTTGTGGGCCCTGGTGGAAGCACTTCTTTTGGAAGCCATCATCTACCTAACAGGTATGTAGCCTGAACAACTAATCCATAGGTAATGCTAAACAAAAATGCATTTTATACAGCAATTTTTCTGTATATACATTCTTGATCTTTGTATCTGTCTATTCGGTATAATTCATAGGCACCAGAAGAACTACATCATCAAGTTTCAAAACAAAACACATAGGTCAGTTCCAAAATAAAACTGATGTGTCAGCCATAAGAATTATAATTTTCAGAGGTCCTGAAGAGTCTCAGTTCCAAAATTTTCAGACATCAACAACGTTTCAATATGGACACAGAAAACAGGCAACAATTTGAAATCCTAGGTCTGCAGCCTCACTACATTGCTCTCTGGAGCGGGAAGAAAGTTTTAAGAGTTTTACACACCCACCTTTGCTGTATTGAACTTTTGTGTCTTCCTGATAACACGCTGTCATTGTGCCTAATTTTCTTCACTTCAGTTTTGCTCAAAGGCAACTGTAATAATGTCATGAGAGTTACAAACCAAATACATTTTACACAAGCAAGCAATACTGATGGTTAAAAGATAGCTGATTGGCTGTTCCATTGGGGGGAGTTGGTGATTTTTTGGGGGGCGGAGGGGGAGAGGGGGTTGGTTGGGGTTTTTTTAGACACTAGACTTGCTGATCTGTGATACTGCTGTTTAGTTTCAATTTAAATAGAAATGGAACTAACTTCTTTCAAATATTCTTTCAGAGTAGGATCTGGAGCATATGAGCAGGTGGTGATAAAACGCTAGACCAGAATGACATGAGGAAACTTGGAGCTCTGGCATTGATACTTCTTTCTGTTTGCTCTGTTGCAAGTTTTGAAAGACAAAATGAACTCAATTGGATCTTTTTTTTGAAAAGTAATGCAGTGTCCCTTGCTCATGGAGCTTCATTTTTGTGGTATGAAGGCAATGTTTAGCTACATATACCTTCTGCAAGCACTTGGGCTGTTCTGGTAAGTTCTTCCTGATGTTAGTGGAATTACTTGCTTTTTAAGTTGTGTGAAATATTTTTGGAAGCATGACTGAGTGAGTCCCATTTCAGTATTTTATACCGGAGATCACTTGTGGCAATGTACTTTGTAACTTCTTTTCTAAAGAAGCTTCTAAAAGTTGGCCTTGAATGAAACTGAAGAAATTAATTACTGAAGTTGATCCTACCTGCCATTTGAGTCTTACAGAAGCTAATTAGTTCTATCAAGTCAAAATTAGTATCAAGTCAAAATTAAGGCCTCCACAAAACAACCCAGCTATGTTTTACAAAACCCTCTCCTAAGAGTACTGAGCATAACTTCATTGAAAGCTTCACCAGTAGAGGTGAATTTCACATGCATTTAAAAAAAAAACATAAATATATCTAAACCAGCCAGTAATCAGTTGTGTTAACTGTAAATGAAGACTAGAGGCTTAAATGCATCAAATGGGACATCTGTTTTCATGCAAGTGACAAAAGAAGTGGGCTTCCACATCAAAATACTAAGGCACAGTGTTGCATTACCAAGAAAGCTGGCCTGATTGTTAAATCTGGAATTCAAAAGCTGCTTCCACAGAAACTCACTTCAATAATGCATGAACCTTGAGATTCAATGGGATGGTACTGTTTACAAACCTAGTCAGTAGTTTACTACCACTTAAAACTTTTTACTGTAGCTTAATCCTTCATAGTTAGTGCTTTGCTTGTGTTTTGAATGTGCCTTGTGGGATTGGGGAGGTACAAGGAGATTAAACTATTTACAAAGCAATGTAAGCTTTAAAATTATGTAAACATCTAAACTATTATCAAGATAAATTATAAAGAGAAGCACCTTATTGTAGATTTACTCTGCACTCTGAAAAAGTCTTTCTGTGCAGCAGATTGGTTGAACTCTTCTTCCTTCACTATCTGTCCACTGTTAAGATCAATGTACTGTATTTAAATTTGCACAAATAGTGATTTTGCCTGACATGCAAGAAACATGGAAGAAGTCTTATAATTTTCATTGAAAATTATGAAATAATTGGATTTCAAAGGGATGTGTTAGGTGACAGTTCTAATTTAAGCTTGGCTCTGCTGTATTTAACTGTAAACTACAAATGCCCTTAATTTTGTTATGATTAGTCATATTGTTTATCAGTAAGGCTTGGATTAAATAAAAATAGAAATAGTGTGACCATTTTGGAAAGCTCTGAATGCTTCAACTTCTGCTCAGAGTGATGTTTGACATCCTTTTACTGAAGTACAAGTAGGCCATATTTAATGGGTTGAATTAAGAAAAGCAGGGTTTATTTTCTATAAATCCACAGCAGAGTTAGTAAACTAATTTGTGGGTTCAAGGAAATTTCAGATGTTAAAGCTTGAGTACTGTTATTGAATATTATTAATATGACCTATTTCTCAGTTATGGTACCTAAATACTTTTATTTCCTAATGTTAAATATAATCTCTTTGCAGTGTTTAATGGGTAAAAGAATTAATATGAAGTTTATATTTTATCTGCTGTTAAGAGAAGTACCATAATATCCATTTCTGCCCTTCACATGAATTTTAAACAGAAACTACATAACCACAAGTATACAACTGTCTCTCAGGGCAGGATAGTTTCCTTTGCTGTTATATAACTAATTTGTACCAAAACAATCCTACTGCAAGCTAAAAGATGCATGAAATTTGAATAAATTGTTTTCAGTACTCTTTAACACTGCTACGCTTGTTGACAAACCTATTAAAAGCAGTAGTAGTTAAATGGTAGTTTACTTAATTTTGCTAGGAAAAATAGGCATAGTTTGAGGAAAAGACTTTTAAAATATGTTGTAAAGCTACTTATGTAACTCTTAAGGGAATTTCCATAACCCAGATGTGTATTCTATCTTAAAAGACATACCTAACTGCCATAGATAAGATACTTTGTTTACTAGAAACCAATTACTTTCTTGCCCAAAAAGATCTTTTAAATAGGAGGGAAGTTCACATGGAAATAAAGCTGTTAATAAAACTGTATCCTAGTAATTTATTGTTCTGACTTTGAGTTACAACTGTTTACGTAGTGATTCTCTAACTGTAAACTGTGTTGTGTTTTTTTTTACTGTATTTAAGTGCAAATCTCTCAGACATTCAATAAACTCACGTCTTCAGCTTGGAATTTGTTTCTAAACAGTTATGTCTTTTTTTTATGCAAAAATGACAGAGTTTACTGGAAGTTTGTGGCCATTTCAGTTTCTCTACTGGTTTTCAAACTTTACCTTTGCAGCTTATTAAACTTCCATTTCCAGTTCACAAAGTATTTGGCACCCTTACCAATATGTAGTTATTTAGCTGGCTCCTGAAGAGAAAAAGTAATATGTCAGTCTTGAGCAAAATCAATTGTAATGTGTGAGGCATATTGGTAGGCTGATTATTACAGAGACTCCACAACTAGCACTATTTGGGGAAAATGAGGGCACTGTCTATAGTCCCTCCTCACCGTGCAAATGACAAAATTAATCCTCCTCACTTGAGTGTAAAGATCTACTACTACTTAAACTTTTCATACAGTTTGTAGAACTTCATAAATTACCTTCTTATTTGTGGAACAAAAGTAGGTGTGGTATGTATTTCTTTTCTCATCAATCCATTCAAAACAGCCAAGCTCTTTGGTACTGCAGTAAGCATCTGTTCTCACATTAAACAAATCTAAATTGGTGAAAATTGCCACTAATTATAGTACAAACTGTTTGGCACTCAGATTAGTTCAGTAAGCAATTACTTGTGTAGTAAGGATTAAGAGAAATAACCCTACCAGTAAATGTAACCAAATCCAGTGTCAGCTGTCTTTCCATTCAAAAAAGAAGACCATTTTTCCAAAATTTGAGAATATCCTAGAATCTTTTTTTGGTTGTTGTCTCTCTTCTGGTTTTATGAATCAACAGTTTCCTTACAGAATAAAAAGCACATCTCAGCAAACAAATCCTCCAGTTAAGGACTTCACAGTTCTTACAAAGATGAAATATACACATATATACATAGTTCATAGATGCTAGTTACCTTACTGAATACCAGCAGCTGCAAATAGTAGGGGATTTTATTTTTTTTAAATGCTTTGCTTTTTCTACTTCTGTGTTTTCACACTGGTTTAGTGCTGTATATGTGGTAAGGAAAACATGTCATTTAGACACGTTTTTTGATCTGGAAGGAAAACATCTCATGAATCAATGTAAGGCTCATGGATAAAAATAAGGCTATGCACTGCTGTTGCACATATGTAACAGATCAAGGCAAAACCATGACTGTGGTATGAGAAAGTATTTTCCTTTATTACTACAGGAAAAAAACAAGGTAAAGGTATGAAGTACCAGAACTTAAAACGTTGTCATTGAACACTTAGGTGCTTTTTGTGGACCTTCTGACATGGGAAAACAACAACACAGAGACAAAGATTAGCATGGGGAAAATTACTTCCTACAATTATTGAGGCAAAATAAGTAGTTTTGCCTTCTCCCCACCCAGCTGCTCATTCTTGCCTGCTCTGCTCTTCCCACCTGTTACACCACTACAGGTTTCTGTGACATAAAAGTTGATTCAATTCCCTGCATGGCCTCACAGCAGGATCTGCCAGTAAGGAGAAAGGCAAACACATCTTAACACATTTGTTAACATTTTTGTGGGATAGATTCTTTTCATTTTGTTGCTTCCTTTTTAAGAACTAGAAATGAAGTAACATTTTTTATTTTTTTTATGTGAAAGGAAAACTCCAAGCACAAGCTAGCGAAGTGTTGCCTAAGTTCAGAGTTGTGTGCACTGCCCTTCCTATACAACTACAATTGTTCATATTCTTGTAAAGAAGACAGCAGTTTTTTAGTTTGTTTTTTTGCAGTTTTACTGTGTTTTTTTTAAATTGTGTTATGATCTACTAATTTTTCCACAGTATCCTCATTTGACTATATGCCAATGTCAGTGCATCTTATTTTGGGAATGTTCCCAGTGAACTAGTTGCATACAGGATTGCATTAAAACATATTTGTTTTGTGAATGAGGAAGCAAGTGCAAAGGACTTTCACATAAGAATTTTTCTGTCATTTCAGAAGCCCCTTACTATGTTTCTTCCACTCAGTTTAAATACAACAAAAAATTCCTAACAACTAACCATTAGGTGTTACATATAACCCATATCTAACTGAATTACTATGTTGGTAAATGTGGTTTGGGTAAGTATGGAATAGAGCTTAATGCTATGGAAACCTATGGCAGACAGGACTGAAATGCATCAGAAATCCATTAGCTGCAAGATCTATTTGTTTGAGAAATCCCTGGGGAGACAATTAACTCCTCTCACTGGTCAGAAACATTCTGTTCACCTATTCTGACCGTAACCAATCCCTACTAACTTGCTCAGTAGCTATCAAGTTATATCCCTTATATTCAGGATAATGCTCTGGTTTTTTTGTTTGTGGTGTGGATTTTGTTGTTATTTTGGTATGGGGTTGGTTTTTTTTTTTAATGTACTTTATTTGAATCTTACAGTTTTTAACAACCTAAGGTTGATCTGTTTCCAGATGTGTGTGCCATCTCCTGGTCAGTGACTGTACAAGTCTAGAACATTTCATCTTCATAAACTTCCTTTCAGCATCCTGATTTGAGACATCAGAATTTACCTTGGTCAAACTACAAGTTTAAATGGGACACAATACTGCATTTATTCACAAATGTGTTAATTTAATCAAAAGACCAACCATTCAGAACAACATAGTTCTGTTATCATTAGCTATCCTTTGAGCTAACAAAAAATTACCAGAAAAAATCTGGTCATGATAGCTACAGTAATAGAAAAACTGAAATACTTAACTTCTTTCTTCACAGAAATTAAATATTTCCTTTTAGCCCTCCATACTCTACTTCAAAAACCCCACTAATTACTGCCATCTTTGTCAGAAGCACTCATACTCATTAACTGAGAGAGGGGCTGGTAGATAGATATTGGAACTTCTAGAAAAGATTTTATAGTTCTAGCTAGCATATAGAAAACACCATTTGACAACTACTGAAAAAATACTTTCATTACTTTAACTGAACTCTGTATGAGAAATCTGATCTAATTCTCTTCATTTTCATGTTCATTATTGAATATCACAGCAGAACCATCACTGCTCAGTGTGACCTTGCCAGTTATAAGCTTGCATAACCTCTCAAAGGTACCACAAAGTTGATTCACTTTGGGAAAAGAAAATATTGTTTTAAGAGGTATATAAACCACATTTTCATTCACACATGGTTCTATGTTTTTTTCAACAACCAGTTTTCTGAGATCTTCTGAAAGAAAGTTCATGGAAAGTTGGAATTTAGATTTTCTCTCAGTAGGATCATCATTATACTCCTCATGTTCAGCTAGTAAATGGTCCAGCAGACTTTGCTTAATTATTTGTGCTGTGAAAATAACTTCACTGACTACTGCATTCTGTAGGTACTTCTCATCTTTAAGACTTGGATACACTGCTTTGAAGACCTTTACAAAATACAAGAACACAAAGTGTTTATCATCACCACAGGCTCAGATTTAAAATTTGCTTGTCAAAAAGAGCTTCTAAAATGTGAGTAATTTTTGATTCAATCCTGTTTTGTTTATTAAACATTTTCAGGTAACAAAAACTAAACAATATGACTTGATTTTATGTACCACAACTAGAATGGAAATTAAATAAGCTAATTGACCAAGCAATACTTGTAGATCAGGCAAGGTGAAGCCCTGCAATTCTTTAACTCATTGCAATCATCCTCTTGCTTTCCATATGACTTATCATAAGGCTTTGGTGACAGTGCCACAGCTATGTAATATCTAAACTACTTCTGAACTGCGATCTGGATAGTGGGATTGCTGCAGTGTCTTTCATTCTGTTTTCAGTAAAATATTCAAATGCTCCCACAGATGCAGCAAATGTTAAAAAAATTGTGGTATCAGAATCTGTGAGCTTATAGCGTGTTCTACCCTAAGCTATGCTCCAAGACAATTAAAGGAACTAGACAGGCAATTTCATACCACTAGGAAGTGCTTTACACCAACATTCTACCACTGAAGTTCCAGTCTCTAACTGTTTCTTCTTATTTTCTGATTACAACTGAAATGTTGATTTATTCCCATAAATTAGTTACATAATAAAATAAAAATCAATTTGATATTAGAGGTTTGATAAGGAACACCTAACACTCTTGGCTAAACTCAAAGGATACCAATGTCAAAACTCCTTCCATAACACCCCTGTAGCAGAAGATAATGAAAGCCATTTCTAGTACATGTCAGTCACCTAGACGTATTTCCAGGTTTGTTCAGCATTAAAGAGCACTTCCCAATTCCATTAAGGGCAGTAGATGTTGGGTGACATTTCAACTGTATGGAACATCTTTATAGTTCAGAAACTACACAAGACATTCGTGTAATATCACTTGATATTTCACTTAAGGTCACAAGTCACTTGAAGATATATTTGTATCTTTAAACAAAGAAATGAAGTATTAGAATATATTCACTGAAACATCATTTAAGACCTCATAAGATTGAAAAAACCCAACCCAAATATATTCCTCTTCTTGCATTATTACTGAATGTTATCTTTGAAAAAACATACTTTGACTTATACCCTGTGGCACTTAGATGCATTAGGCTTTATCAGGCTGCAACACTCAGCAGAATACTTTAAAATATTACTTGATGTTATCTAAAGTGAAAGTAAAAAAAAAAAAGGGTTTGATGTGCACCACCAGAGAACAGGGTACTTGGCAAAAATCCCATGTCTCTACAAAAGCAACAACTGGCTACCTGAAAAGACAGATTAGGTTGTAACATCAAATGCTACTTGGGAAGGCAAACAACACAAAACAGGTTCTGTCAATCCAGTTTCAGGGAAATGCTTTCATTCTGATAATATATTTGACAAGACTATGCAGTTCTTCAAAACATGTATTAGAAATGCTTTATATGCTTTTTATTTTTTATGTATCTGAAAAGTCTGTGTCAATGTCAACAACCACATGATGAAAAAATGAATTATTAGAGGAACAATTATGAAAACAGTGTCACAGTATAACTGATGGAAAGGAGAATTTCATTCTAAGGTGAATAGTATGTTAAATTAAGAATGATTATCCATATTGCTATTCAGCAAACAACCTGCAAGTTAAAGGCCTTTATACAATTAGAAACACAAATCATAGACTTAGACTCTGATGGTGTGTGTTCCTCAGAGCTAAGACTGGACAGCAGTAGTAGAACACAGACTACCTTCACAGGCAGGTCATGGAAAATCTTACTCTTTATTCACTCTCCTAACAGAAGAAAATACTACTTACCGTTTTGTAAACTGCTTCAGTGGGTTTCTCAGGATGAGCAGATCCACTGGCTTGAGGATATTTTCTAACAAACACACCTATTTGGGTACAAAACCCAACATTCTCCATTCCTGTTGGTGGGTGCCCTAAGCCAGTAAATTCCACTGAGTAATTATAGCGACTAGCAGCCTCTAGAGCCCTAAGAAAGACAAGTTATTCCGATCATACTAAATAGTAAACTTCTAATGTGATAACGATGCATTCTTTAACAGAAGCCAGACCCTGAGCCTATGAATTTTCAAGCATAATTTCTCTAATAATAATCACCTTCCTGAAGACAAGCACTGTCAAAACTTTTTGAACCAGAGCTGTGATCATATGCCTACTGTAGTCTGAATCATTTAGTATGGGTAATTTTGACAACCAAACCTTGCTGTTTTTTCTAAAATACCTAGAACATGCATGTTCACAGTTGCTTACTCACCATCTTACATACATTGCCAGTAAGTTAAAAACTACCGATTTTAGAGAACAAAATTATCTGAGAACCCATACAAAACAAACACACCCCAGAAGTACGAGAGACAGGTTAAGAGAAAATAAAAGTGAGGTTTGTCATAAATGTCTAAAGAGTAAAGTCTACCTAATCAAGGTCAAAACAAAATCCATGACATCTAAATGGAAATCAATCTTGTAGTACTGCACATAAGCCAGTATGAAAAAAGTGATGGGGCAGGAAACTAAAATGACAGTACCTACTTGCATCATTCTCCACAAAAAAGTAGTAAACTAAATTATTTTTCATGTATTTTAAAGAAGACTGCAATACTTCAATTCGACAACACAAATGCAAAGACTTTCTCATGTTTGCAGCTCAAAAAATACCACTCCCTCAGAGTTGTCAGTATTTTAATTCACCTATAACCTAAAGCAGAATCTAAATTTACTTTAACTCATACAATTTCTGAACAAGAGTTGGCTACAGATACATGGTATCCATCACTGTACCATATGTTTTCTTACACAACAGCCTGACGGTTGAATGTTACCACAGGATATATATTCCATTCCCTCTCTTTTGTTCTTATTATATCTATCTGATATACATCTGATTTATATCTATCTATCTGATATTGGAGTAAGATACATCTTATGCAACCCTTTATCATGTATACATTTTCCAAAAAAATTTTCCATTGTGCCATGATCCACTAAACTATCCTCAATTTCACTCATGCTCTACTGCTGTGATCATTTGATTCATGTGCTCACGTACTCTTACAGAAAGGTCTGGACTAACTGAGTGCTTTGATTACACAGTGAGCACATTTCTTAGGTTTTCATGAAGCATTTCTATAGCAGGGTATTATTGTGTGAAAAGGCTAATTACCTTATACTTAAAATGCATTATTTGTAATATATATAAAAAGGAAAGCAAAAGTTTTAAATATTTTTTGCAGAGCAGTTCCAGCAAAAGCAAGCCAATTTAACAGCCATCATAAAATGCAAAACCCACAGAGCATGCTTAACTATTTATAACAGCAAAAAAAGTTTCACTAGATCAGTAGGTGTAAAACTTCACTGACACCAAACCAGATACACCAACATCCTGAAAACGTATAGCTACTCCTTTCTCAGATTACTGAACACTCAAAGCTGTCTGCATATGATGTTCAGTAAACTTACCAGCTTTGAAACTGCCCTCTGTTCCATTCAAATTTGTGGTCTGGATGCCTGAATAATGTCACTCCTGGAAGCAAAGGGTTAAATCCAGAA
Source organism: Hemiprocne comata (assembly GCA_020745705.1). NCBI lineage: Eukaryota > Metazoa > Chordata > Aves > Apodiformes > Apodidae > Hemiprocne > Hemiprocne comata. Next base: position 10,922,493 of record CM036593.1, on the reverse strand, counting down.
TTTGGAGTACTGATGACAACTATGCTTGGAGCCATGAAACCAAACACCACTTCAGGAAATTTCTTTAGTTCTGATTCTTCCAGGTGCTCTATTCTGTAAAGGATAAGTTTTAGTATGTCTTTAAAAACACCCTACTATATTTTTAATATTCTTAACAAACAGTAAAAAAATCCCAAACACAAATCTGTACCTTGTAACTTCAAGCCCAGCTCTGCAATATTAGTACTGTGGCTGAGTGACACCTTAGAGGTTTTTGTCTGAGAAAATTTCCTCTTGTATTTTGTACTTTTTCATCAACATCCTTTTTCCACCAGAAGCTAGCATCACTTGGATTTCTTAGTATGGTTAATTCAAGCACAAGTTAGAAGGAAGATGCCACATTCTGCTATTCTTCTGCTTGAAAGGTTTGATCAACTCTGTTTAGAGTATTGATAAAATTCCAAACTTGAACCCTTAACGAACTTTTCTAAATGAGGTATGTTGGCCAAATACTCACAGTTCAATACACGTTACCAAGTCAAAACCAAGCATGCAAGGATCTTTATGGGCAACTGAACCATGATGCAAGGTAACAGTTAGGGATCTTTCAGTAGGTTGCAAATAATCACCAGGAAGAGGAGACAACCTATACCTATAAAGGAATTAAAAATACCATGTCACAGAAAGGACATTAGGACAAGATAAATTGTGCATGTAACTGAAGTAGCTAACATAATACATAGATACTCTTTAAATATAAAAAAGGGTAACTATTTTACAGGTTTAAAAAAATTATTCTTATTATAAATGCTTTCTATGGCTATCTATAATAAGACAGAAAGAGGAGTTAATCCAGCAGTTGTCCTTCATGTTCACAAAAATTTCCACTACATTCTCAAGCCACTTGGAAAGCTGCTTGTAAATTCTCATAGTAACTCAACTCTAGACACACAGTAAGTCTGGCTTAGGCTCCCCTTACAGGGTTTTTGGGGAAGTTACTTGGTAAGCACATTAACCTATTTTTTTTCTGAAGAAAACAGACTGAGAATTAAAAATGTGCAGATTTCATTCTGAAATACTGCATCAGACAAAACACACAATAAACATTAGATATAATAAAAGACAACTTTTCTTCATTCTTGAAAAAGAGCAAACAATAATTTCAGCATCTACACATGCATTGAAACCATATTCATCAGCTTCCAAGAGAAACTTTGGTGCTCCTTACCAGTCTGACCCATGCTTCAAGGATCACATAAACTTTACATTTCAGAGCTTGCTGAGCCAGACACAAAATATTGAGCTAACTTTCCCATTTTGAAAAGTGCATGAGAGTTGCACACACATTTCAAAAATATCAGATTTGCATACGACAGTAATGTCATGTATAAGCATAAATAGATATTACTAATACAATGTATTAGTACCTTTACAAACTCTGTGCCTCTCAGATGTACACACCTTGAAGGCCATTCCATGTCTTGGATCTATGCTACATTGAGTGATGTTATGGCCATCTACAGCCCAGCAGACACTAGGCACAGGTGAAACATAACCAACAAAAATGTGTAGCTCTTCATTTGCCAAGCTATTTCTGCATTTACCCTCATTTTGAAATTCTTGACAAGAAAGGGTGTAACATGTGAAGAGGTCAAGCCAAATCCAAATCTAAAATTAACACAATGCAAGGGCTTACATGTTTTCTTTCATCACACTTTCGCAGACATCTAGCCCAGCTAACACTTCGATACAACGGCAGAATTTCAGCATCCAGAGAAGCGTGCAGTCAGCACATCCTAAATCTGCCACCTGTAAATTAGATATGACACAACATGTAAATGCTGCATAATTACAAGTAATTTCAGAGACTTGAATAAAAATTCCGAATTTATGTAAAAATAACTTTTAAAAGACAAAATAAAGCATTTCACAATAATAACTAAAATTTACAGTTGCAATCAGGATACACATGCATTTGAAAATTATTTTTTTAAAAACCTATATGAAGATTCTACAAGACGTTTTAAATTAATAAACCTTTTGCTATTATGGCTACAAACAAGTATATGTAGAACATCCCACTGACTCACTCTGGATAACATCTTCCACATGAAGGCATAATCCATCAAACGGTAAGGTATTATTTTAAATATTAAGCTGTAGCAATTCTCACATTCACCACTGCTTTTCACCGGACCACTCTCCATACAAAACATGAAGAAGAGGCTCATGAGCAGCCAGGTTAGCAGCAATGGAGCTCTATAGAACGAGTTTACAGGCTCAGTCTGATGTTTAAGTGGGAAAGGCTGGGGATATCCAGACCACCAAGTCAAACATGTAATAGATGTTCTTTCCTGTAAGCTTAAGAGATAGTTGAGGGGACAAACCAAAACCCACTGTTCCTCCTCAGGCTAAGTCAAGGTTAAATCACACTGCTCAGTACTCAGTGTGAAAATCCTGAATTGTTTCTATGCAGTTTAAATAACTACCCTGCAGGTAGATAGAAAGTTTATACTCCTCCCATTTCACATCCTACATCAGAAAATTCAAACCTTTAAATACAGATGCAACACTCCTGAATATTTTCTATTTAAAAGCAGATTATGGTGCTGTGACCTCACAGAATGGATTAGATTTTTATTAGGTACTAAGTATGATGATGTGAACACCCTGCTGGTGAATTTCTCAGCCATTTCTTGCATGCTCCCTAAGACGTTAACATCAGTTTCAGAGTTGAACACTTGAAGGCAGAACTATTTCTCAACTTTTTACATATTAGGAGGAGGTGCTGGAAAGGAAGACATAAAATTGCAAACACTACATGACATTCCTTCAATAATTTAACTTTTCAAAATTAGTAACAAAACAAGAGCTCTAGTACATTGGGAGAGGGGGGGAGGAAACAGGAGAGGTCAACAAGACCTTAAGAAAGTGGAGGAGAGTTAACCTCACATAATCCCACACTCTTAATGTCACTTCTCATTTGAGAACACCCATGCAAATAATGAGCTAAACCTGATACTGTACATGGAACTAACAGCTCTAGAAAGCTAAAACATGCTATGATTAAAGCAGTTTGAACCCAAATTCTCAGTATTAAACTAAAACCAGAATGCCACCTACTCTCCAAAGAATGCTAAGGCATTTTTCTTGTTTAGATTCTCCCCTCTTCCCATCAACTAACATTAAATATATTCACCCTTGAAAAACAAAACACGATCATCAAGGGTCTGCTAAGGCAACTCAGTTTTAATAATAGCTTCTCCACTACTGTTTGGTAAGTGGGTCAGCAGGTTATTGACACATTTCCTGCCTTCCCAAGATACCTAATGCTAACTTTTTTCAAACGTACAACGTAAAAAGACAAAACATACCAACCTTCTTAGGTTTGTATTTCCCCACTAAATCCTTAACGAACTGGTAGCGTTGTTTGTACAACGGAGGTGTAAATGTAGTAATTTCTCTAAACTGCTCTTCATGAAAGTTCTCGTCCATAATATTTTGCTAGTGCTAGAATAGAAAAGTTAACTCTTATTTTCTGAAGTACTTTATACCATACCAAATTACAAAATGTGCTGTTTTCGGTGGTGTTCAATTCACAATTAAACAGGGGTAGACCTGATCTCAGTTCTATTCAGAGAATGACAAAAAACATAGGAATCAGCAAAATTAGGCACCAGCTGTTCCCTCCACATATAATGATGTAAATAACTTTTTTACAAACTACTATAAATCATATACAATCACAAAAAGCCAAGTTTCATAATTTGTCACTCTCCATACAGCACACCTACATTGTGTTTACATAACTAGAACATTTTTAATCCTCCTTGGCTTTTCTGGCAAGGGTGGCAAAATAAAATTTCACACTCAGGTGTCTGCTTTCTTGTCTCTCATCTATTTCAGACAATTTTATATCTAGATTTGTGTATGTATGGCTCAATAAAAGTCCTACAATGTAACAATCAGCAGGAAAGATCTGATTAATTACTATGCTGTCCAAGACAAAAGGTTCTGCTAAGCCTTAGCTTTAGACTTCTATGACCTAAACCTTGTTATTAGTGCCTACATTTTGTAAGTAAAATAACTCAACGTCATTAGTGTCATAACCATTAGCGCATTTCAAATTCTCCCACCTTTTATTAAAAACTGCATTTTCACACACATAAATATTTAACAAAAAATAAACCCTCTAAACCTAAAAATAAGGCCCTAACGAATGATGAATTCGCTCCACCGAAATCACGGCAGTGAAAGGACGTGGCCCTGTGAGCACACGGCTTTCCAGAGCTACCCTCCCAGGCAGCAGCCCCGGGCTCTCCAGCAGGTCTAACGGGCAGCACGTCGAGCACAACCGCCCCGTAAGGTCTTTCATACACAAGTATGAAGTGTGCGTACATACATAAAAACGCACAGAAGCAGAAAACAGGCTCATTGTCCAGGCCAGCCATCTGTCTCCTCAGGAGCAAAGCGCGCCTGTTGGACTGCCATCACCAGTAACTGAGTCAGGAGCCAGCCCTCAGGCATCCACCTCCTCATCCCCTCACGCTCCCGGCCCGCAGGCTGCCCCTCAGCTTTCTCCAAGTTCCCTGCCAGGCAGCCCACAGCTGCCTCAGCTCAGCAGCGCCAGCCCGCCCCGGCCCTCCAGCAGCACCAGAGCTTTCCGGGGCTCCTCCTCGCTCTCCGCAGAGCCCGCAAGCGGGATGGCGGAGCGGCGCAGGCCGCTCGCGGCCCCTCCACGGCTATGTCCTGATATCCTGCTGGCCGCCCGCTGCAGCCATCCCCCTGCCATTTCCTCCTGCTTCACCACACGCCTTCTCCCCCTAACGCTGACCTTCCTGAAGCCACCGTCTCCCCAGCGCCCGGCCCCGCTTCAGGCGGGAGCTGCAAGGGGCCGAGCCACGTAGCGGAAGCGGCTCGCGCCGGTCGCACGGGGAGCAGCAACCGGCTTTCGCTCCCCTCCGCCAGGCCTTAACGTGCGTATACGGATTTCTGAGCCCAATCCGCCCCTTCGAGCGGAATGCTTCGAGGTCGCCGGGAGCACCGATAAACTGCCCCCCCAGCAGTTGGCAGGGCCGCCTCAGACTACGGTTCCCCACTGCAAAACATTTATTTACATCCCTTAATGTAGGGAGGTGTCCTCTAATTCTCTTCAATGCAAGACGATAGATTAGCATCACATGAGCATCCAGGCATCCACCTGTTGTATTTATCTCTGCCAGTGGCAGCCTCTCTCTGTGTGATTAAAAGGTGATCAGTGGGTGGTATCCCTGATTTTTACACTAAAAAACAAAAATCCCGCTACTCCTCGTGCTACTTCTTTTAGGGCCTGCAGACATGTTTGTTACTCTCCACAAGGGGAAGCTTACACTACTGCACTGGTCCAGACATGAAGGGAAAGAGCTCTGCCAGGGTGAGTGAGGTAGAGACTGCAATAAAGAAAATCGGTGCCTTTTGCGGGATTTCATTAAGTGTTTTCCACACGGGGAAAGATTAGTCTCTTAAAGAGCAGGCAGCTGCTTGGTTCCACAGTGAACGTAGACAGGAAAACGTGGCTCTGCGTTTCCTGCTACTATTTCTGTTGACAAGTAAAGCGTTTTGCTAATCACAGCGTGGGGCTGCTCTATAAAAAGGGTAGTGTATAGTGCACATCTGGGACCTAAAAGAACGATTCTGGTAGCGAAAAAAATGTTATCTTAGAGAAAAAACACTAAGGTTTTGGGACATTTTGACTAAACATTCCAACAGGACAAGATAAATGCATGAACACACAATTTGGGTAATATAAATTATTTTTAAAAATAGAGATAATCTTGATTATACAAGAAAAAATAAGGAAGTGCTGAGAGTAAAGGGTACCCTACAAAACAAAACAAAAAAAGCCCACTCAGCTTCAAGGAAAAGTTACTACTCTAGCTGTTTCCAGAACAAGATTACTTCACTGCTATAAGGACACTTCCTTAGTATTAATTTTGTGATTAGTTCTTTAATTTCATGAGACTGTTAAATGGGTCGTTACTGCATCAAGACGGTAGAGTCCTGTGATAATTAACGATGGTTTTGTGAACATGTTTGGAAATCAGCCACAATGGGGAGGCTGAAAGGAGGCTGATGTTATTCCCAGAAAAGTGAAGAGCCTAGATAGCAGAACAGGCAGCTTTGAGAAACTGTTAACTGTCTGGGCCTCAATAACACTTCCCTGCTATACCATGAGCTCTAAGGGACAGAGTAATTAAAGTAAACTACTTTAAAGTAGTTGAAGGGACAGAGTAAGATTAATTCCCATTTCTCAGGTTTTCAATGTTTAATGAAGAGTGAAGATATTCTAATGTTACTTCCAGCAGTGGTTATCTCCTCCTTTTAAAATTAATAATCTAAATTAGTTCTAAGTAGCACACATGTAGAGATGGTATTTTCATGGGTGCTTCCATACAAGCTTCTCCCTGCACCTGTTTCCTGACACACTGAGCACTGTGAAGCCCTTCTCTGTGTACAACTGAGTGTATTTTGTTCCACTATGCCCAGATTGCAGTAATTTTGGTGAACTTTCAGTGATTTTTTTTTTTGCAGTCATTTGACGTTTAGAGTCTCTTGGCAATTCTAACCCATGCGTTCCACCTGCCTATTGTACATCAGATTAAAGCTTGACACAAAAGTACGTAACTAGGGTTTGTTCACTTTTGCAAAAAAGCATGTAATTCAAAACCTTTTGGAAACCTTTGAATAATGAGTTAAACATAACCTGAAAATTCAAATTCCTCTATCAGATATATTGCAGGCACAACTGGAGGATTTTATCTTTTGTTTTCTGTTAGCATTTAAACATACAGTTACCTTCTTAAATCCAGCTGTTTGTTTTGTTCTGGCTTTCAAAGTCACTAACCTAATTATGATTTTTCCATGTCTTTACATAGTATTACTAATTTTATAGAGAGGTGTTCATCTTGAATTTAGCAGCAGGAATAGTTACGAAATTTCTTGGTGTGTGACTAAGATCTCAAACGCTGCTCAGTCACTGCCAGTCCTCAGCCAGAGGAGGGGGCCTCAGAGCCAGCATTAGTTTAAAGTGAGCAGGCTTCGATGTGTCCTGGCCGTACAACCATCACCACACGCTCCTCCACCCAAGACTCCTATGCACTCAACAAATCTGTAGTTATCTCTTAGCTTTTCGGTTAGCGCAGAGGCAGACGACCGCTGCTCTCCTCTGGCTCTGCCCCGGCCTCGTTACTAACGACAAGGGTGACCGATAGGACCAATTTCCAAGTTTGCCAAGTCGCCAGCTAAGGTGATGGCAGCTGTCCCCGGCACACGGCTGGGGTCCCTCGCTTCTCCCGGCCGGGTTCTCCCCTCCTGGATGGCCGGCGGCCTGCCCGTCAGGCGCCGCCCGGCTCGGGGCCACCCCGCGGCTGAGGAACCCTCAGTCGAGGGACAACGCAGCTCCCAGCATCTCAGAAGGAAGAGGGGCGAGCTAGCGACAGGGAATATCCCCCCTGCCCAGCTCTGTGAGGCGGCGGGATGAAAGGAGGCGCAAACCTAGGCGCGGCAATATACTAGGGCGCGTGGAGACACTGAAGCGCTGCGGGAGACAGACAGTGCCTCCCGCTCTTCCCCTTTCTCCCGTCCCCGCCCCGCGCTGCCGCGCTCTCTCGCGGGGATGGATCAGCTCCGCCCCGGAAAAGGAACCGTCACTTCCGCAGAGACCGCCATCTTGTCAGCGGTTTCGAGAGGCAGCGCCCGGCCCGGCAGCCCGCGCTCTGGTGTGGCGCGGTCGCTCCTCCGCCTCGCAGGCCGCGTCCCGTCTGCCCCACTACGGGCCCGGAGTCGCCATGGCCAACAACAGCCCCGCTCTCGGGGCTGGCAATTGCCAGGGGCAGCAGGCGGCCCAGCACCAGCCTGGCGCCGTCCCGCCGGCCCAGCAGCAGCTGCAGAGCGGAGCCCCCAAGCCGGCGGCCTCAGGCAAGCAAGGCAACGTGCTGCCGCTGTGGGGGAATGAGAAGACCATGAACCTGAACCCCATGATCCTAACCAACATCCTCTCGTCGCCCTACTTCAAGGTGCAGCTCTATGAGCTCAAGACTTACCATGAGGTGGTGGACGAGATCTACTTCAAGGTGAGCCTGCGGGCCGCGCCCTGGTCGCCGCGGACTCCTTGGGGCTGTGCTGGCTCCTGTCCCGAGCCTCCCTGCGGCTGGGGTTACTGAAGGGGGAAGGCTTTGATGGCGGCCTGGGGATTCTCTCGTGCCTTCCTGACCCCTCTTTTGCTGTAAGGGATGGGAGCAAATCTCTTTTTGTCGCTTAATTGTGGGAAACCAAGGCGTTTTCTCTTCCTTACAAAATAAATGTGTTTCGTGTCGGATTTGAAATTACGGAGTTCTAAGTTAGTTTTGAAGTGGGCGGTGTGAGCCAGGGCAGTGGGGTATGAAATGGCCGTCGAAGGAGTGTGCTCTCGGCGGGAGAGTGTAAGGAGGGGACCCGATCTGCACGCCACTGCTAGAGACGTACTCGCCGCGGCCCAGCAGTTCCCGACCTGCCGTGTAACGGCACAAAATGTGTGGTAGTGACCGTAGGTGGTTTCAACAGGAGTTTGCATGCGGCCTTCTTCCTCAGTCAGAGGTTAGGTGTCCCCCCTCCACACCCAGTCAAAAACTAGTTCATTTTAGGGCTTCTTTTGGCGTTAGGTACGATGCATTAGGGAGACAACTGACTTTTATCGGTGCACCCATGTCTCGGTTGTTGTTTTGTTAGCAGGATTGAATCAGTTTTGCAACGAGGCTTCCATCAAGACAGTCTCCCAGGTAGAGGTATGCATAATTAATGCTCATCAACACAGCCACACTCTTTTCCTGATCATGAGAGCAAAACTTACTCAGGCTGCTGTGTTCAGTCAGCTGTATTTTGGTGGTTATTGAGATATTTTTCTCAGTTGAACTGATTCTGCTTATAATGTTACTGTATCCGTTAAGTTTCAGTATACTTTGAGGAAAAGAAAAAGGGTAAAAGGTAGTATTTTTGTCTCATTTAGCCAAGGCAAGTCAGGTTACATAGGGCACTATAATTCTGAAAAATAACTCCATGGAAGTATTTTGAGATTTTTTGCATTCTTTGCACTTATTAAGACAGTGCTACTGTTTTTCCTCCTAATGACAGCACTTATCGGCTGTCAGAGCAGACTATTTAATTCTCTTAGTACTTAGAGTAACATAAATTGTCAACAGAGCTTCTTTTCAGTTAATTTACCACTTGCTGCATATAAGATAGACATATTTCATTCTGACTAACAGAATACAAAAAACAGCAAAGTTTCTTTTTGTAAGTGATAGCAAGAGCTGAAAATTGTATAAAAGAAACATTTTCAGAAAATTGGAGAGGTTAGTGTATTTTACATGGACTTCTTCAGATGTGGTAAAAAATATTTGATGGGATTTGTCTTCTTAGTATTGGTAGAGCTCAACTGCAGTAGGTCAGATAGCTCATTTCCTTGTCGCAGTGTTTCATTCCGTAAATGGCTTAATTGGGGAAGCATTTTGACATACCATTAAATATCCACTTATTAATCCAACATAAATCAAGTTTTTTTTACTGAACTTGACAGCTATTCTGACTCAAAACTGCATGCCAAATAAAAACTCAGCCACTTACTCATGAATAATAGACGTGAGGAAGAAGATAACTTGACAGTTAAGGTACTTCAGTGATACTAAAAATATTTTAATTCTGTTAATGTTTTAATATTTCTAAAAAATCGCTGGCTTTTTTTTAAGTCAGTCTGATATCCACCACAGCAGGTGTATTTTTCAGTTTATTTGTCTTTGAGAACCAAAATAAGTGGCTCACTTTAAAAAATTGAAGAATGCTGGCTGCTGGATTATCAGGAAATGCAGTCTGAAGTCACACTGGCAGCCACTGACAGGGACCATCTTTGAAGATACAGATTCTGTCTAGATATTGGAATTAATTCGCTTGTAGTTCTGGTCTCCCATTTCAGTTCTGTATCTGGGAAGTGGATGACTTACTCTTTCTTTATCCCTGATCTCAGCATCATGTGCATGTCCTCAACTCCATTTAATCTGTGTACTTCCAACAAGTTAAGCATGTGAAGCAGTCTTTGTAGGATCAAAACTTTAAACAGTCTTTTCTGAACTGACTGTTGTTTCCAGGGCTTTGGGCTTTTTATTGGTCTCTGTCTAAACCAGCATGTTGATATTGTTGTGGTCAATAAATGAAACTAATTTAAACAATTGAAGACTACTGTTATGATAGTGTCATACTCAATCCTTTGATTAAAAAATATTTTTCATTTCCTGTGAGAAGCAAAATGGTAAACGATCAGAAGGCTGCGCAGTATTATTTACGTAGTATTTGTGGACTTCTCATATGATGCTGATAATACAGGAAGTCATAGTGGATTTTTAATTCTGCAGTTTTGGCATCTCTCATGTTTGTTATTTGGATAAGACAGCAACTGTAACAAAAAAATCTCCAAGCTGTTTGTGTATCTCTGATTTCATGTAATTGTGTTCATAATTAGTTTTGTTTCATGTACTGTTAAGTAGTTGTAATTTGTGAACTATGGTACGACTTGTCCACAAACTCTTATCCCCAGTCCATTGTAAAACCACTCTATCTATTTTGTCTTGCTTTTACTTTTTTTTTTTTTTTAAGGTGATGTGCTTAGGTAATAGATTTGTTTGTTGAGCCAGGCATTACTTCTCTGAATTTTACAGTTTCAAATATAGCTTAGGTATTTCTGTGGTTCTTTTTTATTACTCTTATTGTCAAATTTAAGGAATGATGTTGGTTAGCTATGTTTATGCACTCATCTCTAAATGGATGCCAAAAGATTTTGATTAGCCAAGCTTTACTCCTTAGTACTTAGGAACTATTTTATCGAAGAACATGACTGCAGTCTACAAGAAAAAACACTGGCTTTTTAGATTAAAATTCTACAGTTTATGGACATCTTTCGTCTTAATTGTATATGATAGAAGTATCTTGCTAAGCTTACTGCATAAATGAGATTTCTGAATATGAGACTGAATATTTTGGCTTCTGTAGCTATTATCAGCAGGTCATACTAAACGTAAGAGACAGTGTAAATAAAGGTAGTTGTTTAGTAGCTATAGAAAATAGTAATAATGGGTTCTAGTCAAAGTATTTGAAAGCACATGGAATAGAGCATAAGTATGAATGCTTGTTTTTTTTTTTAACATCCATTATTTTGGCTGTAGTTTCTTAGTGTGGTAATTAAACATCAAAATGCTTTGCTTTAATGACAAAACAGACTTGATCTTGAATTTGGTAGGAGAAGACAAGCTATTTAGGATATCTATTTTTTTAAATTAGTTTTTTATAGACATCTAAACATTGTGGAGGTTGTAATTGCAATTTTCTTTCTTTCTTTCCTCCCTACCCTTTCAGGTTACACATGTTGAACCATGGGAGAAGGGCAGCAGAAAAACAGCAGGCCAGACAGGGATGTGTGGAGGGGTAAGTAGAAGTACGTGCCTTCTTAAATTTTTCCTGTCTGGTAAATAAATTTCCCAAGCATAGTTAAATATGCTTGTATGTTGGCTCACTCCCTAGATGTAAAAGGACTTATTAGAAATAGCTTGTCTATTCCCTTTGCTTCCAGAGCTGTGGATGCAAGGAGTGTAACTTCTTCCCCATAGTTCTGTTTGGAGATTAAGATTTTATTCTGTGTTAGCTCTCATATTCTTTTGTAGATTTTGGTAACATCTTTGTGACTTCCTGCGTTGTTTCCTAACTTCTTATCTTTTGAAAGGTGCGTGGTGTTGGAACTGGAGGAATTGTGTCTACTGCCTTTTGTCTGCTCTACAAGTTATTTACACTGAAACTCACTCGTAAGCAAGTGATGGGCCTTATAACTCATACAGACTCTCCATATATTAGGGCTCTTGGATTTATGTATATTAGGTAAGTATCAATATAATCAACTAATGACCAATTTAATATGCAGAAAGCTGTATTAAAATTTTACATTCTTTTTGTACTTAAAGGTACACACAACCACCTACAGATCTATGGGACTGGTTTGAATCCTTTCTTGATGACGAAGAGGTATGTCGGCGAGGGTAATAATTTGTTTTCTTTTGTTTCTTTTCATGTTACTACTTTAGGTTTAAGCACTGTTTGATAAGGTTTTTCTGTATTTGAATGTTGTGATGTTATGTTCTTGCAATTGCATTATAATTAGTGTAGGAAGCAGGTCTGAGCTGGGACCCGGGTCATTTTTCTTGGATTTCAAAGAATCAACAGAATTTTCCATTGGTTACAATGTTATGCATCAAATATTACAGGGCCACATGAAAGACACTAAAGCAGAATGCAGACAGTAGGCTGTGTGAGTGTGGCTTCTGTGTGGTTTATCAGAAAATACTTACTTTAAAGCGAGATACAGTAGGTCCTAAGAGTGCAAAATTTGTATTTTTCATTTATTACTGGTACAGGGGGAATTGATGCTCACATAAAAGAGTGGGAAGTGTATTGTGGAAACCAGTATTCACCTTGCAAAGTAGTACTGCCAGAAATTTCTGTGGTGGTTATTAATGTACTGGAAAAACTAAACCCAGGATTTCTTCAGAGGAGAAACAAACAGCCTAATTACTGCAAAAGGTGGCATTGTTTCTAGTAACAGCCTGAAAGTCTCTGCTAGTGGGGCAAAAAAGAAACCCAAGTTGCTAACTGAAAAAGTTCAGTGAAGAGGCTGCATTATTATGCAATCAGATAGAATATCTTTGGTACCTCAGTTCTGATATACTGTCTGGAGAAACAGAGTAGGAGCTGTGGGTGAGGTTTCTTGGTCTATGAAGTGGAATATACAGTCTGCTACCTACTGTTGCAATGTGTATTTATTGAGCAGGTTTTAAATGACATCCTAGATTTAAGAACGGAACAGGAAGGATCACTTGCACTCTTCAGTGTGACAGTAGGCATCTACTTAAAGAAATTTCAAATGTTGTAGTTGCAAATGATGACCGAATGAATACATGTATTAAAAATAGTGTTAATAATACCTGTATCTGACTGCAATACAGTGTATTTATTTTAAACAGCTTCTTTCATGCTAAGTATCAAACACACTGTGCAAAGGAAACAGCTGTTATTTCAGGTAAACCCGTGTTATTGTATGTTTGTACCAAAGAACAACTTTCCATCTTGAATGCATTGCTGTGATATCCTCCTTCTCCCCCAGGTGGTGCTAGTTAATATAAACTACACTGCAATGTTGCATTGTAACAGGAGGAGGATCGGGGTGGCTTCATTTCTTCAGGGTCCCACAAACAACTTGCTTCCCAGGACAATAAAGTGGTCATAAGTGCGATTCATTGTGCAGGTCTTGACTGGCTCGTTATTCAAGGCACCTTTTTTAGCTTATACTTTTCAGTTTTTACAGATATTTGCTATCAGCATATGTTTGTTTATTGTTTAAAATTTCCCCATATATTTTTGGAATTGGTGTTTCTTTCCCAGTTGCTTTTAGTAGCTTTGTGTTACAAAGGAAAAAGTGCTTGGGGCTGCTTTCCTTAAGTTTCTTACCAGTCCGGGTCAGGCTCAATAGGATGAAGCAAATTTATATATATATGGAGTTATTTAAACCTACAGAATTTTTCTTTTCCCCTCCAGTTATTAAGTATGTGGAAGCAGTTCCTCTTTTGTCATGCTGCTGTGAAAAACTTCCCAGGATACAGAGTTACTTTTCAAAATGCTTCTTATGTTTATTTTGTTTAACTGTACATGCTCTCCAGGTGCTACGTTTAACTCCTTTTTTGTCTTCTTTAGATCTCTGCAGCGATTATATTTGGAAAAACTGTATATCTGAACACTTAAATGTGTGTGAGTGCAAGCAGTTTTACATTTAGATTTTCTCTTCCTGTTTAGATAACAAATCTCACTTTCCTTGTGTGCTTGCACTATAGGTTTGGGACTGACAATAGCTGACTAACATGTCCTGAGCTGTGAGAGGGCATAGCAAGAAGGCCTTCATGCGGTAATGACCCTTTTCAGAGACAATGGTCATCATGGATTATGCGTTTCCAATTATTTGTTCATTTATTTATTTTTTTACATATTTCTAAATTAGAAAACTCACTGCTTCATGGCAGTTGGTTTGCTATTGCTTCCAATTCTGTTAGGTTGCCATTTTGTACTAGAGGATTTTCTATGATCATTTTTAGACAGGCAGTGATGCTCTTAATTGATTTAGGCCACAGGGTTGGGTATGATAGTATGCAGTCGTACATCCACAAAATGGAGTATTAAATGTAGCTTGAGAGGACTTCTCAACTTTGTGGCATTTAAATACAAGATCATACCATATAACCAGACTGTGTAAGGGGATTTAGCGTTAATCTCTTCAGCGACAGTCCCTTACCATCCAGATGGCTGCAGGATTAGTATGTGCCTGCATGCATATATATATAAAGTCCTATTCCCTATTTGTAACATACTGCTAAATCCAAAGGGTGCAGTTTGAATTTTTCTGAGGAAATGTATTAGAATATGAGACAAGTAAACTTTCATAATCATGAGACTTCAAGAGGGCAGTAATGTAGCAGCATTTATTTTGAAAATGAGTAAAGAATATTTTTGACCATCAGGATATTTTTTGCTTGTATTTTGTAGGACCTGGATGTGAAGGCAGGTGGGGGTTGTGTTATGACCATCGGTGAGATGCTTCGTTCCTTCCTCACTAAGCTTGAATGGTTTTCCACGTTGTTTCCAAGAATTCCTGTGCCAGTCCAGAAAACCATTGACCAGCAAATTAAAAGCAGACCTAGAAAAATCAAGAAGGATGGCAAGGAGGGAATGGAAGAAATAGACCGGCATGCAGAACGTAGACGGTCAAGGTCATACATATGTTCTTTTGAAAATGCATGTACTGCTTATTGCCAGAAACATGTTGTCTTTTCACTGAGATAGGTTTTAAGGCAACAGGCAGAACAGTTTATGGATTCTAATGGAATAAAATAATCAGATTATACTTGGTGTTTAATATTAAATACAGACTGTGTAGATAAAGTATAAATTCGTCAGAGAGGGCCCCTTAACTTTAAAAGGTTATGTTTCATATTGAGTATCTTTTCTTTTAAAAGGTCTCCAAGACGATCTATCAGTCCCAGGAGATCTCCCAGAAGATCCAGAAGCAGAAGTCATCATCGGGAAGGCCATGGATCATCTAGTTTTGATAGAGAATTAGAAAGAGAGAGAGAACGGCAGAGGTTAGAACGTGAAGCTAAGGAGAGAGAAAAAGAAAGGCGGCGATCTCGAAGTACTGACCGCACACTAGAACGGAGGCGAAGCAGAAGCAGGGATAGATACAGAAGCCGTAGTCGAAGTCGTGACAGGGATAGGGAGCGGGAGAAAGAAAATGAACGGAGCCGAAAAAAAGAGAGGGATTATGATAAGGAAAGAGGTAGTGAGAGGGAAAAAGATCGATCTAGAGAAAGATCAAAAGAAAGGAAAAGTAAGGGTGATACGGAAGAGAGAAGGCATAAGGATGACAAGGATGACAAGAAACACCGGGATGACAAGAAGGAGTCCAAAAAAGAGAGAAAGCATAGTAGAAGTCGGAGCCGAGAAAGAAAGCATAGGAGTAGGAGCCGAAGTAAGAATACAGGTAAGCGCAGCAGAAGCAGGAGCAAAGAGAAATCAAGTAAACATAAAAATGAAAGTAAAGAGAAGTCCAGTAAACGAAGCAGAAGCAGAAGCAGAGGAAGAACAGATAGTGTTGAGAAGTCGAGAAAACGAGACCAGAGTCCCAGCAAAGAAAAATCTAGAAAGCGTAGCAGAAGCAAAGAACGTTCCCACAAACATGATCACAGTGATAGCAAGGACCATTCGGACAAACATGATCGTCGAAGGAGCCAAAGTATGGAACGAGAGAGCCAAGAAAAGCAACATAAAAACAAAGATGAGACTGTGTGAACTCTTTTGGAAGTGGATCACATTGAATCCTATAAATGTTTGATTAAATCCTGCTTATTTTTTCTTAAAGTTGAGATTGTGCAGTAGTTGATGAGCACTCTTCTCCAACCTCCCTCTAGGCTGCAGATTGTAATTTCCTATTTTGGGTAGGGAA
This sequence comes from Hemiprocne comata, assembly GCA_020745705.1. Classification (NCBI taxonomy): domain Eukaryota; kingdom Metazoa; phylum Chordata; class Aves; order Apodiformes; family Apodidae; genus Hemiprocne; species Hemiprocne comata. Next base: position 10,906,415 of record CM036593.1, on the reverse strand, counting down.
GTGCCTTTGTAAACCCATTCAATGCATTGACGGTTTCAATCAATTAGTTTAGTTTAATTTGTAATGCAGATACTGTTCTTGCATTTTTATTGTTCAGATGTTTCTGAAATGTACAGTCTGTACATATGTCCTGAAAATGTTTTAATTCCTTTGGCACGGTTGCCATGTTGGTTAAATTTGTACGAGGCAATAAACTGCCACTAATTCTACTTTGATTTTGTAGATGTGGAATTATGGTTTGTATCCTGAAATAAGCATGGCTGTGCTTTACATGGTAGTATGGCTTTTAGGGATGGATCTTGATTGTGTATTATAGCTGAGATATTTATGTGCATACAATGTACATTGAGGACTGCAGATTTAGAACTAACATTTATGTCCACTGTACCTGCTGGGTTTTTTCAAAAGCTCTTAAAATGTATTATGTTGTTCCTCACCACTGGTGTTGAATTGAGAGTGGGCTTTCAAGGAGATAGTGGTTTTGATGCAAAGATTCAGATTATGTTTGGGCTTGTTTAGTAATTCTTTAGAAAGGCTACCTCAAGTGGACACTGTAAAGGTTGATGGATGAGTACTGGAGCCATCTATGCATTTTATTTGTTTGAAAAAAAAAATCCATGTAAGCTTCCTTTTTTTTTTAAACACAATTTACCCCTTTGTGGTCTTCTGATGTTTATAAACAGCAGCTATACTGTCATCTATGATAATCTGGGGCTAATAAAGGCATTTAAGATGGGAAGAGGGAGGTAGGAAGAAGAAAATTATTACAAAGGATTTCAGTTTCAAGCTTCCAAAGCATTTTTATAAGTGTAAACACTTAAGAATTACCTGATAGTGTTCTTTTTTAAGTCATATTTTCTACAAATGGTAAGGATTGCAGTTTGTGCTGAACATTTCATCTGGCAGATTTCTTTTTTTTTTTAAACAGGTTGTTAGAAGCAAAAACCAAAATGCATTATAGAAGAAAATAATATCCTTAAAGTCCAAGTCTATTTGATAGATTATTCTGATGACTTGTATACTAAGTGAGGAGAAGCATCTGGAATAAACTCTCAATTAATTCCTTTGTACTGAGTGTCAGCTTTTCCCTGCATGTTTATTGCCAGTTGAAGAGTGTTTGGGTTGCTCCGTGTTTCATTTTCAGACTGAGTGACACTTAGTAGGATAGAAGATTTTATGTAATAAGTACCTTATAAGGAAGATGTAGCTAACAAATGCAGGAGCCCCAAAATAGGAAGAACATAAAGTGTGACTCATTCGTGATCATGAAGTGGTCTGAAGGTAGAAATAAATTTAAATTTGTGCCTTTTTTGCTTCTGTGTGATGCAGGTCGTCTAGGCATGATACTTAAATACTAGGATATTTTTAAACCTCCAGGAGAAAACAACAGTGCTTGAATTTCTTACAATACACTTCAGTCCATAGTATTCAAAGAAGTAAAAAACTTGGATTTTTCTTCTTCCCTGCTTTTATTGTTTACTGAATTGTTAGTCTTTCCTGTGTTACCTTAGTGATCCTTAGTATTCAAAATCTGTTAATACTCAGGTTGTTCAGGTATTATATTTTTGTTACCTGATTTTAAATCTGAGCTTGCAACAAAGCTTAAGCTTCAACAAGTAAATTCCATTGCAGTGCAAAACTAAAATACTGAGTGGCCATGTAATATGGGAGGAGAAATACTCGTCTGTTTAAGAAATGCCATGGCTAATAGAATATTACAATGGTCTTTGTAGTCTGGCAGGAGATTGCATGGATTCTGTCAAAACAATGAGAACAACTTTACCTTATTTGCCACTTAGAAGACTTCTTTTGGTCTTGCTAGTTTTTAACCTTCAGCCTGTTGAGTTTCTGAAACAAGTATGTTCTTGCATAGAAAGGCTGCAAGGCCAGTCTTTTGTCAGGGAAAAGGGATTACCAATTTCCAGTTGTTCCTTCACTGCTCCTCATCTGCTGCTGTTGTTGGGAAATACAGTTAAAGAATGATTTATTTGCAGGCAAAAGCCAGGTAACTGAGAAACTATATTTGCCCTGAAAGGTGAGAGAGCCACCTAAGTATAATAAAGATAGTTAACATTTTGATACATTTTGTGCAAAGACCAGCCTGTGCCAGTATCTCTTACAAGTGCAGTTATTTAAGAACTTCTATTTTTCAATTAAATTCTAAATTTTTCATTTAATTTGATCTGTATTATGTACTTGAGCTAGCAGTGTAATGGAAAGCACAATATTCATAACTAACCAAGACCCATTAAAGCGATTTAAACCAAGACACCATTTTAAGTTACCATTGGGATTTAGTATCATGCAGCTCTAGGGTTTGGATCCAGGGATGCTTTAATTCCTTTTTGTCTTTCTCATGCCATGCTATTTCATGTGACCTTCCTTGAAACCAGAAGGAACAAATCCACAGCACTTCTACAAAGCAGCTGTGATCAGAAATTGTAAGATGAGTGGAGTGTCCAGTGCTGAATGGTCTGATGCAGTTGCTGGCAGTACAGCTGCAGTGGGCGTTTGGCTTGGGACCATTAGAAGAAAATTTCTGCGATTTTTAATTGGAAGTATTGTGAGAGTTTTCCAAGGAGGTATGGTTGCAGAGCTGTCTGACAACCTGCACAGTTACTCTTCAGTTCTCAGGGTAAAAGCACTCTGAACAGTCTCCACAGTATGCATGTGTCCATAGTTACCTAGCTGGGATAGGCATTCCACTTGAAGTCTGATCTGTCTGGAATTTCCTGTGGCTCCAGCAGTAAGTACTTATCTGGACTAATAATACTAATTTGAGAAATACACCTCTATTTTGTTTTTATCTTCTGAAGATGCTACTCAATTAGTTGACCAGTATTTCAGATCCTTGGAAGTAGCAAACTGGCGTTCTTTTATTTTAAGGCAGGGTCAAGGCTTTGGACTGAGAGATTCACATCCACCTACTGCCACGTAACTGCAGGTAATTAGTGTCAGTACAAAAGGACGTTGATGTAGGGAGTGTTAACTGCTTGAGGGTAGGAAGGCACTGCAGAGAGATCTGGACAGGTTAGATTGATGGGTTGAGGTCAACGGGATGAGGTTTAACAAGACCAAGTGCTGGGTCCTGCACTTTGGTCACAATAACCCCAAGCAACACTTACAGACTTGGGGAAGAGTGGCTGGAAAGCAGCCCAGTGGAAAAGGATCTGGGAGTACTGGTGGATGGCCAGCTGAACATGAGCCAGCAGTGTGCCCAGGTGGTCAAGAAGGCCAATGGTATCCTGGCCTGTATCAAAAACTCTGTCCAGCAGGAGTAGGGAAGTGATCATGCCCCTGTACTTGGCACTGGTGAGGCCACTGTATTGAGGCCACAGTTGAGTACTGTGCTCAGTTCTGGGTGTGATGGTATAACAAAGACATTGAGGTCCTGGAGTGTATCCAGAGAAGAGCAATGAGGCTGGTGAGGGGTTTGGAGGGTGTATCATACAAGGAGAGGCTAAGGGAACTGGGGTTGTTTAGTCTGAAGAGGAGAAGGCTCAGGGGAGATCTTGCTGCTCTCTACAACTACCTGAAGGGAGGTTGTAGAGAGAGGCTGGTGTTGATCTCTTTCCCCAAGTAACTACCAATAGGACAAGAGGAAATGGGTTTAAGCTGCGCCAGGGGAGGTTTAGGTTGGATATTAGGAAAATTTTCTTTACTGAAGGAGTGAGGCATTGGAACGGAGGTGATGGAGTCGCCATCCCTGGAGGTGTTCAAGAAGTGTTTAGATGTGGTGCTTCAGGATATAGTTTAGTGGTTGTGGTAGCTGGAGTACGGTTGGACTCTATGATCTTGAAGGTCTTCAGCTTTCCCTCCTCCCAGTCCTCAAGCAGCCACGATTTATGTAGGTAAGCACAGATGTCATTTTTCCAGCTTCAGGGAAAGAAAGAATGAGAAAAGCATTTACAGAGAATGGTGTTATCAATCACCTTAACATCCAGGACAGCTGCAGGAGAACAGCAGCAAAGAAGAGATGATCAATGCTGGGGGGGAAGGGGAGAAAGTCAGCAGTGACTTCCTGCCATCCTTTTGAGACAAGGGCAGTAAATAGTCCAGAACACCAGTAATTTTGTTGAAGAATGAGCAATTTTAGCTAGCAGAGAAATAAAGCAAATGAACACTGAAGAGTATCTTGATCTGTTTGGATTTTGAGGGCTTTTCTGGGAATAGTATTAGAAAAGGCTTAATAAAGTTAAATTTACATTTATTGTAAATGAAGGGGAGGACAAATCAGTTTTGATAGTAGGAGAAGACAACATGAAGTTTCTGAGGTAAACATGATTAATTTTAACAAACCAGTTATATTTAAGATATACAGGACTGATGAAGCTTATCCCTCCAATCCCAAAGATTTAAGCAGCAGGAAAGTTTGATTAATACATCCTAATCTGAATTATGACTCTTATAACTTACCTCCTTATGTGAACCATAATTTCCATCTAGGTATGTTGTTCTGCATTGCTCTTTCCTCTTCTATAAATCACTGTAACAGAATTCAGAAATTAAGACAATTTCAGTTATGGAAAAGCACTATCTTGAGAAATGTTTGTTTTAGTGACTGCTGCTTTCAAAGTTGTTTCTAGGAGCTCATATCTGCAAACAAAGCACAAGCCTATCCTGTTGAAACCCCTGACAAAATAAGGTAGAACAGGCTGAGGCAAGCCACACTTTTTTTACTGTTTTAGAATCAAAAATCAGAAGTGCCACTTAGTTTCTCATTTGTACTGGGACATGGCGAGGCTATAAAAGATAAGCCTGTCTTTTATTATGTGTTATCAGATAAAAAGCAAATCTTATTACAGTGTAGACTGCATGATGGTATACAGGCCACAATATAGGTAAGATTTTTTTTTTAATTATACATTATAACATGGGCAGGAGGGCCAAGACAAACCTGTGTAACACTAACACAAGCCTTGACTATCTGAAACATACAGTATCTGCATCCTATTTGGAGTTACATGATGCTAACATGTTTTAGAAACATCTCTTACCCATTCCAACAGAGCTTCCAGAACAGGTTACTGAAATGACATGGGACAGTAGTATACATGTTAGGTGTCAGGCTGTAAGCTGGAAAGCAGTAGTACTCTGTAGAATAGTCCAAGCTATACAACAGTGCAATCCCATCAGATAGCAGTAGTTCTAGAATGGATTGAATTTATGCCCTGGAAAAGGAATCCCGAGGAAATTACTAACCCTTTACACATTTTTTACTTTGAAAATGTGCTAAGGATTTGTTCACAGAAGTTATTTGTTTCATGTGATCTAGATGAAGCAGTGTTGGCTGAGAAGATTACAGCCCACAGCTTAAAAGTTGTCTCTTGCTGAAGGCTCTCTCATCCTTGTTAAATCCACTTCTGAGTTGCTAACATGGATGATCTCTAACTCATACCAATGAGAAGTCAAAAGGAGGCAGGTTACATCAAATAATTAAGTAAATAATGTTGTGTCTTTAAGGTAGCACATAATAACAAAAATGGTTTAGGTTTTGCTTATGTGGACAGTTCATCTAATAAGTCAGGAAACAAAAACCTCTGACATGGCAGTGGTGCTAAATGTGTCCTGACAAAGCTGCTACCTCCAAATGGTCTGTGACTGTATCTTAACTTATCTTAGAGGTGCTACTTTAGCTGAATGTGGTTATTTCCTTTCTAGGTAGCAACTAGATTTAGCCTAGGACAGTTCTCAGCCTAGGGCTAGTCCTTATTGCTATTTCCTCACAGATTTCCCCCAATTGATTTGTGACAAACCTGACACAGTAGGATAGATCTGTTACTCCTTACCTGAGTTTTAAGCTTAGAAAACTGGCTTTAGAACAAGTAGTTCTGGTAAGAGGAAAATGCAAGCTTACTGCCTCAGCCAACAATATATACACTATTGCAAGCTTTTCTCACAGAAATACGAAGAAAGTTCAGGCTGATATCCCTGAAATTGAAAGGTATACAGCTCAGTTCATGCACTAAGTTCAGAGGCAGAAAGAACTATTTGATGACCACTTATGAATTGAAATGGACTTAATGCATTTGAAATTAAAGAAATATATGTTAAAATGCCATAAACTATATAGGATCAATGACACATACTAGTTGTTAAGCTCACTGCATCAGAAGGTTTACTGGATCCAGCATCATTGTATGCTGTGACAGAAATATAATATTCAGAGCCACACTGGAGTGATGGCACCATATAGGAGGCAGAAGATGTGTTACAGCTCAATTTCAAGAGTCCACTGAAGGCTGTCACTCTGTAAATTAGAGCTCCTTCTGCTGGGATCCAAGAAACAATAGCTCTTGAAGCACCACTATGAAAAACTTCTTGAACATCCTCTGGTGCCCTGGGAACTACAATATATCAGATTGGAACACATAAATACAACTTAGCATATGGCCTACAGACACGACCTTTTTCATAACTTGCAAAATTAATACAGTTTTTGTGGTGCTGACCTTACCCTCACTCATATTAAAGTGTCATTTTTAAAAGACTTAGCTCTAGTTGTTCACTGTCACAAAGCTTTCCATTGAAACTGCTTGCCTTATCTGAGTATTCATTTTTCACAGTTAGAAAAATCCTCAAATCAGTCTAAGCTTCTGTAATCCTTACCCAGGTCTGTCCTAGGTACAACTCTGGTGGTAGTTAATGGTATCTTTGCTGCAGTAGTATTCATTAAACATAGCCATGTCATCTGAGCTTTCATGAACTTCGAGATGTGGGTAAAATTGTATAATCTGAAAATCTGCCCAATGTATCTTTGAAAAACGTAACACAATCACACATACACATACATACTTCCTGGTGTGTGCGTGTGTGTATATCTATATATATAGATATATATTTTTAATGCTTGCTTGGTTTCAGAAAGGAAAATTTCTTACTTGTTCTTTGGTTACATGTGAAATAATCTCCAGGTATCCCATTGACATTCCAGGCATATGCCTTGATAGTATAGGGAGTTCCTGGATCTAGATTTGTAAATATCAAGGAGGTGTTGGTGGTGTTCCCCTTCAGCATTCTGCCCAAACCATCTGATCTCATGAGGGACACCAAGAATCCAACTGACATATACACAACTTTCCAGCTCACCTCAATGGAGTCACAACGCGGAGAACTAACAGACAGAACTGGAGCAGCCAGGACTGTTGAGAAAGAGCACTGATTATGCTTTTGGCTTTTTGGCAATACTGCCTGAAAGGGCCAAATTTGAAATGAATACAGAATCACCAAACTCTGAGACAAATTCAGGGACAACAAAGAAAGAAAAATAAATTCACGCAAGACTGACAGAATAAATATGGAAACTAATTTGGTGCATCCATTATATTAAAGGTTTTGTAAAATGAATGCAACTCATATGCAAAGTATGAAAAGTTGAGTGTGTAGAAGAATGAAAAGCTCCAAGTTATGTCTTTTGTTAAAATAAAATACATACATTAATCTAAATTCTAGTAAAACTTTCTATTAAACATTTAACTTACAGTACCGTCATAAAGTAAACAATTAATTCAGGCTCTTGTCCTTGTCGTTAATTCAGATGGACAAATTCTAGTCCTCAAAAACTGAAAGGAGAATGTGATCAATACAATTTAAAATCCAAGATTATAATAACTCAGTACTGGTACATGCCTGGGCTATACTGTTGGTTTTTTTTTTGTTAAAAAAATAAAAAGGATGCTTGCATGAATGTTTTCTATTATAATATAAGGTGATTATAACATTACAGAGTATGAAATAAGAATAGGAATTTGAAAGTCCACCTGACTTTTGCTTTTCTGAAAGTTGAAGGCTGGCTTTTTTCTCCTGAATGTATAGATCTGATAGTGATTCTATATAAGGTGGCAGGTTTCAGTCCTGTCACTGTGCCTGGAGAATTCGTAACTACAGTTTCAACGAAGGAATCTCCATCTTGTGCAGTCAACAGGTAACTAGTAGCTCCAGGTACTGCTCTCCATTCCACTGTGATACTGTTGCTCAGTTTTGAATAAGCTTGGGCAATAACAGGTACGTCTGGAGCTAAAAATGAAATAATGATACACACACTGAAGTTGGGGAACTCAGCCCTGTGAAATGCTAAGTGCTCCGAACAGTTCACATGTAGGATGCATGGCCTACGCTTTCTTTGAATGTTTACAATTTAAGTTAAAAAAAGTTTAAGTGAACAGTAACAAAATAGAGAGTCTTGACATATTCTAGACCAAATTTAATCTTTCAGTAAAATATTCTAGTACCCTTGAAATCACTATTAAAAATGACCATTATTTAACCTAGGTTGCACTGCAAAGTCTTGCTCTATAGCCAATTAACTATATTGGCTGTTTTTAGGAAGCAATACACAAAGCAATTTATTCGAAGAAGAAATGGATGTTGTGCTCTCTGATTTATTTCTTCCTTTTAAAATATTGTCTTTAGTAATAATTGATAAAAATTTCTGTGCAGGAAATCCATATGCAAGTCTAAGGGAGGTGCTTGCTTAACTGTCCAGCAGAGAATATATAGCACATGTTTTATATAAGAAATAAATTACAGAACATTAATTATTAGAATCTCTTATCATAACTAAGCTCGCATACCAGGATAAACACTGCTTTAAAAAATATATATTTTTTATTATAATAATTACATTTATAGGAAAGAAATTCTGCTGAAAAAATAATTCTATTTCTAAAAATTATCAGAATCTCAACAGAAATGTTCCATGATGAAATAAAAAAGCATTCCTATTTATATAAATCTTTCTTCAATATTCATCCATGACTTCTATGCTACAAGTTCTTTTGTCAATGAAACAAAAATACTGTTTATCAGCATCAGTACTGAAAAATATATATAGCTTCATATCTGCACTTGTAATGAAAGGGTAGGTGATTTGGAAAGCTGCAGTCTGAGCACGCTGTGCACAGCAGGTTAGGGAAACATATATGCTAAAAAACAAGGGAAAAAGGAGCTAATAATGCTGATACTGAACTCAGCAGCAGACTAGCCAAAGCCTTCAACAGGAATGGCAGCTGTTCTCTACCAGTACAATGAAACATCACGGATAAAATCCCAGTCCTACAGAGGTCAATGAAAATTATACTTCACAAAGTTTCTCTTACTAACCTGTAGACTGCATAATCTGTGTTTCTGCAAGAATAACTCCATTCTTGTCAATGACTTCTGCTTGTATAGCATAAACGGTATTGGGAATTAATGAAGTGAGAGTTCCTTTAAGTGCAACATCACTAAAATGAGCCAGTAATGAATGGTCTACACTACTCAGAGCTGTAGCTGTGACTCATGAAAACTTGGGCCACCTGAGACAAATGCTTCTTGATGTCACATCGTATGTAGACACAGAGAAACCTAAAAAAAAAAAAAAAAAAAAATCAAAAAACAATTTCAGTCATTCCCAAACTTAGTTAAGTCTTGACAAGAATACTGTTCAGTGCCTTATCAAGCATCTCTGTGGCATAATTTTCAGATCATAGGCATTCCACTGAATTTGGAGTACTGTTTCCCTTGTTCACTTTTGTAATCCATTAATTACTGTAATAACTGCTGCTTGCTCTCATAATACCACATTGTGTTGATGGCTATTTTTCTTAAAACCCTCACATGTTATAGTCTAATTGAGTTGGCTTTTTTTTTTGGGGGGGAGGGTGTTGGTGTTTTGTTTTAATTTTAAAAATGCAACAAATAATTTGGTGCAAATATAAGACAGTTTTAATTCTATTTGTAGCACAATTATGTAGGTTATGAACACAATTTGTTCAGCTGAGTGTTCTCCCTGGTTCACTCTAGTGTCAAGGCATACATGGTCTGTCAGAATCTTGTGCAAGTGTCCAACAGAATCAAGACTCCTAAAAATTAGGTTTAAAATTTATAAAGATATCATCATAGATTTTTAAAAGCTGAATCAAACTTGAAAACAGTATTTGTTTATAAAGCTGCTAGAATTTTTACAATGTTTTATTAGAAATCACGTGTTCTCTTCAGACCCATTCAAAAATTAGCAGGCAAAACCAAAATACCATTTTGAGGATTTACCTGGAAAGGAAGATGCAAAAAAAAAAAAAAAAAAAAAAAAAAGAAATACAAAGTTAAATATTTTATTTGGAAAATCAAAGAACAAATAACGTTAGTAATAACACTTTAAAATACTAAATTTTTAACACATTTTTCTGATATGATGTATTTGCTCAGATTCTTTAAGCACAGAAAGTTTATGCAAGCAATGAGAGCTGGTACATGTATGCAGATTATATTGCTTCTTCATTTTCTTCTTTGGGTCTGCCTAATTGATCCAGTTCTAATTTGCTGACAGACTTCAAAAGACCCTGGGTCCTAATATATTATTTTATTTTTCAGTCAATTGGAAACCCCACAAAAGTGTAACAAAAAACGAATATATTAGTGGTCGATAGATAATCTCTACCCTAACTTTTAGTTTATTTTACAAAGAGCACAGTACCATTCTTGAAAACCGTTTTAAAGCAAATGAATTGCACTCACCATTTCCAGGCAGCTGAAAAGCAGTTCAATAAATATTAATGATTTACTTTTTGCACCACACATCTTGTCAGAACTTTGTTCCAGCCTTCACACGGGGACGAGCTCAGGCCAGCACTATTCCGCAGCAGCGCTATCACTGTGGGTTTACTCCCCGGAACGAGGGGAGGTCGCGCTGGGGTAGGTCGCGCTGGGTGAGGCTCTCCGCTCTCCTCTCCTCCCCGCTGGACTGCAGCCTGCCAGCCGCTACCGAGCCATGGTGAAACGAGTCCCACACAGCACTGAGCGTTTAGGCAGGCGGGTGGTGGTTTTCTCCCCCTCCTGTCACAGGACGCAGTTTCTGTACAGCTTATACAAGATTATTAAAATAATTAAGCTCAATGTAAAATCGATAATTGGTGTGCATCTTATCATCTATTGACAACTTTGTCCACTTACAAGGATCTTTTTTTCTGTCAGGAATGATGCCCTCGTCGTGCTCCCCTTCTAAGGGAACACCGCCATACCTACTGGTGACCACTCTTCCCCATCCTTTCGTGTTGTGGAAGGAGAAATCTTCCTCTCATTTCTTCGTATTCGTACCAGCTGCTTTGGTATCCTTTGACAACACGTCTTTATGTCTTCGAACTATAACTTCTGACAGACAATTTTAGGCGTCAAGAAGCTGTATCTTTCTATGAACTTCAGTGGTTTACACGAACGTAACAGGGAACCTGTCGACCGTTTTTATGAGGGAGCCACGGTGGCAAGGGGAGTTTCACACCTCGAGAGGACGCGAGACAACAGCAGGTTTCGCAGAGGGTCCCCCCGCCGGGTGGTCTCCTGGTCTCCCTGGCTGCTCCCCACACCGAACTAGGAGCCTGCCTCAGGGCTCGGCAGGTGGCTCCCGGTGTCCCAGGCACACCTTCACACGAGCAATAGGGCGCTCCTTCCTCAGCGGATGAGCCCTGGTCATTGAGTACTTCCCAGCTAGAATTTCGGATCTCAGCATCTCCGAGAACGGCGCCTTGCAGCTAGTACGGCTCCTGATGGGCTGGCACACGAGCAGGCTGCGCACCTCGCCGACGCCCCCTGCTCCGCCCGCTGCCGCTGAAGACGGCGCGGCAGGTCTGGGCGGGGGAGCGGAAGGGAGCGGCGCTGTGGCAACACCGCCACCACCAGGAGGCAGGGCTTGCGAGCAAGATGGCGCCGGCGGTGCGGGGGCTGAAGAGCCTAGTGTGGCAGAGTGAGTGCGGGGTTCTTCTCCGCGCCCCCTTCCCCGCGTTCCCCAGGGTTCGAAGCAGCCTGGGGCCGCTCGGTGGGCCGCGGCATGGGCCGACAGGCCGAGACGGTTCACCGCCGCCGCTGCTGAGGCGCCGCCTCCTGTAGTCCGGCGTTGGGGTCGGGGGTCCCCTGGCCGCCGAGGCTGGAGATGGGGTCCGTCCTGCCGCGTCAGGAAGGGTGTGAGGCGCCGCGCCGCGTGTAGGAGCTGAGGCGAGGGGCCAGGCCGGCGACGGGGGAGTGTGGCTGGGCCCGGGCTGTTCCGTGAAGGGTGTGTGGCAGGGGCTGGAGGTGGTTGCTCTTCTTCGGCTGTTTCAGCTACTGAGTCGTAGGGCTGGTGGGAGGCGGCCGCCCCGACTTGCCGCGGAGCCGCGAGTGGCTAAAGTAACAGCACCTGCATGAAAATATTTTTGCCTTATTCTGAGATAAGGGTGAACTCTACTAAGATACAGGCAGCCATGCTAGCTCTTGAAGAGGTTAAGCTGGAATCAGCCCCTCAAGGACTTCCCTGTGGCTTCCGAAATGGCAGTTTTGGAGAGTGCTCCCGGCTTCTGAAGGGGCTCTCTGGTTGTTTGTCACGGATTGGCACTGCCAGCTTTGTGTTGAGCTTCACGGTTTTCAGAAGAAAAAGCTGAAGGTATCCCCAGGTACTTTCGTAAATGAACGGCAGGTTTTTATTACCATGTTTAGGAACAGGTTCTGCTGGTGTTTGGTACAGAAAATGAAGTAACTACTGAGTGTCTTAGGGAGAAGGGCTGATAGTATTCCAGGTACTGTAAGACCTTTGGGCAAAGGCATTAGTAACCACCTTACGCCGAACTTAATTGTACGGAGGTTGTGACTCCATGCCGCTCAGCCAGTGTAGTGACTGTATGCCACTGAAAGGGGAAGGTCCTGCTGCCTTCTCCTCTTGTTTTCCTTTTCTGCTCCCACTTGCAAGCTCCAGCGTGCTTGCTTGTGTTGCTGGAAGAGAAAATAGAAAAAAGGGAGAAAGAGGAAAGCAGACTGTCCCTGTGATTTTCAGTCCTTTGTTACTGACATCTACCCTGCTCGTATGAGTTAGATCCCTTTGTTTAAATCTTGACCTTTAGAAATCCCTACTTTTGCTGCTCTCCTTGTCCTCTCTCGTTCTGATAAATCATTTGTGTCTTTGACTATAATGCAATTTATTTGTCGTGAGGTGTTTTGTAAAAGACTTGGACCTTAAAAGCACTAGTGCCTGATAAAGGTGTATAAGGACTTTTGAAAATGGCGTTGCTGCTGTGGACAAATGCATGAGGAAGAAAGATTAGAGTAATGGAAGAAGTTTGAATAATAGAACATTGCTAACCTATAAAAAGGAAACAGCTTCTGAAAAGAATGTTTTGTTAGATAACTAGTTACTCTTGTCTTCCAAGACTACAAAAATTAACATTGATGAACTAAGTTGTAGACAGTGTCTGGCACTTTGTTTATGGATAATTCAAAGCCATAAATTGCTTTTCTAATGTTTGAGCAAACGTGGGTCTTTTTTAAGGCTAGTTTGTCTGAGACTAATGTGTTGGTGATGCTGATGCATCAAATACCTTCTTGTCAGTGTGTATATTATTCCTGTTTGGTGAATAGGCAAAGAAGCTGTACTTGTCTTGTATGTACATGTGCTCTGTTATGGTGCTGTTAAAAAAAAAAAGCTTCTTTCCACTGTGATAGCCCTTTCTGTAAAGCGCAACTTTAGACTGGATCTAGGCAGAAGTGTAAGAAAAGATTGCTTCACCAAAGCATGCTGTCAATGAAGTTCACAGTTACAGGAGTGCAGAAGACTACCTGTATTTAGAAGGCAGTAGTTTGTGTGGATTAAATGATAAAATTAACTGTGTACTGAGTCTCTGTGTATAATATATTTACTTCCGTAAGGAATTCTGTCTTTAAATTCTTTTACAAGTTTAAAATTTGTTTTAGACTTGTATAATAAGATTCTAGTTTAGCCATAGATATCTGTATTTGTTTTTTTATGATTCATCATTTCTGTGACTTCATTTTCCGGAACACTTGCATACAGTAAAAGCTGGATTAGTCCTTTCTTCAGGAAGTGTGTTATAAATGGGTCATTAACTTTGCCAAGGTGTGGTGTGTTTTGCTTTTTCTTCCACACAGGTATTTTGTAGTCTGCTGTTCTGTTAGAGTCATGTGTAGTTCATATCAGGGTCAGGAAGTAAAAGCAGAAGAAAAATGCTTAAATTAATCAAACATATTCAGAGATGAGAAAATTAGAGAAAGTAGGTGGGAATATACGGTTTGTATGAAATTTGTAAGATGGAAATGAGAGTTTAGACCAAAATGGAGCACTAATAATTCCTGGCATTATGATTGGTTTTGGTGCATTCAGAATGTTTACTGGAGACAAATGAGATGATTTTGAGACCCTGTAAACTAGCTTGGGTCAGTTATTTGGATAAATCAGCTGCATGCTGAGGACGAAACAAATGACAGTTGGGACTGTTGCAGGGGCAATTACACAGTATCTAGTACACTGATAGTGTGGAATAACTTTTCTTTTCAGGATGGAAGAAAGCTGACTTGTATTTTTGGATTCCAGAAATTAAGTTCAAGACATAACTGGCTTATGTATTTGTATGTTCTGTTTTATTTATAGGCAAGTAGGTTAAAGGATTATACAAAGAGTATATTTGCGATTTTGGACAAGGCTCTCAGGTGCTTAATGTATTAAAAAGTACTTTCTGTGTAATGCTAAGAACTAATTCCTTGGTAAGAATGTTCTTAGAAAATATGAAGGTTAATGAAATCTTCATGAGGCTACAGCTTGGTTCTTATTCCTTGTGCACAGACAGAAAAAAAAATCTAAGCAAGCAATACCCAGTATAAAAGTGACAGAAAAAAAAAGTGCCTGTATTACATCTTGGATTCAGGTATGGCCAATCAATACATCTTTGTAACAGCCATGCAGTGGTGACTGTTCTGCAATTTTATAGACAGTATATCCAGAGGAGTCATAGGAGTTTACACCAGGCTAAGCAGACCTAGGACATGTTGAAAACTGTGGATTATGTATAACAGGAAGGGTGTTGAATTGGAAGCAACATGGACGAGAAATTCGAGGAATGGTAATGGATATCAGGAATTGTGTAAGCAGAAAAAGTTTCAGGAGAACTGAGCTTGGGTTTTATTGTTTAGAAGCATGAGCAAAATACACCTATTTCATCCCTCTTGAAACATGTGCTTTTTGCTTAAATAGCTTTTAGACCAGTATTTTTGTCAGTTAGATGAAGCAGAGTTAATGTTTCCAAAGGTGCTATGAAGAATGTCAGTGCTGCAAAAAGTGACTTAAGCGTGTTGGAAAGCCAAAGCATAAAGTACTCATCTTTCAAAATGAACTTCTTTTGTTAGTGTGAAAGGATTTATAAAATATAACCATGAGGAGCATGAAGTGTGACATCTTGGGAGTGTTGTGTGCTATGGAGTGCTAGAGCTGGTGAAACTGAAATGAAGTGAAGGCTGGATGAGCAGGTAGGCTGCTCTGCTGGAAGAAACTGCCGAATTCTAAGGCTCAGTAATATGGGTGTATCCATACAATACATCCAGAAATGGAGCATCTTGTAATAACATTATGACAAAGGAACTTGGACATGAGTGACTATATAAATATTTATAAACACTGAAGAAACAGGTATACTTTTTGTTGTATGTACACTTACTATTTTGAAGCTTCTTATGGTTCTTTCACTAGGCAGTAATCACAAAACGTGTGCTGGATTTGCTCATTTCTGTTTTAGGCTTTTGTTTCTGTTATTTTCATTTTTTCATTTGTGAATAGAGTTTGGCTATTTTAATAGCAGTAGTTATTGGCTTAATCTGAAATTCTGTTCACTGGGAAAAAAAAAGGAAAACAGAATAATCAGACCTCTTTATTCCTGTGTTTATAAACATCAGGTTTTAAACATTTCCCAAATCTTCTGACTCCTAATTAATACAAACCACTGATGTGAGATCCAGTTTGCTTTATCTTGATGACCCCATTCCTGTAAGTTTCAACTCATAGTTGAGTTTGATGATCTTTAAAATCTGTGGGTCTTAGCTGGATGCTGACTCCTATTGCTGAATCCTGTCCAAGATTTTTAATTTACTTTTCTCCCAAAGTTGTCAGAGCAGGAGAAGATAATGGATGTTTTTATTTAAAGTAACTTTCAATTCCTGAAAGAACTGCTATTTTCTTAGGCTTATTTTGAAATTCTAGAGAAAGAACAAGGACATCTGAAGCTTGCATACATGTTAAAATAGGTCTGTTTGGGAATGTGTTGGTCCAGCTGCCTTTTCTTAGAGTAGCTTAAATTTTTTGAATGTGCACAATCCAATTAGTGGAAGAGTTCACTGAAATAAGATAAACCAAATGAAATATTTACAGGCTTGTGATCATTCAGACTGATTTCTATGGATCTGGTTAATATTAACAAAAATGAAAAATTTAGCTACATCTTTTTGAAACAGACTGGGACAGTTTGCAGTCAAGAATTCTGTAGGTAGCAGTTTTGTGTGTGGTGGTTTTTGTTGCGTGGTTTTTGTTTTGTTTTTTTTTTAAGTGTTTAAACATGAGTTTAAATGAGTTAAATTTTTTTTTAGTAATAATTTGATTCCTCTAACTGGCAAACTGCCTATCTCTTTTTCTTCTTCCAGAGCTAAAATCATCAATATTTGATGACTGCAGAAAAGAGGAAGAATGGAAGGTATGGTTTTGTCATAATTTATGTAAGAATGTTAGAATCACTTTGACCAACTGATCTGTATCACTTGATACACAACAAATAAGTGTCATTTAAGGGCTAGCACTATTAACTTAAAATTGTTTTCTGTAGAAGTAATGGATTTTAATTCTGTTAACTCGGATCTCTGTATAATACATAGTGAAAAGTCTAACGGGTAGCTGAACAACAAATGGTTAGTTGTCTCAATTCTTCTAAGTTTTGAAAAAAATTAGAAACTGTTTCTGTTCATCTTTTCAAAGACTTGTACCTAATTAATTTCAAAATTACACCACTAAATTAGGCAGGAATTCAAAAGATTTGTGTCAAAGTGAAAATTTTCTAGTAAGACTAGTGGGGGCAAGCTGTTTATTTAAGATGAAGCTCATCTTTTGGAGTCCTGTATATGTGGAGCTACCTTCTGATGCTATTTGAAATTAGTTTCCCACTGCAAAGTTGCTATATGCAAGGGGTGAAAAGATACGGAGTAATAAAACAGATACCAGCTTCAAATTTTCATGGCAAGTTGTTAAGGAAAGAACATGAATTTAATACAGCTGATTAATTTATGTAAAAACTTGTGATTTTTTTAATATATTTAGATAATTCTTTTAGATGATTACACTACTAAATTACTGTCAATGTGCTGCAAAATGACCGATCTACTTGCAGAGGGTATCACAGGTAAGCATAATTCTTTTTAATATACAGATGGCAATATCCTGATAAGAAAAAGAGAAATAATAAATTCAGTGGTACCCTTGCAAGAAATTGTCTTAATTTGATTGATGAAGACAAATAGCTATGGGATATTACCCTAGCAGTCTTTCTGGCTTGTACAGCAATTACCCGTTTATGATTATTTTTTAAATGAAAAATCAAATGTTTCTCTTCCCAGGAGCTAGAGTTTGATTTTATTTTTTTTTTTACATCTTTTTGCTAAAGATTGCTGTAAGGTTTTTATTGATGGTTGTTGTTGGTTTTGTGTTTGTGTCTTTCTAATTTTTGTTTGTTGGGGGTTTCATTTGTTTGTTTTGAGGTGTTTTTTTGGGGGGTGGGTGTTTGTTTGCTAATGTCCAGGGTTGAGTAAATGAGAGAGTTATCTGTCCCAGAGTGATTTTTAGGATATTATCAGTCAGTTGAAGTTAAGGTATAACAAGAAATCAGTAAGAACTAGGGAGACATTCTTAAAACATACAAGAATAGGCAAATTACTCTGCATTTTTTCCTAATGTGTCCTGTAAATAAGTAATATTTGCTGCTTTGAATTAATTTATGCTCATTAACAGTAGAGTTAGGTTACAAAGCCAGAGAAACTTAAGTACTGAGACAAAATGAGAGCAGGAGACAATAGATAAACTGATGAGAGGTGTTCACAAGCAAGTGGATGTGATGGAGGCAAGAATTTAAATTTGAGTTCTGTGTTGTGCAGATGTATTTTTGAGTCTTGTAAAAACGAGAGCTTTCAGTAGTGGAAAAAAACCTCAACAACTAAAAACCCCCCAACAATAAAAACTTGAAACTAAATTATATCAATTATTACTTTAACTAGAGTAAACCCATTAGCAACATTGACAGTAATTAGATTACCAGTTTTCAAAAAAAATCAGGAGTAGTTTCTACTGGAGTGGAGTTTCTCACATGCTGAGTTCCTTGATGTTGGCCACTGTCAAAAGTGAATAATAGATGGAGTGTGATAGATCTCAGTTATGCAGTATGCTTGTTTAGATAATAAGGCTTTGTATTTCTACATGTATTTTCAAGAAGTGTTTTTGCACTTTTCAAAGTTGCCTTTTATGATTGACCTTTCTGTAATGTTTATTACTGTATCATTGTGCCTGGTTTTGAAATTGAAATTAATACATAAAATGTAAAGATTCTAGTTTTTAATTAGCTTTAGGTTTAGGTTTTTACAAACACTTTCTTTTAAGTAAGCAGTATTTAGACTTAGTTATTTTTCCACAAATAACAAGTCTTACTCCAGCAATTCAGTATATCATAATCTTTCTGGAAGTATAATGGCAAAGCTGCATACATTTCACTTTTTAGAGTGTATTTATAATAGCAGCAACAACAGTAACTACTACAACAACAATTTATTTTGTTTGAGAAACTTGCAGTAAGCATGTACCCCATTCATCAATAAGAAACCTTTTATTTCTAGTGAATACACTACTGAAAAAAATCTCCACATCCAAATGTCTGGCTTTACTTATCTTCCTTCTTCCTCCCCCCTCAAAATGACTGAGCAACATGAATTTCTCTGCATTCTCAAGCTAGCGTACTGCAACACTATACAGTAATGACTTTATTAAACAGAGAAAACCAAGAGCTGAGTGAAGCTGATTTGCTGAAAATGTTTAATTTGTGTCTGCGATTATATTGGAACAGAATAAGAAGTGCATAGGAAATAAGCAAAGGACAGAAGAGGCTATAGTCCAAAATGATGCTGTGCATAGTTTTCTTCTCCCTCTCCTTCACTGTCCTGGAAAAGGAACAATCTTGCTGAGGCAGATGTTGCCATATCTTTCTGTATGATGGCAAAACTCATCTTGTGTAGACTTGCCAGGAATAATTTAGTCCTACAAGCTTAGTTGACATGAGACTGAGGGTTGAAGAAGTCTTGTAGAAATTTGCTGTGTTTAAAGTAATAACTAAAAAAATCAAGGCTCTCTTGGCAGAAGATAGGTTCTTGACAGTAATTTTGTACACAAATTGGTTGGTATTATTTTATCACCTCTATACTAAAATATGTACAGTGCTTTCCTTACATATGCATAAAGCTCTTAATTATCAAGATGTTATATTGCTTACTTTATAGTGGTGGAGAATGTGTATAAAAACCGTGAGCCTGTCCCGCACATGAAAGCAATATATTTCATCACTCCCACCAAAAAGGTTAGTATTTTAAAGAAAGTAGCAAGATCTTTCCAACTGAAAAAGCAATCTTATTTTAAAATATTTATTTACTATGTGTAACTGTGCAGTACTTCAGTTTTGCTTTTTTTGTAATCCTTAGTTTTCCATGATGAAAAGAAGATGCAGTGTCACCATAGAGAGTACATTGCAAATGTGTACCTTTTGACCAATGGAGGCACTGTTTCATTGCTTAGCTATTTATAACCTCACTGAAAGCCATGTTGTGTCAAATAATGATGCAATACATTGAACGATGGGATTCAAAGTAATGACTCTAATAAGATGACTCTTACTGCCTTCAAATTCTTGAGAGAATAAATCTCACCACTGTTACAGGTGGAAAATGATGCAAGTATTCTCCTTTGTTTGCTCCCTAAAATGATCTTGTTGGCCTGTAATTGTTATACTCGGTCTGGAATTAAAAATCTTTTAATTCAGTGTTCTCATATGTTGATTTGCACTATTCCTAAGCAAGACTGGGTATGTAACGGGGCAGGAGGAGAGGAGGGCGAGAAGCTTTGTCTGGTTTTGTGAGGAAAGTCAAAACACTAATGTTTGTGGGTTTTTTTTCCTACTCCCTTAAGTCTGTAGATGGACTAATTGATGACTTCATCACTAAATCATCGAGCAGATACAAGGCAGCATATGTGTATTTCACTGACTGTAAGTAAGTTTTTGTGTTGTAATTTGATAACTTGATGTATTTAAATAAGTAAGCTTCTCAACTTTCTTTTCTGTAATCTAGTACATGAAAATTTTGGGTCCTGTTTCTTGAGAGAAGATTTGAGACTCAAATAATTAATATATGGTTATATTTAGGTTGCCAGAACATGGTCACGATGCTGTGTGGCAATAGTAATTGCTTTCACAGTTACCAAACAACTAGATAGTTACCTGCCTCAGCTTTTAATTTAGGCAATCTAGTTTTATTTTTCAAGTGTTCGGTCTTCTCCTATGTTGGAGAGTGTGAAGGCAGACAGTTCAAGTAAAATTGTGTATGTCATTTAAGCAAAATAGTACTCAAAAATACAAATACATGAGAATTTGCTGCAAGAACGATGTTTTGTAGTTGGTTGTTTTAGGTAGTTCCTTCAGACCTGTGAGCCAGCTCTTTAGCCATCGCCTGAAAGAAGGTGTCTGCTTAGCCTTTGTGTGGACAATATGAATTGCGAAGCGGAGACAATTAGTGCAAATGGGGCTAATGTGATTGTGTGTTCCTCTGCACTCAGGCAGCATGACTAAAATGGTGTGTAAAGGAGGGCAAACAAAAACCCCAATTATGCTGCTGAAGGCAGAGATTGAGTTGAGGCTCTCTCTGTGGCTGTGAATGGTGCATATCTGCTACCGTATCTTCTCAATGCGGTTATTAGATTACTATCAAAACCTCTTGTTTTTTTGTTTCATTTTATGTTGGTTCAGCAATTCTCATTCTGGAAAAATACCACTGTCTTGGTGTATGTTCCTTTGTTGCAAGTGTGCAAGCTTTCCTTTAGAATATTTGCCAAAGCTTTTCATGTGGAGAGGAGTTAGAGTAATAGCTCTGTCACTTAAGTCTGTGTAGTATTCATGCCATCCAAATGTTCCTTTAAATTCAGTTTCTAGACTGGGATCCAATGTAGCCTGCAAGTGTAGTGGACAACATTTGAGAACTATAACTAAATTCCATATTTCTCTGGTTTTTGTTGCTTGACATACACATTATTTCTCCTGTTAACCTTTTTGTAGCTTGCAAAATGGTTTTTCTCTCCCATATGAGAAGAAATAGCAGAAACTTTTGCTTTTTTAAAATCAATATTCTTCACTGCTGCAGATTTGAGTGTTCTGCAACTTTGCTTTCCCAAAGCTAGTAAAAAATAACCAGTGATGCTTCTTGAGAAAGATCTCGAGCACAAAATTCACACATTCTCTTTCACTTTAGGAAGATATGGCAACTTTTTTGTATGTTACTGGTACTTAATTAAGAATTGTCTGTGTTCTGAGTCCTGTGAGTTTTAAAGTGAGTTAGCAGCTGGAACATGCACACACTTTTTTATACTTAGAATCTTTTCTTTTTCCCTAGTTTGTCCTGATAACCTCTTCAATAAAATTAAGTCTTCCTGCGCAAAATCAATTAG
This sequence comes from Hemiprocne comata, assembly GCA_020745705.1. Lineage (NCBI taxonomy): Eukaryota > Metazoa > Chordata > Aves > Apodiformes > Apodidae > Hemiprocne > Hemiprocne comata. Next base: position 10,884,898 of record CM036593.1, on the reverse strand, counting down.
GAGATGCAAGGAGATCAACATTTCCTTCTTCCCATATGAGTCTCAGGTAAGTTTCATTCTTTATCTCACCAGCAAAAATAGTCTGGAGAGGAAGAAAACAATGAAATAGAATGTAGCTTTTTTTTTTTTTTTTAAACTGACAAACTGTATGTGAGACCTAGTGTTGTTCTGGCATATTTCCAGTGCTTGCCTGTATTTTTCAGGTGAAAATGTTCTCTTGTACTTAAAGTTTTATTGCTTGCATTTGACCTCTTTGCAAGACTTGGAGTCAGTTCAAGTAGAGAGGTTAGAGAAGCAATGTATTCCCCAAGAGAAAGGAAGTATTCTGGCTTGTCTTTAGTAAGCAGTAAAGTTTGTTACTGCTTATACTGAGTTGTTATTTTGACAGGCTAGGTACGTTGGTGCCTAGGAATAAGTAGAACTAACTACCTGGTGAAAATCGGAGCAAATGGATAAAGAGAACAACAAAAACTGTAACAACCAGGCAAACTTCTTACTGAGAGGAAAACATGGAAATCTGTGTTTTCTCAAAGATTTGAGACCACCAGTGGAAACAAATGAGTGTTTTCCATGTGAAACCACACACTGAGTATTTGTTGCTCATGCACATCATCAGATACAGAAGGCTGAAATGCAGTCTGATACTCATTAATACAGTGAAGCCCCCAAACTCTGTCCACTACTAGGAGTTCTAGAGCTGTGAGTATTTGCCAGAAGTTTTTCCAGTGTTCTTCCAACCTTATCAACATACCAAGGGTCAGAACTCTTATGTATAGCAGGTTGCAGGTGAACACAGATGAGATTGCTGCTATCCATGTCTTACTGTGATGCAGTTTTCTAGTTTGAAGACACAGTCCTTTTTATAACAAAGCCATCAGAGAATAATTAGTATGGTGGTTTGTTTTCCAGTAGTGTTGATCTTCCCAAGCTTTGTTTCAAACTGGTTTTGGAGTTCTGCTAAACCTGCTTTTAAGAAAAAGTTTTGTAACTTACTCCACCGAATAACACATACAAAAAATTTTGTTGTCCTGGTTCTCTGGAAGACTTAGCACGAAAGTAGAAACTGGAAGTACTTCTCTGAAGTTGAAAATAAACATCACTTAATCTCTTCTTGTTTTTAGTTTAGTTTTGCATTCTCAGTGCTGTGGGTTATGAGAACATTTTGAACTCTTAGCAAAAGAACAGAGAACGTTAACTGATTCTCCCAATTTGAAATCCCTAGGCTTGCTTTCTGTGGTGATAAGAGTAAATAATCAGACTGAGCTCTGGGCAAAGTCCAAGTGCTTATCTGCTCAAATAGAACATCTTTATCTGGATGGACATTCTTCTTTGGCTCTGTAATTACAGAGTCCACCTGAAGCTGGAGACAATCCATTTACTGACAATGGGATTGTTTCCATGTTTGCATTGCATTTACTGAACTGTTAAAGAAGTTTTTCTTCTGTGTAGTACTAAATATCTTTGTATGTATTTAAAGAATCTAAATTCTTGGAGATGAAGTCTTCATATAGTAAATATACAATATGTAAACACATTTTAAACACATTTAGCTTGATACCTTCTGTGGTCATTCTAGTATTGCATTTTATGTCCCTGTATGAGACACTGGATGGTATTAAGTTCTGCCTGTCTTGGGTCCCTCAGTCTGTATAGACAGTAAGCAATTTGCAAAATACAGAAATTTACATAGGGGAGGAGAGTAACAGGGGAAAAGAATGTGAGAACCCAAAGCAGATGAGCTCAACGGGACAGAGAAAGAAAACTGAGTGGGTGTTTGTTTTTTTTAAAGTATATTATGTATGACTTAGTTACAGTGCATAGTTGTAAAGTATTAGCAATTCTTTTACCAGATATTTTAGAAATACACAGTTTAAGCCTTTTTTTTTTTCTTGGTTGTGCTTTGTATAGGTGTTTACTCTCAATGTCCCAGATGCATTCTACCGCTGTTACAGTCCAACTCTGGAAAAGACAAAGGATAAAGATGCTGTAATGCAAGTGATGGCTGAACAAATTGTTACCTTATGTGCCACACTAGATGAGAATCCAGGAGTGCGATATAAAAGGTGAGGCAAAAATAGTGTTGGGCTGTGTCGTTGCTTTCGCTTCTTGCGCTTCCCACAGTGTTTGGTAGTACTTGGAGGCTGCAGCATAGTTCTTTTTATTGTGGATTAACAGTTTTTAATCCACAACTGTGAAATATGGAATGTTAGGAATTTGTGAAGTGTAGGCAGAGCAATGAATTATTTCTCTGTGTGTTTATATAACAGTACTTACTATATCTTTTCTTATAAATTGTTGTGTTTGGTCAGTAGGACGACACCCTAATATGCTGCATTCTAATACACTGCACGCGTAGTCCTGTAGCAGAACTGCTCCTGTTGGTGATTTTGCAGCTCCTCTTGGCATCAAGGAGTTCATAAATTGCAGAGGAAGATAGGATCAAGATTTCTTTGTAGTACCCCTATTGAGGAGAATGCCCCTTCTGAGCTTTGATAGAGAGTACAGAGTAGTAATTACTTTTGAGGTCAAAGTAGGCATCTGAAATGATGTTCAAGAATTGTATTACTTGGTGTAACATGAAATGATGCCTTTTTCTCTGCAAAAGTAACAAGGAAATAATTGCTTGACTGTTTTTTTTCTTTTCTCTTTGTTCTTTTTTCTTGTTTTCTGCCTCTGAATGAGACTTTCAGGTGCTGGGCCATATGCCAGCTAATGTCAGTCTTTTGGCTGAAGCTGTTTCTACTGTGTGAAATACCTGAAGCATTCAAAGAGTGGAATCATAATGTAAGAGTGAAAATATATTGGAAGCACTTAGAATGGAGTTCAGAAACTGCTCATGAAACCAGAGGATCAATTTAGGGAGTTCTTTTTGTTTTAAAGGTAGCATTTTATTATTTGGAGGAAGAAATTTAAGTTATTTTTGCATGTTTCCTTTTTTCCCAGTGGACCGTCTGATAATGCCAGAAAACTTGCACAGCTTGTTGAAAAAAATCTTGAAAACTACTACAAAACTGATGAGAAAAGCCAAATAAAGGTAGAAAGTATGCTAAAATGTTTGCTTCTTTTTTTTTGTAGGTCTGGAAAAAATATCTTTGGAGTACATTTTGAGAATAAGTTCTACAAAACCAGATTTTATTTATTAATGAAGGCAACTATTTGCCATTTAGTTGTTTTTGTGTATGAAAGCAACTTAGAGGTAGTAACTGAGAGAGTAATCTGTGTGATTAAACTAATTATACTTGAAAAATTAGCTCTGTGGTAATGTAGGGAATGATTCAAGCCTGAAGAAAAGTGGGTAACTTTTTGAACATCACCTTCCATAGGGCCATGGGTGGAAAGGACTTCACTGCAGAGTTGAAATGTCTCCCATTAAGAGATTTATTGTCAACAGATATAAAGCTTTTGATATAAGTCATGTTTTTGATCTGTCACTACAGATCAGGGCAGATGAGGGCAGCTGCCTAAGTGCATAAATACAGGGTAAACCATTCTACAGAAACAAATGTGCCTGATGTTACTGCCACTCTGCTAAACCCCGAAGTGAAACCTTCAGTTGAGTGTTTTGAGATGACCGATATTCTGCTGCAAAAATAATCTGTGAAAAGTCAGTTGGAGGCCTTTTTTGTGTGTTTGTTTTTTTCTTAAACTTTCTGTTCATTAGGTAACGTTCCTGAATGCATTGCAATAGGCAAAGAGCTTTGCCTTAAAATCAGTATTTTAAAACCACTGTGTTCTGATTATCATTTAAGCATTTGTTTCTATTCATGTTGATAAACACTTGATCTACACTTTTAAAGTTTTTTCAGGAGTTTTTCCAAAAATGTTTGCAGTGCTGCAGCTTACTGTAAATAGATTTAACATGCATTAACTTTGTACTGTATGTCTTATTTTTTGCTGGCTTTCTAGGCTAAAACCCACTCCCAACTAATAATAATTGATCGCAACTTTGACCCAGTATCAACTGTACTTCATGAACTCACCTTCCAGGCAATGGCATATGATCTACTACCAATTGAAAATGATACTTACAAGCAAGTACTTCTTAAAAATAAAAGTCTAAACACCTCATTGTTTAGAAAATCTATGGAATTGTTTAGCTGATTTGCACCATAGCAACATGAGCTGCTGATATTACATAAGGGTTGATTCACTTACTCTTAGTCTTTCCTCTTGGATCAGTAACTTTCTCTTTTTGGTAACTTCCTTGTTTAGTGGAGTTAAGGTAGGATCTAATTACTGTTTTTACTAGGTTTTGAGTGTAACAAATTGCATTTTTTTAAAAACAAGGAACTTAATGCTGGTCTTGAAGCAAAAGCTTGTTAGTGCACATTTAGATTCTCTAGCTTTTCTTCTGTATTCTCAACCTTCTTAGCAAACAAGACCAGTAATAGAATACTGAGAAAAAGCTTAGTTGTTTCTCAGGAATGCTCACTTTTTTAGCTCCTGTTATTTAATTTATGTAGTTGTTAAAACTTACGTGTTTCTATTCTAAATGCACACATAGATGAGCCATGTGCAGTTTATAAGTGTGATTTTATCACTACTTGGTGAGTAGGTGGTACATACTTTGCTGTTGGATTGTACTGACAGCAAAGATTTTGGTAAGACTTTGCTGATGACCCACTACAGTAAATGAGACACAATCACCTTATTGCTTAGTTAAGCGAACAGGAATGTGTATCTTCTCTGTCAGAAACACTGAGTGGATGTTTACATAGTTAATGTAGAGTTTTATGAATCTGAAATTGCTGTGTATGAACATGTAGCAGAGTGTTTTCTAGGTAGCCATGTTCTGACTTTCACAATTAATCTTGTAATTTTTTTCCCCTGCTTTCTGGCTGTACACACTCTGTGAGTTTCTGTAAATGTGAAAATCTTGTGTAGCATGATTGTTATCTAGCTTCATAGGTTTATTTGTTTGTAGAAAAGTCATAGTTGGTCTGTAATGCTGTGAAGCATGTTTCTTTTACGTATGAGGTAATTTGTCCTACTTAGCCTATTTTGTAGGAGAATGGGACTTAATTTTGCTTCAGAGTTATGAAATGTCTTACAGTAGATACAGCAAGCTGCACTTGGCAATCTCAATGTGTGTTATTTTGCATGCAGTTTGCATTTGAAGCCAAAGGGAAATTAACATTGGAAGTTGAAGAGAAGTTGAGGTGCATGTAAATGTATGATTGAAGCTTTATTTACTTTTGGCTTAAAAGAATGTTCAGAAGCTGTTGCTCCAAGTAATTATTCTGAAATTCATCTGTGTTTTCTATATTCACAGATGTAATCTGCAAAATCCTTATGTAAATTACATTGTGCTGAGCAATAGCTTGGCTTATAAGTGAAAACCTGTGTACATTGCAGCTAGTACCATGTATGTTGATTAAACCTTTAACGATTAGTACTCTTAATGAGCTAAGAGAACTAGGCAAGGGGGGAAACCCCAAACTGAACAACTGTCTGAATTTTTCTTGGAAGATACAAAACGGAAGGATCTGCTGGCAAAGAACGAGAGGCAATTCTGGAGGAAGATGATGAGCTCTGGGTGAAGATTCGGCACAAGCATATTGCAGATGTGATAGAGTATGTGAATAAATAACAAAAACTAGTTAAAAATGCAAGTTCTAGAAGTCTTTTTAAGAGGGAATGTATTTGAGCTTTTAAGAAAGTGGGAGTACAAGTAGTAATGAAGGAGCTTTGCAATATAGACTGCATCCAGTTAAATAATTGATGCTGGGAGAAAAACATGTTTTCAAAAATACAGTCTGTACAGTTATGCAATTTTACTAATATAAATTACAGTTATTGAGGAAAAATGGAAATAAAGTTATTTCCTAAGAAGTATCATAAAATATTTTAAATCTGAAAGGATTATTTTGCATGAATTAGTAGCAAGTTACAGCATCAAATTACATTATGCAGATATCATAAACAGAATGTTTAACATCAGTTTCCTTTGTAAAAAAAACACTCTCTTTGCTGAAGGAGGACCTGTATTTGCAGCTTTTACTTTGATTCAGAAGTTCCTGTTGCACAGTTCCTAGAGACCTTAAGAAAAGATTTAAGAAATGTGATGCATTTGATCACTTTCCTTTGGTTGGTTATGGTTGTTTTTTTCAGGGAAATACCCAAACTTTTTAAAGAAGTTTCAGCAAAAAGAAAAGCAACAGAAGGAAAAGTGAGTTGTTGTTTTCCTGGTAATTTAATTATTTTCAGCTGATCACATCTATGTATTTCATGGACCTATTACAGAAATTGAGACTTATCTTGGCAGCAGTTTTTGGGGGGTGGCGGAAAGCAAGGATGCAAGAGAAAGGGAAATGAGGATGTCAAATGTTGGGGGAAAAAAAATTCAACTTGTATAATTTCTTCACAGTTATCGATATCTGCTCTGTCCCAGTTAATGAAAAAGATGCCGCACTATCGGAAAGAGATTAGTAGGGTAAGGGGTCTTTTATAACTACAACTTCACAATAATTTGGTACGTTATTGTTGAAATTTAGTTTTATTTTGTAATCTTCCTGTTAAGAGTACTAAATAGCTTTTCTCCAAATTAGTATCTTCATCTACTGTAAAATTTTGATAAGAAAACTTGCTTTCAGGTGTTTCGTTTTAGTATTTAAAAAAACACTTGAATTGGTGTGCTTTGGGGATTGAAGGTAGCATAGCCTTTTAATGTTTTAAAAGGTATCATGGGGATCAGTTGTTAAGTGAAGGGTAAAAGGCAGAAAATGCGTGATGGTACCAACAGGTAGTTGAAGAATTGACTCTCGTAACCAGCAAAAATGATAGTGTAAAGCTTTTTTTTTTTTAAGAAAAAAAAACAAGTTACGGCAGCTTGTGTTTCTTGGGTTCTTTTGTGTTTTTTAGCAAGTCGTCCATCTTAACTTAGCAGAAGATTGCATGAACAAGTTCAAATCTAACATAGAAAGGCTCTGTAAAACTGAACAGGTATGTTTAGAAAAGCCACAAACAAAATGACTTTTGGGGTTTTTTGCCTTTGAATCTGGCTGATTTGTTAAGGATTATCTTTGTTTTCTATGTTCAAAACTCCTATGAAGTTGCCTTACTGTGTTCTGCAGAAGGAAGCCCTTTGAGGCATTACGTTGTGCTACTAATCTCAAGTTAAAAACTGTAATTTGTAGGTAAAAGTATTCTAGATATCAAACAGTTCGAAATGTTTTAGAGTGTTAGTATAATGCTGTAATTGTTGAAATAATCGTGCCAAACACTTTTCATGCTGGGTTTAAATTGGTGCAGCTTGATTGTTCTCTGAAACATACAATTTACTAAAAATGCACTTCAGAACATGCAAAACAATGTGGGTTTTTTCATGACTACTCACTAAAACCACTTACATATTTGTATTTAGGACTTAGCTCTCGGCACTGATGCAGAAGGTCAAAAAGTGAAAGACTCGATGAGAGTCCTCCTTCCAGTTCTGCTCAACAAAAGTCACGAGAGCTATGATAAAATTAGAGCTATTCTCCTGTATATCTTCAGCACAAATGGTATGATAAGCTTCCTGGTTTGTTTTTTTTGTTTTTTTCCTCAACACTATCAACTTCAAGTTTTGTGATAGTCCACTATTTTTAGTTAACTTAAGCATTTGTATGGGAGTTGATGGCCAAGTTTGGAAGAAATGCTGTCCAGGTTCTGTAGCTTCTCTCAAATTAGTAGCAAAGATACTACTGATAAGGAGTTAGGAGATTCAATACAAGTGCAGATCCATACAATGTTTTAGCAAAATTCCTGTGCTTGGATGTGTGCAAGTTTAAATTTTCTCCTTTTCACATGGTATTGAAGCTATTAAAGGGGGAGTTCCATGTCCGTTGCAACCTGAAAATGAATTCCATGGGGAAGAATTTGTAGTAGAGAAGTAGAGAACTGGCAGAATGTGGGTCTGAGGAATCTATTAAAATACTGAGTTTTCATCTCAAACACAGACCATTAAACAGAATTTTATCTAAAAAAATAGTATTATGTTAAACTTGGGGTAGGCTGGTGAAATGATCAAAAGTAGAAAACAATCAAAAATAAAATCCTGGACTAAATAACAGCCCAGAATGTGTGAGACAAAATTGATCTTACAGTCACATTGTAAATAAGTTGTGTATTTTATGTTGAAGGAACTACCCAGGAGAACTTGGACAAGCTGATCCAGAATGTACAAATAGAAAGTGATAGTGATATGATAAGAAACTGGAAATACCTTGATGTTCCTGTTATCTCTTCAGTAAGAATGTATTTATTTATTTTATAATTTCTTGCTACTCAAGCACTTGTCTGCAGCTCAGCAACTCTTAGCAACATTATCCAGGCATTTACTAGGAATTCTTGGGTGTTGGTTTTTTTGTGTGTGTGTCTAAGTGGTAAAATCCCTCAAACAAAGCATGAATGATTTTCAAACTAAGATGCCTATCATGTTCTCATCAGATGGTGACTTCTTGAGCTAGTTGGTTTTGGAAAGTGCCAACTTACTCAGTTCCTTGTCTCTGACATCAGTATTGGTAGCATATCCTGAATTCTACAGGTAGTAACTGTTCTTCTTGGTTGTTCCTATTATTATTTCTTCAAAATTTCCTACTGATCCCCTGACCCAACTGTTACTAACTGGGAATAAGTTTCAAAAAAACCTAATAACCTGTATAATACAACCATGTTTTGAAAATCTTTTCAGTCTGCTGCTCAGCAACATAAACACCCAAGAAGGGACCGTTCTTCAGAAGAAACTTTTCAACTTTCTAGGTGGACGCCTGTTATCAAAGATGTTATGCAGGTAAATTAGACCAACTAGTTAATTCATGGGTGCAGTGCAGAAAGTTTCTGAAGGGAGCAGTTACAGCCAATCTTTTGAAATGCCGTAGTATCTTGTGTTCCTTTTGTTAAATAGATCTGTTGTGCAAAATGATCCCTTATAGTCTGTCTGTAATACGGAACATTTAGACCGCTGTGTGTTAGTGATGCTCCTTATTGGGTGTTGTTTGAAAGGTAAAGCATATGGAAGTGCAAGCAAAAAGGTTTTTTCAACAGCTTGTCCTGTGATTGGTTGGCAGTGTTTAGTGTAATTTAAAGATCTGGATTTTTTTTCTCCAGCGGGTCTTGAAACTGTAATTCAAATCTAAATATAGAGGCTGGAAAATGTTACTTGTCAGAAGTGTAGTTGCTTTGTTCTTAAAACTTTTCCTGAGCATCAGTTAGTGACTGATTTCAGACAGAATAGTGTGTTCACTGGACCTTTAGTCTGAGCCAGTGCTGTCATTTATACATTCTTGGTGACCTTCACACTTTGGTTTGTGTTTTCAGGGACCCTGACTTCTCTCATATACTGCTTTAGAGAAATGTTACATTAGCATAGTTCCAGATAAAAAGCTAGTAGTGAAGTCTGAAGAGTTAAATCAATACTATGTTTATAAAGAAAGCATTTGTACTCACCATTCTTGGTGATACACAAAAGCCTTGTAATAATTATTAGTGTTGTGTGTGGTCTAGCATTTTGGGGTGTTGTTGTTGAGATGCTGCTTGCAATTGGTTGTTACAAGAAATTCCATGTGCTGGTATTGAATTTCAGTTAGACATCCTACTAGAAATTGAAACGTGGTGGGTTTTAGGTCTACATGGCTGTTCAAAGTAGGTTTTGGTTTTGTCTTTCAGGATGCTATAGAAAACAAACTAGATTCAAAAGACTGGCCGTATTGTTCCCCATGTCCTCCTACCTGGAATGGTTCAGGAGCAGTAAGGTAAATTGTTTAATTTCTTGAAACATAATTGACCCATTTGTCAGTATTGTTATCATGTATGTTCTAGTGTTACAAAAATGCACTTACTAAGTGGTGAAACAATTGATATAAGTGGATGTTAATGTGTAAAATCTGTATTTTTATTTCATATCTTCGGTAGCATTTTTTTTGTAGTATCTCCCTTTTAGTTTAAAGATACAAATAACATTTCCTTATTCCCAGAATGAGAAGCTTAAACCATTGAGCTTTTTAGGGTGAAGTAGCTTTAGGAATGTGTTTCTATCTCAGGAATGCTCATTGTGCTGATCAGGTGCTGGAATTCATAGGGAGGGAAACATACACATTCTAAATGTGGAGGACACATTTGAATTGGGATTTGTACCTTGCTAAATAGAAGGTAGAGATACACAGCCTTAGAAAAACAGTTTTGTTGCATGCACTATGATGATCAGTGCAAGGAAAGACTATGGCAAGTCACTGTATGTTGTACCTGGGTCTCTGTCCTATAGGCTGGTGAAATTTGGCAATCATGTAGGCACCCTAGCAAAGAGAGATCAGGACTGCAGATGATTTAATCTGAATCTACACTTACTAAATGTGTGTTTGAAAGTATATTTTTAAGAGCTTTTTGTTATTGTTTCTAGCTATCTGAATCTTATTTGGTAACAGCCAAATACTGTTTTTTTAGAGATTCTGTTCATGCTTGAAGACTGAAAAACCTAACACTAGGAAAAAATACCACTGGAATTGCTAGCAAGCAGAATTCAGCTGCTCAGTAGAAGTTGTTTGTGTGTGAGCTGTGCACGCAACAATGTTTTTGATTTGTATTTATTTTCCCTCTTGGGAAAACTGCATAGTTTCTGAGTAACCTGTAAACTTGATTTTATTAAAATTATTTTATTTATCAATTTGTCTAAGTTGCTGAAATTATAATCAAACCATGAACTGCATGACAGAAATTATTACTGTGTAAGTTTATAATTTTGACCAAAAGTAATCAGTAAACCTATAGAAATGTCATCTTATGAAACTCTTTCCAGTGCCCGCCAAAAACCTAAAGCCAGTTACCAAGATGAGCGGAAGAGCAGCGCAAGGCTGATTGTATTTGTGATTGGGGGAATTACGTATTCTGAGATGCGCTGTGCTTATGAGGTTTCCCAAGCCTACAAGTCCTGTGAAGTTGTTATTGGTAAGCTTGTCGTGGGAAAAGGGTGGGATGTGGGGATTTACTATATATGTTTTTGCAAAATGTAAGGATCTTTTTTTTTTTTTAGATTCCCCAAGTTAGTTCAGTAAACTTATACTATAGCCAATGTATTTCTTAAAACTATGTGATTTAGAAGTATCTTTAGTTTATCTAGATTGTTTGATGTTTAGGTTTGTGTGGTTTTTTGTGGTGTTTATTTGTTTTCTGTGGGGTTTTTGTTTTTTTCTTTGCAACTAGATATTAAAGACAATACAGTTATGCTCTACAGAATAATCATCATTAATTACGTAAGAGAAATACATTCTTAAAGTAACCTGATGTATAGGAAAAAGGATTTTAACAGACCTTTGTGTTAGTTTCCTCACAAACTCTTCCATCTGCCTGTGATTTACCTTCAGCTACCCTTATTATTCTCATTAATAGTAGGAAAGCTGGCAGACCAGTGCAAAATTACTTGCTTCGAGAGGAAAGGAAGACAAGTATTTTTTTTCCTTAAAGCCCCAAACAAAAAATATGCCCCAAGTAAAACAAATCAACCCAAAAAAGCTTTTTCAATGTAGCTCAGTTGACTTTGCAACATCTTCTACTTACTGTCATGGTTTCTTCAGAGACTACACAAACCACACTATGATTTATAGTTTTTGCCCTGAAAACTGGAGTAATGTCCCTAATCTTCTAAAGATTCAGCAGTAAATGTCTTAATTACCAGCTGGATAGTAATCTCTCAGTTAATACTTCAGAGGCAGCAAATGCTTGTCCATCAGCTGTTGTGCTCCAAATAATATTTTCCTGTAATGCTATTTAAATTTAGGTGCTGCAACATTTGCATACCCGATGTATCAAAACAGAGCTCCAAGATAAAGAGAAGAGTATCCATCTGCAGTGGCAGCTGGTGTCCAGGTGCAGGGTCATCTAAAGCATTCTGAATTGCTTAAGATGCCTATGCCTGGCAATTTCAGTCTTCAGTTATACAAAAAGGACTAAATCTATCTACCATAATTTTGAATAACAAATACTCTTCCCTAAAGCAACATTGATTCTGAGATCTAGAGTGTGTTTACCTCAAAATGGAGGGTTGGTGGTGTTGTAGGTGTGTTTGTGTAGTCGTGTTGGTTTTTTTGTTTATTTTTCGTTTGCAGGTTTAGTAGTTGTTGGAGTTGGTTTAACACTGGCTCTTGTTCTGAGTTGCAGTGGAAAGACCAGGACAGCAGGAATGTAGTTTAACAAGACTGTTTCTTCGTCTGAGACTTGTTTACAGAAACGTGTTTAGTGTAGGTCACTCTTTAACTGTAATACTTGATGCTAACTACAGCACCATCTTCCCTTTTCTTTAGAGTTGATTCTTGAGTGTTTTTGTAATCCTGACTTCTGAGGGAAGGTCATAACTGCCAAATTTCCATCTTGCTTACTGCAAGATGAAAACCTTCCTGTATTCCTAATTCAGAACTTGAGGAATATTGGAAAACTCAAGGTTCAAGATGGCCCTAATCATAAAGAGTTAAGAGTTCGCTTTGTAACTGTAGGGTGACCCTTCACAGCAGAAGTTATAAGCACTCTCTGTGAGAACAAGGGAGGTGGTTGTGCCCTCCTTCAGAATAAGGGTTTTGTTTGCTCCTTCAGAATTAGAATTTGTTGCAAATTTTCCAAGGAAATGTTAGTCAGTAAAAGCCGATTTTTCTGTAACTGTTATTTCTGTGGAAAATTACTGCTTGTGATAAAAATTAATCTAGATGGTTTCTTGATTCTAGGATAAAGCCTGTAATTAACTTGCTCTTTTACAGAAAGGGTAGATTTCTTGCTGGCTGGGACAGTTGTATACAGTGAAAATGGTCCAGGTTCAAGCTTGTGTTTCAAAACAGACAGAATAGGGACTTGAAACTTGTATCCAAAGTAGGAGTCCTGATCTGGGTATCTGGGTGTCTCAGTGTGTGGAAGAGGGATACTGTCTATGTAGTGGTGACACTGGTATTTATACGATGACACCTTATATGATAACACTTGAAAGCACTGTGAACTGTTGTACTTCTCAATTTTTCAGCTGTAGTAAAAACTGGCATGTAAATGATGTGTTGGTTTGTTGTTTTTTTTTTAAGAGGGAATGTCTGGAACTCAGAACTCCTGACTGATAACAGTTAATACTTATGTTGTTTTGTCAGGTTCTACTCATATTCTGACACCGAAAAGACTACTGGATCAAGTTAAGAGCCTTAGTAAACCGAAGGATGTGGTGTCTGTTAAGGATGAATAGAAGTGGTGATATTTGTGATGTATTTTGAAAGACAAATAGTATGTACATATTCTTATGGAACTGACACTTTGGTACATGGTTCTGACTAATGCAATGTCATTTTATAATTTAAATTTGCTGCTTTTTTTGGACAGTAGAAGGCAGAGAGAGCAAAAAATCATGTTTAAGTTGTATTTGGTATAGACAGTGTTAGGCTGTGCTTTTTCAAAAGGGCATCTTAATTCCTAAAAAATTATGCTGAAATTTTTCATGATTATGTATAAACTGGAATTGTTTTTGACAACTGTGAAACCTTTCTGTAACAGTTCATTTCTAAAAATGACTGAAATAAAAAGGGCCTAGGGTTGTAGGTAAAAGCTTCAGAAGAAAATTTGTAAATAAGAGCTTATGGTAAAAATACTTTGCACAAGTGTGATGTCTCAAACTGTAGTATTTTCTGTAAAATAACTCACTTTAAATATATGTAACTGAAAAATCAAAAGGTTTTTCGAGATGGTGGTGGGTAAGGTATAAAGTTAATCATGGAGGTACTAAGTAGTTCAAACTTAAATAAACAACTGGAGAAATGCTGTCAGCTGTGCACTGAAGTACACTTTACATTTAAGAATATACAGTGATTGTTACTAAAGCTTTTAAAAAAACCCTTAATTTCTTGAAAACCTCTTTATGATTGTGTCTGTGTAGTCTGTCTGTTTTATAAGTTGAATTGCCTGCAACACAGAAATTCCAAAATTTTAAGCATAAATTCACTTTTTTTAGGAAATAGGGGCAGGGGAAAAGGACAGTATAAAAGAAGGCAAGCAATTCAGTCTTTCAGGTGGGTTGGTAGTTTATAAAAGAGAAGCAAAAACTAAACCAGACACCAAAACCTGATGCATTTAGGATTATTTACTTACTGTTTTCTTCTACTTTGTTACAGACTAAGGAATTCATACATAAATTTGTGCTGAAGGGAATAGAATACATTCTAAATTGTATTAATTCTGTAATTTTGGTAAAGTTTAGATTTCTTTTAAAATTACTTAAGTGTAAACTTACTAACTTTTTAAAGGATGTTGTATTGGTGTGCCTTGTAGTTTCTATGTTGAATCTGAGAGAAATATCATAATGAAAAGGATTACGGCTTTTTAGTTACATTTTTCTCAACTGAAAAGGTATTGCTGTTTTGTTTTGCAGAAAGGTGGTATTGTTTTTTTTTTTTCCTTTAATCTTGCCCTTAGATTAACTAGTGAGTTAAAATATCATCTTTGCTGGGTAAGTTCACACAATTAATTAGAAGGTGTAAGAAAGTCAAATTTCCCCCCTGTATCAGAGAGGAATTAAATGGGAGAGTATTATATAATGGTTCTGAAGTGTTGCAGGACCCAGGGCATGATCAGGGTAAGTGGCTGTAGCTTTCACATGCCACCTAAGCTAAGTATCTAACCCATGTTGACTTTATTTTCAATAGAAATACAGGAATCAACATCTTGAACTGGTTTATCAAACTTGATGTGCATCAAAACTTAAAAATAGATGTTTTTCTGAATTCTAGTTTCTAACTATAAGTATCACAATAAAAATCCAGGAAGTGCAGTGTTCAACATTATCTTACTAAAGATGCACACTTGCAAATCAATATTAAACAATTATGCTTAAATTGTCTATAGTCCTTACACTTTGTCAAGAAGAATTGTAAGTTTGGTGTAAAAGCTATATGTGGTTGCCATTTTTTTCCTATTTCCAAAGCTTAAGAACAACAAATAGAGAACAAAATAATTGATATCAGTGTCCTACTTAAAGACTGAAATAATTTATTTCAGTAGTATATAAAATTCATTTTATTGATTTCTATTTGTTGCAAAAAGTTAAATACCAGATTGAAATGTTGGATTATTTTTATATATTTAGCCAGTAGACTTTCTCCAAATGTCTGCTTCAGGCTTAAGCACTACCACCAGCTCAAAATTTGATAGCTGATAAATACCAGACAGACTTCTGAGTTTTGGAATCCATCACCTACTTTTTCCAGGAGGCAAAGCCAAACATGACTGAAAAGGTAGATTAGAAGAGATGCTTTAAGGTAAGACATCTGACAGCAAAAGGCCAAAGCAGCTCCTGGTTTCTTACAGGAGCCTGTGAAGTGGGGGGTGGAGGGAAATTACTGTGAGATGTTTCTTTCTTTTTCCCAAGTATCTTCTCAGCTACTTTTTTCTAGATAAAGAATTGCTTTACCAAGACTAAGAATGGCAAAGAGTTGTATCAAGATGAACATCTCCCTCCGACACCTAATATTTTAGAGTACACGTAGAAGGTATAATATCATTTTGAAAGTTCCTTTTTTCATATTACACAGTTTCAAATAGATTCCTAGCCCTGTACGTGTGGGCCCGGATTCACAGAAGTGCAGATGGTGGTCTTACTACCCTAGAAAAGAAAGATACATATTTCCAAGTGCTATTTGTTTCTTAACTTGAAGGTGGATAAGATTCAGAGATGACTGAGAGAAAAATCAAAGGTATGAAACAATTTCCATGTCAAGAATGACTGGAACAGGATCCTTGATCATGGGGAAAAAAAGTAATGGAGAGGAATGTGTGATGGAAGCCTCACAAATGATGTGTAGTGTGCAGACTGAAGCAACAGACACGTTACCTTCCTATTCAGAGTGTGAAGTAACACATGAAACTTTCAGTTGTAAAATTCAAACTGAAAGGACCTTTAGTATCTGAGATACTGTGCAGTAATGACATGTTTTAAATTGTCATGTGTGGAGGGGAAACCTCGACGTACATGAGAGAAAAATCTGTATAGGGCTATTATATATAAATATATTACTGCTTATTTAAAAAGGCTGAGCTTTCAGTTTACCAGAGAATGTTCTGAGGAAATGTCACTACACGCTTGTTGTCATAAATATATTCGTTCTTAGGCATTTACCATCAGTCCCAGAACAGCAGGTTCAGATGGTGACCCAGGATAACAAAAAGTCTATCTGTTCTTGTGGTGTAGAAGGATTTCTATAGAAGAGATCAATCTTTTTTGTTGGATCTGGGAAGCCTACAGCCGTTATTTCAACTATTAACTGAATTTGTAAAAATAATAACAGGGACACTCCAAGCACTAATCTAGCTGAAGGGAGTGAGCCTTTCACTCTCCTGTGCAGTTTTCTTGAGCTAAATAAAGCAAAAACATGCATAATAAGGCAAATTGAGTTACAAGGATATATAGTAAGAGCCTAAGGGAGAAAAGTTAATAGTATTGTTGGCTGTGATGTGTGGAAGAAGTTCTGAAAAAAGGCATTGACTCAGGCTAGTAAATTAGTGGTACACAGCAGTGAGTTTCTGTCGCTGCTTGTGTGAATAGCCTGGATTACCTCTGTATCCATCATCTGATGAAACCACTCGGGTTTATCTGAAAATTACTGTCCTTTTTAAGCAATGTGCTGTCGCTGCTTGCTTTAAGTGATGACTTCCATCAGTGTTAACTGCTTTGGTATTGCTTCAGTGAATAGTATATCTGATAATACAAGGTTGTTAATTGCTGTATGCTTCTAATCACTGCAGTTAAATGGAATTCAGAAGGAAAGTAATAAATTACTTTTCTTGGCCCACTATTTCTACAGTATTTCAAAATTTTCCAACTTGCCATCAGCTAAAATCTCAGAGCCAGACCCATCTGACAAGGTAAGGAGGCTAGATTGAAGAAACAGACAATTGTTAGGAATACATAGACAATAGATGGTATTACTCAGTTACTGAGACATGCAAGGAAGTATCTTCAAATAACACTCAATGTAGGGCACTCTAAAAACAAAATAATTACATACATTAAGTATGACTTGGTGTGTTAGCATGATGCTTACAGATGTCTCTGGTGCAGAGGCTATTTCCCTTTGTTGATGTGCTTAAGCAGCTGCTGTTAAGGTGTGGAAAGAAAATATATGTAGTAATGACTGAGAGTTACTCTTATATTTGGGGGTGGGGAGAAAGAAAAGAATCCAGAAGTTCATCTTCTTTGTTTATGCCAATTTTGATTAAGCTGTCTTAAGTGAATGCTTAGGGAAGGTAGCTGTACACAGTAACAGGGGTTAGCCAACATACTAAAGATTCTCAGAAGATTAGTGATTTGTTTTCTAGTTCTGAGACATGGTGTAAACATGTAGAATACAAATATGCTCTGGTTTAATTTAGTAATGCTAGTTACAGAACAGCTGGCAAAGTCAGCTAGCTGACTTTCTGATCTTGGTAATATATTTGCAGAAATACTGACACTTCACTATCAACCAGCAAAACAATAAAGCATTTGAAATGGGGTCATTAAAACTGTTTTCTTCTGGCTTTGGCTAGATCTTCTGAAACCGCTCGTACCATTTGTTCTGTAGCTTTCTTCAAACTGTTTGCTGTCCGTATGGCATGATCCAGAGCAGAACTTAACATCTGTTGGGATTAATGCAATATAGCCTCGTTAATACCAAAGGCAAATCTTTACATAGGTATAGAAGAGAGAGGCAAGTTTAACTAAGGTTCTGTGTAGTGTTTTCATGTTGAGAAGTAAAAATTGAGTTATGTGATAGATACACTGCTCCAGCATTGAAGTTGGAAGTGGTTGTTACTTATTTCTCTCTTTAATTGTGTAATACTTTCAACTGAGGGATATTTACACCTTTCTAAAGTAGTAGCCCCAGTGTGTGGTGCATGGTTGTTGTATTGGGAAGGTTTTATTTTGGTTTTGATTATGGCTTGTAAGTCTAGGGTGACATTATTTTAGCATATGAAACATAATTCCAAAGGTAAGATCGAGGGCTCCTTTTCTGTCCCTGCACCATTTATAGAGGGACTAAGTTACATAAAAAATCTGTAACATACGAAGTAACAGATTAATATATAAGCTAATATACTGTTTTTTTTTTTAACTTCCTCCTTATCTTCGAACAGACTAGATTGTCATATGCTTAGACTGTAATAATCAGCTTGCTAAGAATGGGATTGTTCAACAGTGCCATGATGTGGAGATTTACTTCTTCCTGAGACAGTTGTGTGGCTTTTGATTTTCACTCTAAAGTCTTACATTTGCATTGGAATAATTTGCATGTCTATTTCTGATGTTGATTGTGGATTTGCTTTGTGCAGACTTCTTGCTGGGTAAGTATTGATGTGAAAGGATAAGTTTATCATATGTGCTTGAATAGCAGGTTTTGGCAGCCTCCAAGTTTTGCCTGAAGAATAAAATACAAACAATTACAGTAAATAAATTCTAAACTATGAACTAAATAGATACATACACCTTGATAGCATACTCAGTTGCAAGTTAGTTTTACAGGAAGTAGAATTTTTTCATTTCATTGTAAAACATAGTCCATCATAATTTGTGTTACATCTGTATTGTAAGACAGAGGACGTTCCAGGATGCAGAGTCAGGAGATACGATAGCACAGTGTTCCTGGAGCTGTAACCCTGTCTCTCAGAGGGGTCTATCCCACTAATTCTCAGGTGCAGCCATTGTACTTCTAGACAATTACTGCTGTTGTAATGCTGTCAAAAAACTACAGTAACAAAACTTGCCTGAGTTTCAGTCTTGTTTGTGCTATTTACTTTGCTGCAGACTCCCAGCATAAATGAATGTTAACAACAGTTAAAAGTAGGACTGTTACTTACATGTGTCACCAAAAGAGGTCAGATTTTGATTCTTCAGTAAATTAGAAAAATGTAAGACCTACTCTTAAGACTTAATTATGCTTGCTCTTAGGTTAAGTAAGTTCTAATACATAGCATGCACTGCAAAAGATAAAACATTCCTCGTGTACAATACTGGTGAGTTTTTTCCATGCTGAATGTTTAACAATGGCATTTTCTGTTTCACTCCATATAGTTATTGCTGCAGCTTACCTTTCAGAAAGTCTGTTTACAAGTTCACTTGGCTGTTTATTTTTTTGAGCCTTTTGAGTGGATTTTCTCTTCTGTGAATAAGCTGGAGTAGCTGAGGTCATGTTTAAAACAAAAAGCCCCCCGCAAAAGTTATTTTCTATGTTTTTAACATCTTTCTCTGTTTAACATAAATTAAAAAAATCAAGTAACTATCACTGCTGAATAAAAACTGAATATATTTAAGATTTTTTTGTAAATGAGGACAGATTAACTTTGAGTTTGCTGTTGATTTTATTTCTGTAACAAATGGTATGCAGATTTGTATTTTTCATACAGTGAAAGACTGCAAGGGGAAGTGTAGAATCATTGGACTCATAATCCTAATAATTACATTAATACTACTTTGATTTATAGTTTTACAGTATTTAAAGAAATAGCTAATTTATACTTCACACTGTTTTTGTGTGCAATTTCTCCCTACAGTATAGACAGAGGAGTCTGAGAGAAGTGACTTTAAAAGCTAGATGTTCAGCATTTTAATTTTTTTTTTTTTTTAAATTAGGCTTTCCTTGACTTTGCATGTCACACAACTTGAGTGTAGAGCTGGAATTTTCTTCAGTACTTGTCTATACTACATGAGGTAACAGTGACCACTGAAAAAGTTGGTGCAGTAGTGCCCAATTTTAATGTTCTTCTATGTGGCACTGCAAAATTATGTTTCCCAGTCATAAATGAAATATGGAGGGTACTCCTCTCATTAAGTACCAGAGAGGGTTAAAGCTTTTGTGCATGAGGATCACACTTGGCTAGGTGTCTAAAAGTTGCTGATCTTGCTCTACAAGATCTGTACACATCCACTGTTTAGCTACAATGCTACTGATTATACTAATTTAAATTTGGCCTGATAAATGTGCAGGGTGGCCTTCTGCCCTTTAAAAGCTAGCAATGTGATTGGTAATTATTGCAATAACACACCATACTTACAGGAAGAACCAGCACTTTTATTTCTGCATAAAGCACAAGACTGAACAGACTCTTTGTAATTCCGGAGTTTAAACTGATCTCTGCTTCCTCTAGGGCATCTGCATCTAAATCCTAAAAACAAGGACACGTTGTTTAGAAAAACAAACACTATAAACGAGAATTTTTGTTTAGATTGTAATATTTTTGCAATCTATATACCTTTTCTCTCTCCAAGTATTCTTGCATTGAATATTCTGTAACTGTCACAGTTGACAAGTTCCTTGCTTTGTGAATCCTTATAAGAATCATAGGCTGAGATTTCTTCCGAATCACTGCCTAAAATCAAAAAAAATACATTAAAAGACTGAAATACTAGAAATTTTGGTCTGTGTACCTAGGTAATTGATTGCCTTCCAGCACTGTGATTTGAGCCCTTTGGTACCATTAACACTACTGAAATTTGAAAGTACTTTTACTATCTGTTTTATGGGTGGGGATCGAACTTTAAAGACTAGCTTTCAGTGTAGAGATAGTCCTGGCCACCCTTCTTGTTCAGCAACATCTAAAGCCAGCTGGATGGCTTTTACATCTGCAAACTGACTTGATTCTCTTAAATATGTGGGTTTTTTTGGTGGTTGGTGTTTCCAGTCCCAGAATTGTTTGGGGTGTTGTTGTTGTTTTTTTGGGGGGGAGGCTGGGATTGGTGTTGTGTGTGTTGTTTGTTTGTTTGTTAAATTAAGCTCTTCATCTCCCTGTCCTTGGGTTTTTAAGTCTGAAATTCCTTCAGGTTGAAGTATTACAAGATGAAGTTGCTTTGGACTCTGTCCAGTTGAGTTTTGAATATCTTTGAGGATGGAGGTGCCACAGCCTCTTTCGAACTTCTTCAGTGTTTGACTAGACCCAGATTTAAATCTTCTCTTCATATCTAATGGCAAATTCTGTTGCAGCTTGTCTGTTGCCTTTTGGTTTGTCACTGAGACATTCAAAGTGAATTTGACTTAATTGTCTTCTTCAGTCTTTTTTTATTCTTAGTGTCTTGTGCTGTGCTAAGCAGTAAAATCTGTTACAACTACAAAACAATTTTCATGCTGCTGAGACATGCCAAGAACGTATTTCTTAACAGGATTCAACAGTAGGCATAAGCACAGTTCTCACCTTTTATGCCTTCACTACTTACTCAGGTTAGTATCTGATAAATCACTTGGTTTTCTCTGAATGAAGAGTGAACATGTTCCAGTTTTCTTTTCCTGGATGTTTGTATTTCTTTGAGCATGAAAAGAGAATGGTGTCTTAGTACCTTAATGACAAGCTTAATGAGCATATTATATTAATCTTTGAGCCCTTGGTTGAGGAGATACCAGATTTATTCATAGAAAGAACTGTAGCTATATCAGTTCTCAAAAAAGGTGGTAAGTAGAAGCAGAAATTAAAAAATCACCCAAATGCAAAATAATCACCCCTGTAGTTAAAGAACACATTCTGACAGGACCCTGACATAGCAGAGTTGTTACACATGCCTAAAAGTAGAGGTCTTGGTAATCACATCTATAGATTGCAAAGTAGTATGAAATCCTACAATGTTAACATATGTTGCATCAAAATACTATCAATAGCAAGGATTATTTAGTTTCTTAGCAACTTTGAGCTATTAAGGTTTTAATTTTACTGCCTTTAGATAATTAGAGGAATATTTGATATGTACCTTCTGACAGAACAAGAACAAACTTTCTTTTTTGCCTTATTTGGCATATGTATTTTTAACTTAGGGCACACAGTATAATCAGATTTATTTGGAAGATTTGCCACCTATTAATGAAAACACTGATCAGAACATTGAGGTAACTTTCCTGAAATAACTGAGGAAAAAAAATGGAAGCTGGGTGAGTTTTATTTTTATTAGTATCTACTCTGTAAAATAATCTGAGAGCATATTTAGATTAATGTTACTGTATTCTACACTGCACATATTGTATGATCTAGCTTTGGATAGCGATTTAATTTGCCAAAATTTCAAAACTCCAAAGTAACCCACGTAGAATTATTTTATCACACTGGCTTTTCTGTAAATGAAACGTTACAGATTGACCCTTACACTTGCAATACATGCAGATGAATCAGTATGCTCTCCTTCTGGGCCTACTAGAATAGTTCATGACAATGATAATTTAAAATGTTTTTCATTGCTAAACACTTTGCAATAATACCAATTCGGGATGCTGACATGTATTGCTGAATAGAGAACAATGACAAAGCTGCTTAACACACCATTAAAATAATTGTGACTTAAGCACCATAAACATTATACTGGTCCACTGAGATGGCCTTCTTTGTAGTATGAATATAATGGGAGTTTTGTCATTTCTCTGGTAGTCTGGGTATATCACATACCTTATGTGATTAACTGGTGCTAAACTTGAAAATAGATCATCCTCTCGTTTTACATGTATTAAAGATACTATTCAGTGTTTCATGCAGAGTCCAGTATAGAGACATACCAGTTCACATGCATGTATCTGTTCACTTAGCTGTAGATAACCACGTCTGTGACTAGCCCAAATATATAATACACTTACCCTTTCATGCTTTCTTCATTAGCATTAAATTTTTGATGTAATCTACACTGACGATGGGATGCAAGACCTTCAGCAGCATATTTTTCTTCAGGTGAATGGAATCTCTGTTGCACCCAGAAGGCAATACAACTTTTAAAATAATATATTAAAAAAGTATATATAATGGTTTAAATCCCTGTGTACATAACAAACAGGATAGTGAGAACAGTGGCATCATCTGCATATCACATCTATATTGCTTTTAGTTGCTATCAACTCTACAATTTAATTATCTTTTTACAACTCTAACCATAAAGCAGACTGGACAAAATATGAGCACTTTTTTGTTTGTGAAGATGGAATTCAAGATGGGTTTTCATGTTGCTTTGAGATGGATTAGTGTTTATAATTAATTTATCTCAGTGCCTTAAGTATTTTTGTAGGCAAGCAATTGCTTGTAGGTTTTTGCTTTCTGTACAAATAGTAAAGGCAGCCTAGTAAACACAGTTAAGGCCTTCCTGAGAGAAGCAAACTTTATTACAAACTTCAAAAATGTTTGAGAGCTGTTCCTTAAATTTTTATTTTGGAAACCAATTGAGTAATGTTGTGATATGCTGTAGTATCTCAAAAGCTGGGCCATCATGCTGTGCCAAGACTGAAGATAAAAACATTGTGTGATTTCAAAGCTGAATAAGACAATCTAAGTTGAAAAAAAAGTGAGTATGGAAACAGTTCTCATACCATTACCTTGAATGAATGCTTGTTTGCTAGCAGACCTCCTTTTCCCAGAGGTTCTGTTTGTCTTCTGGAAGTTGATTCACCTCTCTTTTGTAACCTTAATTGGTTAGGAGAAACCATTTTATATTTCTAATCTCACTGAGGTGATTAACACTATGAAATACTCCCCAGGAGGGCAGGAATGGTGTCTAGAATTGTTTCACAAAGTTTTGATGGCTAATGGGGTAAATGTCTGCATTCCCCCCCACCCATCCTTTTCTTGTTTAATTAAAAATAACACACAGATATTCTCAAGTAATTTTTTACTGGCACTGTACTTTTGACTAGTTATTAATATCTGGAATTCATGTGGTTGCAATGAACATTACACAGAGGTATGATTTTGTTCCTAGTCAAATTGATGGTAGAGTTTTGGCTTCAGGAAATACTTTGAGGTCCGTGTGACCTAGAAAAGTAGGAATGCCAGGCTGGAAGGAATTATTGGGTATGTAGTTACAGAATTCTGTTAAACTTTCATGCTGAAAATATTTCTGTGGCTTTCAGAGATTCCAGACATCTCAATGTTCTATATTCAGCAAATAATTTTAGGTAAATTAAGAAGAAAAACAACAAACAACTGCAATAGCTGTTTCAAAGTTTTCACTTACATGTGAAGACAAATATTGCACTTGTCACCTTCTAAAGACAACTGATTTGTCTGTGGGATTATATCAGTTGTCTGACTATTTTCTTCCTCATTGTTCTTGTGAACAAATGCCATTCCAATACCTCTTCCTTCTGGAGGATCAGCAATGCTTGAAACTACTGAGCTCTGTAGAATGTAACCATAGCATAGGTAACTTGTAGTATGTGGTCACTGCATTGCAAGTAATGACTTCTACAAGCCAGCATTTTCTGAGTGTGTCTAGCTTGGGATTCAGATAAAAATATTTTATAAAAGCTTGACTATGAAAGCATTTAGTAGGTATGTAGAAGGCCATACGTTTTTTTTAATGTGTTGATGATCCCGGACAGAAGATTACCATAATTAGCAGTAAATTCCATTTTCTATAGAACAATAATGTTCGGTCTTCAGTAATTCTGTATTTTAAGAATCCTGGACCAACCAAGTAATGTTTCTTCCAACTAAATGATGATTAATTCTAAAACCAAAGACAGCTTTGCAAAAGTTAAAGTAGCTGCTCATATCTTATTATTTTGAAAAAAATGCTTTTGAAGCTGGGATTAAGAGTATTCAGTGTAACTTTTTATACTTAGGTTTCTGTTCAAATTAGTGAAATATTATGAAGCTAATAATTCATGAGCAAAAAACCCAACAACACTTTATTTGAAGTGACATGGCTCTTAATGGAGGACAACAATAGTGCTGCCACACTGTGGTTCTTGAGTAAACCAGAATAATGTAGTTTTTAAATAACAAAACTTGCTGAGTTACCTCACAAACAGAATATGATGAATGGGCAGATTCAGAGGAAGTAATCAAAGAAGACAAGTTGTATTTGCTGTCATCAGTTTGTTCTTGGATGTCTTCCAGCAGCATGCCAAGTCTAAATATTTCCCCTTCCACCTTTCTAAACCAAATTGCAATACACAGTTAGTGAGACCTGTATAAAGGTATTGTTTCTTACTATGATAACCATATTGGGCATTACAGTACACTTCCCATAGGAAAAAGTAAATTAATTGAGTTCATTGAGGCCCTTTTTAAGAACCTGAATAACTAAATTAGATATCCTAATTATAACTAGGATATGTGAAGCCCAAGATGAATTTTAGCCAAATCACTTCTAGCTTAAAATATGTAACATTAAGATAATGTTTTCAGTTCAGAAAAATTCTAATGAATAAATTAAGTAATGGTTGTAAGACACACAAAATATGGAAAAAATACTGATGTACTACTTAACACTTATGTTCTAACCTTTCAGGATCGAACTCTCCAACATTGATAGACTTGTCCTTGTAGTTCTGCAGCTGTAAATGATGGTGCTGTTCTCTAGCTGTTAAGTAATTCCTTTCCAAGGCATCAAGGTATCTTTTCAATTGGTCGAATGCCTTTGCCAAATAAGAAATAATTGAATAGCAAATGTCATTATGATTTAGCAAGCCATATTGGCAGCTGCTCACGTGTGCTATGTGAGCCAGATGCTGTTTGCAGTGATGTTGGTAAGAATTTTCCTACTGCTCTGAATTGGAACAGGACTGCATCTTCTATGTCCTGTTAGTGCTATTTGCTGTTCTACTATGTGCAAGTAAAATAGTAAACCATGACTTCTGAACTGATATCTTAGATGTCAAAATTCATAGCTTATATGGCAATTTAAGGCCTTTTACAAATAGTTTTGAGTTGTAATCCTTAAAACAGATTTAGCAATTCAGCTGCCTACTATATGCCTTCATTTTTGCCTCTTAAATTCATTATTTCAGTCTGCTATTGAGAAAGTGTATTTCTAAGTATCTGTTTGAGGAAAACATGGGAGTATCTTGCCAGAAAATTGTGAGTCTACAGCTATGTAAAGTGCATTTCAAGTGATAACTGAAAACACAATTTACCAGATAGTTGTCTTGTAAAAGGAATGTCTCTTGGGTCATACGCTTAGAGAAGTCTTCCACCTTCAAGACAAAATATTAGACTTTTATTTGTGATTTTAAAAAGGCTTATACCAAATGAATATAGAATTTGAGCATCAGTGCAAAGTATATATTGAAAGAGAGCTCTTTACTTTCTTTATCAGTTGATCTGTCTGATCCTTTAACATTTGGGACATCTTTTCTCCTAGTGTTAGCTCGGGCAGTAAATTGGAAGGATTTACACAGTGTGCTTCTACTGGTAATGCTGATGCTGTTGATCCACACTGTAATCCTACATAATGCAAGATAAGATGAATCAATTGGAATGTCTGCTCAAAAGTGCTATCAAATTACCTCAGTAATTTGCACAGTTAGTGAAATTTTATTTACTTGCTGTAGACAAACCATATGTAGATTGTGTAGGGATAGGAGCCTGTAATGTAAAGATTTCAGAGGGTGTCCCAGTGCCTCCTGAGTAAATGGCAATGCTGGCATTCGGAACATGTGATTGAGGAAGTACCTGTTAAAATGGAAACTTTGGTTATAGAAACAATGTATAGAACACTTGTGGACATAACATTTTAGAAATAACTAAAAATACATAGAACAAATTATTAATAATTATGTCTATGATAACAGTACCATGTAATTTTGTGCTTATAACTTGATATATGTATAGCATCTCAATAAATAAATACTTCCAACTCTATGTTGTGAAAATCCAAAGAGGTTTTGTGTAACTGGGAAGTACAATATGAAGGTGACAGTAGTTTTGGGGAATAATCATAGTCCTAGAGGTAAAGGAGAACAAATTAAACAAAAAATCTATTTTGAGATATTTACCTTAGGATTCAAAGTCATAAGGTCAGTATGATTCTGGGTGTCAGCATGATGTGTCAGCATCTTGTTTGCAGCCGGGAAATACAGGGAAAACCATTAGAACTTGTATCTCAAGTTACTTACAAAGATATAAATCTAGGAATGGACTTAAGCATCTGCGTAGTGCTCTAAGCAAACTGCATGGCAAGGCATGAATTTGCAAAGTGATTATCTAATTACTAACAAACTTAAGAAATTTACCACAATAAGAAAAATACTGTTGTGAAATCCTTTTTAAATACTTGATTTGTCAGTAAATACCGGTATAAATAGTTGAAGAGTGTTAAGATGCGAAAAAAGGCAAAGATGTCTTTTTAGGAACACAGGCACAGTATGAAAAAAATGTTTTGAAGAGAAACTTTCAATTTAGTACTTTTGGTGAATTTGAACATTTACATATTATACTAGAAATAACAATTTAAAGTTAATTTCATAGTGATTTGCTAGGATGCTTTATAATAGCAAATAATACTCAAGAGCATAATTAAGTATTTGGTAATGGAAGTCTCATATAAATTCAGTCCCACAAAATTTTGTGAAAGCAATTGTTGACTAAAGTGATATACTCACTGATACCTATAGACTGCCTGCATGAGCTAGTCATGTTAGATTTTATGGGACAGAGAATATATTCTTCTGGTAAACATCACTCTATCAAGTATTAAGAATTGCTTAAAACATCTTAATTACCTGTAGCTGTTGCAACAGTTCTGGACTAATTTCTTCTTGATTCTCTACTTGAGCAGAATTGAAGTAGTTATTCTTTTCTAGAACGTTGTTCCCATGTAGTGATTTACTTAGCAAAATAGGGGAGGATTTTGGTTGTTCAATTGTAGGAACTGAGTTAATATTGTCACTTCTTTTTGGTACTTTAACTTCTAAAGCAACTTTGGAGAAGTCAGGAAGGCAATAGTGAGCTTGACCTTGGTCGTATTTGAGTTCATGAGGTGAAACAGTTTTCTTAAACAGGTCTTTCTCTTCTTTCATGTTTTGAAAGATGTGTGTATCTTCATTCTCATAAATCAATTGTGAATTTTGTCTGCCCACCCACTTACCAGTAGAAGAAATAGTTTTATTTGAAATGCATCTATTTTGATTTTGAGAATTTTGATTGATATCACCAGTGTTTACTTCCTCCTGCATTTCTGAGTGGTACTCTTCAAAGTTAGCTACCCATTGTTCATGTGCCGCAGGGCCTTTGACATGCCCTGAAGGCTCAGGTTTGTTCACAGTGTCATTGATACTTTCAGTAAAGGATATCTCTGGTATTGTCTCGCATTCAATCAACTGGGGTGTGCTTATTAACTCTGCCTGAGAAAAATGATGCAAAAGGACATTGGACATTTTTGAGTTAGATGGATGTTCTTTGCTGTCTGGTTTACTAAAACCACCAACACGTAATTCCTTCTTAAAGGAAGCTTCACTTCCAGGCATTTCAGCTGAAACTGCTGTTGTTCCTATGGCACCTCTGAAGTGACTGGGGAGTTCTTCAGGCTGTGAATGAATTTCATAATTTGCTGTTGCTTTTATGTTGTTGTTATCTTCAGAACAGGATAAGTTTAAAATACCAGAAATAGCTTTTGAACAAGTACAGTCATTCAAATTATCTGAATTATTGGATTTACAGGTTATTCCTACATCTCCATCGTAAGGTAAGTCATCTAGTTCCTCATCAGTTGCATCTGTGATGCATCCTAATTCATCTGAAAATGAACTATTCATTTGAGTTTTCATCCAGTCTGACAGTTCATACTTGTCTGTAGTCTCCATATCCAGTTTATGCAGAATATGAATGCCATTGCTTCTCCAATTTTTGATAGAGCTTTTATTATTACATGGACCAAAATCTGTAATGTATGAGTAGTAATTATTCTATACACTTAAATACATTTGAGAATGAGATCTATTTATGTCTTGTACCTACTGTAGGTCTTTCAGAACCATCCCCCTTACAAGGATGTTTTCATATTTACACTAGTCTAAATCTGGAGTAACTACTATAGGAAACAGACACAAATGCCAAAAGCACTGGGAAGATAATTGAGCTTAGTGTAAGGTAACTGTCCTTGTTTGTTAATCCCTCCGTAGTATTATATGCAAACAACCCTTGGTAACGAGGCCAATGGTGGTACTAGAATTCAACCTTAGTTAAAAAAAGTAATAAAATACAATTTCTCACACTTTACCTCCCCACCAAAACATGTTTGGTTTTTTTCAGCCTCCACACCAGAGAAAAATCACCAAACTCTTAATCAGATAAAATGTAATTAATGTACAGTCTTGTCACCTTCATAAAATAAGTTTTCACCTTAGCTGCAGTCAGTACAAGCAGAAAGAAGCGAACTTACACCAGCAGTTCCTGTACGCGATATTACAGCTCTCGCATGTGCTGTTTCGTGCTCTGTGGGAAGTGAAGTTTTTGTTAAAGCTCTCGCGAAAATGTGTTTTGCGTAGGTGGGTTTGGGCTCAGCTGCAGTCCTGCTCCTGTGGGGACAGGACCGAGCGCTTTTCCATACAGCCATGTGGGGGCTGGTGCGGTGCCCGCGGGGGCGCCAGGTGCGCGGCGGGCGCTGCGGTGCAGCGGTGTCCGCTTACGCCTCGGTAACCCGAGCGCGGCTGCCGGGGGCGCAGGGGCAGAGTGGCATGGCCGGGCTGCCGGCCGCCCGTCGCTCAGGGAGGTGCTCGCCCGCCACCTGGGCCCGCGCCTCGCTTCCCGCATTGGTCGGTGTGAATGACGCGGCCTCCCGGGGGGGCGGGGCGCGCGTGGGCGGCCGGGAGCCGTTGGCCGGGAACCGTTGCCCCGCCTGGGGAGGGGGATGCGCGGGGATTGGTGCGTTCGAAGAGCGGCTGCGCTCTGGCGGGCG
Source organism: Hemiprocne comata (assembly GCA_020745705.1). Lineage (NCBI taxonomy): Eukaryota > Metazoa > Chordata > Aves > Apodiformes > Apodidae > Hemiprocne > Hemiprocne comata. The sequence continues at coordinate 10,855,299 of CM036593.1, read as the reverse complement.
TTGCCCCGCCTCGCGCGCCCCGCGGAGGCGATCGCGCTGGGAACTGCCGCGGTCGCGCGCCGGCCCATCAGCCAGTGGCCGCCCCGCACCCAGGTGAGGCACGGCGCGACCGGGGCGGGAAGGGGCGCCGGGGGCCGGTCGTCCGCGAAGTCGGCGGCAGCTGGGGCGGGAGTCGCGTCGTGGGCTCAGCGGCTAGCGCTGGGTGCCGGGAATGTTGGCTTTGCGGCGGGCAGCCGTCGTGACGGCCTAGGGGGGACCTGCCGCCTGTCAGCACTTGCGCTCGTGCCGCCGGCGGGCTGCTCCGAACGCGGCTCCAGCGGCAGCGCCGGCTCCTCCGTTCCTCGCTTCACGAGGCTGCAGCGGCCTTAGTCGCACAGCCGCTTCTGAGCGGCCTGATGTGTTGGCGTGTAGTCGGCTTTGGAAGGCCACTGTTGGTGTCTGAAGTCGGGTGTTTTGACTTTAAGTGGTACTTCTCCTGACATTCGTCAGCCTCACATATTTGGAAATGAAAGCAAGACATGGCCATCCAACCATCCTTTATTATTTGTGTGTCTTTGAAAGGTCACCCTTGTTCCTCTAAGTTAGTAGCAAAAAGACATTACATCAGATATCTAATCAGATGTTCTGTGCTTAACAAGATAGATAAGGGTAATAAATAGTAAATAAAATTTTAAGGAGGGGAACGAAACAGGCTATTAATATAACGTGAAAAAAGGACCTGCAAAACATATTGTGAAGTACACAGGGAGAAAGCTCTGAACTCTTAATGAATTGGAGTTAGACATTATGTTGTGTCATATCTGAACTGAAATTATACACCTAGTCTTAGTTACCTACAACACTGGAGCCTTTGCTGGTGTAATTCCTACCCTTGTTTTTCTTATTCGGCTTTTGAATGGAGGAGCATAGTTATTCAGGAACCCTTTATTTCTTTATTGACCTGATTGCAAAGACACAGATTATACCCCACCTTGAAGTTGCAGCCTTCTTTCAGCCTTAAAAGCTTTTTTAGCCAAATGTGCTGTTGCTCTTAGATTCTTGCCAGCAGGCTGCAGGGTACATGCATCCTGGGTTGCCATGGAGAGCTGCGCAACCATCTCAGAATTTAGAAGAACGTGCTCAGTCTTGCATCTCAAAAAGATCAGTTGAGAGATTCCAGTCCCTTCTTAAACTTTATCTGAAAACTTTACACATTTTAAGTAATAGTTTTGTTATAGCTGAAAATGTCAGCAAAAAGGGCTTCCGTCACAATGCAGTCCTTCTAAATCCTTTGCTTATATATTTTATTGTACATTTATAGGCCTATACCAGTGTTTCTTCTTACTAGTCCCATTAATGGTTATCCAGACTTCTGAACTGTGGTTCTGCAGCCTTCTTTGGCGGGAAGGACTTTATACTTGCAGTTACTTCCGTGTCAAGCTGAGACAAAACTGACCTGCAGCTTAAGACAGCGTTACTTGTCTAGGAGAAACCTGTGTGGGTCTTGCTGTTGCTTTATTTGAAACGCTGTTATTTAAATGTTCTCGTAGCTCTTTCAAGCAGTTCAAAACTACTTAGGATTGTACATTCCTGCTACTCTTGCTTGAGAGTTACTTAAGAATTTGATTATTAGTTTAAATTTTTGAAGGGGTATTGATACACGTTTTACTCTTTTGTCCTTGTGCTCTCATTGTCACTTAGCTTAATTTGTTAATTTTTTAGATTATATTTTTTCCATGAGAAATGTAAAGACGACAGTTCTTTCTCCTGTTAGACTTTCTTTTGGTAGTCAGCAACCCAGTCTGTTCTAGTATTAATGTTGAGTAAAAAGCATTGCAAAAAAAGATAGAAAACCTGTTTCTTTTGGCATGTTGCAAAGGTCAGCAACTCAGTTTTGCAAATGGGTCTTCAGGTCCCCACATAATATGATTTGGGGAGCAGCTTGGCTCCCTTTTAGTTAGGAAGGAAAATTTTTATTAAGCAATGGGTGGTTTTTTAAAAAATAAATGCTTTCTGTCTGTAGTTTTAACTATTGAACACATGGGGAGTTTTTCTTGGTTTACACAGTTTATTTGGATTCTTCTGTTTTGCTTAAAACAGGATCATATTTAGTTTATCCTAGTTTTCCACTTTTAACATTTAATAGCAAAAATATTTGTCCTTCTCTCTTTTTTGATTCAGTGTTTTGTAGTAGTTGTGTGATCAGTTTCCATTTTCACAACTTAGTCATTCTTGCCCCGATCTGGTAGCTGTGGTCTTGCTTTTAGTAGCCTTTAAAGTTAACATAATAATGGAATTGTTTATGTTTAAGGAGTAAGTGTTGACCTTATGACTTTCCGAAAGATGTACCTGTTATTGCTGTTACTATTCCTGTGAATGGAAGAATAGAAAGATAGCAGGTGAAGGAAAAAAAACCAAATGCTTAACTTCTATTTAGGCATCTAATAGCAAGTCAGCTATACAAATGATCGTATAAAAAAATAAAGTATTATTTCATGGAACACCACAACATTAGGGATATCAAACACAGGAAAAAATTGAAGTGGAAAACTGGTAAGATGGGGTCTGAAACTTATGTAGTATTGAACAGATTATTGATGTCAAGCTGCTTCTTGGGACTCAAGTTTGGCAGTGTTTCAAGAACATGTTTTTTGTTCATATAATAAAACTTACTAATAGGAAGGAAAAGCTATAATGCAGCTGAATTGCAGGGAATATGAACCATGTACTATCTACAAAGAAACCTCTCAAAATCATTCTTATTTCTTTACTATTTCAGTTTTTTTACCACTGTTGTGCTGGTATACTGTTAGGAATTTTGTTCCTTGTATGCAACACGTCGGTGCCTGCACCATATCTAGTGATCATTGTTTTGTTAGTGGACAGAATATGCTATTGTGACCAATTGTAGTTGTGTTATGATGTGTACATGGAGTGGAGGCATAGAGGAGTCCAGTGTTCATCACATAGACTGAAGGAAAATGCATTGACTAGCTTCTGAATGCATTTGCACGTGCATCCTAAAGTTAGAATAAGTACGCAAAGCAGTTTACAACTTGGCATCTCAATAACTACTTTTTCTTAAATCTACACAGGGGATGTGGCATAAATAAATTGTACCTGTGTCAACAGGAAGCAAACAATAAGGAAAAACATGTTCTTCTCACTATAGTATGTGCTTATTGCACGTTTACAGTTTTTACAGGTTGTAGCCGTATGTTCTTCAGCTGTAGATTCACAATTGCAAAGACAGTTAATATTTGCTGTTAATTCTTGGAAGTGAGGGGCACAGGTTATGCAGCAAGCATGACTGCTGGCATTGAACTGTCATGGATCATTTTGGTTGTGTAGTGCAGGTTCTATGAGAGCTCCATCTGCTCCTAGCAGGATAAAAGCTTGCTGGAGTGTTGAATGCCTACTAAACCTCTGAATTAGTGTCACAGTGTGAAATAGAAAATTTGATACAGCACCTATATCGCTCCACTTAAATTGCTAATGTGTTTTACTGCCAGTGATTCCAAGAATATATATATTTTTTTAATTTATGGAATTTTAAGGTTAATTTTTGCCTTTCTCTTCAAGATACTTGTGCAATTTGCCTGTGCTCTTACTTACCAGTGTCTCTTTTTAGGAGATCTTACAGGAGCTGAGCTAAACAGAACGTTTTATTGGAGAGATTTGTCTACTTGCTCTGTCAGCTTAAGTGCAAATAGTCAACATTTTGTGCTGAACTTTTCCAGTATGGTGTTCTTTTCACATAGTGTAACGTGCTCCATTTTCCAAACTGAAGGTGCTTGAGTGAATGTCTTGCTGGCTGGGAGAGGCCTGAGATCCAGTATATGTTAATTTGCATGATGAGATTGAGCAGAAGGAACAAGGTTCAAATTTATGTTTAGAATTTGGTAACAAAACTCTTAATGATTTTTATGGTAATCTGATTTCAACTTATGCTAAGAATAAAAGGATCACAAGTTATTACTTTACTGTGGAACATCATTGAAGTCTGTTGTGGCATTTGAGCACTTCAAAATTGCAGATCTCTTCTTGAGTTGTAGGATGCTTGGGGAGAAGGCAGCACAGTATTTGTTTTCAGTCTATGAGTGACAATATGCAAAAATTTAGAATTCATTCTGATAAAAAATAATTAAGGAATCCTAATACTTAATAGTCCTAATAATTAATTAATCCTAATTAATGTATCGAATATGTGAAAAATTCTGAGCTATTATGACTATTTTTAAGACAAAGGGAGGAAGTTATTCTACTATCTTCTTGTATCTGAAATCTTAATCTTGCTGCATTTAGAATTTTCAATGTCTGATTAGTCTTATTATGGGGATTTTAGTTAAATTCTGCAGGCACTTCATGATCTCTTCCTTTCTTATTTTGTCGTAGTGTGGAATTTACTTGCTTCAGGATTTAAATAGATGGCTTACGTAAACTATCTGCAGGAATATCCTTATAATAAAAGTGCTTGTGGTCACTTGTGTTAGCTACACCCAGTTCTTTAGCTTGCACAGTAGACAGTAAGTATGTATGTTAAGTAGCAAGCTGATTTCTAGCTAAATATTGATGCTCTTAGGAAAGGAATGTTCTGTCCTTGAAATCTACTCTGTGATAGAGGCACTGAGGTCCACTGTTGCATCACTGAACATTGGTATCAGTCTGATAGGGGCATTTTTTGCTGCTTTGCGTTGCTCTGCTTAGTGGAATTGTGTGCTAGATGTTTGGTTTTGTCTGTGATCATTCTAAGACTGTCCCTCTATGGCCTGCATCATTGCCAGATGCCTTAAATATTTCTATTATCAAACCTACACTATACGTTTGCTATGCCTAATAGGGCATCTTGGCATTTACTGAAGTTAATAGAGTTGGACCAGAACTATGACAGTGTTCGGAATATACAGGCAATGAGAACATATGTTTTTTGTCACTTATGTATTGCATCATTCTCATAAGATTCTGGCATTTCCTTCTGCTCTTAATGATTCTGTTTTAAGGAATGTATTTATATTTCAAGCTGATTGCTTGGTGAAAATAGGGTGCTTAGTGCGAGTAGAGATACTAGATCCTTGCCAGAAATTGAAATGTTCCTTAACTGAAAGTTTTAAATTTTTTTTCAGTTTTGGGTATGATAAAAGTTTCTCTTGTTGTGTAGTGTGTGTGCAGTTTTTATCTACTGCTTAGGTGTTACATGTAATAGGAAAAAAAAAACAACCTCTGAGAATGGAGGTGAGGTTCTTTCTGGCTTAGAGAAGGAAGATGCTTTTGGGCTCAGTTATCATGGTTGTTTGGAATGTTTTTTTATGATTTGGGGGAAATGTGTTATTAAGACTGCTTGTGTTTTGAGGTTGCTACTTATGTGTAATATTGAAAATAATGCTAAGCAATGCTTATTTATTAAAGGAGGCATTTGCACAGCCCTTCAACAACTGAAGGGGAAAAAGAACAAAAAGGATTTACAGGGTTTAAAAGGACAGTACCTACAGGTGAGGTTAGAGGGCATGTAGAAGTGTTCCTGGGCTTTTGTTTGTTGTTAACAGAATGTTGTATAAACCAGGGCATCTAGTCTGCTATGCCAAAAGAGGTAAGTGGAGGAATTAGCCTGAGGAAACACCTTCTCTTACCTGTGTTTAGAACCCACCATGTAGCAGGGTCCATTTGGTTTGGGTAATGAGAGAAATAAAGGAAACCACAAGCAAACAATGTTGTTAGAAATAGGGTGGTAAATTAAATATCTGCACTGTTACCATGTCTGTCATAATGCAGGAACATATTAGCAATTAGATAATGAATGCTGGACTGTCTGGAGCTTTGTTACTCCAGCTCTAAATTCAAGTCCATGCTTTCATTTTCAGCTGCGGATGTGGTCAGGTCCTCACTTCATTGTGAGCAAAATTTGACACAGAAATGCTTGCCACCTATTAGGTGTTTTCTTTAAAATCACCTCAAGATTGAGAAGGATATAGTTGCTAGGACCTTTTTAAAAGATTATTTAAGAAATATAAATATAATTTAATAAACTACTATGATTTATAATTACGTATTTAATCTTACAAAGTAGTTGTGGGTTTTTATGCAATATTTTCATTAATTTCTTTCATAGAGTTATTAATATTTTCAATAAAATTATTTTACAGTACTACTTTGGTCTAGTTTGGGCTGTTTTGTGCATACTTGTACTTCTTTGTCACTAGGGGGTTTCTCCTCTTGCAGTAATATTGGTGACTAAATTAAAGTAAATTGGCGAGTAAATTAAAATACTTGGACAAAACGCCTATTCTTCCATGTGGGTAAATACAGTGCTAGAAAAAAATTGGGAAGAGAAGTAAATAATATAATCAGTTGGATCACTCAGGAGTTTGTGACAGATAATGATAGTGTTTGTGTAATTTTCCATTTAGCAATTATTATAATTTTTTGAGGGGGAGTGTAATGAGTGTCACGGCTTCTATTAGTATTTTCCTACTATTTTATAACCTCTGCTTCTGTTGACTGACTAGAAAGATTACTGGTTATACTGAACTAATTAAGTCTTGGGCATTAATTGGCTAAGAAGGAAGATAGAATAATTTCATAGGTAATTTAGTCAAGTTTCCATACCTCACTGTAGTAATTCTGTTATTTTGAGTCATAAAAGGTAGTTAGCTATGTATTGAGCAGTTTGTGCAATAAAATGCCTTGCTCAGCCAGGACACCTGTCTAGCCTTAAGCTGTCAGTTGCCATTTTCTTTATTCTCTTTCCAGCAAGGAGCTGATGGTTTAATACATAAAAAGTAGCACTGTCCACATGGTTTAGGGAAAGGAGAGGAAACTTCATATTCCTTCTTGTATTAGTATGTCTATTACATACCACTTCTGTAAGTGAAATTCCAGGCTTGTGGGGCAGTGAGTTGGTAGGATTCCTGTTCGGTTGAAAGAACATCAGGAGTGGCCCGAAGCCGGTACAAAGTACACCCTTTCCACCCATTTAGGATTGTCTGCAACATTCAGTAATCTGTCTTAGTTTCATGTGGGCCTGTATTTGTAAGTCAGCGTAGTGACCATAATTGGGGTGGAGGAGGAAGCATCTGAATCAAGAATATTAGATAGTGGTATTAATTTCTTTGCAGCTTGTCTGATGAGTCTGATAGCATAGGATATGTTAGGCTGGGTCTTTCCCATTCTCTGCAGTAATTACAAGCTCCACAGAATCTGCTTCATCAGGCTCACACCTAGGAGGAGTGTCTGAGGTAGTTGTTTACAAACATCAGCTTTCCTGTCCTGTCCTGGAGGTGCAAGCTGTTCAAGTGCAGCTCACATCAGACATTGATTGTATGATGGAGGGCATGCTTGTATGCTGCTTGTATGGCATGCTGCTAAGCCAGGCCTTTAAAAGAAGCCTAGTTTATTCTGTGAGTATCTGCTCCATACGTAAATCCATGAGGAGAAAAAGGCAGTATTTCAGAGCAGGTATTGCTCTTCGTCATCACTGACACAGAATAAAACTTGAAATCCACTTCATCAGTGAAGGTGGTTTGTGTGTGCTCTCAGCTAATCAGCTGTTGAACTGTCAAAAGTGGTGCAGAGATGAGTTTAAAATTAAGCTTCCAAAAGTAACCTCACTGGGCTTGGTACAGTGTTTCTTGTATCTGCATGATCCCCTCTCACAACTAGTCACTTGTATTGTGATAAAATTCACAGTATGTAATCAAATCTTTTCTGAAATGGAAAATGCCTTGAAACATGAAACACTTGTCTGGAAGTTGTAGTAACTAGGACAATTAGCTTGCATAACAGGCTTTTGAGAAGGAAATTACAGCTATTGTTTTATTGCTGTCAGGGACTTGAAATATACTGATCAGAATTGAAGATAGGGGAGTCCTAGTTTCTTCCATAATTTTTCTTGAGACTGAGCTTTTTTTTAGCATATATATATCACTGATTCAGTCCACTGAAGTTAATGGAAGATGAAGTTGTACTTTCTTTGAATATCAGCCATTAAGCCTTGGTTTCCTTTCTGAGAACACATTAGTTTTATGAAAAACTTTGAGTAAGTGCAAGCGTGATGCGGTTTCACTTTTTAAAGCATTGTTATATGGGATTCCATTCAGTATGTAACACCAGTATTTTACCTTTTTTTTTTCATTTAATTGTAAAATTTGTAGAAATTAATGGACCTCATGCAATTTCAGGGAATCGAGTTAAAAGTAGTTTAATAGAATTTGGTAAGGAATTCACTCTTAAAATGCCATGCCATGCAAACCCCAAGCTTCTGTATCTGTATAGCTTCTATAGAAATCTGTGATTTAATAGAAAAGAATGGAAAGTGACTTTATCTAAAAATGTACTTATCACTGTCAGACATTTAATTGAGGCAAAGTTAGCTTTTTACTGATAGTTTCATTGAAGATCCTTTAGCTGTCTATAGACAGGGCAGATGAACCCTAACCTATGGCTCACCATTTTCTCCTAATAAAGAGTTGGTAAAGTGCATCTTTTGTCTATTGTGGGATATAAACTGGCTGCCACATTTGATTGCCTAAACTCTGCCTTGATTTATTTGATTTCAGGGGTGGTGGTGTTGGTCTCATACCACTGTGTAATTAGTAACACCAATTTAATTTTCCACTTTGGAAAGAGCCTTAGTCTTTCTTCCGTGTGCCTTTTTTCACTGCTTTGAAATTACAACAAAGCTAGTACTTCCTGCATTTGATAGCTGGGATAGTTAATAGTGAAATTTTGAAGTTGTGTGTACAACTTCAGTTTTCTGTTTATAGTTTCCCGAAAGACAGCTCTTTAACATGGATAGAGATTTTACATTGTTTAGATGTGTGGAGAGAACAAAGAAGCTGCTTTGCACTAATACAGATTTTTTTCCTAGTATGAACCAAGTGCTTTTTCATGCTATGTGAAGTTTTAATAAAAAATGCAAGTTGAGGAGAAAGCCTGTTTGACTGTTAGATATGCTGTTAGAGCAGACCTCCTGATTTTTGTTCATTCACTAGGCTTTGCTGCTGAAATGCTCTGTTCCCTGACTCAGTTCCATGTTGATCACCAGCTCAGGAGAGGTTTGGTTACACAGAGATGTTCTGAATAGTTAAGTTACCTCAAGTGAAAGAGCAAGGCTTAGTCTGCTCTAGTGTAATCCTCCCAAGGCCAGTTGATGCCTGAGAGATACTGTCTATAGAAGGGTTCATCAATTTTCACCTCCTGAATTTTGAACTCACCACTCTAATTAATATGCTTTAAGTTTGTTTACTGATTACATGTTGGTGTGGCTGAAGGCGTAACTTGACATCCTAATGAGTTACAGATGAAGGAAGTGAGGTGTGGAGGCCAGACCCAGTAATTTTTCTTGGATCTGTGATCATGGTGGGTTGGCCAACTAGGGTGTGTCTGTGTCACCCTCCCAAGACATGGAATGTGCCATATGGCCAGTAAGGAGGGAAGAAAGCTGGTGTAAGGGTTCCAGCTGGTGGGAGGTGGTGGCATCAGTCAAAGGATGAGGTTAAGTATGAGGACAAAAGTGTAGCTCAGATAAAATGGAGTTGTAAACAGTTGATGTGAAATGTACTGCTAAAAATAACTTATATTTAAATAAATGCAGTCATTCTGATGTACTTTTAAATAGAACTCTGTTTTTTTCTGTAATTCGGCTTTTTATTTTTGGAAAAGCTTCTTAAAACACATTATTCAGTTAGTTGCAATTACAGTATAAATATACAGGCAAATTACCACAGCAGTTATTTAATGATCTGTGTCAATTGCCAAAATACATGCTTTTTTAGTTTGTGACATGTAGTAATGTGCGTGAGTGCATCCATCTATGGAAGAGAACTTTGAATTCCCTTGCATTTGCTGAGCACCAGGAATGCTCAGGGGCCATTGCTGTAAACTGTGTGTCTTACAGCTATCTGCTTGTATGTGGTATCTGATTTGAGGCTTGGACAAACATCTGGAGAGTAAGTACTTGTAACAGTGTCTTCCCAGTGTGTGGGTTGCAATGGTATTGTAAACTGTATGTGTCACACTTGGTAATTGCAAAAATACACCCACACCCACCTGTTGATGCCAAAGAATTCTAATGATGAGCATGGAAGGGCAAAGCAGTTGTTTGACTGGAAGAATGTGGATGGTTTGTTGGAGGGATGTTGTCAAGGTAGAGTATGATAGGAAGCATGAGTCTTCACAGCTGGTACCTGATAAAACTAATGAGAGGAAAAGGCATTGCCTACATGGATAATTGAAAATAGAGAGGGTTGCATTTTCTTCTGGTGACAGCTTTAAATCTGAGCTTTGCGCTGGTCTTTTGACATCTCTGCAGTATCTTGATGAAATATGCATTTGTGAATTAGACAACTGTATGTGTTTACTTGCAAAGGAAGGTAATATTAGTTCTGAGCAATAAATATGTCAACTCCTCTACTAAAAATATTCTTAAAAGTGGGTAAACTTTTGAAAACAGAGTTTCTTTTCCGTTACTCTTTGCCCTGCCAGCCTAAACATGTCTGAGGCCTAAGTGCCACCTGCTGCAATCTCTTTGAAACAGTTTGAAGCTCTTACGACAATGCTGCAGCCTTTTTGAATGTGAAACCAGTGAAAAAAAACCCCAAACCTAAACCCCCTAGCCCCCATACTTCTTCTCCTTTCTTTTGGGAGCAGGGAGGTGAAAGGGGAATAGAGCTTAAACCTCTGCTGTGCTCATAGTGTTCTGGGTGGGCTGATGTCCAGAATGGGTGATCTCCAGATGGGTTTGTGTCAGCCGGTTCTGACTATTGTGGGACTTCAGCAAGCTTGTCAGGGTTTCAGCAGTACTGTTTACATGTAAAGCAGCTTGTGATCTGTTTAATATTATTCCTTTAATTCTGTACCCTTCATCCATTAAGCTTTCTGCATGAAACTTCATGAAGCCAAAGAACACTAACAAGGGTAAATTACCCAAAGTTTCCACCAGAAAAGAGAGCTTTGTTTTTTGTTAAGCCTACTTTACTTTCTTGCTTGTGCTGTATGTATGTAGAAAGCTTTGGCTCTGGCTTTCAGTTTTTGATTGACACTTCCTGCTTGGTAGGAGTAGTGTTATGCTTTTACATCAGCTGCAGATGGTTATGAGTTATTAACTGACTATGAGACTTCAAGCCAAGCATCTTGTGTTCCCTTTGCAGAAACGCAGCTGAATGGAGCTTAAAGGGCCACAGATGAAAGAACTTGAACACGTTTCTGAAGGTTTAAGATGTCTGACAGTGACCTCCTTACCTTAGTAAAAAAGAAGAGTTTTTCAACAGGAGCTTAGGATATCCATGCTCCAACTTTATTAATATACTAACTGGAATGCTGTTCTGACAACAATTCTCCATAGTAAAGTACCTATCCTACTACAGAACAGTATTGTTTTCTCTACTGATAATGCAACTCAATGGAGGAAAGTAATGTTTTGATAAGCATGCGTGAAGATCGCTCCTTTCATGTGCGATACAGGTAAGACTGTATTAATTTAGTATGGATGAATAAGTGCTGTTAGTATTAGAAACCTAAACAAGTTGCAACAAATAGTTTGGTGTGTCTGTTACTAATGTTATTGAAACAAAGCTAAAACCACATTTTTTGCCTTTCGTGGTTTTTGAGCTATGAAAACTCACTTTTGTTCTGTAGTAAATTATCTTAGTATGATTACATGAGTGCATACCTTTGGAACTGTGTGTGTTTTTAGAATGATACATGATTGCCTGTGTTTTTATGTTTGGTAGCATGTTGTGAAGTATGATCCCTGCGTGGTAATACCTGCTCGCTCTCCTTTTAGCCTTTGGGCTCCATATGCAATTGTTGAGTTTTGTCTGCTAAAGTTTTCTGTATTTGTTCCCGTTACTGCTTCTGTGAATGATAATTTTTTAGATGCACTGTCACCTAGAGCAGTGTTTTCCTTGCTTCAAATGAAGAGATTTGATAGACAGATAAGAAAGGTTTGATACCTTGGACTAAAAAAGTACTGTTATTGCAAGTCAAGAGGAAATACTATTTCCCTTCTGAGAGCTATAATAATTTTAATTCTGCGATCCCCTTTACAGACATAGGACAACATGTTGGTACTGCAGACTCCCTCTAATGAACCTGAACAACAGAGGCATTGTGTGGTGTGTGGTATTTGGATGGCTGGTGTTTGGAAGGGTAGATCTTGCAGCACATTCAATAGAAAGGGACTCAGGAACACTGGAGTGATTGTACTGAAAACAAATAAAAAGCATGATTCTTGGTGTGTGCTCCAACCCCCACCCCTTGTCATCCTTGCTTTGGAAGCCTTTTCCTTGCTAGCTAACCTAAACCCTTATTTGTAAGACAGCAAATATGACAGCTTAACATGAGTTCTGGAAAGGTTCTGACAGTGTTAGATTATTCTGCACTTCCATTTCAGAGAAGTGCAGTGTTTGTTCTGGGTAGCAGTGCAGTCAGCAGGAGGAGCTTTTTCATGGTCAGTGGGGAGAAAATTAGCGAATTATCAAGTAAACTAGTTTACTCTCTGCTCCCTTTTTTTTTTCTAAATTCTTTATATAGTGAGTTTGACAGAAGGATTCTTCAAGTATTATTTCATCTGTGCTAAGTGTTTCTTGAATTCATCTAACTCCCAGCATTCCTGTGGCATGCCTACCCACGCTGTTGCTGATGCTCTTGGTCTTCCCCAGACAACTATAGAAGATCCTTGCTTTCTCTTTAATAAAAGCAGGAGCAGTTCAGGGTACCATTATAGAGGTAGATGAATGGAAGAGGTGGCATGGCCAATTGTCTGGTTTAAATTGACAAGCCAAAAATAACTTCAGCAATATTGGCAAGCACAGTCAGGGCAAAATGTATTACCTACTTCATGCTGTATTTCAGTACAGGATTGCATGACACCAATTAACACTAAAAATATTAATGACCTTATTAAACCTTTCTTTAAGAATTGTAATCTGATGAAATTAAAAAACATCAAGGCTTAATTCCTTTAAGTTTTTTAAAATGTTAAACTTTTCTAAAACTTAGATAAACTGCAAATTAATTCAGTATATTGAACTGGAATTTTATTATTATTTAGTTTAGAATAAATTATTTCAAAATATTTTATCTGATTGTAGTTCAAAATTTAATGCAGGAAAGAGTAGGCCATAAATTACTGGGAGTGGTGGTGTTATTTATCAGATTTTAAATTTTTTTATGTACAGGTATTGTCCCAGCCTCATTTGGCTCTCAGACTGCTTTTTCCTTCCCACTGGAATTCCAGTAGAACTGGCTTTAAAAAGCTGGTGGCCTGCTCCTAAGAACAGGCTTTACTATGGGCTGTTTCTTACTGTGCAAGCTGTTTCCTTCTCCCCACTGTAGCTGACCAGTATCACTTCAGTAGCTACAAAAAGGCTTATGCCAGTGGAAGGAAACAGTTTTTTTACTATTCTGTTGTTTAGTGACTGAAAATAAGATGCTGGCATTAATAAATGGGACTAATAAGTGATCTATAGAGTAAATGTTTATAGAGCCTGTTCATCTTGGCCTGCTAAAGTCATACATCTAAAACTTGTAACTGTTTTTATACTGACTGTAGGAAAAGAACCCAGAATTCAGATGTGTGGTTTCTTTGTGGGTGTTTGTGTGTTGTTTTGTTTGTAAGTTTGCCATCAGGCTTAGTTTGGCAAAGCACAGTGTTGCACTGGCAATGTAGTTCAGTTTGGGGCGGTCAGTGTGGTGGTATTGCTTCTGCATTATGTATTCCTCTTCCCAAGAAGAGTGGCAGGAGTCAGGAACAGTATGTAATCTTTACTAATGCCACAGCATCCTATAATAATTTTATTCATCTGAATCAGAGAGATATAATAGGGTTGTGTCTAGGTATGTTATGTGTATGGATCGACAGGTTTCATGGAAAATTGCATGGCAAACCTGTTCCCCCTCAATAGCAAAAAATCCTCTTAGTGGGAATTGAATGAAGTAAAACTAAAGTAATTGGGTTTAGAGACTGTAGTAATCACTGAGTCTTCCTGCCTTCTTCTATTCCCTTGTTTCTTACCAGTTTTCTGTTCTTTACTGTAAGATGAGAACAGCTGAAGAAAGGGAGACTCCAAAATGGGAGGAGAAAACCAGGGAGGCTAAGGTGGAGGCAGATGAATATAGAGTTTCTATTCTTATAAGTATAAAGGTTCAAAAGGGAATGTGAAGAAGGTGGAAGAACACAGGGGAGGGAGGGGAAGAAGGAAAAGGGGAAAAAAAGGGAGCCAGGCAAGGTAAAAAGCTTAGAGGCACAAATAAGGATGAGGTAGTTTTACAAATGAGAAATTATTCAGAAGATGCCAGCCTTCCAGAGAACAGGTCCAGGCAGCTATAAACAGAATAACAAAATGAAGCCCTGTATTAGTATTTCCACAGTAATATCTGGAAGAACATTATCCTGTTTAGCAGGAACGGAATTTCATTAGAAGTACGCAGATGAATGGGCCTTGTTCCCTTCTCATCTCTGAGGATTCAATGTGTCTTTTGTTAAGCCTTTGGGTGTTGAATAAATAAGTAATTCAATTCAGCCCTGGGAACAGAGAAAGTAATTTCATATTCTCCTTGTAACTATTTAATGACTTTCTAAAACAGTGATAACCTAGTCTAGTCTGCCAACATTCTATTTAACCATTAGTAGTAACAGTTCAAACATGCCTAAGAGGTGATTATTTTTGACTGAAGAAGACCTATGTAAATCTTTTAAAGAAGAAAAAAAAAAGAAAGAAAGAAGTGTTAATTTTCATAATGGTCCTTTAAGTAATGGAGAAAAAAAACCAAAACAAACCAAAACCAAACCTCTTCTAAGTCCAGTTTTGGTACTTGATGGATAAACCTAGCTAACTTTTAAAATAATTTTATTATTTCATAGCTCTTATATAAGGTGAATAAAATATTCATATCATGTAGAGGCAACTGTGGAAATAAAGATTTCATTTTCTCTGTTCTTTTGGGTTTTATTGCTTATTTAGACTTTGAAATTGTAGAAGGTCAATAAGAATGGATCCAAATGGAATAATAGCTTTAGTTTATTTTACAAATTCTAGCAGCCTGTTAACACAAATTTTCTAGAGTTGCAGTCAAGAGTAGTATTCAATTTTGCTTTCTTTTTTACTTAACCAATTACTCATTCCCATTCTTATTTATTTCCTGTAATTCTGGTTGAATTGAAACACTGTACTAACAGCTGATTTTCATCAGCCTGGTTATAGGCCTTAGCTTCAGGGATATTTATGCTCTGTAGGAAAAAACCCAGATATTTAGTTTTTAGAAGTTGTATTAAGTCTGGATGCAAAGTCAGAAGACTGCGTTTCAAGTTCCCTGATGAAATGGTAATGCTGCCTTGGCATTGGGCAGCCTTGGGCATAGTATGAAATTATTTAATGTAGTGTATCAGGAAAATGGCTGGTCTGTAGCATTCCCTGATATTACCTTTGTGCCTTTTAATTTATTAGATGGCTGATGCATCACAATTGCAAATCAAAACATACATTTTTTAACAGGGTAAATTCACCTACAGAACTGGAGCCCAGTATAGCATTTGGATTATTATTATGTCACGTATATGTTTTGCTGAAAGCTCTACCCTTTTCAGGGTTTTTTACTGATTCAAGCTAAAAGTCTAAATAATTGAATGTGATTGTGTAATGGTCTAAATCTTCACACTAAGGGGCACCATAGTTTCTAGCTGTCATTTTAATTGGACGTGTCAGTTAACTGAGGTGCCCGGAGAGAACCTCTTTGGATAGGATTAAGATTACCTAATGAAGTGTTTTAAGTCTTAAACCTCCAGTTGCTGATGGTGTAATCATTTCTGCCTGTACTTAACTGTACTTAATCATTTCTGCCTTTTTCTCTCTTCCATTCAACACGTGCACAGTATAATAAAAGAGAGGTTGTGTGTTCTAGCAAATAGGAATGCTTTAACTTCTCTGAGAAGAGTTTTCATACTTAAAAATACTGCATGTGTTATGGATATCCCACCTGAGAAGTTGGGCCTGGGAAGAACTTCATGCCAGAGTTACAATTTGCTGCCTGCATTTTTAGCAACTACGAAGTATATTGTATTGTTAATTGCAAAAGTTAAACATGTCTGTCATCTCGTTGTGCTTAAATTGTGGAACGTCGAAGACTAACAGGTACAGTGCTGTTTTGTGTTGGTAGCTTCTTTTATTTAAGATACAAATTCTTCTAGTTCTCTTGAAAGTCAGTGGATTTTTCAAAAATATTTCCTTCTTGCTCAGATTTGAGTAGAATGTTGTATAACCTATTTTTTTCTGATTTAGAAAAAATTTAAAAATGGAAACATTTCAGGTATGTTAAATACTTAATCACTGTGTCTTGTCAAAAGAGCTGTCTTCTGGTGTTGCCATTAAAATAACTCAGAACAGCAAAAATTTTAATGTTGCTATTACTGATCTGTGCATATGAAAGGAAATGGTTTTAGAAATAGAATTCTAAAAGGCTTGTAATTACAATCAGGTAAATATCAAATGATGACATAATGAGGATATCTTTAATTACATAAAATGTTCCATTTTGGAGTGCAAGCCCTATTGCTTACTATGTAATCCATCTTGGAAAATTCAAAACAATATATAAATTTTGGCAATATTAACACATACTTTTTAAACTCTTACAGAATGTCTGTTACTGGGCTTTCTATTTGAAAAAACTTTTAAAAGTAGAATGAGGGAAGCTTTTAAAAAACACATATATCTTGAAAAAGCTAGAGAACTGTATTGTTTTAAGTCTTCCTTCTCATCCTCCTCTCCCCTACCTCCCTTGCATCTTGGAACTGGAAAGTCAAAAATATTTGTATATAATAATTAACACTTATTGAAATGTTACCTTTTGTACACCTGAATTCACAGTAGCAAAAATATGTATGAATGTTTCTTGGCAGCAGCAGTTCTCTGGCATCATCTTTCTTCGTTGTTCAAAATGTAATCTGCAAATTCTGCTATAAATTCATTCATGAGTATCATCTCTACTGCTTGCAGTATTTTGTACCTTTATAATGACAAAATTATTTACTCTTAAGAATAAAAAAAAATTTCCAGTGGCTTATGGAATGATGGCATCTCAGTTGAGTAACTTGAATTGACGTACATTTTGTTGTTAATGCAATCTAAACATTTTTTCTTTACACTCTGAGAATTTTCATAGTAGTGCTGCTAAAGGAAATGATGACATGCCAAGGAGTATTGCATTACACAAGGAACAACTTTGGGAAAAATAGTCATGGCCTTTGATAAACAGGAATATTTGAATTTTAGTATTTTTGTTCTGTGCAACATTTTGCAGGTAACTATGGCACGAACCTACAAATAGAAGTGATTAGGTTTTTCAAAATCAGTATTTGCTGAGAATAGCTTGATTATTAGGTTACTTTTCTGAATTTATCTAGATGGTTCAAACTCTGCAATTTTGAATCGTATATATTGAGAAAGCAGTGTTTGGATTTCCTCCCCGAGACTTAGAAAGACAGAGTGGGAGGTGTCCCTGCTCATCACAGGGAGGTTGGAAACCGATGATCTTTAAGGTCCCTTCCAACCTTAACCATTCTGTGATTCTATAATTTAGTTTCTGTGATACTATAGTACCAAACTCATTGCTTCTACTGTGGTGCTGGCTTCTGAAAAAACAGAGACCCTCTGAGTAAAATATCCTCTTCACAGCTCACGTTATTGGACAAAGTACTACAGTTAGAATGACTGTTTTTCTTTTTACTTAAAATTGTGCAGGATGGAGGCTTCCTGCCTAGAGCTGGCGTTGGAAGGTGAGCGTCTGTGTAAAGCCGGGGATTGCCGAGCTGGTGTATCTTTCTTCGAAGCAGCTGTTCAGGTTGGAACTGAAGATTTAAAAACACTCAGTGCGATTTACAGCCAGTTAGGCAATGCCTATTTCTACTTGCATGAATATGCCAAGGCCTTGGAATACCATCACCATGATTTAACTCTTGCAAGGTAATCTTGTGTCATTATTTACCATGTTCTCTGTTTCATCCTGCTATTGTAGAGATGAGCAGCTGACCGTTCATTTTCCTACCTAATCCTGCCATTAACACTGGAGAATGACAGAATGGGGTGATTGCAGAGGGCCAGGGGGTCTGGCAGGTAACTCGACTGCCCTTTAACCTGGGAGCTAATGCTCAGTCTAGCCCCATAATCCTAGTACTGACTGAGGCCTCTCCAGGTTTGTGGATAATTAAGTAGTTTCTTTAAATCCACCCTTTCTGTACCCTTTCTTGTTTCTAAAACTCAGTCTTTCTGGTTCTGCAGAATGTTAAGCTGTGTCTCTTGTTTATTAGACCGAACTCATTCATGTTTCTCTGTGTAAAACTCACAATACAATATTGTGACATCTGAAAATCCTGTGCATTTTGTGTGCTTTTTATGGATCTGACTTTTAATGATTTGGTGGTATAGATCTAATAAAAGACACGGGCATCTAATGTGCTTAACCTCAGTTTAGGCACAAATCTATTCTTCCCCCTGCCTTAACCTGCTCAAGTGTTGTAACCTCATGGGAACTTGTTTTGTTATGCTACTCCCAAGTGTCACAGTTTGAGTGATTCAGTGTCAGTCTTTTGCCTTAGTCTCACTTAGAAGCTAGAAATGGCATACTAACTGTGAGCTTTCTGGGAGACCAGTATGCCTTGTAAATAATAAAAGACTATGATAGTCAAGTAAAATGTAGAAACAGTTAAACCTCTTAAACTTCTCTTTCTAATGCTGAGACTGTCTTTCCATATAATAATTAAGAATTTTCTGTTTATTCTCTTCCTAAAAGAGGTGGTTTTTTTTAATGTTAAAAACATGATCAATACCATGAATACTAACATTTGCATAACAGCACCAACAAAATTAAATGTAACAAAATTTATGTGGGTGCATTTTAGATATAAAACGAACTGAATGCATTTGCATTTACATGGTTACAGTTTCTTTTCATACGTTCTTCTAATTGTCTGCCAGACATTGCTCATCTGCTTGGTTTCAAATTATACACTATTTACTGGGTGCTTTATTTCTGCAATTTTAGGACAATTGGGGATCTACTGGGAGAAGCTAAAGCTAGTGGGAATCTGGGCAACACCTTAAAGGTACTTGGGAATTTTGAAGAAGCTATTGTTTGTTGTCAAAGACACCTGGATATTTCCAGAGAGCTTAATGATAAGGTAAGCATTGCTTAGGAATCTGGAAATAATCTGAAACTGCTAATACATACTACTGAACCCTGTAGTACTGGTAATGAGTGTGCCACCTTGCGGAGGGAAGTAAATACTGAATTTTCAATTCTTTCTTTTAGACAGTAAGAATCTGTTAGTTGCAAGATGGCTGTTTGCACTTGGAAGATTATAGATCCAGATTAGTAAATACTATCCTGTTTTGTGGTTTGTTTTTTTTCTTCAATTTCTAATGAGAATTGGCCTTAAGAGTTATTAAGTATCTTGCACCTCAAAAGGAATTTGATTGAGGGACGTGACTGGGTGGGAGTAAGATGGGTGATAAGAACATGTTCAGAATGGGCAGAGCACGTGTTGACAACTACTTAACAAACTTTTTTTCCCATCTGTGGATTGTACTAATAGTTGTAACACAAGACTTGGAAGCATACAATTTTAATGCCTTATTTTACTTTTGGTTTAGGTTGGAGAAGCCAGAGCATTATATAATCTGGGAAATGTTTATCACTCTAAAGGGAAAAATGTAGCTAGTGCTGGGACTCATGATCCAGGGGAACTTCCAGATGATGTGAAAAATGCTTTACAAAAAAGCTGCAAATTATTACGAGTAAGTAGTAGCTTTAAATGCTGGGGATTAAGAGGGTTATGATCACCTAGTTCATTAGAGCACTGTGATTTGTGGTGTCATGAGCTACCTGTGGCATGTTCCTGTTCACAGTAGGGGTATCTGAGAATTTTTTCCATTTTAAACTGGAAAGGGCACTTTTTTCATTATGCTCTCATTTTTAGTGTACCTCTTCATACCTGGTAAATCCTTCCCTTAGGTTAGAATCCAGTATTACTCTTCAAACCAGACTGAGACAACAATAGGACCTCTTTATACGTGCATATAATGTAGCTCTAGAAGCAAGCACACCAGCTCTATGTAAGAATGCAGTTCAGTATCTCACAGGAAATGCTTCCTACTCAGTGGAAAATTTGTGGTTGCATAAAGACAATTAAAATAGGTGAAGATAGAATACCTACTTCTTCCTTTTCCTTTACATAAATGGAAAGATTTTTTAAAAATGTAAATGACTGTGACAAAAAACCCTCTGAAAATTCACTGTTCCCCTTCTCACTTCCCTCAAAACAGGGAAAACCTGACAATAGTAACAGAGCTGGGTGATAGAGCAGCACAAGGACGTGCCTTTGGAAATCTGGGAAACACACACTATCTTCTGGGCAACTTCAGGAGTGCAGTTTTAGCCCATGAACAGGTACAACAATGTGCTAGTAAGGAATACTGTTCTAGCAAAATATCACTGGTTGCTCCTGGCAATCTTTTATTGTGTTGGATCTCGTTTCAAGCTTTTTAATGCAGGTTTTAAATCTTAATGGTAAGCTTCAAGTTTGGCTGTTCTTTTCAAGCATTGTTTGCCTAAAGAACAGATACAGATGCACAGTGGAATAACAATGAGCATGCATTTCTGTATGCAAGTGTCTGTTACGAAGTACAACATTGAGTAAATACTGCAATTATTTCATGTTTTTAAGCGTCTCCTAATTGCAAAAGAATTTGGTGATAGATCAGCAGAAAGAAGAGCATACAGCAATCTTGGCAACGCCTACATATTCCTGGGTGAATTTGAAACCGCTTCTGAATACTACAAGTTAGTTGACTTCTTATAAGTGTAATTTATACCTTTTCTTGTGCTGTTTACTTCTCTTGTGCCTGGTACTTCAGCTCTGGATTTCAGAGCCTACCTGTTTTTTCTGAAAAAGAAAAAGCCTCAGTACTGAGCAGATTCCTCTTAGCACTCAAATTCTTACCCAGCAGGGGCAGGCTGGCTTGGTGGTTATAGGTCTGTCTTGCTCATGTTGGTGGTGAATATACAGAATTTATTGTAATGCTGGTACTAAACTGGTTCCAGTGCATACTGTTGGGAAAACTGCTGTGAATTATTGATTAAACAATAAATTAGAATTAGAAGATGCTGTTTGAGGGATCAGTCTGCTCTCTAATACAGTAAATGGAAATAGGTTGCAGTGGAGGGGAGTGGACGACAGGCACTTAAAATCTTCTAAGAGTTTACAATATAGTAATTTGTTAGCAGCTAATTTGCCAGCCCAGTGTCCTGATTTAATTTGTGTAACTGATTTTTAGTTGTGCAAGTATTCTTTTAGAAACCTTTCCTTACAGTGATTTTTGAGGTGACTGACCCTTTCTTTCAGGAGGACGTTACAGCTGGCTCGACAGCTTAAAGACAGAGCTGTGGAAGCACAGGCCTGCTACAGCCTTGGGAACACATACACTTTGCTTCAAGACTATGAAAAAGCAATTGATTACCACTTGAAACACCTTGTGATTGCTCAGGAATTAAATGATAAGTAAGCCCTAAGAGACATTGAAACAAAATTCTGTTACCTCTAACTCTGCTGTCCTTGTTCTGGATTTGACACCTGAATTAATGCAAATTCCCTACAATGCTGGGCTCTGGTTTTCATATGGGGGAAAAAAAAACAATCATTCAGGTATTGCAGTTAATAAGTCTGAGATGAAAGAGGAACTGATGAATGACTGTCTCTACATCTTCCTCTGTCAGCATCTTCTTTGTAAATTAAGGAAAAAAAAGCAGACTTCCATTTTCTATTTCATGGCTTATAATGATTTTGCATATCTTCACACGAATACATCTACTTTTCCTCAAACTAAGAATATGGGAAGGGATGGGGCAAAAAGAATAATACAGGAGCAAGTAATCTTATTTTGCAATCATGATTTCTAAGGCCTTTTTTATAACATTGAGTACAACTAAAACTCTTCACAACTTTTAAATGCACTTCTTTCATCTAAGCAGAATCTATGAAGAATAATAAGGAATGCAACCTGAACACAAATAAAGTAGATTATAAAATGTTCCGTGCTTGCAAAACTGAGTGACTTGTTTGCTACAAGTTTAAAAATGGAAAGTTTGGTTAGGTTTGCTCATATTTATGCTTATACCCAGATCACATTCCTTTAAATATACAATACTTAAAGTGTTGGTGTTGGAATGGTTTCTGGTAGACTTCATTTTTCTCGGCACAGCAGTCTTCCTGTGGTAACATTATGAAAACCTGACCCCTAGTGGTCACCCAGTAAAGGTATAATTGAAAATGTGTTTATTTTTTGCAGAATTGGTGAAGGAAGAGCATGCTGGAGTTTAGGGAACGCATATACTGCTCTGGGAAATCATGACCAAGCTATGCATTTTGCAGAGAGACACTTGGAGATTTCAAGAGAGGTATGACTTTCATACTCTGTCTATGTTGACCATTAGTTTTTGATCTCTTACACAGTGGTTCCAAGGAAGTGTGTCCTGCAACTGTCTCCTTCGTCCTTGTGCCACCTCTGATAATGTCAGCATGGATCTAAGTTAATAGCCTAGCAGGGGGTTATTTCAGGCTTTGGTTTGTACCTTTTAATTATGTACTTGAATAAAAAGATCATTCTCTCAGTTTTCAACCAGGAAAACTCTTCCAGCCTTTTTCTCTCAGAAATCTAGGGACAAGGTTTGCTTTGCATTTACCTGTGTATATACTTCGTTACAGTAATGGAACTGCTGATTTTGTGTGCTTGCAGGTAGGAGATAGAAGTGGAGAACTCACTGCTAGACTTAATCTCTCAGATCTTCAGATGGTTCTTGGATTAAGCTACAGCACAAACAACTCCATGATGTCAGAAAGCCAGGCGGTAGAGAAGAGTCTGAATGGTGAGTGCCTCTTTCTGCAGTACTTTCTAATGGTGACCTTTAGAGAGAATCTGTTGGTTGTGTCGTATTCTGACAATAGAGGGTTGAGTCTGCAGGTTGTTTTTTATTCCCCTGCCAGCAAAAAAGGTGTTTTTTGCAGTATTGGACTGCTTCAGCTATACTGTGAATCCCAGGTTACTGCTTAGTTTCTTCATATGATGTTTCTAGTTGTTCCTCCCCCCTTCTTTAAAAAAATCTTTTTCATGTGGGAGATGAATCTATTTGCTGCCAAATCAGGTCTCTCTTTTTTAATTCCTACCATCTTGGCAACACTGAGGGTTACAGTTGAACCCAGTTTACTTGATGTTCCTCTGTTTGAAGATCCATGGTCCTTCTCTTGTGTCCGATGAAAGTGACTTATGTACCTTAGATTGGTGGTTTTGAAGGCTGCTTTTACTAGTGTTTGTTTATTCTCTGCTGATTTATTTAACTGCACTATTTTGGAACTCAGAATTGCTGTATCTTGGACCTCAGATAAGTACAGCTTCAGCTTTAAGGGTGACACCATAAATCTTAATGATAAAAAGATGAACTTGATTCTTTCTTGAAGGTACCAGACCAAGAGTAGGACGCCGCCACAGCATGGAGAACATGGAACTTATGAAATTAACACCAGAAAAGGTTGGCACTTTCCTACTTTCTGTTCTGTGGGTGCAATTGCAATGAAACATTTCTAACGGTTTAACTTCAGTTAGCATTTTTTTAACTTACTTTGTTCAGCAGAATATTGATTTGTTGTTTGCATCCTCTTTTTAATTAAAGTCTTAAGATTTAGGTAAATGTAGGTCTAACAATTCTAACAAATAATACTTTTGTCATGTAGGTAACAGTCAGCATCTTACATACATAATGGCTTATGGAAAGCTTTATTCCCCTCATAAATAAGAAAGAATGGGGTCCTGTAGTGTGCATCAAAGGAATCCCTTCCATCTCCTCTTTAAACGCAGTTTGCAGTTATGGCATGAAACTGATTCAGAGTAAAATTCCTAAGCTTTAGCTCAGCTGTACTGAACACTTTTTTTCGTTACAGTCATTTTGTAGGCACTTAAAATACCTGTGTTTTTTTTCACTTTGGGATTTCAACCAACTGGCCTAGCCATAAGGAGTTGCAACATCTACCTTGAGTAAAGATGCTCTTTCAGAAGTCACAGATAGGTAAAGTACCTTCCTCCCAAGCTCAGATAAATCTCTTTGAGCTGGGAGTTCCTCATTAAAATCCTTGTATCAATCTCTGAGAGATTTCCTTCATATTCTGTCTGCTTTTAAACACTGAAATTACTCCAGTGGCAGACTGAAATTGCTGTTTTTTTCCCTTCACACTGGGCTATCTATTTCCCATCTTTTTTAAGTGATGCAAAGCCTGCCATTGTGTTTACCAAATAGGAAAGTAAATGACAAAGCTTATATCTGGCCAGCTGGGACAGCTGAAGTCAGCACTGATGCTTAAGAGCCTCTTTGTGTACTGATTTTAAAAAGATTGTGTTTAGTCCAGGGTGAGTCCTCTGCAGGGAACCTCTAAGCTTTTGGCCAGTATCAGCTGTATTTTTTTACTCTCTGAATCTTTTTATCTGGGCTGTCTTTTAAAGTACATAGCCTGTGATGGTCCTAAAATATAGTCAAATGTTTCATGTGGATTTCTGTAATAAAGTATTAACCTAGATTGCAGCTTAGCTCTTATAAAGGGCTTTTTCGAAGATAGTCACTGAGCAGATTCTGAAAATTCATTCCATAAATGTCTTTGATACACAGAAAAACGTATGATACGAGTGTTACGGTTTGATTGTACAGGATACCATCTCCTTGGAGTTGGAATCTGTGTGCTGATCTTAAATACACTGTTAAAAGGCAATCCACTTGGGTAGGCAGTGTTGCTGAAAGATTGGTGACTGTCTTCCAAATTTCTGATGTTCAGTCAAGAAAAAAATAGGTTTTTATTCAGTTATTATATGAGTTTGTCAGTTTTAGGTAAAGCTGTTTATTTTGAGAATAATTCTGTTTATTTTACAAGAGAATTTAGGGAAAATCTGTCAGGGGGATAAAGCTATCCATTCTGTTGTTCAGTGAAACAAGATGGTTACTCCTGTTTGCTCGTGCTGGTGTTCTTCTCTCTTTTTAATCTTTACTGGGAATTTTGTGAGTATCAAGGACTTCACAGAAGTCTGGTTGACTATTGGGATTTGTATAAAGGTTTGTTTTGTCTAACACTTGCTAAAGCTATGGACTTTTTATTTCCAATGACAACAATGTCAGGTGGGAAATGCCAGCTGTGTCTGCATTTTAACGTTTACATTAACTGCACTTCCTGCGCTGCAGTCGGCAAGGAAAACTTCCCTGTGATTGTTTATGTATACTATCTGACAACTTCTTAATGAATCAGGTGTCACGCTGCAGTTCAGTTATCAGACTTAGGAGTAACAGTACTAACCTGCTTCAAGTACTGAGAGCTCACCAACCACACGCCAAGTAATAGAACCAAAACCTAAGTTTTCACATTGTGGTTGGATAAACTAAAATAATGTAAAGCTGCCTCAATCTGGGGAGGGAAAGAAGCTGCAAATAAGAGGTAATAGTATAGGTCATTGCAATCAGAAGGGTTAATTTCATGACTCTTGTTTTCTTAGGTTCAGAACTGGAACAGTGAGATTCTTGCTAAACAGAAACCACTGGTTGCCAAACCTTCAGCAAAACTGCATTTTGTAAATCGACTAAAAGGCAAAAAGTACAAAAACGGCACTGCTGCCAAAGTTTTGCAGGATGCCAGTAATTCTATTGATCATCGACACCCAAACTCCCAGAGGGTAGGTTTGGCGAGCTGTGGAGATCATAGCTTTTGCTCATCTTTGTCTGATCAGAATTATGGAAAGGAAGTCCAGCTGCACATCTCAGTGTTACTTATCTAAACAGCAGCCCTGTAAACCCAGGCAGAAACTGCCATTCTGCAGCTGTCTCACAGGTGGTGGTGGTGCCAGCTTTAAGCTTTTCCTGCTATCCGAACATTTTTTTTTTTTCCTGGTGGATTTATCTAAAGTTACAGCTCAGTTTCCACATAAATTTTATTTACAAGTTTCTGCTAGACCCTGCTTCTCCAAACTTCAAAAAAATCTACTTTTTCTGGTTCAGGCAGTGGGAGAGATTTTTACCTTATTTTTTAGGTTATTGCAGTCTTGACAGAAGTAACTTAAAAATAAAGGAACTGAGTCATTTGATCTAGATGAGAGCTTTTGACCATAGGTCTGAGGAGACAATGGAAACATTTCATTGCCCTTCTTGGGTTTTTTATTTCATGGCATTTGGGGTTTTGGTGGCTTCATAGCTGAGGAGGAGTAATTCCAGTTGTACTGATCAGAGTACTGTTTATTTCTGTTTCAGAAAAATGGAACATTTTAATATATTTTACCTTCCAAAAATGCTTGCCATATTATTTATTAGCAGTTCCTCTTATGATAAACTTCTCTCTCTAGAAATGGGTGACTAAAAAAATTAATTTAATGGATTTTAGATATGCAAATGCCAAATACACTACTGGACTGAACCTGTGATGCAGTCTTCCTGGTTTAGGTACTCCTGAGTTCCAAATACCCCTAACTCTTCTCTCTTCTTCAGAAAAGCAGTCGAGAGACAATGGCAGATGAAGGGTTCTTTGATCTGCTCAGCCGATTCCAGAGTAACAGGATGGATGATCAGAGATACCACTTCCAGGAGAAGAACAGATTCTCAGCTGCTTCTGTGGCAATGTCCTCTACTCCACCTAAAACAATGAGAAAATGTAATTTTTTAAAAAGTAAAATCCATGTCTGACTGTACTGCCTGCCAAATACTATTTTTAAAATGCATGTACACGCCAGACTTGCTATGGAAAGGAATTTATTTCTAGACTAACTTGTGTTCTTCCTCCTCCCCAGCTTTTTCTACTTCTGTAGTCTCACCCCACACAGATGAATTTCTAGACCTACTTGCCAGCTCCCAGAGCCGCCGGCTCGATGACCAGCGCGCCAGCTGCAGTCATCTGCCTGGGCTGCGCCTGAACCGACACAGCAGCCACTCTGTCCTCAGTCACCTCATGGCAAGTAACAGCAGGGAGCTAGACGACGACTTCTTTGATAGATTGATAAAATGTCAGGTGAGTTTTTTATAAAAATTCTTCAGATCCTGAGGGTTGTGCATTCTGCTGTTTAGCATCATGTATTTTAAGCTACAAATTGATTTGCCAGATAAGGGACAACATAGAGAACAAAAAAATAAGCATTTTTTTTTTCATGGCTTTTTTTCCCCAAATTATCCTGTGTCCAGAAAGTATAATTTTGGTATAACATGTTACCCATTTAAAACAACAAATGCTGAAAAAGTGAAGGAAAATGCATGAGGCTACTAAAAGGAGTATGTAAAATGGTTTTAAGAAAAAGTGTTTAGATCTGGCTTGTTAGGAGGGCACCTGATATTCCAGGAGTCCTAACTTACCAAATAAAAGAATTCAGTGTCAGAGTTGGAGTGGTAATAGTGATCATCATTCCAGTTATGTTAAGTTTAAGTAGTAATTCATAGCAATATAGAAACAAGGTGTCTGTTGTCAAGTAGTGCTCGGTATCTACACCAATTAGACCAAAATTATTTAATTAAAAAGACTTGTGTGTTTTACCTGATGGCTTAATAAGGATCTCAAAATTCAGATGCTGAGTTCTCCAAAGGTAAGTAAGTATGTTAACTTTAGTGTGAAGCAGCACCTGCAATTGAGTTTACAATGACAGTGTTCATCAAGCTGATGCAATGCCATGTTCTGTTTTAGCAGCTTGTCTGTTTACTTCTTCGAGTCTAATCTGATAGATTTTGTCTCTTCCCATGCACTGTATGTAGCAAACATAACATGATGACTGACTGTGCTTAGAGAGATAAAGAAATGGAAAAATTTAACACCCTCAGTCATTATGGATGCTGCTGCATTTTTAAAACAGAAGCACAAAAGGGTAGCTGACTTTTGAGACTTCTTGTCTCAAAGGTGACTGTCCAAGGTCCATCCAAGACTGAAAGCCACGCTGTTCCTCACGTGACCATACTCCCTTCCAGCGAGCTTGGCAGCAGCCCCGCTGCCTGTACAGCCTGAGGAGAAGGTGGCTGTGCGAAAGGAGCATGGACACTGTCTCAGGGTGTTAGCAATCTGCTCTGTAACATTGTGATTCATATGCACCCTTATCTCAATAGCTGACAACAGTGTGGCCATTTTTTACTCCCTGTATAAGGGAAGGAAGACAACCGTATTTTCTGTTGTATGAGATTAGAAATATCAAGTACTAATGCTAAAATTATTCTTCTGGACAAAGGACCCTCAAATCTCATCCTGCAATATGAACAAGAACTAAATTTCAGATACTTGTGAACAACTGCTTTGGAGGCACCATTTTAGCTACACTTGCAATCTTAATGATACGAGAAGTTTAACTCGAAACAAAACTTACAAATCAAATCCTTGTAATAGCTTTAAATCTGAAAACAAAAGCTTTTAGTAATTTTTCACTTAGATTGTTCACTTATATATATTCCTGAAAAGATGCAGCTTTATTGCTTGATCTGTTCCTAGGGTTCCAGACTGGATGATCAAAGATGTGCTCCTCCATCATCTGTGAAAGGACCAACTGTACCAGATGAGGATTTTTTCAGCCTGATTTTACGGTCACAAGCTAAGAGAATGGATGAACAGCGAGTCCATTTACCTTCAACTATAAAGGGTCCAAATTCCAGCTGAAGAAAGAAACAGGTGCATACTGTACAGTAGCATCTTAGGTATCATTTTTGTTTGCTGTAAAAACATACTTGCCTTTTTACAGAAGATTGCAATTAGTAGTTTTGTCCCTTTTCTAATAATTTTTGTATAAATAGCAGCAGTGTCACACTCCTGACCAGCGGTTAGTTGCCACTGCTTTTTGCAGTGTCTGAGATATCGATTACTGGATCATCTCCCTCTTAAATGTATCTAGGCTATGACCATTAATGTCATTTTTTTCCCTGTCAAGGTATTCTCATTGCTGATGTGTGGATTCTACCACTGTCTGTATCTAGAGTAAGACGTAAATTTGTCTTCCTTTATAAGAAAACTTGATTATTTTTCTGTTCTGATTTGTACCTCCCTGAAAAAAGGTCCTGTTTTCTTTTATACATTTTTTTAAATTAAAAAAAAATTGAGAAATAGCTTCAATACTTAGTCTGTCTTTGTTTTTTAAATCATTGTTATTTAAAAACAAAAAAAAAAAAACCCAAACCCTAGTTTTATTTCTGTTTACTACAAAAATAGTCTTTTGAAAACATGCTGGGTTTTTTTGGTAATGCTTAGTTAGGTGTTTCCTGTGTTGCTTAGCACAGTTTTACAAGCAGGAGAGTAGTTTTTTTAAGAAGATAGACTTGTTTTCAAAGTAACAGCTGACAATGCTGTTCTATAGATTGTGTGGTATACGTCCACCACCAGCAGCAGTCCATGCACCAAGGAATCAGGGGTGGTGGGTACTTCATGTGACCTACCATGGATCTCACTAATTCCTGCCGTGATGGAATTTACAATGTAATGAAGAGTGAATGTGTGTATGCTGCTCATTACTTGACCTCAGCTACTGCTGCTTCTCTTGATAAGGCTGTGCTGTGCTGGGGTAGATCTTGGGAACAACAGTTGTAACTTAGGCTTCCCCTCAGGAGATACCTGTCCTGAGGTAGTTCCTGGGAACCCTGAAAGCTATGTGTTATTTTTCGTGTAGGTGTCTTGAGTTAGAAGCCACTGATTTTAACACCAAGGGTGGCAAACTGTTCACTTCAGGTATTTATAAATGAAGTGATGTGAATTTTTAATTGTAGTACAATACCCCTAGAGCAGAATCTACAGCTAATTTTAGCTTCAGCATTAAATGTCATTCCCAAAAATAGTTAAACAGATACAGACTCCACATAATTCAAACTTTTACAGTTACTGAAAATTCTACAAACATTTTCTTGCAGCTTTTTAGCACCAAAATTGATTCCTACTCAAACTAAAACTTTCAGCTTTTAAGGATAAATGCTAGAAAAGTTATTCAAGAAACCACGTTATGATCAGTTTATCGTGCTGATCATTGGTACTTTTACCAAGTGCTTCCTATTCCCTGTTCAGCTTGGAATCACCCTAAAACACATCTGATACATCATCAGCTTCTCACTCCTCTGCAAATTATAAAACTGAGCCAACACGCAGCAATTCTACTTAAAACAGATTTTAAATCCTATAACCAAAAGATAGTTTGGGGGCATCTATTTGAGCTGTGATGAGTCTCACGTGCACTACATGAACATCATCAACTTTCTTCAGTGTTTGACAGTGAGGCTTAAGTCTGCTAGATCAGAGTACCAGTGCTTTCCCACCACCAAGTATCTAGTTTTACTGAAAACTTCTTACATACACCTGATTTCAAACAAGCAGCAACACCCCACAAGCCTGTTTTCTTGGCCACTTTTACTATCTAACTTAACAACATACTTATTTCAAGTTCCAGAAGTACTATGTATACTCAGTCTCTCAGTTTTTAAAACCCCACCTTAACAGCTGTCCATACCAGTGCTCTGACCAAATGAGTTCCCATCAGCTTGCAGATGTTTGCTTTCTTAGATTTCAGAACTAGAGCAGAGCTAGCAAGAATGTGACAACTCAAGATTAGACAACACTTACAGCAGAGCTTCAGGCTCCCTTAGTCTCCTCCTTGTAAGTCACGTGAGACCTGCTCCTCTTCTTCTGTAGTTTCCTTCCTGGAAGTCCTGTGAGAGCTGCTGCTCTTCTCTTTGCATGGTTTCATTGCAGGAATTTTCTCTTCTAGGTTTTTATTAGGATCCAAATTTTCTCCCATCTCTGGCTCTGCTTTGCCTGTCTCCTGTTTCTGCTGCTCAAGTACATGTTCTTCAGTAAGGATTTCAGCTGTGATAGTTTCTAGTCTAGAAACTTCAGACTCAGTGTGCAATCTATGCTGTAAAAATTAATAAGCAGCTATTAATCAAGCAATCTAAAGTGATGGCATCTGTTGCTTAAGGTGCATTTCAGCTCAAGGGGCAGAACTGGTATATTATTTCTCAGGGAAACATAAATAAGCACAAGCTAGAGTATAAGTCTATTTTTAAACATTATTTTTTTTTAATTAAGTTTTTAATTTTCTATAGTTTACAGAAAAGTCAACACTACTTTTCCCTGTCTTTCCTCTGGGGTAATCACTATTGCCCAAGCTGTTATAAGTACTGATCTCTCAAAACAGAGGTTATTTAAGTCTTTAATGTAAAGGCAGTTTTAATTCAGTAGTCTCCTGCCAGTGTTGGCCATTGCACAGTATTTGTGCCAAATACGCCCAGGATACCTCTACTGAACTGTTCCACTGGAGGACATGTACTTCCTTAACTCCCTTCTCCCCAAGATTGGGCTTAATCTTACTGTTCAAACACATTCCAGCAGATGACACTGAAATCTATTAAATGTAATCCCAGCTCGCAGAGCACCAGGACTAACATACACCAGGTTCTGCTTTGTGAGACTCCTCTACTTGCGTGTCTGGCACATGGCTTGTATGCACGATGTCAGGGCCTCCGCTGCCATTTCGTGGCCTCACAGGGGCATCTCCTCTGTCAGAAGTTTCTCTATGAACATAATGAAGGTTCTGCAAATAATAGCCATCTGATTCACTCCTGTCATAGTGCCCAAAGTCTATGTTCTGATGACTTGCAGGTGGAGGAAGACTTCTCTTCGGAAAAGATGTCAAGTATCTTAACGCAGACACTGATGATCCTGCACCATAGCAGAAAGCCTGGGGGAGGAAAAAACCAAAACATAACACCAAATATTTGCAGCATCCACTTGTCACACAGCATTCAAAGTCAAGTATCTGCAACACACTGGAAGGAAAGCTCAGGTGATCAGCTACAATAAATACAGCTACTGTAGTCCACCTTTGATGCTACAGTAAAGGTGTTGGAAGGCTCCACCTCAGTGCCTCCATGTACATAATGCCCATTATATGCACCAGTGTGTAATGACACCAAGAAGAAATGGGAACTAAGCTGCAATAAACTATCATGGAGTCTAAAAATTTAAGGAGTTTAATGCTACTTGATCCCACGTGGGGAGTGAGGGAGAGATGTGGTTTAAATACAAACTTACCTATTTTAATTGCTAAACCAACTGTACTATAAAGATTTTGTCAAGGAAATTATTTCTACAAGGGCACTTTGTGCTAAGAAATCTCTTCAGTAGTACAAATAAGTAATAAGATAAACTTATTTATATTTAAGTATTATTAAGATAGAAGAAATAAAACTGAGCTTTTAAATGTAAGATAAATGTATACAAACCAGGACAGCCAGAGCCATCATAATTAGCACTGGAATCTGCAGAATAAATGGTATCTCCTTCATAAGTGCTTTGATGAATTCACCAATACCTTGTCCTACGTGCTTCAAAGGCTCAGTTACGAAGTTGGTGAAAGTAATTGCCAATGCCTACAAAAATAAATAGAAAAACAATGTTGTCACTGATTGCAAACAAAAACATGAAGGGTCTCTTTAGGCTTGGGTATATACCTTTGTTGGTGGGACCAGCAGAACAGGATTTACTAGTAGAGTTTCATAGTACTTCTGACAGGGATCATCCTGAAATGTCCATTTGCTTCTGAGCCACTCTGTAGCCAAAGCAGAGACACTTTTACTGCTGTAAAAGATGTATTTTATGACAAAGCAGTAATACAGGAAGTGGCATTTCAATGGCATTTCAGATGAAAAAGAACTCTTCCAGATATGGTTCAAAGCTCAAATTTGGTTTTTAAAATCTGAAAGTAGCTCAGGAGTGTAGTTTATCTAGTCATGGGGATGCAGGAAGGAGGGGGAAGGTGGGAAAGAGAGAAGAAACAGAGGTTTTCCCATGTTTAGTCAAGCAACTTCTTTTCATTAGATTAACTTAGTCCCTAGAAGCCTCAGAAGTCCACAGTTACTGAAACAGAAGTAATTCTGAGTGTTATTACTCAACCAACAGGCTGCAAGTAGATTAAAAATGGCTATTTTTCTTGCTAGATTTCAATACACTGTTTTAGTTAGTCTTACTTCTTAAGTGAACTTTAAGGTATAAACAAGTTAGTTATTATATCAGTGCTTCTGTAGTTTGATTTTAGTGCAGTCAGAACACAAACCATTGAAATCTGACATAAACACAGCAATCACAGACAATAAATCTAGAATGAAGACCATGACAAGCACTCTCACTAAGCGTTGCCATCGTCAACCTACCTGCTATAGCACTGGATAATAAATAATGGCTAACCAAAAAATGAGCACGCTCTCTCTTTATATATATATGTTATATAACAAAACTAGATAAGTAGTTATGGATCTAATTTCTGGTTCACTGTACTTGCAGGCCTGAAAAATGAAAAAAATATTTTTTTTCTTGCATTCTGCCCTCCTATCTTCACTGAACAGCACTGAATGGTTCTGGGGGAGGGGAGCTGGGAAAACACAGGATAAGAATATGAGGATAAACATGCAGAAGTAACACCATGACATGCTCTCACATGCACAGTTTTGTGATCAGCTCTCCTTCAAAGGCCTGGGAAAGGAAGTCTTGTGGAATGGAAAAATGGTAAAACCACATAATCATGTATTGCTGAAGAAGACTCAATGTACTGCTCATGAAGAAATTAAGAGTATTCTTGGATACTATTACTGAATATTTTGTAATCTTAAACGCTATAACAAAATAATGAAACAAATATTTACCAAGAAGACTTCCTCTCCAGTCCAACTTCTCAGCACAGATATTATCAAACTGCCCCATTTTCGCAATTTCTGCTTGGTGCTGTGCAAAGGCCAGCTGTGGGAGAGGAAGAATTACTTGTAAAACAAAATTAAGTGCTGCTGGGCGCAGGCACCTGCATCTGTGCAGCACTGTGCCTGAGCTAATGATGTTTGCTCTGAGCAGGTTTGGGATAATTACCTGTGTAAATCTGTCTTAAGAAAAGTTTGCTAGCTAAACAATTTCACAGTTAAATTCTAAGTACTTCCTGGGACTGGATAAAGACTACCAAGATGGCTGCCTCTGAGCTGTTCCCCAAATGGAGTCTGAACTACCGAAAGAGCTAACTCCAGTATTCAGAGATACAAGTTCAGGGCAAAAGCAATCTGACATCTTGTTTCCTTAAAATGTTTCTGGATTAAAAACAGAGACAGCTGCCATGCAATTACTAATTAAAACATCAGGACATTTTCTCTTATTTTGTAAATAATTCACATTAACAAATACCATTATAATTTTGCCTTAGTTTGCCACTGATTATCCCAAGAGAAAAAATTAAGTCAAATAATCTGTTGAAAAACTCTGACATTCTTCACTGACTGAATCCAAATGCTCTGCATTGCAGTGCACTCATGTTCCAGAGCCACCCTCCCCCTGGCACTCTGCTATCCCTGGCTCTGACAAGCTGCAGTTAAATTCCAATGACAAGATGCAAGGACCGAGATTCTGAGGTTGGGTTATGACCTAGAAGCATAATTTCCTCCTTATTGAAATCTACTTCGTCACCATTAATGAAACATTTATCTCAGGTCTATCACATGTTAAATAGTTTTCATGCAGGAAATCTTCAGAAAGAAAAAAACCCCACAATATGTTTTTGTAAGACTTTTCTACCAAGCTGGTTTAGACAGCATTCATGTCTCCCTTGCCCATACACTGAAATCACAATCTACTGCTTTATGAATTTCTGTGCCTCTGCTGCAAGATAAAAGTTGGCAGGATAAAACTTGGCAGGGTGTCTTCTGTTCTTTAAGCCTAATAAACCTATCAACATGCAAAGTGAACTGTTCATCCCTTTATTTCTTTTGCAGTCAATTGTTCTGTACAAACTAACTAAAGGAACTAAATAACCTTAACTCTCTCATAACTGTAAAATTTGAAGCCTAAAAGCCATTAAGATTTCAGAGGAACTTACCTTATACAAGTAAAGCCAATTCCACGCGAAACTGATGAGAAAACTTATTAATAAAACACGTTTTAGCTGAACAAGCCAATGAATTTGTGTCCAGAGCTCTGTAGCTATTAGAACTACAATGCACACTAAACACAAGAGTATCTGAAAAGAAAACAGGATAAAATTACGATCCATATTTGGAATGTTCCAAGCTTACTGCCAGTACATATGAAGGAACTGCCAACTTTTCATTTTACTAGCGTCAGTTACACAGAACAGTTGAGAGAATCTTTCATTGCTTTCACAAGACATCTGCAGTAGCAGAAGGCAGTAAAGTTTCATGATACTGCTAGTAGTTATTCCTATCACACCCTTACACTGCAATTGATAATTTATTTCACATTTAGTTACTTTTTCCTTGTAATATTTATCATGTTACCTACCATACTTTTAAGTTACAAAATCGATGTAATTCAGTGTTTGAGTACTATGTGCCCAGTATGAAACCACAGAACCACTGCTGCCAACTCCTGCAGTTTGGTTAAGACACAAACTAACAGACTTCAGAGAAGCCCTTTGCAGTCTCTTTCCATCCAAGGACCCTGACAGGGAGGATACACTACTGACAGCTTGCGTTTTGCATTTGGCTTCCACAGACCGTCTCAAAACTAGACAGGCTACTTTCAAGATCACATTAGCATCAAATGCAAGCATGTTCTGAGAAGATTTATTCAGAGAGTTTCAGCTTATTCTAGATCCTCATCTTAGCACTTCATAATTCCATTTCACAAAATATGACATTTTCACAGTCATGCTCTCCTTGCCAACACTATCAGTTTTTTTTCCAGAAAATTCACAAAAACCTCTAACCTATAAAATCTAAGACCTCAAATATATACTTGTCTCAATATAAATATTATAAATATATTCCAACTCCAGCAGAAGCCAATGGCTTCAGCATCTATTTGAACAAGAGACAAATCTGGAAAATGTGTAACGCACCAGTTGTCAGTTTAAGTGGTAAGAAAGTACTAGAGTCCAATGATTCACACAACAGATATAAAGGACAGGAAGGAAAAAAAAGCATACCAGAAAAAACTGCAAAGCTACAGTAAGACAAAGATGACCACAAGAATAAAAAACATTAATTCCTACTTCAGGTGAATACATCACCTCTACCTTCAGCAACCATTAAATAAAATGAGTGACTCACTCTAAATACAATGGAAATAACTGGTTTACGTTGTAGTTAAATGATGATACTCACTGGCTAGACTTGCACAAAAAAAGCTGCAGAAAACAGCACTTAAAAAACAATAAGAAAACCTTTCTTCTTCTCTTACCATAAACAGATTATATAGATCAATTCCAAAAGCGTCTTCAAATCTCCAGTGCCAAGCTTCATAGTCATGGTGCTTAAAATTGATCAAAATATCACTAAGTGCATCATCCACAGCACCTGACTGCCAAGTTTCCTGATTGAGAAACCTGAGGATCTCCAAATATGTTTGTCTTGTAAGGATGATCTCAGCATCATAATGAACATGGCCCACATTTTCCTCAGGCTGAATTAAAAGCAAAGCAAAACATAATTAAAGCTGCTTATCTGGAAATAGAAGTAAATAACAAATGCCTGTATCCATATGCAAAAGACTCATTATGTACCAGCACCTTTCTGAAGCAGACTGCAGGATGAAGACAGGGGAACACACTATGATTCTGTAACTTTTCTGTTCATTCTTCTAAAGTACATAAAGCAGAAATTCAACTTGTTTGTACTCTTTCGACTCTACAGCAAAAACCTAAAAAATGAAGTGGGTTATCTCACCCATGAGAATTTTAGAACCACTTCTCATTAAAAAGTATTAATTACTAATGCATGATGTCTGTGTCCCAGTCATGGCTGCATAATACAGACAGAAGCTATTACATACTGAAATAAGAAATTTCACATTGCTGAGTGTAATGTTCTTTGTTAAACAGTCATTTTGCTAATTGCAAAAATTAAGTCCTTTACCTCTTAATAGGAAAAAAAAAATCTCCGTGTTTCAAGTTGAACAACCATAAACATTAACTGAACAGGGTGTTACTATAGGTGCATCCCAGCAATATGCATTTAGATACATATGCAGAATTGACACAATCTTCCTTTGGATACTTCACAGATCAAATGGCAACTGTCTCCTCAGCAACACGGCTGCCAATGGCAATACTGGCTGCACACACTTGTATCACTTTTTCCTTTGCAACTCAGTTCCCTTAATTTTAAATTCAAGTAGGCCAGAATAATTAATCAATACTCGATAACTGTGAAAAACACATACTATATTACTATGAATTTTAATTAATTTTAATGACTGTTCAAATACTTACAAGGCCAAGTTTCCCAGCTTCATTTAGAATCTTACTCAAGTACCGCTTAAAAATATAAAAGCTACGGCTTTCCTGTGATTTGGCATTTCTCTCCTCACATTCTGCAAGCTGCAATATAAAGACATTTCATTCCCATCCTGCTCAAACCAGCTCGTTCACAGGAGAAAAACAACAACAACCCAACCAACACATTAAACTCGGGATTAAGAGAGGCACATTTCTTTAGTTTAGCAATAATCCCATGATAAATACATCAGGTAAAAAGTGTATGCAGTTGCTGAAAATATTACTTTCCATGGGACTGGCCAGTACAGGATATTTCAAATCTGTTAATTATATGGGTTGAATAGTAACCTCAGTAAGAACAGAAAAAAAATAAGATCTGAATCTCCTTAAATTTTAAGTTTACATCAGGAAAAAAAAAAGAAAATAAAAAAAGAGATAGAGAACTGTAAAAAATATTAAGTAGTTAAAACAACATTAAAATTCCATATCCCATTGGGTCTCCAAATGGCTGAGGGAAGTGAGAGCCCCGGTAGCTACACAAACATCACTGCACAGCAGCTCCTGGTGTTGGACGTCACCGTCAGCCACAATGTGTTCTCTACACCCACAACCCACCCCTTAAAATCCAACAGAATTCAACAACTTGAAAATGTAAGGTCAGGTTTGTTAGCTTCTGGCAGTGTGGCATAACATCAACACCCCATGATTAAAGTGCTGATGCTGGGCAGAAGCACATCGCTCCCATCAACCTCTGTTCGCTATAAAACGTTTTAGGACATAGACCTTGGTAGGCAGCGCAGCAATTGGGAATTGAGTTCAAACCACTTCAAGTCTCTCCTCTGAATAAAGAGGTGCTCCCTACATAATTCATAGTCCCCCACAAATATGACAACAATTCACCTGTTCTATACTATCTAGAAAAGCATCATCAGAAAGCACAAACTATAAAACCAGAAAAATATTACACAACAAACCTTCTGTTGCAAAGAATCTACTTCCCTGGAACAACTCGGTAAGATTTCAGTACTGACTGTATCCACACTCTTATCCTCAGAGCCATGATACTTTGCCTAAAATGACATAAGAAACCCACATATTTTTAGAACCAAATAATTTGATCAATATGCCATGTTACACTTCTATAGTCAGATGCCTCTAAAAGGAGCTAAAAACTGACTGTTGGTCTATGCTGCTAATACTCTTCCAACAATACTCCAGTTGCCTCTTTGCTGTTATTTTAGGCTCCATATAGAAAATGGCTTTAAGTTTATCTAAATGCACACTGCCTTCAAAAGGTGAGGCCTTGCTCTTTCCTCCCCCACCTGCCCTTTCCCCTCTGTGTGTTGGTGAGCCACACGCAGTGCATCAGATTAGATAACTTGGACTGGATAAAAACTGACTCAGCAAGCAGTTTTCAGCCAGACCAATTCCCAGTCCAACTGGCCACGCAGCCAGTCAGACTGAAAGCAAACACAAAACCCCACCTGGGCTGCATGCCTTTTATGTTCCCTCTTCACTCCGAAACAGCTTCCCATTTTTTCTGTTAATGGCTCAGACTCAGTTTTAGCAGTGGTCCATCTACATAGCCAGGTATGCACGTTGAGTCATCTCCAAAAGGAAGTGCAACATCACACAGAGTGGTGAACTCGTGCTGATAGGCAGTTCTAAGGACACAGCTGGCCCACACAGCCTGCCTACCTAAAACCTCTCACTGCAGAGCAGAAAAGAAAGTCTGAAAAGATTGATTGACTTAAAGCTGTCATTCTTCTCCTTTAAGATGCAGTTCTACTTCCATGTGAGACAACTAACTTTTTTTATAAAAGCTGAAGCAGTTAGGCATTAATTTTAAAGACTCCAAAGCTTGCTGCTGAATTTTAGGGATACTAATGATCATCGTGTGGACTTGGGACAGGTGGAGGCTGAGGAGGAACTCTGGAGAGAAATAATGTAGTTTGCATTTTTTCGACTTCAGAAAATTATGTTCTGAAGCATTAAAATGGTGTTATTCAAGACTGCAAAACCAAACTTGAAAGCTAATGACAAAAGCCAAGGGCACTCGTACTATCAACCACAGTTCACAGTGTCATCTGTGCACGTATGTAAAAGATAAACAATACACATGATAGTTCACCCCACGTACATGACAGGAGCATGATTCATCTTGTTAAAAATAGCTTTTCATATTTCATCCTCTCCTCAATGTTTACAAATTATTAACAGTACAGCACTCAATCCCTATTCTGATCTTCCTTCCAAAAACTCTGATACCCAGCATTACAAAATGCCATTGACTTTTATCACACTTTCACACAATAAATAGGGTTAGTTCCCATATTGCTGGGGAACTGGATAATTCAAGTAATACACAATAATTCAGCTTAACTCCAGCAACTTTTATCAGCTATGAAATTAATTTTCAAGCTATTTAACACTGTACTTCAGAAACTAGCAAGAGCTGCTTAACCCAGTATCTCTCAGAGAAATGACAGGAGCATGAAATCATAAATCAGCCAACCACCACCTGTGAGAAAATAAAAAGCATGGCTCCTGCAACTTGACTGCTGTGCAACAGAAACTTGTCAATAACAGGCCCTGAGCTAATTATCTGCAATCATGTAGATAGTCTTTTTTTTCTTAACACTTCTCTGTGCATAGATTCAGATATAACCTTTGAGATGTTAAAAATATCATAATTCTACTGTTTTCTAACTTCATTAAATAAGGGCAATCTTTCAACTACATATGTTTGGGAAGGACACATATTCATGCACCCTTTCTTCTTCTACCTTGTAAGGTCTTCTCATTGCTCCTGATGCTGCATCATAATTGAGCATATCCGTGGGGTCAATCCATTCATCATCTTGAACTTTACCACTCCCTGTTAGCACAATTGCACACAATACCAAAGAAAACAGCATCCTGTATCACCAAGAAATTAAAATATTTAGTTCAGGATGTAACATGTTGTACAAAAAATATGAAACAATTTTACAACAAGAAAAAAGCATTCTGCAGTGTTGTTTAAAAACAGCTCTCTATTAAGCAGGTTAGACTTCACTTATGTAACTTTTTTCCTAGAGAAAACACTAGCAGGAATACACAACAATTAAACTGTATTATAGGGCTGGATCAATACGACTAGCTGCAGTTATCAGGGGGTGCAGAGCAGAGTTCAGCATTGCCAGATACGATAAAACAGCACAGAACTTCTCCAAGCTTCAAGACAAGGGTCTGGCACCATTATCACAGAAGTGATACACGGATAGTCTTGCAAAGGCCGTGAGACTATTCATGTCCTGCCCGGGTGGCAGCCACGGCGTTGTCACGTCGGCGCTGCTCCAACAAGCACCACACCAGGCGGCCCGCCCCGCGTCCCTCTGCCCCGCTACCGCCGCAGGCCCTGGCTGCCCCGAGCCGGGGTCCTGCTCAGGCCGGCTCCGGGCCACGGCCCCACCTCCCCGGCCGACCAGGCCAGAGGCCGGACATTGCAAACAC
Organism: Hemiprocne comata; assembly: GCA_020745705.1. Taxonomy (NCBI): domain Eukaryota; kingdom Metazoa; phylum Chordata; class Aves; order Apodiformes; family Apodidae; genus Hemiprocne; species Hemiprocne comata. The sequence continues at coordinate 10,814,548 of CM036593.1, read as the reverse complement.
TGAAACGGCTATCAAGGAGAAACCGCCATATACTTCTCTCCCTCCTCCGGCTTCGCCTTGTTTATCCCGGATACTAACGTCACGGTTTGAGAAGACATGCGGCCTTCCAGCCTGTTCCTCGCTCCCACCGCTCCTCCTCGCCTGCTCACCGCGACGAGCCTCAGGGCCTGAACCGCCGCGCCCCAGTGAGCGGCACCCCCACCGCCGGGCCCCGCCGCCGCCGCCCTCAGCGAGGCCCCGCCGCCGCGCCCCGCCCTCCGGCTCCCAGCTCACGGCCCCTCTGTTACCTGAAGGGCCGCAGAGGGTCTCGGCCTGTCTCCCCGGTTCGGATCCTCCCCGCATCGCCAAGCCCCTAGCAGCACTCCTTGCTCTTACGCCTGCATTCCCGCGGGCCGCCGCTCGCCGCCAAGGCCCGACACCGCCCCCGGTCGTACGGGGCGGACGGAGGCTCCGCTCCTGCCCTCAGGCGGTGGCGGGCTGGGCGGGCGCGCGAGCCGCCTCAGTCCCGCCGCGCCATGGGCGGCAGCGTCTCGCGGCAGCGGCGCCGGCAGGAAAAGGCGGGCAAGAGCATGAACATCCCGAGGAGGAGCAGGTTGGCGAACAACGGCTGGAAGCGCGGAGAACACATACGGAGCAGACACACCACCCGAGCGACATCTCCGCACGGAAGGGAAGCGGTGACACAGCCGAACCCCGCACACCTGCAAGGGAGAAAGCGGGAGCAATTCCAACTTAACCTCCGGCCCTGTCTCGTCCTGTGCAGGGATTTCGTAATTTAGTCTGTCGCGGTTCAAGGCAGGCACACGGGAAAAAGACTTCCCTCTAATAAATACAAACAAGAGTTGGGAGCTCCACGTCAAACCAGCTCAGGCTCACAAGAGGCTGAGACATAAAACAACACATGTAAATCTAAAGCCTCGATGTAAATACACAAGTTTAAAAAAATAATTTAAGGAAATAAGTATTTAAATATTTGTACTACTAATTAGCCTTCCAGCTTTGACCACAGATACACAACTGGAGGAACAAAGTAGTCAGAAGTCATGACGTTCTGTATTGCAATGCAGAAACAGATTCCCAGCTCTGTGCTGCTGCATCACTCCTTACTGCACTGCAACGTCAGGTACGTGGAAATGGCATCAAGGATGTAAAGTCTTCTATAGTTCTAGGCATACAGCGGTTTAAGTATCAGAGCTGCACTGAGAAATTACAAGTTGAGAATCCAAAGTAACAGATGAGAGAGCTGCAGGTGTTGGAGGTCTTTATTGAAATTATAGCACAGATACACTTCTATAATTACCTTTCCACTTTTGTACGATAGTTAAAAATGCTTGCTACAGTGCACATATAATTTAGTAACCAAAAGAATCCAAAACTTAACTGCAGTTCAAATAAATAAATAACCTAATGCTTAAGGTTTATATTTTTAAAAGTAAAAGGAACTGTACAATATGAAAATATAACAATACATAAACATTAGAATCTAAAGTTTTGTAGAAATAAAACTGAAATTTCCCATACATAAACAGTGCAAGAAATAAAATTCAGATAAGCTTCTGAACTGGGAATTTAAACAATTTAATTCTTAAATTATCATGCAGACATAGCATTTTAAGCCATGCTGGTTTCTTTTATAGCATTAATGGTATCCCTTTGACTTGAAAAACTGATAGCCATTAAGCTCACTGTGACAACTGCTGCCAATCCACTCTTTCCTACAGTACATCATACACAGAGGTATTCTGTTGCACTCAAAAAGTAAAATATTGTATGTTTCTACAGCAAAAAAAAACCAAAACAAAAAAACTCCAACAATATTTTACTTTTTTCCCCTCCAACATGTTAGCTAGTCCAAAACAAAGTAATGTAGTAAAAACGGCAACATTTCCCTCAGTTTAGATGAAAAGAAAGAAACCCCACGCTATATAACGGACCATGATCAAGATGTAGTTACTGTCTAGTCACCTTTAATGTTCAGAATTTATTACTAAAAAAGTTGAACTTTTGGAGATGTTAAAGTTTAACGTCTCGTTGAGAAGTGATTAATATAATTAATCTGAAAAAACAGTGGAAGTAATTTATCTTTTATGTGCGTGTGGAACTAGTTACATACAGACTTGATTAAAGTGTTTTTCAACTTAAGTTTCTGTATAAAATTCTTATTGAGGCAAAGATCAAGGAATGCAATTAATACCAAACTGTAAACACGTCATTCATGTTATTTTGAGTGCACATCGACAACGTAAGAGTTCTCCTCAGACTTTGGCAACAAGACTACAATAGGTCACAGCAGCATGAGTTCACATGGAAGACTGAAAGCACTGCAAAAGAATATACTAAAAACACCAAGACCTCCTAGAAACCAGAAAAATCTGTGACAAGTGCCCCTCCTCTTGATACGACACTCTCCTGCTCAACTGCTGCTTCCGCAATGCCTTATTATTACTACTTTGTTTTTACAGTTCTGTAGTCTCAGGTCTCTGTGCTTTAGCTGCATAGGTTGCCTTTTGCACTCTAGCCATTGTAGGTCCAAAGGGTGACAGTTCTGTCTGCAGAAGATGACAAGAAGGAAAGATCTTGCGTATGCCACCTGCATTGAATAACTTTGTCCTTGTGCTCTCCTACCACCATAAGAGGAAGCTGCTTTGTGAGGTCCCCTATGGCAGAGGAAGAGATTATTAGTAATTTCATTAATTTTTATCCCAGCTCTTTGTTTTTTTGGGGTGGGTTTTTTTGTTTGTTTTCATTCTTTTTTAGTACAGCTTACATATGTTTTTCACCTTACAAAACATACCTGACACCCCCCCCATGACCACCACTCCTACCCCGTCACACACACAGGGCATAACACAAGGCCCAAGTGCTTGGGTTTTTAGGCATTACTGGACACAGTACAACTTTAAAATACAGATATTCACAGTTTTTACACAATGTGATTAAAATGTAACTGTCCAAGAAAATAATGTCAATTAGATACACCTGGTATCTTTTTTCTTCTTAGCTCTTCCCAGTAAAAATAATAGCATGATTATTATATTTATCTTTTCTAAAAGAGTCACTTTTATGAATGCTGCCTGGAAGCAATGGCCATCTCATCAGGCAACAGTTCTTTTATCATAATCAGGCCAACCCCCAACAAGACCTAGTTCACAACCTTCATTCTTAACAACACACCTGAGTAACTGTGAACAGAAACAATCAAATTTACATACATCTCAAGCCCTTCAAAGCTTTACCATTTTTTCCCTTTTAAACTAAAACCTCATCTTTGAACCAAGTTGTTCTCTTACAAATTCAATATTAAAAGCACCAAGTTGAAAATTAACCTAGTATCCTTTGTAGTATGTTACCTTGCAAGTCTGTCACCTTTATTTTCATATCGTATGATCCTGTGAGCAAGTAGTGTGCCCCTGGAGAGAAGCGGACAGAACGGACATCACTGGAATGAGGATGATAGCTCTGCACCATTCGTCCTCCTCGAATATCATACAACATGCAGCTGGAGTCCTCTTGTCCTGTGGCCAGGAGACGGCCACTAGGATCAACAGCCACTGAGGCTACAGCACTTCCTATAGAAGAATATAAACCCCAACAAGCACACATTATATTTATGTACATTCGTGCAAATAGCCAGTTTTGTTTTTTTAAACCCGACTGTACATTGTGTAAGAATACAGAATGCTGGACTTAAAATTAAGGTGAACATACCTAGAGGCTTGTGTCTTAAAATAAGAAAATCTAGCACTTAAAATTCCAAAGCCATAGGTCAGACTGGGATGGCAGCAAAGCCACTATTAAAGCTGCATGAGAAAAAGTATGGACTTCATCCCAAGAAATAAAGTCACTGTTTATGAAATAATGCAGACTAATGCAAGGAATTACCCCCCTCCTAATTCTAATTTATTCCCCCCAAAAAGGTTTCAAGAAATAAATCTGAACCCAAGTGGTTCTTAAGAATCCCTTTGCAAATTGACTTGCAAAAATGGCTGCTCCTTCCCACCACTTCCTTTGATTCTGAAACAATTATCTTGTGTCTTGTTATATTTTAATGTACTTGGAAGAGTCTGCTTGAAAATCACAAGGCAAAGAACTAGCCAACTTTTGAAGAAAATGTTACTTTTAAAAACAAAACCAAAAAACACAACACAGAGGTAAAGATATCCTCACAACTTCTTTTAAAGCTAAGCCTCCATTTTGTGACACAAAACCCCCTTGCATTCAACTCTATACTAGACATCTTTAAAAGACATTATTACCCAATAATTATTAGAAGCAGAATAGCGAGTCTTACCTGTTCCATGAAATGTTGTTCCCACAACACGAACACAGCTTGGCACTCTCAGATCCCAGAATCTTACAGTCTTGTCTTGGGATCCAGATGCAATCATCCAGCCGCTCCATGTGTAAAGTGCTAAAATATGACCTGTGAACAAGATGGCTTATTTGATTAAACATCATTAATCAAGTAATGAAATATTACTTTTCTGATTATATTTTTGCATTCAGAGATTTAACAGTTCTATGGAAAACCTGCATGTTGCATGATCTAAAGCGCCGGAAGTGCGACCAGCTTTTCATCTTCTCTGGAATGAAGTATCAACTCTCTCAATTTTATGAATAGCCAGTGTATTTAAAAACAAACACCTCCCATCCAATACCTCAAGAGCAATTTGGTGAGGAAAAAATCTTGCTAGAAAGAAAACCACAATGACATTAAGAAAAGCAAACAAGCCAACAACTTCAAGAGTGCGAGAGAGAAGCAACAATATACGTACCAGTGTGACCACTTAGAGCATGCAGGCCTTGTCCTCGCTGACAATCTGTTGTATAAATATTGCAGTCCCCTGCTCCGGCACTTATTAAAATAGCACCACCGCTTTCTGGGCCTTCCATAAAAGCAAGGTCTCTGATTGTCCCATCATGCATGCTGAACTCCAAATCTGGTCCTAAAATATTGTTGTTTTGTTTTTTTTTTAAATCGAGGAACAAAATGAGGCATACTTCATTTATCACTGTTAGTTCCACAATCTTTAAAGCAGCTACAGTGGTAACACAGAATAAGTTAGGCAAGGACAGGTATACTACCAAGTATAAACATTGTTTTGCACTTCCCATAGAACACACTAAGAGTTCAAATAAAATCAGTAAGAATCTTATTTTTATTGAGTGTTGCTGAAGCTTCATACACAGTTCCTCAAGTTTGCAAAAGGCACATGGACCATCTCCATGACTAATTCCAGCCAATGTTTATGGAGTACATTTACTTCTTTTTGTAAACTACAGTAAAACTAAGAAGGCTTTCTGCACTAGGAGGGAAGGATCACTGAGAACACTGACCAGGACAAGGTAGCATAAATTCAAAACAGAAAAGGTAAGAGCCATATTCACTGTATTGATTAGGAGGGTTGGGCATGGAACATAGTATTCGCTGGGAGAAAAGTCTTTAAGACTTCTAAGATGGGGGAGAAGTTGACACAACTAGGCAAGAAGAGGGGGAACTGCAAGTGGAAATACATTCTTACTGACAGTCAAGAACTAGAGTTGGGTAAGAATATCTGCCTCTTACCATATCTGAAAAATCTCTACTAGAAGACAACATAATGCCAGGCAGCCTTGCAAAAAAAAAAAAAAACAACAAACAACCCCAAAATGCAAACAAAAAATTCAAACCAAGCAAAATCCAAAAGATAATCCCAAACCAGCGGCTCTTTTACTGGACAGAGACTACAATGATGGTGAAAGGAGACTAAGATAATCAATGTATTAGAATAAAAATAATAAAACCTATTAATTAAATAACCAACATATTGGAATGGCTTTGCCAAATATTGGACAAATAATTTAATTTTCATAATTAAAAATAAATCAATTAAATACAGACACACTACCTGTTGCATTACAAGTTTCTGCATTAAAAGGCAGTACTTTCACATATTTATCATTAGAACCAGTAGCTAACAGCTGTCCACAGGGACTCCAGGCTACACAGTAGATAGATCCTTTATGATGCTTGTTCCTTTTGAAGCGAACTGCAGGTTGTTTAGGAGTATTATAAGCACTGAAAAAAAAAAAAAGAAAAAAAGAAAAATATCCATTTTACTTTTTTTTATAAGGAAACAATGTATCCTAAAAGGAAAATACTGTTTTTCTATTTTTTAGGTAACATGAAATACATATGACTGTTTGCATTGACTGTTTACGTGTGATCTAAGACAAAAGCATCTTCTCCATCTCATTTTCTGTTTTTTCATCTTCCCATTGCATTTGTGATCATAGAAAAGAATTTACGCAGTCCCTTTACCTCTAAAGGGTCGATACAGATAAAATACAGTCATTACTAGCTACAAACAATGAAACCTTATCCCCAGAGTGCTAAATTGGTGGGATTTTTCTCTACATCCTTCATACTTCAACATCTTGATCCTGTGACCACTTTTGAACATGCTTGAGTTCAATTAGGCAACAGTAGGCCAAGAAAGCTCACAAGGTACACACTATCTCTGGGAGTACTCAGTGTAGTTAGCATGGCTAAAGGATGGGTCTGGGAATAAGCTACCAGGCTGCAGGTTGGAAAATCCAGATTCCTGAAAGAAAAAAAGCATAAGCCTGTGTAGTCTCTATGTGTGCAGGAATGTCTTTTGCTTCCAGTTTGCCATCCACCAGACATAACCCCAAAGTGGGGATTGTGTTTGGAGTGACAGCATAACTGTTGACTAGCTCCAATTTACTTGTGTTTGGGGCTTTTGTTGTGCTTAGTAGTACTGTAAAAATAAAATTGGAGGTGTGCTGTTTTATCCAAAAAGTAGCTGTCTATGCCATCCTTGCAGTCAGAATGGGTGGGACTCATCAAGCACTTAAAAGTGGCCAAAGGATCAAGAAAAATGCTTCTATGGTAACGCTACTGGGGAAGACACAGAAAAATACTGCCCTAGGTCAAGTACTGTCCCCTCTTTGGTCATTAAATAAGTAACAAAAAACTCCATACAATGAAAGGAAAAACTCATACATGTTCATCATTATGAGCTGTGCATTGGTTATTATTTGTTGAACAAGGTGACTCAAAGCTTCACTCATCTATTATAAAATCTGATACAGCAGTCTGTGCAAGACCTTCACCATTAAATGTTAACCCAGGCATCTTCACAGCATCTAGAGATACCATACATTCTTATTTCTCAAACCATATCAGCTTTGAATGTGGCTGAACTAAAAGAAACATTCCCATTGATGTAAATTTCCTCTACTTCAATTGATTTATTTCCTACAATGTTATTTCTCTGTTCCCATAGCAGGAAGTAGTCAAGTGCTTAAGATCAAGTACTGCTGTATCCAACTCCAGTAACAACAACAATAGAAATTCAACTAATCAGATTGCTATTAAAAATTCAGAAACCATGCTGCAAATACTTGAACACAGGAGGCAGAGAGGAAAAAAAAGACGACAATAATTGGTTTAAAAACTTCTGAGATAAACATAGTTTTAGTAAAGAATACTAAAATAAATCTACATGAAGCTAATTTTATTTTGTTGCCAGAGAGGAAATCCATGAGAATTTAGCCTAAATCAGGATCACCATTCAACACACACTACGGAGCTTCTGAAAGGGCTTAATGCCTTCCTCGCACTCAGAGGTTGGAGTCGCAATATTTGTTAAGAGAGGGAGGCAGCAGCTGAAAACCATTGGCTTTGTCAGGACATGGGAGAACCTTTCCAGAACAGAGACCACGTGCTGCCAGTCAGCAGCGTGGAAGAACTATGATTATTTGAGCAACATCTGCAGAACTGTAATGTGCTTCTATCAGTGTTTAATCTCAAATGTGAAAAAAGCACACTCCTTTTATACCTTTAGAAGAAAGGAAAAAAACCCCAACCAAACAAAATCTGTCCTGAATAATACATCAGTTTGAAGGACAATTTAAAAAACTTTTTAAAGTCCACACAAAATGTTGAAGTATAAATAAATAACTGCTATTTACCAGATCCTCTACACAATTGTAGCTTTTTGAAAAACATAAAAACATTTGTCTAGACTCAGGTTGTTACAAAGATTAGAATATCTTAAAGATAATGTAATCTCTGCTGACTTGTAAATCCCATGATGACATGTTTTTGGCAGACTATAAGCACAATGAAAAAAACAGTAAGAGGAAGAAGTAAAAGTTCAGAAAGTCAGGAAATCTCAGTATTACTTTTACATCCAGATGCACAATGTCACTTGTCACATCCGATCACGCATCATAACTCGAGTCTAAGGCTGCAGAGTCATGTTAACCTTTCCCAGTGGTTAGAATAACAAGCTGTGTGAGAGCAGACCACAGTTAGGAAAAAAGAAGCATTCACTCCACTGAAAATGTTTTGCACTGTTTACCAATCAAAAGGATGTTGTCTGGGCCTCAAGCCCAGCAAGTCAGCTTGCACTGGGTATCAGAGAAATCAACTATTTTTTTTGTTTCATACATTGCCAATAAGTATTTTGGAATTAAACTTCAAAGGCTACCTTACTGATGATATTTAAGGAGGAAAAGAAAAAATATCAGATTACTTTTTGAACACTTTGGAAGCCTGAACATGAGTCCTAAACTGAGAAGTTGTCCCAGATAAAGTCTCTGCATACTTGTAGGTCCTTCTGAAATTGTCATGTTTTAGATGCCTGTACTTCCCCCCTGCTCTAAGAAAATAAAAGTAGCTGGAGCAGAGACAAGGGAATGGTTATCAAAATGGCAATATTTACATTCAGGTGAAAAAAACATTTTTTCCCCTCCGATTAAAAAAAAATAAAAATGGGTGAAAACAGAGACTAGGTGCACAATTAACCACAAATAGTACTTTTCCTGTCAAGGAACCGAAGAATCAGGAAAACAGTGTTCATAGTAACAACAGGTCAACAGACATGCTTTGGCAAATTTTGCTGTAAAAGTTGAAGATACTGCTTTCTCTACTGTTACTCCTGTCCTCTTGACAGAAACTGCATCTCATGAAGCCCAACTTGTGATGGCTTGGGAACTGACACCTGCTTTCTACTGCTTTTACAGCTGGAACATCAAAGCCAGAAGCCGTTGCAGTAAACACGGAAAAGCCCACCTGCTGAGTCCAAAATAACATTTTATAAAGAACGGTGTGATATTGTGGCAATGCATCTTGCCACTAATGGAAGAGAGCAAAAAAGTACCTCACAAATACACAAATTCTTCAGCAGATCATCTTTTTTGTTTGGCATTTCAGATGTCTAAGGAGAGCATTGCACTATTTACGAAACAAAATAAAAGGTGTGAAATGTACGGATATCAGTAGCTACAGGAGAAAGAAGTGCTATGATACAGAAAACAAAATTATTATACAAGCTTTCATACCTTGGGTCAATTACTTCTGGATAGGCACACACTCTCAAAGTTTTAGAATTGGAGCCAACAGCATATAAACTCCCACTGGGATGAAAGGCTACAGCTCTGACAGCTTGTGTGTCTTCTAGAGTATTAATGCAAATGAACTGCTTTTTTGATTTGTCATCCTGTACAGAAAGGTAACAGTCAAATTAGGTTCTTCAGCATAAAACTGGACATTTAGAAATAGACGTGACTGTTCTGCAGAATAATGTAAAACTATTGCATCAAAGTATTGATAAGTAGCAGCAGATCTACAAATTACAGATTCGTAAAACAATGTCTACTGCAGAGGTCAAGGAACAGAATACATCAAAAAGTTATTTTCTTCAACTCACTTCTAAGCTAACATTAGATTAACATTTCTCATTCTCCCTCCAGGATTCCAACAGCTTTTGTTCTTCCAAACAGCCCATCTCAGCGTCATGATATTACAGTTTACTTCCGTGTAAACAATTTGATCTGTTTGAAACTTGCAAGGGGAACAAAGCTGGATTTTTACAGAACACATTCCAAGTCCTAAACACAGTTTATAAAACAAATGTAACACTAAAGATAAGAATCAGCTTTTCAGCCTGTAGATAACATGAAGTTATAATTAAATTATGTTAAGCTTTTTTTTTTAACAATTTCATCACCACCTTTCTAAAGTTTTGATTTTTATTTGATGCATAAACTTTGGCATATACTTATTGCAAAGTTATTTTCCTAAAGTCAGACCATAATGACTTGACTCCAACAATCAAAGTTTCAACCTGTAAAACACAAAATGATGTTTGTAAAAGGCATCCCATCTCTGTTGCACAAGGAGAAGCTGAGAGAGCTGGGACTGTTTGGCCTTGAAATCAGAAAGGCTTGTCGGGGTGTGTGCATGTAAATCTCAGTGTATATAAATACCTGACAGGAGGAGTAAAAAAACATGGAGCAAGACTCTTGTCTGTGGTGACCAGTGAACTGACTAGAGGCAATGGACTCAAATTGAAATACAGGGAATTCCATTTAAACTTTTTTTGTTGTTTTAAAAACACTATGAGAGGGTGGTCAGACATGGGAACAGGTTGTCCACAGAGGTTGTGGAGCCTCCATTCTTGGAGATACTCAAAACTCAGTTGGACCCAGCCCCAAGCAACCTGCTCTCATTGACCTTGCTTTGAGCAGTCGATTTGGACTAAGCCTTCAGATGCCCCTTCCAACCTCAGTGATTCTGTAGGTACTGCATCAACCAAAGTTAATAGTAACTATCTATTAACAATGAGAGGATGTCACATACTCAGGATTAAATATTGAAACTTGTGAAAACACAAATTGTAAAGTGTGGGCTTATAGAAAATTAATTGTGGGTTTATGGAAAATTAATTGTGGGTTTATGGAAAATTAGTGTGCCTGAGTTAGAGAAGGCAGCAGTGCTGCAGGTGCTGCTGAGGCTAACTGTGGGACCAGTAAACAAGCTGGTGTCCCACAAGCTGGTGTCCCACAAGCTGGTGTCCCACAAGCTGGTGTCCCACAAGCTGGTGTCCCGCGGTTGTTATCTCAGGAGGCAGCAAGAATAGAATGTTGTAGCAAGAACTGAGAGGCAGCGGCTGGGAAGTGAGAGAAGTGGAAAACAGTAAAAGTCCTGAGTCATCACGACATAGGGGTGCAACAGCACAGGTGTCATGGGGTACGAACAGCGAGTGACAAAACACATAGCCAATCATGTATAAACTGAGAGTGTGTGTAACCAATGGGGTCTGTACTGGGGCGGGTGACTGGGAGTCAGAAAAGTATCTATTGCAGCCATTTTTAATAATAAAGGTCTTCAGTTATAACTCTTATAGGGTTGTGTGAAGTCCATTTGTGAGGCACATCGACAGTAAAGGACAATAAGACAACTCACCTCATCACCTCTTGTCCTACTTAAATTTCCTGAAGAGTCTTCCAACTGTGGCTGAGTGACAGCATGTTCTGATGCACTGTTTTGGTTCGGGGAAGAGATTAAATTCACAACAAGGCAGGAAAAAAAACAAGAGCAGGGACAGATTTGTTTCAGTCATTCTCAGAATAGACTAATTTGTGCATCTGATTCTTTATCATTAAATTATTTTTTTTACAAGGAGTTGCTGTTTTTGCAGCAACTCCAGGCACTGAACAAGTGAATGCAAGTTAAAAACTCTTGTTTTCATTCCAGAACATACATATGCAGACACACATATACAAGCATGCGTGGAAAAATGGCTGTTGCTTTCAGGTCCACGCTACCTTTAGTTAACAGAAGAAATCCAGTTCCCACTCTGCCCTGCTTCTCTCTCTCTCTACTTTGTATTTTATACAAAAAACTTTCTGAAACTTAGCAGAACACAAAATAAAGAAGAACTATACATTTAAGATAGAATAAAAAGTCTGGAATGAAAAATAAGAATAAATTGTAAACCATAACAAGTAACAACTATTTCTTGTGTATGTTGTCTAAAAAAAATATATAATTTATAATCCCTATAAAAGGATATAGTAAACACTGATCATGAGCTAAATACCCCTGTTCAATGACAAATTCATTTGATAATTAAAAATAAATACAAACAGCTACTCCCTCAGTGCTAACAGAAGGGTATTTCCAGTCCTGCACAGTCTCAAGTAACTTACGGCTGGTTCCCCTGGACAGGTGACTCTTCAGGAAAGGGTATCTGATTAGCTGATCCACGCTTTCGAGGAGTGCTTGTATTGACATTCTGGCTATCCGTGGCTATCCTCTGACTAGCATCTGAAGCTGCTGATGTAAAGTTACTTGCTGGATTGGCAGATGCATTCCCTTTGCTCCCATTACATTGCTGGCTAAGTGTCTGTACATCATTTCCAAGACTGTCCATACCTATATTTAATTCTCCTAGTTTCTGGATAGATCTAATAATAAATGACAAGAAGAAAAAAAAAAGACCACCAAACCAGGTTATTATGAGAACTTGAGGAGCAATAGGAGTGGGTGGAGGGAGAATCAACAAAATCCCCCAACCTGTTAAGAAACTGTTCAGTAAGATTCTGTTGCTGGTCAGCTCCATCTTCTTGATTTACACCTCCTTCCAACAACATTTGCTGGTACAACTGTCGTTGTTGCTCCTTCTGTTCTAAGTGTTGCTGGTAACGTAGTCTTTGTCTGTAATATTCCTGAAATTGCTCTGTTGAATCACGAAGCTAAAAAGAAATAAGTATTACTGATAAAAATTAAATAGTTAATTGTGGTATTTAACCTAAATATTCACTTTCTGGTTTGTTATTTCAATACAGGCATCAAAGCCCAGCAGATTCTTGTCTGAGGAGCAATGCTTTCATTCTTCCTTAAAACCAGGTAAAATTTACATCTTAATAAAGGAAATCACTGCCAGCTGGTGCTATTCACTGTTGAAGTACTTCTGCCATAATTCAGGAGACTCCTCTTTCCTACAAAATCTCCAAAGCGTTACTTAAGATCAAAACAAGTAAGTGACTGGAAACTGAAAATAAGTATCAGAAAACAATGTAAGGTATATTCCAAATTCTAACCATATTTTCACTATCAATTTATTATTTTCTGCCATGTTGATGCCTCCTTCCCATCAGTCTGTAGAGCTGATTTAGCACTCCCACAAGTCAACCTTGAAGAGGCATATCCAAGTATTACATCTTACTTTTGAAATTGGTGCCTTGCTCTAATTTTAGAATTCCTTACTTTCTGTACCAATACTTGAGCTTCTTTTCTCATAGTCTCTTCCCTTTTACATACTGTCTTTAGCTTTCCACACTGTCAGCTTCCCAGGACTCACTGCTTTCTGCATTCACCAATCTTCACTCTCTCTCTGTGACATTAGTTCCAAATGCTACCATCATAAAACAGTTGAGAACAAGTTAAAAATGAACAAACAAAAAATACTCTATAGAAAACAAAAAGCACTTTAGTCCAAAGCCAAAATATCAACACTGAAGTGCCATGTATTTTCTAAAGAAAAAAACCACCTTAACTGCCTATTTAACAACTAGTAGAAAAAGTAGTAAAAGAAAAAAACCCTGGTGTTTTCTGTTTGTTTTTGAAAGTGACATCTTTGTCATCTAGTGATTCTAATTTGTATAAGGACATTCTTAGAAGTTTGTGCTAGTTCAGACAATTCATGCAGAGGATCTTTCTTTGTAAGTATGAGCCTTTGCATTTCTTCTAAATAGAAATACTTGCATTATGATTTTGTCTTCTCTGACACAATAATTTTTTTTGTTTATAATGGATTTCCTAGTGCTGTTCCTAAAAAGTTTATATCTTAGGCTTCCTGAGCCTTTACTTGCAATTTAGAAACTCTGGAGTTATCTTCCCAAGTCTAGAAAGCATTCAGTCTCTGTGTTTCAAATACATAAACTATTCTCCAGTCACTGGGTTATAATCCTTCCTAAGCAACAGGTATATTCTTGTATTTTTTTCTGTGACTCATACTTGTTTGTTGCCATTGGATTAATCCTTTGATCCTTTGGATTATGAGTTACTGCTACCCAAACTAACACCTAAACCTAAAATATGTTGCCCAGATGCACTATTCAATAAATTCTGGCTTCTAGCTCAATCCCTCCAGGAGCAATGCAAAAATAAACATATGAAAAGAAACAAATTATTTCTTACTTGCACAGATATACACTTACACCACTATGATGTGGAAAACAAAACAAGGTGAAATCGGACTGGCTACAACATTCTTTTCTACTTGTGTATAACAGTCTGGCCAAAATCATCTTCTCCTATAGCACAGCATCTCCTGTCTTCATCTCCTACAAATTCTGCATCCGATTCCTTGTCTTTTAATCCTACTCTGTTATACACTGAGTAAAGCTCTTCCCTCACTCTGCTTACTCAGAATGTGCATACACAACACTGTTGCAGCAGGGAAGTTACTCAGCAAAGTCATTGAGGGGACTGAAGTCCTCGAGTTTGGAGGACTTCATTAATCCACCAACAGGCCCCGTTGCCTCATTCAAGTATCCAGAGTCTGTAAGAATATAGCCCTCTCAAGACTAGACTGGTTTGCAGTACCACATAGAGATGTCATTATGTCAAGACAAAGTTTACACCAGACACCCAAACTGGAGTCTGCAAACAAAACAGACTGCATACTCCATGTTAATAATCCTTACTGAATTAAAAGACAGATATTTAAAACTGTGGAAAAGGAACAGAACAGGTAACTGTTTTCATTGTTTCCCATTGAACTATTATTTCATTACTCCCATATTGCTGTTAAGGAGCAAAAAGGAAAAGAGGATATTCAAAGCACAAGCCTTCAAAGATGAATCCAAAAAAAGGTTATGCTATTGGATTCTGAATTGCAAAGACACATTTACTAGGGAATTATCCAATTTTCATTTATCTGTGTTGTAGACAGAAAATTATGTAAGATGACCTATGAAACTTGGTGTTAACACCATAAATTGCAGGCTATATGCCAGATTCCTTGCTAAAACACGAAGAGGATTCTTAAGCATTTTTTAATCTAACATTGCTGTCTTTGAGTACTGCAAAGCATTTTATTTTTTTTTTATGTTTTTAAAGGTACACACAGCAGTTTAGCAACACTACTGACGTGAGAAGGCACACTAATCAGCTGCATTACAGACTCAAATGACAGTAGAAGTTCATACAATAGAAAAAAGAGAGTAGTTTCTTTTCTTACGCAAGATGCAATACTGTATTTTCACTATAATAAAAACAAGATTCAAAGCAACCCATTGTCATGCATGAAATTCTCAACACAAAGGCAAATCATTATGAAGTGATCAGAACACAGCTCAAAGAGCCTCATTATTTTTAAACAAACAACCACTACCTCATTTTTCTCTTGTTTGGCTGATCCCTGACTCTGTGCTCCATTAAGTGGTTCATTTTCTGGAACTGAACTCTGGCACAAAGTCTCACTGCTGACAGGATGCTGTGGTTCCACAGGAGTATCACTTCTGGTAGCAACATGGAAAAGAAGAGATGCTTAATTGAGAAAAATTAAGAGTAGAAAAATCCCTGGTAGGCAGAGAAAAATAACATTCTGGAGTAAGATCTGATAACACAAGTGTGGAAACTACTTAAGTCACATAAAACTGATAAGATACTGCTTAGGAAAAAAAAATGCCATTTGCACTGGGTTGCAGTAAACAAAACTCCTACCAAACAAAAAGCACACAGTCAGTGTACTTTGCTCCCACATTTTCCAAAAAAGCCTTACCACCATGGGATACTCAAATTCCATGCCTTTCTATCCCTAGATGTGAATTATATATACCCTTTAACTAACAAGTCATTCAAGGTCTCCTATTTTCAAGGCAATTATGTGCATGGAATCTACCAGATACACTATGTGACTAACGTCTTCTATGAGATACTCATTTAATTACCACTACCAATCTAAATTTAAACTATGTTTAGCATCCATCAGCTGAACATTCCTGAAAGTGCTACACAGGAAAACCTTTGTATCAGCTTTGCTATTCTTGTATTATGTAAGTATTTCTGCATGGAACTCTTTCCAAAACACTTTAGCAATCTGTAAGGATGCAGAACACATTAAAAGCCTTGGATTCCCACCTTTAGTTTTGTCAATGTAAAAGTTCTTTTTACTCAGTGACTTGGAGCAAGGCTCTTTAAGAAGGTACTTTAAACTTTTTGGGTAACTGTGTAACAACAGTTATTTAACTGACTAAAATACAAGTAACTGCTTGCTGAGTACAACTTATAAAAGAAATAAAATATTTCTGTCATGTGGAAGAGGAAGCAAGCGCCAGATTTACCTAAAGCTCAGCTTCCCAGCTTTCACCCTTGCAAACACTGAAAATTAATCTCAAGTTTGATTTTCTCCTGAAAAAAGTAATGCCTGCTTGAAAACTGCAGGTCTGGCCCCCAAACATAATTCTAACTTTCAAGAGATGCATTAATTAATGAACAAACATGTTAAGAACTATAAACTTCACTTAACATCACATGAAAATGCCTACAGAAAGAAGAACTGCAGCAATTTACCATTTTATTCAGCCCACAAGATAACTATTTGTGTAGAATTATACTAGTACTGTAATATTGAATAGGGAAACAAACAGCTTTCAATAATAATCTTTAACATTGGACCCTGTGCTACACACACAAATATTAAGGTTTGTGCATACAGATCAGTAAAACTAGAGGATTCACAATTTATTAGTATCTCCAGAAGGTACACTTTAAAAAAAATCTAACACAATGGATAATTTTGTAAGACAGGCTATCCACAAATACTCCAGTTGTGAAGATGCTGGTAAAACCAAAGATGTAAAGTGGATCATTTAGAATCAAACAAAATAGCTCTTTTAAGGATAAACATTAAGATACACTGTAAAAAGTTCCATTATCATTGGGTGAACTGACATCAGTACGATGGTGTTTGTTTTCTTTTTTATTTAGTTACAGCTGCTCTTAACACAAGATACATAATATTGCTGTAAGGCAAAACTGACAAGACACTGTAACCAACTGCGGCCAGGATTGAACACCACAGCTCTGAAAGTGTCCTCTGCTGGCCAGTGCACTCAAGTGCAGTGTTAGTTACCCAAGAGCCAAAAAAGCTGCTGGCAGATGCTTTCTAGCGAAGCACGGATGTAACATTTAGAAAGAGGCAGGACCACTCATCAAAATAAAGGCCAAGCAAAAACATGCTAAGTTAACTGACAAGAGCCATTTCTCCTAGTTACCAGGACTTTTCTCTCACAAGGTAAAAACTGCAAAGTTTTGATACAGGCTTTAGTTCTTAACAAAGGAAATAAGTCAGTTTTGCAGCCTACATCGCATTACAAGAAATTCTTAATAGTATTCACCCCTACCATAACCAGACTATCTCCAAGTCCAACATAAAAAACATAATACATTCTTCTGCCTTGTTCAGATTTGGTTTGGAAAATGGAAAGTAACTATATAAACTGAACTACTATTGTATCAATTTAAGTGATAGAGGAAACAATGACAGGATATTGTTATCCCCACCGACTTCATTGGGACTATTTATGTATGTAAATTTTTTAAGTATACTTCATCACTGACAGTGTCAGGACCAAAATTTACAGACACTTGAGGACAGAACGGGGTGGGGAAAGAAGATGGGAGTTACAGCTATTCCACCATCTCCATTTATTTATCTAGAAAGAAATAATTCAGTGATACTGAATACAAATCTTTGCTATACTCTTATTACATAATCAGAACATGTTTGTGCTCTGCGTTAGGATTTAAACTTCAAGAACATCCATACGGCTCAAGACCAAATATGAAAATCTGTTTTGATCATAAAAGTGTAAGGAAGAAAACACCTTGAATGCAGTTTTAATTACAACAGAATTTAAACAACCTATTTATGTTTCTATGTTAAAATTATGTTCATGGGCAGCTAAGAACCTAGTAATATAAAGTGCAACATAATTTGAGGTAAAAATAAAGCTACGATTGCCCTTACCGCTCAGGTGACTCTTCAAAAATGCTGTGACACTCTGTATTCTCAAGCATGAGACTTCGGCTGAGATTCTGTACTCCCGGGTAATGGAAATTAGCAAAGGAGTGTGACATTGGAGAAGTTTTGGTCCCAAGGTCTGTGACTCGCTTATCATGATTAGTTAATCCACACGACAGCCCATCCAAGGCAGGGTTTAAGGAGCGGGTCATGTAAGCATCTGCTGACTGAGGCCGTCTCATTGGGGACGATGGATAAGGAGAAAGTTTGCTGATAAGAGGTGTCAGAAGATCAGCATACGCAGCTTTTGTAGGCTTGAGGAGTTTATCAACATGAATATTAAGCATCTTCTGTTCAAAAGCACAAGAAAAAACAGTGGCTGGCAGATTCTGCAGCCATGACAATAAGCTAAGGTCCAAGTCATCACATCCATTACCACACAAGAGATCAATGCCCAGCAACACTTCACTTTCTGTGATTTCTTCTCCTGTTGCTTTACTCTGACAGAATTCCACACAACATTCATAAAGCAGTCCCTTCATTACAAGCTGAAATAAACGATTGTTACTTGCTTTGAAGCCAGCCTCACTCAGCTTCCTGTCAGCAGGAATAAACTCTGCCACCATGATGCAGGCTTCTTCAAAGCAGTGAACCCGTGCAGTGCTGGGATTCCAGTCCTTGAATTCTGCGTGGTTGGTCAAGCGAGGCAGCGTCAGTAGCAAGCAGAGTTTACTATAGTCTTCCTTAGAGGGACAATATTCTTCCAACGCATGTAGGCACTGCACAGCTTCTCGCATTGTAAACTCCAGCTACAGAGATATTAACAGTAACAAAGTAGTTTGTAGTAATATGTTCGTTTCTACGAACAGGCAGTAGCAAAATTTCTCTATCATTCCTTTATTAATATTACCGTTTATATTTTAATTAAAATAGCATACAATATGGAGGCAGAAATTGCTGATGCAAATATAGTTACAACAGAGCCAAATTCCTGGATGCTTTGACTTCCTAAAATCCTCCACCCAGTTCCATTTTCTACAGATCTATGGAATTTTTTCATGTCATTGCAGGTTTGATAGGCTTAACATTTTAAATCTGTAGCAAAGCAGTTTAAATTCTATTGTAGCACAGAAGGTTACTTGCATTCTCAAAGCCAGCTGACTCACTTTCCCCTTTCTATACATCTGTGAGAAGTTAATGGCATAAGTTGTAGATTTTTGTAGTTTCCAGTGATCAGCAACTTTGAGTTGGCTTTTGCATTGAGATTTTTCTCATCTTCAATCAAAAATGTTAAGAGTTCCAAAAGTTTTCAGAAGACCTCCAAATGAATAGAGGACTTGATTACAAAGCTTGTTGATGGCTAAAAGCCAAGAACACTAAATACATCTAAGTAAAAACACCGAGTTACGAAGACGAAAAAAATTCTAAAATCCCCACTTATCCATGCTGCCCAGCATCTGCTCCATACAGCAGCCTTTCACCCATGACATGCCAACACATTTGGTAACATTCAAAGCAAAAAATAACAGACATAAATCTGATTTTTTCTTCTCTACTGCTATCTAGTAACAGTATGCAGATTGAATGACTAATCTCCAAATAAACAACTCTGTCCTTTCTCTCTAAAAGTAACAGAAATTATGTTAAAATTAATTCAAATTGGAATCTTTCAGCTGTTCCTGATTAGGACAATACATTTCTGTGCTTCCGAAGCCTGCTTCAGAACACTTCTGAAAAAAAGAGCCCTGTACTTTAGCACATTGGCCTAAACGAAATCTCAGGATCATAAACACGGCATGTGGTCACTGATCTATGCTGCTGAGTTTCAAGCACCCTTGTATATACACTTCTTGAAACCTGGGAACCACATTCCTTTCCAAAGGATACCAATTATTTTTTCCATTGTTTATGAAACCATTTGGCAACAGCTAAAATTTGTGTATGCAGTGCTGGGAGCTTCTTCTCTGCCTTTAATCGGAATATTTCAAGAGGCTTCCTGACAACAAAAAAATTCCCAAACCAAAGACAATTCTTACATGCTGAGGCTCATCTTCCGCTGACATGGCATTGTTTACACATAAGGCTTCCAAGAACTTCTGTTTCATTATAATGTACCGAAATCTGCAGGTGAGAAGTGAAATACTCTACATCTTGATCCAGTAGCTAAACATTATTTTCCAGACAAGCAGAGAATTTTACAGCAAAAATCTGAGTTAAGCATATAAATTGCAGTAACAAGGAGCTCTGATCTCAAATATTAACAAATTGGTAACCACAAAATAATTTTTCAACAGGAAATGTCTTTTTCAATTACTGCTTTCAGAAATAGTACATTAAAAATACTGGAAGGCTAGTAAGAAAAAAGCATAGCAACAATATTCATTTATTGAATAGAAACATGACAGAGCAGCCAACTATAAAAAGACAGGTCAACATGCACCATTCCTAAAGTGTATGGCAAATGAAAACTCATTACATACAGTGTGTACATATTTTTCATAGTTTAAGTTAAAAAAAAATGGAGACACTTTAGGAACTTTAGGTTAGAAAAGACAAAAATGAAGGTGAAAAGCTCAGAACTACTGTTTTCATACACAATATTTAGACATTCATGTGTTTTTCACAACTCAAAAAACTGAAATCTGACATACATTCTAGTTTACCTTTTCTTGTCGAATTTTTCCATACATTCAAGAGGCTGAATAAATTGAAGAACCTCATCCCACTGACCATCAAGAATCAATTGCCTAGTAAAAGAAACAGGCACTTCTTCAGTTTCACTGGACAAGAACATTCTTCCTCTTTCTAAGTAAGCAGCTCGTTTAAATACACAACAGTGATCAACCTCCTTTGAAAAGTTAACGCCTTGCACAGATGACAAGATACCTGCCTGATATGACTAGTAATAAGAGCAAAATGCAAGTCCTTTCTCAATATTTTGTAAAAATAACTGCATACTGGAAGGACATATTAATTACATTTAAAGGCACAACAAAACCGACAAAATGATCCTGTATCCTGCTTTACCTGTAATTTTTAGTTAAAAAAAAAGTTACTTCAACAGTATGAATAAATATATTGATTCTATGAATACATCCTGAAGAATGAACGCAAACTTAAAAAGGAGTTAATTTTATTTGTATAAATACTGCTGAACCTATTTTATAAAGGGGGTGGGAAAACAAACAGCTCCAGTATTAGGAAAGTAAGAGGAAGAGCTTGGCAGGAATAATGTATGCCAGGCACAAGAACTCCAAGACCAGTGGGCTATACTGCATGGATGGATTAGTTCAATTTCTTTGTATCTTCGTATCACACACAGAGCTCTCTATAGAAGGCCCAGCTCTACAAGGAAGGGGCAAGTTTCTCATTAGATGTATACTCCACTAAGCTAAGAATGTAACTAACGAATACGATTGATAACCTCCATCTCTATTTCTTTCATTTCACTTTCTTCCAATACTCCTAATTTTAATCAAAAGGAAAGCCATGTGAGAAATCTTGTTCAGTGATAGAATGTATTTTTTAAATATTTTAAGAACAGCTAGATAAATTATTTTCTCATGCTTCTACAAAGTTATTAAGTATCTTTGGCATGAAATACAAAACAGAAATGCTAAAGAACTAGTGTACATCTATGGCAACTCCTTTTAATAATTCTGAGGACAATAATCTGAATAGAAAATCACACCAACTTTCATGCCTTGATGATAGCAGAAACCCTTTTCATATTGTTAAATTTAAGAGAAATCTAGGTGTTACTCTGAAACGCAGATAATATTTTTGGGAAAAAGGTTTGGAAACCACTCCACTCATCCTATATCTTAGTGCCAGAATATTGACAAATTATTTTATTTCAGAAGTCAATAAACTAGATATTCAGTTCCACATGACATGGTGAGCAGGTAATAACAGATCACTGATGCAAACAGATCTTGTCGTCCCATCCTATTCCTCCTTCTGTGCTTTCCCAGACTTACCCGGCACTGACACTGGCATTAGTTAAGACTCCTTCCCACTTTAATTATTAGCATGCCAGAGAAATAGCCAAGTTAAAATTAATGAACAAGCAAACAGAAAAACTGACTCAACCTATGTGGATGATGCCTAGTCAGTTACTTCAAGTGGGTCATAGAAGGATGTTATTAACTTCAGAGCTGGAACACGATGCAGGACTGGACAACAGAACTGGGTTCAGGAAGCAGAATAAGGTAAGACCTTCTGTTCAGTGGCATGAGGGTGCTCACTGAATCACAATCCAACTATATGTTCTTATATATGTGGTATTTAAGCACCAGAGAAATAAGTCCTACCTTAGAAAAAGCATGTCATCTGAAAACAAGCCATTAATGACCCCACTTTCTTTTTCAAGTGCCAGCATACTGATATGAAGTTTCCTTGAGTTTAGAAAATCTAGTATTAGTTTAATTATTTCAGCTTCTTTCACATTCACTGTTTCTTCAGCCGTCATGATGGCAGCCTAAAAGGGAAGAGAGAATTTTAGCTATGATCAACATTTTATGCATGTTATGCTTTTGAGCCAAGCATTGGCTCAAAAAACAAAAAAACAAACCAGTTTTCTAGCAAGTACTTCTCTTAGAAAACCTAAAATAAATTCTGCTTCTGGTTGAGTCTTGCATGTTTCCTTAAGTCTGACAAAGTAGAAGCTGTTCAACTTTTTTTTTTGGTTTTTTTTTTAAAAAAACACAACTTAAAAAGACATTACAGCTGTAGCTCCCAAGCTGACCTGCTATAGGGAGAAACCCTATAGCACAGGCAGGCCAGGTATCGCTGCCTCATTAGGAGCTGTCAAAAACATTCTAGTGGCTACGAGAGTGAGATTTTGCATCAGGAAAAATTCAATTAAAGCCCTTGTTACAGCAGAAAGGGGCAGTGCCTCTTCTCACCTCCACACTCAGCCACATGTCCATAGCCACCACTCCATGGCAGCCACAACAGAGATGAACAGTTAGCCAGACTGCTCCTCTGATCCAGGCCTAAGTTAAACGTTTATTTATCCAGACACAAGGGCACTAACACTGACACTAAGAACTGACAGATCTTTGCTTTCTGTCAGTTAGCAAAGTCTTAACCTAATGATTATGCGAGTGCACAAATGAACAGAGAAGAAACCAGTATCAGTGATGAACAGGAGGCAATATCCCCAGGAACAAGAAGAGATAAGAGTACTACTTAATTTCCTCACACAACCATTTACTTCTGCAGAAATCCAGCATCTACAATGCTGAAAGACAACCACTTGTGAGTAACGCAGCTTCCAAGACAAGCTGAAGAGATGATGCAGCCTCCAGATCAAACTCAGCCTTGGAAAACTGGAGTCCATACACTAGTTAGCTCTCTCATATTAGGAAAGATGCACAAAAACTGTTAATAAGAAATCAAAGAACAAACATAGTAAGCTTGAATAATCAAAATAAGATAATCAAAGTATTAACAAGAAAGTAATTACTGGAGAAGGAAGAGACAAATATTCCAGTGAAACTTCTCACTGATCATTATAAACCAATGCTAATGAACTTGAAGGGATGCAAAAAATTAGGCATTAATAATAGAGTTTTTTGTGTTACATCATCTAAATCCCCCAGCTTTCCATCTTCCCCGTAGTTCTATGCCAATCTTTTTCCAAGGAAGTTTTTGCAAGAACACTTGACTAGAAAACCATTCAATTATAGCAGCATAGTTTACTTTGGAACAACAGAGACCTAATTGTGCCAGATGAAACGGTCTAACTTATTTTTAAAAATTAGGTTTAATTCTTATTTTAGTCACAGAAGACTCCAATCACAAAGTATTTTGATGGGTCTCATGAAAGACACACCCAGAAACCACAAGTCCACTCTTGGCTAGTGAAGTCAAAGGAAAAAATAAAAATCTGGCTTGCAGGAAAGAAAGCAGACAGACACACAAATCCAAAGCCAGAACTTGTAGAAAGTTGCATTTTCCTTACATTTTAGCACTACTTCAACTTCCCCTTTTAGCAACTGGATATGGATTTTTGGCCCCAGAGAAAAATTCAACCCTAACCTTTTTTACACTGAAGGAAAAAGAGAAATTTAACTAGAAATGTAGTATTAATAAACATCTTAATTCCCAACCTCACCTAATGCACTTGCATTTCTCTTTCATAGTGTTTTATGGCATTGGTGTTTTTTATATATATTAAATTAACTTCCTTGCCCAAAGACGAAGTAAAGGTTAAGCAAAGCTATACTGAGACTCCCCATCAGAAAACTACCATAAAAATTCAGTCTAAGACTCCCTTTTGAAGAAAGGAACTCTAAAGTCTAGCTTTCTTTTCAACTGGATGTACTGGTCTCAAGTCTAAACAGGAAGCCAGCTTAGATAGCTTCCAAGATTGTCTTAAAATTATTTATTTATATATCTTATTGATGGTAGAATGAGCACAATAGTACAACTACGTTAAGTAAAATCTAACATTTGCAAGATGTTAAACCATTTTAGGTTTAAAAGAACAGGTTTAATCTGAACATAAAGCCTTTGCCAATTCTAGCACTTCACTTATTTCATTTATATTGCCCATATAAATTAGGATCGAGGAAGATTGGCACCCTCTATATTTGTATTTAATATGGGACTAAGTAACAGCACTTTTGGGGCCCTGTTAAGAAAAATATAATATCCAAACATAGTTTGGATACTGAACTGCTGAAGAACAGTCAAAGCCCACTGATAAGCTTATACATTAACATTATTATGAAAATATTTATTGTGCATTTGCTGTCAGATCAACACAAATAGCTAGAAAAGAATAGTTAAACCCACTAGAGAAGATTTTCACTTAATTCATTTTTTTTAGGCTGATGAGCTCATTTCTCTTATAAGCATTATGCTGCTAAAACAATAAGCAGCACTGTAACACTACTGTGAAATTATAAATATTCATAGGGTTACACATTACCCCCTCAAAAATTTATCAATTTTTCTGACATTCAGTGGTATGTATACATGTATGCATATAAATAAACCAAATAATAATTAAAAAGCAAAGAACAGCAGGAAAACTCAAGATTAGAGCTCAAACTGCATCTTTGGTCCATCCCACTATATTGCTGTCTGCTAGCACATATGGCACACAACGTCACAATCTGATCATCTCAAACACTAATACCCAAGAATGATTGAAGCACAGCATTAGCTTGAGGTACAAATGACAGTAAATTAGTATGAGAGCTTAACATTTCAGGTGCCTTCTACCAACCAGGTTTTTGTTACAACCTTTATCTTACCCAGTCTTTTCAGAACAGCACATTTCCAAATTTGCCCTCCTTCCTTCTTTCTCCTGTCCACTCCCCTTTATTATCTTCCCCTAGCTCTGTATTTTAATTTGTTTTCCTCCTAATAAACCTACATCAAGGAAAAAATCCCCACAACTTCTTGCCACAAACCTGGCATATCTTTTATAAATTTTCCAGAGACAGGTTTCATATTTGTTCTGTTCTCCCTCATGTTCTAAGATCATGCCAACAGTAATAATCCTCCCATGGTGTTATAAGCATAGCAAACAATTATTTAAAAAAAAAAATTATGTATATATTATATCAGTAAAACATTTGTAAACTAGAAGTGTCTAAAAATAGTGTCTAGGTAGTCTCTAAGTCACCTCCCTTAGAAGAAATGTAAAATGCTTATGCATGATAGAAAGTTAAAGTAAGGTTTAATATTCTAGAAAACAATTAAATAGTGAAATTCTAAAACAAGTGTTATTCCTATGTTACTTAAAATGTCAAATACATCACTTGCCAATGATATACAATCTGCATTCACAAAAGCGGGCAAGGAATGACAAAAAAAAATTCTAACTACTCAGAAATATTAGAAAGAAATATTATAGTTCAAATCCTAAGTGTCATCATGAGAGAGGTGATACATTTAAAGGGAGAAGTGATGCCTAATTAGAAGACCTGGCTCACTGACTTCAATGACAGCTGCAATGCATATCCATAACCTCTGCATCTTGGTGAGCTATGCTGTCACCGAAAAACCAAATGCGAAGTAATACATCTTTAGAAAGCTGGCTGTTTTGCATAGAGTTATTTCACTTTGTAATGCATCCCACAGTCACTCACATATGACTCCTGGGCCTGCCCAGAGGCCACTCTGGCATTCTGCCCACACAGACCCCACAGGGGGCTCAGGGCCCGGTCAGTACCTAGTGTCTCCGTTTCTGATGTGCCCTCAATCATCTTCCAGATATTCTATATCAAAGAGTTTACCCCCCAAAAAAAGTACATAGGCCAAATTTTATAATAGAATTGATTCCCACAGCAGCTAGTGCAACTCCCCAACACCCATTTTACCCTAGGAGTTCATACGATTCATTCTTTCAAATGAACTGTATTGAACATATTAAGGCCTTAACAGAAAACCTTCACCAAACTTTGAACAGTTGAACCCTATGATTGAAACCTTTTTTCTACTCCAATACACAGCAAATAGGTGTCCTTTTCTTCCTCACAGAGATTTTTCACCAGCTTGCCCCCTAGTAATCCATTTTTTTACCCTGGTCAGATCAGCTGTTGTTTTAGAGCCACCACAGTAATCCTTATCTCACCATGCTTTAGAGGTGACCGGCAGAGCTCTTTACATTCACCAGTCCCTGTTACAACATGCACACTCTTTACCTAGGGCATTCTGCACCATGAATGCCAGAAAGGTGACATCAAAATATGTAATACTTCCATATTAGAATGAAAATAGAATGCAGAAAAAAAACCCCAAATAAATTATGGGCACTCGAAATTAACACATTTTGACTAAGAAAAAACCCCATTTGCTCTTTTTTTTTTTTTCCTCTTCACGTGCGATTCCACACGAAATCCATCTCTGATGATGAAAGGGTTCAAAACAACCATACTCTTTAATTATACAGCACCGAGTCCGCATTAGCATTTCGGGAATGTCAGTTCAGCACCAGCAGCAGACAGGGCCGCAGAGGAGCCGACGCTCCTTTGAAGCGTCGGAAACCGGGCACACCCGCGGCCGCCGCCTCGCCCACCCCGTTGCCACGGCCGGGGCCCAGGCACGCATCGCGCCGGCTACCGGGGCCCGGCTGACCCGGCCCGCCGCTTCGCCTGAGGACACCGCAACAAAGAGACGGCGGAGGTCGGGCGTCGCCGCAGCGCCGGCAGCCGGGGCGACGCTCCCCTCGGCGGGGGAAACGGCAGCCGGCCCCGCGCTGCACGACTATGCCCTCACGCCAGGAACGGGGCGCGGAGACAGGCGGCTCCGCGCCAAGGCGGCCCCAGAGTCGGCGAAGCCGCCGGGCAGAGCCCACCTCGCAGCGCAGCCCCTACCCCGCCGCCCCGCGCGACCAGCCCGCCCCGGCCGTCAGCCCGCCCCGGCCCGGCCCCTCCTGCCGGGTCAATCCCGACCCCTCCGCGGCGCGGCCGTCCGTCCCGCCCGCCGACACTCACCTGAGGGGCCCGGCGGCCCGTTCACGCTGTCACCAGCGGGGCGTGAGGGGAAGATGGCGGTAGGCCTCGGGACGGGCCCGGGCCCGGTGTCGGGGTCTCGGTCCGCTCCGCGCTGCGGCTGCCACCCGCTCTCGTCACTGACTGCCCGGCGGAGCGGCGCCCCACGTCCCTCCCCTCTCCGCGCCGCTGTCTGAGGGGAAAGCGAAAGAGGGCGGGCGAGCCCGGCCCGGCTGGGCGTCGCCGGCGCGGCGGGGGCGGGAGGAACAGATGGTGGCAGCCTCCGGGCGGGGCGGGGCGCGCTTTGTTAGCCGCGGGGCCTGGCGGGGACCGGCTGCGGCCCCTCTCCGCACCCAGAGGCTGAGGTAACCGCGGGAGGGGGGCGACCGCCGGGCGGAGTGAGCCGGCGCGGCCGCAGCTACCAGCCCTGACAAGCGCGGGCTCACCGGTGTCCTCCGGCGAAACTCCGCGGCGGCTCTGGGCCTGTCCCGGGGGAGCGGCTCAGCCGGCCCCCGCCCGCTGCTTTCCCAGGCTCTCGGCGCCTCCCCCGCGGGCGGGGCCGGTCCCTGCCTCGGTGGGCTCCCTGGCGGTGGGCGGGGAACGGTTTTCTAGCGGGGAGGGGTGCTGCGGTAAGAACTTGTATGTGCGGTGTCCCCACACAAAGAGCTATGCCCGCGGGGCAGCGGGCTGGGCCGCCCCGGCCCTCAGAGGCCTGTGGGGCCGGCCTGGCCAGCCGCGCACCCCCTTCGCCCCCTCGGCGCTGCCTGGCCCGAAAACTGTCACCGAGCCGTTAGCGTGTGCACGCGCGGCGGTCTGACCGCTCAGACGTCTCCAGAGGTACCCCAAAAAAAATCACCTTAAAAATGCAGAGCAGATGCACTTCTTCCCCTTTTGATGAGGGTTGCCAGCCTGCCACCGCACTCCGCCACCGCCCTATTGCCTCTGCTCGTGCGGCCGAGGCTCATGGCCTGTTGACGGCTGCATGAGGTGCTGCCCCATTTCAGACCAGCCTTGGTTCCTTTGGTGTGTTTTTGCTGCCTCCCACTTCTCGAGACTTATTTACAGAAATCATATGTACATATGTTATGCATGTATTTTATGAAGTATTTATGTATGAATTGACATTTGGTTACATTTAACACAATTTTGTAATTATCAGAAGATTATGGCATCTAAGAATTCTAGATGTAGTTGTGAGGTAAGACACAGCAAATTATGTTAAATTCTAGCAGTTGGAGAAACCCCTTGTATATAGGCAGCAGTGCACTGGCAGGCCTTGTCAAAATGGAGACAGTGACAATTTTCTAACAAAGGATAACAGGGACCTATTTTAAATTTTTTTTTTTTTATTATGCATGTGTGCATGTGTAACATGTATCAGCAGGCCAAGGAAGGTTTCAGGGATTTAACTGAAGCTGAACTGGATTCTCTGTCACACTGATGGTTAAAAATGTGAAGAACCACAGTGAGTTCAAGTCTGCTTGCAAACTGTCTTGCTGAGGATCAGCTGAAGCGTGGAATGGAATCATAATGTTTTTCTATCTCTTCTTTCTGAAAAGGAATGCAGTGAAATGTCCAGAAGGCCATGCAGCAAGGAGTGCCACCTGGCTGCACAGCAGTGACCCTGCCAGGGACAAGCGAGGAATGTGGAACTGGATGGTTCCTTCTGTAACACTTGAGTCCCAGCATCACATCCGAGGAAGCTCTATTCACTAGTAGAACACCAAATCCTTCAATTTTTTTATAAAGTTATTGCTTGTTGCTTAGCTGCCTTTGGAGGCACCAATTAATAGAAAATTATAATAATAATTATAGAAATGAAACTGTTTCCCAATACATGTGACAGAGATGACAAATCAGAGGGAGTACAGAAAAACAAGATTAATTTATCTAAACAAAGCTGTATGCATAACTTTTTCTGAACATACACTTGGATAAGAAAAGTCCATTTAAAACTTCTTTTAATCTGCAAACCACTGGGTAAACACACATGCTTTTAAATTTAATCTTGATTTTCCAGTGGTGTTACTGTGGTTTACCTGTCTTTTGTGCAATAGCTTTGTTTCCAGTGGAAGTCCTAAGATCAGATCTGTGAGACATCTCTGGAGGGCAAGAGTTACGGGATAAAAAGAAAAGTAGAGCTTCTCCCCAGTTACAGACCTGAAAGGAAGAGTAGAGTAAACTTTGAATTTAAAATTATTCTGTTTCCTGCTCCGAATGTCAGACCTTTCACAAGGAACTAGCAAATTCCTACAGTCTGGAAAGAGATTTCAAGAACCAAGTAGCCATCCTCAGGAAGTGTTACGGAAGAATAGGCAGCATTACTTGATGGACTTGCTTGGGAGGACAATCATACTACTCTTAAATATTTGGAGAGGATAACATAGTAGCATCCTATTGGAAAAGGGCAGATGGAAGACCCTGTTCTCTGGTTGTTTATAACTATTTATTCAGGGATAGAAAGATGTCTTTGGGATGGTCTCAGGTTGCTTTGAACTCCTTAGTCATTATTGCCAAGAAGATAACTCCCATGAATAGCAAAGCTGTTGGGTGTGGGTTTTTGGAGAGCTTGAAAATCAGGCTTAGTAAAGGAGGAGTTCTGCATTGCCTAGTGACAAGACAGCACTGCAGTCTGTTCTTGGAACACTTTGGAAAAGAAAATAATAATTGTGAGACTATTTTACAGAGGTTATAGGTGGCCCCAGACAATGTCAGCAGGGCTGGATGTATGCTTAGAATTAATCACCAGTGCTAACCTTGCAGAAGGTCTACCAGCAGAGTACAGCAGTTCATGCAAAGCATCTTTGTGTTGTCGTCATAAAAATGGGCCAATCCCCCGATTTTTAGTAATTATAACAGAGACATTGAATTCTCTATATGTTGTGTTTACATGATCTTGTAAAAATTTGCAAAAAAATATTTCAGTTTAAAACTTTACTTCTGGAAATAGTTTTCACTCATTTGAAGAAAGGATTCCCAGAACTTTGAAGTGACAATTCAGCGAAATTCTTGCACAATCTGTAAGAGAACTGTTTACGTCAGCATCATAGTCCAGTTTCAGGTAGCTTAAACAAGAAAAATAGCAAGCCAAAGTATAATCTAGCTTCAGGTAATTTAAATAATTGCAGGCTTGTGGGGCCTTGCCAGGTCTTGTAACAGACATTTAGATTGGTGATGATGCAGAAAGGAAGAGACAGAGCTGCCTTGCTGGAAAGCTTCATGTTAGCTTTAGTCTTTCTGTAAAGCTCCATTAGCAGATTAACAGTGGCACAAAAATGACTATAGATATTACTTTTTATTTTTCCATAGAGTTGACATACCTTAACTAAAACCTTAAACACATCTTACATGAAAAAATTATTTCAATATCTTAACAAATTTGTCAATGGAGAATTAATTACTCCTAAGTATTTTATATATTCAGTTGTTCCTAATGTTAAGAGTCTGAAGAAAGTTTTAAACAATGTATTTCAGTGGAATGCTGATCTTTTCTACTGTTTCTGTCCTTTCCCAAAATCCTAGTTGCTAGCTTTTCTGATCACAGGCAGTTCTGTCTAGCATCCATCAGTATTATCCTTGAATTCATAAGTTTGATAAAAAGCCTGGTGTAAAGAACTCCATCTCCCAAGGAGTTTGTACTAGCTCTTAAATGTGTATGTTGTATAGTCCTTCCCTGCCTCTTACAAAAAACAGTAGTTCTGAGTGTAGAACAAACAAGGTAGCTGCTTTTCTCTCTTCCTAAAAGGAAAGAAGCTGACTTCACTATTTAACTCTTCGCTGTGGTTGTCTAAATAAAGTGTATTTCTTTTTATATCTGTGTGTAAGCAAGTAAGTCTGAAAGTATATGTGCATTTATATGCATGTATACACAAACATACTTCACATCCTTTTTCCTAAATGGAATAGTTTGCTTTAAAAAAATTGCTTATAAATGAACATGGATGCCGTGCATGTTAAAAATACTTTTTTTCTGCCATCTAAACCTGGAATAAGATAATTTATGGGGGTTTTCTGATTTGTTTGTTGGTTGTGTTTTTTTTTTAATTAAAAAATGTAAAAGCAGATGTACAGGGCTGTGGCCTTCAAGATAGATCCTTCTAGTCACAATTCTTCAAACTGTTCAGGTCATTAAACTAGTAACAAGGCAGCAAAGAAATGCTAATTTGCTATTTGAAAATACAGAAGTAGTCAGAGGTTTAGCCCTTACAAAGCTGTGTCTTTATTTATTAAGCTGTTGATAAGAAGACATCTGACTTCCACACCTGATCAGTACAGCTGGATTTGAGAAACAAAAGCATTTTTTACATTACCTTTGTGTGGTGATAGATCTTCGGTTCCAAGGGTAACAGAGATGATTATTCTACAGTTGGTGATACCAGGTCTCTGTGCTGGATCCCATCACAAAACTTCTGTACAAATTCAGACACATGGCACCGTCATATTCTGTCAAATTAACCAGGGCGTGATCTGAAGTTTTTAAAGTATGGTGTTACTTGCTGAAGGACAGAGAACACAACATCTGTTCTAAAGCCTGTCTGTACAAAGGCTGTTTTGTAGATGAGAATTTTGAGCCGGGCTCACCGCTGAAAAAATAGCTTTACTGGGTGCAACTGGGGCTTTGTGCTCCAGTTCCTTGCTGGTGATGCTGTACAGGGAACCGACTGACCTGGCTGAAAAATAACCAGTTTTGGGGGGAGGAGGGCAGGCTAGTAATTTTCATCCACATTAGTTTTCAATTCCATACTAAAAGCTTGACTATCAAGATTTCCTGTATTCTTGAAGCTGCCCTCTGAATAGCTCTGAAATTTAGAGATTCTTTATCTGCCTAAGTTGGCCCAACAATTCAGTCTGCCTGTTCACAGTGCAGTGAGGTCACGTCCCCTTTCAAGAAATCCTTGCTCTTGCTCTGCAACCCAGCAGGACAAAACGAACCCCCCAAAAAGGCATGGTTTGTTATTAAAAAAAATTGCTAATCTACCAATCTGGAATAGATTATTTTTTTTATACTATTTCTGTTCAAGACTGCACCACTAATAAGTAGAAGTTACTAAAAGTCATATTCTTTATTAGCTGTCTTGATGAAGACTTCATCTGTAAAACCTTTTCATCTGAAGCAATCCTTTTACACCAACCAGTACGTTTCTGTGGTTTTGGAACAGTGGAAGCTAACCAGAGAGGTTATCAGTTGACTTGCAAATGTGATACTCGCTTCTGAAGAGAACAGGGTAACACCATGTTGTCCCCAAGAATGAAATGAGAAGCCTAATTCTTCAACACTCTCCCTCTGATAACCTCAGAAAGCTAAATTATACATGAAAGTAAGATACAATCAGGAAGAAAAGGAGAAAAAAATTATGCATACTTCCTACAATTTCTATGTTCCTGAAATACTAGAAGAAACAAGATTAAAACATGAGGTGAACTTTTTACAATTTCAGTTTATACTTAGATGTAAGGAAGAAAACAAAAATGTCTTTTTGGTGCCATGCTTTTATTTAAATGAAAGGAAAAAACTACACTGTACCACAGAAGTAGCAATGACAATATTTTACAGTACAGCATTTGAAAAAAATATGGAAGCTATGCTCCATAGAAGTGGACAAGTAAGCACACAATACACTGTACATTTTTCAACAGTGCCCATTAAATCATAATTAAATAGCTGAATTTGGCTTTAAACAGCCAAATAATAAAAACTAACAGTCATACTAACATTAGAAAAAAATTCAGTAGCTATTATGACTGTTAGAATATGAAATTTTGCTCCAAAAACTAAGACAAGAGTTTGGCAATTCAGTCATAGCAACAATAATAATACCCCTGATGAAAGCACCAGTGTGTTCTGAAAAGGTCAGTGATAAATACTGGCCTTTATGGAAAGCTTCCTTTTTTTTTTTCTTTTATTTTTCTTTTTTTAAACATGATCCCAACCAAAGATCCACTGTAATTAGAAAAATCTGCAGGCTTAAAAAGGAAAAGTGTATCTACCTTTACTTTTCCTGTATTAAGTAAAACTTAATACTGCGAGCAATGAAATTTTCAACTGCATTATTCACATTCTACTTTTAAACATTGCACAAATCCTTAACCTGTTGACAAATGTAGTTTTCATAATACATTCAGATACATTGAAAATTACTCCAAGAATTCCTGTCATATATCTAAGCTCACTTTGATTAGATTGATGCTGTGTCTTTAGGGTGTTGCAAATCTTCAGTTAAATTATAGTACAGGTTTAGAAACAAAAAGCCTCCCATGATAAAACTTCTTTTGAAGTTATTCACCATTTGTGTATCAGTTAATTCCAACCTCCTGGTTTCCTGAATCACTGTATATTATACACAGTTTCGTATCGTTACGTAAGATGTTCCTACAATAGTATTCATAGGAACTGTCTAACAGGCAGAATGTGCAAACCCTCTTTCCCCCTTTTTAATATTATTTATATCCTATATACACAATATGTATACACTTGAAGTATAAGAGTTACATATCCTGGTGATATACATGCAAACAGTCGGAATCAGCTAATCACAAATAGTTTTGAGCCACATACATATTAAACATGTATTTTAAAGTGTTTTTTTCTTTTTTTTACAGTTTTAACAAATATACATAAATATAAGAACATAAATTACAGTAAAACTGACAGTATTTTTGAGAAAATGTTTATAACCCAGATGCATTGATGCCTAAGGCCTTATAATAATTTAAAAAAAGTACTGTTCTAAACTGCTTAATGACATCTCATTCCTGTGCATCTTTCATAGGAGTAAATGAGCACATCATAGTAGTTTCTCTCAAAGCAGTTTAATGAGAGAAATATGAACATCGTTTTAGTCTCCCCATGAAACAGAATGGACTACATACTTACAGCACAATACTGTCTTATGTTAATGTAGTTGTCACAACACCGAAACAGAACAGAATCACAAATCATTCAAGTCGTTTCCTGAGAATGAGATTTTTTTCCCCCAACAAATCCTCTGGTGTACATTATCAAAATAGCCACAGATTTAGGGGAGGCTTCAAGTCTGTAGTGTTTTGTTGTTTTGTTTTGTTTTTTTTTTTTTTTCAGAACAGTGCTATGTAAAAGCAAATTATAAGAGAAACAAACACTGAAACGGAATAGTGATCTATAAAATAATCAAACACTGTTTTGAAATAAAATGCAGCCCTTTATAAATAATACTGAAATATACCTAGAGTGCGTTTTTGTAAATGGTCGTACTATGAATTTATTGAAATGTCATTTAGGCTTTTTTTGCCATACGTATTTAAACTCTCGAAGTGTCACAAGACATCTGTTAGATCATGTCAAGAAAACAACTTACTATGACACACTGATGATTCTCATCAGATGTCTGTTCCCTTGAAAATTTATTTAAGTCTGAGCTGGCAGATCTGAAGGCAGGAAGAACAGACAGTGGCCTGGATCTTAAAATCAATGGGAATTAGATACATGATTTCTGAAAGATCTGTGACTTAGTGACTTCTATGATTCTTCTGAATGTTTTTAGTGTTCTGTCAAGCAAACGTCAAGGATCTAGTTCTGAATGTTTCACAAGTTCCTATTCCTTCCTTGGAGAAGCAGTACCTGACTGTGTGCTCACTCTTCATCTGGAACAATGCAAAATAATGCACAGTCACTTAAGACTGTTCTAGAGGTCTGCCAAATCTTTTTACTTTGCATTTTAATGGCATTATGAACGTGCCCATGGTCAGT
This sequence comes from Hemiprocne comata, assembly GCA_020745705.1. NCBI lineage: Eukaryota > Metazoa > Chordata > Aves > Apodiformes > Apodidae > Hemiprocne > Hemiprocne comata. The sequence continues at coordinate 10,779,542 of CM036593.1, read as the reverse complement.
CATTACATCTCAGGTGGTAACTTACTGAAACAGGAATAATTGCATCACCTAACTACACCCTGAGTTGTGAAATAATCTGTTTGAAGGGAACTTCAAACAGTTCAAAGGTTTTTCCTTTACTGTTTAGTCTATAAGCAAATCACTATTATTTAATTGAAAAATAATTATAAATACTCAGGGGAATGAATCTTGATTGTGTTACAGCACACAATAAGGATCTTGTAGAACAAACCCATTCAGCTGTTCTTCGGCGACATACAGCTTCTCATTTAGTCTTTACTGTAAGTCAGTATGCAAATTTCAATGGTATTGAGAATATTAAGAACTATTTCTTTAGTGGAAGAAAAAATATTTCAAGACAAGCACAAATACAAACATATAAGGCAACAGATGTAAAAAAATGTAGTTTGAGTCACTAAAGATGAACATTCAGTGCTTCAGTGTATCTAATCAAAATACAGAGCAAATATACTCTATATATTGTATTAGCACATACAAATCTCCACACAAGTCAAACATTTCCATAATCACTCATAATTATTCACCTCAGTGATAATCTTCTGCACTCTTAAACATTGTGTTTACATTCCAGTTGGATATGATAATAGAACTTGGTGTCCAGTTTTAAGTTCTAAGAGTCTTGTTGGCAACTAGAAATCTATTTCCTATAGGCAGTAAAGATGAAGTGCAAGTTTATCATAATTGTCTGAAGCAAATTTTTTTTCCATCTACTATGCCTTGGTGGGTAAAAGTTTCTTAGGAGTTACCGGTCTCTTGGTTTGCCACAAATGGCTGTGAATGGTAATTGCATCAACACTGGCAGACAAAGTTTTAGCAGGTATGTGGCTAAACTGCTTCCTGTCAGAGTTGTATTTATACAGTCCCTCTATCATTTTCTTTGTGATAGATTTGGGACCTATTCCTGTTAATTTATTGATTTCTTCAGTATCAGGGCAGTATGTATATAGAGATCTGAACTGGCAGCCTGAATCCCGGAACAAGATTAAGAAATTATTGGCATCGGATTTTTCCATTTCCTTTAAAAGAAAGAGAGAAAAAAGATTCACAATATGAATTTTGCATTGTAATTAGAAAATCACAGAATCATCAAGGTTGGAAAAGACCTTCAAGATCATCAAGTCCAACCGTCCGCCCTACAACCCCTAACCACTAAACCATCTCCCGAAACACCGCATCTACCTGTTCTTTGAACGCCACCAGGGATGGTGCCTCCACCACCTCCCTGGGCAGCCCGTTCCAATGCCTCACCACTCCTTCTGTGAAGAAATTTTTCCTAATATCCAATCTGAACCTCCCCTGTCACAACTTGACCCCATTTCCTCTTGTCCTATTGCTAGGCACCAGGGAGAAAAGGCCAACACCCACCTCACCACAACCTCCTCTCAGGTAGTTGTAGAGAACAGTGAGGTCTCCCCTCAGCCTCCTCATCTTCAGGCTGAACAGGCCCAGCTCCCTCAGCCTCTCCTCATTGGGCTGGTTCTCAAGACCCCTATATTATATCCAGACTAGTTGGGTTGTAGTTTTTAATTTTTTTTTTCCTATCAGAGCTGAAACTTATGTATAAATCTTTCCACTTAAAATACCTTATTTTCAATCATTACAATTTGCTAAGCTTCACAGACCTGAATTTTGCTAAGGTAGCTAGCTTTCTGTCTCAAGCAAAACCTTATTTATTTAGACAATTTCAGATAAGCTTGTTTAGTTGTACCTCAAGAACAGACATCCTAACTAATATTTTGCAGACCAAATAATTTTTTGATCCATTTCATCAAGCGGGTCTAACAGTTGCAAGTTTGGGAACAGGAAATTTAGGTATGTCTAGATGTGCCTGAAAGATGCTCTAGTGCTAAAATGGGGTTTCGGTCATCCCTAAATCCATTGAAGTTTGGTCAAACCATAAAGTCAGTTCAAGTGTATTAAGCATAAGTTCTTTATTAACTGAAATCTTCAGATTCCTATTCCACCCAACAACTTCTACAGGACATGAGCCTTGAACACATACAGCTTCTACCAAGTGCCATATGCTTGCATCCTAGAGTTAAGCATGACCTTTTTACAACTCTTCTTTCCTGGGATTTTTGGAGGCTGTTATACTCCCAGTTACTTGAACTGAAAGAGGCTGTCTTGGTTTCTCACTTGTTATTTCCAAAAAGCAGCCAAAAAGACATAAGGCAGCATCTAGGCATGAATGCCGAAGAATTGCAAGGAGAAGAAAGGGCAAGGAATACTCGTGTGAAATTTACTCTGGAAAAGGATTTAAAACCAGATTCCAAGTACCTGCATTCTTTGACCTATTTATCTGTTAAATCTGTCACAGTTAGTAAAAGGAACAGTTCCATTTCACTCAACCCTCAGACTCCGTGTTATTCATTTTGCCAGGAATCACACTGGTCCCACTGGTCCCATTGGTCCCACAGTTCTCACCCTTACAGTATCTGTGCATCTTCAGAAAGGTTTATACCAGCTTAAGAGGAAAGAGTGGAAGGCACCTTTCTGTAGTATGAAGTCCTGAATTTTCCCTGTAGCTTGCAAACTGGAGAAAAGCCTAGGAGGGATGTATTTCAGTTCTTTCTGTTCATGAGAGAGCTGTGCTTTAGTTCTAAAGGTCCCAATCCAAGGTCCTATATCTATAAGATGGACATTTTTGATGTTACAGAAAATAAGTTTGTGAGCAAAATTTTAAAGTCTCCATGTTCAAGTTCCCACATTAAATGAGCAGTAACATGCCAGTTAATTCAGCTTCCTGTGCTGCATATAAAACGTGATAGCTATTGTTTCTACTGTACTATAGAACCTTTCTGTCACAACAAGTCAGTCAAAGAAGTTACTCAAAAGCCTTTCACTAAGAGCTGGCATAACCTTAGTAGATTTCCTTCAATATTTGCATTTATACTTGAGTGTCTTCCTAATGCCTGACTGTGGTTTGACTTAGATGTTTATACTTTTAGGAGATAAATATACTTACCTCCAGTATCTTTTTCTTTTGACCTTCATTTACTTTTCCAGCCAAGCAGCAATGTGCCAATGCATTCTGAATTATGTACTTATTGGATTTAGCACTGGGTTCTTTGAAGAGCTTTGGTCCTATGGAGGAGGAATGACAACTCAGCTAAGTTAATCAATAAGCCAAGAAAGAGTTACTTTAAACACTGTGAAGCACTTCTGGAATGCATAAAAATACAAATCCAGGAATAAAATAGAACTAGGCTAGAGACCACAAATTTCATAAACAAGTAAAATGTTACTGAATTAGCTTACAAATGTGTCTTTCATTATTAAATCATTATTATTAAATCATTATTATTGGCAGTCTGGGTGAATATATTTTCTCTCAGAGGACCTTTTCTATGAACAACAGAACATTTCGCATTTTTAAACTAAAATTTCAGTCATCCATGAGGGAGCATCCATGGGAGCATCTTATTCTTCACCTACACCCCTTTGATTTCAAGGGTGAGAGGTATAACAATGAAGCTGATGCTGTACTCAGAGAAGTCTCCTCTGTTTTAATTTCTGAAATATATACATACTTTTATCAAGACCCTTTGCAAAAAACAACCAATTTCAAGTCTTAGAAAGGAAGATAAAATGCAAGTAATTGCCAGTTAAATTTAAGATTATATCTCAGTTTGTCTGTGCCTTGGGGAAAAAGACTAGAATCTACGCAGAAAAGCTGAAAGCTGTGTGAAATCCGACTGACAGTGAAGATACTAAACCATGTGAAAAAACTCTTCTGTTCCACTCCTAAGAACTGTGCACTCCTTCATTTAAAAATAAGCTTTACATAAGAATAATTAAAAGATCATCTTCAGCACAATGGGTCTGCATGAGAAAACTGAGCAACACCACCCAGGCAAAGTCTCACTATCCCTCCTGTAATTTAATTTGACGCTCATGTGGCACAAACTAACTGAGGTTTCATGGTTTAAGAGCAGGTAAGTACTTTCTGATTTTCAGAATGAACACTGCCTTTTTCCAGACTGTAATCATTTTAGTGGAGAGAAGATTATTTTCAAAAACCAATATTTGTCAGCACAGAGAGAGCTACGCAGCCCCATCAATCAAACCTGATCTCGCTATACATTTATTGAAAATAGCTAACATTATTTTAGTCTTTATCAAACGAAGTGATACTAGGTGGGCAAAAATGGAGCTTTTATAATCCTGATGATGCAAGGACTTTGCAGTATCACATGCTGTATATTTGGAGAAAAGGAATGAAGATTCAATACATAATAAAGAATTAGAAATCAAATTGTAAGTTTTTAACAAACAAGGAAGAACTGAAAACTTTTCATCCATAGAACCACTAATAGCCAGGTACATTTCTGAATATTGTCACTGACCTGTGTATTCTGTAGCAGAGGCAACTGAAGAGGTTGTAGATGCATTTTCCCAATCTTTTTCTCCATTACGACTACCGCAGCGACTTGGAGATAAGAATCCTTCTACAGACTCAGACCTAAACATTAATTTTAAAATCTATTTTAAAAAATTACAATGTTCAGCAAAGAAGCCTTCTAAGGAAGGCAAACTGTATTAAGGTAGAATACAATTATTTAAATTGTAGACTATATAACTGAATGCACCATATTTACAGAAGAAATTAAAGGATGACTGAGTTCATGTTCTGGATAAAGTACTTTGAGTGATGCAAGAAGTTGGTATTTAGGTGAGGTGGGTGCTACTAAGTTTTTGAGCTACATCTGAGGGACAGAAACCTAACTGATATTCTAGGCTGTGGAACATTATTACTAACTGGGAATTCAGGTTACTTTTACATTAGTACTAGCAAAACATTGTCATATCATGTAGCAAACAAACCAGTTCTTGATAGAATGATTAATGTGATGTAAAAATTTAAATCATTTATACTTTATACTCTGTCTGCAGCCAATAATGAATAGCTTTGCACTTAAAGGTCTAAGCAAGCTTGTAATATTTTCTTAAATTAATACAAAATATTTAAAGTTTTTTTGATTGTGGCTACTGCAAAAACAAGTCAAATTTGCAGCTTGGAATGAAAGCTTTTCTACTGGCAAAGAACAAGGAAAAAAGTGTTTTTATAATAGCATTCATCTACATGCTAACTTCCAGTAAAATAAACAATAGATGAAAATTCAATTTATAATATATTCTACAGCTTTGGCTATTAGCACCTGCATGAAGGAGATCTCAAAGGTGTCACTAAAATTCACTCAGTGTGATCATCAAAAGACAAATCTGATGCGAAGAAAAGGTGAAAGTATGGGTCTGGAAGGATACTGAAAATTCTTTCAACTCTTACTTTCTGCAGTTTGTACTGAATGTAATCATATTTTAAAAGTCTTAAGGCTCTAAATCAAATCCAAAACTAGAGGAAGATGTACTGTTCATCACAAGCACTGTACAACTAAAAACTACACAAATAGGGGTTCTCTCCTTTAAAATCTGTGTAGATAAGCTACATGAAACCTTTTCTAATAGCTAATATAGCTGGAAGAAATCCCCCTCTCAATTAGAACTAAATTTTTAAGAGACAACAAGAGATGTTAGGATACTTGGATAATTTCATTAAAATTCCTCATGTAGTAACCAGTAAGTCAGTTCTCAAGACATCAAGGTAACTGAAAAGTCAACTGAAATCAGCTGGAGACATGTCAAGAGTTGATGAGTGAGTGATGCCTAGTGGCTGTGAAAACATGACACATGATATTGTAACATGCAGTGCTCCTTATCAAACCCCTCTTCCTAGTTTATCTTTTTTCCATTTTTCTTTTCTATTTAAAAGTAGCATTTATCTGAATATAATTAAGTAGCTACACAGAAATAATAATTTTCCTCAGAATTATAATACCGATTTTGTACACAAAATGAATTTTCTCTTATTTTCATAACTTTTTATGTCATTGTTAGGTTTTTTTAATGCAAAATACATTCAGGTGTTTGGAAAAGGCTGAAGCTCTAGTAAACATTTAACACTTCCCTGTATGACTTCTAAGGGGAAATAAAAACAGAAAAGAAACTTCTATATTAAAAAAAGAAGAGAAGCTATGAAGCTGCATGTAGCATACATGTGTAATAAAATACCTGCAAGTTGAGACTTAAATACAAGCAACCAACTTAAAGAGGCTGTGTAAACAGCATTGTGTTTTGACCTCATTTATAGCTGCCCAACTGGTTTACTTGATAGAATTTGTGAAACAAATGATCATGGCTTGGTGCTCTAATGCTTGACAGTGGCAACAATCCATGTCTCAAATCAGGAAAGCATACCTCTTTGTGGAGTACACAATATATATACAATCTTTTTAAAATTAATGCAAATTTTACATAATTAATTATAAAATTATACCAAATGAAACTCTCATTTTAGTTTTACCTTGGTGTTCTCTTGCCTGACTGCACACTCTCATTGTCCCCTGTATTCAGCGATGCCAATGAAAGACTAGATACTGAAAAAACACGATAAAGCTGTGAACCTGGATAAAAACAAAGTTAAGGCTTATAAACCTATGCAAGTAGTAGAGTCTGTTCATTAGCCCCAACACCAGCATCAGAAATTTGGTTAAGAGCTTTTCTGTAAGAGACTCTTACACCCATGTATGATATACCTGCATGCATATGGGGTGCACTTCATCCAAATGCTTCCTGACACCCAATCATTTACAGCCACCTGGGATGGTCTCAGACTAAGCATTAATGTGAAACATGGACATGGAAATACTGGCACTATGCAAATCAAAGAATGCCATCAAAGTCACTAAGTTCTCACAAAACAGAGCTTAAGAGACTCAATTTAAAGTTTGGGAAGGAATCTTGGAAAGTGTTACAGGAATACTTTAAATTACACTGAAAGATGGAGGGAAGCAGCTAGACAAAATGCAGCAGAGTAACAAGACTATCACTGAGCAGTCTGGTTGCTTTTTTCTAATTGTCAAGTGGCAACACTTCTTCCAACCATTACTGCAGTTATGTGATAACTAAAAGAATACTTAATTTTCCCACATTATTAGTGTTGCTATGTTCATAATGACACATGCAGTAGGTAAACAAGCAAAATAGAAAAAAACCCATGATATATAAAAGTAACTTTTTAATTTTGTCTGTATTAAGCAGGAGTTTAAGTACTAAAAATCACCATTTTATATATTTATTGATCTCTTATCTTCCAACTTTTACTCATTTTAGCTCTACAGGTGCAAGAAGAGATTAACAAAGAATAAATATATGGGTGTGTATTAAACTTGCAACACACACTGTTGTTTCCACTGGGTTTTCATACAGTTAACCTTTTTGTTTGTTGATGTATGTATGCATGCATAGCAGGTAAGTGGCATTCATGTTTTCATTTCTATTAAGCAAATTTTGCTTTCCAATTTAGTCATGTGCTGCTTCAATTTAGCACAAGACATGAATGAATGCACGTGCTTGTTAGTACCAAAAACCAAGCTGGTGTTCTGCCATGAACAGACTCTTTCCCCAAGAACATTTGTTACCTGGTGGACCTTTGATCGGCGTCTTGGGTGATTCAATATGATCTCTGTGAATAGACTTTGGACGTGGCTTTTTTTGTTTGATTGAGAGGGAACGTGGCTTTATGACAGTATCCATGTCTTCCATAAGCTTTAGTTGTTTCCTTCTCATATATTCCTGCTTAATAAATTCCCGCCGTGCTCGTTCATCCTCTTTCTTCTGACGTTCTTCTTCTGTCTTCCGTCTAAATAAGTTATCAAATAAATTTAGCAGTAGAAGCTTTCCAAAGTGACAGTTTTACCTTGCACAGTGAGGACAACGCAGGCACCAGATTTTTTTGAACTTGAGACTTCTCACACATTAATAAGAGGAACTTGTGGGTTTTTTTAAAACATTTTCAGACAGTTAAACGTTTTGGGATGCTGTTACTAGTAACATCAAAACCATGTTTATTAGCTTGACTGCTGTAACTGAGTGAGCACTGTGCATTCATGCAGAAAGAAGCCCCAAGTGATGTGCTATCCCTTAAAATAGAAAGGGCAGGGCAGGGCAGTGCTCTGGGGAGCTCCTCTCAGGCCAGTAGGCTTTGTATGTTGAGCCTGAGCTACAGACTGATGCCACTTGCTGATTTTGCAGGACCAGCTGGCAAGTGGCTTCAGCTGGGCTTGTCAGCACATCTGACTCTAGGATTAAATATCCGGGATATTAAGATGCAACTTTTTGACATGGAAGTTACATTTTTATCTACATCAGACATTTTTACATTCACTGTTACTGATCATTTGGATCAGGACATGTAGTTTTACCTTGTCTCTTCCTTCTTATGTTCTAGTTCTGCTTCCAGCTGCTGCTTTCGAAGCAGAGTCTCTCTCTCCCTTCTCAAACGCTTCTCCAATAATGCTGCTCGTTTCATTGCCATATCATTTTCTGCTTTTTGATCATCCTAGCAGCAACAGTATTTGAAGGAAAAGGACCCAAAAATATTAAGATCCCTAAATTCAGCAAATTATTTTTGCCATTAGACTCTTAATTCTGTACACTGGGTTGCAATACCCTAACATACTTTTGCAATATTCGAAATATGTTTACTTTAAAAGATTTTTCTTAAGACTACTAAAAACCTTCTCACAAAGGAATTTTTCCTTTTAAGTCAAACATAAAATTCAACACTGATATGAGAAAACTTGCTAAAGTGACATATTGTAGTTTGGAGTCAGATCCCACACTGCATAAACTCCTGTATTCAGCTTTGGAAGATCCTATATGCATGCAGATGAAGGTAATTTATCACAAAGAGCAGTAACTATGCAGCATGTAGAAGTAACTTCTGCTGATTGAGCCAGGTATTTTGTTAGAACTGAGCAATGTTTCCAGACAAGAAAGGCACATCTCAGATACATGACCCAAGATTTTGGGGTATTCCAAAATGGAAATTCAAAATCTTGATGGCTTCCAGTGTCTAGACCACTCTCTTACAAAGTACATTATCGTTAAAAGCCTCTTTGAATATAACTCTTTAATAAGACAAACAAGGAGTGCTCCCAAATACCAACTTCAAAAGGGAGTCTTGGAAGACTATATACTTCCTTAGCCAGCCAAGAGATGGAAAAAGGCTCTCCAAAGTGCAACTCAGAGACATTCAACACTTTAAAAAAAATGTAAACTGTTATGTACTTCAAAAAACTTGTAGTTAAATTTAGGGGTGGGATGGTGAAGTGAAGGTGAGGTGTAAGCATGTTTAACTAAGGTCACCAGAGCTTATGTTAAAAATAAATCTACATTCAGCATGCATCTTCCTCACCAAAAACCCCAAGCACTCTTCCACAGCTATGAATGGAAACAGATACTGTGGCATGCACAGAATTGCAGTATGGTAGAATCTCACCACTCTTATGATGCCAAATTAATAATCAAAATGCAAAAGATATGCTTGCACATTTAGAGTTGCAGAACTATCTGCTCTGACTTGAAAGTCACTTACAGTCACCACTCAAATCTGTATCTGAATTACAGAAGTTCCCTTTCAAAGGAAGCTTAAGAGCAGACACACATCCACTGGTTCTCTTACCTTAAAAAAGAATCCACAACACACTTTCTGCTCATCCTCAAATTGTTCTCTATCACTCTCACCTTCATATTTCTCAACAGATACTTCATTTTTTTCTGGTGGCTTTAAATCTGACAGAGAAACTTCAATTAAGCTAGCTGTTTTGGGAGCTGGTGGTAAGATTGGTTGGCTTAGCTGATCTTCATTTGGTGTGAGGCAGACAGTTTCTGTGATAGGCTGAGATAATACTTCAGAAACGTTTGATTCAATAGGCTTCATCTCCTTTTCCTCCAACTTCTGTTCACACTGTTTCAGCAATTTTGGTCCTTCTTCTTTTGCTACTTCTTCTGTAGGCTTGACTTCCTTCAAAAGATTTCCCTTTACCTGAGGTTCACCTATATGCTCACCATCATCTCCAAAGCAAACAAATGATCTAGTCTGAATGGGAACCTGACTTGGAGAAAATCTCCTCAAACGAGGAAGACTATCCACAGACCGTGGGGCAGTCAAGGTACGATTTAGAGGTGTTATTTTCAGTTCATTTGGCCTAGGAGTCCTTTGCATTTTAATGTGAAAAGAGGCATTCTTCCTGTTGGAAGACTGTGGAGATTGATGAGTAGAGCGAGGAGATTCTTGTGAGAAAGGTGCAACAGGAGATGGAGTTCCCATTTGCCTTGAGGAAGACTTAAAGTCCCGAATCTGCTTCTGAGGAGAAGGCTGAGGAGGAGAAATAACCCAAGCCTGTTGCTCTCTCATTTGCATCAACATCTCCTGTTGAAGAGACAGACGTTGCATTTCTTGTTGTAGAAAGTGTAGGGAAGAATTTAGTTTTTCAATAGATTTTGTATATTCTAAGATATCTCCTTCATTAAGATTTTCTTCTGAGGGGCTTGCTAAATTCCACTGCTTTTCAGCATCCATAGGAGTAGCAGGAGATTTTAACCATTTGCTATGAGAATTCTCAGGGTTTTCTTTTATTAATTCTGAAGCCTTACTAGTTTGCTCATCTGATTTTTGAGTTTCTTTTTCTTTCAAACGATTACTGTCAGTGAATACCTTCTCATCTTCAGCTCCTGCTGCTTCTTCTCGGAGGGGTGATACTCCATCACCTTTCTTTTTAACAACATTAAGAAATGCTGTTCTTCCCATTTTCTGCCGCTGCTTTGTGAATTCAGCTTCAACTTTCTTCTTCTGTGCTTCAATGGCTCGCCTCTTTTCCTCTAGCTTCATCCTAAGATGTACCATTTCAGAAGCTAGTAGCTGTGTAGTGTCTCTTCCTTGAGGAACAGATGCCTCCTCAGGAATATGAGTCCAAGCAACCACATGAGGGATGTTCAGCTCAGAACCTTCTGGTGTGGTTTTCTGAGAACTGCTTCCACTGCTTCTGCTATCTGTGTGATTCAACTTCCTGAACTTCTGCTCTGCAAAGCTAGTCATTTTAACCCCTGAACTTGAAGAAGCACTGCTGCCTGCCTGTGATTTAGTACTCACTGAGCTGGGACAGGGACTTAATTGATCTCTGTGATTGCTAGCTCGGATGTCATAATCCTGGAGAAATTTAGATGGTTCTTCCATGTCAGAGTCCATGCTTACAGTGTAATCTCTCAAAGAAGAATCCTCATCCATTGTCTCTGGAATATCTTCTGAAGGGACATGTATTCCAGTATCTACTTCTGTATTGTCAGTCACAGGACTCAAAGCACCTTTTGTGTCTGTAATTATATCAGGGGTAGACTGATTCGGTTTAATGTTTGAATTCAAGATGCTCATTTCCTGATTGTGAAGAAAGAACCCATTTGTAACTTGGTCTGGTTGGATAACTCTGGGAGATTTTTCAGTGTCATGAATTATCTGCAAAGCCTCTTCAATGCTTGGTGTTGCAATCTGATTGCCAAAATCATCCAAAACTGCCCTGTTTTGCAGAGCTCCATTTGGAAAGCTGTAGCTCTCATTGGCGTTTTTTTGATTTGTGTTAAGAGACTGATTTGCCTTTGTGTCTTTATGAGCTATCACGTCCTTTTCCTCTTCAATATCTTCATTTTCCTCTTCTCCATTTACTGATTTGAAGGACAGATTTTTTCTGGTATGTTTTGGCACACGGTTGACACTTAGTGTAAGGCCTTCATTGCTCACAGATCTGGTAATTCCTCTGTTTGGAGTAGTTACAGGAATGCTTTTTTCTTTGTCAAAAGAAATGTCAAATGAAACTCCATGTAATGATGACCTAATAGAGATAAGAATGAAGTAGGTAACTGAGCAATGATTAATAATAATGAAGTATTGACATTCTGGTTTAAAATTATTTTAAGCCTGTAGTATTAAAGGCACTGTTAAGTGTACTGTATTTTCCTAGCTTCATATGCAAATACATAAAAATGCACATAAAATAGAATATAATATTTTCTTTAGAAATAGCCAATGCTTTTTATTATTTTGGAATAAATTCTGTATACTTTAGGAATATAGGAATTGCCATAGTAGATCAGGAGGAAGATGTGAAAGATACACAATTTTATTTACTGAATAACCCACCATTTTAACTTCAGTTTACACCCTACAGATTAAGAGTTTATGACTAGCTAAGTGAAAAACAAAACATTAAGCTTGATTGTTCTTACTATCCACAAAGTAACACAAGTTTAAATACTACTGAGCTCATTGACCACGTGACTCCTACAACTGTTGGTTGATTGCATGAGTAAATGTAAACCTACTTAATGCCAACAATTCAAATCTCAAATATACCTCATTTCAATGTAAAAAACAGATTTCTGAAGTTTGCTTCCTATTACTGACTTCTTACTCCGTGATACAGCTTTCTCTTTCTTTTTCTACTTTTGCAAGTCACTTACAAGGGCTCTGATTACAGGATTCTGAAAATCTAAACTACAATGGAGCATTTTTTACTATTTAAGATTGATACTAAGACTACTTACCTTTTTTCTTTGGGCCAGGTCCCTACATACCCATCTACGTAAGACATCGATGTGGACCTTCTGATGACTCCTAAGTGAAAGCAAAATAGAAGCCAAGTTAACTGCTATGAAAAGTGATTTTAACATGGTCTGCTGTTACTTTAACAAATTAGTTTGCTTCACTACTAGAACACTGCAATGGCAAAAAAACTGTTTTTATATTAAGAATACAAGTAGAGCAACTGAGTCAAGTTCATTCTGAATATAAATTATTGCCCTCATCACTCAAAATTTTGCTATTAAGTAAAACATACTAAAAATACTATTAACATATGCTACAAATACTTGTTGAAAGCCCTATTCCAACATAATCAAAGCAGAAGTCAAGTTAAAAAAAAATAATAATTCCACAACATAAGAGGTACAAACACAGACTTCTCATTTGTACATTTTATAAATTACAGAATTCATTCATTAGCCTTTCACGTAAAGCTCTCCCAGTAATTTCTGCATAAATAATGTTTGAATAAATACAAGCAGGATAGCAATTTACTCAGAAGCAACCCTGTCTCATTGCCTCTTCCACCCATTTGTAAATTGTTACCTGGAACAGATGAATAAGGCTGCTGGGGTGTATGCAGTTGGTGAGATGGTTTATAAGTTGGACTCTCCAACCTATAAAGCAAGAGACATTAACTTAGAAGAAATACACCAAAAGCCACATAACAAAAGGGCAACCAGACTTTGTGCCCTGGACCAACAAAAAAGCATTTATTTTTTGTGACAGGGAGGAGTGAAGGATGTAATTCTTCTCTTGAAATACTAATTTATTAACTAGAGAACATCATTATTACCTTTAATTGGACCTAATGCAGATAGACACAAAAAGTCAAAAAAGTATTTCTCCTACACAAATGGCCACCTAGTGTTGTGTTAACATACTTGTCTCCTGATTTATTTCATGTGAATGTCATTATTAGAAGGTTCTCATTTTTAGGTTTGATTTAGCAAAAAACCCAAACATGAATATTAACAAAATGAGCCAGTTCCTACTAGCCTCAGAACTGAGAGACTGCAGCTAAGATCACCTACTTTTCCTGCAACTCTCTTTTCAGTTGTTTAGTCTGAAATGTCTGCTTTGTGTCTGGACTGCAGTATGTACCAGAAGTGGATAAAGGAGATTTTGTGATAGACGTGACTTTATAAATGCAAGTAAGATCTTCACTATTAAACCAGTAATTACAAAGATTTTCTCTGTTTCTACTTACAACAGATACTTTTTTTTTAGTTCACACAGGAGGACTGCAATAGATTGGCTGTGTTAATCCAGAATAGGATTAACATAATTCAATGGTGTGATCAAGGTACTTCTTCAGGATCAGTACAAAGACACATACACAAAGATGGATGCATTTGTATGTAAAATATGTCTAAAGAAGGCAGACTTCAAAAACATGCTGGATTAAATCCTTTCATGTTTTGAATTTTGTACCTGAGTTGAAGAGCACACTCCCAAACTCCCCTTTTCAACCAGTAATTTTAAAAATACTTGTTTAGTGCTTTTATACTTTCTAAATAAAATTTGTGGGAATATTCAGGTCTATTGAAGAAAATACTGTTGCTTTACAATCTCCAAAAACATCTTTCGTAAGTATATATTAAATTATTCAAAATAGTTTCTCATAAATTCCTGATTTTTTTATTAATAGCACTACACACTAGCTACATGTTATCTCTGTTTTAAATGGCATTCAAGATTTCTATGAAAATTTTAAAATCCTAGATATAATGTCTGTAAGTTATCCTAAAAGAAAACCATGTATTCAAAATTTCATCCTGCAGTCTGTGAAAATTTGCTACCACAAAGAAAATCTATACACTTAATTTTTGCTCCATAAAGTACTGATTTTGGCACCATGACTGTGGTTCCATGGCAACTTCAGACCTCATAACTGTTTGTTTCCACAGTCCCACTCTCTCCTCTGCACTGGACTGGCTTTTAATCCAATCCTCTGAGTCATTTCAAAAAGTGAAGCCAGCAGAAGAACATTCACTTTTTCCAACTGGGTTATTTTTCTGTCTTTGTACACTGAAATGACAATGTCTAACTGTTCTGGTTTGAGATTTTTTTTTCCTTTCAGTGAACTTTTTAGCAGCACCAGTGGACTGATAATAACCAAGGTCACTTCTGGCTGTCTGCAGCCTCCCCCCCCCATGGGGGAGCAGATTAGACAGAAGGCAGGATCAGCAAATCAGAATATTCCCTTCTCATAATATTTTCTCTGTTTGGCTTTCAGTATAGGTTAAGACACCACGGAAGTCAAGCCTCTCTTTCTCCTTTTTCTCTCACTTTTCTGCTTACTGTCGCTTCTATCACCCTCTCTTTGGCTCTCTCTTTTTTTCTCCATTTTTCCTCACAGCCGACACCCGAGGGCCCCGTCCGTGCGCCCGGACACTCCCCCCTTCAGCTGGGAGACTGTGAGAGTGGTTAGGGGAGGAGGGAGGGGATTGGGTGTTGCACATCCCTTTGCAAATACATGTATATATTCCCTTGTCACTAATAATTAAAATGAATCTGTTTCACTTTTCAACCCAGAAAGCCTCTCTTTCTCATTTTTCTCCCTCTTTCCCTACCTTGGGGGAGGAGGGAGGGGGGAGGGTGCATCGAGAAATTGCCAACTCGGTGCCAAACCGACACACTAACACTCAAGGGGCAGGAGCATGCAGCTGGGGCAAGGACGAGGGCCAGGACCATGACATCCTGCAGTCAGGCCTGTTCTGCTAGTGGGCCTGCACAGCCTCTGTGTTAGATTCCTACCACCTGAGATAACTTCTTAGGCCCTTCCTTTGTCCTACGATGCTGTAAGTATCATCAAGTTGGATGAAGTACACGGGTGTCTGAGGAAAGACACAGCTTTCTCTATTACTCGTGGATTGCTCTCATAATACTCTAACACAAAACCACCTTAATCACTTGCAGAGACACTAAAACAGCATTGTGATAATCTAGAACAATATGTAATCCACCACCCATAAGGGGTTCACAATGATTTTTACTTCATCTCTGAAGGTGTCTCAGGAAACAAGAGCAGTATTACAATACACACTGATGTCAACTTAAGAGACTTTATGGCTAAATTTGGAATAGTAATGGCACTAAGAAACGTAAAGGCTTTTGTAAGTGGTTTTCAACTGAACTCAGATGCTTATCTTAAAACGTCTAACCTGTACCCTTCAGTTCAGAGGCCAAAACCATCTGCACAAACAAAATCTACACATTTAGAGAAAAGCTAGATTTATTTGGATGAAAAAGATACTGTTACTGACAGAATTTGTCAGAGTAGGGATAAATGTACAGTTGATGGCTTCAGCAGCTCCACATGAAACTGAAGAGGACAAGGAGACCCCGTAACACTTCTCTGCTGAATGGTAAGGCTGTTTCAGAAGCCAACAAGCCATCAGCGGCAAACACGGCCTGTACAAATACGAACATGATGCCTGCTATGCAACAGAGAAGTGGGAGAAACAGCTGAACTGTGGGATCTTTCACAAAATTCTACAGATTTTATTTGGTAACGCCATCCTTCAGCATTGCAAAAAGGCAACGAAACTAAATAAAAATTTGTTTATTTTTAATAGAAAGGAGAAGACTGAAACAGTACTAGCGATTCTCTGACATTACCTGGCTACAAAGTCAGAACCAGATGGGCCATCCACATAATTTCTTCTGTTAGCATTCAAACTGTGAGCAGAAGCTGGATCTTTTGCAGGTTCAGCTGCCAGAAAGAACAAAATTCAAGTTATTATAGTTCAGTTAAAATCCATAGTAGAAAAGCTGTCTGAAATAATCTGAAGTAATGATTTCCAAAAATTTAAAGAATTTCATTGGTTCCATTATTTAGGTTAAAGCACAGTCACTTCCTTTCAGCTTTACCTCCTCCAAAGTTCCCATATTGGCATCAATTAAGGGAATGGAGAATGACAATTACTAGAAAAGGCAAGGGAAGAAATCTTAAAGAAAAAAATGAAAAAGAGCCACAAAATTAAAAGCAAGCCATATTTTAGCAAAAATAAATGACCTTCTTAACAAATAAATTTTTCTGTTAAAAATTTTTTTCCTCAAATCCTCAGACTGACTTTTCAGCTAGAAAATATTTTGGTGGTATCCTAAATTAGTTAGCAAAATTTAAAATTATAAATCAGATTTGTTTTTGCTATAAAGCATATAAATGAAAAAAGGTATAAAGGCCACACAATGAACATCTCTTCCTAGATCTTAGAGAAACAAACAACAGCACTACTGAATGAATCTAAGTTACTGTGACTCTAGACTCACTAACAGATCTGAAGATCTACCTGGCAGGTGGACTTTTAAATCTGACAATTTACTGATTGAAGACTGCACCTAGGTACAAAATGCAATTTTACAATTAACTATCTGTTTACTTTCCCCAGAGTTATGTTTCTTTCTCTTGGTACCTTCTCTATGCAATACAAGCTCTTCCAGCTGAATTGTGTTCTTGGCTCCTTATTATGTTTGTAACCCCCTCATAGGCATAAATGGATTCTACACTTGTTTAGGTCAGGGAAATTTGCAAGTGATTATACCACAACAATTTACATGACTTTTTGGTAATAGACAACAAAATCTAATTATGATTTATGAGATGAGATGAAGATGAGGAATGAGTACTTTGCTCCTTATATCAGGGGGCTATACACCACCAAATCCTGTTAACTAAAATATTCTCTATATTTGTGAACACAATGACAATCTGTACACATACATATTAAACACATGCATATTAAAAGTGATCCTTCATATAATTTTACCTTGGGGATGCACAACAACACGAGGTTGTACAAATGATGGCTTCACCACTTCAAACCACCAGAACAATTCTGCCATGAACACCATGTAGTTGCTCTACCCAAAGGAAAAAAAAATAAAATCTGTTAAAACACAAGCCTGCAAATGGATTAGGCAGCATTCAGGATATGCCTCTGCATTTCATCCATTTTACGATCTCTTCTCTACTGATTTCTTAGAAAATAATATGAGATCATTAAGACCAATCTGTAGCACCAACTATCTAATACAAATAACTTGACCAGACTGTAACAGTTTGGGTTGAAATCCTCCATAATAAGCATAGGCTCAAGCCTGACATCTTGCAGGCAGGACAGATGTACAGCATAGGTGGAAAAGGATGTCAGTCAAAAAGATCAGCCATTTCCATTAAAAAGAGTAGTGAAAAGCTCATTGTTTTGCAAGACTAGGCAATAAAAGTTTCAGAGCTTTTTAGCATTAAAAAGTCTGGTAGCCCTTACTTTTACTGTAGAAATTTTGATTCTGATGTAGACCTTTGTGTCAAGCATGTGCTTTCTGCCACATTTGTGAAGATCTACCCAAATTTCTAAAGTTTTTAATGCAAAATAAAAACCAGCAGCAGCTTTTGTTCAATGCAGGCTAGAACAAAGTTTTGGCTTCAAAGGTTTATGAACACTTCATCTATTGCTGATACATCTTCCTGCTGTATTTTCCCATTACACAGCTATGAAACACAGAAGTGTGTGAGCCATTAAATTCAACACAAGGGGAAAAAAAGTGAAAAGGAAGAAAGAACTGGGGACATGAACTGCAACAAAAATATGGATAGAGAGGAAAACCAGTCAGAAGGAATGGCAGCAGTTTCTGCTCTAAGGGTATAATGACAAAAGACCAGGTTTGTTGACTGTGAAGGCTGAAGAGCTCAGAGGCCAAATGATCACAGTTCTAAACTGCTACATCCATATGGTTCAGTGTGACCTCATATCTAGAAATACCAACTGAATGAGATCAACCAGCATCCAAGGCCTGAGCTGACTCAAGCAGGTGCAGACTTGTGTCACCAGTCTTACGAAGCCTGAAAATGTAAACAATGCAAACCTCTACTTATGCATGAAATTGGGAAACCATAGTTAAACAACTTATTAAAACAGTTTAAAAAGTCTGCAGTAAAACCCAATAATGTCTAGCTAACAATACTTACAAAAGCAAGTGTCCTTAGTAATTTTTTTTCATGTCATTAACACTGAATAATTTCAAATATCTGGTTTATTTTCTCCACTTCATGCTATTTTCTTTTAACATTTCACACAGCTTAAATGGGAAAATATAAATTAACAAACTTGTTGGTTTAATTTTTACAAACTCACATCAACATTAAGAGCACTTGCAACTAATGAACTAATGTTGAAAGCCAGAAATATATTTCCAAGTGATCTTTTTAAAAATAAATCTTTCTTCCTAGCTGGTCCTATAAAACTTTCTGTACTTGAGGAAAATAGCATTTTGACACTAAACCATCAGATGCTATCCCCCTTATTTTCCTTGAAGAATGAAAAAAACTCAAACCTTTACATTTTAAACTTGAAATTTTTACTACAAAAATGAATTAAAAAATTCTCTAATCATATCTTTGTCCCCATGTGAAATAATATTCTATTTAAATACACCAATTTATTATGTTTATGTTGAAATGCTGCATTTAATAGTGCGACTGTTTTATGAAGGACTCAGATATTCCTTCTGAGAATATCTTCTAAGCAGTCCTGAGCTATTCCAAGACAGCTTGTTTTTCCAAAATCACCAAAGTGGTATTTAATGAAGTACAAATTAAACTGTTTGCTGCACAGCCTGTTTAAAACTGGGGCTACTTTAGATGTCTGATGGTAAAACACCATAACAGAAAATGCATTTTCTCACAGGTTATTTTTAGTCAGAAAGGGTTGTTAATAATAATGAACAAAGGGGAAGACTGATGGACAGTACCAGTATTTTGGAAAAACTAACTGTGGGTCTGCAGTAATCCTGCTACCCAGGAAATAATGTAGGTATTAGTTCAATAGATTTTGCCTTAATTATGCTGACAAAAGTTCTAATAGCCTGTCACTTGATTATCACATGAGCTTATACACAAAAAATATTCTGGAGTGTAACAGTGTTTCAATAGCACTAAAAAATAACCAAGCTCTGAGCAGTTCAGACTGGCTCTAAACCACTGAACAGCAGATGGCACACTTGCAGCTTCACAGATGCTTTTATTTGCTAAACACTGATTTACTTTTTCCATTTAATATTTGCAGAATGTTCATTAGTTTCATATATTCAGCTGCACTACTGGTTATGTTTTATCTATTCCGTTTTCTCCTACAGTAAAATAAAAAGCCTTCTGTTTAACAGATTTTGGAAGATAATCTTATTCCCATATTCTGAGTATAAAATCTAAGGTCATTACTTGCTTCGGTAACAAAGGGAGATGTGAGCTAGCCTGTTTTATAAAATTTTGTATAAAAAAGATTGATTATTTTCTGTATTTTCTCTATTCCCCCTCTGCAATTTAAAAATCACAATTATTTTTTAAATCCAGTTAGCTAACAGAAATAACAAGTCCCATCTCGCAACTTCAAATAAATTATATCTTTCTAATATTTATAGGTTTTAGATCTCCACATTAATAGAATAACTACAAGGTCGTATATACATAAGTGACACAATTTGTAATCAGGTTTGAAAAAAATCAAATGGAAAAGCATCTTCCATTGAATGGAAAAGCACTAAAATTGACCAGAAAGATGTTTTTAGGAATTTTCTCAACATGAACATAAAAATACACTACAAAATTTGTATCACAGTACACATTAAAATTTCTGTTTAGCAGCCCTGTTACCTCAAATGCAAATCCATAGTTTATGTTAAAAAAGTGCCAACATAAATGTATCAAGGTTGAAGAAAACTGCAGTGTTTTAAACTCTCTGGAGAAAGCAAATTACACTTGTGTATTATCCATGCACTACCAGTTTGTCATATCTGCTGCCATAAAAGCTTAAGTTGAAAACTCCAGTATGTCTTATTTCAGACCAGAACAAAGTAGGGAAACTGGCTGATTAACAACAGCAAAAGCAATCCATGTTGCTTCCCCTTAAATAATGAGTCAGGAACATTTGGTCCCTCTCAGGAGAGAAATCTTCTCTTAAAGAACTGTTCCCTGGTTGAATCTTCCTTTTCATCCTGATCCCAAATACTTTTAAACCAGCCAGATGGGAATGAAATCCCTGGACGGACTCCCACTGTAGGTACCTAATTGCCTCACCAAACACAGCCAGCTGCTCTCCCAGGTCCCTAAGGAGTCCATATGCACACTTACAGGGGCTTCAACTCAAGTTCAGATTTGGGTTAGCAGTCTGATTGGCAATGCCTGTGGCTTTTTTTTTAATTGAGATTGGAGGAAAAGCTGCACAATACTTGTGGACACTGTGTAGCCCTTAATTTCTAGGATTTATCTATGCAACATATTTGAACACTATTTTTCGTATCACAGAGGACACAGTGTTGATTATAACTTCTGCTTACGTTGTTTACAAAGTCACCATCAACATTACATCAGGAAGTGCAATCAAAATGTTCAAATACAATGAATATTTTTAGTATTTAAAAAACCCTTTAGATATTATAGCCTCCTGTTCAATTCAGTAGTGAAGGAAAAAGAAGAAAAGAGGAAGTTCTGGAACCAGCCTCTCCAATTGGCCTACTGAGCCTTTGACAGCACAAATGCTTGCTCTGTCTGCTCCGGCTAGTAACTAATGTAAAAATAAGGTACCTATTCCCTATGCTTAGCTGTGATTCTGCAGAGTTGAGAGTCTGGCCCACATTTAGGTCAGAGGAATGCCTTTCCCAGATGAGAGACAACCACCATCTCTCAGATTTACTCCATTTCACATTCAGAAAGCTTTCATTCTGTATTGATCTGCTTTCTGCAGCAGACTCTACAGTTATCAGAAAACAGCTGCCAAAGAGAGAAAGCAGCAGAGTGGCTGTAGAGACTTGTGGCCCTGGTGAATCCCCAAGAACACACACACACAGAATAGCGGGATGCTGGTGTCAACAGCAGGTTGTATAACCCCCACCACACCATAAGGGCAGTAGCTGTTATATGCAGACAGAGAGAACATGATTCTATGTATATAGAACCCTAAAGAGACAGGTGACCCTTTGAGCGCCTTTATGGACACTTTCCCAGAAGTGACTGGGGGAGGCCTCCAAGTCAGTAAAAATGACTGTATGAGCCTATGTGTGAACTGTGTGAGCAAATGAATGAATGCACTGTGTAAATAGCTGTCTTATTAACAGTGGATTCATTCCATTAATAACGACAGTTGAATTAATAAGAGGTATTCTAATATTGGTTGTTAAGGGTCTCACCCTGACTTAATCATCTATCAATGAAAAGGGAAGGTATAACAGTATGTGATTAAATTAGTAGCAGAAATTTAGGATCACGATTTAAAAAAACAGCACACATTTTTTAAGGTTTAGATAAAGGAACAATTACGAAATACAATAATTAACTGTGTGTGAATTGATTCAACACCAAGTTCCTATGTGAGCTCTCAAATCATGGTAAACAAAATAATTCAAGTCTGTCAGTACCCTCTTTGACAGTTAACCTCATAAATTACTTGTTCTGAGGTCTGAACCCTATGGTCCTACTAGAATAAACGGGCAGAGAATTATCTAGAAATATCAAGAATATATAGCCAAATACAACTAAAGATGTATTTTTCCTCTAAATACTTTCAACATATAGTTCACATGACAAATGGAACATGTGAGACATTTTTTTCTTTCTAGTCAGGGTCCAAACATGTGCCTTACATATTTTCAGGAATTATACATTCCAAAAGACCTTTATTCAAGCCACAAATGCTACACATTGATTATTATTATCCTGCACTGCTAATCACCTGTTGAGTCAAAGCAATAAAGTCTTTATTGTTCTGCAGGGTGGTCCATACTTTCTGTGATGGCACATCATGCAAGTTCTTCTATTTCTACAAACGTGTTCTTTGGATAGGCAGAACACAAATCAAGACACAATAAAAAAACTTTTTCAGTTCTATGTAATTTCCCGGATACAGGTGAAGAACAAGATATTAAAAAAAAAAAACTACAATTTTTTTTCCCCAGGTTAAAGCTGTTTACAGGAAAAGGGAAGACATCAGGGCAAAAAAACTTATCTGCACAACCAAGGAGAGGTCCAAAACATTCTGTTCTTTCCTCTTGTTAAATATTCAGTTAGAATTCAGAAAATACTGTGATTATTTTTTACATAGTCTCTGTATACTTGCATCTGCCTGTCTCAAAGGAAAACAACCAGGAACCAGGATCATCCCTTGGTAGTGCCTCAAATATCCATGGAATGTATTCAAGTATTTTTTTTCCTGTAACATCAGCAGCCCTGCCTTAGTAAACATCTTGTGAAGAAATTCACAAATATATTTTTCTTAGAGGAGAAGAAGCAGCCAAGTGAGCAGCAACAAAACCTATTTTATGGTTCATTTGATTGTGATAAATTAAAGCTGTTTATAAATCCAGACAAAGCACTTCTGTGCTAAAACAGAACTAAGCCAACAGTTTCATCTGCTGCACAATCTGAAACCCCATATCAAATGACCTTATCACTCTCTTCAACTACCTGAAGGGAGGCTGTAGTCAGGTGGGGGCTGGACTCTTTTTCCAGGCAACTAACAACAAGACAAGAGGGCATAGCCTCAAGCTGCTCCAGGGGAGGTTTAGGCTGGATATTAGGAAGCACTTCCTCATGGAGAGGGTGATTAAACATTGGAATGGACTTCCCAGGGAAGTGGTGGAGACACTGTCCCTGGATGTGTTCAAGGAAAGGCTGGATGTGGCACTTAGTGCCATAGTCTAGATGGTGTGGTGGTGTTGGTCATAGGCTGGACTTGATGATCTCAAAGGTCTTTTCCAGCCTTGGTAATTCTGTAATTCTGTGAAATATTCTGGATGCTTGTTAAGTGACATTTTAAAATAATTTGACTTTGTGCATTTTGATGGGAAAGCTAAAAGTGGGCACAATCACCTTGGTCAAGTCCTGCACTAAATTTCTGTATCATATATCATCTACAACCTACCTTGATTCAACATAACAGGACAGTGCAGTGTGCCCAGTAAAGAATGTAAGGTATGTAGTTTGTGATTGATTGCTTTCAAGAGGCTCTGCTCCCTTCCTTCTCAAAGACTAGCATGAAGTCATGACACCTAGTGTAATTTCTAGGACCACACAACGCACAGCACTGTTATCCCAAAAACTCCGCTGTAATTTTTTTTCTTGAGGATTTTTTACTCCAACATATCAGCGGTTTGGCTCTTTTTATTCTTTCTGTCACCACTATGACAGTAACAGACCTTTATCTTAAAGCACAGTGCCACCTATGTGGCAGTATGACCCTGAAAACAAATAGAAAATTTTGGTGAGTAACAAAGACACCTAAAACAAAGACACATGAATCAATAAATCTTAAAACTTCATACCATATCAATTTCGTAAACTGAAACAAAGGTGAGTTACATTAACTAGTTAAATTCACTGTGTAAAGTAGCCATTCACAATAGAAGTTTTTTCAAAGTTACAATAAAATTATTTGCAGAATATGTGCATTTATTAAAACTTAGTCTCATCAGATGCACTGGAAAACTAAGAAAGAGCTCCTTTAACTGTGAATTTATTTTGAAAGCAAATGAATTCTAACACTGGAAAAAACAAGTTTATAGCACTAGCCATTTCCATGCCAAGTTTTAGAAGTAAAACCTGGCAGCCTTTCTTTGTAGCATTTACATCTACATAAGTATCCACACCACAGCAACTTGTAAAAACACGATCACAAAAGGGCTTTCTCAGTTCTAGAAATACTCTACATCTTTGAAAGAACTCTAAATGCCCCCTAAAAACAGCATTCAGAAACAGCAAAATTACTGGGCCTGTAGCGTTTTAAAAGTGTAGCCTGATGTATTGGGGTATTGACAAAGTATTTAATATAATATTATAAAAAATTTTATTAGTAATTGTAATGAAAAAAAACGAAGAATAATGAAATCGATTTATTCCATGTATCTGTAAGCAGTCAAAACCAATCTAAATGAAGTGAAGGAGCCCTACGCAAGATCATTGAATATGGTTGTAAAACTGCATGTTGGGAAACTACAGACAAGAGGGACTGCAATGCAGCAGCTTTTTTACGCCTGTGGAGGTAGATTCCTGTATCTGAAATTTAAAAACACCAAAAGCTGATTGAAAGCAGCCACTACACAACTTTGTACACACAAAACGGTAACAGCTAAGTAGTCTAGACTTACAGGGTCTGGTCTTACTGCCCTTACTCACTCTGGCAGCTCATTACTTATGTGGAAAGGATTGGGTTCAACTCTACAAGAGACAACAAAGCTGCATTCAAGCTCTGGCCTCTGTGACTTAGCTTGTGAGATTGCTGTAAAGATCATAAAAGCAGAGAAGTGACCCAGATATTTAGAAACCAATTATATCCCATCTGCAATGGATATGCTGATTCCATAAAAATATTTCATTCCCTAAAGGCAGGCTCACAAGAACCCTAAGCAAATGAAGAGCATTTTATAGAGAAGAAAGTCTTAGAGAAACACAAGAATGAAAAAGTTACAATTAGGCAAGAAATAATTCAATTACTGTGTCTTTTCACACAGGCTTAAAAAATGATAGAATAAGCAAAACTTCTTTTTTTTTCCTTTTTCCAAAAGAGCAAAACCTTCAAATTACTGAAAATCACTTATTCAAGCAACTGTATTTGTTGGAATTATACTCCTGCTTGTGTTCTGGGCATAAAACCATTAGATTTTTCAATGAAATAAACTCAGAAAGTTTACAGTTTTACAAAAGTGAAAAAGGTTTAAGGTAAAAAAACATTAAATTATTGTTTACACAGAAGTGAGCATGAAGAGTAATAATTCCATGAAGTACCCTTCAATATTTTTTCCTTTTTTTAAACCTTAATAAATTTAAACTAATTAAACTAATGCAGATCACTATTACATTTTACCAGAAATATCACTGATTACACGCTTGAGCTAACAAATCATTAATAAGAACGACAAAGTGTGAAACAGTTTTGCACAAAATCAAAGTTTTTATAAATACTTTCACATGTGCTTTTTAAAAACTATTTTGAAATGACTATAACAATATAACTGCCAAAAGAAGGTGGTTGTGCAAGCTGCCGAATTCGTTTGTAGCATGCTATAGCACAAGAAATGTAACATACATTTTCATATAGCAGCAGACCAAAAAAGACTAAATATATCATTAGCAAAACAGTCCTGTGGACACTGCACTCATTTTAAAAAAAATTTTAATTTACCTTTATTGAAGAAGCTGCATAGAGCATATCCTCAAGACTGAAATGGCAACACTGGTTAAGGTACTCTTGACAAAATTCTTGAATCAATTGTAGATTATACAAGCTGTCAGCCAAAGACATTGTCTCTTTCAAACAAATATCTAAAAAGGAACAACAGCAATAAAGATTAGATATAGCTAAAGATTTTGGAAAAAGTGCTTTTTGCTTTTGTGGATTCTGGACCATTTTCTGTATAATTTCAGACTTGCTTTTTCTTCACCCCAGGAACTTATAAGAATAATAATTTCAGAAACTTAAGAAATGACGACTCTACTTTTCAGCTTCACAGTTTCATATCTTTTCATATCTTTTTCCAAACATGAGTTTTGTTTTTTCACTACTGACAAATTTATTTTTTCCTGCTTTGCCTTTTGTGAAAATGGAAGTTATGCTCTAAGTCCTGTTATTTCCATATAATGAAAAACTGTATTTAACCACTAATACACATTTTTTAAAAGGAGATTTTTCTATACAGCAACGGTAATAGGAAATGTATGCTTTTCCACAAAGTTTTCCATACATAATACTCCTTTGTCTTTGCACAGGGACCTGACAGTACATTTTAATGCTATTAATCCCAAATCTTCCCCAAAAAAACCCCTCAGCATCTGTTTAATCTTACGTATTTGCTTTTGTGGACTTAGATGCTTGATATGGGATTTTACAAGGATCTGAAGTCTGTCATATATGAATTTTCACACTCTGTTTGAAAGTACTATTTAAAGACAAATAAATGGTAACTGAACAGACTAGTGTAGTTACACAGCATTCTACCAGTCTACCTCCTGTTCTCTTTTTATTACTGCTTCTTGGGAAATTAAGTAGCAATAAAAACTTCCTAGAATAAAACCTTGTAAAGCAGAGTGGATAAAAAAAAATTAAATATACTTCCAGAGCTTGCGTCAGATTTTATTCCTAAAGTAACAGTGTTGGACAGAGCTCCACATAAGTTTTAAATTGTTTAGGATAAAAGGTTTCTTCAGACTCTCATGATATTCCATCAGTCCATCAACCCAACCCCACAGATGATCATCATGGAAAAAAATGTTTGACTAAGCTAACTGAAAAAATCTAGTAATGCAAAATGTGAAGTCAGGCATTTGGATCTAGGAAAATTCTAATGTAGCCCACTAGTTGAAAGTGAGATAGAGAGCAGGAGGCTATCGTGTATTAGCCAATGTTTATGAGTTTTCAGCATCATGCAGCTATGAAAAAAGCTAACAGGATGCTAAAATGTATCAGAAAATGAATTTCCAGTGGTGACAGAGAAGTGCTGTACAAAGCAGCAATGAGATGCCAGTCTGGATGTCAGTGTGCAATTATGACCATCCATATTCAAGAAAGATGAACCAAAACTGGACTAGTTGCAGAGGAAGACTATTGAGGTTAACAACAAGAATGGTAAATCCACTTCAGAAGGAGACTGAAAAGGCTTAATTCAGTAGCCTGGGCAAAACAAAAAAAGAAAATATATCAAAAAGGTTGACATCAGATTAGCAGAAGGTATTCAAGCCAAAGGGCACTGCTGGAAGAACAACAAAGGCATGCAGGCAGGCTACAAGCACACTTAGGTAGAAAACAAGAGCAAGATTTAAAACCATGTAAAAAGATGGAGCTCTGCAACAGTTGGTAAGAAGAGTACATATTTTAAAGAGCCAGACAGTTTTAAGATAGAACATGATAAATTCATGAAAGGGATTATATAATTTCACTCAATAGCCGATTTCTTGGCTCACTGACATAGGGAGTCCTTTCTAGTCCTGTATTCCTTGAAGGAAGCCTTGATTTGAAAGTTAAATAAAGTCTTAATGAAAATAAAATCTATTTCAGACTACAGAGAACTCCAGATTAGTATTTTTTTTCTTCTTTGTTAATGCATTCGAAAGCATTTTTGCATATCCATATTTATTACTTGCTTTCCTCAGTTCCAGTATAGAATCAAATCTCAGTGAAATTTAACAGGCATCAAAAATTATATTATTTAAATACAAGGGAGATGGGCAAAGCCTTTTTAAAGTGCTTCTAGCTGCTTCAGAGTATCTTTGAATTTACTTCTGAATCAATGACATGCACATTTCTGTATCTTTAGGGAAGATGTCAGGACACCTAACAAGAATAGTAAAACTGAAGTTCAGAAGACAACATGTGCCTTGTCTTATTTAAAGCTGGATGCTGGAGCAATCTGGTAAGTATAATATGCGGTCACACAAGGTGTAAAAGATCTTTTGGGCTGTCAGTATTTTCAGTCATGCTAAAACAGTAAGGAACTAGGTGTTACCCCCATTCAACATTACCCAAGTTTTAACTCTCCCCTAACCACATACGATAGTATATAACTGGCTGCAACATTTATGTAAATTGAAAGCTGTATTTTTCAAATTTCACAAACCAAAGAAGAATGGTGAATGCATGCATTTTAGTATCTTTCATCTTCAATGCCTACTGTGCTGGAAGCTTCCTATAAAGTGGTTGTGTATATGAATTCCAGGTTGCAGTCCTTAGCAAGCTTTATACCTGTATTCGTATTCCTGCATTTCTCAGGATGTTTCTGTCTAAGTGTTCCCACGACATCAAAGGTATCATGGACAGAACACAGGCAGAAAATGACAGCTGTTAGCTGCCAAGACATTTTACAACTACATGAGGCTCCTAGCTGCCAGGAGGAAGATACAGCTTTAACCAGGCCACTGAGCAAAAGAACAAGATGAAGCTGCTCATCATCACAAGCAATAGAAGAGCATGACATCAGTACATTCTAGGCTATATCTTTTTGTTTACTCTATAAATGATACCAGTAACTATGACATGAACTAAAAGGTCAGAACACAGAGCAACCGTTTGCCATGCTGTGCAGCTCTACAGGGCTTGACTAACTCTAGCCTCTTCCATGTTTTGAATTTATAATTGCTAAGATTCACAAGAAAGCACTTATGCAGCTTCAAGAATAAGAGTTTTCCAGGTGTTTACAAGTTTCATAGCACATAGGCAAATGTGTTGCCACAGTCAGATCTGTAATAATATATCTTAGTATGTTCATACTAGCATGAGAACATAAAAGTAAGCACAACATGGAAGGACACCTTGGTTCCTTTTATTTAAATGTAAAAATAAACAGGCATAAAGTTAATATTGAACCCACTACACTCAAATTATGCCTCCTGAAGATCATATTTAAGCACCTTCCTTCACATAGTTACCAAACACAGACATTTAAAGTTTTATGGGCATATGTTCACAAGCTAAGAGACACATCAAACATACCTTCCAGTTTAACAATATCTGGACAGTAAAAGTGGATCAGGGCTGCTAGAGCACAACCATCTGTACCATCTTTCAGCAGATTCTCCACCAATGGAATGCAGGGCAGCTGTTTAAGCAATGTTTGCTCCTTCCTGTAACGAGCCTATGATACACAATGAAGAAATTTAGAGAGACAAAGGCTCTGAAACATATGAAGAAACAGATTCTTACCATAAGTTTTACACTCTGTTAGTGAAAAAGCAGTATTCAATAAATAGGTCAATATTCTCAGTGTTAGATTTCCTACAACTACTCACATTATAGACCATTTTGACTGGCATGAATTATATCTAAGAGAAAAGGAACCTACAATGCTAATATTGAGCCTTTCCTTCAAGATTACCAATTTTTTATGATCTCTGTATAGCACAATGAATTAAATAACATCATATATCTTAATTAACATTCAACATGTACTGCTACACATGTAAAATTATTTGTGTGCAAACCCAATGAGACAAATCCTTAGCTGGTGTAACTTCAGATTACTGGCAAGTCAAATGACTCTGTGAAGTTACCACACCTAAGAATCTTGCCCCATATAACTGACTTAATGACAAATTGGGAAACAAAGAAATCTGCATTTGATCAATTCCATTTTTACTACTAGCATATGTCACTATAAGCAGTTGTAAACAGAGAGAAGCATTAATGGTCAAGTTTTATGACCACACAGTGGCTTAGTTATAAAAGGAAATATTTTTGATAAATAACTCTGTGCATAAACTCTGTGTACAGTTTAGAATACCCAGACGGTATTTATCTGCAGTCAATGTATTTTGCATTTTTCATGGGTTTAATTTTTTTTTTTTGGGGGTGGGGAGGGCAGGGGGGAAAGAAGCTTCCTTAAAAAAAATTATATTAATCATTCTTATTTTGTTTTCACTGCTTCCTGGGAAAGAGGTGGAAGAAAGAATTATAGATTTTAATTTTTTAATATTCTTAAGTACGACTTATTTTTAAAACAGTACTGAAGAATTACTTTTTCTGGTCATACCACAGAAATACTTATGATGTCAAGAGTGTTTCTGAGGTAATTTTATGCTGTTTTTATTAATTTATGCACGATTAAACTGGAAGTCACCCTGTAGGGACAAGTCTTCGTGGATGTTACTCTTCCCAGCACAGCCGAAGCCGACAATTCCTACCTCCTACTCTTCATCTTTTGGCTATGCTGGAGCAATTGCTGATGGGGCTGGGTGGTAAGACCACTGATCTAACTACAGCACCTCTCTCCTCTGTTTCTGCAGTGACTGAGTACACAGGGCTGGAGTTTTATGGGTGGAGTGGGAATTGTTTAAGCTAGCTTTGCTGGCAAAAAAAGTCTGTAGAACCACAGAATAAGCCTGAAGGCTATACTTAACTGTCACTGCATTTCTCTCAAGGTTCACATGGGATTATCTTTAGTGAATGTCAGTGTCCTCTAACTAGCCTGAGAAGTGCAAGTCTAATCTGGCAACAGCAGACATCAGTTCTAGAAAAATAAAGGGCTTGTATTTGGCCCAGAGAACTTATACTTCAACCAATTAATATAAAAAAAAACAACAACCCTGAGTCTTTATTTCATACTTGAAACATACTGCTATTTGTGTGTCAAGTATGCTGTATAAAAATGAAAATGCCTTTTGTGCATGTTATGGGAAATATTCACTAACACCAAACAAAATCACATTAGTGTTTCATGCATTATTCATATTCTTTTCCCCATGTTAGTGATACTCCCTACTATATGGCAATGCAATGACCCACTATGAAGATGGCATGTTAATTTGTCCAAGTAACTTCTTCCTCAAAATGACTGAAATTTGTCTATGAAATATTACAATTTAATTAGTAAAATTCTTTAATAGATACAGAGGGACTCTTAACATCACAGTCCAACAAGCCCTGTGTAATTTATCTATTATTCTAAATAGCATATTTTTAATTAAGTGTTAGAAAATATGTGAAATTGATAATACAGTGGTCTTGCACAGTAAATCCTGTCAAAAAGTCTGTCACTTTAATGATGCCTTCACTGACCTTACTGAACAGTGCCTGCAGATGCTGGAAACTGTGTCACATCATTAAAGTGGACCTAGAAAGAGGACTTACTTCATTGTAGAGAGTATGCCAGGCACATTACTTCAGGAAAAATAAACTTACACAACCCGATATGCTAGGTTCATTAGGGCATAACAGGCATCATGTTTCAATTTGGTTGAAAAGATAAAAGAAATTACACGCAAAAATAAAAAACATGATAATTGCACTACATTTTTAATAAACTTCCATTTGAAGAAACTCTTCCCATCAGTTGCAACATTTGCTACTAAATATTAATGCAATAATGCAAAAGATGAACTTTTACATTTATTAAAAAGCTCTAGTGCTTATTTAAACATAAATGCTAATACAGACATCTTGTTTCTGAGATCCAAAACCAGCCTGATTTAAGTCCTTTGAGCTTCTGTCACTTAAACAAGTCTAGGTATAGTCGAGACACTTGCAAATAAACAAGGTCAGCTAGAGGCAAACCAACAGTACTCCAGCTACTCTGTCGTAAGTGCTCATTTGTATTCTGAGTTACTCATTAATAACAAAAGCTCTTCTGTATTTACCATATAGTAAATAACATGTTAGGAATTTACCTCTCAGAGTAAGCTTTCAGATGCCTGTATGGCTCAGGAATATCTCTCACTACAAAACACTCGCTCTATGTAAAGGGAAGAGACCAGAAGACCAATTGAACTCTTAGAGCAACTTGAGACAGTCTTCCTACTATACTATTAGTAGCACTTGGCTTTCAACTTTATCTCTACTAATCTAACAAGCTCAAAGTAACGTAAACAGCACCAGTTCAAGTTGTTTAGCGACAACTGGCAGGCAAATTTGAGTTGGCTGTTCAATAGATTGAATATTTTCTATTTGGATACAATTTTTATGCAGTGGAAGAGGATCATTAGTAAACTAGTACCTTAGGCAAAAATAGAACAAATCCACATTCTGAAACTGCTCTGAAGTAGCCACCTTATTTATAGAAAACTAACCCCCCAAAAAGTGCTTAAATTTTTGATCACAGTTAGGTTTTTTTTGTGCATTATTCCCTCCATTTAATTATGCTATCTTAATTTCAAAACAAAATTAAAGGACTATACTGTGAAGAGCAGTGTATTTGTGTGTGTCACAAATGTAACGTATAAGCATTAAAGATAAATTGCCCAGATGGGATAAGCTGTTATGAATTTGAATACTGATTAGTCTACTGAAGACAGTATTTTTAAACTGGTTTTCCAGACACCAAGTAATTTCTACTGTTGCCTACATGCAACTGCCTTGTTATTTTTAATCCTCTTTGCAATGTATGAACAATCTTTTACTAGTTATGACAGGAAATATCTGAGGGACTGCTAGACCAGTTTTTTTGGTAATTCTTAGATCAAAGATAGATCAGAACGAGTTCTTTGGAATTCAGACCAGAAGTATTAAATCCTGCATATACCTACACAGCTGACTATTGTGTTCCCAGCCAAACCTGTTGTAGGCTAAACAGTCTGAATGCATTTCAGGAGTGAATTACTATATGGTAGAGGAAAGTCACGGTAATCCCAAGGTGACACAGCACAGAGAAAACTAACTTTTTTTATCATGGCAGACCTGAACAGTTACTTTTTATTGCTTTTAGTGAAATTATAGTCTCATTAAAAGTAGACTGCTTTGGGTTACTCTGTGGGAAGAGGTTAACCTTAGTCTTAAATCAGCTGAAAAATCAGGAAATTCTAGACAAATGGGCATACTGATTGCATATTGTTAAAATAAATAAGAAAATATCAGATTCCATGTAGCATCAACAATCAAAAACTATTTCTGCAAGTCTCTTTTAAAAAAAGTCAGAATCAAATACAATGTCTTACTGAAAGTTTATGAAAAAGTAGTTTGCCAAAAAATCTGATAATTTGACATTAGTTACTTAAAGGTAGCACTGTCTTACACAAACCCATAGAGAACTTGACTGCTTGAAAAGTAATCCCTTATCCAGTATCACATCTTACATTTATTTTGCACAGATTAACTTGCAAAATAAGCTTCTGTATTATGCACACCTTTGCAGAGCAATCTCCTATAAAAATTATCTTGTAGAACTAAATGAAATGAATGATTAGATCAGCATGACATGGACAAAGCCATTCCCAAAATAAGCTATTTGATCAAAGTGAAGCAGTTGGGCAAACTTACAGGAACCAGTTTCCAAAACCATTTGGTAGGAGACTTCAGAGGAAGCAGTAGGAAAAAAGAATAAAAGCAAAAAGCAAAGAAAAAAAAGGAATAATTTATCAGATTTCATAAATCACTTTTACAAAGCAATTTTCTTTAGCATTCTCAGTTTTGCATAACAGTGAAATGTAATTTAATGGTAAGCATTAGTGCACTGTAACCTCTGTATTTTGAGCTAATTAGCAGAAATAACACTGGAGAAATATGTCTGCAGTCCAGACATACTTTCAGACCAACATTATAATTTTCCCACACGAACAGATAAGATTGTCAGATCAATGAGGTTCTATTTAATGCTTTCACACATCTAATTGTACCCTATATATGCAATCCGACTGAAGAATTCATTTGAGACTTGAAGTCATGATATCACAAGTATCAAAATGAACTCCAGCAGCACATAAGGGGAAGCAGGGAAGCTAAAGCAATGAAAAAATGTATCAACACACTGTAGTACAGTACAACCAATTGCAGTGAAGTTTGCATTAGTTACTTCAAGCCAAACAGTTATGTTTATAACATTGAACAATATTTTAAAACAATCATACAACAGTTTTCACAACAACAAGAGGTGCAGGCAGTTATATTCTCACAATAGCAAATCACATTAGCATCAGCTGCATGATGTGCAATGACCTGAAGTGTAGATGGAGTTTTGGCTACTGGCAAAGAAATTATCAGAACTGACACATACAATTCTAAACTCGTACGTCATAAAAAAATACAACACCAAATTATAAAGAAAAAGTTTTACAAATATGAAATTTCACCTAAAAGCTTAATCCTAAGCAGACTGAAGTAACGGAATTTTTTCTCTAACTCTATACACTAGTCTGGCATAATACTTATACTATTAAGAAAAAAACATTGTGTAGCAGTATTATAAATACACACAGAAAACCTCACCACCCTAGTATTTCATTGCAGAAATTACCAAAAAAAATTAAACCAATTACTGAAGTCTACGGAAGATTTTTTTTTTTAATGAAGATAAAAATTTTCTGCAAATGGTGAAAAAGCAGTTTTAAAACTACTATGGAAAAAAATGCTATGGAAGCTTATTATTTTACATCCTTGTTAAGATACTGATCTTCTATAAAACCCTTAAAATTCCTGCAGTAATGAAACAAAGCTCTGATGTGAAAAAGCTGGGTGTGCATTAGTAACATGACTACTTTCAACATTATTCTCCTCCATTTAACTGGAGTGTTACAGTGGAGAATCCCAAAGCCTCTTAGAAGAAATGAACAAGATGCATGTTCATGTGTGGCTCTAGACATTTCCATTACACCCAACTGAAGCACTTTCCATAGGGTTCAGGTTTTTTTCACCTCACTGAAATACAGTCAATGTGTGAAAAAGTATATGGATTGGAAAAGAAATTATCTTAATTTTCAACTGCAATTAGGAATTCTAAACCTGAATTTTTTTTCAGGTAGAAGGACTGAGATCAGACCTGGGCTACCTACCAATCTAGATAATACTGATAGCAACATTCTTTGATTTATCAAGGTGAAGAGTATTTTAGACATGGACTCAAAAGGTCCATCAATATCTATTTAATGATAGGCTGAAGACCTACTCCCTGGAAAAAAGCAGACACTTGTTTCAATTGTAAAGACTAGCTCTCTGTAACAGTACAAACTGAACTCAAAACTAGCGATCCAATATGTATTTTTATTTGTCCACTTGGCTGAAACTGTGATTGAGACAACTATGAATATACTTCAAGAGGCGGAAAGACTGAAGATAATAAACTTTAAACTCAAACATACTCTAACATTTATAAATACACACTTTGTAAGGGCACTTAGAGAAAATAAAGACAAGCTGAAATCTCTTGAACAATATAATGGGAATTCAGCTGCCAAATTGGCACTTTATCACAACAAGAATAAACTTTTTTCACTCAGAACTTATTAAAAATCAGTCACTGTAAAACACAGTGAGCAAAGAATCCTGACCGACTTCTCCCAATGTTTAAAAAGAAAAAAAACAATCATGAAACAAAGAACAAAACAGTCTCTCATGTTGAGGGCTTACAGTTTTACAAGAAGATTGTCTAATCTTAACTAATTAAAAAAACCAAACTGATACATTGAACTCTGTATAAATTCCTCCTATGATGCCAAAAAAATGGTAGTCATGCTCTATTAAATACTCATTTCTGCTGTCTTCCTTGCAGCATCATTTGTGTTCATGCAGCTGTGCATCAATTGCATTAATTGGATCAAGAAGCTGATCCTGCTACAAACATTTCTTCTTGGTAGGTTAGCTTTTGCTAGCAGTGTGGATTTATGACACATTAAATTGGAAGTGGAACTATGCCATTAGTGTTTTTACCTTCACGCAAAAAGTTGCACTGGTTAAACTAATTTTAAGAAACGTTTCAAGAATTCTGTCTTTGGATGAATACTCTTACATTTTTTTCTCTCGTCGACCTGCCTCAAACCTGCTAAGACTGATTCAGTCCCAATCACAAAAGCAGATGGAAAAATAACAGGTTTTGAGAAAGATTCAACTACATTGAAAATCAGTAGTTTAACCAGTGCAACTGTACATTCACTACATATTATTCGATCGAAGCCTGAAAACCAAAGCTATTCACTACAAAATTTGAAATCCTAATTCTGAAAGAAGATGCAGAGACTCTACCAGACAAAGATGAGGTTACCACAAATCACCAGCTGATCAAGATCCACAGAGGGGCTGGCTACCTGGAACTAAAAACCATACATTCTCCTTCCTCTCTTATCTTCTACAGGAAGCTAGCAGCAGAAGAAAGTGAAGGAAAACAAAAGCAATCTCATAATCTGTTAATACTGTTTTTATCTATCCAGAAATAAAAAATGGGTATATCTCATCAGTTGTATCATTTATTCATCTGTGTATATGATGCTTACAATTTTTAGAAAAGTAGAGATTTACTATTTATTGCAAAAAGGTTAACTGCAAATTTCTAACAAGATAGTAAGGCATTAACCTGCCAGGTTTGAGCATTATGCTGAAATTATTTTTCACAACTGATAAATTAATCACAGTGAGAAATTATAAAGTAATTAAAAAGTCTACTCATTAACTTTGTTTCACCTTTTAGGTACATGACTTCGTTGCTTCTTGGCCAGAATTTAAAGAAAAGCTTTCCCTAATGACTAGAATGATCTACTCTTCCCATGTTCACTTGGCAGTCTCTCTAAATCATCAGATGAGGCATTATTAATTTACATTTAGTTCAGGTTCAAAGTCTGACCACATCTTAAACTCTGAAACTTAAATATCCAAAGGTGTTTGGCTAGAGCAGAAGGGAGATTGCAAAGTTTCTTAAATTTTGGAATAGAATCATCACCTTTTGAACTGCTTACTGTGTTGGTTAACATGGAGAACCTAAATTACAAAACAGAGTCCCAACCTGAAAAGCATAGTAGAACACAGAAAAGAAGCACAACGAAACAGTCCTGTTCCCTTTCATGCTAAGATTTAAAAAACAAATAGAAGCAGCAGTTGAGAGTTGAAAAACAACAAAGAGAAAAACTTATTCTCCAGATTTCTATGCCATTATCACTATTGAACACAGACTAAATTGTCCCAATCAGGATATATGCATTGGGGTCATGCTGCTATTGAAAAAATACCATTTTCTGTTGCTGAGTTGCACACTTACTAATTAGCATTCATCATTCCTTATACTTAAAAAGAAACCACAAGTGCAAGAACATTCACTGCATTCATGTTTTTTGAAGCTGAACTTCTAATCCAGTCAAGTAACCTGCAACTCCTTCAAGAGTAGCATCAAGGAGGAGATAGCAGCTTACATGAAAACAGACCAGTGACAGCACTAGGATTACAGCCTTGCAATAGCTAGAAAATCTGTTGTGCATTCAAGTGCAGGGATAATAGCAAAGGGTTCAAACTGATCACCAATTCCCCAATAATAATTATATCACAATAGGATAAATTATCTCATTCTGAAGCAAGCAATTTTACGTACTCTGGAACTCTATGCTATCCTGATGTATTTTGATGGGTATAATGCTACTTAATTAACTGAGCTCCACAAACAAAAGGAAAAAAAATCCTGCTATCAAAGATTTGTCAAACAGGACAACTGGGAATACACAGTGCAACTCTTACTGTTACATTTAAATTAATATTTTTATTGAAATGATAAAACTAATAACAAAATGACAATATTAAAAGTTTGCTTTCTTTAACAAGCAGTTAGAAGTTCAATGTCTGCAAAAGTACATATACCTGTACACACTCTATGCAAATTGTTCTTGTTTACAGATAAATGCTTACTCTTGTTTAAAATATTTTAACTCCTACACTTACCTTTTGGCCTCCTGCAGATTCTGCACTGTGATGCTCTTTTAGTTTTTGTTCCTGTTCCATGATGTCTTTCAAATGTTCATTGACCTAGAGACAAAACAGTTTATTCAGTGGTCTTTTCTAAGAAATAAGTGATAGCAATTATAAGTTTTCAAA
Source organism: Hemiprocne comata (assembly GCA_020745705.1). Lineage (NCBI taxonomy): Eukaryota > Metazoa > Chordata > Aves > Apodiformes > Apodidae > Hemiprocne > Hemiprocne comata. The sequence goes on along the minus strand of CM036593.1, from coordinate 10,741,796 downwards.
ATTTTTGTAAACCACTACCACCAACTAAAAAGATTAAACAAGTATTTCAGACCATACCCCTGAAGCTTAATTAGTAAATGTCAGTTTGCGATGCAGTTTGGGGACTCTAGTTGTTAGCTTTACATTGTACAAACTAACCTGCCCCTTATTATGCCTGACCACATTTGATTAACAGTGTATCCTTGTTACTTGATTTGATTCTGCAGTGAAGGTAGATCATCACTCCAAGAAAGACGTGTTCAAATACAAACAGAATACCTTGGTTTTAAATAATTATAAATTACACACTAAAGTGACAACTCTTAAAGAGCCAAAAAGAGACCCTCAAGCAGCTGTCAAGGCATCTCAACATGACAATGACTGCTAACGTGTCATATGTAATGTATATTATAGTATTTTCTTTAGACTTCCCATTTATTTGATCAAATTACACATTTAACTTATTACTGCAAACTTTGCTTTTTACTATCCACACACAGCAGGTGAAGAAACAGCCTGTATCAGACACAGTCTTGATACATCCACATAGATACATATCCTGCCCACTCATCTCTAATCCAATCATATAGACTAAAAAAATAAAAACAGCTTGCTTTTCCAGTACTCATACCTTGTTTATCCAGTACATGACAGCATCCTCAATGTCGTAAGGTAGATCTGTAGCTTGGAAGAAGGATGAATACTGACGAGTACATGCAATCACCTTCTCAACACTGACCATCTCTACAGTATATGCCATCATAAGAGTATCAATCATGGCCAAGTGAGCACTCTACAAAAAGAAGCAGCAATACCTCAGTAGTCTGCAAAAGATCACCTTCTTACATACTGTTTCTGAACGTAGCCACATACATGCAGAGACCAAAACTGTAAATGCTACAAGTATTCTATCTGGTTGTCAGTTTTTGAATGAAAGACAAATGAAGACAAACACACAACTGATTGAAAAATGCAATGCAAAGCACAGGGACATTAAGTTAAAAAAATGCTTAAAATAACTTCTGTAGCAAAATTAACACCATAAATAAAGAACTGGAAATAGAAAAAAAAACAATTATCCAAATATTGCATCACTTTTAACAGATCTAAAGAGATGTTTTAAATTTTTAGCCCTAGTGAAAACAAAGACTCATGCCTGATCAATGTTATTTGTACTGGAAATAAAAATTGAGACTGGTAAACAATCATATTGAAAATGCTGCATTAGTAAGTGGAAGTTAATCTATTTTTAAAGACATAATCCAGGAAGAAGACACAATTATTCTAATATTAAAGTAAAAAAAACCCAAAATTATAGAAAATATTTACTGTTCTTCTAGTAAACTAATCATTGTATACACATGCAAAACCAGGTTTAAAATAAGCATATACTGATAAAATATAGCTTCTCTTAGAAAAAGAAGTATGTTTCCCCTGGTGTAGTTACGTATTCAAAGACAATGGGTATTTCATAGGTTGTAATAATTAAAAACAAAAGCTCCCAAACCCAACAACAACAACAACAGAGTGTAAACAACCCGGATGTACATTAGATTCTTGTAAATGAATAAGAAAATGATGGCGGGTTGTAATGGCAGTGCCTACAGCTAAACAGATTTTCTTCTGCTTCATAAGAACAGCATGAGCTTTCCAAGTGTTAAGCAATATTTCCCATGAACCAGAACAATTTCTCAAGACAGTATTTTTTAAAACATTGCCTTTAATCACAGCTGTCTATGCAAACAGAACCCCAAACACTTGTTAACACCATCACTTCAATTCTATAAAAAAATATTCAAACAAACATCTCACAAGGTAGCTATAACAGCCATGGCAACAGCAATAAACAACAGGAGTCTCTCACAGTTTGACTCAGAACTGAAAAATAAACCAGAGACAACAATGCTCTAGATCCCCTCCCCCTTCCACCCAGCTAGGAAAGGAGAGACAGAATTAGGAGAGAGAGTTCGCTGGATTGAAAACTAAATTAGACAGCTTTAATTATGTGTACAATTATATACAAGTATATTCAGGAATGTGCAAAAGCCTCTTGCCTCCCCCCACCCCCAGCAACTCTTCCGGCACTCTCCTGAGCCGTGAGCAGTCCCAAGAAGTCTGGGGCTGCTGTCTGAGATAACAGCAGAGCAGACAGGGGCTGTGGGGAGAGTTATGAGGGTCAGGGCTGACCCTGGGGTCAACAGTGATGGATGGATGGAGTCCTCCCTGGACGCCAGCCATGGACGGAAGAGAAGGGAAGAAGCAGCAGGAAGGAAGTTGTCTTCTGTGATCTCTGACCTTCCTCAAAGCTTACATAGATATATGGAATGGAATACCTTTGGTCAGTTCTGCTGTCTGTCTAGTCCAGCCCGCCTACAGGGGGGTCATAGGTACAACTCTCCTGCTCTCAGTAGCATCTGCAGTGGCAGATTCACTGAGTAGAACAAACTGACCTTCGGGTCTCAGCAGAAACATAAACATTCCAGTGTTATCAGCCCACTAGCTGGAACACTTGCTGCTAGTTAAAAGAGAGCTTACTGAAGGGAAAAAAAAAAATCAGTAAAAGGAAAATTAGCTTCATCCTGGCTCAAACCAGGACAGAGTCACACAGCAATATGCTGCCTAATCACTGTAGTTAAGGCAGTACATGCACATCATTTATTCCAGCAGGAAATAGATGAACAGATCCCGATTTTGTGCTGCTCTTAGTGTTTGCTTCACTGATGAAAGTGACAATGCTGCCTCAGAAGAAGCCAGCAGCACAAGCCCATTTTTAAAATGCAGTTCAGTTGCTTTGTTTGTCAGAAAAAGGCAAAGTCTACTTATTTTATCTACTAAAGATATTGACAAAACTGCTCCTGACAGCCAACCTTCCTGGGATAAGCTTATTCTTATTGGACCCCTGGATGCGACCTCAGAGCCTCCCGATGCCACAGACTCCATCCACACTCCTAGCAGAAATAGCACAGGTAGGCTAGGAACAAGCATCTCTTCACTCCTGCCACCATTGATAGACTTATTCTGAATAAACTCTTTTCACCATATTAATCTGTCTTACGAGTTTATTTACAGACCTTTAGTGGACAACTGCCAATACAAGCTCTAGGTTGCGGCAGATGCAAAGAGCTGGGAAGCTGAATTCTTGCCACCCGAAGTATTTAAGAAGGAAAAGACAGTAAATATTGCCCATGATCTGCCTTCTAAGGAACCTGCACTCCCACATGAAATTTGGCGATTCTATACATAGACACAAAAGAGTAGCTTCTTTGTTGGCCAAGAAATGCAGTGCAGAGAAGCAGTTCAGACAGAGTATCACATTAGCTACAGGTAAAGTCCCAAAACCGTGTGAGGGAGTGCAGAGTCTCAGTCAGCCATACAAATCCATGCAGTTCTGCAGGAGTTTCCAGCTCAGATTGCAGAAGGGTAGCCAAGCAAGTGCAGAACACGAAGAAAAAAAGTGAAGACTTGGATTGTCTCTGATATGCAGGGTTAATGGCTTTAATGGTCTTTCCTTGCTATCTCTTTGTTGCCTAGTCTGAACGGCACCTGGGTTAAAACCTTGTGCCATTTCCACAACTTCCCCAGAAAATGAAATGGAGATAGTAAACCAGCAAGAAAAAGCTAAATTTGCTTTCTAAAAGGAGGCAGTGCACAACACAATTTCCATCCAGACCTAAGAGTGGCCCCATATGGAATGCTACTGGTAGAGATGTGCTAAAAGTCATCTGTGCTGATCCAGAACCAGTCAGACTGCCTGCTGCCCAAGAGGATCGTTTTCACCCTCTGCCCGAGGGGTGAACACAGCCTTCCACTTGAGGTCTGACAACCAAGGAAGCTCCAAGCAGGTTTGGAAGCAGAATCTTCTTCCCCAACTGGTGATTCACAACTAGTTCAGTGTCTACTGTGCCTGTGCTCTGAGACTGTCCTGCAAGAAAAGCAATCACTGGCAGCTCTCTCAGAGGAGATCATCAGTTTGTCTCTAAAAATTGATCATCTCTATGAAGTGGCTTACCAATGGAGAGAGAAAGCCATGGCTGCTAGAACTGCCACTAAGCTCAATACATTAGAAATGCATGAAGAAAATTATTTACAACTAGCTAGCTGAGTTACATTTTCAATGTTTCTAGCAAATTACTAATGAACTGCAAACTACTTAATCAAACATAGACAGCAATGAAAAGAATGACCTTAAGTAATACAATACTCTGAACAGTCAAAACCAAGTGTAATAAACTTTTACCCACACTGACCGGATCCATGTCACAAGTCCATTTTATTTAAGCTACCAAATACAAGCATCTTCAGAGACTCAAAAGTAACTCAAAATTATTTTCTTTATAATCCAGGCAGGACACTCAAAAGGAGATTTTTTAAAAATAGTAAATAATAAAAAGAAGAATTTGAGTCAACTTGCTTCCATTATGCTAGAAACAAGCTATAACATTACTATTTTTCCCAGCTTGCAAAATCAAACTTTATTTTATCACTAATTTCTTAAAACTAGTAATGCCTATGGGTTTTTCCACCATAAAACTGCAAATAACCAAATAAGCACAGAAGGCAACTTATACATAAAATAGTAGTTTCCATGACAAAAATAGTATCCTACTGTTCCAAATAACAGGGTTTACCAGCACAACTGCTAAAGTTCTCAAAAAAAATTTTTTTTAAATTCTACTAATAGTAAATGAAGTTCTATTTTTTTTTACATCTCTCACTGGAACAGCATATTTTAGGTCCTGCTAAAAAAGCAAGAGGAAGAGGTAACTTCTACTAGGTGGATCCACAATTGCCCTGAATTATGACACAAGGAAATAACCTTTCATACCTGAGGGAGAAATACAGATACCATTCTGAGCTGGGCAGAAACTAGGATCTGATGATCAGCAGTATCTTCTTTCTCTGGCCAAGGCTCTAGCACGATGCCTGAAGGAACTCCTCAGGAGCTGCTGATGACTGCTACCAGAGATTGTACTCTAAATGCTATTTCCTCCAAGATACCTGCATTCTGACATGCAGCGTGAAAAAACCCAAATATCAGGATTTCATGCTATCACACACCTCCCATATCCAAAACTGCAGCACAGCGTATTTGAAATACAGAGGCGTGATTTTTTTTTTCTAGAGAAATAATTAAAAATCACTAACATATTAAGCAATAGAGTACAGTACAAAACCATCAGAGAAATATATTTTTAAAAAAATCAAAATCAACACAGCAGCAGTGAACAACTCAAGAAATAATACAATGCTTTATCACAAAGCATTGTTATGCAGAGATCTGGTTTAAGCCAATTCAAAAAAATATATTCATTCTTTGATCATTTCACTACAATGGCGTAAAGTCCTGCCCTCTTCCATGGCAAACTACAAAATATTAAAAAGTACAAAATGCTGAATTCTTAGAGATATTTTTATTTTCTAAGGCACAAATGTCGTTTTGTCTTTCCCAGCTACACCCTGCATGGAACATGAGTTTTAACTGAGTAATCTTTCCAATCTCATGTAATTACTCGTTAGTTTCTGCCCTGTAATGTAGGTTCCACAGCTTTATTTTCTACTGCTGAATAGTTCAGTAAGAAGCTTACTGAACTGTAGAAGAAAAATTATTCTGACCATGACTGCTAATGCTTTTTCTGCCTGTCTCATCTTTGAATTAATATGGAGCTTGCTCCACCTCCAAGTTGCAAAAAACTTCATTAAAAAGTGTACTCAGCAGAAGATGTATATGATACTGTACACACAGATACATACGCATTTGTACTGCATATTACAGACAGCTCGTATTATTACCTAACTTTCTCTTTTGGCCTGACACTTTAGGAAAATCACAGACAAAACCATTCCCCACTACAGTGCTTAAAGAAAGGAACAGCAAGACAGAAAGAACACAGAGGATATAATTGTCATCCTCATGCTGAAATAAATAAATCAATAAATTACACTTTCCTTGAGTCTTTTACTGAAAGAACAAGTCCCCTAGTCTCACTATGCTTTGGAGAAGAGATTTGATCTTTGACAGGACATAACTTTTATAAACAGGAATATGTATTTCTGTTCTTATGGAAGTTGGTCATGCTTCAAGAATTTTTAGCAAGAGTTTTGTGAAGGAATTTGGTCATATTTAAAAAAAACATCTTCACACTGTAGTTCTCACTTGCACAATAAACACATATTTCTAGCTAAATTCCCTGAAGATTTTGCCTACACTGGAAAAGGCATTTTAGCAAAGAACATAAGAGATCAGCTCTCTAAAATTAGCTGGGATAATATTTATATTACCTTTGTACCAATAGCTGTACATGTAACCAACTGTTTCTACCTGCTGAAAACAGAAATTTTGGATCCAGATACTGCTTACAATAAAAACCAGTAAATTTAGCCAGTTACTTCATTTAAGTACACAGTAAATTCCATGGACCTGATGAAACTTACTCTGAAGATTATTACATACGAGTAAGCAAGTAAGATTACAAATATGTTGAAGGTTGGGGGTACTCCTAAAAATAATTGATCTGTTAATACTAACTGTAAGTAACATTTCTTAAACTGAAATTCTTATTAACTTTCTGCCAGTATATACCAGTTCTTAAATTAATGATACTTTTCATTGTATGATTATTACCACTGATTGTTATCAGGACAGAGCAAAGAAACAAAACTAGAAAGACAATACAGTGACTTAAACAGAGATCACCCCCACAAAAACCATCACTGAATTTATACCTGCTAGAAGATACTGATCATATGGAATAACCATTATAGGAAACTTCCTTAAAGAGAAAAAACAGGCAGAAACAGGGTTGCTGATATGCAGAATAAAAGAAAGAACAGCAGGTGAGTAAGGGATTAAACATACAGGATAACTGCAGCAAAAAGGTATGCCAAGAGCACTGTGGGGATCTCCTTCCATACCTTGCTAACCCATGTCTCTGAACTCAGTTCTCTTGCAGATTCTGAGAACAAACCAGTTCGAAGAGGCTAAACAGCTTTAGACCCCAGGCAGCCTTCCCCAAAGACCCTCCCCTAGATAATCAGTCTCACATTCATTTGCTAGCATAATGAGATACCACCTACATTCCAAGTCTCAACTAAGACTGCAAAACCGCAGAATTCCAGCTCAGCAAAAACACAGGCCAAGGCTCAATACTGCAGGAGGTGAGGAAGGAATCCATGAGCAGAGTCAAGAGGCTAGAACTCTATTACAAATTTCAAAGATACTGCTTCATTTCACCAACATTCACATAGTAAACTTAAGAGAACTCTGATACTACAATACAAACAGCATTTTTAAAATATTTCTATCAACCAAATGGAGCAGCCGGAAGTAGCCAGTTCTGCCCCATTTAATGATTTTTGGACCTAGTTATTTTCTAGCCTCGCACTGTACTTATGCCTAGTACAATTCTAAATTAACCCCAGCTGTCTAGTTATTCTTGTCCTGTAATGGAATTATGATGTTGAATTACCTCCTTCTTGCATTTTCATGAAGAACAAGCACTTGATTTTGATAAGATCAAGCATTATTGAGTCACACTAAACACATCGTAGCAGGTTCTGCAAGGTAGAGGGGATGGTTTTGTACTTTCAATATTTATTATGATCTGCATTTGGTTAACTTTTTAAATATAGTTTTCGATTATACGAATATATATAAAACACTGTTATTTGACTGATTATAGACATCTGATATGGGAAAAAATAATTCTCTTACAAAAAAATTAGTTATTAAGTCCAGATGCTTGCTGAGTTAGGCATTTTGATAGCACTTCTTCCACCTAAGGTTTCTTCATTATGCTTGTTAGGAAAGTTAATAATTTGATCTATTAACTCAATCCTAATTATATACTTAGCAGAGATTCCCAGATTCTTTCTGAACCATATAACCAAGTGAGACCATGCCCCCCTCCAGGTCACAGTGAAACACAACACCAGCACAAAACGCACTGGAATCAGGAACCAGCAACTGGTGCTCACAACATTATTTTTATATTGCCATATTTTACGGTTTCAGAGTACCTGCTTCCATTTTTTTCCCCCTATTATACTTACCAATTACGCCAGAAGTTGTCTGTATAGTATTTACTGGAATTAATTAATTGCCTAATGATAAAAAACCATGAAAGCATTTCAGCCTTCATGCCACGCATGCCGTGTTTCAAAAATCAAACATTTGTAGTTAGGTTAAACTAATATGAGAAATAAATGAAGGATAACTGATAATGAGATAGTTACACATGTTTAGATGAATAAATTAATAAATAGTAGCACACCAACCTCAAACTTCTTAGAATATTTTGTTTTTTTCACATAATTAAGGATTTTCCTTGACATCACTGTCAAATCTTGTCCAGATAAACCAGAAACAAAAATCCCTTACAAAAACTTATATTTTGTTACATGCACTGTCTCCTTGCTCTTAAACTCTGGACATTTAAACCAAGAAGAAGCAGTTATTATATAAAACACCATCTGAATTTCTTCTGTTGTAACAATCTCCACCAATCTTTGAAGAATATAGAAGTGGGAAAAAGAGAAACAGGGCTTCAGTTATAAACCAACTATATCCATATATAAACAAAATGCAGTTCCTTCTTCCTGACTCGTTCATACCTGCATAGTAATGACATAAAAAGCAGTGGTTTAACTTCTCTGGCAGCTCAGCTAAAGCACCTCCAGAGGCAGTTATCACCAGGAAGTATACAAGCCCATTCATCTCAGAACATCTGCTGAAAGAACACAGCCTTAGGAGTGCTGGAGAACTACCCCTTCCTCATGGAGGTTCAGGAGCAGTGACAAGACAAGCTGGGTTGCTACAGATTTTGGAGTGAAGAGTTCAGGTTTGGGTGATGTGCTATACATAAGAGAGGAAGCTAGAAAGGGAAAGAGAAAATAGGCTGAGGTCACAAAATAAAAATATGTGTAGGACTGGGGTAGTAATTCACAGAAATAAGAGTGGAAGAGGAAATGGAGGCACATCTTCTCCAGTGCATGACTTCACCTGGCACTGCACCACAGAATGCTGTAAGTCCCACGGACAAAGCCACTTAGAGCCACTGCTCAGTACATTATCAGAGCAGACTAGTTTTGAAACTTTGCAACATAAACTTCTAGTTGATCCATTTCATAGTTAAATATTGGTAGTAATTTTTGAATGTCAGCTTTTGTCTCTTGGGTAACTGATACAACATGCTTTCTGACTAATCTGCACTGCCACCTTAATATGAAACTAGCTAGTTACTCTGACATTTTATCTCACAAACCTTGTAAGGTTTAAAGCATTGAATGAACATAAATGACCCAGCTGGTAGAAGTCATGCCATCAACTTTGATATCACAACAATAAATTAGTAAGATTTTCCCTAAAGTAACACAGAGGATGAAATTTTACATAATTCTCAACATCTAACGTATGTTCTTTTACTGTCCAGTCACCCTGGATTCCAATGAACTGAGTTTTAATAATGAGCTCTTCTGCACACAGTACTAAAGGGAGTGAGAGAAAAATGATGCTTTAATGACAGTGATGAGCAGTACAGTATACTGGTTTGTTCAATTACTGTGTTTGACATAACAGATTGGAAGGTTGATTACTCACTGCAAATTAGGATGAGTCTCAGTTTGAGAGAGCATGTAAGAAATTTCTAATTTTCTACAATTTGCTGGAAAGGAGTCAAATAATACTTGAAAGAAAGAACTTTGAAATGCAGGAAAACTTAGACCAACCCCCTACCCCAAAGTGGGTCCAAGTAGCTCAGGTTTCACAAGGACTTCTCCAGAAAAATTTTAAGTATCAATGAGGATGGAGATCCTACAACCTCTTTGAGCAACCACCTAATGTCTTCAATGATGTGAAGAGTTAGCTGGTATCCTTTTCAGTACAAAATCCCATCAAAATCATGGTAAATATATGGCTAAACTAAAATGTAGAGAAAGACACTATAGCTCTTACTAGCTTCAAATACTCACTCAGTATCACTATATTTGTGTCAAGTGATTTTTTTTTTTTTTTTTCAAATGAAGGTAAACTCAGAACACTGCTTTCCTAGAAGTAGGGCCAAATTATCCATGGAAATGTCCAGCTAAATTCCAGATTGTTACTAAAAAACCTGCAACTCACTCAAAGCCCAGCTGAACACTGCATGTTGCCATGCTGCTCTGCTATAAATCCAGAATACCTTCAATGAAAGTATAAAATGGTGCAGACTTCATTCCAGTTTAATACAGCCTACCACACAGAATCTAAGTTGTTACAAGATGGTGTTAGAACTCAAACTGGATGCTGTCTTTCAAAAGGGGAAACAAGTGTAAATTTTTGCTTCAAGAGCCAATCTAGCAAGGTTCCTACATTTTCATCTGAACAAGCTCCTTATAATTTTTTTCTGCTTTTCTAGGTATACCTTCACATGTCATTTTTTTAACAAGTCATTTACTAAACTGACAGTGAGATGGCTGCATCTGCACAGTTCTGGGATTGACCTTACAGAGTAAGATTTTAACTCTACACTCTACTCAAGTTTTCTCAGGAAACAAGGCTCTGGGTTGGAACTTATGTGAGACTCTTGCCAAAATTCAATATTGAAAAAATACAGACTTAAATTACTTGCGGAAGGCATTTTAAGAACAACTTTCAACTTTAAACAAGAGACCTCGGGTTTTGCTGCAAAACTTATCTTCATTTTTGAGAAGTGGCCATACTCCCTGGTCCAAATTTGTATGTTTATTTTATGCTGGGGAAATGTGTATCTTTTAGCATCTTAGATAAAAAAATAAGTGTTGAAGCTAATGCCTCTGACATGTAGACATCCAAGACCTTGGGACAACTTTCTTCTGTCACATGTCAAATATCACCATATTTTTATAAAGCTGCTGCTCAAGGCCCTATGAAGTGCTTCTTTGATTTTTGTTAAACTGCTGGTTTTAGGAGAGAAACATAACAATTTTCCTTAGGCTTAGTTTCTTTGTAGATCTAGGAAAATATTGACTAAAGAAATCAAAACACTATGCCTGTTCACTTCAACATACTTTCTACAAAAAAACAAACTAGCCTCAATTTTTATATGAATTTTTCCTACATTTGCATGCGAACAGGCTCCTGATAATTTCCTTGCCATTTCTTTACTAACCATAAAAAGGGTAAAAAGGGCAGAGAAATAAGGTCATCACAGTTTTAGTGTAATGGCAATTACATTAAGACTAGGAGTTATTTAACCTTTTCCTCAAATGTTTACAGGAGTATCGAGTTTATTAACCATAACACAGCACAGTAAGACATGAGAGCAAAAGTGACCTCGCCAAACATTTTATTCTAAAGTTACAGCTAAGGTCAAAAGAAATTGCCCAGTCTCCTACTCTGTCAGCAGCGTTAAAGAAATTAAAACAGACATCAAAAATTATACTGATCACCAGAAACCTGTTTCTCTATGGCTGTTAATGTAGTAAAACCCTGTAAGTGACAAGCTGCTGACTAGCAGCATTACTAAGTCAGACAACTGAATGACATTTTTTCATCTATTTATTAAAGCACTGCGACAGGCTAGCCACAACAGTGGCTGCTAAATGAGAACATGGTCCACAGCAATGTTACAGCACAAGTGGAAAAGGCACATTATGGTTGTTTTGATAAATCTTTTAAAAAGCCTTTCCAATTATTCCGTTAATCCAGACTAAACACCAAGCTTTAAGATGGATTTTGAACCTCTGAAGTAAAGTAGGGCTTCTTCAGAGAAAGACTAGTACATATGCACACACAGATATAGAACAATTATTTCACTGTAAACTTCATGAATTTTTTTTTCATCTTCTCAACTAACTCTGTACTCAGTACAGAGTACCTCTGTAAAGGTAGATAATTTATACTTGAGGAAAATCAATCTGCATGCCTTCACAGAGATCCTGCTGTACCAGTATTTTTTTTAATAGTTTACTTGCACCCAGGGATGTCCACTTCATCCACTGCTGTAGATTTTTGCAGGACATCTGGCTGTAGTTCCCATCACTATAAGCTTCTGCTAAACTAGGCCCACAGAGGCCTATGTCTGCATCAGGAGCTGCTGCAGATCAACAGGAGTAGACTGGTAGACAGAAAAGGATTGTGCTGAGGACTGGATACCTACGATACATACTTCTGTTGTGAACTATCACTTCACTTCGATTAACCTAGAATTTAAGCAGTGCCTATCTGCTTTTCACAAAAGTTAGGTCAATGAAATAGTAACTATAGCTTTTCTTAAAAAGACATGAGAAATCGTTATGGATATGATATAATCTTCAGTAAGTACTTATTCTTGCCAAGAAAACTTGTTTAAAAATGAAAAGGGTAATTAGCTTGTGGCCTACACATAGAAAAGACTAGAATGTTCTTTTCCAAAGAATTAAGATAGTACAGGAGACCACTGGGAGCTAGGGATTACTTCTTAGTTAAATGGCAACCAAGGTAAAATGATGGCCATTCTCATCTTTCACAAGTATCTGTTTGTAAACTGACACACTTATGGTATGAAAGTGAATCGGAAAAGTCTCCTCCACTACTCCCCTTTGGTAATGAAACAACTGCCAGTTCATAAGTACATTTAAAACAATATAACTCACAATCATGTTCTCAGTTCTCATGCTTTTTTGGTTCATAATGTTATTCCAGGAGGTGCTGCATAATTAGTAGCTCTCAAAACAGTAAAGTCAGTTGCAGCAATAACCTATTCACATAGTAGTAAACAACTAATTTTATTTGGCAAAATATCACTCCTCCTTTTCTCCACAAATAAGCCAAGCTGAGTAACCTGTCTGGGTGATAAATGAAACAAAACAGAGAAAGCAGCTAAACAGAAAAATAGAATACAGTAACATGAAAAAAGATAAATCTTTCCTTTAATTTTAAAACTAACATATTCCAATGATTTAAGGTGGTGATTACTAGAATGTATTTGCTGTGCTTCCAAGGACAGCAGTAAATGCTGTCCAGAAACCACACAAGCCCTTTGCATAATGGTTAAATCTTTGCTTTTGCAGAAGGAACAACCCCCATATATGAACCTCAACTATTATATCACCTTGTTAACATGGTTTCTCTCTGAACAGAGGGCCCTTTGATATTTTAGCTTCCAGTAAATAATGTGTACCTTGTGTATAAAATACAGGTATGGCAGATATATTAAAGCATTGTTTTATTATCCCACAACAGATGAAAGGTATAGGTACAGAAGTGAGGGATCTCAGATGACTGAAGAACTGTTTCACAAGCTTATAATTATTGTTGGAGATCAATAACACATGCACCTGCCATCACCACTGTAAAGTAAGTTTCATTTCTTAAAGACAATTTCAAATTTTCATATTGCTGCAAAGAAAAATTATGAAAAGCAATTAAGACAAACTGATAGGAACATTCATATTAGTATATATGCTTTTTACTGTGTCTAACACTCTTCCCATTCATCCTCTTTATAATTGGATACAAAAGAAATAGTGACCATCAAAAAGCACATGGTATAACACTTGTTACACAGCTCAGGTACTTAAAAATGAATTACCACATCCAAATCACTTTATTTTGATTCTGTCTTTTGCAGATGAGAAAGTAGCAGTTTAATGCAAGTTACTCATGCCATAAAAAAAATTAGATGTAACAAAATCAGTTTTGCATTTCCAGTGAACAAGCACACAGAGGTTCTAGCAGAGCAACTATTACAGACCAGAGGTACATTAACATCCCTCATTCCTTTCTTCTCTGTGCATTATAATCTGCAACTTCCTTGTACCATCCCGGGTCACACAACAGGAACTGTGCTTCCAGCTCCATCCTTCACTCAGGCACAAGAACAGTGTACCAGGCTGTATGGCAGGACACTGCAGCCACAGCAGGAAGCACTTGACAGAGCTTGCTGCTGTTTCCCACATCCACTGCTGGCTGGCAGGCAACTGAAATGCACTGATCTACCAGACAGCCTTGACTAAGACTATGGAATGGTTCAAACAGAGAAAAGGCATGATGACAGCCATTCTTCAAACTTTTTACTTGGATACTATGTAAACTACTTCTCATTCATCAACAGGGCCTTTATAACGGCTTTCAAATTAATCCCTAAATTACTGTACTGAGATTCTCTTTACATGAACTATAAATTCTTTTGGCAATTCTAGGTGTATCAGTGACCAACTATAAAAGTTATTTTGAATGCTGTCTTTATCTTAACTTTTTGGATTTGAACAAAAGTGAAAAGAGTGTTATAGTGTAAAAATGGGGACATGAACTGGAAAAATTAGGGTTGGGCCATAGCAAAGGAAGTTCATAATCACTAAAACACACTAATCTGAACAAGCTGATAGAAAACCCAAGATGGCTTAAGTCTCACCACTAAAGATATGCAAAATCTGGATCTGCACATGCTTTTTATCTATTACATGATGTACAAAGCATATGACAGCCTACTACTCTGTTAAATCAAATAGTACAGACACACATGATGCAGCTACAAGTTCTGATGACTGCAGGACATGCTTATCTAATTCCATGCAACAGGATCTTCTTTTTACTGCTATTTTAAGATTATGATGGGAGGGCAAGGAAAAAAGAAGAAAGTAAGATTTCATTACTTTCCCCCAGGTAGCCAGCTGAATGCATACAGCCTAACTCCTATGTGCAGTAATTTTGTGATCTTTAACTTCTGTATGCTTGTCTTCAGATGGTCATGTCTGTCACAGAAGCACTGACACCTCATTTTGCAGCCAAACATTCAGCCTTTTCAACTGAAAATTGAGAGGCAGTTTTAAAGGTGTGTTGTACAACTCTGCACAACTGTTAAAATATTTGTGACATTAAAATGCCAAAGTCCAATTCCACTGTTATTTTCACATCAGTTCTTCTAATAGTAGATTTTATTTTAGAAGTTTAGTAATATTCATTTCAGATCAAATATAGATGAAATCTGGGATACACATTCATTTTTATTTTCTAGTAAATCAAATATCTTAATATAAATTTACCTGATGTTTTTTCTTAAGGAAAATGTTGAGACAGTATTTATCATATTTGCAGGCCTCAGATAATGTTTAGTGAAAAAAAACAACTCATTTCCCACTTGAAGACTACTCAAATTCAAGCAATAATTTAACATTAAGTTCTCTGAAAGCCTTGCACTCAACAAGTTTTCCCATTTGGAAGCATCAGTTATTCTGTAATAGAAGACTTCCAATCCATCTTTCCTGCATATGGACCTGCTATTGTAATGAAACGGGCTTCGACAAGAACCAGTTGTGACTCTCATCTGTTACTGTTTTAGTTGCAATGCTGCTGGCAGTGCAATGATGGAAAGTCCTGAAGATACTTAACTGCCAAATTTGTAAAGAAAAGCAATTTCCTTGTTCTGTAGCTCCTGTGCCAATTGAAAAATATGAAGAAAAGATTATATAGTGCACAGCAACCCAGCACTTCTCAAAGGAAGGCATTTCCCTGAGCTGCACACCTCAGAACTTCATTTTCAGTTGGTTACATCTCAAAGCTAACCTTTGCTTAAACATTTTATCATTGAATTCCATTTGAACTTAGTGTAATGCTAGTAACTGGTATCAGTTATCAGTGTCATGTATAACTAGAATAACATTAACTTCAATTCTTATAAGCCATAATTTTATTTACTATTTTCTTGTATTAATCCATGATTTTGCCCCCAGAAATTATGACAGTAAGTTAAGAAACAGTGCTAATCTGTTGGCAACAAGACATGCTAATGTATTTTAATCTGTAAAGTACTATGTACACTGATGCCATTGCAAGAAGCAGAGGAGGAGAGGTGGGAGTTTTGCTGCGGAAGAAAAAAATGTATCATCCTTCAGGAAAAATATATTCCTGGCAATAGGCTTTGTCACACCATGCCTACGCACAGATCTGCAGCTCTCTGCTTTATTGGGGTCATCACAGATGGATGATGCCTTTTGGATAATACAATGGAAGCATCTCCAAGAACTTGGCTCTGGTTATCTTTTGCCAACTAAAACGAGAACAGTGGAAAGAAGTGAAGTTGCGCTGTGACAATAAAGCTTTGTGGACTGAGGGACTGTGTGCTCTGGTCTCAGGATTAACTTCATTTCTCCTCCCACCGAGGCATCACTCTGCCTCCCAACAGATCTACTTTCCATCCTGAGCTCTCTAATGTCTCCCATTTTTCCTTAGACTTACATCCTGAGGGCCTTCTTGAACTATTCTCAATATGTGCTGGCTCAGGGAGGAAGCTCATCAGAGTCCACAGCTATTTGGTTTGCACTTCCGCCTTTCCTTTGGCAAAGGAGTGAATTTGGCTTGCCCTCCTCTAGTCCAGCAGCTATTGCCAATATACTTTTGAGAACTTGTAGAATAAATAATTTGTAAAACAAATAACCAGCAGAAGATGGATACAGACCATCCATAAGTGGAACAAAAGACAAAAAGAAAGTATCATTTGACTAGGATTAAACTTGCAAATTCAGATCATATTTTAACTACTTTTCAAAGAAGGGTTGGGAAAGGTACAGAACCAATGCAAAGAACAAAACATCAGTGGCATATGCCTTCAGGAAAACTTAAAGGCAAATTTATTTACACTGTAAGAACAGTATTTTTCCAGATGACAGAACTAACAGGAAAAAAAACCCTGGGGGACTACAGTTTGGATAAGACAACAAAAGGGATGATACCATCAAAAAGTAATAAATTTTAAAATAATATGAAAACAGTCTTGCATTATTTTAACTTTGATGTATCCATCAAGATGGTCATTAAGATTAATATTATCTGAAAATAAGTATGAACCAAGAGCTTCATACAGCAAAAAGTGATGCAACTTGCAGGAGAGACATGCAGTTATCACCCCAGTGACTGTATAACCTTTTTCAATGACAGTGAGTGCTGGTAGTCGCTGGTGCTGCTGTCCAAGGTTTCAGCCTTAAGATGATGGCTAGCAGCTCTTGTCTTTGATGCCTGAGAACACTCATTGCATTTAAGGATAAGAAATGATGGCCTACACAGAAACATGTCAATTCTATGACAAGTATACATAGTGACCTGCAAGCTGATACTAGTATCTTTCACTTCCCTTAAGAAAGAGGCTAGAGTAAATAAGAAAAAAATTATCATCTTTTTAAAATTATGAAAGGTTTTAAAGGGCATCTCTCTGTACAAATTGAGCTACTCGTTCCCTAACTCTAAGAACACTGAGGACATTCCAAAAGACTAGAAGAAATTAATCCCTATTGGTGGAATTTTTTTGAGAGTCAGACAATATAAATAATTTTAAGGCCCACATCCTTCTGATCTCATGCAAAATGATTTCAGAATCAGCAAGCAGCTTGATTTATAAAAATAATATTAAGAAGATAATGCTAATTAAAACATGAACATAGAGAACATAAGCCACTTTTTAAATTCACTTACAAATGTAACTGAAAAGTGCAAGACTCATTATGAGTGCAAGTCCTCTAACAATATTAATACATGCTGATTAAATAGAATTAACTCTGGATACATTAAACTGATTTATAATCCAGTCAACTATGCTGAAAATGCAACTCTGAGCACAGAATCAGCAATGAATAGCTGCATTTTCCAACAAACAACACAGGGATTAGTCATCAGTTTGCCATCTCTTAGTATTTTTACCAATAGCCTAGAAGAATAACTCATCACTGATCAGGTTTGAACAGAATGCAAAATGTGAGGGAAAGGTTGCTAAGGAAGATTAATCAGATGAGTAGTGATCAGCTCTCCCTCTAAATTTGGAAGGGTAAGAAAGCCTCAAGCCACATTGAAATGGAATCTCCCAACTTCACTAAAAAAAACCCGCAAGGTATAGTAATCAAAAAGGTACTATCTTATCTAGTAAAAGTTTAAAGTTGTTTGGGAAAAGGAACCTAAAATATTTGACACTACAGCCATGTGTATGATAAGAGCATAATTCTGTTAAGTCATTAAGACGTCGGATCTTGTTAGAACAAGCAGGGCTGTATTATCCGTCTCCCTCCCCCATAACCAGTACAAGCCAATAATACCAAGCCTCGAGTAGCCTGTTACATAAGTTCTCAGTTCCCTATGTTCTGGGAAAACCAGACAAATTATCCCTCAATGCCTAGAGGTATGTGGGTTTGTTTGGTTTTTTTCGTTGTTGTTGTCAAAAGTACACAGTACTTTAGCAGGATTGATTTTTTTTCCCAAAAGCTTTGACCTGGAAAAACAACAATTTTAAGGCACATGCACATGCTAACATAGAGAAAAAACAATTAATGATGCTACCTAACAATAAAGAAAAACGAGTACTGGAGAGTACCTGGGGACACCATACTATCTTAGAGACACTGGAGTAATCTGATTGATGCCATCATTGTCTAATTACTATAATGTAGAGTCCCAAAAAAGAATAGTTGTCTCAAAACAGCTTCCCTGACTAACTGGACATGGTGCTCGGGTGAGGTCCTCATTCGATAAGCCACCTGGAACCTGTTCTCACAAGGAGAGCCCCTCATTTGGTAACCACCCTGATAAACTGGACACTGTCCTCACTTCATAAGGAACAGTGGTCATTTCTCGGTCAACCTGGATGGGGGGGTAGTGGGGGGCAAGTGATCACCTGGACCCCTGTGCCCCACCAACTAATTTCCAGAACATTCCTGAATTCAACACTGAGTCTGCACAAAGTAGGCTGAACCTCACCAGGAGAAGTGGGGCCAGGTGCCATAAAAGAGGTAGACTTGTAAGAGATGGCACGCCTGCCATCCAAGGACCACAACATCATGCCGAGATTGTCACTGGATTCAAGGGTGGTGATATCTTTCCTATCCCTTCTTTCTTTATCTCTCTCTATCTCTCACTCTCCCTCCTTCTCTCCATTTCTAATCTTGTTCTTGGCACATAAAGGTAACTTCATTTCTAATTTTGCTAAGTTCTGTTGGTTATTACCTGTTGTATTGAGAGTACCATTTTGCTAAGTTCTGCCAGTCGTCATCTGTTGCTTTGAGAGTGATGTTGTTGTGTGGGGATTTTTTTTCCACAAACTTGATAATCTTACTCAATTTTAAGTAATGTTTTGTATAAGTCTCCTGAATAATGGTTTTACTCTTGCAATACTGTGCAGAGAATTCTAGAGGTTAATCTCAACTAATGGGTTGCTAAAAGAGATTAAGAGAGGACTGGATCTGAATCTCCCTGGGTCGACTCCCACCTCTGGGGAACTCTACCCATGCCCACTTTGTGGGATGTGATATTTAATTTGGGCCCCCCACCTCTGGGGAGCCGTGCCCACTTTGCAGGACAGGACATATACTAAAAGTCATAGCAAATTCAGTAAATAAATTTTTTGAGTAAGACTTCAGCATCAGGATTCTCTTCTCTCTAGCAGTTCTTTGCTAGTGTCTACACATCTCTTCATAAGCTTCATCACTACCATACTATTTTATTTCTCAACCATATAAGTTCTCTGCACTTCCTCCTGTTGCTGACGAAAAACTAAAAGCAACAATTGGAATAATCTCATTCTTTGTAGGCACCTACTTACTTGTAATCTTTCATCTTCTAGAGCTCATAAAAAATTTTAACCTGCCACTTTTTTATCAAACCAAACAGTTAAAAAAAATTTAGATACATGCTTCACATTATATATACTTATTTAATAAATATTGACTGCTAGGTGTTCTAAATTGTGTTTCAAACATCCAACTTAAAGCTTATAAAGAGCTCTTGCCATTTCAACATTTGACAGATGTCAGTCTTATCAACTGACTGGCAAAATTATTAAGTTGTAGGACCTCTTTCTGAGGTAGATTTTGCTATTTATCCACTGGTCTTAGAGTCATGGTTCAGGAAGGCAAAGAAATCGATTACAGGGGGAGATACCCTTCCTAATGACCTTCTGATGGATGGGGGAAAGCTGAAAATCTTCCACATTTAAAGCAGACAGTTGATTTGTTAAATAGCACTATTACAGTCAATTTGTAACAAATAGTTTAACAAGTTCCCAGATAATGTTTTAATACAAGTCTTCAGTTGTTTTCTTTACATAGGACCAATTCTATTGAATTTTTCTTTGGGTACTTTGGAGATTTATTTCTGCAAGGTAATGAAGTTTCCTACTGGTTCATCAAAACCTAACAGTTCATAGAAAACCTACCAATTCACATAAATGCCTGAAGTGCACTGCTATTTACTGCATTTCCCCAAATGTCAACTAAAAGAGTAGACATACTACAGAGACCTTACAGCATTTTTTCAATCCACTTCAGGAAAAAAAAAGAATAATCCCATAATGCTGTTAAATTCCACAGAGTTTGTAAGAACAAAGACTTGAATGTTATGATACATCTACTGTGATGACAGAGCGTGCTCTCTGCTGATAAGTGCAGGCAGATTGCCAGATTTATGGGTGCAGATTAACAAATGCAGACTAGCAGTTTTCTTTTGTACTACACTGGAGCAGCTGCTGTATTATGGGGAGTACAAACTGTATCCCTTCAACAGTCAGTGCAGTTTTGTCCCCTTGTTGCTGTGTGTATGTACTACACAGAGCTGGTAGTGAAGCTCTCCTTATGTTTATATGACAGGCCCACACCTCCTGCTAAAAGTGGCTCACTATTTTCCATAATAGGAAGAAAGCAGTGCTCTTAACTAAGTAACAGCCTGATACAGCCATGCAAGATTTTTAGCTTTCCCCTATCCAGAAGAAGGTTATTAAGAAAGATTTCTCTTAGCATAATTTAAATAAACTAACTGATGAAGAAATACCTTCTAGGTAGGCTGTAAAATAATTAATAGATTCTTCTTTATCCAAACAGCTTAGTTACTATACTCCAGAATATACTTAACCTAGCAGAAGTAAGACCATTCCTAAACATTTATTTAAATAACCTTTTCACATATTTAAAGAGATACAAAGAAAGTTTGCAGCTGCAAACCAACAGCCAAAAGCTGAACCACACTCCTTAACAGTGCTGTTGACACAGGAAGAAAATGTTCTTAAACTGTTTAACAAAATACTATTTCTTTCAAGGTTAATGAAAATACTTCCCGACTTATTTAAAAAGCATCTTCTACATGGCATCTGGCATTCATCACAGACTTTAATTCATACCATCTTTCCTTCATAATTTACATCTCCTTTTAACTGTTTTTCCTTGTCGGGCTTTGGGCATGGCAATTTTTTGGTCTGTTTTTCAGTTGTTGTTCTTTTAATTAAACCACCACCCCCTTATTCCCCACTCCCAGCTTAACAGCAGCATGAGAACTAACACTAAGGACGACAATCAGAAGCTCTTTTGAATCAAAACTTTAGTTTGCTCAAGGCATAAGAATACTAATTTTTTTTCAGCCCTCACAGCACCCCATGTTTCTTAAGTAGCAAAGAGGTGGGCAAATTGAAGTGAAAACAGCCAATAATGGATGTATGGCTTTTCTTGTGAAAGGCACAAGACTGGACATCAGGAGGAATTAGTGTCTCTTGAGGTACGAGTTCACTTTATTTCCTGTCATCATTCTAACTGCAGCAATCTGGTTTATTCCATATATTATCAATCTCAATTGGAAGATGAGCTACATTATTCTCTCATTTTAGTATAAGATTAAATGTGATTATCACAATTTTACATTAAAATAAACATGAGATAATGTGTTTGTTTCTTAACCATAGCCTACTACACTTATCTGGCAAAGGCAAGTATACAGCCAGTTTTGTATAGATCAGGGATTTCACGGCAGTTCTGAGAAGACACTTTCAGTGTAACACAAGCAGCACAGTCTGTTCAATAGCTCTGCACAACTGAAATGAATCCTCCAAGAGTTGTTAAAAAGAACAATCTTTTTTTTTATTTTCCATGCAAGGATTCTTAGTGATACAAATTTGAAATGCCAGCTACATTACTGGAACGTTGAATAACACCAAAATCCTACACAGATTTTTGTGCTGAAATTAAGGATGCAGGAAGAAAAAGTGTCACAAAAATTACAATTAAACTAGAGAAATACAGAAAGCTTTCAGTTTTCTTCTGTGGGGAGAGCTGCAAACATGAAACAAGTAGATGGGATCAGGATTTTTCAGCATTAGGCTTGCTGGAAAGGACCAGCAAAGAATTCCTACTTTGTATTATTTACAGAAACTTTCATGTCAGTAGCTCTGCTTCCATCTGCATTAACTGCTGCACTTGGTGCACAAGTTGAGCAGACAGCATTCCACGAAAACCCAAAGGATGTTGCAGAGGACTTTGTGGTTACCTAAGTCTTCCACAAATTTCTGATACAGGTATCTACATGATCTTTTGGAGTTAATTCCTATTTTTATTTGCAGGCAGTCCTTGTTAAACATATTTCAAAACTGATGCTCTAAGAATAAATATTCCCACAAGAGAGCTTTTTAATAAAAAATTACTCCATTATTCTTTTCAGCTATTAGTAAGCTAAGATATATATATGAATAAAAGTAAGCACAGAACAACTTAATTGTGTAATTTTATTTCATCTCCAGGGTTTTTTTTTACTGATTTGCACTAAGACAGAAGTGACTCAGTTTGAATGCATGGAAGCTAATAATTTCTAGTGCAAAAGAATGGCCTTAGTAGTAAATAAACAGCCATAAAGTTCCATTTCAGAAAAGGAACAGGCCTAGATTAAATACACTCTTTAGTCCCAGAAAATTACAGAACTAAACCAAACCCTAGTATGGCACACACAGATAACCTGTATTTGTTTTGTGCACACTAAATATTACACAAGCATACCACAGAACACATCCCAAGTCACTGCTGCTATTTACATGACACAGAAAAAACATTTTCTACATACAAGACAAACATAATTAAAAACAAGCAGCAGGCAAAACAAAACACCCATGTTATGAGTCAACATAAGCAGCATGAAAAAAGCTAACAGGACATTAAGTTATAAGTTAAAATGGTAAGAGCAGGATAAACTTTATGACAAGTTATAGCAGTTAGTGTGACCAAAGCATGAACTGGCATGTTGAGCTTCAAGGAGCTTTGTATCCACATTGTTCAACCACGTCAAACATGTGTTTGTGCAATGTGACTAAAGTGACATGGTTTATCTGACACAACAAGGCCAGCAAAAATACTGGATCACTGTTTTCAAGCAAATAAGAACCTTAAAAGGAATGTATGTGAAACAAAGTCTGAAACCCAGTGTCTACAGCAGAAATTGAGCAAAAAAGTATGAAACCCAAAGCCACAGCTGACTGGTTCTGTGAGGCTCATGAGACTAAACTTAGGTTTTGTTTCACCATTATATTTGCTTATTATTTTAATCTTCTGTGCAACATACTACTATGCAAGATGCTTAAATAACTATCACAAGTAGGTTAATATTAGAATCTGGTGTTTTAACTAACAAATTATGGTACCTATGGGCTCAAGTCAAGTAACTACAAATTCTTTTTATGTGTCCTCATCTAACAAGCAATTCACAATAGCATAGGAATGGAAACTTGTTACATCATGCCTAAAACCCGAAAAAAATTCTCCAGGGCAGAAGCCACATCTTATTTCTTTGTTCTATGAAGTGTTTAGTACACTTTTTGTTGCCCTACAGAGTTAAAGGAATTCTACAGCATGAAAATGCAGAGACTGCAGCATGTAGCTGCAAGCCAACTGGGTGAGCTGCTGGAGTCCTTCATCAAGGATAAATGCTCCTCTGATGAGAGGGACTGTCATTTCAAATGATTGCAGTCTGTCAGAGAGACCAAAAATCTGGATTGTAGGATGAGTTAACTGCTTACTGTCTGCTGTCTCACCGAGAAAGAGATGCAGATTCTGGCTATGGGTACAAAACAGCACTATTAATCCCCCTTCCTTCCACATAAATTCCTCAGGCTATGACTGACTTAGCAATTAATACTGCAGAACAGAAAAGCAAAACTGGTGCAAAGGCCCCAGGAATTGCCTCTACTCCCTTCAAGGGATTCACTTCCATCAGCTCTACTCTAGTCCCATGAGATGAGTACCCCTTGGCACATGGGCTACCATAGGTGTGATCCTAGAGCCCATCTTCCAGTTTAGCTTCTAAAAGAAATTCAGATCACACTCCCCAGATGACTCCACAAAGCAAAGCAGAAATGCAGTCACCAGGAGAAATGTGGAGATTTACCTCAAAAGCACGCTCCTGATTAATACTAAAAAAGCCAATACAGGCACACCTAATTGTACCTCTGTTACAGCCCAGATTCACAAACTGCTACAGAGAGAATTACTGCCAGGCTTCCTCACAGAAGACATCTTCAAGGAAGAAAGTAATTTGCAGCTAAATGGATAAACAATTTGGAAGACAGCACACCACTTCTTATATTAAAAAACCATACACAACAATTACATCTCAGAATTTGGGAGGCAACAGTTTTTAATCCTACCAGCTGTTATGGACTTACTGCCAGGGTTTTGCAGCCTGAAGTGTATAGAGGATTTCAGTGTATCTTGATGGATGCTAGTACTTCTCAAAAATAATTATGCATGGGTGTAAGGTAACTGCTCAGCTGGTTGACATTTATCTGCAACAGTATTTTTCCAAAATAGAGTTAAAATTTACAGAAGAGTTACGCTTTTTAAATTGCATTATGCTTAGCATGGTTTTTATATTTTCCCATACTGAGATGATGATACTAAAATATTTCAAAGTATAGCATATTTTCCTGGAAATAGTATTTATATATAGGGTATTCACTAACATTTTTAGTTCCTATGTTTTACTTAAGAACTAAACATGTAAAACTGCCTTTTTTTTTGCAGAAACCTTGCAAGACAGTATCTTTTTTGTCTAAGTCAGATGAAAATGCTCTATCAATATACAACAAGGGCAGGAAAATTTATTTTTGGCACAAATCTGGTAATAACATTACTGGTAACATAACTGTATCTGTACACCCCTCAATACACTCTAGTTTTAAACAGGTTTTTAAGATTCAACTTTATTGCCCCTCAAGCTTGAAATGTAGTGGGTCTTGGCCCTGGCACATTAGGGACAGAGACTGGGAAGTACCACAGTCCACAGCTTGGGTAATTATGGAACCTCAGTTTCCCTGCAAAGTACTGGGCAGAAGAGAACCAAGATGCTGACTCTTTATGCCCTTCCCCAAATGGCAGAAGTGCACTGCAAGGACTTGGGGGAAGGAAAACATTTCTTAATTCCTCACTGAATCTATTTATTCTTCTCTCCACTTAAGGCAAATTGAAAGAGAACACCAGTCTATGAATAAAAAATGGCCAGCCTGATGAAATATCAGAATTCTTGTAAAAGGATTGGGCTTGTCAAATACATTATTCAGTTGATATAAAATGATTGGCATAATGCAGAAACTTGTCTTAAAGTCTCTTCTGGTTTGTCCTGTAAGAACAGCCAAATGTTTTTTCAACTTAAAGATATCAAATATCTATATGAGGGTTTAATTCAGTTTAACTTATGAAATTTAAGAGGCATGAATCAATACGGAAATTTAAAAGTTAATCTTGACTTGAACAGTGATTTATGCATATTTTATCTGGAAGCAATGTAACAAAATTACTGCATGATTATCAAAACTATGCTGAATTCTTAAGTTATTTCTGATTTCTATAGCATGTCAAAATCTCACATATTATTTCAATCTGGTAGTCCCTGCTTAAGTCCTGGCTAGCTGGGGATATCCCATTGGACTGGAGACCAGCGAATATGACACCCATCTTCAAGAAAGGCCAGAAAGAGGATCCCAGTAACTATAGACCTGAGAGTCTCACTTCAATGCCAGGGAAGGTCATGGAAGGGACAATCTCAAGAGCCAGCATAGAACATTTAAAGGTCAACCAGACAATCAGGCCCAGTCAGCATGGGTTTATGGAAGGCAGATCCTGCTTGACAAACCTGATCTCATTCTATGACAAGGTGACCTGCTTAGTGGATGAGGGAAAGGCTGTTGATGTAGTCCACCTGGACTTCAGTAGACTTTGACACCATCGCCCATAACATCCTCATGGAAAAGATGGCTGCCCATGGTTTTGATGGGCATATACTCTGCTGGGTTAAACACTGGCTGGATGGCTGGGCCCAAAGAGTTGTGGTTAATGGAGTTAAATCCAGTTGGTGGCCAGTCACGAGTGGTGTCCCCCAGGGCTCAGTGCTGGGGCCACTCCTGTTTAACATCTTTATTAATGATCTTGATGAGGGGATCAAATGCACCATCAGTAAATTTGCAGATGACACCAAGCTGGGAGGGAGTGTCGATCTGCTGGATGGTAGGAAGGCTTTACAGAGGGACCTGGACAGACTGGATCATGGGGCTGAGACCAACTGTATGAAATTCAATAAGGCCAAATGTTGGGTCCTGCATTTCGGTCACAAGAACCCCAGGCAACACTACAGGCTTGGAGAAGAGTGGCTGGAAAGCTGCCTGGCAGAAAAGGACCTTGGTGTATTGATTGACAGTCAGCTGAATATGAGCCAGCAATGTGCCCAGGTGGCCAAGAAGGCCAATGGCATCCTGGCTTGTATCAGAAATTGTGTGTCTAGCAGGACCAGGGAAGTAATCCTGCCTCTGTACTGGGCACTGGTGAGGCCCCACATTGAGTATTGTGTTCAGTTTTGGGCACCTCAATACAAAAAGGACATTGAGGTGATGGAGCAGGTCCAAAGAAGGGCAAAGCTAGTGAGGGGTTTGGAAAACATCCCCTATGAGGAACGACTGAGGGAGCTGGGGCTGTTTAGTCTGGGGAAGAGGAGGCTGAGGGGAGACCTTATCACTCTTTACAAATACCTGAAAGGAGGTTGTAGTGAGAGTGGGGTTGGTCTCTTCTCACTGGTGACTGATGAGAGGACAAGAGGAAATGGGCTCAAGTTGCATCAGGGGAGATTTAGGTTGGATACCAGAAAAAACTTCTTTACAGAAAGGGTTGTTAGGCACTGGAACAGGCTCCCCAGGGAGGTGGTTGAGTCACCATCCCTGAATGTGTTCAAAATTCGTCTGGATGTGGTGCTTGGGGACAGGTTTAGCAGTGGGTCATCAGAAATAGGGTAATAGGGTTAGGATAAGGTTGGACTCGATCATCTTAAAGGTCTTTTCCCACTTGAACAATTCTATGATTCTAAGACAGGGTTTTTTTTGTTCAAATGCAACTGGAACTTGCCAACTTAAATATGTAGCTTTGCTTGTATTTTTGCAACTTAGGTTTCATAAACTTTTTAATCATAAGGTAATTCCTTTTGGACACATGACCTGAAAGTATAATTTTTCAGAAGAAAAATACTCCAATTCTTTGTTCAACATTATTTCAATTCCAAGCTCTACACTATTTCTGCACTGTTTAAAGTCTAATGTAGCAGAGCCAAGACTATATGAATTTCAGCTTGGAGAGTAATAACATGGTATTTGGTTCTTTTGCTCCCCTACCAAAGATAAAGGCTACAGGATGATGCTATCAAATGAGTAGATTTACTGAAAATAAACGTAGAATTCAGTTTTCATAGCTTGCAACCCATCAAGAACAGAAATAGAGCTACCATTGAATAATTCTATAGTGTTACCACAATATACAATCTCTCAAGGACAGTTTCAATTACAAGTTTTTAAATCAGAACAAGTCTAAAGAATAAACTTTCACTTTTATCAGAAACACAAATATAAAAGACATGTGACCAAACAAAACATAAGAGACTAAAACAAAACAGACTCCACATGGACTATCCCCTACACAGGGGAGGCTTTAACAGAAGCCTTTCCTCCTGTTACTGTGTGTTAATTTCCTAAGTGCCTCCCTCCTAATCCCATTCCACCACAGGAAATTAATTTTTATATACATACACATATGTATGTATATACAGCTGTACACAAACGCAAAGATTTGCAGCTTCTCAAATTAGATACTAACTCAGCCAAGTCAGTCATGACTAAGAAGGAAACTACTATTTATCCTGACCCCAGTGCATAAATAACAACATCAATTTCATACACTTTTCAAATACTTTAATATATAAGGTGCTTCCTAGAAAAGGGTTCAGTTATAGCTACCTAAGAAACAGAGAAGGCCAAAATTTGACATGTTTAGTAAGTAGTCACACATGAAGTAAATCAATAAATCACAGCCACCACTGCTACAAACATACAGTGCAAGGAATTTCAAGTCTGTAGACTGCAGCTACATGCATATTAAAGTGCAATTAAAATTACATCATTCAATACTCAAACCTCTTTCCATAGTTTCATTTTATAATATAACTCACCCCCTTTTAGCTATAGAAATACAGTACATCTGAGCAGACAGCAATAAATGTCCTCTAACAAATACTAACAACCTTCCCCTATTTATGGGGAAGCCAAGCTAGCAAAGAGAAGGACTACCATACTATTTTCTACTAAATTACTCAAAATTGGATTCAATTGAGTTTTTACAATCTGGTCTACCAGAGCAATGTAGTAGTTAATTACAATGCAAACTTTCTGTTCTACATAATTGAAAAGAAAAAAATTATTCCATGCTCTAAAACAGGATATACATATTACTTTGTAAGACTTGTTGAAATGGTGACATACAGAACACTAGGAAAAGGTACTGGAAGACATCAAGGGGATAATTTTAAGACCCTGTTTATACTGCAACAGCCAGATTTGAAAGTCTCTGCCAACTTTGCCAATCATATAATAAGGAAGAAGGCCGAGACTTCCCAATCAAAATGTAGCATTGCTGTTAGGATCTTGGTAGGGATACAAGCATAGCATGACAAATTAAAAGCCTTGGACTCGGAATATTAGTATCAAGACTACAGTTTCACAACCATTTCTGTGGTAGCAGTAGTTTTAGACATGGCCACCCTTCTGCCCAAGCCAGATGTGTTTCCACTCCCATGTTCCCTCTCGTTGTGGCAAGATGCTTGTGAACTAAGTCAACAGTGCCAGTGCACTTATCTGTTACTGGTACTGGAGTGGAGACAAGTGACCTGGGTCAGAGTAGTAATCTGGGGATGTCAATTGTCATGACACTGTTGGTTGAATATATTGCTATTTACTATATTGCTTGACTTACTGGACTACACCTAAACAACACAGGAAAGATCGACACAAACACCCACTCAAGCACAGTGAAAACACAAAATTGCTATTGAAATGCATTTGCAGCAACATTAATTCCTGAAGATCAGCAAACCAAACTAGAGAACACTGGCAAATTTTCTTAACTGACAAAAAAATGCCTCTTACAACTACTCTAGAGAGGGATATCAAATGAAACAAATCAAATGGGAAAACCACAGGTTCACAGAAGCAACTCAGTAAACTTGTTCCTTCAGAGGCAAGAACAGAATGACCCATGACTGCTACAACTGTTCTGCAAATTTTCTATCACTTCAGTATGTCTTTTCTTAGCTATCCACAGCCTGTTTTACTAAAATGCCACTTGTTCTTTGCTCAAATCTCCTTTTCAATATCAAGATCAAAAAAGAGACTGTCAAGATTTCAAGTTATCTGCATTCACTGATCACAGCTTAATCATAAGGAAGAAGTGTCTTGACTAGTTTTATTACTATTGTTGAAATATTTTTATCTTCAAATCTTAAGCATTCTATGAGCAAAAAAAGAATTTTCAAATAAAAAATAGTAGAAAAGTAGATATAAAGTACTTAGTCTTTATAACACAGTAACTGACTACTGTAACTTCTAAAAAACATTTATGCAAACCAAGAGGCACAATATTTCTTGGCAACACTATGGAATAAACAAGTAACTACTAATTAGCAGTTTTGATGTCACAACTGTAAAGCCTCTGCAACTTATCAGTTGATATCAAATTAGAGACTCTAGTCAGATTCTGCCAAATACTTGTTAGTCTGCTCACATGTCAGTGAACACAAGACACTAGTAAGCTGACAATAAAAACATGGCTGTATTAATTTTCACATACCTCCTTTCTAGCAGCAACTACAGGTCACTGACCATAAAAGAATTAAAGAACTTAAAATAGAGAGTCAGGCAACTCCAAAGGGCATATTCAAACAAAAACTACCTCAGGTAAACTAGACTAGAAAGTCTAGGTTCAGCTAATGGATGACAGAAAATATTTAGAAGTCCTTTATCTATTAGCGATTTTATTCCCTGTCTCCAATGTATTCTAATCTGAAAAGATCAGATTGTGTTACAAATTCCTCCAAATATAGTAGGAACATCAGTTTCATTGATACAATAAAATTTGCTCATGTTTTAAATGAGCAAGCTTAAGGTTCATATCAGAACAGAAGTTGTCAGCTCAACCTTTGTAGCCTCATACTTTGTTTATTTAATTTTCTGTATCAATTATTAAACAATAAAAAGTCTAAATACTTGACTAAGTATAACTGCATCTTATATCATACCATCATTTTATAAACAACCTAGAAAAAGGACTGGCTGTATGTAGCCATGCTTTTTACAGACAATTTTTTTTGAACTCAGCTCCAATCAAGAAAGAAAATCCACAAATTAGGAACTTAGCAATACATTAATCTGTCAAACTAATGTTTTAATTAGCAGTTGTATAAAGCAAAGACATATTATTAGAAGTCTCCATGGAAGAATACACCATTGCCATGTGTTTTACACATTAGCTTAACATGTAACTGGTGACTACTGAATGTTATTGAGTTGAATTGCCTGTATCACCAAAACTTTTTTTTTAAAGCTTTTAACTAAAGACTTCTGTGAGGAGGGAACAACAAAAAAACCACCACAACAACAAAACAACCCCCCAACCTATTTTCAAACCACATATCCAACACATACACATTCACTGACAGCCACTGCTCTAAATTGAAATCAAAGTTGTCACTGCTATACTTAGAAATCTAACACTTATAAGTGGAATAATAGGTTTTCTCAAGTACTAGTAGAGAGGAAATACACCTGCACTGACAGCTATGAGGAGATGGAAAAAACAAACCAAAACAATCATAAACCTCCCAGTAACGAATCACATTTAACTCCAGAGAAAAATACTTCAACACAGTGACACATGTTAGAAGACAGATATGTAGTTATTAGGGGTACACAGAATAATGGAAGAAATGTAACATACAAGCTTTTAACACTCACCATCTGAATTGGTTTTTTGTGAAGATCTCTTTCAGTCACCAACTTTTCTTGGTCAGTGACATAAAGGCCTTTTTGTGCCAGGGCTTGTATAACAGCATCATGACCTAGAAGTGGTTTTGCAGCATCACTCTTGAGAATAAGGCTCCCAGCACGACAGTAGAGCTCTGCAGACAGCAGCAAGTTAACAACAGGTGGTTTAATGTGCTCCTGGTCATACTGGTCTGTGTAAAAAGGTTCTCGTACTTCTTCTGGAACATTTTCTACAAAGCCAAAAAAAAGCATTAGTCAGTAACAGAAAGTATAGATATGATAACAGGGTTTTTTTACATGTATGAACTCAAAATTATGCTAAAGAAAGCATACCCTAATGAAGGCCAGAGTCTTTACCAGTCATCATGATACTGGGGAAAACTGCATAGAAAAGGTAACACTTGAACTACACATAGAAACTTAAAAAAAATTTCAAGGAGAGTTCCACACTGCAAAAGCCACACCAGAAGGCCAACCTGTGGTTTACAGCATCATCACTTTAAAATTTCTTGGCTTCTCCAAATACATGCCCAAACATTTTTATTTCCTTTAGCACAACATTACATAGGTCAAATATCTAAAGGCAGAACAACACCTGTTTAAACACCAAAAAAAACCCAACACGAGAATGGAACATTGTGTTTTAGCATAGATTTTTTCAAGATGAACAGGGAAACATTCACTCATCTGCCTTCTAGGTTTCATATAAGAGAAATTTGATTACTATACTACATATTTCATGTATGTATGCATCACAGAATGATGACAATTCAGCAGTTAAGTATAAATACATGGTTCATTTACTTGAATTAAAAGAATGAAAAAACAATGGTGGCGGAATCAATTTCCTTCTGACAAAATACTGAAGAGACAAGGTTTGAAGCAGAGGGTGGAGTAAACAGCCTAATGCGGGTGGAGCAGGAGAGAGAAAAAAACAGAACATGCCATCAAAAGATAATGAGAGATTATCTTCTTCCTCACATATACTGTATTGCAGCTCATGCACTTCCATTATGAGCTTTGGAAGAAGGGCTAGATGCCTTCTAGCTGTTAAAGGAAAAGATACGCACTACAGAGAGCAAAAAGGGAAAGAAATACTAACACATACTTTCTTAAATATCATAAGGATGGCAAAAATGGGTAAGATAAGGCTTCTTATTTGCCAGTTCAGAATATCACGGAGAAGAGATGTATAGTCTAAAATTTGCTTAAACCAGGAGCCTAAACTTGGATAGAAAGCTGACAGCTCTGCTTTAGAATACAGAGCAAAATACACTGTGTGCAAAACTATTCTGCCCTTTAAAATACAAACCTAATGCCTAATAGCATTACTTTTTTACAAGATAATAACAAAACTACTTAATGATATCAGGCAATGATATTACAATCTTCTCTTGCCACTTCCCAGCCCTACTTACTCTATAGGACCTACAACCATCAAACACTATAAAGAGCTCTTACAATTAAGGAACTCTGTGAGCTGCTAGGTACCTGCTTTCCCTAGGGATTATGTTCATTTATTTCAATTCTTCCTGTCCTCTCTTTTTCCTGTTTGTCCATACATTGCATATTTAAATATTAGCTCATTATGTCTCAAGTCCCTCATGATCCACCTCGGTACCAGTAGCTCACTCCTCATGATTTTATCCTCTATAATTCCAAATACCAACTCTTAAAGCATCTTCCTGCTATTTCCTCAAGCTAGAGAGCACTAGAAAACTTTTTTTTTTAAATACCTCATAATTCACAGGCAGCAGATTTTGCCTTTTATGAAAGCAAAGCACATAGACTGTTTGAATCGCATGGGAAGTTAGATGGGGGCAAGGGGCAACAGGGAGGAAGAGATAAAGCAAGTTGTAATTTCTTTGACAGCCTAAGAAAGCCTCATTCCCATTTGAAAAAACACCTCGATGCAGGAGCAGTTAGCTATGCATAAACTGAAGTCACATACTCCAGGTTTTAGATTCACTGAAGACAACGACAAATTTGAGCCTGAAGAGAAATCCAAAGACAGGAAATAACAAACTGTTAATGAGTAAATTTCTGATCTTATGTATCACTGAAAAAGACACTAAAGTGACAAGATAAGATGCAATAAATGCATTTATCATTAAAGATAATATCCACTACTGGGGTTTAGTAATAATAAACCTAAACACGCTGAAAACATTAAAGTAATCAAGATTATAACTATCGAAGGCAAATAAAATTATTTATAAAGGATATTTCTGCTTCTGAAAAATACAGTAAAAGGAACTTCACGGGTGTTCACAAAAATAAATCTGGAATAGAAACTTATTGCTGTTCATAAAAATAAACCCAGAAATTCAATAGAAAAATAGAATGCAGAAAGAAGGAGCAAGGAAGAAAAACTGTGACTACAGGCATATTCTGAATTTATAAAAACAAAACATATGAAAGCATACAAATCAGGAACCCCTGCTGCAACAAGATCAGAAGTCTTCACAATAATTCCTGTCAGAGTTCCCTTCACACAGGAACACATGCACTTTTCCACATTTATAACATGTATCAAACTGTGTGATATCAGGAGTCTCGCACATGAAATATAAATGAGACCAAGGGAACTGGGTGCATTGCTGCTTGGAGAGGTGGTGGGAGCATTTAGCCATGCTCCTACAGTGCCCAAGGTTTCAGAAACATGGAGTTGAATTGTGCAGTGAAGTGACAAAAGACAGTAGTAACAAACTGTCCCAAGGGAAATTTCAACTGGATATAAGTAGAAAAAAATCATACACAGCAAGAACAACTGAGCACAGGCACAGGTTGCCTTGGGAACCAACTATGAAACCACCATCCGCAATGACTTTTTAAAGCTTGAGTGGACAAGGCTCTGAGAAACCTCTTCGAAGTTTGAAGCCATCTCTTCTAGGAGCAGGAGATTAAATGTGATGATCTCTAGAGACTGCTTTCACACTATTTTTTCCTTAAAGTTGTCAACGCAACCACTGGTTCCAATTTTGGAAATATCTTCTTGGTATAGGTTTTAAAAAAAGTTTGACTTTCTGAATTTTGTAAATATCTAGCTATGAGGAGAATAAATGAAGCTATGTACAAGTTCAACGGACAGGGAAAAGAACACAAAGGAAATACTATATATCCCAAAACAATAACCTAAGTTTAAGAATAAGGCTAACTTTGAAACAACACATCTTCAGGTAATTTTTTCGATAAATTATAATGGACTCAAAAGTCCTGCAGATTCTCTCTTCAGAGAAAAAAATAAACTAAACTACTTATTCCAAGCTTTAAAGCAAACAAGGGGTTATTACTTCTCCCCATCATAGGACAGAATTGTAACTTAATTTTCCATTTAAGCAGACCATTTTAAAGAAAAGGAAAAACACTATCTAAAAACAATTCATGGCTACAAGCCCTGAATTTACCTTTAAAAGTTGTGTTACAAGCAACAGTCTCTGCACAGGTAAGTGTGAATTACTCCTTGGAGTATAGCACCGATTCCTCATTGGAAAAAATTACTTGTATTACTGTGAAAAGGCTACATTCTCTTTAAAAACAAACTTTTTCTGTAAAGTTTCCAGCCTTCCATACAGATGAATATAATACTTTGAGTTATATACTATTGAGCTTTTCAAGTTTATGAGTGAACAATTCCAGATTTATTAATGTTTGTATTAAGGAAGTCCAAAAGCTTAGAAGTCTCTGTCAAATAAATCTCATTTTTTTTATTCCTGAAGGATAATATAAATAAGTTAAAATATTTCACCATGGGTGTTCTAATTAAATACACATCATTCCTGGGAGCCACAAGGCCACTTTAAGCCTCAGTCTAGTAAACTTCCATCTTTACAAGTTATGGATGTCAAAGACATGAAGAAAAAAACTCAATGGTAGAAACCCAAAATTTAATGCAGAATTATTTCATGAAAATTCTGACTAATACCTTTAACAACTTCCTAGGGCAAACCAGTAGATCAATTCATGCCAGATCTTAATGGACCTAATTACTTGGCAGTAATATATCAGCTAAGAGATGAGAAACACATACCATTTCAGAATATCATTAGTCCAATCAACTGATTTTAGTAGGACTGATCAAAGTACTGATTTGTCAGCAACTATTTTAGAGAGGTACTGGAAAGGAATTCATTAAAAAATGACCTCCCAAGAAACTAAAATATTTGCTTTTATACTCCAAACTCTTGTGCAAGTTTTTGCTAGCTGCCATACCGAGTAAAAGTAAAGAAATCGCATCTGCTAGGAAAAGATTGATAGATGTTCTGGCCTGCAACACCCAACATAACAGATGAGAGTATTTAGTTAAAACTTGTTTCTGTCAGATACACAATGTTCATTTCCTCTCTTCATGATTCTACTAGCAACATCTGCTAACAGCAGTAAGTAGCTACATATGAATTCTAATCATCAAGAGAACGGTATTTTTAAGTTTCTGGATAATGTTTAGTTGCAGATGATGCCATTTGTAATCTAGTGCTTCAGTCACATATAAAGGATATCCTTAATGTTTATAAGGTGGATGGACTATTTTATTTTGACTGCAGAAACCACAACAATGTTTAGGACAACCGCTCAGAGGTGCAGCATTTATTTAGCTTTTAGTTTATTCCTGTCAAAAAAACCTCTCCCTAAACCAGTGAAATTTATTACAATAGCAAGGTATGTTATCTAGATAGCAGAGTGGCAACAGATTTAACTCTACTTTAAAATTGTTCCCATAGTTTTCTGAGAATCATACATATCAGAGATAGTCTTAACTTAGTAACTGAAAATTGGATACAAAGCTGTCCAAAAAACAATTTGCCTATCAAATGGGAAGAATGTGTACTTCAAGGTTCAAGAATTAGTATTTTCATTTATACTAGCTGTGGTTCTAGAGAAGAAATTCCAAGCTACAAAGTATAAAAGTATTTTGGAGGACAAAATTCTAATTCAAGATGATTTTAATAAGTGGAAGTGGTTTGAAATAGGATGCAGTTATATAAGCATAGCTGCAAATCAGGAACATAGAACCATACAATTACAAGATGGGAACAACTGAGTAGGCAGCAGCTCTGCAGAAAAGATATGGAGCTACAGTGAATCACAGACTGAATGAGTCAACAATTCTAGGCTGATGCAAAAATGACAAACATCATATTCTACTGAACAAATACGAGTATTATAGGTTAGAAAGATGAAGTAATTTTTCAATTTTACCCTGTATTGGGGTAAGGGTTTAGCTGGACTATTAGATCAAGATTTAAGTACAGAGTTCATGCAAAACTGATCACAGAAAAAGATACAGGAAAAAATCCAAAACATTAAACCCCAAAACAGAGTCCACAAACACCAGAGTTACGAAAATGAAGTTGAAAAAAGTCTGGTTTGTCTAAACAGCAGAACATATGAGACATTGTTTCTATTATGTGGAAGGTGTTATCAAGAAACAAGGTGCCCACGGTTCTCATGTTTACTAGGAACAACCCAAGGAAAGTGTTTACAATGTAGCAAAATCCACCAAGATTATTATGCTGTTCCAACCTCTAGACATAAATACAGATTCAAATCCACTAGCAGACATACTGTGCAATCTCTATAATTACAGATTTTCAAAAAACAGACTAAACAAACATCTGTCAGGAGCAATGTATATTTAACTCAGCCTGTCTTTAGGACAGCAGATGGGTAACAAACTTTCCAGCCACACTTTCTAGGACTACAGTGAGAAGGCAAATCGTCAAAATAATAACATACACTTGTGTTGTTTCAGAAATCTAAAGACAAAGGATACAATATCAAGACCTTTTAAAAGTTACTCTTATGAAGAAGGTCGTGTTATATTTTTAAGTTGAAGCATATAATAACAATACAGCTCAATGACTTCTTTGACAAGCTGTTTTTCTACAGTGAAACACGTAACTCCCAGCATTGGGAGTTAATAATGAAATTTCATGTTTGCAGACTTGACTTCTAAGGTCAAACATTCCCACTTTCATACTTCACACTTGTTAATTTTTTCCCCTTTCAGTTACTGTAGCTTGTATCACTTAAGTAATTTTATTATTACAAAACCTGAGCTGTCCTAGCACCGATATGTTTCCCTGCAGCAAAATATCAAGGCACAAAATCAAAAGCTCCTTCAACAGTTAAATATAAATACTGTCTTCAATAAGTATTTTTTAAAAAATTATCCTCATAAGATGCTTTCAATATAACTGATAGTATACTTTTCCTCTCATAAGACTCCTTACTAGTAAGACAACTTACTTTGACTTGCCTGTGTTGTGGGCCAGACTCTACTCTTGCTCCTTCACTGAGTACAATGGGAAAATACAATTGGTCTCTCAGTTTTTGGATGCAGATATCAATCATCAAACACCAAAAGCCAGTACTAAATGTTAACAAACAAGACCTATTTCAAAGTCTTTTTTCAAGTCTCTCCTTTCTCTTCACAGCACCTACCCAAGCTGTATCCACAATTTTGTTTGTACTAAAATATGCTTTTAAGATTGTAAAATATTTTCACTGAAAGATGTACCCATTTGATAGATAAAGATTTATATTTCTTCAATGGATACATGATTGCAACAACTTACGCTCTTCTTTAATCAAAATGAATGGCATTAATTTATTTCAGAGAGGGTGGGGAAAAAAAATCCTTCCCTTCCCCTGTCTACTTAAGGAATTACAACATTTCAGGGATAAAAAAAGAAATAAAATGCAGCACCCACAAACAAACTAATAATCCTTCGTAATTCCTTTGTACAAATGCACACAGCAATAGCTAGAAGACACAACTGAGGTCATGATACACTCCAAAGAACTGAAGTTATTTAACAAACCCAAGCTTGCTTCCTTCCTGGAAAAGGTGAAGGTCAGTTCTCCTCCTTCATTTCAAGTATAAAGGAAGTGTCTGTATTGCAGACATGCAAGTCCTGTGTACTGTTTTTCCCTACTTCAGCCACAAACTCTTTGAGGCTACTAGTGATACTAACCTAGTGGAAGAACTGAGAGATCAGAAACACTACTACTGTGTACAATTACCTCTCTTCCTACTATTACATTATGCCAGTATTTGAAGGGCAGATGGAGCTATTAACTCCTCTAACCATGTTTGCTTCATGCATCTCAGAACTACCCCAATAATGAAAAAAAAAAAAAGAGTAAAGGAGATTGGTTTGGATCACCCTTCAGAGAAAAGTAGTAGAAAAGTATCCTAGAAGTTGCTTACACAACAATAGAAACTCAACCAACATAAATCAAGACATTTCAACCACAGACCAAGTATTTGTGAAACACCAGTAGAAAAGGCTTTCAGGTCAGAATGCTGGGTTATGTAACTGCACAAGCACTGTACACCTAGAATCCCATAAGTAGAACCTATAGAACCAAGCTACCTAAAAATACAATGATCTTTTAAAATGTTGAATCAAGTACTTCCAAGAATTTTCACTACTACTATTCTACCTCTCATGTCTGCATAGCTAACAAAGCCATGTATAAAAATATTATATACTTGCCCAGATTTCTAACAGCAAAGCAAGCAGTTTATTGACAAATCTTTATATGGAACAAGTCTTTTGGTTTTTTTTTCTTTCTAAAGTGATAAACATGCACTTTATTTCAGTAGCTACTAACCTTACTGAAATTTCAGCAGGTTCAAACACTTTGAAAGTAGCTTAGGTACACCCTTAAACCTGTTCAAATACCTAACAACACTCAGGCCCTAAATTAAAAAGGTGCTAAATTCCAGAAGAAGGAACCTTTTCCTGTTGTTCTAGGAATAGGGGTAAAAATATTGACCCCCTAGAACAGGGGTAAACAAACTGACCATTAATAATATCTCTCATCTTTCAAAGAAAAATCCTGCTTTTATTCAACAGAAAATTAAAATAATACAGCTATATTAAAAAAAAAGAAAAAAGAAACCAAACAAACCAGCCTGATAAATTTTCAAAATGCTTCCCTCAGAAGACCTCTGTAAACCTGGTATTCCTCAAGACCCAACAATATTTCAGGCAGAGAGTAATAGGTCTGGTATTCCTCAAGGCCCAGGTTTTCAAAGACAGCACAGTAATGCCTTTCAGAGACATTACAATCAATTCCATTTACGTTTACAGGCAAGGAGAGCCTCCAGTATTGTGCAGGCCAAAGCCTGGCATTAAACGCTCTTTATCCTGAAACCCTTCTTACTGCTTAACCACTCAAATGGCCACAGGCTATTGTCACACATGTCAAAACTAGCAGTGCACATCCATTTCCATTGCTAGACCCCAATTCAGCTCTTAAACAACATTAGGAAAATTTATGAGGCAATAAACAAATGTGGATTGCTGTTGTTTTTTCACATTCTAGAAGTGTGACCCGATAAATAAATAAAATACGATTTACAGAGTTCAGCTCCTCAAATAAAATTATATTAGCTCCAATACACAAAATTTACTCACTAATGGAAACTGTGGTACTACTACAAAAAGGTTACAGGTAATGAAAGAAAGACAAAAGAAAACAAAAAAAAAACCGTAAGTTGTAAGAGAACCTAAAGATGAGGGAACAGACCAAAATATTTTCCTACGCACCTCCTACCCCCCCCCTTCCCAGCTCCTCAGGAAAGGGCTCGCACGTCCTCAGGAGCGAAGCAACCAAGCAGGAACCAGCATCAAAGAAATGGATGAAGAAGACGCCACCTACCTGTCCCAAAGGCTTTGGCCACCAGCCAGGCAAGATTACAGGCGATTTTTGCCCGGGAGAAATCATAATGGTCAAAGGGTTTGATGGCAGGGACAATGAAAGTCTTCTTCATCTCCTTGGCGTCTGCAGCATCCCCCATCTTCTCACAGGACCCCTGGCAATTCGGAACTTACATGGTTCTTCCTCCTCCCGCGGCCGGGAGAGACGTCTGTAAATACGCCGGCAGCAGCTGAGGGCAGCGCTGAACCCAGCTGTCCGTAAAGGGATAACGCCGCCTCCCGCCTTCCTCTGCACAGGAATGTGGCAGAGCCCGAGTGTCCTCTCCTTCTTCCTCCTCGCTCTTTGTCTCAATTCACTCACGCCGCCACCCCCCACCCTCCGAAAAACGGCCCCCGGCGGTCCTGGCACCCCCTTCCTCGGGGAGACCCTCTGGCCAGGGCTGGGCGCCCCAGCCCGCCTCGGCCGCCAGCCCTCCGGCCCAGGTCGGGAGCCGCCGGCAAGGCCGCCGCAGCGGCCGGGACGCGGCCCTTCCCGGCCCCAGCGAATGCTCGGAGATGTCAAAACGCCGGGACCGGCCTTAAAACTCCGCGCAGCCCGTCGCGTCGCGCCGCCTCGCCTCACCGGCGGCCTGTAGCGGGTCGGGAGCGCTGCCAGCTACCCCACCACTGCCCCGCGCCCGGGCGCTGTCCCAGCCGCCCCGCAGCAAGGCGACGCGCTCCCGGCTCCCCTCAGCAGCTGCCGCTGCGGTTTTCCACCCGCGGCTGCCGCACTGGATGGGCGAAACGCGGCTGCGCATGCGCCCAGGCTCCGGCTGCCACCGCCTCCCCGCCCGGGCGGGGCGGGGCTGGTGGGCCTCCCTCCGCCGCCCGGTGGTCACGTGGCAGCCCCGTCGCCAGAGGTGGGGTTCTTGGCGCTGGGCCGGGTCCTCGCCTCAGGCCGGTCGGCCGACGGGAGCCTGGCCTCGGGTGGGGGAGCTGGGGGAGTTCGGGCAGGCTCAGCCCAGCCTTAACCCAGTGACAGCGGGAGAGAGGGGCGGAGTGTTTCCCCTCCGGTAAGGGGGCGCCTGGCGGTGCCTGGCCGTGGGGAGAAGGGTGGTGTCTGTCCCTCGGCCGCGGGGTCCTCCCGCTGCCGCCCTTTTCCGCAGCGGTGCCGGGCGGGCTTTCCTGCGCGCAGCCGTTGGCTTTTTGCGGCGTCATGTGGGGATCAACCCCAGCGCTGGGGCTATAACGTGCCTGGCGTTTACGTGGGGTTTGGGGAGCCGGCGGCCGCTTCGCGGCGGCCACACTGACTGGAGCAGGGAGCGCTGCTGAGAAGGCGGGCTTCTCTCTCTCGAGTGTGTTTGTCCCTCCTAATTTAAATTGTGTCTATATATAGCTTCTCGAATACTCGGGTAGAAGAATGACAGAGCCTTAAAATGGTTCGGGGCCTGTTCACGTAATAACTATAATAGCAGGTAGTAGTAACAATTTGACCTAGAGGCCATCTGCTGTCTCGCTCACAAGTACCTGGGCTGGATAAAATCGCTTTAACAGTGGCCTGTATGTAAGGTATTAGGCACGGTAGGAACTAGTAACTAGGTGATGAATGGCTTGCATTAAATCAGAATTGGATGAGTTAGCTTTGAAGTGCGGGTCTGAAGGTGTGGTCGTGCTGGGGACCAGCCGCCCTGCCTGCCCTTTGCACGGGCGCTGTGTAAGTGGGTGACCAGCAGCACCAAGGGGTACTAAGTTTGTGCTTTTTGGCAACAAATACTTACTAGATTGGTTAATGTAGAAATGCGCCCTCCTTCTGTGCCAGCCTGGGTGCTCTATCAGCTGTATGGTGAGCCAGTTCAAGAAGCTGATCTGGCAAAAAATAATGGTTTATTTTTGTAGTTAGCTTTTAATCTGTCAGAGGTTTCTAAGGTCACTAAAGGACTACTCTTGACTTCGAGTAATTATTAGCAAACTTTTTTTTTTTTTTTCTTTTGTGGTAATTTATTGAGCGTCTTCCCAAACTCTCCACTGAGTCTGGTAAAGAATATTTAGGTACAGTCTTAGCATGACACTGTAAGGTTTCAAATAATATCCAAACTGCTACTTTATTGTGTTTGAAGTGGACTGTGAATTGATCTGGGCAGAGATCTTCCATTGTTATATGGCTCTGTATGCTTCTAGCCCTTCATGTGCACATTAATACAAATATAATATGAGACCTTAGTGTACTTTACAGTTTTACAGACATGAATCTATAGTTACTAGTAATGAGTAAATGAAAGGGTTGTGGAGGTCACTGGAAGAAATTATTACTGTTTCCCCACATGCTGTCTGGGATTGGATTCCCAAACTGTCATGCATGCCACTCATAAGTGGTACATAGCTAGCTACAAAACCAGGAGCTGCTGTTGGTGGTATTCAGCACCAGGGAGGGGAGGAGGAAAGTTCAGAAGTTCTTCCTTTAGGACAATTTTGACTTAAGCTCCTGATCCTTTACATCAGAAATAGGAATAATAGTACCAAATTAACACACAGGTGAGACTTGGGAACCGCCTCTGTATTCAGGAAGAGTGTAATTCTCCTGTATATATTTAACAACAAACACCTGGAATTCATAAGCTTTAAAACATTAAATTATTTGAGCTATGGAAATGTAGAGAGATCCAGATCCCAGCTCATTTTTGTATGGCTAAGAAGATACCTAAAAATTAGAGCAGCCTGCAGGAAAACGTGTTTAGGAAAACTAAGGCCATTTTTTAGCTATGATGGATATAGGATCCAGTTTGAGATGTCAAAAGATTAAAAACTAATCCCTATAAAATAATATGAAACTTCTAGAAACACCTTTTTTACAGAAATGTGGCATAATCCAAATAAGGAGTCATCAGTTAAATTTAATTTTCTCCTGTAAAACATCATATTTATGTATGTACTGTATTATACAACTGAGACTTGTGACGCTTACCTGAAGACAATAAAAGTGTGGTCTGAACTTCCAAAGTTCTTGCAATCATGAGTTCCTTCTTTCTTAAAACAATAGTAACTTTTTTTAAACTTTTTTTTAGAGACTGCATCTCAAAAATAGCAATAGATACAATTATGGACAGGTACATACATGAACATTGTTACTGGTATAATTTCAGATGCAGAACGTTTTGTGGGTGTGGCTTTTGTGTCAGTGAAACCTGGTCAGAATCATAGAACAAAATCTGAAAAAGCTGTGTTGTGACAGCAATCAAAGTGTTTTTTAATTTGCTCAGTGGTCTGAGAAGTGAATGCACGAACATAAAATCTGTGTAAGTGAGAGTTATCCCATTCTTCTCTGCTCCTGTTTATTAATCTTAAGATATTTTAAATAGTAATAATCTTTTCTGTACACAATCTTTCTGCTGCAAAGTATTTTATACTTAAAAGTTCATTAAAGTATTAAGGATTATAACAAGCAGCTCACAGATTTATTTTTTTTTTAACTTCCTTCTTCATTCCATTGCCCACCCTCCATCTACCTCAAATTAGAAACCCACTTGACCAGTTTTATGCTGTAATTACATCATAGGCCTGATTCTTCAATGTCATGTGTCTAGCCATTTACACAGTGGGTGTACCAAGCCTGTAGTCAGTGTCAGGCAACAGGAACAATTATGACCATGAAGCTATGAATAATGGTGTGGTGACAGTTGTTGCTAATAGTCTGAACCTTGGGAGGTGGTGGAATGAGCCTTGACTACCAATTTTATGTATCTGTTTTTTTCAATTGGTTTAATATTTACTTGGCTTCTGAAGAGGCTATCTATGTATGGAGTAGATGCTCTTAGACTGAGTTCAGGCTGGCGCTAGGTTAGGGAGAGTGTTCATGTGTAATTTCTTCCTTCACAATACTTGATGATAAAGGTAAAGTAAAATATTTTAAATTAACAATAGCAAGCTCAGTGCTAGTGAACAGACATCAAGCTTCCTACAAAGGGTAGTAAAACCATTCCCATTTCAGATTAGCTGGTTGTGGAAACCCACAAAGAGTGGTTCACAGCAACTATCTTGCCATTTAATGCTTCAGTCTTGATGTCAGAAAAAGGCAAGGAATAACACCATGGGGATATTAGCTTTAATTGCTGCTATCTAATTTGCCTATTTAAGATGATTCCACATGTTTGCCTTAGCTTAAAGGATATCAGTCATGGTAGAAATGGTCATGGTTGAGGGGAGGGGTGTGCCCTGTGGCCTGTAACCTCTGGCAAAGAGGCAGCATGCACAACTTGATGTGGTCCTGTCAGACTGTCAACATATGAACCAAGAACCAGTCGTGTCCTG
Organism: Hemiprocne comata; assembly: GCA_020745705.1. Taxonomy (NCBI): domain Eukaryota; kingdom Metazoa; phylum Chordata; class Aves; order Apodiformes; family Apodidae; genus Hemiprocne; species Hemiprocne comata. The sequence continues at coordinate 10,697,797 of CM036593.1, read as the reverse complement.
GTGTGATCCTTAAGAAACATGCTTGGTGATGTCAGCAGGTTTTGTGTTGGGTGATAAATGATTCTGTAAGGTTATTACAGCCTAAAGATTACTTGTTAAATGGAATTACTGATATTCCAGCCTCTTAAACTTACAGTATTTTATTAAATTTACTTATTTATAAGTAATGGTAAAACCAATAAAACTGTAAGAGTTAAGAAATTATATCTGTAAATAGGTATTATCAAGTGGGTGATTGAATTATTAAATTTCTTTGGTGTTATTACTGAAATGCATATATGTAGTTTCTGCAAGCTAGGTGTTTTCTCAGAGTATGATTTTGGAGGGAGTATGTTCTTCCTGTTTCAGGATGATACAAAAGTACAAGAAGAGTTACATAATTACTGTCTTTCAAATTCTTCTATTAATCTGTAATCACAAAGTGCTGAGGCATTTAAAAGGGAAGAAAACAATTTGCCAACTTTAAAGATTCTAGTAGAATCATGAGTCGAAGGGAAAATAAAGATTTGTATGTCATTTTACTTGGATTCTCTGTGATTTTTGATACTGTTAAAAATTAAAAAAGGAAAAAAGTGGAGTAATAGCTACATTGGCTCATTTACTACCAACATCTGCACAACTGGAAAGCTGCCCAATGAGAAACAAGTGTGGTACGTAACAGTCACATGTCTTAATACTTGGGTGCTACAGGTTTCATTTCCTGAACTTGGCTTTGACCTAATGTAGGTCCATGAAGGGGGGGAAAAAAAAAAATCTACATCTTGACCCCCCTTGCCCATCTCCTGGAATTGTACTTGTGTTAGGGGTTTTAGGTGATTTCTCTTCCCAAGTGTGCTGTGCAAGGCTCCCTAATTCCAGTGCATTCTTCTTGACGTTCAACTGTTGCCAGGTTGTCCATTAGTGAATACATTGCCATAACTGACATTTTTTATTATAAACTTTAAAACGTGTGGAATAGATCCTACCCTCTTTCATTAAGTGAAATCTGTGTACTGCATATTTTATGACAACCCAGTGCCCAACGTGTCTTCTAAGGAAAATCCTATGCATGATTTTATTAATATAAATGCTAGAGCTAGCTTAGCTGCACTGTAAAAGAAATCTGTGTTGGGAAATTTACATTCAGAAAAACACTCTGTACAAAAATAAAATGCAGTATTATTACCATTATGGTAGCTGTTAGATAATGCTTTATTTGCGCTCCAGTTCAGAGGAAAATGGGAATGACTAGTTTTCAAATTGTGCATTCAGGTACAAGAAGTTTAAATGAGTTAGCAGTACTTTGTCACTAAGTCTGAATCAGAGTGAATACTAAATTGTGCACTTTTTGCTGTTGAACTGTACCCCATTCAAGTGACTGGCTGTTTTTTTTTCTTTCTGCTTCTACATGTGAAGAAAGATCTGAACGTTCATAAAAGCTCATTTGTTTTGAGCACGCACATGATTTATTAGCGGGCCATGAATAGACTTCAGTTTCCCATCTTTTGGCCCTGCTTTCAGCTTCCACTGAAGCCCATGTGTGTCTGAATGAGAACAGCAGTAAATAGGAGAGAAAGCTCTGTTAGAACAGTAAAATTCTGGTGTCTAGAACTATTTTTTGGAAGGAGTGGTTGTGAAGATGAATGGGGAGAGGAAAGAAAGGGAATAGCATAGGGAACTACCTGATGAAGGTTGTTTTGGTTTTTTTTTCTTTGTATCTTCTTTGAAACATAATCCAACTTTTCACTGAATTTTTAGGCAGTTTCTCTGTTTCTCTTAACTTACAGAGAATTTGCATGTTACTGAGGAATTTTTTTATTATTACTTTGAGGAGCAGGTGTAAATAGGTGGTACACTTTTCAAAAAGTGGCTGTGGAAAGTGTGTATGAAGATTTTTATTGTAACCAGTTATGCATTGTGACCCTTGGTGGCCTTGGAGATTATGAATGCATGCATGGTAAGGTCATCACAACCTGAGTGCTAAGAACTCTATTACATTTAATTCTCTTTTGGTATAACTTGTTTATATCTGAGTAGTTTTGCAAGATGCATGCCTTACAGTTAATTGGTAAACATTTTCAATATACACAAATGTATGGGATGTCTAAGCCTCATGTAGCACAATTTGATTTGAATACTCCCCTATTTCACTATATATAAGAAACATGGAAAGAGCAACAATGTATATATATATTTAGCAATAAAAACTTGGCTACAACAAGGATTTTAAGCTTTAGGTTAATCCTATATGTAGTTCCCATTTCAAATCACTGAACTTTCTGTTCAGGGAATGTTTGAACCCTAGTTGTGATGGCTGCTGCCCTGGAAGCAGTCTGAAACAAAGTACAGCTGGGACTCCCACTGGTGCACACTACTTCATAATCCTTGATAGTCTGGGGTTTATTTTAACAGTCACAGATGATAATTTACTAAATGAGGCAAGAACCAGCCTGGGGAAGAGTATGCTAGTAGACACTGTGTTGAATCAAGGGGATCAGTATGTGAAACAACAGAAGTAATCCATGGAGATTTTGTGCAAGAACGGGTGTTTGTTGGTGTATATGGTTTTAAACTGGAGGGGTAATGTTTTTAAACTGGAAGAAGGTAGATTTATATTAGACATAAGGAATAAATTCTTCAGTGTAAGGGTGGTGAGATGCTGGAACAGGTTGCCCAGGGAGGTTGTGGATGCCTCATCCCTGGGAAGTGTTTAAGGGCAGGTTGGATGGGGCTTGGAGCAACCTGGTCTCTGCCCACGCAGGGAGCTTAGAACTAGATGATCTTTAAGGTCCCTTCCAACCCAAACCAGTCTATGATTCTGTGATCTACCTGTCAGTTTTCCTTTGGTCTGGCAAGTCTTTTCTGTTTGCATAGGGTTCTTTCTTCCATTTCTATTTGTTCTTAAGAGAGAGGAAACAATTGCCTGATTGGAGAATGTAGTGTAACAGAACAGATTTAATTGCCATGAACCCCTGTGTTGAAGCAGGTCCAGCTTGTTCAGCTGAGTATTTTGCTGTGCACAGGGTAGCTGCTGAAATTGGGTACTTCAGAGTCCCTGTCTCAGCTGGTAGTATGCTCTTTCAGAAGTGGGAAAAGCAGTAAGTCATGGTCATGAGAAGAGATGGGAAAGCAAAAACTGGCTCGGTAAGAAGTGTATCCAAGGTGCAGGGCACACTGCTGTGTTTTATTCTCTTTTACCACCAAGGTATTAAGTGGTATTGAAGTGGTATATTTATGCATACTATTTGACTTCTTTGAGTAAAGAGATAAACTGGAGGTGGAATACTTAAAAAATAAGGATTAAAAAAAAAAATTTATAAATGCTGTTTGTATTGGAGCAGTTCATAGACGTTCTAGTCAGAGGCCAGGATATCACGGTGGAAATGCAGAGCAAAGTGATGAACCATCTTAGTTCAGAGTCAGAATGATAATGTTTTAGATATTCTAAGACTAGGCAAGCAGTACTAAAAAAGGCTTTTATATTATTACATTGCTCTGATTTCATGATTTAAGAGAGCCAAGTCCCACAGAAGCATCCTCGCTGCTGCTAGAGAGCAGCTTTCCTGTGTATCAACAGATTAAGAGCCATCTGCATGGAGGTGGCTCTGCCTGTGCTTCTGCTGGTTCTTTAATCATTAAAGGAAGGCACGTCATGCTTCACAGGGCTAACACCCTCTTGTAACCACTGACTACCTTTGTGTCTTCTTGCAGGGCAGACAGTGTCAGTAATGCAGAAGCCTTTTCACTACCTTGCCTTTTTGCTCCAAGTTCCACTGATCTGGTAGGAGCTCTTTGTTCTTACTTGCCTCTTGTCTGGCTAGCCATGCCTTTTCCTCGCTCAGGTTCTTCTATAGTGCAGTAGTGCTCCATTTTAAAGTATTTACATAGCTAATGTTAAGGGGAGCTGCTCCCCTGCAGGTTTAGGTTACTCCAGAGCTGAATAGAATGAGAATCTGAGTGTGATTACTTAGTCCAGTTCACCCAAACTCCTCGAGAGTAAGTCCTTTTATACCCAGCATTTTTGGCTGAATTGCAGATAATCACAGAGGAGCTGTTTTTTCATAGGATTAATATTAATTTGTGTTGAACTGTAAAGTAGGTAGAGATATTCTGGGGGATGATGTGCTCAAGGCAAATTTTCCTGAGGGAAAACCCAAGTTAGTCAAGAAAATGAGCAGAAATATTTCTAAGCTACTCAGTTTCATGGTGTTTTCTGGCCCTGTTCCTTCCAGTGTTACCTTTGAAGTGATCTCATCAAATATATTCAGAACAGGTTTACAATTTATTTATATGTTTTGATTGTCTCTTTTAGTTTTGCATTGCTGGGAGGTTTCTTCCTCTTAGACATAAGCCTAAGCCACCATTTTTTCACAGCTCAGGCAACTATCGTAGCCTTCTTGCTTCTTGACACCTGGCTGTTACCTGAAATACACCTTCCTTAGCTTGGGATGCAATCTATGTTGTGCCTAAAATCTAATTTTGATGTATCTTGCTGCTTGCCACTGGAAACAATACTGCTTTGGTAAGGAACTGTAAAAAATGACCCTGTCCTGATGGGTCATGTGCCAAAAGAGAAAACGGGAACACTGAAATGGGACTTTTGCACGGCTCAAAGCTTTGAATCATTTGGTTAAAACAAAACAAAAACAGCCACACATAATTTAATGTGGAAATTCTAGGCTTATGTTTTGTAAGAATCGTGTTAAACTTAGCCAATTTTTTCACAGCTTGGCCTCATACCCAAGTCAGCTGAGTTGTATTAAGAATTAGCACAGATTTAATCCACTGAATTGTCTAGCAGATAAAATTCCATGGGTGCCTCATATATATTTCATACAGTCTCCCTTAAAAACAAAATACACGTCAGTGGAGCATTGACCATACAGCACAGAAGTCTTCTTTCACACTGCAATACTTTAGACTTACTTTTTTTTTAACTCTTTAGTATTAAATAATGATCTGGGGTGCAAACTTGCTAACCAGAGGGTTGATTTTTTTCAATAAAGCAACTAAAAATATGTATGAAGTGCTAAATAGTTTACCTCTTTTAGTGTAAATTTAATTTATTCCAAAACTTGAAAATGTACTTTAAAACTTGTAATCTGAATTCTTTTGAACTGGGCATTATCATGCTGCATTTTTTTGCAGCCAAGTTACAAATCCCAGAAAAATAAGGTTTGCATGGAAAGTTCTTGGCAGGGCTTTCTTGGAACAGCACAAACAAAACTGCTTAACAAGGAGGCATTCATGATTTCTGTCTTGTTACCCTCTGTTATTACAGTCACCAGCTGTAAGGTTACTGGCATCTCTGAATCTTTCTAATAAAAAGCATAGGGAGCAGTCATTCAAGGGTGGTAGCAAGAGATATGTTGCATTTTTGTGGCTTGCTTTCTTTTTTAATAGCTATTGTGCTTTATCAAGCTGAGCTGATGCATTGTCTGTCTGTTCTCACAGCAAAGTTTAGAAAACTAGCTGAATTTCAGAAGGACAAATCCTTTGGTTTAACTTCAGCAGTTTGTGGTCCTGAAGTGTGCAGTTAAACCACAGATGGACAACTTAGTGCCATCATGTCATTAGAAGTGGAGAAGTTTGTCTGCCTAGCATTTTTAAAAACTGCAAGCAGAAACTCAAGAAAGAGATAAAGGATTTATGTGGTTTTTTAACATTGTGATGTATTATAATTTCTTTTGGTTATCTTGAAAACAACAGTCTCATATAATTAGTGTTTATTACTATTTTCACTTATTCGGTGCTTTCAAGTCCTCAGTTTTCTCACTCCTTTACTGTATTTGCTGGTATATCCAGCTTAAAAGAGAAAAAAAACCAACATTCTGTCTTTTACACAATAAAACTTAATTATGCATACTGAGTTATTTGTATCCCATAAGATAAATGTACCTCAGTTTTATATTTTCATATTTAATATTATACTTCCCTACAGACCTTTATGAGAACAATCTTTATGAGAAAGATCCATACGATATCCGCTGTTTGGTACAGTGCCATTCTCTGATCAGAGGATACAAACCATGTTCTGAGAATGTCTTCATCTCATTTTAGGTAGGCTGGACTTGCATGAGGGGATGGAGTGGAAGCTGTTTTCAGATGAGTCCTTTCTACTTCTTAGGTTTGGATTTGAGGGGATATTTTTAATTGAAATGCTGTTACCAGGAAGGGTTGATTTAGCTCGAATTGAAGCAGGAGCTCAGTAATTTTGTCTGAACTGGGTTTCTCAGAAGAGTATAAGTAAGAGAGCTACCTGAGAAACCTGTAAGTAGAGCCAAGCTTTGACATTGTAAGTATTCATAGGTGGACCCTTAAGGCTTAGGGTAAGGTTAGTTTTGGATTTACACAGACTTGGCCCTCTCCTCATTTACCTCATCTGTATTTGGACTGATGCATGGGATATTGGTATTCCCACATTGGGAAATAGCCTAAAGCCTTTTACTCCCTCACAGGCTAGGAACTTTATGCCAGAAGATAGGTATAAATAATGCTTAGACCTGCTATTCATTCCTGTTACTTGGTCATTCCTCAATCTGTGATTTATTATGATTTATTCTCAGTAGGATGACTGTTACACATTTATGTATACAGTAGCATTTGCCTGGGAGGGCAGTTCATTTTTGCCATGAATGAAGTGTGAGGATGAATTAGTTTAAATATATTATCACATTAATACTGGTTATTTTCATTGACAAAGTAAGAAAAATAGAGAAACAAATGGAATTACTAGAGTTTTAAGGTGTTTTCACCTACAGATAATAGAAGTGATTTAAATCCTTAAAACTTGAGTAGTGTATTGGTTTGGTAATGACTTAATCATGGCATGTTTAGCTATATTGAAATAAATTTTCAGAAAAAAAGTTCTACCACTTGGGAGGCTACTTTAGTTCATTTTTACATCTAAATTATTTTGTAAAGAATTAAAGGGGTTGAACAGTTCTTGAAATCACAATTAAATGACACAGTGACTGATTTCTGAGGCTAACAGTGCAGCCAGCATAAACACTATATTGTATATTACAACTGATGGGACATGCTAAGACCAGGTTCAGATGCTTTACCACTATGGTATTTTCTAGGCCTAATGAAAACCATGGCCTCCCACGTGATAGAAAAAAGCTTTGGGTTGTCACAAATGGCTGTACATTATTTAGAAGGGAGGAAGTGGCAGGAGACTTCAGCCCTATTTTTACAGCTTCGCAGGTTTATGGTTTTTGGAGTTTCTGAAAAGGAAATCGTGGAGGGGCAAAAAAAAAAAAAGAGCGTTAACCATAGCAAATGTTAACAATCTTTTCACTCATTCTTTTCTATGCATGAAGTAAATAGGGAAGAAACACATCTAAGGAAGGAACAGTGAAATTGATGCACATATTTTGGAGAGAAAAGTAAAAAAATGGTTTGCCTTTTGAAATTAAAGCCGTCTAGTATACTTTTCTGTTAAAAAACTCATGGACAAATGGCCTGCTTGGTGACCAAGTATTTATATTGCATTTCAGTCCTTTTGGAAAGGATTGTAGCTGAAGGTGTAACTTTTTTTGGTAAACTAAGTCACAATTCTTTTATCCTCACTTCTGCTTAGCAGTCTTGTACAATATCTTTTTTAACACATGGCCAAGATCTGTGCTAGTGAAATTAATGCCAAGTACACCACAGGTCTGCAAAATTAATTGGAGACCTGCAGTATGAGTCAATGGAAAAAAAAAAGTTTACAAGGTGTATTTTTTAAACAACTATTAGGGCTGCATTGAATATTGTGTACACAAAAAGTGGCATTTGAGAAATTGAAAAATCTGTAGGTTAGAATCCAACAGTCAGTCTCTGAGAAAAGCGGTGAAGGCTGATGTAAATAAAGCTTTTGAGACCTGATTCCTGGAGCTGTGTAGCCACCAAGCCCACTGCTAGCAGAAAGTACAGGAGCTGGAAGGATCCCTTGTTCTGTAACAGCTGCCAAAGGCTTCCAAAGGCAATAGTCACAGCTGGCAATCATTCAGTAGTGGGGACATCCTGAATTTGGCTTTTACTCTGGCAGCAGCGAGTTGGCTTTTTGTAGCTGCAGTTAAAACCTTTCCATGTCCCTTAATTTTTGTGTGAGGGATTCAACTAGGCCAATTTAAGATTTAATGCAGAGACAGAATAGGGACCAAATGTAATGTAGGGAAGGAAGTAGGAAGGTTAAATCCAATGACTAGTATTGGCACAGATGTTAACAGGGCAACTGGTAAAAAGCTGTTTCTAGCAGCTCTCTCATATGTTTTCCAGACCATTCCTTTGTACAGTGGTTTCTGCTCTCAAAACTAGCAATGCTGGTAGGAGCTTTAGAGGTGGAAAGAGAAATTTATTATCCATTTACTAAAAAGGCTTATGATGCAAATTTTTCCTTCAGTCTGTCACAATAATGGATTGTAACTCTGTGCTTCTTCCACCTGTCTCCCTGTGATACAAATGCAATGTACCAGAGCAGAAACTGTAACTTTTGTCATACTTGCTGATTAATTAGAAAGGTCTTAATCTCTTAAGAAGTGATACGATTGGAAAGAGAGTTTGTTGAGGGGACAGGTGGCAATACACATTGATCACATATTGGTCATCTGGCAAGCTGGAACTTAATTATTCCTGTTGTCTCTTGTGAATTTTCTTTTCTTCCTCTCGCATCCTTTTGTCTGGGATCCTGGGGGGGGTGGGGGGGGGGCGAGGGGAGGAGGGGGATAGGGAAAGGGTTTAATTTCATTAATTGCATGTTTTTGGAGTGTTACCTTATTTTTAGAATAGATGCCAATCTCATATGCCTCCAAACAGCCTTATTAGTTGGAACACAAATCTAAATGGCAAACTGGTAAGTGGCTTTCAAATATAATGTTTTATATCCTCTAAGAAAGAAAAATAGATTAACATGAAAGGAGAGAATTTTTAATTAATAATTCTGCACCTTTAATGAAGTTGTATTTCAAGATTTATTTAATCCTGTTAATTTGTACCAGAATTCTCTAAGAATCTGGGTTCCATTTTACTGGTTACTGAAGTCCCTGGAAATTTGCAGTTGTCCTTGCCTTCTTTTGAGCAAATCCTTGTTCTGTAAGTCTCAGAGAGATTTGTAACTTAGTTTCTATTACTTGAATATCCTAAAATCATGCCTTATAATTGGAAAAAGCTACTCTGTATCTTTGTACAAAGAAGTTGGTGAATGTATTTGCTGTAGATTTTACAGTTACACTAAAGCTATGGTGATACTAAATTCTCAAAGTAAATACTGTATGTGGTATTTGAATATATAGTCAGATATATTAATTATGTTCATAATTTTTGCATGATTTGCCCTATACAGTTATTTCCCTGTGGACTCGTGGCATTTAATGCTGGGGCTCCAGGGCAGGACTGTGGTTCACTTTTTTTTTTTTTTAAAAGCCTTAGTAAAATGCTTTAAGAATTCACATTTAATTAGTTTTTTTTTTATTCCAATTTTACCAGAGATTTCTGCAGATACTTATATCGACCAATATTTCCTTAGAATGTGGCTCTTGAAACAAATTGGATACTCAGGAAGCCTGAAAATCTTAGTCCAAGGCTTCTTTCACTGATTATTTACTTTCTAAAAGCTTAGGAGTTGCCTGTTTGGATTAAGCAAAATTAGAAAAACTAGGTCTCAGAATAAGTATACTGCGTGCAATATCTGTACTAAATCAGGACATTTTATATGAATATTAGCAGAATTGACTGGTTAGTGGTTAGCCACCATTATTTGTTTTTAGATTATGTGGATTTTTCCTGTGTGGTTCCCTTAAAGCTGTAATTCAGAAACCAGTGGAGTCATTGACTCACTGATTCCTTCAGTCAAAGAACTATTCATTAAGTATGTTTTGGGTTACAGCTGCTGTTTACCACCTACCTACAAACCTGCTGAGTGACTTCAAAATCCCTAAACATTAAAGAAACAGCAAAATACTTAGTTTCATATAATCAAGCGAAGAAGACACAGGTCCAATCCCCAAGTAAACATGCTTTGACTTCCATGCTTTCTGAGTAGGAAGACATACCTCACTTTCACCCAAGCAGTAGATGTTTTGTTAAATCAAATTATATATATTGTGACACAGTTTAAAGAAGAGTTAAAAAAATCAGGGAATATTTTTTATTGTTCAAGTGACATCTTCGTAAACTTCATGCTCCCATTATAACATAAAAAACCCAACATTGAGGCATTGGGATTCCTTAGTTTAGAATAATGATACATAGAATACATAGGATTATATTAGATATTTAAAAGAATTAATAGCATAAAGAAAAACCAAAACTATTCTTGATGAGACACCTTTTGAGGCACATTCTAATTCTCAGTATGTCAGTACTGACATTGGCCCCTTGCAGGAGTGATGCATTAGGTGCTATTTGAACTCTTAATTTGTGTATTCTCAATGTTTTTGCATACACTAGGACCTCAGTCTAAGTGGAAAATTCGGACATGACATGAGGATATTTTGGCTACAAAGGAAACTTAAAATGCACTGTATTAAAATGTTCTGGACACTAACCCTTTGGGATGTATTTACCTGTTAATCAAACCACTGTGTGGAACTCAAGAGCACCTTCCTTGCCAGATTAATGGAGAGGTGCCTACAAGTCATGTTGTGGTACATTGTTTAATTAATGGGGTCACTCCAGCAGGTATCACTGTGGAGAGCTGAGGCATGTGCTACAGTCAAGCAGCTGTTTGAAGTGCTTGTGATACCAACTCTGAACTAGTATGCAAAATACTTGTTTCTTATGGATTTAGTGTGCCTGGGAGTAGAGGGATTTCAGTGTCCTGCTTTAATCCAGTCTTGTTTTACTGAATTATTATTTGCAAGTGATGGGAAAGGTTGGTTCATGGCTGTGAGATGTTATAGGGCAAAGCACCTGTTTTTAAGTGAGGGCAGGAATCCCAAGATGCCACACTTGCTGTATATTTCATATAGAAACCACGAGTGAATATGGAAAAATCTTCTTGATACAATTTAAAATAGACCAAAAAAATGGGATACCTTAGTATTTATAATTTGTGCTTGGAATATTGTTTTCATTATTTATTTTTACTTTTAATTAATAGCAACTATCTTGTTTTTTCTCTAAGAGGAATTTGCATAAAGTTGAAATAATCTGTTGCTGTATTATGTAGTAAATCTATGTCAACATGTATTAATCCTTTTGTACGTGTGAGTTTGTGTGTGCATTATGCTTCTGTAGATCCTGATATTTATCTTAGAAGTTACTCTGAAGAGGCATATTAACTAACTAAATTAAATAACAATGTGCATTTATAAAACACAGATTCTACTTCTTTTTTTTAACATTACTGGAAAGCTTAAGATTTTCCATTATGACATCCCCAGATAGATTGTCCAGAACGTGCAATAATGACTGTCCTCATTGTTCATGGTTTTCTAACAGGACTTAAACCCAACTTTATTCTGTCAGTCCTTGAATTAACTAGTTTTCAGAAGGAAGAATACCAAGACAAACCGTAGTGGGATATCTGAGAGCATCTTGTCTGGGGACATTTGGTACAATCTGGTGAACTCTAAGGGTACAAAACTTGACATTCAGAAATCTCATTAAAATGTAATTTGATTCTAATTTGATTAGCAGCATCAAGATGGGAATTACATTCACCAAGGCTACCTATTACTCTTACACACATCAGTATTCTAAAAAATCTTAGAAAAGTGACTGGACTAGAATGTTTGTGCTTTATTCCAGGGGAAAAAATGAATTATTTCTTTAGTAAGCTCACAAAGCACGGTATCTCTTCCAGAAGAGTTTTTGGTGCATCTATCCTGATAAACTTTTTCATGTAAATAAAGAATAACATACTACATTCTGTAGAAGCTTGCACTCCTTTTCAGTTGTGAGCACTTAGTATAAAGCATATTACGATTTCAAAGCAGAGCATGTATGCTAATAATTTGGAGAAAGTCATGCACTTATCAATACAGACAGCAAAGCAATGGCTGGAAAAAATGCATTTTGTTAGGTTTTTGTTAATACCTGACTCCTGGTCATTTTGTTGGAAGAAAGAATGAACTACCAATAGCTGTCCAGCCTTTATGAGCCACTCAAGGTACAGCAGATCTACTGTATCTGTTCTTCAGTTGTCTCTCTTTCAGGCTGGCGAGTTTACACAGTTGTCTTGCACAGAAGCCCTTTCACACCTCTGAATATCCATGGAGTCCTTTTCTAAAACTTAATTTCAAGATCTACTGTAGCCTTTCTCAGACAAGGGGACTGAGTGATGGGGAAACCCCAATTACAAGGAGCATTCAAATAGGAGAGCTGTCAGTTAAACTATACCTTTCCTAATATTTCCTACCATGTAACTTTGTTTTTCTGACTGCTGTTGCATGCTGAACCAATGCTTTAACAAAATTACCTCTCTTATTATTCAGATCTTGCTTCTGAATAAATAGTAATGGCCAAATCATTCTGTACTCAACATCAAGATACCTGTCGGTGTACCTAGGTTTGCATTTGTCTGTCTGCATTTTACCTGTCATCATAACTAAATCATGCATCCGTAAGTGAATTATGGAATACACCCACTGACTACATTATTTCTTCCACAGAAATATATATGCTAGACTTCTGCATTTTGCAGCTTAGAACGGTAGAAATATGTACGATGAACAAAAATGCCAAGTTCCTGTATTACAGTATGGATGGTATTATTTAAGAGCTGCATGTGTCTGTGTAATCAAAATGGGCAAACTGTTCTCTTCTGGCAGGTGGGGGCAGAATTGTAACATTCAACAAAAAAACGGTGTTCTCTACCATTCAAAAAGGTACTTTCATTTTCTTTAGATTCAGTTGTTTCCATTAGATTAATATTTCTGTCAAAGAAATATACTGTTAGCAAAAAAACCAGAAATAGCTGGTACATATAGGATATTTGCATTTTGGTATATGGACTTTATAGAGTATGAAGCATTTTGTATCATAATGAATATTGTTGTATTCTTCTTTATTTAGCAAATCGTGTTTTGAATTCCAGGAAATGACTTTGTAAAAATGGAAGTAAGAAAAGGAAATTAGCCTATGTTAGAAACTCTTTGGGAGGGAAAATAAAGAAAAGGGAGTGCAAACAAAGGGGAATGGCAGAGGCTGAATCAGAGAAAGGTGGCAATTTTCACAGGGAATAAGGAACATATGGAGCGTGGTTGAAAGGTGCCGGACAATTTTTGATGCCTAGAAATGAGGATTCTCCCTTTTAGCAGGAAATGGTCGTGATGGTCACCAACAGAAGTAATACGCCAAAAGAAAATGAAGCTCCCCATCAATGTGGATGCTTTCATGCTAATGGAATCAATGTTGGAGGTAGGTAAGGTACAATATGTTTTTGAGTATCTGGAGTGCTTGGGAGTACATCAACCCAGATAGCTCCCAGCAAGCTATCTTTCCCATCACCAAATCATTTATGGCAATAGGGCATACTTTTACTTTGGAAATACTCTCATCTTCCTGCTTGTGCTTAAAACCAGGACCTCCTACAAATGGTGTAGACACACTGACACCACCTCAGGGTCCTGATGTTTCAAGGGAGGATCTGGGACAGGTTGACTCACTTCCTTCTGGAGATGCAAGTCCTTGGAAAAGAAAGGGAGTATCAGTGACCAACCTGTTCACAATGGCCAAGCAGCTAAAACCATCAGATGTCTTACTGGGCATATATCCAAGCCTTAGTACTCTTTTCCATGAACATGGTTTGCCTGGGGCAGTGGCACCGCAGTGGCAGCACCTAGGCTGTCTTGCAAAGCACAAGTTTAAGTCTGAAAGTCTCTTCTGCCCTATAGTAAAATGGGATAAACTCTGGTGTTCTCATACATTGTGACATAGCATAAATAAGGTATGCTTATGTATTATTGAAAATAATAAAAATAACATTCAGTTTGCAGTATATGAACAGTGTGCTCGTCATGCTTAAGTGTTTTAAGTAGGTCAATGCATGCACTGGGTATTTACCTCACATACCTTATGCCTCCATCATATGCAGTAATAACATGTTTTCCCCATGATGTAACTACTTGTGTGTTTGTAGCATCTGGTAACTTGGGCTACAAATACGGCAGGGGAACGTGGGGCGAGCTCACCTCACAGACCTAAAGAGGGCCAACAGCTGTGTGCTCGAGCCGCTCTCAAACCGTCACTGAACTCAGCTGAATCCTATCCCGGTGATGCGTCTTTCCCCTCCCAGGCCGCGTACGCAGGCCCGGCCGCCACGGGCCTGGCCATCCCCAGGGGCAGGGAACGCGGCCCGGCCTCGCCGGTAACCGTGTAAAGCAGCGGGCGGCGGGGAAGGTTTCGCTTCTGGCCGGATGCGCCGCGTCGCTGCTTCCCGTGAGGCTGTGAACCCCCGCCCCTTGTTTTGCGTTCCCTCGGCTCGGCTTGTCCCGTCCCGTCCCTGGCGCGCCCACGCCGCGGCTCTCCCGGCGTTCTCCGGCTGCTCCGTGCTTCCGCCGGCACTCTGCTTCCGCCGCCGCTCGCCTGGAGCTGCCTCTGTAAGGCCGCCGCCATTTTGTGATGAGAGGCGGCGGGGAGGCTGACGGCTGGTCTGTCGGTAGTGGTGCGTGAGGCGGAATACCTCCGTCGGCGAGGAGGCGGAGGTGGGGACAGGGCTCCGCCTTGCAGCAGTGAGGTGGGGGTGCGGGCACGGTGGCGGAGGGATAGCTCCGCGCCGTCGTGGTCTCCGATAGGCTGTGTAGCCGCTACAGGAGAGCGGGGCTGGGGCTGGCCGGGGCAGAAGGTGTGGCGCTGCCCGAGAGCCCCGCGGGCAGGGGGCTTTCTAGCGGGGTCACAGCTGGCGGCGGGACGGCACCCTGCCGAGGTGCCCTTAGGGATGCGGTCTCGTCAGCCTGGTGCACTTCGTGAACTCGCATTGCTCCCCCACACCCGAAATATTCCTGAGTTTGTAAAGAGGAAGTTATCATTAGAGGCGAAAAATTATGTGGTGAGATCTGGCTTTTGATCCAAAAGCGAGGGGGAGCAACCTGCGTCCAGGCGCCTCGGTTCTGCCCGGGTTTCTTGACCCCCAGTCAGAAGAGCTCATATTACCGATGAGGTTCTTGCGGACCCCAAGAACTGCTGTGAGTTACGCAGAAGAAAAACTGTCTATGTAAACACAGAGATAGCTTTGTGTATTTTTAGCAAGCTGATCAAAAGAGAAGTTGACAGAGACTGGTATACACAGTACGATTAAGTCAGAATTACGCTATTTTGTCTACTGCCTTTACCGATTGTACCATTACAAACGATTGGTGAAAACATATAACACTTTCAGAGTCAACTGCTGAGAGCTTGAGAATATAAAAATTAGGTAATTTATGGAGACTTAATTCGACTTTCTTGTATTACAGTAGGGATTTGGTAAATTGATCATGTAAGTTTTTGCTCTTTCTTTGTCACCCTGAATAAACAGAGCTGAACTCTAAGCAGATCTCAAAGTTTACAGCCTTTTCATGTTTGGGTCGACTTTAAAAAAGACAATGAAAAGAGTGATCCTGGATGGGTCCCATAGTAAATTTCACATTTTCAGAATTGATGATTCTGTTTTGGTAGGGTTTTTTTCATAGCTGAGAAGAATGCATGTTTTGCTTCTGTATCTCATTTTAGAAACAGCTAAGCTGTCCAGAGGTTTAAATATGACTTTCAAAATGGGTAATCTCCAGATACCATGAAAATCAAAGTTCTAATTCAAATACAAATGTCTAATACTGGAAACTTCCACCGCTTCCACTGTTAGTATTGCTTTACATTGCATCAACGTTGGTAAGACTGAGATAATTTTTAAACAGGGTGGTTTCTAGATCTTTTCAGAGATTAAGAGTTGGTTTCTAAGTTTGCAAATATATTTCCTAGACTAATTTTTTTTTTTTTGTGATAACAGTGAAATGTACTTTTCTCAGTAGTAGTAGTTTCTAAAAACTGTAACAATTTTCTTTCTAGTGTACCAAAGCATGTTTTTGCCAAGATCTGTTAAAGTCAAGAGAACTGCTGATGAGAATAAAAGTTGTGCTGCTAAGAAAAATAAATTGTCTTCTGGAGGATCTTGCCTAGAGGAGACCACCGAGTTTAAAGACTGTAAGTCAGCTGGAACAGGAACTTCTGCTTCAAGGTGTAATTTGAATGAAGTGGTACCAGAACACACAGAAGCTGTAGCTGGAGATCTTGGAGTTGCTAACCCAACTTTGGGAAAGGACAACCAAAATACCGATGAAGATAGCTCTTCAGAAGAACCCATAAAATCCTTCAGCAAATCCCAGCGATGGGCAGAACCTGGAGAACCTGTATGTGTTGTGTGTGGACGCTACGGAGAGTATATCTGCGATAAAACAGATGAAGATGTTTGTAGCTTGGAATGTAAAGCCAAACACCTTCTGCAAGCTCAAGAAGAGGAAAAAAAGCTAAAATCCGATGAACTCACGACAGCAAAATCTCAAGCAGAAACTCACCTGCTTAATACACCTTATTTCTATAAAGATCATTCCTTCATTTTAGGTTTGCGAGATGAGCAGATTGAGAACCTTAAATTGCAGCTAGGTATTGCTGTCCAGGGCCAGCAAGTTCCAAGACCTATTATAGAGTTTGAACACTGTGGTTTTCCTGAAACTTTAAATCATAATTTAAAGATTTCTGGCTATGAAGTCCCAACTCCCATCCAAATGCAAATGATCCCTGTTGGACTGTTAGGGAGGGATATTGTGGCTAGCGCAGACACAGGTTCGGGAAAAACAGCAGCCTTTCTACTCCCTGTTATTATGAAGGTTTTGAAAGAGGTAATGAAAATTTGTGTGTTTAGAGGCAGTGGTTTGCAGCTCTGGCTGTTGGATTCCCAGCATAACTGACAATGCACTTGCAGTGTTTTTTATTTGCATTCAGTGATACAGTTTACTTTTGATTGATGGAGCATTGGTTCTTGGAGAGGAGGGAGATGCTGATTGTTTTTAATTAATTTGAATGTTTTTTCACTTTGGTCATGAGATAATAGAGTGGCTTTAATATTACCTAGTATACAGTTTTTTCTTACTAAGAAAGATAACTAAATTCTGTGGTAAACTTCCTAAATGATTTAAAATAGAAAGTGAAAATAATTCTAGGCCCTCTGCAAGAAATTGTTCCTATATCTTCATCTATCAGATTGCTGAAAGAGGATTTTTTTGATATTTGCCTAATTTCACAGAGTGATTTTGATTGGAATATGTTCAGCTGACCATCAAATAACTACAGGAATTTGGGATAATATAATTTGTGAAATATAATTTTATTAAATCCTCCAGTTATACAGTCTCCCCTTTGATACTGTGGGGGGAAAAAAATTAAGAAGGCTCTTGTTTTGTAAGGATATGAATGTATGATGAAAAGCAAATAGTATTCTGTACCTTGTGTGTGGTGCAGTGTTGCTTTTTGCTTCAGTGGTTTTATTTAAAAAGAGATGCATACAAATGAGTTAGAAAATTCTGGACCTGATTCTAGTTGATGTTTTGAACTGTTTAGATGCCTTTATAGATATATATGCATGCAAACAGTGTATAATTTTTCAAATAATTTAAACATTATTTAAGTAACTATTTTGAGTAATAACTAGTAATTATTAAAGTATCTCTTTTAATCTTTAAAGCACTATAGCATTAGTTTTGAGAATGGAAGGATTATATAGGAAGATTTAAGAAGAGGAATATTATACTCCAGTACCTCCTCTCTGATTATCATTAAAGTCTGCAAGACAGTTATACGCTTACAATAGCATGCACAAAATTTGAGCTTCAATGAATAATACTTAATTTCTCTACATAATCTTGCTCATTCTTTGTCTTGGGGGTACTTTATAAGTTAATGGGTTTATCAAGAAATAATTCTGTTTTTGTTTAATTTTCATTTTCAATGTAAAAGAAATTAGATATTAAGAGGATAAGGGTAATTTGGCTTTGAGATATTTGACTGTTCCTGGCTTCACCACATCTGCACCGAATTTTGTGGTGTTAAGTTGTTAAGTTAAACACTGTTGCCCAGTTGAAGACAACTCAAAAAGCCCTTCTTGACATAAATATTTAACTACGTAGTTTCTGTGATATTGCTGTGGGAAAGGAACAACCCCCTACTGTTGGTCACTTGTAAATATTTGGGTTGGAGACCATAAATAAACATACACCATCCAGAAAACTGTTAAGTGAATTAGTGATTGTAGTACCACTACGGGAGAGGAGAGTGCTTTGTTCCATTGCTGAAAAGGTGATCACTGTTACTGGAATAATGCATCTTGGAGCTAGACCACCATTCTGCCTCCCTCCCCTTTTTACCATGAGTTCTTTTTACCTTATTAGTGTTTGGTAACTAGAGTTAGCAATCTGTATTAATCTGAGAGGAGTTACTACCCTGTAATTCTGTGTTTTCTGGATTGCAGAAGTATCAGTGAGGTGATAATTTGAAGATCCTTATATAAGGAACAGCAACAAAAAAAAGATGAGGCTGTACCACTTATATTATTCATCTTTACCTGGCTGATAAATAATGGGTCACAGGTGCTATTAATTTTGTTTTTAAATTTCAGAGACATATGTTTTTGCTGTATAAAGTTCCTGTCACTGCTTATTTTCTCCTGTTACTTAATGTTTTTACTTAGTGGCGTGCAAGACAGTAAAGGGAAATAGTCTGTTCCTGTAACATAAAAACTTCTAAAAACTTTTTAAAAATTATGTCCAGAGTCAACTAGCATTGCTGTGTTTTGAGTCCATATGGAATTTATTCTGAATTTTTGTTACTGATTCAATGCAATAACTGAAATAGGAAAAAAAAAAAAATCTTTATAAATGACTACTAGCTTTCTGGGCCTTTTCTTTTTGTTGTTAGGAAGCTATTCTAATAGTCTGTTTACACATGCATTAATTTTTGAGTTGAGTAATTGAGGTATAGACTTCTTTGGCCTGCATCATTAAAGGTATTACCCCTTTCTACTTTCTGTCTTGAGATAGAAGAGATACTACCAGTCTTCACTGTATCCACGGTAGCTGCACTGTATACTTTTAATATCAGGAGATTTAATCTTGAAAGATTGTTATTTGAATAATAAAGCAATTCCATGTTCAACAGATTTCTCACCGTCTTTCTAGACAGAAACTCCATCTGCCCTTATTTTGGCACCAACAAGGGAGTTGGCAATTCAGATAGAGAGACAAGCTAAAGAACTGATGGCTGGTTTACCAAACATGAGAACGGTTCTCTTGGTAGGAGGTTTACCACTGCCACCACAGCTTCACCGGCTCAAACAAAGTGTTAAGGTAAGGACTGTAGCGTGGAGAGATCCTGTGGAGGGTTGTGTTATCATGACATTGACAGAAAAGAAGAATGTTACTGTTGATGTGTATGAAAACAAAAATGTGTTTTTTCCAAAGTTTAAACTGCTAAAATAATTGTTAGCTCTTGAAAATTTTACAGTAATACAATTATTTTATTAACATTTTGAGTTCTGACTAAACACGTAATAGATTTTTGGGTTTGAAAGACTTCATGCATGACATTACTGCTTTCAAAAACTGAAATATGGCATTTTATTAGACAAGGAGTTTTAATTGACAACACAGTTTCTTTTTAATGCAGATTGCATTGCTTCTAATTAGACACTTTGGTTAGAGTTCTATAAGGTCCATTTCCTTTTGAGGCTTTATAATTTATTAAGTTATCTATAAAACTTTTAAGACTTATTTGAATGCAAGTAATTTCACTAATTAGTGCCCTTCTTACCTATAAGTATCATTTTTCTAGGACAGTCATCTGTCCTTTCAGGGAATTTCTAAGTCCTGGTTTGTTTTATTTCCTTTTTTTTTTTTTATTTTAGGTTATAATAGCAACACCTGGAAGGCTTCTGGAGATTTTAAAGCAAAGTTCTGTTCGACTGCATGGCATAAAAATTGTAGTGGTGGATGAAGTAAGTTTTAAGTTATTAGGGCTGTATTGCCTATACAGAGACAATGTGTGTGGCTAGTCAAGCTGATTAAACATACAGAGTGTTCCTTATAAAGATAAAATACAGTTCTTAAAATAAAAAGGCTTTTTTTAACACAATTTGAAATGTGTTTGAACAACATACGTTCTGTTGGCTATAATAGACTTAAATACCTGACAGGATAATACTGCTAGACCAGTGTGAACTATTTGTTTTTAATTTTATCAGTTAGCTTTTCTTCTGACTGAAAATACTCCTGCATTTGGATTATTACATGCCAATCATACACATTCTTCTGTCAATTCAGTTTCAGGAGTCTGCTGTTTATTGAAAAATCTGGTACAAATCTAGTGTTTTTCACTTAGGTGGATACCATGTTAAAAATGGGTTTCCAGCAGCAAGTGTTGGATATTTTGGAAGACATCTCTCATGAACATCAAACCATACTGGTGTCAGCCACAATTCCAGTGGGCATTGAGCACTTAGCCAATCAGCTTCTACACAATTTTGTAAGAATAACAATTGGAGAAAAGAATCTGCCATGTTCCAATGTCCGCCAAATTATCTTGTGGGTAGAAGAGCCATCTAAAAAGAAAAAGCTGTTTGAAATACTGAATGTAAGTGTAATATTTTTCTCATAAGAACAACTTATAGAATAGTTCATTTCTTTACACAGCTCTGTCAGGTTATCTTTAATTCTAATCTGCATGTAGTGAAGGGGTGGAGGGAGGTTAAGCATATAACTGTACTACCTAGTTCAGTAGTTGAAGGAGCTTTAATGGCAATTTCAGGGGTAACTCCATTCCTGTTACTTACACCTCCTGTGCAGCAGCAAACTAGGTTCCTGTGCTAGGATACAAGTTAAAATTACAACTTTTTTTTTGGTGATTCACAGTGTGGCATCTCAAATATCTGTACTGTTTATCTGAGTGGTAGAGGGATAAGGACTTTCAAGAAAGTCCTGAGAGTATTAAAGAAATTTCCATGACAGTTTAAGAACTGTCATAGCTGCTTTATTGTCTGGGAGTGGTTTGTTATTTTAAAAGTCATTAAAGAAACCAGTGCAAAAGCTAATTTAGTTATTTATTTATTTTAATACTAATATGTGTACTTTGGGGGGTAATTTTGAAGTCTTGGCTGAGGTTATCTAAGAAGTAGGTAAGAATCTCTAACTGAACCTCAGAACTTAAAGAAATTCAGAATTAAGTAACATTTGAAGAAACGAGTTTCTGGCTTTTAAAAATGCACGTAGTGATATAATCTTGGGTTCTGAGTCTACAAATCATTATATTTTTATGATGTGTGGATTGGTGTAGTTTCACAGCTGGTATCTTGTTCCTTCTTATCTAGTCTGAGAACATTTATTAATCTGAAAGAAAGCGTTGTTAATACTGGAAATGATGAGCAGAATAAATTGAATCCAAGTTGCTGCTGATGAGCAGCAAACTGTTGTAATACCTTCTTACATGAACTGTTTAATTATACAGGATAAGAAACTCTTCAAGCCTCCAGTGTTGGTCTTTGTGGACTGTAAGCTAGGAGCAGATCTGTTGAGTGATGCTGTTCATAAGATTACAGGATTGCAATGTACAGCTATGCATTCTGAAAAGTCTCAGGTGGAAAGAACAGACATACTACAGGTTTGTGTCTCCTAAAGTTATGGGGGTTTTGATAGATTAAAAATGGACAATTTTTTTTTTAAGGTGGCTTAATTTGAATGAATTTGAAAGTTATAATTTATGGCTTTTCTGCAATAAAATCTGGAGTTTTGCTGGGAGAGAGGAGACAGATGGGACCAAACAAAACTGTAGATAATGCCATTTTAAATGCAGGTAAATACTGGAGACTGTTTCCTAGGTTATTTGCTTTGAAATGGGAATTATAATATGCATTTCACTTTAATTCACAATTTTTTTAAATTAAAATTGTGGTTTTGATCTCTCTTTAATTAACTCTGAATTATATTCCTATTTAAATCAAGAATACAGGGGGACCATTCTCCTCCAAGAACATAATCCCACTAGCTGTGTTCTTATACTTTATAACTAACCCTAACCTATGCTTTGAGAGGTCCAAAATACAAATAAGGAAAAAATAATTTTTGTTTATTCCTCCCTTGCCAGGGATTACTTCAAGAGAAGTATGAAGTTATAGTAAGTACTGGAGTCCTTGGACGAGGGCTTGACCTTGTCAATGTCAAACTGGTAGTAAATTTTGATATGCCTTCAAGTATGGATGAATATGTACATCAGGTAAATAAATTGCTAAAGCACTAGTTGAAAAGTATACTGAAATATGACATCCACCTATGGAAATCTAAATTTAAATGTAAACATTAAGATTGCTTTTCAGAGTTTTGCTTTTGTAGGAGAGGAAGGTGCTGAATATCTCTTCCACAAGTCTCTTAAGTAGATTACTAAAATGTAGAACACTGTTCTTGGATCTCCTGTCTAAGTTAGGAAAAGCTAGTACAGTGTTCTCATATCAATCATGTTTGCAGTACTGTTCTTCCTGGTTTGTATTCTCTTGTATCATTTTGAGTCTACAGAAAGAAAAGTTTATTGTGTTTTTACTATTGGTGTGAAGAAAGGCCAAATACCCCTTTTCTGCAGCAGCTCATCTGCAGTGTGGGATATGCGTGTAATACAACCAGGAAACCAGGCGTGAACTTGATTTTCATTCCATCTTCCTAGTCTGATATCTCTGATATTTTTGCTGGGGATTTATTGCTTTTAAAAAGTGTGTGTTGCACACACGCATGTGTATTTATGTGTATGTACACGTACCCTCGTTTGGCTAGCAAATCAAAAGAACTAATAATTTCCCTCTTTTTGGCACTTACGCATCCACAGTACTCTACTACTACATCCAGTTTTGAGACCATCTCTAGAAAAGACAAACTGGAGAAAGTCCTGACAAAGGCAGGGGGCTGGTACACGTGTGAAAAGGCACAGGAAAATGGGCTTGTTTGGGCTGAAATAGAGATTTAATTGCTGTTTACTATATGGTAATGGACAGTTACATAGGAGACAGGGACAGACTCTTGTTAGAGATGCACAGTGAAAGGATGAGAGCAAATGGTCACAACTTGCTGCAAAGGAAATTCTGGATTGATAACAGCGAAAAATGTTTTTGCCAGTGAGAGGAGTTGGGCAGTGGAAAAGGCCCAGAGATGTTGTGGGGCCTTTGCCCTTAGAAGCACTCACAACTCCATAGGAGAAGGCCTTGAACGAACTCATCTAGCTTTGAAGTTAGCCCCATTCTGAATTTGTGGGAAGGACCTTTGGAAGTCATCCAGTTTCACACACTCCTGAAGCAGTATGTGTTACTAAGTGCAGTGCACTTCTCAGTTTTTTTAATCATCCCTCTGCTACAGTTTCAAGCAAGTATTGAATACATAAAAATGGTCTTTCCTAGCATCAAAACTATACCAATATTGACATACAATCTGTTCCTAAATAGAGAGTCTTTGGAGATTCTTTTCTAATTTGTTAAAGCATTTTGGATAATACTGATAAATAATTTTAAGTTACTAGAGCATTGGAAGCAAAGTGCATTTTTGTGGTCATGCTTGCACGTTTCATTCTTGAGACAAGGTACATGTATGTGGTGCTTTTTGAAACATTTTGTTGGGACCAGATTTACTGTGAGTTTTTGCCCATAGGTTATATATAATATATCTTGGTATCAGTATGAGACTTCTGGTATGTTCTACAAGCAAGTTATTGTAGATGCATTTAAGCTAAAGCTTCAGATTTGCATATCCTGAACTCAGGAAGTTTATTAAAACTCTGCTTAGAGGATCATATATGGAGATTTGGACTTGTCACTTAGATTAGTTGCTGTTCTATAACAGAAAATGAACTTCAAGGATATATGAATATGATGTATTCCATTTAATATTGATAACTAAAAATGAGTTTTTGCTATTTCAGGTTGGAAGAGCCGGGCGGTTGGGTCACAGTGGAACTGCAATTACTTTTATCAATAACAACAGCAAGAAGCTCTTCTGGGATGTTGTGAAGAGAGTAAAACCGACAGGCACCATTCTTCCCCCACAGCTGCTTAATTCCCCTTATCTTCATGACCAAAAGAGAAGGGAACAACAGAGACTTAAACATTTACAGAATAGCCTTGTAACAGGAGATAATATTATGGATATTATTAGAAAACATGACAAAAATAATTCTCAGAGGTAATAAATATATGTTTATAGTTATGTAATTACAATGAAAGTGTGATTAAAAATAAATGTGGAATTTTGATGCCTTGTATATTCTTTTTAAAAGAAGTTTAAATATTAAGTTATTAAGGAGTGTCATTTTTATCTTGTCTTTATTTTGAAATACAGACTATTGTGTGTTTGAAGTGGACAGTATTGTGAAGTTTGAAGTGCATTGTACAAATACTCTATGTAAAACCCTTTTTCAAAACCAGTACTCTTTGATCTTGCTTGCAACATAAACTGTGAACATACTTTTTATTTTGTATTAATGTTGCTGAGTAATCATTTCAGACTTCTTGTGACACACAGTATTGGTAATTGTAATTTTTATGTCATTATATTGAGGTAAGATCTTTGCAACAGACACTTCCCCCCCCCCCCCCCCCCCCAAAAAAAAAAAGGTGGCCACAGATTGGTCTCAGTCTTTTCCTGTTAGTTTACATGAAAACTTCCACAGGAAACATTTATCTGGGGGTTTCTTGTAAGTATATATGCAAGTTTTGTTTGTAAACAGTACTGCAAGTTTAGTTTCTCCTTTATTGCCTGTGGACCAGCTACACATCCTGCTCGAGCACTTGCAATAGCAGAAATACTCAGTTACTAGTATAACTTCATTATACAGAAATAGGATAAACCACGTAAATAGGAAATGTGTTCTTATGTAATGAAACAGTTAATGTGTAACAGATCATATTTAGTTATTTACTACACATGTGAGCATAATGGTTGCCATTCTCTGGCACCAGATGCCATTTAATTTTTTTCTGGAAATAATACATCTTTGGTCTCAAGATGGTGTTGAGTGATATCTGAAAGAGGTCACAATCAACACTTCTTTTCTTTTAGACTGAGGCTTGAGAAGTTAGTTTCATCAGGCCTTTCATGCTGCTGTGATACATCATCCCTTTTTGGCAGACTGAGAGGTCCAAGGTACTTAGATGTTAGCCCAGTGCATTGTATGTTTACTCTTTGGTGGAAGGACAGCAATAGGACAGACTGACTTTGTTTGCTAGCAAACTAATTTTTAAAAGCTTAGTAGCTGATTATGTTTTTCCCCAACTAGAAACGAAGAAGAGTAGGTCTGTCCTGCTCCAAGACAGATGGCAACTGGGGCACTGGTCCTAGGGATTCTTTAACAATAACACATTTATGTAGTTAGTAATGAAAAACTCGTACGATCAATTCTGGTAATCTGAAATATGAAACTTATTATTTCCACTATTTTCTGTTATTTCTGCACTGCTGCTACTAGTTTAACATATTATCACGGGATAAAACTCGTTTTTAACTCCACACCCCTTCTCCTTCGTCCCCGTGCTTTGTCTTTTGTCTCCCTCTACTGGCATTTGTCCGTAAGCTTTTTTGTAGTAACTCGGTTGTACACCGTATTTATATAAATTCCAGATCTCTTCTAAAGTGTGTATACCCTTTAGCAAGGGACCAGTTTTAGTTCTTGTGGAGATTTCATTTAGTGGTACTTGATATTTTCATCACGCAAGCCTCAAACTTCAATAATCCCGTTTTTTCTTACGGGTCGGTGAGCGCTGCCTTCTTGAACCCAGCCCGGTGCCGCCGCCGTATGCTGCAGGCCGGCTCCAGACCTTAGCGGACCGGTGGGTAGAGCGGGGCTCCGCCGGGCTTCCTGCCCGTCAGCCGTTGGTTGTCGGCAGCAGTGACGCCCTGAAGGGTAGGAAAGGCTTCCGACAGGAAGGCCGCGGGGCCCGGCCGGCTCTCGGGGCGCGCCTGGCAAGGAGCTGCTGCCCTGACGTGGGAACGGTCCCCCTCGCCGCCTCCGGGAATCCTGGGCCGCGAGGGCGGCTCGGCGCTCCCCGGCGGAGGAGGTGGTGCGCGAGGCCGCCCCTGGTGACGCAGGTCTGGCAGGAGCCAATCCCCGCGGGGCCCGCGCATTCAAACGGGGCAGGGAGAGCGCGCGAGCTGTGTCTTCAGCCGAGCGAGGGCGGCGGGTGAGGAGAGTCTGCCTGAGGGACGGGACGGGACGGGACGGGACGGGACGGGGGTCCCCACGGGGTGCTGGACGGTGGGTGTCCCTGGGCCTGCGCCTGGATGCGGCACGGGGGGCCCTTCGTTTTGGGAGTCGCAGAACTGGGTGGGCAGCTCGGGGTAGCGGGCTCTGGGCTCTGGAGGCGGTGTCCTGTAGTCCCCTCAGCCTCAGTCGCGCGACCGGCCTTCGCTCTCTCTTCTCCTGAGGCCTCGGGCGGGCTCGGCGACCCGATGGGGTTCCAGGGCGCCTCAGCGCGGTGGTAGTAAAACAGATCTGTGGCTGTCTCTAGAGTCTTGCGGAGGCTCGTCTGGAGAGGGTAGGTTTGCTGAAGGACAGTAAAACCTGAGTTTTTCTACGTTTTCACCCAGCTTTCAGCACTTGGGTTTAATCTCTAATTCGTATTTGTAATATATTAAAAATTAGGAACAAGTATACTTTTAACAAGTCTTGAACCTTTTTCCTTTTTTAGAATGAAAGCACTTTTAATGGGAAGGTTTATGTTTTCTACAGAAAAGCTTTGTGAATATTAACAAGGCACAGCTATGGCAACAGGTCGGGAGAACTTCTGTTCTTAGGCTAGTTATTTTAAAGCTGAATGGAAAAGACAGACTTTTCAGAAAACACGTAAAGAAGCATGGTGCTGAGCCATGAGTTGTTTGTTTATTGGCTGCTAGGTGAAACCACAAAGTGTTTATTTTTGTAATTCGTGTGACATAAGTAGTTTCCCGTTTGAAACTGGATTGAGCAATAAATACACTCTGGTCTGAAAGTCTTGAAACTTTCCTTGTAAATTTTGAGCTGTGAAAACTTTGTGCAGTCACGCCATGTGTAAAAGCAGATGTAATTGCATAAATTCTGAGAGTACTCCAAAATTTAAAAGTGTAACATGAAAATAAACTTCTATTTGAGCAATGATTAAATGGTTGCTTCTGTATTGCTTGCTCTTATTTCCCTTTTCTTTTTTTCTGCTGACAATCTCCTGCTTTTCTTAATGATCTATGTAACTTTTGAAGTATCGAAGGAGGGTCATTTCTTGTTGACTCTTAATAGCAAATAAATTGCAGCTGGCAAGTCTGTAGTGGGTAGTGATGTCAAACCTGTAGCAATGGGATAAATATAATCTATATGCAATAGGGAAAGAACACTTTTCTATACAGATGGGATGTATACAGCTTTCTAAATCTTTACGTGTAGAAAGGATGTAAAATAAATTTTACAGTTTTCCTTCTGTCCCTAGGCTAGGTATCTTTTTGTTTTGTTAATAAAGTGAGAGTGGGTTTTATATTGTATATCAAAATCCTGAAAAAATCTGCTTTGTGTTCATAGTTTTCCAATTAAACATTAGTCATTTTGTTTATCTATTGGAGTCTGTTAGTTGTGAAATACTAAGAGCATAAACAGTTGAGTGAACAGAGGAATTATCTTGAATTCCTGTTCTTTGGGGTTCAGAGTAGATAATTTGGAAGAAATGTCCATGGTGATCTTCGTTGCTAAATAGTTAGGTGATTCTTTGTACCAACAGGTGCTTCATGACTTTTGGTTTACTTTCTGAAACCAATCCTACAACTCAATAAATGGAATCAAATAGCCTCATTCAAATATAGAAGAATGGCTTTTTAAGTGTTGGAGGTGAAATGGGGTAGTAATTGTTACTAATGTTTGGGTGTGTTTGGGGACAAATATTTACTGCAGTACATGAAAAGAGCCCCCCATGCCCCAAAACAGAACTTGCACTGGACATGAGCATCGTCAATAATTTTTGCTTTATCTCCCCAGATACCATAAGAAGAAAAAACTAGAAATGACCTTTTAATAAAGGTGTAGTACTGATTAAAAACCTAATACTAACTTGCTGGAAGACAAAATGCCTATTTACACTGTTCCCTCAAGAAGTGCCTCTGAGTCACAATGTACTACCACCGTGCAGAAGACTTCTTCACAGAATGCTGGAAGTAAAACCTCTGGGCAGCAACTGAAATCACAAGTGTTGGGAGAAGAGAAGGATATTCTACTTTCATGTCCTCAGAATAAGACTGAGGACGTAAATAGGACCTACATAATTTCAACCTGTAAAAAAGCAAATTATACATCAACTACATTTAAACCTGAAGGCAGGTTAACACTCCAGAGGAGAACTGGACTAAGCAAAAGATCAGGGTCCAGTAGTGAACAATTGCATACAAACACAACACTCGCCATGGAAAATACACAAACAGAGAAAAAACTTACTCTGCAGAGGCGTATGAGGGCTGGCTCTGTAGAGGAGAATAACATTAATGAAAATATTGTGCCTGGAATAGAAAATAATGACTCTGCTGCACAAAGAAATTACAAGATTGCACTTCCACCAAATATTAATAATAATGATACCCGTAGTGTTAAACCAAGCTTTAAGTTAGCTGAGGATCAGTCAAGTACGAAGCTGTGTAACTTGAACAGCAAGGATTCCACTGGCTTTGTTGATGGTCTCCGTGAAAATGATAGCTGCCTGTGTTTAAGATACAGGACAAACACTCCTGACACAAAATTTGAAAATGAAGTTCTTAAATCAGATCTATTACTTACCTCAAAATATATTAATAGGATACCAGGAGAACAGCTGCTTGAAAGATGTGATATAAATAAGGTAGCTGGAAAGAAAAAGTTGCAACACTTGATTATAAAACCAAACAGTTTGGAAAGACCAAGAACACCATCAAAAGCTTCAACAGAAGGGTTTAAACTCGCACCAAAGAACAGCACTTCTCAGGATCAACCATCTCTGTCTGCTTCAAATAAACGAACAGCTCATCTTCCAATTCTAGCCAGAAAGATTACCAGTGTCTCCAGCTCTCCTTCCATGAGTAGAAGTTCAAAACCAAAGGAGAACACAGAAACTCCTGCAGAGAGGCACAGCACTGAGAAAGATGTTTTTGAAGTGGAGAACAGTAAAGTGATTGTAGCAGTGCGTGTACGGCCTTTCAATAACAGGTTTGTATCCTGGGCTTGTTTCTTATGCTGACAGTAGCTTTTACAGTGTATGTTGATTTCTACTTTGTATTTTTTAAATTGTCTAATCATTGACTCAATAAGGATGTAATGCATACTTTGAAATTAGCTGATATTTCATGCAACAGCAAGATAAAGATTTTGTTAAGAGATGGGATTAACTTTTTAGGTGTTTGGGGCTATTTTTTTACATAGCCATTAGCTGAAGAATTTTGAGCTTGAATACCTAGTATGTTCCTCAGACTTTTTTTAACAATGATTACTGAACCTTTTATTTTCTGTAAGACAGTTGATTGAAATGACTAACTTAAAGCATGTGATTTATGCTTTTTAATTTTTTTGTTTTCCCCTTTCTATTCAGAGAGGAAAATGAAAACTCACTCCCTGTAATCTCCATGAGTGGTTCAGAGACAACTGTACAAAATCCAGCTACAAACAAAGTTTACAACTTCAGTTATGACTTCTCTTTCTGGTCTTTCGACAAGTGTCATCCTAACTTTGCAAGCCAGGCAATGATTTATAAAACTTTGGCAGTGCCACTCCTAGAAAGAGCTTTTGAGGGATATAATGCTTGTCTTTTTGCTTATGGGCAGACTGGTTCTGGAAAATCATACACGTAAGTTTCCAAAAATTAATTGTTAAAATTCTGTAGGAGTCAATTCTAATGCAATGTGAAGTAATGAAAAGAGATTATATGGAATAGATATAATAGTTACTGAATTGTGTTTAAATGGTTTTGCATCTTTTAAAAAATAAAAACAATAAAAATAATATTTATAATAATTGAGACAAGGTTAGCTGTAGAATATTTTTATGTATCTGACACCTCATTCTATGTCTAGTGAAGTAAATACAAGCTCCTTCTGGAGATCTTAGTGAAGACTCTCTCAGTGCTGTTGTACAACACTGTTTTTTGTACACAAAGTGACATGTTCTAAAGTATATTATATTTTTTGAAAAATACCTTTAAGAGACTGTTCTAATTCTGTCCTGTTTCAGAACTTTGGATAAATAAATAAATCCATATATTTGTGACACTGCTAATTTGAGGGTTTATACCCAAGTTTATATACATTGTATGTATTTTATCTAGAATGTCTAGTGAACCCTTGTTTTCAACCATGCATCTATTAAAATCAGTTCTATGAGCTTTATAATTCCCATCAAGTACTATAGACTTTTAAATGTTGAGGATCAGAAATGTTTCTATGCAACTTACCACAGTTTTATGGTTTTAGTCAATTTATCATAGAACATATACAGAGGTAAGGTTTTCTCTTTAAGTGGGAACTCTGTTTTAACTTGTAATGTTTATTTACCTTGGCCTAAAAGAAAAATACACTCAATATTGCAACTGTTACTCTCATTGTAGGTTTGTTGTATGTTTTGCTTTTCCTCTACCTTCGGGTGGACAATTACGTACCTTTATCTCTTTGTATTTTCAGCAAAGCTGAAACTAATACCAGTGTTAATCTGCTTAGGTCAGGTCTACGCAACAAACTTCCACTGACAACTACGCTGTGCAGCTGCATGAGTCTCTCCTATGCCAGAGGTGGAGAGAGGCATTGGCAGAGTGCAGAGAATATAAAATGCATGTGTGTTAGGATATCCAACATCTGTAGATTTACTGTTTATAGTACAACTTACTCTTCTGTTGCTGTAGGGTTTTTGCTTGACTTAGGTTTTCAACCCATTTCTCAATGGATGAATTAAAAAAGACCTCTGGACATTGTCCTGTCCAACTTGCTGCTCAAACAAGCACCAACTTAGAACAGGTTTATTTCTGTTGCTTATTACTTCTATAACTTAGAAGCATATGGCATTTCAACTTTAGAGATATATA
Source organism: Hemiprocne comata (assembly GCA_020745705.1). Lineage (NCBI taxonomy): Eukaryota > Metazoa > Chordata > Aves > Apodiformes > Apodidae > Hemiprocne > Hemiprocne comata. The sequence goes on along the minus strand of CM036593.1, from coordinate 10,666,794 downwards.
GTTAATATTAAAACTAGCTATAGAAGGTTACAAAACTGAACTAGCAGGTTTTTTTTGTAACTACAGGATGATGGGATTTGATGAAGACCAAGGAATAATTCCAAGACTTTGTGAAGATCTTTTCACTCAAATAGCACAAATGGACAAGCAACAGGTAATGTGATTATATTTTCCTACACAGAATTGCAAGGAAACTGATGTGTTTCAGTACTTTGGCACCCATTTTATTCTTTTGCAAACCTTAGTGCTGACCCATTTAATCATGTCTGTATTCTTTTGCTGATTCAAACCTTACTTCTGCAAGTAACTGTGATTAACAGGGTTCCCTAAATAGTCCAAATCAACATTGTTTTGCTTCCTCAGTGGCAATAATGTAAAAGAGAAATATGGGCATAATATTTTTGATGTGTCACTAGACTAGGATTCTTTCCTCTACATAGCATGTCTTACTAGATAATATTTATGTAAGGAAAGCTAAAAATAAATTGTAAGGGTTTCCATACTTCCAGTGGAGGTGTATAAAATATAACTCTAAAAATGTGAATTAAACATTGTCACATAGTATTCTAATTCTAGCTCAGTATAATTGCTGAAATAAAAAAAAACCAAACAGCTACCTCCACCTGGATATTTTTTAAATAATTCAAAATTTTCCTTGTAAATAATGTTTTGTTTTCTTCTCTGCTTTGAGAACAGATCTTTACCTGCACATAACTATATGAAAGAGTGGTCTTCTGAGATGGGGTGGGAATGTTTCATCTGATCACAATCTGTTTTGATTTGAAGTCCTGTCCCATGGCTATGGTCATGTGGATTTAAAAGCAACAAAGTAGTCATCCTTTCCAGAGTGTTTTAACAAAGGGCTACATTCTGTTTCTGCCCCAATTAGTGTAGTAAAGATAAACTTAGGGAATCATAATTGGAGATACAACTTAAATTTTCATATTTTTTTTAAAAACTACTCTTTAAAAAAAGACCCAAACTGAGAATGCAGGCAGGTAGGGGTTTTGTTTGTGGGAATTCTTCAGGTATGTTTATTTTTCTGTCTGGCTGTTGTTAAAACTTTTCTAAGACTGAATTTCTGGTACAGAATAACTTTTGAAGTTGATTACAGTACAGTGCCTGATATTTGAACTGTGCACCTAAAGCTTTCTGTGGTAATAGCAGAAATAATAATTTGTGGTTAAAAACTCTGAATGTCTCTTAAAATTTTGAAAATAATCAGAAACTCGTATTTATACTCTTTCTTAGGTAAGGGATATCTGATGCAAAGTATGCTGGTGTCAAATGCTGATCTTTGTATTCTTTGTTTGTTTTTCCATGTCTGTAAGGACTGACTCTCAGATCAGTGAACCTTAATATTCAGTTAAGCATATGCAGGCAAACTTTTCTATTTTTAGCTAATGAAAATTGCTTTATTGTTTTATGCTTTAATTCTTGACTTTGAATCCTAATACCAGTGAACATGTAATATTCTGAGCCTGTAGTGGATTTGATAGATACTGAGAAATCTCAGAAAGTTTTTTATTACTGAGTTTGGCTAGAGAGTATAACTTCTAAAAACTGCAGAGCTGTTAGGTATGTTTGTTTGTTATTCCATTGCCTGTGCATTCTGTTCTGCAAATTGGCTTGAATCTTGTATTTTGGACTTCGATGTTTTAGGTTTTTTTGCTGCAATCTTCCTTGCCCCTTAAAGGAAATTCCATTTAATTAAAACAAAACAAAAACCACCACCACAACAACAAAAAAAACCAACCAAATAAAAAGAACACCAAAAAAAACCCCAAACCAACCCTGGATGCCTTCAGAGGAAGGAGGTGTGTTTTCATGAAAAGTTTGGTGTTTGGTACTTCTTAAAATTGCCGGAGGTAGAATCAAGGTTTATCTTTCCATTAGTTCATTTTGTGCCATGTCAGGATGTTGATGTCAGTCTGTGCCTTGGCTGTTACATGTGTCATGCTGTAGAAGTTCAGTCTCTAGGGGAATGAAACTACTGCAGGAGCAAACAAAACTGTTTTCATGTACCTTGAGATAGATGTATATATATATTTAAGCTTGACAGCTATCATCTGGGAATGGCTGTGGATGGATTAAATTGTGTTCTTGGCAATAGGAGATCCCTTGATTAGGATATAATTTCTCTTGGAATGTTCCTCCAATACAAATGCTTGTAACATTGAATAGCAGGGTCTGGAGAACTAGGTTAGTTTTTGAAAAAAAGGATGGTGAAATTGTTTTCTGGACTATATTAATAACTCCTATTATTAATTTTCTTAGATTTTGTATCATCTTGAAATGAGCTTTTTTGAAGTATACAATGAGAAAATTCATGATTTGCTTGTCTTTAAAGCTGAAAGTGGACAGAAGAAACAAGTAAGTTGCTCACAAAAACTATTATATGCATAATCTCAAAGCAGTGGCATCTATTATGTAAACAAAAATGCAAAAATGACAAGTGATCATTGTTTTGTTATCTAAGTGCCTTAGATTATTGTGAATAATGGAATTCTAGTTAAAAAAAATCTCACTCTATGACTTCAAGCAAAATGTTTGGCACTTCAGAAATGCTAAGCAAAAAAACCCTGACAAAACGGTTCATTTGAATCTCCCAAAAATTGTTTTTAACACCTCTACTTATCTGCAAAATGAAGATGATCTTACGACCTTTTATAAAAACTCCCTTTGAGTATTATTTATATAATTCTCCAGATTATATTATGAGTTTTCTGTGCAATATGATTGGAGTTACAATCTTGTAACTGAGATGGAGTTCTAAAATGGAAGACAGACAATATCAGGAGGCTGCCAGTAGTGTTCGGGGAAAGAAAAAAGTATTTGCCTAATTTTATTTGATCCATCAATCTCCTCAGTTCTCAGCACTGAAATGTCCATTCACTTTCTGAAAATGTGTATAGTTTATCTACTGGGATGCCTGTTTGCTGGTGACTCTACATATCTAATTGCAATCCATAGTATATTAATGAAAAATGTTAATACTTGCCAAGGGAGAATTTTTCCCCTCTTTGTTTCCACTGTGTTTTTACATTGACCAGCTACAGAAAACTACTAGCATATAAGAAATCTTTGCCTTGGCTAATTTATTGCTTAGAGCCATGGGGCTGTTCAGGAAGTTCCTTTTTCTTTTAGGCTGGTTGGTTGTTTCCCAAGAAAATGGGGAGGGTAGGGATCAGTGACCTGACTAACTAGTTAAGGATCACTAGGTAAACTAGTTGAGCTAGTTTTTAATGCATGTGTGTTAGAATGTGGAAAATGATAATAAAAGGCATTTGTGTTAAGTAGGGGGTGTAGGGAAGGAATTTATAATGTTTGATTTATTAAAAAGTAGTACTTTGACATATTGAACACTATACTGGCCACTTGTGTTTAAACTGAGTATTAGTTTATGGTAAAGAAGGTTTACTACATTCAACTTGCTGTTGAAGTCCTTTATCATAGACTTGGGACTCATGTGGACTAGTTATGTGGAAGCAAAGACTGTCTTGTTTATACTGGGAGTGCTTTCATCTGGGTTTTATCAGTGATTTTGAGCTAAGCAACTTGGAAACATGATAGATATATGTTACAGAAAAAAATTGTTTGCTTTTTCTTATGTAAAATACCTCGTGTAAGATACACATGCTCGCTGTTAGCCCTGTGTGCAATGGCCTGGTGCCGTCTGCTGTGATTCCTCAGGCAGCTGGAAAAACTCAGTTATAGGTATTGTCCTGAAAATACTGTTCTAGTTGATTCATGCTAAAACCTGTTGGTGATAAATGTCATACTAGGGATTTAAATAGGCTTTCTCTTAGTGTTAAGATATTACTGAGTGCTAGGTATAACTAATGCACTCCTAATAATTCTTCTTATAAAATTATTCTCACCAGCTTCGTGTAAGGGAACATCCAGTGTTAGGACCATATGTGGAAGGCCTGACAGTGTAAGTATTAACTGTTTTCCTTTTAAGAGATGTATGGTGTAATCCTGAAAGAGTGTGCTAATCATGATCTCGAAGCTTTGTGAAAGCTTGTGTGCTCACTAGTATAACAGGCAAGAAATTAGTATTGCAAAGTTTTACAACAATGCGTACCCATGTCTAGCTGGACCTGATGTGGTTCCTTTAGTGTATTGATCTAGTGAAATAAGTGTGTGGAACAACAACTGGAGCTTTCATGATATGTTTGTATTGCTTGTGTAACTGGGGAAACTGGAGAACTCGGGCACTGGGGAAAACTGTAGGAAGAAAGTGGTCTGAACCTAAGCTTTTTTTTCCTCTGTTTCAGGAATGTTGTCAGTTCTTACTCTGATATCCAGGTAAGAGTCATTTGGTTACCAAAAGGAAATAAAATTATTTCTACTTGCTCTTTCCTTCACTGCTGAAAACAAAATTCCATGGATGGAAAGAAAATGCTTATGAGACTGCCCAGTAGTCTGATATTTCAGCTGATTTTGTAGAAGGATAATGAAGGGTATTCCTATATAATGAAGCTAAGTAGACCCATACAGGCAAATGTCACTCTCTTCACATAGTTATCTCTTAAACTTAATTTTTAATTCCTCCCTTATAGAGTCATAATTTGTGTTAATAACTTTATTTGCTGACATTTTAGTCTTCAGTTAACTACCCAAAGTAGGTTTTGCTTTCACATCCTGACTTTTAACTCTTACAGAGTTGGCTTGAACTAGGAAATAAGCAGAGAGCAACAGCTGCTACAGTAATGAATGACAAGAGCTCTAGATCTCATTCTGTCTTCACCCTTGTCATGACGCAAACAAAGGTATTGCTGAGTGGTTTATATCCATTTGAATTAGGTAGTAAAAAGTTGTTTCATGTACTGCTTAGAAAATTGTTGTGGGAACATACTTGAAGATGAGTAAAGCACAGGGCATGTTAACATGGCTTTGTACACAGCAAAACTTGTTTTATATGCTGTGAGTAGATTCTGATATTTCTGTGCTACATATATTTATAGAGGAAATAAAAATATGTCTAGACTGCCAGATCTAGCAGTAGTTTCAAGCTTCTGAGTGTGAGTTCTGAGATGCAACTGGAAATTTAAATTGAGGTCAGATCTGATTTCACACTGCTGCCAACACATCCCAGCTTTTAAAAACACTAGGCTGTGCAAGGTGGATAGCTGTGCTGAGTTCCTGCAGGTGATAAGCTGGGACAATGGTAGGAGTTGCAGTTTCTGCTCAGTTTCAACACAGTTCACAGAGCAAATGTTTCCTTGCTTCAGGATATCTCTGACCCATGTGCCTCCAGGATATAGGGACTTCAACTCATCTGATTTACAGATGTGTGAGAGACAAAACCTGATTTAGTGAGATGAGCCTGAAAACAGAAGTGAAATAGGTAGAGTTCCTCAGAATTCTACAGTCTGTCAATTTTCTCCATTCACAAATAACTTGAGTAGTTTTTTTTTCTTGTGCTTGGTTTAATTTTTTGGTGCAGTTCTTGAATCTTCTCCTTGCTTTTTCCCGTCACTATTCTCCCTACTAGATAATTTATTTTCTCTGTCAGAACTAGTCCTGAGACTTTTCCACTGACTACTTAGCTGATCTTCATTGGTCAAAGACTGCAGCAGCTTACTGATTTCCCTGGGTGTTGGATAGCTGCCATAGTCAAACTTCAGACCTAAACCCATAATTTGTTAATCTGTTGTTTGTGCAGTTTGTTTATACAGTTATTCAACTGCAAACAATTGATAGAATGGTTGAAAGTCTGAACTTAGTCTCCTTCAATAGATGTATATTAAGTTATCATGCCCAAAAAGTAAATGGAAGTGTCAAATTCTGATGTGTTTGAAGAGAACAGCTAGTTAGATTTCTGCTTGTACTTAGGCTTTTTATTTTGATTTTAATGGAAACAACGCCCTTTTTTCCAGGCAGAATTTGTGGATGAAGAACAGTGTGATCGCAGGCTTACCAGTCACATAAATCTAATAGATCTAGCTGGCAGTGAATGCTGCTCAAGAGCTCAGACCACTGGAGAAAGGCTGAAGGTAAACCAAAATTGGAAATCTGACTCCAAGGCACACCCCTAAACTCCAAAGCATCCTCACCTACCATGACTCTTGGGCAGGAACTGTAGTTATAACATGATACGTAGTCCTTATGCTAATAAGTACTGCCTGACATTTTGCTAGTGAGGGTGGATGGCCCTAAGAAGCTGTTTGGACTGTGAGGTATGGCAGGCCAGATCTTGGTGAGGACAGCATTCCTCATGCTGTGCAAGCCTCATGATCTTTAGAAGGAATGAGGAAAAACTGTCCTCTTGGTTTTCTACATCATGACTCAGATATCATGTGCAGTTGGGGCTTGCCCCTTTTTTGGTAATTTACATAAACAGTTTCTATTAGACTTTTTTTTGAATATGTCTCCATAAGTTTGCTTATTTTAAAGTCGGGGTTCTCTGTTCTTTCCAAATGAAGATCATCTAGGATACTCTTGCATCTTACTGTTTTTCAAATGTTGGTGATGTTTAATGTGGTGTAGCTTTACCATACATTGCATAAGCACAATTAAATCAACAGGACAGTCAATAACATCACACAAGAAAACACAACTGTATTATATTTATTTTTATTTTTGCTTTGTGTAGGAGGGTGTAAGTATCAATAAATCACTGTTAACCCTCGGAAAGGTTATTTCTGCACTCTCGAAACAATCTCTAAATGGAAAGAAAACTTTCATTCCTTACCGGGAATCTGTCCTTACTTGGTATGTATAGAGTTTGTATAGAATGCATATAAATATGTATATATATCAATATGTATAGAACTTGGTATGTTCAGAATTTTTTATACAGAAGTAGAGGTTTCCTCAGATTGTGGATTCTTCTATTCAGGAGGCATAACTTACTTTCTCCCTCTCTCTCTCCTAAATGATCTGTGAAGGGAAGAAATTAGTCTGTTTCATAATAAAAAGGACAAACAGGACTTGGATTTGTGTTTTCAGTAGCTAACAATTACTCTCAAATAAGTAGCAAGACCCTAGGTATTTTGTATTTAATCTGTTCAGATTGAGAAGTTTTGTTTTTATTTCAGTGTGTGGGTTGGGGATTGACTTCTCTCCTGTCAAATGAAGGTTGTTAAAGGAAAGTCTTGGTGGAAATTCACAAACTGCTATGATTGCCACAGTAAGCCCAGCTGCCAGCAGTATAGAAGAAACACTCAGCACTCTTCGCTATGCAGAACAAGCTTGTTCAATTTTCAACATTGCTAAAGTAAATGAAGATGTGAATGCCAAGCTAATCAGAGGTGAGGTTGACATGTGCAGTCTTTGAAAGTTTTTCATTTGCTTGTGTGTTTAACTTAATGTTCCCTCAGTTGTTACTACTGATAATCTATTGTGTTGACTGGCCACTTGTCAAATAGGCTAATACAACATAGTTATCTTCGTTTTACTGTAATTTTTCTTTGTGAGCTTTTTTTTTTTGGCCAAAATTCAGAAGACATCTTAGGCTATACTTGAGCACCTGGAATGGGAAAAGGTGTTTAATTTTTAATTCAGTAACAGGATGAAATTTCTTGTATCGCACTGAAATGTCTAAATCCTATTTTTGTCTGTGTTTTTAATGTGTACTGTGTGTCTGCTGTGTCTAATGTAGAATTGAAAGCTGAAATTGAAAAACTGAAGGCAGCTCAGAAAAGCGCTATGAACACTGATCCTGAAAAATACAGACGTTATTTGCAGGAAATAACATCTTTGAGGGTAAAATTGCACCAGCAGGAGAGAGACATAGCAGAAATGCAAAGGTCTGGCAGTTGTTACTGTCTTTCTTTAAAACAGAAATGGTAAAATTATATGCTGTAATTTTTCTCCTAATACCTTGTGTTATTTTCCCCTTAACATATGAAGGGCCTGGAAAGAAAAATTTGAACAAGCAGAAAAAAGAAAATTAGAAGATATAAGAGAATTGCAGGTACATTTTCTTTCTTACTTCACTTTCTGTAAGAGAGTACAGAAAACAGAGCATCAGCAAGCATTTCAGAATTAGAACAGTTGTAAGGTTTGGTTTTCTTAATGCTAATGCTGTAACAGACTACTGTGATTTCTTAGTAAAATTTGATACAGATATTTTAATGCACAAAGTAAATTGTTTTTTATGCAGAACTCTCTTTTCCCTAGAAAGCAGGAATTGCATTCAAAATGGACAATCATTTACCAAACCTTGTCAATCTTAATGAAGACCCTCAACTTTCTGAGGTGCTGTTGTATATGATCAAAGAAGGAGAAACTACAGTTGGAAGGTATACACCAAATTCAAAACATGATATCCAGCTTTCCGGAGTGCTAATTGCTGAGAACCATTGGTATGTAATGTTGGGGTTTTTTATACTAGAAGGGAGAGCATGAAATATTTTTTCTCACCCTTCCCTTTCTTTTGGATGCACTCTTCTGACAGTTGCAAAATGTGGTTTTCTAACCAGGAAAATACTATTTAAGGATAACTTATGTACCATTCAGTGATTAAGGTAACTTTCCTTCTGTTCTCTCTAGAAATCAGTTAACCAAGATAGTTTATTTTTTCTTTTAATCTATGTAGCAAAATTTTCTATTCTTGCAGAAGCACTGGAGAAGGACATGATTCAAACGATGCCATGTGATGACTCTATTACACTAAGTTCAGTGGAAAGTGAAATACCTTGACAGTCCTTACTTTAAACTAAAAATAGAGAGCTACTTGGCCATATTGCAGAAATATCTCTTAAAGTGTATTCCATACAGTTGATCCTGGAGAAACTTAACTGATTGATTACTAAAAACGTAGAAGATGTGGGTATGTTGGGAAATCAAGCATTATCAGGGCATTGTAGGAATTTTTCAGCAGTTCATTCTTCTCAGATTTAAATATCGATTCTCCTCCAAAACATAGGTTGTTGCTCATTAATTATGTATGTTGTAACTTAATAGTATGAAGACAATCCACATCTGGAAATATAGCAACAGAACAGAATGCTATCTACAGCATGAATTTTAGTCTATTAAGAAACATCATTTTTGACGAACAGGAGCTCCTGATGCTGCAATGTTTTTTGTTTTCAGTGTTATAAAAAATACTGTTGGCAAAGTGAGTATTATCCCCTTGAGAGAAGCAAAGACATACGTGAATGGGAAATGCATTTTAGAACCAACTGTTCTGCATCATGTAAGTAATAGATTTGGTTAGAGTAATACGTGTATGTGTGGATCTCTTAGCTTTGTTACAACTTCAGACTTGCAGGTTTTCTTAGAAGAGTCTGAAACAATAGATTTGTCTCTTTCTTTGATTTCCAGCTCCTCCTGTTATGTTTTAAGAATTGCAAAATTTGCTTTTAGATCTAAAAGTTATAGAACAGACTGTTTTTTTCTCTTTTCCAAATAGGGTGATCGAGTGGTCCTTGGGGGTGACCATTATTTCAGGTTTAATCATCCAGTAGAAGTTCAGAAAGTTAAAAGGCCATCTTGTGGGTCTACGTTGTTGCATGATGGTCCAAAAGATTTTGAATTTGCAAAGAATGAGCTACTTATGGCACAGAGAACACAGTAAGTATTGTATCTTCTTGTTCTAAAAATAAATTAAGTTGTTAATGCAACCATGCAACAAGTTTTAGAAATAAGAAGCTTAAAGATTATTAGTTATTCTGCAGTAATGAAAAGCTGGAAAATAACAAGGTTGTTTTAAAATCCATTTATAATGGAAATGGAAGTCCCAGACTTAACTGAAATGAATGTGTACCTCTAAGAGGTGATCACCATCTAGTCCAGTTGTCAAGAACATAGACCACTATTAAAGAAACACTGATCTCCAGAGGTCTTCAAAGTAGTGTATCTATCTCTTAGCTTACATTTCTCTCCAAGCACATAATGAGTCTGAAACTGACTTCTGTTTTTGAGATTTAAAGCTGGAAAAGCAAATGCCTTAGGAAAATAAGAAGAGCCTAGGGTTAAAACCTTGGTCTTCTGTGATGATGGAGAATTTGAGAGGCAGTAAAGTGTTACTTGTACTTGGCTCATTCCTGAGAGTTATTAAACCACAAGATTCATTAACTGAAATTGTATTTGTCTGCATCGTAATGTGAATTAGTAAGTTTTATAACAGTTCTTAATTTTGTGAAAGTTGAATAATAAAGTAAATACAGAAATCAAGTAGACTTAGAAATTCTGGAATGTCTTCCATTTTTACCAGTGTCTACATTTTCCCTATGAAAGAAAAATGTCTAGGTAAAGTATAGAAGTTGTTTAAAAAAAAAAAAACCCAAACAAACCCTCATTTTTACTATTAAAATTGGAGGTCCTGTCATGATAGAAGAAAAAAAAAAGACTATCTCTATGCAGCCTATAAGAGATTAAAGCCAGCATTCTAAATGTGTGATACTTTTACTTGTAGGCTTGAATCAGAAATTGAAGAGGCACGACTCAAAGCCAAGGAAGAAATGATGCAAAGTGTCCAAATTGCTAAAGAGATGGTTCAGCAAGAACTGACCTCACAAAAAGAAGCTTATGAAAGCAAAATAAAATCACTAGAAGAAGAAGTAGTAAGTTGCCATTGCATTACTACACAAAACATATAAACCAGAAGCTGTAGTACAGGATTTCTATTTGTTTCTTCGTTGTTTTGGGTTTTTTTGGTCTGGCTTTATTGCAATAGTATCTTAGGGAATGCCAAGCCTCATTCTTCTGTAGAAAAATGTCACCCTTACTAATACAAGAAGTTGTAAAATAGGTATCCCTTTCATAATTATTCTAGGGATTTGGGTTTATAGATTTAGCTAGGAACTAAAACGGTAATCCAGTGTGATTTTGATGCAGGTATAACTTAGATATGAAGAAAAATACCTAAAAATCCAAATTATGAGACTTCTTAATTACTACAGTATTTTAGTTAATGTGGCTTTTTTCTTCCAAGTTTGCATGCTGCTTTTGTAGTCTTTCAAATACTTCTACAATACGTAAGTTTACGTAGAATAATAACAATGAAACATCGTATTTCTAAAATGTGCTATAGAAGACATAATGTGATGCTTGTAAACTGGGTTATAACCTTTCATTGGTGACAATGGACTGAGTAGTCCACAGAGGCTGCATGTTTTGAATGTGTTGAAGTGAAAATAAATCTTAGTATCTACCTAAGGGATAGATCAGAAATGCTGTAGAAGTAGTATACCTCCTCTCATCTGTCCTTTTTTATATTTAGAGAGAAGAATCTCGGAAGAAGCAAATCCAAGAGCTGAATAATCAAAAAGCTGCAACTAAAATCCAGGAGCTAGAGAGGGCAAAGCAAAATCTTGAGCTAGAGCTACACTTCAATAAGAAGCGTTTAGAAATGGAGACCTTAGCTACCAAGCAGGTAAAAAAAAAAAAAAAAAAAAATTAAAAACACTTCTTAAGTGGTGGGCTGTGGTTTGTTTTGTCTCTTTTGTGCTTTGTGTTTTTTTTAATAGAACATCGTATGTGGAATGTATCTGGAGCATTTTTCTACTTTATTTCATGTGAAAGAAAAGATATTGTACTCAAAGTGTAAACAAAATATCAGATCAAATTTGGGGTAAACTAATACTCAGCTTATTTCTTAAATAATGTGGATTGTTTTGTTCATGTACCAAACTTCAGTGACCTGAACTTGAATTTACACCTCTGAGCATTAATATAAGTAATGACTGTTGGCTGGTGTTCATAGATATCTAACTGCTGCAACACATATGACTTCATTATTTTTAAAGTTGTTTCTTCTAATTCCAGGATTTTTTTAAGAATGTCAACATCTAAGCAAACCAGAAAACTGTTAGAGTTTGAAGATGGAGGGTTGCGTATTGATATAGCAGATGTCCAATATAAGTTTAATTCTGTTCTGAGAGTCCATAAAATGATGGCAACAAAAAATTTTGCTTAAATAAAAAGCACTAAGAGTTTTTTGTTTTTATTTTTTTGTTTTCCCAGGCTCTAGAAGATCACGCTGTTCATCATGCCAAGATACTTGAAGCTCTGGAAGCTGAGAAGCAGAAGATTGCTGAAGAAATACATGCCCTTCAGAAAAATCGTGGAAGTGGGAATAAAACTACGACAAGTATGTATACATATGATGTTGGAAGGGCAATGCTAACTTCGCTTTTGCTTGGTGGGCTTGTACTTAGTGCATATGGATCCAGAAGCTTTTTATCTTCCTGTAACACTTCTCAAAAGATCCTGAATGGGAAGACCATTTTGGCTGCTATGATCCTTTCCATTCATAAGCCATATACATCAGACAGTGCTAAAAGCTCCATTTCAGTCACGCCTCAGGGTGGTTAGCTGGCTATACGTGTTATCTCTATTTACCCCAATTACTTAGAAGTTCTTTCCCCACCAAGTTGAACCCATTAGATGTTAACTTACTGGGGAAACTGGAGTAACAGAATTAATTCTGTTTAGTTTCCTATCTCAGATTTGTCTACTAGTTATGACCTCTTACAAAGGGTTATCTTGGCTGGGGGGGTAATTTTTTCCAAATGTATTGGGAGTTCACAGAGATGTTGTTGTCTAAATTCCATTCACATTTTTTTGTTGTAGGTTTTTTCATTTTACTCTGAACTTTTTGCAGCACATTATTTATTCCACCGTATTTTTTGATCCACTTAATAACTATGTGCTATATTCTTTATTAGTTCCACTTAATTGGAATTCTCTGAAGCTATCTGTGATGATCAAAGAGGCCAACACCATTAGTAATGAATTAGGGAAAAACACTGTTTTCTACAGGTGAGTATTTTAATTAGCTAATTATAAGGGGGTATATATTTATATTTTTTTAATATATATAAATTGGGTGCTGGATTCTGGATGTGCAGTGAGCTGGTTGTTTGTCTTTTCATAGATTTGTTAAACTAAACATGGCAAATCACTTTTCCAAACTAACTTTAATTAAGTGTGTAGTTGAGCCTTGATAGTTGGTAATTGAATTTTAGATCAAAACTTGAAAGGTGTGTCTACCGACATTTCTGGATCGAGTGTGCTTTGGAGGTGAATCTTCTGATGCTCATGTGCATGCTGCTTTAGTTCCTGTATTAAAGTGGTCCCTAAGCACACTAACTGCATTCCTTTTCAACAAAACTAAACTGGGGAATATGTGCCAACCACTAGGAAGTGTTCAGTTCAGACACAAAAGCAGAGGTAGTTCGAAGTAAAAACCTCAGAATATGCATATAATGGATATGAGCGCTTGAGACAAGCTGTTTCACTCCACAGGTCACTTGCTATCCCATGCTACTTTGAAAGACCTATGTAGTGGTAAGGTGTTCTTAATGTGAGCAGAGGTATATTAATGCAGAGGGAACTCTGTAATTTAAAAAACTGCTACAGTAAATACAGGTAAAATAGGATTTCCTAGTAGGTGTAGGTATTGCTGTGTTTTTCAGATGTTGTGTTTTCACATCCTTCAACAAGAACTTTGCCGGTAGAATTCTATAGCATATATTTGGTTCTAAGTTTCTTGAGAGCCAGGAATTTGTATGCCAGTATCTACTGGCATCTCTGAATGCAGGAATTCCTTTTTTCCTTTACATAAAAATAATGGTTACACTAATGTATGTTTTGTGAGATAGTTCATCTTTCAAGCAACTTCTGCCTTTTGAAATAGAATTTTCAATCTCCATGTATTCTTTATTCTCTACATAATTCTATCTACAAGTACCTTGTTTATTTGTGTAATATGAATAATGTATTTGCCTTTTTTTAACTTTCTCAAATTCTCAGGTACGACAAAATTGATAAAACAGGAACAGTGTCTTCTGTTCAGGTGCAGGTTCGTAACATCAAACTGAGAATAGCAACTTTCTGGAGTCTAGAGAAATTTGAATGCAAACTAGCAGCAATGAAAGAACTCTATGAGGTCAGTAAGAACTGAAGAAAAAACAGTAATAATCAGCAATATTTTCTGAAAGATAAGATTTTGATAATTATACATGAGGAAAATATTGGGAGTTTTTTTATATGATCTTCAACATGAAGAAACAATTATTTATTAAACACATGTACATGGAATTGTCCATCACACAGAAGACAGTAGAAATAAATTACTTTATTCAGGTCATTTTGTACACAGTGAAGTAGTAAAACAAGGGCTGCTTTGTGGTTCTTCTGGTTGTTCAACTGTTTATCTGTTCTAGAAGAAAACTTGACTTTTTAAAGGTATCACTTGAATTTTTCTTGCTATGTTTTATCTATTTTTCTTTGGTTTTGGTAAATTAATTTGTTACTGTTTGCTTTTGTGTGCACTTTAGGTACTTCAATGAAAGTGCACATTAATCCCTTTTTCTAATTCCATTGCTTTTAATTAGACAGACTCAGAATGTTTTTTAATATTTTAGAAAATAATTGCATCTCATTAAAGAATTGTTTTATTTTAAAGAATAACTTCTCCATGTATAAGTGTATAAGATTATACATATCCTAATAAAAGAAAAACCATTAAACCTACTGTTTTACTGTTAGTAGAACATGTTGTCTATCTTCCTAAGTTATATACCTTGTTATCACACTATTTCTGTTTAACCCCTTCCTCCTATGTTTTCTTTATTTTTTCAGAGTAATGATAGAAATAAAGCTGCTGAAGTATTTTATGACCCTGCTGATGAATGGGAACCTGACCTTTCAGGTGCTTCCGTTTCTTCTCTTTCCAGAAGAAGGTGATTCTACAGTTCCCGTATCTATGCTTAAGACAAAGCAAAAAATTACTTGTGTAATTATCTAAACATGCTTCTGTGCCACTAATGTAGTCTTTTATTTCTTAATTCTTTTACCTTACTATAATGTCAAACTTAAATTAAATGAAAAGTTATTTATATTTTTGTGAGGGGGGGAAGTTTAAATGTGTTACTTTACTATGCTTTACTGGCATCACTTACGAATTGTCTGTTAGTTTTCAATATGTTGCTAACAAAACTTGCATGCCTATTGAAGCAGTTAAACAGCAGATTACCAGCAATGTTTCTGAGGTTAGGTATAGCATATATGAAATTTATCCCTGATCAGTGCCAGAAGGTTTTATGTATGACTATTGACAACTAGCTGGAGGTAATTACAGGCTATTCCCAATTATTTCAGAGAGCTATCTCAGAAATTGATACAGTGTCTGTAGTACAAGACTTTTAATTAACCTGCAGAGGACCCAGAGGTTAAGGTTATAGATACCAGTGTATTTAATTAGTAACACAAGCTATGTTAAATAGGCACTTGGACATCTGTTCACATCCTTACTTAACTCATATACTGTGCCAACAGATGAGCTCTTCTGTTCATTCATTCTCTTATCTTTCCTCATGGACAACAAAAGTTCCTCCAAACACAGAAGTGCATTTTGTCAAAACATGTTGAAGGCTCTCTAACCATCTAAATACCATCAGTGCAGAGTGTAATGTGTAGTTTTAAATGTTCTCTTCACAAAAAGCATTGTTTTCTAAGGAGTAAATTGTAGCTACTTTGGGACCTTGTATTTGAGGTTTTAGCCTTGTAACAATATTTTAAGCTGAATTGCAAGCTTCTGTAAGTTGTAGCTTATGTAAATGCTTTCTTGTCTGATGCTGCTTTCTGGACAATATTATGTGTTCTTGAATTTCAGAAGTGTATTTGACTTTGCCTTATTTTAAAAATGCAACACGAGAAGCTGAACTGAACACGGGAAGGAAAATTGGCATTGCATGCTGCATTGACAGCAGTTAACACATGTTGGTGAAATAAATTTAATTCTGTGTGCTACTTTAAGATTTTATGCTCCTCGTGTGTAGTGTCATGGAGCATAGAGGACAGGCTGTTCCAAAAGGGAAGGGCAGGTAGGGGCTGAAGGTGGCAACACGGTAGGTAGGGCAGGGCCCTTGTGAAAAAGGGCTTAGTCCCACAGTACCTGAGTGAGGTGAGCAGAGTAGGTTGGGCAGTGGTGACCAGGGTTAGCCAACAGTCCAGATCCACAGATAAGTATGTAATGATGAGTCAGGGCTGAGGTTAAACTGGCAAATAGGCTCAATAAGTCAGAATGAGGTCCAGGGGCAGTTGGCAGGATCAGCCTGCAGTCCAGTGACAAGGCTGTCGTGACAAGCTCCAGGTCAAAATGGGAAGTCAAGTCTGCAGATCCAGATCAATGACATACATAGCCAAGCATAGACATGGTTACAACACAACTGCAGCATTTGGGCAGGAGGCTCATCTTAAATGCAGCTCCAAGAAAAGTTGGGGAGCCCCTGTTGAATCTCCTTCCAGCTGTTTCTTCAACAGCTTCAAAGCTTGCTGAGGCTTCTCAAACAGGTCTCTTGCAGAGTTGAACTTGAGCACTGGTTGCTAAGCACCCAGAGCAAGGCCAAAGAAGCTAAGGTAGCTTGTCTAACTGGCAGTGGAGAACTTTACAGGACATTTGCCTCTTACCAAGAAGAAAAGCCCTCCCACCTGGCTTTCCAAAAGTAATTCATTCTGTCCAGCAAAGAAGATGAAAAAACCCAACATGTCTGCTTTCTAGGGTCCCAGTAGGTAGGAAAGAAATGTGTTTTGTCTCAAGTTGTTGATAATAATAATACTCCAGTAGTAAATCAGCAGCTTAAAAATGAGAATATGTTATGAAGATCCTGCTTTATAGCAGCAAGAGCCTGAGGAAACTAAGTAGAATCCATCCTATGGGCTGTAATGTCTTGCTTTCACTCTGGTTTAGGTTTTGTGTTCCACTAATTAAAAGTAGATGTTTGTGTTGTTTGCTTGTTGTCTGTTAATATTCACAGAACTTTCA
Source organism: Hemiprocne comata (assembly GCA_020745705.1). Classification (NCBI taxonomy): domain Eukaryota; kingdom Metazoa; phylum Chordata; class Aves; order Apodiformes; family Apodidae; genus Hemiprocne; species Hemiprocne comata. The sequence continues at coordinate 10,650,065 of CM036593.1, read as the reverse complement.
GTGGGAATGGGGAGACATAACCTTTTCCTTTAAAGCTTTTTCCATCCTTTCCTAGAAGTAGAAGTTTCATGAAGAACAAGAGAATTTCTGGATGTTTATCTGAGATAAAATTACAACCACTACAGAATACACAGACTTCCTATATATCAGGTAGAGAACACCTTTCATTTCATACTGAGAACTTGAATCTAGTATGTGTTTAAAACGTATACACTTCTACTATATTAAAAAAAAGTGTGGGCTACAAAACAAAATGAAAAATGTTCTGTTGCTATCTTCAAATTTATGATGCCAAGCTGTTAACGTTAGGTCTGCTTGGTTTATTTTTTGTATTTTTGATTATCCTTTCTTAGGGCAAAAACTTCCTGAATAGCACTTATGACCCTTATGTATAAATTCTAAAACATTACTCCATTTAACTATGCAGGTTAACTGGAGAAAAGTGATAGTTTGCATAACAAATTGCCAGAGGCTGAATCCTGATATGATTGGAGACTTTGAATTGTTGCTATTCATTCAACTACTGAGGTTCCTCAAGCTTTTTGTCAGTTTTTATAAACTTTCTGAAGTACTAGATGCTTTAGTTTTTCCAAATACATTATGCATTCAGTTATTGGCTGGATTTTGTAATTTTCTGTCTCTGTTGGTTTGATTGTTGAAGCAGATGGATTCCTGTTAAAGAATTTCACTATGGAATTTGTATTAATTAAATTTTGTATACACATTTTTCTGTCTTGCCATTTTGAGTAGTTGAACATTGCTGAAGAAGCAATATAAAATAGTCATTAAAGACATGCTGACTGCTCACTTATTTGAAGAGATTCTTGCAAATATGTTTTGTTTCTACATCATAGGTTCACAGAGTATGTCCGGCATATGCCCCAACTCTTCTGAATTGTTTCTTCCTGGAATTTGCAAAGAATCTATAAGTTCAGCTTTAGATTTACTGGAACAGAATCATGAAGGAGGAAAGAGCATAGCAGATTGTCTCCTAAGTAATTTGTTTATAATTGTCTCTGGAGTTTCTGCCATTTCAAAAGCATATGAACAGCAAGATGAAGAATGTCAAGAAAACTGTAAGTCTCATTTTCATAACAGTTTAAAGTAACCATTACTATTTACTCATCTTAGAGATGCACAAGCATTCATATGTTTGTCTTTCAGAAGAATTAACATTCCTACAATAATTTGCAAAGGAGACCTTATGTTAGATCTCTTTCTCTTGTAGTTTTCTTTCTTGATCATGCTGCTCAGTCCTACAGCATCAGAACTATTTCTGCTTTTGACCAACTTGTGGTTCTAACAAAGCTCTGGCTTAATGTCCAGAAGTGCCCTGGATCTATAAAAGTTGATGAAGAAATAAAACAGGAAGTAAAGAACTTGGGAGGCTATTTACAGTTACTATTGCAGGTAAAGTATATTAAATAATTAATATCTGGGAAGAGAAAGTTCTATGCATTAATGCAATATTTACTACAGACTTGTTAAAAGCATTTAAATGTCCAATGTATGCAATGACAAATGGATGCACCTAAGGAAGATGAATTACAAAGGGTGCATTTTTGCTGGTTAACCTGGTACTTCTGTATGCTAGTTCAGAGCAATGCAGACCTTCCTGTGCCCAGGACAGGACAGGTCAATAGCACAGGTTCTAAAAATAAAAAAGGGAAAATAAAACATGCAGTGACAAGAGCAACTGCTAGGTTGGATTGTGAAATGCTGCTGTTTATAAACCAGCACGTTCCAGCCTTGTGTAGAGTAATTTTTTTTTTAACTGTGTACATGTAATGCTAACATTCTTCTCTACGATTGCAAGGTATGGTCTTCTAGCTGTGGTAGAGAAGCCATTGGAAGTAGGAAGATGTAAAGCTCAAAATGCCTCAAGCTATTGTGTGCTACAAACTCTTGTGTGTTATAGGAAGTGTGTTCTCTTTGACCAAGGATGCTTTCTAGTTTCAATGAATGGTATGCCTTTATTTCTCAGGGATGTTCTTCAGATATATCCTCAATGGTAACAGAAGCATGCAGCAAAGTAAACCAAACAGTAAAATTAACAATGAAATACGTAGGACACTTGGCAGTAGTCACAAGAACGGGTATTTCCTTTTCTGAAGAGAACAACATTCCTACAAGTAGTCTACAGGTGAAAAAATATTGTTTAGAAATAGTGATTTTAATGTTGACATCACATTTATTTTCAGTAACTGTGCTCAGAAGGAAACTTTTATGTATAATAATTTTATCAACTGAATTAATTATGTTTGGAGTTTATCTAATATTTTGATTTTTATGGTGAAAATGTATGTGTTAATACCTTTGAGACGGTTGGGTGTTTCACCCTTAAAAAATGCCCTTCAGATCTTGTAACTTGCACCTATAAAGAGAAGTACCATGCTTTTAGTATTATATCTGAACTGAGATGGTGCAAGTCTACCTATTTAACTGAAATTCAATACTTATTTCAGTAATCTGTGATTAAGTGCTGCATAAAATTTTCAGAAGTCTGAAGGAAGTTAGGAAAAGGAGGTTAAAGTGCTGAGTCCCTGTGGTCCAAGAATGACATGTGACTGACTAGACCAGCACTGAACAATTTGCTCTAAACAAAATTACATTTGTAGCCCCCTGGGGAACACTGTTCTAATTCAAGGCCATATAAATTCCTTTAATCATGATTTTTTGAACCTTTGTTTTAAAAGGACTTTGTTCTTGCCATTTATGATGGAGTAGGCTCAGGGATGGAGTTTCTCATTAATAGTGTCCAGGAAAGAGCAAGAATGATGCAGAATGAACTCATGGAAAAATATCCACAAAATGAGGTGAGATGGAATAAAATATTAAAAACTACTCCTATATCTTAAAGGCACTTGAGCATGTCCTTTTATTTTTCAACAGTTCTGTCTAGAAAGTTTATAGTAGGAATAGTTAGGATTAGTAACACAGGTTTGAGATGGGTGGTAAGTGGGACTATTGACTAAAATCTTGCACAATTTTTTACCGTGTTTAGCCTTTCATCTATATGTACATTGAATGTTTAAGTGTATTTTATTTAGAACACTTTATGCATTGGAGGGCATTTTGTGTAGATTTTCAGTGTAACCATGAAAGAGAGGGAGAAAGTGAAAATTGATGCAAAGGAGCAAGTGGACCTTTTATTCTCTGTACTTCTGTTATGTTTGTTTTTGTAGAAATTATTTTACGAAAGTAACTGTTTAATAGCACAGAAGTCAGAACTATTGTGCTTGGTTTCATACAATTAATAGAAATCACAGCTGATCTTCACATACTGTCCAGGTTGACAAGCAGCTGTAGTATTTAAATTTGAGCAACTTCTTTATTACACTTCATAGGAAAGGTACAGGAAACTTTTTATACTGTATTAATGATTTAGTTGTTCCTGTCACCTTCTGAATTTATTGTAATATGAAAAGGAATTACATCAATGGGAAGCTTTTGTCTCTCGTAATAAGACCTCAAATTAATTATTCTTGTAATTTTTAAGAAGAGATATTCTTGCTATCTCATAATAAGCAGATGTGTGCATACTTCCACCCTCTGTGACAGATAGCAGTTTAGCAGTTATTTTATCAAATTGAATAGTCTTGGAGTTTTTTCAGTATGTTGAAGCCCAGTTTCTTCTGGGGAGGAGTTGCTCTTTCATTACTGGTATGTCTAGCATATTTTGACACTTGAAGCAGAACAGACCTCATTACATGCTCAATTCAGTAATGTGTTGTTTTTGCCTGGAGGGGCTTTTTTTAAACTGCAGCCTGTTATTTTGTGTATTTATTCTGCTTAGGTGACAAATCATTAGGAAAATACTATAGGGAGTTATGCAAAGTAGAGAGTGAAGTATAAGGACTAAGCATCATAGTTAAAAATACTTGTGACTGTACAAAAATTCCAGTAGGCAAGCTACCCTTTAGAAATATGCCACCTTCTTACTGAGTGAGCCATTTTGACAGCCTGGCTGAGTTCCAAGGAAATATTTTGGAAAGGTTGAAATGTTCTTTAGCAAGGTACTAGATGTATATATTCTATGTGCTTCCTTTCATTGTTGGGATACACAGGCTTGTTCTGCCTCTTTTCCTCTGAATAGATGTTTTGTACACACAGCATACGAGGACAAAGTGATAGTTTACCTGCATTTGAGCAATCCTGTCTTCTGCCTCATGTGTTTTTATTTTTGTTATTTTTCTTCGAAGTTGAGAAATTTGCAGAACTGTGGCCAATAAGAAAATCTCCTAAATAAGTTGGGAAATACAAATTCTTTAGAAAGAAATATTTTATTAGTACTTAAAAATCTGTAATATGTGACCTGGGATAAAAGGTTCAAACCAGTCTTAAGGAAAACAAAAATTTCTTCCTACTCTGGTCTTCCCTGTTGTCATTTTTAATCCTACAGATAATAGTGAAACTGCCCCAAATCTTTTATGTTCCTATCTGCTTGCTTAATTCCCAAATGCTTCATGTTTCCAGCAAAAGGAATTGAGCAGTCTGCTTTCCAGATAATGCTGTCACCTGCAGCATATCCCTGTGTATCCACATAATTCCTGTATGTGCTCGTTGCTGGTGGGACTAATGTGAAGTTGGAGAGAGAACACCCCAGGGTATTAACAAAGAGATTACCCCTTCCACTTGGAATGGCAGTGATACAAAACTTACAGAACAACCTTTAAGTTAACAGTTATATTGGCTCATTTGATCCTCTCATATTAAGGGATTATTTAAAACCTTGCCGATATAGTTAACAATTTTTTCTACCAGTTCACATCTTTGAAAAATTACATCTTATGTTGCAGAAAATGTTACTTCTGCTTTTGAGTATTTTCTCATTAGTATGCCAATGTTCATTGTTATACTTGTACAATATAAATGTATTTTTTACTTTGTTTTGAATTAAGTGTACAATATAATGAAAGGTTTCTTCTTAGATTCAAAATCGAATAAAGGATAAAGCTGTGGCATTAGCCAGATTCCTTGAAAACAACATCTATTATTGTAGAAGGGTAAGTGTTTCACAAAATGCATACTTTGACTCTGGGGTTTAAATTTAAAGGATGCATTTGGTAAAGAGGAGGAATTTAAACTATCTTCTGTTTATTTACAACAGTAAGATAATGTTTTGTGTCTCAGTGTCATTCCTGTGATTGGAATGCTAACTTTTCTGGCTACTGCATTTCCATTAAAAACTGTTTTAAGATATTTCTCGAGGTACTTGTATCTTATCTGCCTTCTTTTTGTTCCTTATGAACAGCCTGAGCACCTGTATTGTTTTCTTTTAAGTTGAAAGCCTCAAGTTCAGTAATGCTAGTTTTAATTTTGTTTTAACTACTGCAATAGATTAAGGCCATAATTATTGGTATTATAAATTAAAACCCATGGTAGATGATTTAATCTATCTTCCAAGAGCCAAACCTTGTCTGAATTTTACAGTTCCATTTGTGCTTTTTTTCCTGTCCACAACTGCACTTCTTTTTGGGGCTATCTTAGGTTTTGTGACTTGGCATCACTTTCATTTTGTGTTTCAAAATTGTTTTATGTGACTAAATCCATAATAGGCATGTTTAATAGTTAATATATGATCATGTGTTTTGTTCTTCGGTAAATTGCTTTTTATTCATACAGAAAGAAATAGAATCTCAGTTACCAGAAGAAGAATCTCTGTATCAGGAAATAAAGAAAAGCACTAACGTTGGGGCAAAATACATGGAACTGGAGCACTGCCTAGCTGAAGTCTGTCAAATTGTTTCTTCTATGTTACAAGGTATTTATCTGGGTTATTATGTGTCTTGATAGTAACCTGTGGACTGCAGGAGACCCGTAAAGCAAGAGAGAGGGAGGGTTACTTGGTCTCTCTTTGCAAAACACTGCATTTGATTCTTCTTGCTTTTGTTTTTCATAGACTCGTACCGAAACACAAGCCCTCTCAGGAGCTTTGCAGACAATATTTGTGTCATAGCTGGATATTTTAACAACTATTACAGTGTATCTGCCTTGTCTTCTACTTCTGCAAACAATCCCATCGAGAAAGTAGCCATGCCTTTTATGAATTTGGATGAGTTGGACTCTCTGGTTGATTCCCTTATTACGAATTTTGAACTTGAACAAGGACAGCCATCACTGAAATCTCAAATTCTTTGTAATGAAACTACTGAGACTGGAGGAGGGCAGGTTGAATCAGGTGAAGTTGAATTTGTTTGGAAGCAGAAGGAGATTCCAAAACACACACACAAACATGAGTCTTCACTTCAATTTACTGCAGAGACTTCACCTGGTAGGATACAGTGGGTATAATATACTATTATCAAGAAATTCAGGGAAACTCCCCCTTTACATGAAGGAAAAGCAACATATCACAAAAGCTAAAATTTATTGTTAATATGAGTAAGTGGTGTGAAAGTAAGTGACATGGTTACATGAGAAGTACCCTAAATTTAAAAAGAAAAAATGGAATTCCTTAAGGATCTGGCAGACTTCACAATACAGTGCCTTTTGTTTTAATAAAATTATATTTATTATATTTATTACCTAAGCCTATTAGAATTTAATGCAGTAAGTAAAAAAACTGTTGGGGATAATCTGAATGGAGAAACTAAAAACTGTTGGGGAATAACTAGGAAACGCAGTAGACTCTGGGTAGGACACTTACATCTCTTCATCTTAAACCTTTGACTTAGGACTTTTGTGTGAAAGTGGAAGGAGATTCCTTTGAAGGCCATTTGTAACATACGTTTGTGTTGCATACAGTTAGATAAGAAGACTGCCTTCCTATCTTAGGCACTGGAAAGGTAGATGATGGTGGGTACCAATTTATTTGTTAATGTTTCTTCACTCTGCTGCATCATAATCTAGCAGTGCTACTGCAATTTTAAAGTGTTTTTTTACAGCTTTCATTTTTTTAAATCTCAACCTCATTCAACCTCAGTCATTAATACAATCTTTGTATTAATTTCTTTAAGGAAAAACTATGAGAGAGGGCAGAAGTACTTTACAACCTTATTTGATGAATGCTTTTTTTTCATGGTTTTGTAGTCCACTGAAAAATCTGGGCAGTACCAATGCTGGTGCTCTTCAACTCATTCTGAAGTAAGTTCATGTTGAGTTTTGTTGTTAGCTAGCCAATTATCTCTTGATTGCTCAAATCTTTCAGTGCTATTCATAGTGGATTAGAAGCACAGCTCTTTCTAAATAATATGTAAGTCATCCCATGAGGTTGTGGAAAACTTTTCCAATCAACTACTTCCTTGTACTTTTTACTGTAGTCATTGATTAACCTCTTAGTCTTCTGATTGAAGCCAGTGAAAATGAACAGCAAGGATGAAAATGAATTTGAGTCTTCATTCTTTAATGTTGGGTTCTAGGAGGCCTTGAACCTAGCACAGTTTACTGGCAACAGTGCTCAGAAATTTGTAAGCTAAAACCTAAGTTTTTTCCTATATATCAAAGCTTCCATTCTGGATAATCATAGTTATCATCTTTCCTTCTGAGGGAAGGTGCTCATCATCTTGAGAATTTCAGTCTTTGAGAAAATATCAGGCTCTTAGAACTATTTTCTGTGAAAAGACTACAGTAAAGAGAGTCAAAAATCTTTTTAATTTGAAAACTTTCACACTATAGTTATAATTGAAGCTGTTGTTCTGTGATTTTTTTGCTTTTCTGATTCAGAGGAAACAGAGAAACAATTATGCCACATGTTTTTCTTAATATTCATATACCTTACTATGTTGTCAAAAAATGTCTTGGAGTGCAGTCCTGCCCTCAAATATTTAGCAAGTTTTATTTTAGCTATAATTTCCTTCTCACATGCCATGTGATGTTGCTTTATTGCTTTCCTAGGCCTTTACAAGTCTGCTCAAGGGTTAACAAGTGTATTCCATTGTTCAGATTTTCATGCTTTAGAAGCGAAGAGCAACTTTGTATATTTTTCACTTCTCTAAATGTATTATTTTGGTTTGGCTGAAAGTAGTAAAAACATAAATGTTCCGAATCATGTATTTAAGCGTGAGCATTGTAAAAAGTAAAACTAGATCATGTGACTGATGAACAATTTTTACAACTTTGAAGTTTAAATTCCATGTCTGTTTCCTTCTGTATATACTGGATTTTGAGACCTTCCGATGTCACAGAGTACTGCTTCCTTGCTGAAGTGCCTTAGTGTAAAGATCTGAAGTAGTAAGAACGGTTTTCTGTAGCTCACAAGTGAAACGAAAGACTTTTTCTTTCCTCTATTAAGACACTTAACAGCACACATTTAGAGACTGGATACTCAATGGTTAATTTACACCTATTAAGGTCACAATACTCAAGTCCCCATTTCAAAATTATGCAAGTGTGTTAATGGTGATCCACCTGCACAGATGATTAATCATACTTGCTTTTGTTCTTGTATTTAATGAGAAGCATTGCTCAGAAAATATACTTTTTTTTTGTAGGTCTGTGTGTTATGAGAATTTTTTTGGCTGTTGGTTTTTTTGTTGTTGTTTTTTTTTCTTCTTTCTAAGACGGAAAGACAAACTTGGAGCTCAAACTGACTTTGAGCTTTTAGCCTTTCTGAAACTCAGGAGAGACACCATGCAAACAAATGGGCTTCTGATAGAGTTTTAACTGAGGTATCAAATGGGCATCCTTAATCATATCAAATTTAGCTGTTGCAACATGAGTGAAAATGTTGCCAAGAGCTTCCTGCTGCTTGCCTGGTTTTTTGTTTTTGTTTTTTTCTCTCCATGCCAACTAACCATGTCTAATCAGTCAACTAATCAGTCTTTCTCTTATTCACATTGTTAACACTATATTCACAATTTAGAGTAATATGTTAACAGAAGCTAGTCCTGCTAGTGTTTTCTTCAGCTTGGTGCCCTTGTTACAGTTATACATCATTGAAGTGCTTCGTTCTTACGATATATACAGTGACTATACATCATCAGAGTGAGCTAGTGCTCTCATAACATATTGCATTAATACATCAACAAGCCTAGCTGAGGCTCCAGTAATCTATTGGTGTAATATACCATAAGGTATATTTATAACTATAGGCAAGTCTGTCTATAAATTATGAATGTCAAGGAGTTGGGATCATAGCAGGCAGGTTTTGGGATGGATTGATTTGAATGGTATGTTATTTTACTAGTCTTAACAGAAGTTGGGGGTAGGTGTGGGTTAGGCCCAGTTCAGCAGAGGAACAGACATGGCTGAAGACAGTATTTGCAGCACCTGCTAGGCATAGTGGTGAGATGAAGCAGACCCTAATATTGCTGAGATAAAGGGCTGTGCAGGACAGTCCAGATATTTTCACCATCTTGCATTGTTGCAGATCTGGCTGTAAAGTCAGGGTCTGGATTGCTTCTGGTAGATAGTCGTAACAGACAGAAGAATCTTGTGGTAGTACCTTTGGAGTTTCTTTGAAAGCATAAATGAAAGCAGACACCAAAGCAATGCACTTTAAGTAGAGTTTTTACTTTAGTATATCACAGAGTTAATTACTTTTGCAGGAATATATATTGGTGTTGTAAATACCTCTGGGGGAATTGAGATGGGAGTGGCATCACAACCAGTATTTATTAAAACAGCTTTTATTAATTAACTGCTGTTCGTAGGATTAAGATATTTACTTCCAGCAGACTCATGCAATACATTCACTTACTCCTTCACACTTCATTTACATCCACACATAAAAATCACTCATAGCTATGGAGTTGGAGCAAAAACTATGAGATTGTGGCTCTGAAGAGGAGGCTTGTGTTGGCTTATCCATGAGACTTTGTGCTATACCCCTCAGCATGTGCACTTCCTCTCTTTGGCTAATGTTTTCTGGTTACTGTTTCTCCCTCTGCAGCCAAAGGTGCCAGCAGAACCTGTTCACACACCCCTGTAATAGCTGGGGCTTTTATGGATTTGGCTGAAGCTTAGTCTCTATAGTTCTGATGTACTGCTAAGAGCTAAAATTGGGGGCACTAAACTTGGTTTTGAAAAGTTTGCTTAGCGGTTCTCAAACCTACAGTCTTGAGCTCTATATCCCTGAAAGAAGTGTTGAGTGAACAGTCAGAAACATGCACAGGGTGAGAGTGGGAAGTGTTATGAAGAAATGTTTAAAGACCTGAATGGGATGTATTGTTTACTGAAGTTATGATGGCTTTACTTTGTTATATGCACTGGTGTAATCTGTAGTTAGTGGGTTGTTTGTTATGATGTTACTGTGTTTTGGTTTTGTTGTTGGTTTTATGGTTGTTTGTTTCCTTTAATGTACTCTCTTATTGTTCAGTCAGATTTTGGGTAAAAAGTAATTAGTACTTTATGTACTGGACTCATGGATTTTATTGGCTAACATAAAAGAAAAATAGGGGTTGGTTGTTTTAATTTTAAATATAAAGTGGGGAGGGGTATTATTCAAACTTCTCTACCCTAGTTGCATTTGAAAATATATAACAAAGAAAAACCTAACTACTGAAATAAATTATCTTCATAATAATGGTCACTTAAATTAGTAAGAAATAGGTATTTCTTCAGTTTTGTACTTGAGTTGAAAAATAGCACTATGTTCATAAAAATACATAATGATTCTGAGAATGTTAATTTGCTACTTTACTGATTTTTACAACTCAGCCTCTATTTTTACTTGTTTAATAGAAGGAAAACAAAATTACACATTTCAGTGTCATCCAGTGTTAATAAATGTGAATCACTGCAAAAATAAAAGCGAATTTATATTTTTGTTGTGGAAATCGGTAAAGCTGTGGGAGTCTACTGGCAATTAGGCACTAAATTGTTAATTTTTATACATAGTTGGGAATAAGAAACACCTCTATTTCAGGTCCTGAAAATAGATAACAGTCCCAGAAGGAAGTATAACTCCAGACTATGAACACTGGATTGCTTGAGAAGCCTTCAAACAATGTTAGCTCATCTTTACTGACCCGTTATATTTAAATGTGCTTTTTAAAAGCACATTCCAGCCCTGCTGTTTAAAGAACATGTACCTGTGTTAGAAAATAAGGATAAGTAAAATCTTCTGGCACTCGCTGACTCATGAGAGTACTCTAGATGAAGAAAAAACAAGCTGCAGTCTAGACTTAATTTGATCCAGTAATGGCATCTGCAGGCAGAAGAGGAGACTACATCTGATTCATCTCTGCAAATACAAGCTGCTATTTTTTGTGCAGAAAATTTCTTATAATTCTTTATATACTCCAATATACTGTGATTAGATGAGTCCTGTTGCTTTTGTATGTTTTGCAACTTTTCTGATTCCATGATAAGGTGGGGGGTTTGGGTTTTAAAAATTTGTTGTTGTTTTTATTATCATTATTTTAGTACACCATTTTAATTCCCATGAAAGTGTTCAGTAGGATTTGAGATTGTTTATACATTTTCCCAAAGAAAGGGCTGTTTGTTTTTTAAAAATCCTATTAATTTTTATGTATTAAAACAATTGTCATATTTTCAGTTTTCTGCTCTTTTTAGGACTTTAAGTCAGTATATGTAACAAGATCTGGTTACTCTAATTTTTTTCCTGCTCTCTTGTTGTCTTAGTATGTTTATGTTCAGGTTAGTATTTCTTGCTAGAACAAGAGATGGTGTATATGATCTAATAAACTTTCATATAATTTGGTTGTTGCAGTGAAAACAGGACAAAACTGAAAAAGAGGTCTCCTGAGCTAACATTTCATCAACAGCAAGCACCATAGCATAAAAAAAAAACTATTTCAGGTATCTTTCTATCTGAGTTAATTTTTAATATCTCTATTAATTAAAGTAAGTCTGAGTGAATTGTAATCAGAAAAATGTATGGATATTTGATGAAAAGGAAGGAAAGTATCAAAAAACTCATGGTAGTCACCTGCAATTGAAAAAACCACAACCCCCCATATTCATATGGAAACTGTACTTGACATCTTTCATGCAGATTCCTTAAGCCTACTGCACACATTACTGGATTAATCTTTACACAATTGTAGTAGCTTAAGAACAATACTTAAATACTTCACTTAAATTGGTATACGCTGTTGTCTGAATAGTTTAATTTTTTCTCATCATTATGTATAGCATAGAGACAAACATCCAGGGTAAAAAAATGCAAATAAACAAATTAACCTTGACTATTTTGCTTATTTAAAATATTTTAAAGTCTGCAGATTTGTTCAAATGTTACTTGTAGTGATTTAAATAAATGTCAACTATTGAAGGATTATGATGATGAACATACATGAGAGAGGGAAAGAAAATGTAAATCAACTTTCTGAGCACCAAACCAAATCTGAAATTCTCCATTGGTATTTTTTATCACGACTTGACCATATACAGATAGTAATGTATACACGGAGACCAAAAAAAGTAAGGTGAGTTGACAGCATGTGAAGTTGAAACATGTAAATTAAACTATATTTCAAGTAAGATACTTTGCTTCAGAAGTTTAATTTTGGAGTATGCTGGAAGTAGGTGTCCTAAATGTTTTTTAAAAGAATGCTTGACCATCTGGTACTTAACAATGTCAGAAGGGTAAGTGGGAATAAAACAAATGCTGTTTTTTAATGCCTGAGCCATCCTCAACAGTTGATAGCAAAGCTGTTAAACAGGACTCAATTTGTCGGTCTTGTGTTGTGCCCCTTGCCTGTCTCCTTAAAAGGAAATTCTTTCAGTTCTGCTTCTTACCCCTAAAATACCAAATTCTTAAAAGCATTTGTTTAGATATTTGATTAGTGAAGATAAAATCAGAAGAGCTTACTTTGATGTTAGCTGGCCTTCAGTTCTTGATTATGACCAGTAATATGCAAGTTTAATATAATAAACTTGGCTCTATCCACAGGATGATTAATCAAGTTGTGAGCTGTGTGTATAGCACATGTGAACTTTTCATACTATGCTTACCCCACTCCCCCTGGGAGCAGGTAACACAGTTCAAAAGGAAGTATGCAAAGGTGTTCCTTTGTATTCATCCTGCTGTGTAGCAGTGTGTTAGTTCTAATTTTGCTGGTTGTCAGGAGGGAATATGGGTATCACTGTGAGTTTTGTAGGTAGCAAAAGAGTGATAAGCGATGGACTAATACAATGAAGGTATCAGAATTTATTTCTGGTTTGCATAAAACTTTTGTAAATGTACCTCTATATAGTGAGCTTAGCAGTGGCTAATGCTGCAGGGCTGAACCCACACTGTTCCCTGCACTGCTGCTGTCATTAGAGGGTCTCTGATTTGTGGGGTACCCCAGAGAGATTGCAGGAAGTTGGCTCTAGCATCCTGTTCTCTGGGGGATCCATACAAAGTGCTCTAGATGTAGCTTTTGCTAGATTGCAGACCCCAAAAATACTCCAGCAGCAAGAGCTGCTTGTGTTCTGTGCTGCTATGTCCCCTGAATATTTGAGGATAGCAGGGGTATTTCCCCACTTAGTTCAACTGTAAACTTAAAATCTCCCACTGCTAGGGCTGAATCAGTAATTTGCTATCCAAAACATTTTGTCACTTATTAATATTTCTTTAATTATTCTTTTAGCTGTTTTAATTCTGCCATTTGATAGCCCAGTCCTTGAACAGTGTTCTCAGAAAAAGATGGATAGTAACAAAAATGTCTAGACTGTGATAGATTTAGATTTTTTCTTTTATTTTAGGAAAGTTCTGCTGGCCTATACCATGTGTTTCCCAAAAAGAGTAGTTTCAAGAAGACATATTTCATGTGGTGGTTTTAATTTTTTTTTCTTTCTTCTCTGGCAAGGTGATGGAAAAGCTTGGTCAAATATTAAGCTGTTCATTAGAGGACTGTTTACTAGAAGATTGTATCTGTTTTTTTGTATTCCAGGTCGCAACTGACCTCTGGAGTTTGTATTATTCCTATTGCAGCCACGAGATGGAAGTGTTTCACAAGGGTCTACCTTTAGGCAGTATCTCCTAATCAGGCATGGAAGGAACATCATCTCAACCTAAAAGTTAACACTCATACCATATTAGTAAAAAAATTAATTTCTCTAGAAAAATCTGATTTTATAGGTTACAGGATAACTTTTCTGTTATATATTCCCTTAAGTAATTATGACAGCTGTAATGATGAAGATAGCTGTTATGTGCAAAAATACTATCCTAAACTTACTTTTCACATTTACTTTAGGATTTTCAGAGTATTAAAGTTACTATTTAAAAAAAACATATGTAACTTTGCTTGTGTAAAATATAGTTCGATAAAATTTTTTATCGATATCACAACTGGATTTCTAAAATAGTGGGCCTAACTATGTAATCAATCTCCAGGGATAACTTCCTGTGACCTTCACATGACTAGCACAAAAAAAGTAATTTTATTGACTGAGATTTAATATTAGAAAATGTAAAGATAGGAGAGGTGATGGCTAAGTGAAGCAAATCAATTAAACTTCAAGTTCATTTTTCAGCCACTTCTAGTCTCAAATCTTACAAATAAACTCATGTTTTGCTACACAGGGGCTTGGATGGCTCCTTATTCTTCCTTGTCTGTCCAACAAGTCACATAGTGAGTTGAAGATGAAATTCAGAATGGAACTCTGAAATTCTGTTGTTTCCTGTTGTAACTGGTAGGTAAGAAATAGCTTACAACCTTCTGGTTTTTTAACAGGTTAACTTTTCTAAATAGAAGTTGCTGTAAATATGTTCTAATGATGAAATAGGTTTATTAAGGTTTATATTTAATAGGAGAAGTATTATTAGGGAAACCTGTCAATGTCTTCAGGGGAACTCAATAATTATTTAGTAAGATGTTTTCCCATTTGAAATAATCCCTGGTTTTTGTTAGCGTTCCTTACATCATAATTTCCAGCTGTATCCAAATGTCTAAGATGATCTGAGATGAACTGTACTTGTCTTTCTCCAGCCTTGGCTATGCTTCTTGTGAAAGTGAGGTTATAAATCAGTGAGGTAGTAGGGGGAGGATTTTTTTTGAGGGAGAGATTCCTTGTTTAATGAGCGATCTGCATTTACTCACAATCCCACACCTCCAATAAAAGCATAAAAATGAACATTAAGCAATTCAACTTGTCAAATATTTTGCTTGCAAAAATTTAGACCTGTTTTATTAACTGCCTTGGTAGTATGGGATTCTTCTGGAATTGTTTGTATTGTAGTGGCATTGCAATGGAATAAAAGGGTTAATAAAACCTATGAGTAAATGTGAAATGAAAGCAACAGTTACAAATAATTTAAAATTTTTTTTCAACTGTTGAGGAATGTTAAACTTGCATTTTGCAGACAGATCAGGAAGATCACTATTGGATATGTCTCCTGAGGTATATATCGAGTCTTGCATTTAAAGCTTGGGGTTGCTTTTTTGTCTGTTTTTTTGTTTTGTTTTTAGAAAGCTAGAAATGGGTACTCCAGCAGTAGGATCACCTGATGGTTTCTCAGGTTCCTTCCAACCTTAATCATTCTATGATTCTTCATTAGGTATAATTTAAAGAGGGGATTTCTCTTTGCAGGGTACTAATGTACTCAGCTCATAATAGCTGTGGCTTGATCTCCTCCAACTTCTGATGCTATTAAGTCATCATAAAACTATTTCCTGTTCTATTGTAGCTGAAATTGCATGAAAATCAACAGTGTTTATCATAAATCTCAAAATGCTTTTTAAAGGAGAGAAACTATTTCTCATTCAACAGATGGGGAGAAAGTATTCAAGTAGGTTACCTGGCTCCTATCTCCCAGCTGCAAAGGTAATCAGTGGTCTAATTGTATTTTTATGAACAGCTCTTACTGAGGAAATTGATTCTTAACTTCAGGAGGATCTGCTTAGATAAGGTGGTATTTTTAACCTTTGGGGAATAGCCTATGTCTAAGTTGTTGCAAGATTTTAAGTTAGTGCACACTTTGCAGGGATACAGTTACAACACTGTGAAGGAACTTGGTTGACTACAAGCCAGCTATAGACAATATCCTTCTATATGGTAATTGGTGAAATAGGCTTTATTACTTCAACTTAGAAACCTGTGCTTATTAATTGTGTTGTTAGATGAGCTTGTGAGGCTATTCTTGGAGTACCTAGAACCCCAGTGGAACCTGCTTTTTAATCTGTCACTTTAATAGTCCCTTTTCACTGTGCTTGAGCCTGCACTTCCATGTTATTGGTTTACAGCAGTGGTTGTGGAAAGATGAGACTTCAGTAAGATATATAATACATAAAACACATTCATGACACATTGCAGTGGCAATGCTGTATTGGTAGACTATGCTGTCCAGAGAATAAAGATCATTCTGTGTGATGCACTTTAACCAAGTGATGCTGTGTTCTGAGAGGGCATTAACCAGCATTCTCTGCACAGAGAAGTAAACACATCAGTAACCTGTTCTTCACAAATACACAGAGGTGCAAATCAACATAGTTGGCTTGACTCCTGATTTCTCAGATAATTGGAGTTTTCAGAGAAAAAATTATAAACATGGAAGAAGAAATTATTGGAAGAATTTGTTGTTCATGGTATCTTAAACTGTTTTGTAAACAGTGAAAATCATCACAGTATTTTGGTAACACTGACTTTTGCACACAAGCAGTTAAACCTAAAAATAGGTTCTTGTGACTGGTACATTTAAGTTAAATTGGGAAGCTTGTTTGAAGCTAAAGGAATAATGTGACTGAAATATTTCTCTCTCCTTTGTATAGGTGTTAGAAGGTGGAAGCCATGTATTTAGCTGATACTTTTTACAGTGCCACAGCATTACAGTGACTACTGCTTAAGAGAAATTCCCATCACAAAATATCTTCATTTTCTGTGTCTTTTGTGAGGAAGGAGTCATCTGCCAGGCATTTTCAATAGGGATGTAATAGTTTTGTAGGCAATGCAGTGCACCAGCTCTTTTTCCCTTTTCTGTTTGGGCTGTATAGTCACAATAAGATGTAATAGTAAAACTTGTGTTACTATAGAATTGAAAATATAACTCTGAATGCACAAAGTTAGCTGTTGTATTGAATATTTTTGCAGTCACTTCATCTGATTTTAACATTTGAGTATTTGTGTAAATTTCTTCTGACAGCTTTTCAATGCTCTTTTTATTATCATAACTGGTCAATAAAAGCCATATTCATGTAGAATGGTGCTTTATGACCGAGTTATTAGACCACTGTTAGATTCTTCTAAACCTGGTATGTAGTGGATTTCCATGCTAGTATGTTTTCTTTATAAATGAAGAGTAGGCAGACCTCTTGATTGATGCTCCTTGTAGTTTCTTAGCCTGTGCTTTGTCTCCTGGAAGCAATTATTTTTCTGTTCAGTTTTTCTTCTTTATTTTTACATGAGAAATATATACACACTTCCATTTTAGTGTAACAGCAAAATCACTTTGTGAAAGTAGTTTGTGGAGGGTAAAGGTTTCTTAGTTGGCCACTGCAGAGGAATTTGCTTAGGTAAAGATATGTTATATAGATTGTGTAAATACTCACTATTTGATAGGCATTTTCCAAATGTAGAGGAAATCCCTGTCCCAAACAGTTTAGAGCTGAAAAAAATTGGGGGGGAGGGGGAGATTTTTGAAATTATGGCAGAGCCTGAGGCTCCAGATCCCTTTATAATATACAGGCAGCATCTTTACTTTATGCTATTGTTCCTAGAAATATCATCTAGAAGAAGAGTGAGTTGTACCCGTTCTGAAGGGAAGTCAAGGATGAAAAAAAAGTGATTGTTCAATCTCCAATATGATGGTGACAAAATGTAGGAAGGTAATGCACATTAAAATTAATAGCAGTTTTCATACTTACCAAGTTTTCTATAGTGTTGAAAAGTAGTTATAAATACCCTATCACATTATTTGATTCTAAGTTCAGAATATCCCTAGCATGTTTACTGTGTCCATTCTGCAATGCCAATACATATAGCTTAGTCATATATTGGTAAAATAATTTTAATAATGAGCATGAAAGTATGTTTTATGCTATTACAAGTGATAGTACATGATAATACAGTATATAGGTTATCTCATAATTTTGTCCTGGTAAAAAGAGGTTTGAGTTTAGCATGAAAGACCTCTCTTGACACTTTGATGGTTGACACCATCATATTAAATAAAGAAAGGATTCACAAGGTAAGCAAATTACTTGCCACTGGTAATTGTGGGCTATTGCTTCCTTGAATTACTAGTATAAATATTGCTGTTTGATGTTCTGTGCTGTTATACAATAATTATGCCAGGCTGTATCTTCTTATTGTATATCAACTAGAAAGCTGTTAATGCTGTGTAAATAAGAGCAACTCCCAGCAACTATACGTATTTGGAAGCATTATAAGTTCCATGCCTTTTTAATGTGGTTTTTGGAAAATAACTGTGCTATTCTCTGGAAATTAGTAAAATTTCACAAATGTCACAACAGGCATCTAGATCTTGTAAACCCATATCACTAAAACACATAGCTTTTTATGAAAGGTTGAATACAATTCTTCAATGACATGACAGCTGCATAAATAAGGAACCTGTTCAAGTGGTGTATTATATTGGGAAATTTTCCAAAACCTGCCATGTTCTATGGATGCACAGACACCACTAGATAGTATAGAGACTCCAGCTTCTAAATCTGTTAGATTATTCTGAAAACCTCCTTCCAGGCTTTAAACCGACATTGCAAAGATGTAAACGAAGTGCACTTAATCCTTCCAAGTGGTAGCTTGAAGTAGCCGGGCTTCAGATTAAGTGCTCTCTTTGATGCCTAGTTGAGCTTAAAGCTTCTGGCCTGTCAACACCCAACTGAATTCTATGTAACAGAGAGCACTGAGGGCCAGAAACTCAGATTATCTCCACTTCTTGTCCCTAGAGATGGCACTCAGTCACATTTGCCCTCTGAAATCTATGGCAAGGTATTCCTATGTTATTCTTTAACATCTTGTGGAACCTGCAATGGGTAGAAATACTTTTCTTCGTTCTGCTTTAAATTGATGTTATATTATCTGAACCTGCAATTTTATTTTGGTGTGGACAGACCTGGGGTCAACAAAAGCAGAAACTGTAAAATGCATTAATGACTAGAAAATCAGTGATCAAGCAGACAAATTAGAGCTGCCTACTCAGTTGTTCTAGTGAACAAATACCACTGCAGCTTACGTAGTGAACAATTTTAAGTACTCCTTCAAAGCCTGCAGAACTTGCACATCCAGATGAGTTGGTGGTGAATACAAGTAGTGGGCAGTGATGTTCCTTCAGCCCTTTTCTCAGAACACAACTCAAATTTATGATAGCTTTAATGTCAATGGGGGTACACTTTAAAGCAAATTTTTAAAATAATGGGAAATCTACTGTCAACTAGAACATTTCTAAATATGTTTCAGCTAGTGCCATTTGGTGCATTCTGTGTATTAGTGTATTGTCATTAGTGTATATGTCAATGTAGTTCCAGTTGTAGTTTTTTTCACGTAATGAAAATTGTATTTCAAGAGACTTTAAATTATAGAGTAAAAACAACCTATATTCTAGGTTGTCGTGAAGATACTGAATTATTGGTCTACTGTTGACCTTAAATTCACTAAAATTAGCATCAATGGCACAACCTAGAGCAAGCAGAAGGGAAATGCTTTCTTTTAATTTAAAATTACTCCAAAAAATCACGTGAAATTTTGAGTACTTGGGGAAGAAAGGCCTGTGGCTGTTTTAACTGTTCTTGATGTTTAAAAAGTATACTAGAGATTTTTTTTAAATAAAGTAACTAATATACTGTCCCTCTGACATTTTCTCAGATGAACAATTTTTCAGGAGGATTACAAGGCTGAGTAGTCAGTTTTTGAGAGGTGGAGTATAGTTTAGTTGGTGGGCCTGCTGTGATTGGAATTGATTAATGGGTGTTGTGATAAGCATAGAAACAGATCAGTGGCAGCTTATCCTGCTTTCAGCTGTCACAGCTGTGCCTCTTCACTCTTCTTCTAGCCCTATCACACTCCCTGGTAGCCTTTAAAGTACCTCCTTCCCTGCGGAATTTCTGCAAATCATTTACTCAAATGCCAAGATACCATAGAAGCAGCTGTTTCTGAGAAAATTTGTTCAGGCTTACATATTTGTTGTGATGAAGAATATTACGTTGGAGAATCCTTTCCTCCTGCACTAGGAGGCATGCTGTGCTATACCCTGAAGAGAGGGTTAAACAATGGTTCTGATGGGCAGGTGCCCTCCTTAGTCAAGAACTTTCAACCCTGGCTCACACAGTGACAGTTTGCAAACCTGCTGGCTCAGTGATATCACTGTTTCTGCTTGACAGTTGCAATAAATAACCACTGATTGTTAATTTTATTGTGAATGTGTTTAAAATCCTGGTAGCTGCCATTTTTGTTTTAATGTTCAGTAGCTTTTATAGACATTTATAAATGCAAGTTTTAATGGGTCTGAATTTGTTTTGAAAGTATTTCCCTGGCTTCCTTATACAGAACTGAGATCTCCAGCATGATCAGATACTCAGCTAGGTAGCTTGATAAGAGTCAGGTAGTTTTAACAGAAAACTAGAGCTATTTCAATTTTACACAAAATAAGGGCTGGATCCAAACTTTGTGTGAATCCAAACTCATGGATTTGAGGAGGATTGCCTAGTAATGAAATGGCTTGCAGCATATGAGACTTAATGTCCTGTAAGATCTCTCTTATTAGTTACAAAAATATTTTCTTCATTTTATAGGAAACTGAATAAGCCTAGAGAATGAACATCATTGTACATCTATTTATGAAAATTTTGTAGATTACAATACTTTAGCTGGTAAATAGAGTCTTTATGGAATTTCTTTGTGACGTAAATCATTTTTGGTTTATCTGTTTGCTTTAAATGCCTGAGGCAGCTGTATCAGTATTATCAATAAATACTAAAAAAAAATAATAATAGAGCAAACTAAGGCAAGTTAAAGCTAAACTCTGAAGCCAATGATGCACACAGACAGTCTCATCTCTGACTAAATCTGCAGGATGTCTAACGGATCCACTTATATAGTATACAGTTTATCTGCTGTGGCAGTCTGAAGAAAAATAAGTTTAGACAATTTTGGAAAATAAATACTTAAAAATATTTTCAAGTTTCTATTACATATTGTATTTAGCATATATTTTATGTATTATACATACTATATATGTTCTAGTTAACACATGTACAGTTCCTGCATTGATTAGAGTCAGCTAAGACATACGAGTGAAAAACTACTTCTTCCATAGATTTAAAGAAAAAACCATTTTTTTCTTTCCATTCATGAATATATATTACTGAGGAACATATCTAAGAATGTTTTTTGCTTTAAAATCAAGCTATTTATTCTACAATGATATTGCATGTCAGCTATATCTTGTAATGTCTTCTGTCATACAAAAGCAAACAGTCATGTTACATTAATGACTTGTCTGAGATCGTATGACTGCCTGCCTATAATTCCATGCTCCTTTGCTATAGAAAAAACATGACCCTGAATCTTAAGCAGCTTTTGAATAAAGTCCCCTACAATTAGGATATAGTAAAAAAAACATAGTGTTTATGACTTGGTTACTTCAGTTTTTTTCAGTTAGTGCTTTTAGCTTCAATTTTCATTTGAATGTTATGTAATTAACAAAAAAATAAATTTAGCCCTACCGAAAGCACTGCTCTTCTCAGAATGTTAAAATAATCCTGAATTAGTGGATAAATAACACCTCTAAGCCTGTAGCTGTGCTTACTCAACTTAGATTTGTGCTGCTTTTTTTGTACAGTATTGTGGATGTTTGAATTCAGTAAAACTTAAAAATGTGCATGTTTTCTAGAGCCATGTAAAATGAAGATTTTAAGGGAGAACTGATCAAAAAGGAAGATTAATGTGATTAATATTTGTTCATATGAAGTGTGGTGATTGAGTTTTCCACATCTTGTGATCTGCTACAGGGGAACTTGTTCTTTGGGGGTCCAACCTGCACTTTTGTCCTTCCTGTGATTTCTTATTCCAAGCTGGATAGAGAAAGCATCCACTGTTATATCATTTCCTTCAGTGCTAACAGCTTTTATTCTCTTCAACAAGTGTTTACAGAAAAGTGTTGATGCTTATTAATCTGTTTCTTGTCTTACAAATGTGCTTATGCATGATTTGAGGTAAAATTGGCATTTCTGACAGCTCTCAATGTAATCTGCGTAGCACAACACGATTGTTACATTGAACAGATGTGGTTTGGAGTTGTTATTCTTTGTAATTACCATCATTAAGTGAAAGCATGTGCCAATCAACTTTGAATTTTAAACACACAAATCATTTGTGAGAGACATGCATCTGCTTTTCAAATATAGATATATAATATTTTGGTCTGAACTTTATTTCTGTTGCTTCTATTTAGTGCAATACTCCATGAAACAAATAATATTCAAATATTACAAAGCAACAGATCATCAGGTTAAATAGTTTACTGGGGGAATAATCTAATACCTTCTTTTTTAAAATACTCATTCTTTTTCTGATGTAAAAGAAAGGCATTTAGGATCAAATTTATAAATTTCTAACATTACTATGCTGCCTTGATCTTGGTTTATGACTTTCTTCTTTGAAGGAAGGAGGTTCTATGGGTGAGACCCTCACTTATCTTTTAGGAGGATTTTATGTGTGATTAGTTCGGGGCTTAAAGGAATCTGCATCAGTAAACTGACATAGTGCCTATTTAATAATTAATGGTTGGGTCATGAATGCTGCTAGGATATCTTTTAGGGTAAAAAATGTTCACACTGGTAAAAAATAGGATTAGATCAGGAAGTTGTATTTTGAGGTGAGTTAAAAAAAATAGCATCTTAGCCTGATTGCACAACAGTGGAAGTCTGATCAAAGCACACAAAAGTAAGGACATTTGGAGCTGACATACATTTTCTTCTTGTTTCCTTGTATATTGACTCCAGTTATTTGTGGTAGAGGCAGTAGAGATTATGGCACCTAGGTATTGTTTTTTTGTGGTGTGTTTGTTTGCTTGTTTTTTTTCTCCCAGTCAAATTAGCAAGACTTCCATTGGAGTGAACTGCTGTGAAGGAGTTTCCCTCATATGTCTTTAATTTACTGTAACCACAATTATTTAAAATATGGCTGCACAAAGTGCTGTGCATTGCATCTTCTTTGTACTCCTCAAACCTGCCCATTGGTCAATGGAGTAAACCTGGATATTTAGACCATGTTTTGCTTTGTATATTACATTAACCTTTCTCTTTATCCCACTTATGGAGGAATCTAGGGAAGCAAGCATCATAATTTTTTTTTTTCAATCCAGTTCTGAAATTATGTACTGGTATGGTTTCCAGGCTGATGTGAAGGGTTTGCATTGGACTTTTGTTCAAAATAAGAAATTGAGCTGTTGAATAGGTTGGAGTTGAGAGTCCTGTCATCACTAGAAGAGCTGGTTGTGTTACTAATGCTAGTAACACAAGTTTTGATCTGTGATGTAAAATGTATCACTGCAGTTCATGGCAAGTAGGCTGCAGAGCAACTAAAGCATATTGGTGTGATCCAGATGTAGGAATTTAAAGTCTTGCCTGTGAGGTGCCAAGAATGCCTCTAGAAAACCCAAATATAAGCAGAAATTGGAGGTGACAAGGCAGCTTAAAATAATGGTGTGAGAACAGTATCTCTTCCTTGTATGATGATGCTTATAGAAACTAGTATGTCTTGATTTTACCTATCCCTGCCCCTGATTCTCTGAGCTAGCAAAACTCAGGGTAGACATTTTGACATTTCTCACCTGAATGCAGTGTCTTTCAGCTTCAAGCTTCTTCATACTGACAACTTCCCATTTTCATCAGCATAAAGAATTGCACATGAAGTACCCTATGAATGGCGATTATCTATGAGTACGTTTTATATATTATCCTACTGAAGGAAAACTTGATTTAAATTGGGAAATGTCAAGGTGCTTTTTCCTAATCAGTAGTTCTCTTGCTCTTAGCAGTCCTCATAGCACATCTTTTTGCAGATGGTGGTACATAAGCTTTTCCGGTTTATTGAATATTTTTTGTTAAATATTTTAGAACATCTGCTTAGCATTCAGTGAAGAGATGTAGGACCGAACCCCACAATTCATGGTGTAGAACAGATATGGTTTGCTTCTCTGGTGAAACCCCAACATCTATCTTGATTTCCTGCAGGCACACCTATTCTTTAGAATATTGCTGTTGTAATGGTTGGACTGGCCAAGAAACTCTATTTGCCATCTTTGCTGTTAGATACCAGCCTTATTTCAGTTGTTCTACCATGCAAGACTTTCCACTATGTGAATCATAAGCAAATATTACATAGATGTAATTAAAGTTATACTTGGCTTTAAACAGTGGCACGTACATTTTTACAGATTTGATTTTATTTTGGCAGTTTACTTAGATTTCAAAGATCAGTTTAATTTTTTACCCTCTGCTTTGAACATGATGTTTTGTTTCTTGAACTTTGGGACCTATTTACATGTGTAAAAAGGACAGTTGCTTGAAAAAACCTTTTGATCAAGGTAACATTTTCAAGAGTATGATGGCAGAAATGAGAACAGAATAAACAGAATTTCATACTACATGCAAGTGAAGCAGGTATTTCATTCAGTACGGGTTTAAACATACAATTTTAAAAAATGATTTATTTTTTTTATTTTGGGGAAGTTGTACTGTTATTCAGCTGGGGGAAGCTTGTAGCTTCTTGAAGTGGCTGAAACTAAATGTTTAATTATATATGAAAAGAGAGGTATATCCCTGGCCTCTTGACCAAGTCCATCTGAAGTAGAAGCTACGTTATGAATAATTTTTCTCCAGATGTCCCCAAGATTGTTATTTAAAGCAAGTTGAAGGCATATTTTAAAAAGTTTTGCCTTGCATTCATCAGAAACGCTGTACTGCAAAGCTATATTTAACAAAAAAATCTATACCCTTATGTCAATGCAAAATGCTTAAAATTAGGAAAAACTGCTATCATTAACCTCTGATTTTTAAAAAACTTAGAAGTTAGAAGACTTACGAGTGAAGAAAGGTTTCACACCTCTCAGTGGAGTTTATGTATCCTTCTAAGTTGATACTTTTGTTGAGATAGTGAAGTTTTAAATTTTATGTACTAATCCCCTTTTTTACCCTCCTATGATATTACTTAAATGGAGAAAGGCAACTGAAAACACCCTTGGTTTTAAGTTAAATATCAGAGTAATTTATCATACTACACCTTAATTAGAAACAAAAAAAATCTTTAACTAGGGCTTTTATTTTTTTTATCTTGAAAATGTTTGAGATTATTTGCTTTGGGAATGGCAGCAAAAGAGAACACAGTCATATAGCTTTAATTTACTCTCAATACATAAAATTAAGAGGCTGAAAGAGTAGTTTAATTCATTCTTATTCCCTGAAGCTGTACAGGCTTAGAAGTTAAGAAAGTCATAGAAGGAAATGTTGGTTGTAAATATATTTGACCGTGTGCTCAGAGACAGGTTTTTCAAATCAGAGTTTCTCTTATACATATTTTATTTATTTTACTTTTTAATGTAGAACCATAAACAAATTTAGAAATAACTATTTAGGGATGTTTTATGTCCCTAAAATGGGATGCATTTGAAATCTGGAACAGACATGTGGTGTGTTGAGAATAATAAATTTCTTGTAAAAATTAACATAGTGGGGCATATTCTCCTCTTGAGGTACATACATAGCTTTCATGAATGTAATGAGATTTATAGAACTGCAAAGAAAAATGTACACCAGAGTATATACTGTATATATGATATTAACATCCCACAGGACTTTTTTGCTCTCCTTTGTATGCTCTGGAGCCCAGAGATGCACAAAAGATTAGTTTAGGACTTTGACATTTTGTTTGTTTTATTTGGCATAATTGCCTTTGAGTGTAATTAGCTCCTTTTGAGAAACCTGTTCCTGTCCCACTTTGGCACTGGTCTAGATATTTATTGGTAGAAGTACATGTAATCAACATTATTTGCTAAATATGAATTGACAGCTGAAAAAAAGCTAACTTTCCTGATGGTTTATGTTGGGTTAAATGGGTATTAATCATTATTTTAACTCTAGTGAAACTAACTTTTTATATTCCCATAAGTTTAGCCTGCTTTTGCTTGAATACTAAAATCATCTCCAGAATACCAATCTAGTGCCTTGAATTCTTCATTCAGTAGCTATCATTCAAACAGTTCTGCTTGGATTTAAGATCTATTCCAAAATGTGAAGGAAGTACTTTAGCTGTGGATAATGAGATCTGACAGTACCCGAGCTGTAGAAGGAGATGAAATCACTATCTATAGAAAATAATATTTTTTCTACATATTCAAGTTAAATGTGTGCACATTCTGGTAGCTGGAACATCTGTTTCTAGCTTATTGTTCCTCATGGCTGCTTCGCAATTGGATTTCCTCAAGCAGGTCCAAAGCTTGTCACCTTAGCTAGGGTCTGTTAACTATCACCACTGGCCTCACATTAAGTAGGAGGTTCAGGGCTAAGCTAATAACTCTCCTGCCTTTCTGACTGATCACTGTGATTCTCCCTGTGGCTACTTACCATGCTGTGCTCCTATGGGAGGGTTATCTTCTTTGTCTATACTTCAGCTGGGAATTGTTTTTGTTTTCTTCATTCCTAAGTTTCCAGGTGGTAATGCTGAAAACCTTGCTTTCTGAAGGAGCTGCTGGATTACTGCCCATTATTTTTCCCTTATCAGTTTAAATAATGTTTTCTCATGTCTCTAAATTTTGCTGCTTTCCTTTTCTGTTGCCACAAATGTAACTGCTGATTTTCAAAGCAGAGATTGTAACTAGAAGCATGTGGCAGAATGGATGTAATATGAGCATAATATTGTAATGCTAGTTTGTGTGAACCTTGGCTCAAATTTTATGTTGTCACAGGTGAAGTGTTTTTCATGATCTTGGCTTTAGTGTACAGTGATGCATATTATCTTAACACTTACCTAGTATATTAGGCTGTACCTAATGTGCTCTTTTTAAGTGGGCTACAGAGAGTTGAGTCAGAGAGAATCTACGAAACTGCTTCTCTGATTGATGGTCACTGGCTATCTCTGAGCCTTATGTAAAACATTACCAAAGTCTGTGAAATTGTTTTGGTTTTCTTTAGTGGGCATTCAGTAAGGCCCAGAATCATTATTGGGGTATTCAGTGGGGGTTTGTTTCTTGTTGAGAATTTTGAGAAAAGATGGTGGCAGTGCAGGCAAATTCATGCATCTCCCCTAGAAATTTTTCTGTTGAATTTAGGAGATTGTTGAGTAGAGTAAAGCTGACATGATTAAAAAACAACAACAACAACACTAAACAGATTTGAAAAGTGCATCAGACTTGATATAACATGCTAACACTTGGAGAGCATGGACAGTTTCCCTTCAGTGCTGTTAGTTTTTACATTGTAGTCTTATGTGCTGACTGGCTTTTTAAATTCTTCCTTTCTTAAGTATGATGCTTTACCTCACCTGTATTAACTGTTCAGTCAATCAACACAAAAAACACTGCTATAAAATGTTTGAGGGGAGTTTGAGTTTCAGTATGGGTGGGAAAAAATGTGGGAAAGGGAAACAAGATTGATATCTTACGGATTTAGGTCTGGAACAACAGTATCCTGGGTCACACAAAATACTATGGAGAAATGAAATGTTTTACTGAGTGAAAAGTAGTCTGTCATCCAGTGATCAGCTTTGGCTGTTGTTGGCATGTGAAGAAATGAGCACAGAGCTACAGTGTGTCATGAGAACAGTAGCTTTTCAAAATGAAAATGGGGTAAACACTGAATAACCCTCACACAGTTATCTTTCTCACCTTTTATCTTTACTCTACTGTGGTTAACTTGGGATCAGTCAGTGCATAATCACAAAACTTGTTGTAAACAAGGACTTGGATATATACCAGCCCAATGGACAGCTAGTACTTGATCCTACTGGGTTCTGCTTGCTTTTGCTTTCTTATGCCAATAATTGTGAAGTCTGAACTGAGTTATTAGGCATTCTTAAAATACTTTAATGATTTTTAAATAAAACATCTCAAAATCTATTAAGCAGAAATTGTATTTTTAGTCCATGATGAAGTAATGAATACTCTTAGATCTTTTTCAAGAGCTGTGAAGTGAAGGAGAATTGGTGATGGCAGCGACTTTCCCCAATATACAGGAAGCAGAAGATGAAAAAAATTTCTGAATTGAGATGGATCCTACATAGGAGAGATCCTCAAATTGATCATGAGATAAGTCTTGCAAGGTAGCACACCTTAAGTCAGTAATAGTTTGAAGTGAACACAAGAGAACAGCAATGACAAAGATGGCACTGGAGACTGAAATGTGAAGAAAATAACGTCAAAAAATTAATAGAGAGAAATGTCTGAAGGAGGATGATGGGAAGAGGTAGGGATGCCTGGGAAATGTGAGAAAATATATGTAAACAATTCAAAACCAAATGAACACCCAAACCTCTGTGTGAGTGTGCTCCAGACAGACAAGGCAGACACTAGGAGAATAGAGTAAGGATTGCTGTTGTAAGGATTCTCTTCCTAGCTATCAAATTCATTCTTATTTTTGATTTCTTCCTCACCTAAGGGTAATAATTAAATTGTTTCTTAATATCCTTGAGTCATAGTCCTTTAGTCCTCTTGAAACTCATGCTTCCTGGCCTGGCCTCTTTCCATTCTTAGTATTTCGTTCTATTTTTCCTGAAATATCTGATTTTCTCTTCTTTGAACACCCTATTTGTACATAAGCATTGTGTAAACATTGAGTTGAAAGGGCTAGTAGAAGAACATTTATCAGAATTCTTATAAGAATTTTTTTGTCCTTTTTTATTAATCTTTAAATATTTAGAATCTTAGGTAAATATGAAACATTAATAGTCAAGTTCTTTTTATAAATTACTGTAAATAAGCCTGATTCCTAGATGATTAAATTAGGACAGTGATCTACATGGTCAGCTCAGTTGAGCAGTGGCATACGAGATTTATTATTTCAGTCACTAAAATTTGCTGGAGAATTCAGTAAAACTCCCACACAATGCCTCTTAACAGGAAGTCTGAATTAGGCCACTTATAATGAACAAAATTATGAAGCTCAGAATCTGGTATTTCTTTGCATTTTTTATCTGCAACATCAAAATACATTTAATAGGGATAGATACAGCATTAAAAACTAATAATGACAAGTAAACAAATTTTCTTTTTCTGTGACAGTAGTAGAGTATGTATTGCCACTTAGACAAAATGCTAAAAAAATATTGGCCAGGATAAAATAAAATACTGCTTTTTTAAACATATTTTAATTAAATCTACAAATAGCAAAATATAACTTAGCGACCATGCAGAGGAAAGCAAAGAAGCAAATAAAGGTAAAGAGAAGAAAAAAAGACAGAAGTTATTAATAGGTCTGCAATTATAGGACTTTATTCTAGGGTTGAGGTAAAACTTAATGGTTCATAAATAGCAAATTCATTATGTTTTTAATACTCAGGTTATATTAACACTATATAACATCTTTATGGTACCATTAGTACCACTTAATCCTAAACTCCAATTTGGAAATAAACATTTCCAAATCTTTTTTCACGGAACAATTGGCTAAACAAATTATTTTTAAAATAAATATTATCTGATTAGTGCATGGCTCATTCAATCATAAACAGATTTATGAATGTTTTATGTCAACTCTTACAGACTTCTTAAATGTTAACAAATTAATTTATTTTAAAGGCCATATCAAGGTGAAAACACCAGGGCCCTAAGCAGCAGGACAATACATCACAGAGCCATTTCTCATTCAGTCACAGTAATGGCAAAGGATATGTAAAGACATAAAATGTGATATGGTTTGTTAAATATTCATTTATAATTTGCATTCATTATTAAATCATGTGTTACAACTTATCTTTAATCTAAAAAATACATAATGTATCGTAAAGTCTATTTGAAAACATAACAATAAAT
The DNA here is from genome assembly GCA_020745705.1 of Hemiprocne comata. Taxonomy (NCBI): domain Eukaryota; kingdom Metazoa; phylum Chordata; class Aves; order Apodiformes; family Apodidae; genus Hemiprocne; species Hemiprocne comata. Next base: position 10,620,247 of record CM036593.1, on the reverse strand, counting down.
ATTTCATATTTTTCATGTTGCTTTTTAAAGGTTGACTAGAATACACCAAAACGCTTGTCATTAATGTAATTTAATTATTCCAAAGAGATTTGGTCTACATTGATGTTGATTTCAATAATTTATTTCAACCTTTAGGTCAATATAAAATAAATACCTGTTTGGGGTATGGTCTGATCTATGATTCATGACAATTTAGCTCCCCCAGTACTCCATGGCAACACTGTAGTTCATTGTCTGAAATGCCTGCGGTGCAATGCGGTAGCTCCAAGAGGCTTATTTTATAGTGGTCCCTAACAGTTTGCTTGGTGATAACTGTGGTGCTTGCTTTTCTTACATGTTCTATTTCATTGCTTGTGATTTTTGGAGATTTTCTTCATATGACTCAACAGCTTAAGCATTTTCACTATTGGGAGGTATACTGACTAGAATGTAGTATGCTGAATTTCCATAGAACTGCTATTCAATTTGCATTTTGTACACTGAGGAGAGAGGCCTGTATGAAGGGGCCGAGTGTGATGGAGAAGTGATTTGTATTATAGGAGACTAGGAGCTAGTCAATGAACCATGTAAAAACAGTTCATTAAAATGTTTATGTGCTTGGCTGCTTAATGCAAAGAAAGCTTTATTGCAGTCTTATAAAACCTTGGTAACTTCAGGTTGAAGTCAGATCAATGCCTCAGTAGTAATTCAGACAAATGCTCAGTTCAGGTTAAGAACCACCAAAAAATATGGCAAGAAAAATATTCTTGAAGTCTTTTTTCTAAACCAAAACGTATTTTAGTATTTAACTTGTACAACTACACAACTTTCTTACTTAGTGAAAGATTTTTGGACAGAGCTACCATCTGTCTACATTTCCCTGGACCTTTCCAACCCTGAAATGTCAGTTGGGTGGAATGTGAGGTGTTTGTAACATTGACTAGCTCTGCAGCACTTGTGCTGAGGTACTGTGAATAGATGGGATGCACTTAAAAGTATATATTATGTCCTGTAGATGGACTATACACCTAACTTTATATCCAGCCTGGAAGAATTCTGGTCATCCTGTTTTTGAAGACTACAGTAAAGAAGAAAGATGTCAAACCTCTAAATTGTATTTCCCATTTACCTGTTGACTTGTGCCATGAGTAAGCACTTACCTGAAAACAAGGACGTCAGTGAAATGGCCTTTTGTTTATTTTTTAACTAGGCACAATGAGTTACCAAGAAGGTCCTGAACAGAGAGTGTCATTTGCCTAGCTACATGCTATGGGATTTGTATTAGCAAAAGTAAAACCCTTGTAAAATGAGGTTTTGTGTTCCCTATTAGAGACAGTGACAGGGAAAGCTGCAAAGCTGCATTTTTTCCAGCTAGCTTAGCAGGTGAGAGCAAAGAGCCTCTCCAAGGAATGTGACATCCTGGAGCTTCTCAAAAAGTAAAAAGTTAGCCTGTTGATGAAACCTAAGAAGAGTAGATGGAGCTGTCTGAGAAACCATGCTTGGCTGCCTAAGAACTTACAGTGAGTTGGGTAGTGGTGTTGATTAATAAAATAATGAAGCAGACCTCCCTCTCCTAAAAGCAGTACCCTAGTTGAACAGTGGGTAATCTACTCTTATTACTGACATTCTCCTGAAAATAGTGGTAAGAGAGGAAAGAAATGTCTTCAAAAGATGCATAGTCAGAGCAAACTCCTGATTTCTAATCAGCCACATTCTCTCCCTATCCTCCTGGAGAATATGAACCATCAATTTTACCATAAGATGAAGGGGAGGCAAAGCAGTAGTTTAGCATCCTATGCATTATCTCTCTTTTTATGATTACAAATAGAGCACTTATGTTCACTGACCCATATCTCATACCAGACATCAGTACCCAGGTCCAGATTTAGGTTATTGTTCCAGCGCTGGATTAGGCCATGCGATCAGAATCAAATTCATCTAATACGATCACTTAATTGTGACATTTCTTATTGGCACTCTATGTATGCACAGCCAAAGCTTGAAGACATAAAGAAAATGCTCTTGAACCCCAAAAGAACAGTTGTCAGTGCTATTACCATGAGTTTAAGAAAGGCTGAGGAGGCGCTTTCTGTTGGGTTTAATTAAGCTGTCCTTTTGCTTGCAAGTTTAAAAGGGAAAAGCTAGTTTGTTCCCCATGTGGTTTCCCCAAACTCTTTCAGATGTAGCTGTAGGCTTAAATGACCCTCAGTCCTGCAGCGTATCAACTTGATATGTGTAATTGATTGCTAAACATTTTTTACAGCCTGTTAAATGGTAAGGCTAAAAAAAAGTAATATATAAATGTTGATTAAAGTGCTTTTGTACAGAGGGGTCAGAGACATTAGCAAGTTAAAAAGAAAGTGAGCTCTGCTGTGGTACTTCTAGCCTGTATGCTTTATTTCGCATAATTGATCCCACATGTCTACTCTAAGGTTTTTTTTGTCAGGTTTCAAACTGCAAATATTAAAATGCATTTAGAATAGAGTATGTTTAAGTAAGGACACTATGCAGAATGTTCAGCAATGTAGATTGCTGGTATTAGAATGGCAGTGATTATAAAAGGAGTAATTTAAATTACCACAGTAGCTTGTAATTGTGTGGTAAGGTAGGAAAAAAAAATCAAGGTGTAAAACCTCAGAGTAACAATAAACCTGAAATGGATTAAGATAGACATTCAAATGATAATTGCCAGTAATTTTGTTTTCATTCTAATTTGTGGTGTTTTTTTAATAACTGACATAAGACATAATGCCTTTTTCAGGGTTCCGTGATAGCTAGTCAACAAATGGAAACTGTCAGAAAATATTTGCAGCTCCCATTAGTGAGAAATGTATGATGCTGTTTTTGGGTTTTTTTTGCTTAATAACATAATGACTGAGTTTCTGCAACAGAACAAATTGTTTATCCATTTGTAAAAAATCCACTTGTTTGGGAAACAATGCCTCAATTTAAGAAGTGTAAGTTTCTAATACCCATATGATATTCCAGATTTTTTTCTTTAAATCATTATTGCTGTTAAAGAAAAGGTGTAACTTGCTGAAGTTGCCCTACGAAGGTAGTTATTTATGAAATTCGCAGGATTAGATGACTAGTTTGCTCAGTACTATTTGTCTGCTAATTGTGCTAGTTAATGCTAGTTACAGAAAACGTTCACTATGAATTGTACCCAGATGCATCTGACAGTGAATATAAGTTAAAATCTTTGTATGTATTGTTAAATATCCAATGCATAAATACAAGTTTTAGTCTGTACCAGTCCAAGCACGATTTGAAGCAGTCATTTAGGGGTGAAAAGTTCATTTTTTTCATGTACAAAACTTCTGAACTATCCCCTTCCTCTACATAGGTTGGCTTGTCTATGTTTCCTAAAAAGCCTAAATGTAGAAGTTTTATTTTATTAAATATTTCTAAATTATATGTAAACACAATTATCTGGAATGTGGTAGTTAAGTTCTTATTTTCATAAACATGACATTTTAAAGGAATGTTTTCTATTTGTATCTATGCTATAGGAAACTGAAGAGAGTATTTGTATGTTTAACTCTAGCAGGTGTTTGGTGATATTTTTTATTATTATTTTAAAGTTATAAAGTTATTTTAATTGGTAATATCACCTGCCAAAGATATGTGCCACTTCTAAGACTGAGATAGTAAACTAAATTGATTTATTTAAAAAATTACCCAAGATAGAATGAACTTTTGAGATTTTAGATTAATTTATTTTTCATGGAGTCTAAAACTATAAATTTGAGTAATGAAACCTTAATGTTATTTCAAATCACCCATTCACCCATAAATAGAATCAATAGTCTTAATGCCATATGGAATTTCTAAACTTTTATTTTTATAAACAAAAGACAAAATGGGTTTAATTAAAAATGAACCAGTCATTATTAGGGCAGTACTTCTAAAGTGTTCCAAGCATGTCAAACTTTCAGGTGCATATGACAATACGAACTAGCTAAAATGAATTTAGAATCAAAACCAGACAAAGCTCCAAGCAATAAATCCTATTGTAGTGATAAAATGATAGGAAAAGTAACATGAGGAAATGAGAAAAGAATAGCTCTCTTAACAGAAGACAAGTATTTTATCTTTAAAATTTTATGTAAAATTTTTTAAACTTTTTTTTTACTGCACAGTATCTTGTTTATACAAATTAGCTACTTTGACAAAATATTTCTGGAATAAGTTTAAGACAGCACAACAACACTGAAGTTAGAAACACGTTTGTGTCTTTTTTTTCATGACTAGCCCATGTCTATTCTCTATGAAATTGATGTCAAAAAAGTATTATATATTTTCAGTGGGAAATAGAAGGCTGCCCTCTACTATCCTTGTCAGGACATCGTATCCCTTTAATCATACTTTTCATTTCAGTACATTGAAATTTCCGTTACCAAGGACAACATCATAAATAAAAGTGTTTGTGAAATTTTTACCTGCAGCTTCCTAACTTTGTGCATTAAGCATGAGACTAGCAGAGAGGTGGTCAAATGTGAAAATTTATAATCATTTATTACGTACGGCTGAAGCGAGAAGGGAATAAAAGCGTGAAGGCATACATCTATAAACTGGAGCAGAAAAGCTTAAATGAAAAGTAAAGTGAATTTCTGTGTCTTGTCATAAAGTAATGAGAAGCTAGAGCTTTATTCATAGCAACCCAAGATGCATTTACTCTCAATCTAGCTTTAGCAGTAAATGCTTCCCTGATGTATTGCTTCAGACTTGCAAAGAAATATTTGTGCTCTACATAATAGTATAGTTAGGAGAATTACTGCATGGCTGAGGAGATTCTATAAAGCTTTATAGCTGGTGGTGTTACTGTAATTTAATCACAATGTAGCTAATGTAGTACTTTAATATCACAGGTTACTTTTTTATTTACCATTTATTAGTAACTGACAGTCAATCATTACCGCATCATAAACAAATCACGCAGGATTCTATAGAAACCCTGAAGTTCCAGAACAGATGCACCGTAGCTCTTACACGTGCTCCATAATGAGATAAACATCAAATTATTTTTTAATGCAGTAATCATGTAAGTCAGCGTTCTTGTTTTCAGTCTATCAGCCAAAGAAAATGTTTTATGTCATGAATGTAATTAGTATTGCATATTGTCCATGCGTGTGTGTGGTAATGCACCGATCCATTATGAGCAATACTGGAGAGTATGAGAAGACTCAGGCAAAACATACTGTTTATCAAAATGTGCACATATTGGTGAATGACTTTATACAAAGAATGATGCCCTCTTAATTTCAGCCAACTTTTTGTTAGGATTGCTTTGCTTTGTAAACTGAGAAGGTAAATGTAGTAGAGTCCATCCAGTGCTCCTGAGGCACTGAAATGTCAACCTATTTTTTCTGATAAGAATGATTTATATATTTTTTGTCTTTATTGTCCTTTTTTTCATGTACTGTAGGATCAATTTCCCCCCATTTTGTGTTTATCGTCATCTTTTAGTACAGAATCACAGCGTTGCATCTGAAGTTGTTAGCAAAATCAAATGCTGGTTGGAACTTTGAACATACTGCCTCTTCTGATTGAAAATTGTGGTTCTCCCAAGACCCTAAAGACACTGTGGTCTTTTAATTGCAAACCTTCGTTTTTCAGTACTCTATAGCTGTAGGGGAATGACTGCCATGTTGATTAATGTGTGGTAGAAAGAAGCCACAAGAATATGGATGTTTGAGGGCTATTGGTGCATGCCCTGGGTGCACTGCAAAGAAACAGGCTGAAGACCAAGTGCCTTTGAAGCCTCGGAAGGCTTGCCAGTAAGGCTGGTAATGCACGTGCTGGCATGGCTTACTGCTATTAGAATATGTCTTTAATTTAAAATGTAATGCAATCTACCCTTTCAGGGTGAAAAATACTTCCTAGAAGAAAAATGTAAAATATTTGGGGGAGGCATATGAAAAAAACAACTGCTTTGCTATTAGATTAGAATATAAAACCTCTTCTTTCATTCAGCATTGCAATAAGTCTGCAGGTTCTCCAGACTAACTAGATATTTCCAAGTATTAAATCTGATGTGAAAAGATTTTATTTACGTATTTGTTGAGTCTTTGATCTAATAGTTTTTTCAAAAGGAACCTGAATCACTGTGGTCTGCCCTTGTAGTTAGCTCAAGTAAATTCCAAGTTGTGCCATGCACAGCCCAATGAAAATGGCAGCTGAGTCTTGAAACATGGAAATATTGGTGATAAATTAAAAAAAAATACTGTAAATGGAAGATGATATTAGAAAACCATATTAATTTCTGTCTCTATGTTCCTTTTTGCTTTCCAATGGTGGTCTATCTACAGCTACTCTCAAGTGCTTTCTTGAGGAAAGATCTGATTTAAATCACACTGCACAGAGATGAATTAGTTTTTAGACATTATGTGATATTCTGTCGTACCTTTTAAGGGCATTTTCTGGTTAGGTTAACAACAGACTGGATTACAGACACCAATGTCTATTTTGAAAGGAGGATTTAGTACCACATACATTCAATACCTTCCTTGTGCGGATATCCTGTTCATGGCCTATATTCAATCTTGAAAGCTGTGGAACCACTGTTTCTTTTCACAGATATTTTTTAAAGATTATTCTGCTGGGTAGGTTTGGGACTAAGTTTCTGGCATTTAGCTCATCTGTTCTAACCTATTTTTATCACACCTGTCTGAGCAGCCTGATACAGTCTCCTACTTCACACTTTTATGCTCTTCTTCTTGTTTGACTCTTTCCTTTCCTCTTGTATTCCTTACCTTTCCACAAAGACTTTCTGATAACTTTGTCCCCATGTTGCTTTCAATCTCAGCTGGAGTGGCTGCTTTCCCTTTCTTGCTAACCACGTGTGTAATATCGAGGAGGATGACACGATGAGAAGAGTGGGAAGGTTGGCACAAAAGTGTTCCGTGATAGTTATGGATGGTCAATGAGAACTGAAAGACATGATGCAAAGGCAAATGAGATGATTCTTTGGAATACGAAACTTAAATGACTGCTTTTCATAAAATGTGGTTTTAGATTACTCTTTCTCATTTGCAAACTAACGTGGAAATACACTTTTTTTTTTCCTTACCATCTTAAATTTAGTTAACTATGAATTATTTTGTGCTGGGCAAAAACAAACTCGGTTCAACAGAAACGATGCATGAACTTGTGTCAGATTTTCAGACTTTTTTTTTTTAGAAATAACCTTGAAAATGTGGGCTGGTTTTAGGTGTAAATAATTTATTTAAATATGCTCATCCTTTTAAAATTCACCATTTTAAAATATACTTTTATGAGGTCTTAAAAAAACCCCAGAAGAAGCTAAATGGAATTTAAATGTTACTTTTTTCTTACCCAGCCCCATAATTAAATGTTTTTGTTTATTTTTCCATGAAAACTGAGAACATTTGGATTTTGTGTCAATCATCAAGTACCAATTAATTTCAGTCCCTATTTTCAGACAAGGACTGAAAAACTCATTAATTTATACAGCCTTACAGTTAATTGGGATTTTTTGTAAGGTGAAGTGCTACAAGTTCTTTTTAGTATTTACACCTGAGATACTGTTTTATATTTAGTGTTTCTCAATTTTTTTTCTAAAGGTCAACTACCATCATCAGCTGAGCAGTTTAAGATTTCATTGCATAGTGTGCAGGAAAACGATGAAAAATCCTTCAAAGCACATAAGCATAGTGTTTTTCACTCTAACTGCAACAGCACATGACTGAAAGCAAAATTGCAAAGGCATATTTAGAACCCAACATATAAATCCAGTATAAATCTAAATAGTTGAGATTGCTTATGCATAATCAAGCTATCAGAAGCATCATGGCTTTCACAATCATGTGGTAGTGTTGGCTCATAAAAGAACTCAAAGTGTAAACAGAACATATTTGCTATGGAACAATCAAGAGAATGTAAGCATGACCTTTGGAAACTATTTTCACATTAACATTTTTAGACTTAGAATAAATTTCTAAGTTTCTCTCTCAAAGCAATGTAGTGCATATTTGACACCTGGATCTTTGGTTTGGAAACATCTGGGGCTTTAATCTGAGTTATTATCCTTTTGAAAATCAAAGTTGGAATTGACAAAACTAATATTTGTAGCTTTTTTCATATTATTATGAAAACCAGACACCATCTTGCAAGCGAGGTTTAAAAGACAGAAAAACAGACGGGGAAAAAAACCCACAACCCTATTTCTAGGTAGTTGCTCATTTTGCTAAGAGTTTCAGATCCCCAGCCATAGTATCAATAAGATAATATATGGTTTTGAATAGCACAGATCCATCAAAGATTTCCCAGATCTGCAGCAGTAGTTAGGAGTCTAACTCATTTTGAGATTTATTTTGAAATCAGTACAATGGAGATGCCTGAAGACTTCTGCAAATCTGGACCTAAGTGATTATTACCTCTCTCAGAAATTCAGAACCAATAGAAATGTGTGTTATCTGGTAAGAGGTAGCATTCAAATGATTTTCAAACCCAGGAATTTTTATTAACATGTTTTTAATTTGATGCAAGAGCAGCGGCCTTAAAAACAATCAGGCAACAGTAATATCTGAAAGGCCACAAATACAGTGATCTCCTTCTAAGAAGAAAACGTGAGTATTATCCAAGAGAAGGATTTACTGGAGGAGCTAGAGACAGCACTTAGGGCTGTTTTGTCTTAATGCCCTTTTCTAATAATTCAAAGAGTTTGTATCAGTAACTGTACTGCTGAGTGTCAAAAGCCTTCTCTATACTCAGGTAATAGTTCCATTTGAAAGCCCAGCCAGGTGTCTGCTAATAGAGGGGGGCAGTATCAGTAACTTAAAGAGGAAAAGATGTACTTGGATGAGGTCTCTAATCCCATGTTTCTTGTACAGTGTATCTCCACATCTAATCCAAACAGAATTGATGTGATGTGAAAAATGGGGGAGAGGATGTGGCAAAACTGTTCAGTCACATAACAAGGAGATTAGCTCTAGTGTCTATCATGAACTCATCTGACTGGAGAGAATTTAGATAGAAAGCTTTTATGAGGTTTTTTAGGCTAGTAATGAAATCTAGGATGAATAACAATCCGTCTAGAATCTGTGAAAGTATATGTGTATCTTGACATCTTAAAGGGATATTTTCTACAGAGATTCAGTTTAGAGTCATGACTTAAAAAAAACCCAACACATTCAATCGTTGATCACAATCATTATTATTGTACAGTTTTAATTATAATAAAATAAAAATGCTTTCAGATCTATGGAAAAGATTCTGTTGGTTTGAATGGGCAAAACTCTGGTGTTTTTTCACTGTTGGCTGTAGGTTTATGGAGGTCTGCCTATTATTTCTAAGGAGCCCCCCCAAAAAAATTTAGAAAAGCAGAAACTATATTCAGTATAGGTCACTCAAGTTTTTTTCTGAGGTCTACAGATTCAGAGAAGCTGTAACCTAAGGCTTTAAATTACTATATTGCAAAAAAGAGGGTAATCCACAGTAGCTTCCAATATGTGTAACAGCCTTGCAACCTTTTGCAGTCCATGTACCTGTTTGTGTGTATAAGGTGGAGAAATACTTGCAAATATAAACATGGAAATTACAATAATAGTGGGATTACACGTTGACTGTATTCTAGCTTTCTTATAGAGATCTCACAGTGATCTTTATAGTATAATCTGCACCATTGTAATTCTAAATGTTTCATTTCCTAAGAGACAGATTTTTCTCCCCTCTACTCATGTTTAACAATTTTGTAATGCCTGTGGACGGTCTAGACTAAACTGGCTGTGTTGTGAGATGCTAGTAAATGTAAGAAATACAGAATATAGATCAATGTGGTGTGAATCAATGTTTTTTGCACATATATTTTTAACATAAAATGCTGCAATCAGATTTATTTGTATGTGTGCTAACTAATTTTCAGTGGGGCAGACCAACCTTTAGGACGAGAATGTAACGCAAATTTTTTCCAATACAAATGGTTTTAAAGAGATGTTATTGTTTTAAAGTGCATGGTTTAACTCTTTGGGTGAAATACAACCCACTTCCCTCTCTTTTCTAGCTCAGTATAAATACTTGGAAAAATTCTTATAAACTGAGAAAGTTTGGTTTAACAACAGAGAAAGTAATTTTTGAGCTGATGACAAGCACAAGAAATAGATGGCAGTTGGAATAAATTATGAACTGATAAGTAGTCAAGAAAAAAGTAAACAGGTAAATGAAATTCCCAGTTAATTCCCAACAGTTGATATTCTAAGTACCATGTTGTGTAGAAACATATTTTTTGTATCATGGTGTAATCATTCAAAGGCCTAGCAAGACCAAGCTCTGAAAACATTAGGTTTTTTTCAAACCACTTTGTGTGTATGTGTGTGAACAACAGACTACTGAAAAAAACCAGAAATGTTACAATCTCCTCTGTCTCTCTGTCATAGGAGCTGAATCTATCTTTAGATATTTTATGCATATGGTGATGGTAGGATTATGGTAATTAATTTGATCAGAAAAAAAATAACTCCGGCTTTGCATGCAGGCAGTATGTTACGAAAGAGTATCTCAATTTAAGTGTAACTCTGAAAAGAAGAAACAGGAAATCTTTTAATAGTCTGCTAAATTTCCATTAAAATAAAAAAAATTAATCCTATAGCCCTGACTATCATGCCTAGACTTATTGCAAAGGTCAAGTTGCCCTCTTTAAAGAGTGGTGGAAAAAAGGACCCTGATCACCTCAAAAAGCAGATCAACACAGGCTTATCTAGGGTCTACAACAGGATCTTGGTGATGTGGTTAAAAAACCTGTCAGATTACATACTTAAGTCATGTCAGAAATTTGCTATGTCTGACACCTAAAAATCTGTCCTTGCTTAAATAGAAAGGTGGACAGATGACCTCTGTAAGTCCCTTCCAACCTTTTTTTTAAAAAACACGAAAATTTCCTATCATTCTAAACATACCTTTGTGTGGAAAGGTTATTGCTGACTTTATCTAAAACAAACTTCAGGGTCCCCTTGCATTTGGCAACACAGAATGCTAGTTTGCTAAGGCTGTGGAGAATCTGAGCTCCTCTTTCGATATACCAGATCCCAGTTATTCTACTGCATGTGTTATCTAAAATTTCCTATTTGGCTCTTTAGAAGCATAAGTTTCTGAGAAGGAAAGGTGCTGTGGCATCCCTGGTAACCAAAGTGGGGGGGTTTTTGTCATTAAGCTCTAAGAATTATTATAGTAGGCCATTCATCTGCTTAACATCAGATTTTTTTTGTTGCTGTTCCTTTCTTTAAAAGCAAGTGTTTCAAAAACCAGTCACTTTTGAATGGATTCTATGGATAACAAACAAACTTTGTTTCAAGCTAATTGCTGATGTGCTTTTCATTATAGGATAAATTTGCCTTTGTGGCAATGTGTACAGAACAAAGCCTGAAAAACTGTTTGTGTTGTACTTCATTCCTTGCTGAAGTTCTTGGTGAGGAATACAGAGTGATAATCCACCTACCCATCTCCACTTCATCTGTCATTAATGGAAGTATTCTTCTAACATGGCTCTGAACTGAGGAAGTATCTGGTTCTATATTCAACTGAGGCAAAGAGGAATTAATCTCCAAAAAAATATTTTACAGGGTAGGCTGCTGATTTGCTCCAGGGCCTTTGCTATGACAGCTCATTACTACCAAATTTCTGAGGATCTGCTAGTTTGCTAGCATTACAAAATTTGTGCTTGTTCTTTTTTTATCAATTCTAGTTTTATAGGCAGAAAATCTGAATTGAAGTCACATTGTCTCCTCCTGTTTGCCAAGTCTACAAGTACTAATGCAAGTGATAACTACAAGAGTTGAAGCAGTTGCTCATGGGACAGTGACTTTGAAATTTCACAACAGTCCTGTTTCAAATATCAAACTTGTTAGAAATCTTTACTTCAACAGTTAACTTCTTAAACTATGGTAGAAAAATCCTGTAATTTTGGAATTTGGTATCCTTTGCATTAACCTTGATGTTGTATGACAAGTTTCCTGAGGCATATAGATTCTAGCACTGGTCTGGATTGAAAACAAACTCCTGATCTATCCTTGCCAAGACAAATTTTAATTCTTCTAGGATTACAGGAAGACTGCCTGTGTGAGTAAAATCAGTTAAATTTGTAATCTGTAGTTTCCATTGCCACAAGAGTTATTTTTTTATTTATTAAAAATAAGCTGAATTAGTTCAGTATAGCTGCATATAATTTACTTTTTCCCATAAAGCAGAACATTTCTTGCAATGCAAATTTTTCATTTCATACTAGAGGCATGCTTTAAAGTGTTTAATTTTTTTACTAGGGATTAATTTACTAAGAAAGTATTTAATAGATTTTAATTCTTCTACAGTCTTCTATGTAGTGTTTACACGCACAATTTGGTAATTTTTTTTATTTGACCTTTTGAATATCCCAGTATGGATTTTAGTAGTTGAGAACTCTTTAAAATCCTCTTTAGTTATGTCAAACAAATGAAAGATCAAAGGCTTAAAAATTAACAGGAGAAGGAGGAAGTAATTCCACATAACATTCTTCACACCAAAAAATTATTGTAATTCCTTGTTTAATCCTGAATGAAATAAGCTGTCTAGAAAATGGAGTTTTTAGGAAATGTCAAATCGTAACAGTTTGAGAGACAAATGTTAAAATCAGGGAAAGAAACTTCTGATAAAAGAACTGCCATGCAGGTTTCAGTTGCCCTAAAGCAGAATGAACTCCTGATAAGAGTATCAACATTCAGTGGTACCACCCAAATTGGAACAGATTCTGATGAACTTGCTAAAGATTAGAACTGTCCATAGACTGATTTATTCAAGATAGCAAGGACAATTCTGTTAAGATCTGCCAAATTTAAAAGCTGAGCAATACATTTACGCCCTGCACAGAGTGACAAATAGAATTGTAATTAAGCAGCCAGCAGTTCTGTTCTTCAGTCTCCAAAAGGCAGGATTCCAGCTCAGCCAAAGGTCTTTAACTTCTAGCTGACATTTACCAAGAACATGTCCTGCCTTTCGACGAGACATGAAAAATGACAGGTGTGCTTGTGTGTTCTCTTTTCTCTATACATGGCCAGTTTTTCTGTCTAGAAACCTGTGACGTTTTCAAGGCATAAATGCCTTTATTCAGTGTTTGTGTGACTTAGCATAATGTGGTTACGGTTCCTCTGGGGGTTTATACAGGCCATCAGAACACAAAGGAAAAAATACCAATGTTCCTTCTATGCTTCTTAATTAAGGATTATTAAAAAAAAAACATATAATAAATAGTTGTGGATAAAACTGCTAGCTTGATCACAATGCTGCTTAATTCCCAAAAGCCAAAGAACATCTGACCAGCCTGAGCAACTGAAGGGTTGAGGCAGCTGCTCACAGAACACTCACAGAACCATGCTACAGGTAACAGCATGGCCCACTGTAGAAACAAAGATGATCTTATTTTTTGCAATTAATGAGTTAAAAAAACTGAACTATTAAATATGTAAGACCACATAATTTCTAACATTTCAGACCACATGAGGACCTTTACCTCTCTATTTTCATCTCAGAAGGACCACAAACTATACTGTACACGTAATTGTTGATGACGTTGTGTGGAGAGTTTCCCCTCATTATCGGTTGTGGGTGCCAAGACCTCATAACTCATTGCAAGCAATAAGTAAAATTCTTGTTGGGCTGACTCTACTAGCATAATTTATTGATGTTAACACAAATAACCCACCACCACAATGACAGAACAAGACAAAAAAAATCCCAGAAGTCTACAAGAAGAATTAAGATAACAATGTCCACAGCACTTCATATCTTTAACAGTTAAATATTTAAATGAGCTGATATCAAGCTCAAGAAGAGCAGAAACTTGGCATGCCAATTTAAGATCTGGAATTTCTAAGAATTTGTTTCTGAATTTTCAGTAAGATTACCGTATATCCAAACTGAAGTAGCTAACTAGTTTGTCTACCTGTGATTATATGAGATTCATAGATTTCAGAACAGACTGAGAAGCAATTTAAAACATTATTTGTGCATTTCTAGGTCAAAAACAGCATTCCAGTGTGTTGAAAGCTTGAATGTGTGGTTTTTTTTGGTCTTAATATTGCAGCAAGCAATGTTGTTTGGACTGACAGTTTTGGCAAGACTTTTCACTTATAAAAGCACCTTAATAATAAGTATTGTGTGGTTTTACTCACACTTCTGGAAACAGCCTAAGAAGGAATTTTTTTTTTTCCCCTTGATCTTAACAACAGCTGATTATTCTCTGCCTCTTCCTATGCCATCTACCCATTCCAGTCTATTGCCTGGGAGGGAAATCCCTAAAATCCTGGGAATTTGAAATTAGAATAGGAGGAAATAAGAGTGTACACTTTACACCTCCTGTTTTTTTAATGCATAAATAAAGCAGGCTCTGATCAGATTAATAAATTAAAATGCTCACATTATGTGCATTTATACTACTTACGTTTGTATCGTTAGCATAAACATTAAAAACTGTCACTGGCAGCTTTCAATACTATAAAAAATGTAATGATTTTTTAAAAGCTTTGTACTGAAGGACTTAGCTTTTTTTCTTGCAGAACATTCAGTTACAAAATAACTGATGCTGCTTATTTTGCTGTATGTGGAATAATGTTATTAATCAGCTGCCCATTGCCTATGTTCCATGCAATTATGATATGCTCATCTTCCTGTAACTTCAATATTTACTTTAATCTCAGATAGAACTAATTTTATTTCATTGTAACCTTAGAGAAAGATTGTGATCAGAATGGCCCGCTAACACTGTATTTGAAGAGATAACTGGGATTTTATTCTACAAATAATTTTGCATGTGAGTAATTCACTTATCCGAGTTGCCAATCTTCTGGATTCTGGTTGTTCTGGTTACAAATAAGCAGCATGATATAATTGTGGTATATTTGATATGAAGCTACACTCAAAAATGTCACTTTCTATTATTTGAATCTATTTTTACTTACTGTTGAGGTTGTTGATGTAATCTGTAAATAACTGAAAGGAAGTACCCGGATTTGGCCTTGTTTAAAAAACTAAACAAAACCAATGAAGCAAAACACTATCTCTCCCAAGGATTTTCTGCTGGTATTGGGTAATCCATGAAAATATTATATATGAATGATACCTCTTATTACTCCCTGCCTACTAACATAGTGATTTTGCTGATGAGCAAATCCAGAATTAATCCAGCTGTCTTCAAGTAATTTGCACGTTCAATTAAAAAGTTGTAATTTCTTTGTTACTCAAATGCAGTTTCTTTTCAGAAAAGATTTTCTGTCTCAGTGGAGGTTTATTTTCTTGATATATTGAATTGTCCAGTTTAATTATTAATATTACAAGATAGGGTCATCTTACAAATAAATTTAAGAATAGGTTATAAGCATATGGTGAATGTGAGTTACAGAAGCATTTTTTTAGGAAATTTTATTTTTTACATTTTATTTCCATTTGCTATTCTGTTCTTCCTAGTAACTTCCCTGTATTTTTCAGGATTCTGCCTGCAGATTGCAAGAGCCGGTAACATGTTGCACTGTTAACTTAGATCCTGGAAACACAGGCTTCAATAAAGTGAAAACATTTGGAAAAACCCACTGAAGTGAGTGTTCTGTTTCTAGCTTGTTTTGTCTCACAATTTGGACTAGATGATCTCTAGAGGTCCCTTCCAACTCTGATTCTGTGATAATAGACCAATTTGAAGCAAGTTGTTAAAAAAATTTGATAAATCATGTATACTATACCTTCCCTTCCTTGCAATATTTGTCTGTCCTCATATACATCTCTTACTTTCTTCCTATTTTCATTTCTAAAATGATTAAGTGGGATGTATACATTTGTCAATATATCTGCAGGGATAGATTTTTGTGTGGAATTTGGTAGTATGTTTTCCTACTTTCAGTTAAAAAAAAATTGGAAGTAGGGATGTTTACTCCTTTTCCATTTGTTTTAGTATCTTTGTGTTTTCACTTTTTAATGTTTTTTTGCAGTTTCATTCTGAAGACCGTTAAAATATAAAATTAGTTTTTCTAATTAATGCTTTTGATCCTTTGGTGTTAAGCTTTTCATTGCAAAACAACTGAATACCACAAACACTGTAGGTGATGCACTCCCATGTTATCAAATAAATGCTCAAGGTACAGCTTATAATGTTGAAAAATAGAAAAATAAATTGACCTTGATGAAGTGTGTCTTCTTTTGTCTGTTCCCAGGAAAGTTTATTTCAGGTATTTCTACTGCTGAAATGATTAGAGTTAACAGCTTTTTCCCTCCATTTTATTTTACAGGGTCTCTTCATCTTCCTGATATATGGGGTGTACAACACAGAGGTAAGTCTGCTTGGAGTATCTCAAGGCTGACAGAGTGAATGAGAGAAATGACAGGTTTCTTATCTTGATAACTGAGGGACAAAGTTGGCTTTCCATATGAGTGTCCTACTGCCCTTCATGCTTGGACTAGCTTATATGCATCCCAGCTTACCATTAAACACAGACACCCTGAATAAAGGGACAGACTCATTTCTCATAGGCATTGACTAATATTTTACTGCTGCTTCAACTTTTTTGAATTCCTGGTCTTTCTTTTAACACTTAGCTAAACCTGACAGTCCTAAACTTTAATAATTTACATTTTAAAGTGAAGTGTTAGTTTACATGCTATTTAAAGGAAACTGTTTAAAATTATAAAAGGAACAAGTTTTACTTACTTCAGTTCAAAATTCTGTTGGGTACAGAAATTGCACCAAATTCCATTTTTTACATCAATTAGCTATTTTTAAGATTTTAAAATATGACCCAAGGCTTTGTACCAGTTAAGCTTATGGAAAGTACTTGATCATTACAGGTTGAACTGTCATAAGGGGAAATATTTTTTACAGGTACACCATAAAATTTGTAAGGAATTTATCCATCTTGTTCCATTACTCCCAGCTTATTAATTGTAAAAAATAGTGTTTCCAAGATTCCTTAAGGTACTTACACACTTTTCATTTTCATAGAATTTGGAATTCAGATGTAAAAAACTACACAAATACAAAAGGCTTTCAAAGTCAATAGTTAGAAATTAAGCAGAATTTTATTCAAGTTTTACTAGCATCCAAGGGGCCATCCCCTATTAGAAAAATAGTGAAAGTGAACTGCTATTTTCTGCTAAGAAAGCTATTTCATAATAGTGGAACTTTTGTTTCTGTTATAAGCATGAATTCTTGTACATGTAACTAGAAGAGGGAGCATTATTAGCAGTGTGGTTTTTGTTGTAACAGTGGCCCAAAGAATCCAGTACTTGGGGTCCACTGCTGGGAGCACAGGATGATAAGCTGACGGTCAGGTGTACCTGCTGGCCAGGGGCCAGCTGGGCAGCTGATGTGCTGGTGCTGTATTCCCAGCTGATAAGGAGTTGAGCAGGAGGATGTACTTCCCAGTTTATAGGCAGTGAGGATTTCCAATGTCTTGTGCACCATCCGTGTGGAAGCGGCGTGCGTGAAATTTGCTCGAGTGGTAAGATTAGAACAGAATTCTACAGAATTCTCTTCTGTATCTTAGTCCCGGGAGTAGCTTCATTAACTCAGTGACATTACGTGCAACGAATGTCTCTGTTGTGAGGTAAAAGTAGCATTAGGCATACTGCGATCTTTGGTTAAAAATGTTAAATTTCAGCACCTCTGAAACGGCACCTTTTAAGAGAAGTAATTAGTTATGCTAAGCACCCAGACGCTGCCTGTTTCAGGTGTGTTGTATATCCTCTGGTTGGGCAATCACGTTAGCGTATGTGAGCCTGCACCTGTAGTTTAATTACAGGTTGAGCCTGCCCCGCGGAGGGAGAGGGCGGTGTCTGCCAGGTCCCGTTAGCTGGCAGGCGTCCGCCCGGCATGACCGGCGCCGCCGGGGGCCGGTCCCGCGCGTTACCCGTCGCTTAGCACCACTCGTGGAAACCGCCACGCTCCTTGATGACAGGAAGGATGTCGCTGGCTCTATTCTTAGTAACGCGGCGGCACGTCTGAACCGCGTGTTCGGCACGGCCTCTCCTCCCGCCTCGGCGCTGCCCGGGGCTCCTGTCCTAGCCGTGCGGCGGGGCCAGCAGCCTGGGGGAGCAGGGCCCAGCCTCCGGCATGTCCCGGCCTGGCGCACCGCCTCTCAGGCCCTGCGCGGTGGCGCCCACCAACATGGCTCCTCCACCCCCCGCCTCACGGAGCGGGGGGGCCCCGCGGCGCCTGCGCGCTGTCCCCCTGCGCGCTGCCCAGCCGGCCGGGCCGTACCCAGCGTGCTGCGCGCCGCGCATGTGCAGTGCGGGGCACAAGGGCTGCTAATTCCATTGTGGAGCGGACGCGGCGTTATTTTTAACTGGAGGCGGCGGCGGGAGCCGTAAGTGCAGCCCGGGCCGGGGGCCGCCCGTCGGCGCGGGTGGGGGTGGCGGCGATGCGCCCGGGCGGCGGGAGCCGGGCCGCCGCGGGAGCCAGCCGCTGAGAGAGCGCCCGCCAGCGAGGCAGCGAGCGGTGTCCGGCGGGCGGGTGGCGGGTCCCGCAGCCCCTCTGGGCCGCGCCTCCTCTCCCGCCCGCCTTCCCGGGGGATGAAACTCGGTAGCGGCTTCCTCGGCGGCGGCGGCGGCGGCAGCAGCAGCAGCAAGAGGGCGGCGGCCATGGAGCCCACCTTCCCCCCCGGCATGGTTATGTTCAACCACCGCCTGCCCCCGGTCACCAGCTTCACCCGGGCGGCCGCGCCCCCCCCAGCGGCCCAGCACCCCCCGCAGTGCGTGTTGCCTCCGGCCTCCGCCGCCGCTTCCTCCACGGCGGCAGCCGAGCCCCCGGCGCCTCCACCCCCTCAGGACATGACTTTCAAGAAGGAGCCGGCGGGGGCTTTCCCCTCCGCTCCCTCCTCCTCGCAGAGGAGCCCCTGGGGCTTTCTTCAGTCCCTCGTGAGCATCAAGCAAGAGAAGCCCAGCGAAGAGGAGGAACAGCAGCCGCCACAGCACCATCACCACTACGGGGGGCTCTTCGGAGGAGCGGCAGAAGAGAGGCCCCCCGGCCTGGGGAGCAGCAGTGGGGAAGGAACCGGCCAGGGCGTGATTCAGGACCTCAGCCTTCTTCACCACCTGCACCAGCATCCCCACCGAGACCTGTTACTGAGTGGCAGAGGCGAGGGCGCCCCTGGGAGCTCGGGTGAGCCAAAGCACGATGCCCAGGTCAAGAAGGCAAAGAGGCCAAAGCCAGAAACTCAGGGAATCAAAGCCAAGCGGAAGCCAAGTGCTTCATCCAAACCCCCCCTGGTGGGAGATGCGGAAGGTGCCATTGCGTCCCCCAGTCAGAAACCTCACGTCTGCGAACACTGCAGCGCTGCCTTCAGGAGCTCCTATCACTTGCGCAGACATGTGCTCATTCACACGGGGGAAAGGCCTTTCCAGTGCAGCCAGTGCAGCATGGGTTTCATCCAGAAGTACTTACTGCAGAGACACGAGAAGATCCACAGCAGGGAGAAACCTTTT
This sequence comes from Hemiprocne comata, assembly GCA_020745705.1. Classification (NCBI taxonomy): domain Eukaryota; kingdom Metazoa; phylum Chordata; class Aves; order Apodiformes; family Apodidae; genus Hemiprocne; species Hemiprocne comata. The sequence continues at coordinate 10,600,816 of CM036593.1, read as the reverse complement.
GGGTGTGACCAGTGTAGTATGAAGTTCATCCAGAAGTACCACATGGAAAGACACAAGAGGACACACAGTGGAGAAAAGCCATATAAATGTGATACTTGTCAGCAGTATTTTTCAAGGACTGATAGACTATTGAAGCACAGAAGAACATGTGGTGAAGCCATAGGTAAAGCAGGTGCTGGAATGGAGCCTGGATCATCAAATAACATGAGTAGCTTGGCTGCGTTGTCTCAGGGAAATACAAGTTCCTCAAGGAGAAAAAGTAAAACAAAAAGTATATCCACTGAAAACAAAGGAAATAAGTGTAGCAGCAAAGTAACTGAATCTCAAGTTACAAGTAATGTGGCCATGCCAAATTATGCAGTTGATATTCCTATTGTGTCTTCCAGTGGTGGTCTAGTTGGCACAGGCATAGAAGAACTTCAGAAAAAGGTGCCAAAATTGGTTTTGAAAAAAGGAAGCAGAAAACAGACAGACAAAAATTACCTTAATTTTGTATCACCACTGCCAGATATTTTGGGGCAAAAGCCACTGTCGGGGAAACAGAGTGGCTCTCTCGGCCTAGTAGCCAATACTGGTGTAGAAGCTATTGGGCTTCTCCAAAGTACAGGTGGTAAACCAGGTCAAATAAGTAGCAATTATGATGATGCCATGCAGTTTTCAAAGAAAAGAAGATACCTACAAACTGCAAGCAGTAACAGTGCCTTTTCAATTAATGTCGGACACATGACTTCCCAGCAGTCCGTCATCCAGTCAGCAGGTGTTAGTGTTATGGATAATGAAGCTCCATTATCTCTTATTGATTCAGCATCTTTAAATAGTGAAATAAAGTCTTGCCACGACAAGTCTGGTATTCCTGATGAAGTCTTACAGAGCCTTTTGGACCAGTACTCTCACAAATCAGAAAGCCAGAAGGAAGATCCTTTCAGTATAACTGAACAGCGTGTGGACTTGCACACCTCAGGAGAACATTCAGAGATAGTTCAGGAAGAAAACTTGAGCCCTAACTCTCAAACAGTTTCAAATGATAAGGCAAGCATGTTGCAAGAATACTCCAAATACCTCCAACAAGCCTTTGAAAGAACAACCAATAGCACTGGTTTTGCTTTTGGACCCAGTTTCCAATTTGTTAGCTTGTCTTCAACTCTCCATAACCACACTCTGTTTCAAGACAAACAGATATACACTACATCTCCACTTGAGTGTGGCTTCAGCCAATCTGTTACCTCAGTATTGCCAACTGCATTGCCAAAACCTCCATTTGGGATGTTGCTTGGATCTCAACCAGGATTTTATTTGTCTGCCTTGGAGGCTACACATCAACAGTTGACTCCTTCTCAAGAGCTGGATGATCTCATTGATCCTCAGAAAAACTTGGAGACTTCATCTAACTACCAGTCGACATCTCAGAAACTGACTGGCCAGAAGGAACAGAAAAACTTAGAATCCTCAACGAGCTTTCAGATCCCATCTCAGGAGTTAACTAGCCAGATAGATCCTCAGAAGGACATAGAGCCTAGAGCAACCTACCAGATTGAGAACTTTGCACAAGCGTTTGGTTCTCAGTTTAAGTCGGGCAGCAGGGTGCCAATGACTTTTATCACTAACTCTAATGGAGAAGTGGACCATAGAGTAAGGACTTCAGTCTCAGATTTCTCAGGGTATACAAATATGATGTCTGATGTAAGTGAGCCATGTAGTACACGAGTAAAAACCCCAACCAGCCAGAGTTACAGGTAAGGTCCCAACTGTGACTAGGCTGTGGGGTCTTCTTAATGTAATTTTGTTTTACTTTGACAACACTGCCATTGGAATGTTTCTACACGGTCCTATTAAGAATAATGTAACATGCCCTTTCAATGCAACTTTTCATATTTAGTTTGTTAGTGTGATTTTTTTAGAACTGTTTATTATGGTTTTAAATCAAAAATCAATAGACTAAAATAGTGTTTTTGTTCAAGTGACAATGTTTAGCAATCAAATTTACATTATAGAGGTCGTCAGGGAATAGCCCAAAAGTTTAAAATGCAAAAAATTAACTTTGTTCCTAGGGCTAAGGTTTATTCTAATTGCTTTACTCTCAGGAAAGTGTAATGAAGCATGGGAATTCTGTGCACCACTAGTGTATTGGAACTTCCGATTTACAGATAGTGAAAAATATATCTCAGCTTTTTGATGAAGGGATCTATGATACTTCAAATTGCTGTCTCTTATGTTTGGGCTGATCGGAAAGAATTTTGCTACCTAAATCTTGTTGCTTTTAAAGTACTCCTGTTCTTCCAGGTGATGCTCATTCCAGGCAGGTGGAGCAAATATTCTTGGGTCTGTAGGAAGAGCCCAGAATGGTAGCTTTAATATAAACAGTAATGTCCCCAGAACTCCTGTGTAAGACTGTAATTCCGTAAAGAGATTCTGTTGACACAAACTGTGAGAACAAAACGTCTGTGTCTGGTTCATGTCATTAGAACCCTAACCTGAAGCTACAGTCATACTCCAGATATGCTTTCGGGATACACTTTTTTTTTTATACGTGGTTCAAAAAAAGGCAGTCTCTTGCTCTTCCCCTTTTCCACGTTCTTTTAGTGTGTAAGGTTTCCTCTCTTTTGTTGTGCTCCTGATTCCTCTGGACTTCATCTTGTGGTTTTCTCACCCCTCTTAATTTACACCCTTTATTCTCCTGCGTCCCCTACTCACATTTTAAAATATTTACATTCCAGAAAGTGCATATCTTATTATGTACTTTCTGATGTCTTATGACATCAGATGATGAACAGTAAACAGCCACATGTTTTAGAATTATGTCAAGGTTTCCATGTACGATACGAAATAATATACTCCCAATTGTACATACTAAGGCCCCTGTCCTGCATCAGGATCAGCTACATGGACCCCTGTGCCCAGCAGTGTACCAGTGGTGTCACTGGAGCTCTTTACGGATATAGGGGTTTGCAGCAGTTCATCATTGCAGGCTTTTAGGGCCTAAGGCTGCAATTCCATCAAAGGTTTCTGGTGATAACGTCAACTACAAGAGTAGGACTTGAGTGGCTTGTTAATATCAACAGAACTTTTCTTTGGAATTATTGCCTTACTTTATGTATATTTTGTGGTACATTATTTATTATATGTGAATCCTGATCGATGCCTGTGGAGCCACGGAAACCTGCTACTGGTGGCCATTCAAAGCTGCTGAAAGGCAGTGGCACTGCTCTAAACCACTTTTTTGCAAATGTATTTTTTGATTAGTTTTTTAATGTGATTTTGGTGATGTTTATGCTGATGGTTTTTTATGTACTCTTGGTGATGTTTCAGTCTTATGTACTTTTCTGGTGTCAGGAAAGTACCAGTGGTTGTTTGCAGTCTTATTGTGTAATCAGCCTATTACAGGCTTCCATGTATAATAAAGTTATTAACATTGTGCAAGTGTTAAACACTTCTGTTATGAAAGTGGTGTATTATTAAATGAATTGTTACAAAAGTCCTGGGTAATTTCTCCCGTTGTCCCTCACCACTAAAAATTGAAACCTGAGCCTACTTGTAATCTCCTTTGCTAAATGAACTATCTTTTTTTTTCCTTACTAATCTAGAGTTTGTTCTCATAGAACCCATGTAACTCCATTAACTTTTTCTTTATACGTGATTATGTATTTCACCCCATTTCAGTTTAAACAAGAAAACAACTGTTCTCTAACAGCCTTTTGTCAGGATGGGAGTAGTCTATGACCATTGTGTTGGCTTTTTCAGTACCTTTTGTTTCACAGAGGTTATAATTTACATTCTTTATATTGTGTGTAGTAGAAGTTGCATATGTATTGTTCTGGCCGTTCGCTTTAACTTAATACTAATAAAACCCATTATTCACAAAATCCTAAAGATATCAATTCTATTATCCAGCCATACATTTGAGAATCTATTAAGGAATGCTAGGAGTTGAAATTTTGAGAAGGAATAATATGACTTACTGGCATGTGTTCAGCTTGTTTTCTTCAGTTTCTTTTTTGGATCAGATAATCTGAATGCACTGTTTTAGAAATCAGGGCTCTATCTCATACCTTTAGCTTCCATGGCAAAAACTAAGACATTTCCTGAAGTTACACTGTTTCTACAACCTCATCTTTTTAAACCTGTGTTTTTATAGATCTGATTTTGGTTAAAAATATATAAGTTCCATATTGTTAACTTCAAAGACTTTCTGTAATTGCTGGAAATCCAGAATGACATATAATACAGTTTTGTTCAAAGTAAAGATTTTAAAGTTCTCTTTTTTTTTTGTTTGTTTTTGTTGGATTTTTTTCCCCTCCTCCTCTAATTTCTGCATTGTAAGGAAAGCTTAGTAAAAATAATATAACAAAGCATTTAAAAGCATTTGAGGTAATCTGAAGATAGTTCTTGGCCTTCCTTGATTTGTATTTTTTGTTCAACTTTGCATATGAATGTAGGTAGCAGTGCTAAAGGTCTCAAAATGGTTGAAAAGTAGAGTATTGAAGAAAGGAAGACAGCAATTTGAATCAAGGCAATGACACAGACAAGGGAAAAATTATTGGCTTCCTGAAAAGCAAATAAGGATGAAAACTTTCCAAAGTAAATGTCAAATATGCTACATGTTTAATATTGAGAACATTGCTAGGAATTATTTCAGAAAATCTCAGGAGGAAATTATTGGATTTTTGTATGTTCTTTCCACAGCTTAGCAGTCATTTGAAAATGTTTCTAAACAGAACAGAACTAGACCTTTTCCTAATTTAATATGGAGTTAAAATTTATTTTTCTTTATATCATGAAGGTTAAGGATACGGTAAAATGCATAGAAATCAGCATATGGGTGTGTCTGCTAAATATTAGAACTAAATAGTAAGTTGACTAAAACTTTAGGGATGTGGCAGTGAGAGAAGGAAGAAAGAAAGCAGAATGGCTTTTGATTTTTTTGATTTATGTTTTTTTCCTCTCTGCAGTTCCTGGTTTAGGCTTTTTTTTTTTTTTTTAAGAAATTACAGGAGGGGAATGATAACCTGTTTGCTGCTATTAACAGGAGCATAAAGAAGAATAAATACATGAAAATTGCACATAAACTGTTATGCTTGTTGTTGTAGTAGCTCATGTAACGTGGTTTTGCTTTGGAACAAGTGCATTATGGTACTGTGAGCTCTGAATGTGTCTGGATGTCCCAAGCCCCTAAAAGTACACCTGACCTGCCTGCAGATGATCTAAGAACTAGCTAAAATCTGTAGTAGTCCCTAAATTACTGAAATTGGTCACAGAGTTACAAGTAGTGGGTGAAATATTAGAGTAAGAAATTGGTGAAATGAAAAATATTTGAAAATACAACAGTGTGAAAGGACATTACAGTTACAGATTTTTGAACTACTGATGAAGAAAAGCTGGCTGATGCCTCATGGAGACTTTGAGAAGATACTGGAATAATTAAATGTATTTCATTAGTGATTTTTTTTGTTGTTTCAATTGTTTGGTCTCCCCTCCCTCTCCCTGCTCCCCAGTATTATATGCATAAAAACAGCGTATTTTGAGTGGTGCTTCTGCTTTTTTTCCCACCAACTAGAAATCAGTGTTGTTCATGTGGAATTGCAGTTGTGATCGTGGAAATGTTTGTTATAAATGAGATGTGTGAGAATGTGTGAGTTACTACCTCGCTGTATTTTATTGTAGGTGTTGAAGGAATTTAGGTCACTCGAAGATGGAAGATGCTGTTTTCAGCCCTTGCTGACTACCAGCCTTAACCATTTGAGCTGGAATTTTCCAGGCTTTGTCTGTCTCACACTCCATGTGCTATCTTTCGCTGGAAAACATCTGAAAAATTTGCTCATGTATTTTCTAAATAAGATTATAAGGAAGAAAACTTTTTTCTTACACTGGCCTTTTCATCCCATGCTGCTTTTGAAAGCTACCCAGAATCATTCTCCCCCAAGCTAGAACTTTAGACTGGGTTGATGGAGGTCCATAATTCAATCACTGTTTTGAAAACCTCAATTAAGAGTATTTTTAAAATGCTTTTACATTCAGAGATTTGATAGTTTGGTGGCTGTATCTCCAAAGATTTCTCCTGCAGGATAACAGATTTGGCTACTACAAATGTTCAGTATGTTAGTTGAAGTGGTAGTTTCTTCTAACATGTCCCGTATGGGGGCATATATTGCGTATTCTCAGACTGGAATTTGTTTTCTGGCTTCTTACATAAACTGTAGAGTCTTCACTTAATAGTCTTCTCAGGTGATTTTTGTGCTTTTTTTTTTTTAGTACAAGCACATATGAAAATAAGCCGCAGTATTGTGCACAGCATTTGGAACACAGGACATTATACCCTGTTTATGAAATGTTTACAGCTATGATAAACTTTGTTATCCATGTTCAACACATATTTCTTGTGTCCTTCTTTTCACTTGCAGTTAAAACCCGGTTTTATTTCAGCACTGTTTGTTTTCTCACAGACAGTATTGTCTGGCTACATTACAAAAGAAAATAAATGCATTCTAATCTTGTGGGTTTTATAGAGACTGATGCTAAAAATTCACTTTGGTATGTCCAGTTTCATTTTGATACCTGTGACCAGGAGGGAAAGGTATTGGAATTTCATCTCTTTGACACTGATTGAAGATGAGTTCCTTGGTGTAAGATCTCTGTTTCAAACTGTGCGTGGACAGAAATAAAGGAATAGGGTATTTAATTCTCTAAGGTGACATTCAGGAGCCTCAATCACTAGGTTATTTTTTCCTTTTTCTTGTACAATGCATAGGAAGATTTCGTGCTGACATTTATTAATTTATAATGTTTAATTCATAATCTTCATAGTAATGTAAATTTTTGTATATGGCATACTACTATATTTTCATATTGATACATTTTAAATTATTTTTTCTTGATCTTCCAGTGGATTTGGCAGTTTTAAACCCCAGGTTGTCCTAAGTAATGGTATGATGCTACACTAGAAAGCTGCCTGTATACTTGGGGATTGGTCTGAAATTTGATGAAATATCATCTAGTCAGACTCAAGATGAAGCAAGAATTAAGAATTAATATGTTGGGTTTTTTAAAAAATTATATTTATATATTCTTATCTTACCTTGCAATGTCTTTTATTTAATGCTAGAAATAGTAAAACATTTTGGGAACTAATGAGGCATATAATGGTTACTATGCAGGATCTGCAGCAAGCATCAGATATTCTACAGTAGCACATGTGCCACCTTTGATGCTAAAACCTGCTTTATCTAGAGCTAGGTTACTACCATTCAGAGTATTACGGTATTCTTGTTCAGAAATAAACTTTACTTTGTGCTGTTGGCAAAAGAAATTTCATTTTTATTTTTCTCAAGGGGCAAAAGGCAGGTTGTTTTTAATCTTAGGATTTCTCTTTATAGACTGTAGTACTACTCTGTGTATACTCTGTTCCCAGTGAATAGAAGGTTAGAGTGATGTCTGTGGGTGCTGACATGTGGCCCGGCAGTGTATTGATGATGGTAGGGATGGTTAAGTCTGCTCAAAGATTCTGAATATTTTTTTCTTGAGGGGGAAAAAAATCTCCCAGATGGGATTTTCTTTGGATGCTGTCATGTTCTGAGGTGAGTGGGACTAAAACCAGACCTATCTAAGAGTAGAAAGAAACGCAAGGAAATCCATGTGTAACTCCATGAGCAACAAGGTTTAGACTCGCTTTAATTTCTGTTCCAGTAATGGGGAAATATGTAGATGTGTAATAAAACATCTTAAGTGTTCTGTTAAAGTGCTGTAAATTATGGTGGGTAAAAGATGCTTATGGATCATATATATTAAACAAAATGAATCTCTAGAAAAAAAAATAGATTATTTTAGAGCTTGTTAATACTGGAAAATGAGACTAATAAGGATTAGTTTATTCAGCTGAAGAGGGCATTTATATTGTGTGAGCTATCTGCTTGGAATTTGCTCAGGCTCGTGGTAACACATTTACTCGTAGAAGCTCACGGCCCCATCATGTCTTAAGGGGCAGTAGGCAATCACACCTTCTTGGTAGAGAACGAGGCCTTCCTTTTGCAGCTGGGCTGTGGTCAATTCAGAAATGTGAGAGGCAGCGCAGCAATCTCTGTTTCTTAGAACACCTAGGTTTTTTTTTAAGGACATGCCATTTCCAAATATGAATTTATGCTGTGAAAGTGAAATGCAGATATCTGTGCCTAAATTCTGCTATCTTAGGTCTGGCCAGATTTAGTCCAGAGAGTTATTAAACTGTAAACAATGAAGATGTGTCACTAAAAATATTCAGCCTGGTTGGCTTAAGAAATTTTTCAGCCTTAGGAAGTTAGGTCAAATTATGTCATGAAGCAGTTCATGTACTTGATCCATCAAACCAGTGACATGTTTAGTCACTAAACATGTACACTTGGTGATCTTAGTGTAGAGTTAAGGCTGTATGAAGTGTATAGGTGATTTAAAAGTTTATTTCCTGGGTGTTCTTAGTTAAAACTTCTTTTGAGGTTTACTTCTATAATAGTTACTTAGTATTAGTCTGGGGAGATGAGGGTTAAACCAATTACTCATCTTGAGATGTTGGAACTTTGATTTTTTTTTTGAGAGATTGCAATAATTTTTGTGTAGGTACACTAAATGTGACTGCGTACTTATTTTGGAGTTTAGAGAGGCACTTTAAAGTAAAAGTAGTTTTTTATTTTGTTTTACATGGTTCCGTAAATCATGCTTTACACAAGTCACGTTAAGAGTGGATGTAATGGAGTAAGAATGCTGGTAGCTAAAGCAATACATTTTTACTATTTGTAATACCATTTTCTGATGCTTGCACGTTCTTTTGTTTTCACAATAAAGCTAAATTAAAACCTCTGAGAAAGAGGTCCCTCTAATATAGGATAATGAAGTCTTTACATGGGTACAGTTGTAGGTCATCATGAATAGGAATCCAGTGACCTTTGTCTTGACAATGAAGCTGACACAAACTTCTCAAAGAGCTGTTCTTTTTTTTTTAATTATTTCTCTGCCAGAAAGGACGCGAATAAAGCAGAGGATCCCTCTTCTCCCATCAGTGAACAAAATCAAAAGATTAGAAAATGTATTGTAAATTGTCAGTTTGCAAAATCTAGAAATGGCGTTTTTTCTCAGGATAGATATTGTTCAGGAATTGTGTGGCAAGGAGTTGGGAAAAGTAGGAAACTAGACGTGCCATATGACCGGTAAGGGGCTTTCTGGTTTCTTAAGATACTCTGTAGTAGTCTGTTTTGATTTTTGGATACACAGCAGTGAGGGGTTCAAAATTACCAGTAGCTTCTTACAATTTTGCATCTAGAAAAATCACAAATCTTCATGTCATTCACTTTCCAGTTATTTTATGTGTAACTGCAGGCTGGTAATGCACTGTGTTGAAATACAGGAAGGCTCAAATTGCTTCGTGGCCTGTATAAAAAGCAAAGCATTTTGCAGAAAGCACATGAATGTTGTGGCTGTTTGCTAATGGGGAGACCCTGTTGCTCCATCCAGCTTTAGCAGAGGCTTTTGAATTGCAGTGCTCAGCAATTTTCTTTAACTCTAGAGAGTCATCTGTCATTCTTAAATAACGGCACTACCTGCTAGTTTAGGACTTTCTCAAGGTTCCAGCAATGTCAATCTGAGTTGTGCTCTTTTGTAGAGGAGAGGCCTGTGTAGCGAACTCTTAAGTGTGCACTGAAGGTAGTGAATGGAAATTCATTCTTTTTTGTAAGAAGTCAGCTATAGAACTGGTTCTCTGTGATCAGATAATGATTTGTTTCTTTTTTTTTTTTAATCCTTTAAAGAAGTAGAAACAGGAAATAGGTTGTCAGTAATATTTTAAATTTTTTTTTTTTTTTAGCCCAAGGACCTGACTACACGTTCTTTTGAAGAGTAGGTTGTGTCCTCAGTGGCAGATGTTACTCCCGTAAGGTTACAGCTTGGGTGAGCCCCTGAATCAGGGACTTAGGGAGTGTGCCTCTTTGAGATGCTTCATCAAAGGGACAGCTGTTTAAAGAGAAAAAATAAAAGGTAAGTTTAGAGTATGCACATCTTATTTCACAGCCATGTAAACTAAAAGAGTGAAATAGCAGTAACTATATAATATTTTAAGTCCTCAAAACACAATCCAGGAAAACAATATGCTAATACTGTGTAACAGACCTTGTGTGCAGTGAGAAGTGACTTTAATATGCAAAGATCAAAAGATATGTGGAACAGTACATTAATAGTTGGTTATAAAGATTTAATTAATTTTTTCTCCTCTTCAAACAAGAAGACACTCATAAAGCTTACTTTATAAGCTAGGACCTGACCAAATTGATACCAGAGCCTTTTATTTTTGCAGCTTCAGGTCAAATTCTGTGGGGGATGTGAAGTGGAAACGATTATTTTTTTCTGGGGGAAAAAGTATGCCAAGGAGTGAGGTAAATTCTTAGTGAAGATCAAGTGCTATGCAGTTTCTGCACATGCTAGAAAAGTTATGGTAAACCAATGATTTCTATTTTTTTATCTTACTGTACTAATATGAAACAAAACCTGCAAGCTGCCATGCCTAGTATTTAGCAGGCTGAACTTCAGCAAAGTGAAATCCTCAGTCCTGCATCTGGGGAGGAATAACCCTGTGCATCAGTACATGCTGGGGGCCAACTCAGCTTTGCTGAGAAGGACTTTGGGGTGCTGGTGGACAACAAGCTGACCAAGAGCCAAAAAGGGCTCTTGGCAAAAAAGGCTGCATCAGGAAAAGCATCACCAGCCTTCAAGAAATCTACTCAACACTGGTAAGGCCACATCCTGGGCTCCAAAGTACAAGAGACAGACAGACTCATTGAAATGAGTCCAGTGCAGTGCCATAAAGATGATTAAGGGCCTGGAATCTCCTTCCCATTAAGAGAGGCTGGGATAGCTGGGAGCGTTCAAGACAAGGCTCAGGGGGATCTTAGTGATGTGTACAAATGCCTAGAGGGAAAGAATGAAGATGAGGGAGCCAGACTCTTTACTATTGTGCCCACTGACAGGACAAGAGGCAGTGGGCATAAATGAAAACACAAAATTCCTCCTGAGCACAAGAAAACACTTTATTACTGAGAGGGTTGTCAAACACAGGAATAACTTGCCAGAGAGGTTGTGGAGTAAGTCTGTGGAGATGGTTAAAGCTTGACTGGAGGTGGTCCTGGACAGCCTGCTTAGCTGACCTGGGCTTGAGCAGGGGATTTGGGCAAGATGACCTCAAGAGGCCCTTTTCCAGCATCAACGGTTCTGTCATTCTCTACAGTTTTGTTTGATTGTTGGTCTGTGCCAAATAGCAACAGCAATATTTTATGCTGAGGTGAGAGTGTTGTCTATAGGAAGTAGTACAATGGGGGGTCTGAGAGTACATTGTTTAATGGCACAAATAGGCTAGAGAATTGAAGACATTGTTGGGAATCCTGTCACTATGTAGTGTTAAGTGTTTTTTCAGATGCCTAACCTGGACACTTGAGTCTGCTTTGATTTGTAGGCGTTTTCCATGGCAAGTCATCCTTAGTCTTTTAGTAAAGATGAAGTCAATGAAAGCATTTTGAAATAAAATCATGTTTGCTTCTTTCTATTTTACTTTCCTTCTTTCCTTTCTTCTTAACTGTAGAAGGTTACTGTAAGGAAACATGTAGCTAACATTCATATGATTTGAGAGATGGTAATTGCTTCTTTCTTCTTTTCCCCAAAATTTAGCTTAAATAGCCTTGCTTGAGGCTGCTCTTGTTCAGAGCTCATGCAGGAGAAAAGAAAAAAGCAGGGAGAATGCAGCTTCTGGTTTTGGTTCAGACTTTAACTTGAAATCTTTCTGCTGGAGAAAGGCAGGCACAGACCATTATCTTATCAGTATCTTGATAAATTGTAACAGCATTAGGCTGTTTCAGGCATTGCTGTTAGCTGTTGTTCTGGTCACGGGCTTGGTTGTTGCAAAATATTATCTTGACTGGTTGAGCCAGATTTTTTTTTAACAGAAAGCAAAAAATGATTACAAAGGATGAGGATTAAAATGTACATAGTGAATGTGGATGACAGCAGGAACATAAGTTTTGTATTCCAGATGTTTTTCAAGGCTTAATCAAAGCTGGATATTACAGCAATGTAATTTGGGTCGTCTTTGGTGGGTCTAGTCTGGCTGTCTCGGGATCAGGGCAGTAATGCTAAATGATGTTGCAGTGAATCCTGGGTTTCCATGTGGTTCTAAGTTATCAATGATAATGGAATATTTCATACTTTTTGGACACCTATTGTAGGACTAGTTTTAAGTAATGGCTTTTAACTGATGTCGGCATCTTTCTCGCATACACTTCTTTTGTTTGTTAGACTTGATTTCATCACAGTCCTTGGGGTTTATCAGTGGGTGTTGTTTGGACTAACTCAGTATTTCCATCTTCAACTTTTCTGGCTTCTATAAACAGTAAGTCTTAGTTGGTTTATGCTTACAGATATATTTTTCATGCTTTTAAACCCTCTTCAGCGCATAACCTGTGTATACTTAGTTTGTCAATATACATAATGTAAACGCCCTAAAAATTTCTGTGAAAATCCCTGATTCTCTGAGATGTTGCAATAGGAAGATGTTATATTTTTAAAGGGTAGGTACTGGATTAATGTTCTACTGAAATGTTACCTCTAACCATCCTCTTTGAGATGCAAAGCCATATTATTGCTGAACATTGTGATTATTGATTTTTATGAAACTTTTTGCTACAATAAGGTGGAAAGCCAGCCCTTTATTCACGTGTGTCAGTCTTTAGTACTGAATGTAGGGAGTTTGTCAGAAGATATTTAACAACTAGCCTCAGGACAAATGTATGGCTTCAAGTTGTAATCTTGATACAGTTTTTCTGTATATAGAATCATAGAATCACTGAGGTTGGAAAAGACCTTTGAGATCATTGAGTCCAACTGTTCAAGCCTACTATGCCAAGTTCAGCACTAAGCCATATTCCCAAGTGAATATTTTTTTTAAATAGCAAGTTGAGAAAACAGGCAAAATGCCACAAGGTGAAGTTCCTATTCATGTTCTAGTTCAGGGGCAGATCAAAAGCCCTTAGATGACAAGGACCATTGTCATTTGAGCTAGCAGAGTAACTGATGATAGTGGCTGGTTGTCACCCTCCATGAAACAGGACCAGTGAGATAACATCTTTACTAGTTGTTTTCACAGGTAGATGCTGATATCTTAATAATGGTGTGCTTGTTTATTTTGATCTTTAGAGTGGGCCGGGAAGCAGTAATTCTAGCAGATGGACTCTTACTTGTTATCTCAGACTTGACCCTTGTTCCTTCTACCTTGTTCCAATCCTGCTTCTCTTAGTGCAGTTCTTAACTCAGTAAGTAAATACCACAGTCATCTCCTTCAGATATCCCTGCTTTACAAGTCTTTGCCTCTTTTTTTCTCTTGGCTCCTGCTTTGCTAATTCCCTCATTTTTTGTGTGTCCACTTCTTCTGTCCTAATCTTGTTATTTCTGTTCCTGTGTTCCTTGCCTGACCAGTTGCTGCATCCAGCTACATGTTCTGTTCTTCCCTTCTGCTCCAGTTTTGCCAGACTTCTTGTCCCTATGTGCCATTTCTTTTTGTCTGTGTATAGGTTTTATTTCTTCTGCATGAGATGCAGAGAGTTATTACTTGCTTGTAACCTGAGCATCTTTCTGCTGTCATGATATTTAACTGTTTTAACGGACCTTTACATGAATAGCTTGGTTTTACCCTTCTTGGCAAGGTAGGAGGCACATATTCTAGCATACTGGAGGAATAGGGCCAAGTATGGTTCCTCAGAAATTTATATTACCTGGATGAATTTAAGAATATTTTCTTGAAAATAAGCAGCAGTGTACCCCTGACACAAAGGATACATTCCTATTGAAACTCAGTCATCTTTGGGAGTACCAAGATTTCCAAAGAAAAAGCTCTTCTTTTTTCTCCCTGTTTTGCATGGTTAAGACGAGGTATTTTTCATTAGCATTCTTAGAAGTGAGCAGGGCTTTCTGAATAAAGACTGTGTATATTTATTTTCGTGTGTGTGTGTGCAAAGAAAGAAACTGACAGTGTCAAATGTGGTTAATGAAAATGTCGGCCTCAGTGATGAGCTTTGCAACCACAAGCTACTGACAATAAGATCTTGAAAGGTTTTGGGCTAACATTTTAGAAGGCAAACTGTACACTGTTAGTTACAGTATAGTATATCAGTTGAAGTAATAGTAAAAGCAATGAAGATGGACTGGGATTTTTACAGCTCCCATTGAAACATCAGGAATTGCATTGCCTCAGGCAAGTTATGTGGCCAGATGCAACATCAGATAAACTAGCTATTGTAAGTTCCATATTCCTATGGATGAGCTAGTGCTGCAAATTATCCAGTTATAATACAATAATCCATCAGACATCTACTCCTTTTGAAGGCTATTTAATCAAATGAGCTGCAGTATAAGCAAGTTGTGTGGTTACATACGTGGAAGTCCCAGAAGGATGTGACTTACTGGTTCTGTTGCCCTCCAGAACTTTTAAATTATTATTGCAATGGAGAATTTTAGCAGGATATTTAATTCTAGTAAACATTTAACTTTTCTAAACACCTGTATATAAAGTAAATACCAAATCAATCCCCCCCTGCCTTTTTAAAAATAATTGGAGCTTTGTGGAGGATATGAAGAAAAGGGACCTTCCTGTTCTAGTAGTACCTGCAGCCAGAAGTTAGGTTAGGTTTGCGTGTTAAATTGGTGATATTACATTGATGAACCGCTCTCGAACTGCAGACAATACTGAATAATAGTTTTGAGAAGTGTAACTGTAACTGCCCAGGTAATGAATTAGGTGCTTGCACAGTCTTTTCTCACTGAATAAAGATGATCAATTGTATTTAAAATGTATTTTTGAAACTATTTTAATAAAACTTCCACAAACTGTTGTTTTGAGCTAAAACAAATTAACTTAGCTTAAGTTGAGGAGTTATCTATTTTAAACTAAATGGGAACAACCTTCTCATGTTGCAGATTGAGCATGGGAAAGATGTTTGGTTTGATTTAAATGTTATTGGGAGCTAAAGCAGTGCATCACAAACAATCACATATACACCTTCCTGTCCGTTGCAAGCACTCTCTTATTGACTAGTGCAGAATGTAAGAGTACTATAGCTAAACTTGGTAGGAAATGGTATTTTTTATTCCGCCTTTTTTTGTTATGAAAGAAGTAACAGTGTGAAGGATTTTGTTTAGGCTTTTTCACCATTGGTTGTGTTGTGTTCTGAGGCTGCATTTTGAATGCTCTGAGTGGCACTATTACTGAACAATGCCAGCCTGCCTTCTGCAGTGCTTGGTTGCTTGTTCTCTCCAGCAAAAAAAAAAGGCTCATTTTTCACATATATCATACTCTTCATCCCATTCTTTGCAGCCTAACAAAATACTTACTCTTGCACATGTGTGTGTGTGTGTGAGGCACTGAGTAGGACAGGGCTAGTGTTTTCCTGTGACAAACTCAATTCAAATTGATTGTCAACATGTTTTTCCTTTTTTCCCCCATTAGTTTAATTGCTGATTGTTCCCTTTCTTTTGTGGTACTTTATCTAGAACTTCAGGTCAGTAGGTCAAGTTTGCTTGCATATTTTCTATGCCTTTAGAACGGAGTTGCCTCTGGCCCATACATTCATCTCCCTCCATGTCATGCCATTGGTACTTTCTCTGATATACCCATTTAAAAGTAGTATTTATGGTTTTAGATACTCTTTTCAAAACATAAACATGATTTATATATGACATCACTGTAAGTGATATAAACATATGTAATTATATATAGAATGATAGGAAATAATTATTTCAGCAGTAATGCCTGTTCTAACTCATTGTACTGTCTTTTTTGCTAAATTAATATAAAAGTGAAGACATGGCAGAGAACTTCATTTGCAGTTGACCTTTTAAAAGTTGATTATCACTGCTGTATTTATGCATGGATTTTTCACTTCTGACAAGAAGAAATCCTGGGCCATCCTCATTTATAATGTGTAGACCTGTCTTGATATTAACAATATTAAAATAAAAATACGATGAGTGCTCAAAAATACTGCAATTCAAGTGCAGAATGTATGGTATCCAGCCTTTCTATGCACAGGTTAGGAATGTGGCTATGATCGTGCTGTCTTAATTACCATGTTGCTACTTTTCTGAATAATGACTGAAAATACTGGACAACTAAAGACCATCTGAATTTCACTGTTTTTGAGGAAATGCACAGTTTTGACAGGTCAAGAGAAGAAAATATAACAGTATTTGGCTAAACTTCCCTAATTCTGCAATTATTCCTTCAAATTCTGGTATTCTTGCTGAAAGAATGTCTATAAATGTGAGAACTTTCCAATTCTTCTGGAATACAATGGTTGAGTTTTATTTAGACACTATATTGGTAAAAGTTATAGAGGCAAAACAGATCCTGGAGCCAGATCTGCACAAGTTGGCACCTTTCTTGATTCCAGTAGAAGTACTTGTGCCCATAGTTATGACAAATACTAACTTTTCACATTAGCAGCTTAATTGATTTCTTAAGGAAGGGGATTTCTAAAGGTAATTAGGTCTACGGAAAATAGGGTCATTGGTTAAAAATATCTCACAAGTGCATAATTTTGTGATCTTATTAAACTCATTGTAACTCTAGCAGACCATCTGGTTGTTCTGTGGAGTGTGATCCTGCAACTTGTTATGTGAATGCTTAAGTACTATCAGTATTGAGGATGCATAATTGGAAAGTCTACTTATAAAACTGCCTATAGATTGTACAGCTGTTAAAGGATAGTGAATAAATTAACAGTATCACTGAATCCCAAATCAAACTTACCTGGCTGTTCCTTGCCTCAAAATATATTTTTGTTTACGAGACTTTATTAATAAGCTTCAATTTAAGTTTTTAGTTTAATATTTTTCTTACCTTACACTAATAGAGCACTGCAATATTTAGGATTACAAACACAGCTTTATTTAAATGTATTAGCTTTCAATGAAATTGCATTACCTTTCTATTATTAAACACAGATTTGTATTTGGGGACTGGAACACTGAAGGTCTCTAAGTCCATTGTTACAAATGTGAATGTTTCTGCTAGCTGATATTTATGCTTTTTCTTATTTTCTGAAAGGTAATATTACCTGTTAGATACTCACAGTGAAGAGTTGAATATCCTTTTCTTTGTATGAAAGTGTAGCAGTCTTCCTCTGACTGATTGTGCAGTCATGACATAGCTGAGGTGAAGATCCAACTTCAAACATTGCAAGATAAATCATTTCCACATTCTTGCTTAAGTGGCTATTTTAGTGTAGAGAAGCACATTTTCTGTTGAGTGCTAATGCCACTGTCTCCTTGACCCAAGGTCTTAACTATTTTGAGCAAAGTAGATTTGGTAGTTAGTGTTAGAAAGAGTTTGTAAGTAAAAGAGTTGTGCTGTGTCGCATTTTGAAATTTCTGCACCTGATGGGATTGTCCACTGATAAAAGCACTGATTGAATGGCATGTGCTTTGTACAGGGTATTAACAGACATAGATTCTTCTTTCTTATTTATGGAAACTGGGGGGCAGGGGGCTGGGATAGGTTTGTGTGAGGGACCTGGGAGAAGGGAATATGTTTCTCAAGTAATTATTTTGCCCAGCTGCTTTGCTCTTCTTTTCAGCAGAGATCTATTAGCATGAGGCATTCTGGTTTTGCTAGAAGGGGAGGAAGTAAGAGTATTTAACATTGCTTAATGGAAACAAGACTGTAATTTTATCTTAATTTTACTGTTCGAGGGCAGTCTAGCAATTTGCTTATGAGAAACAAAGTCATGGAATTGTTTTTGTGGTCTTAAGAGATAAAAATCTCTAGATTTATGTCAACCAGCAATGTTGGTTGAACTTCAGTAGCTTTATTACCACTAGGAATATAATGGAATTTACTACAGTCAGGTACACTTAACATGAGCTAAAGGTACAGCCAGTTCTACTTTGGAGGTGCCACCTCTGGGATGCTTTACTTCTTTCAATCTGTGTTGTCCTGTGTTCTGTGTTAAAAATAAAACACAAACTAATTCCTGAGCATTCAAAAGGAAATTACATAAAACTGGAGGGTTTTTCCTGGGAAATGAACTTATGTATTTCAAATTGTTTCTTGTACTACCATACAATAGGTATTTTGGTAGTGTGCATAATAAATGTGAAGTTATTATATAGCAATGTGAACAATAATGTCAGCAATAATAAGGATGGGTAATGACAGTCCAGCAGCATTTTCTGTCTGAGGGTACCAAGGGAAAAACTATTATTACTCCACAATTAGCAAAGTATTGTTTATGTATCTTTCTTTTCCTTTTAGTCTTCCTTCAAGCTGCCTGTCAATCTACTATGCCCTTTCATGTTAGTGCATTATTGCACAGACTTTCAAAGCTACTCATGGAAGATTTTTTTTTTTTAGCAAATCCTTCTAATGTAGCCAAGAAATTCCCTATTGTCTTTACAGGGATACCCAAAGGAATCAAAGGTATGTGGATGTGGCAAGTATCCATGTGGCAGAGCATCGGGAACCATAAAGATGTAAGCAGTATATGGAATTGTAAACAGAAGCTGAAAAGTTAAAAGCAAGTAAGGTGAATGTCTGGTGTAATAAACATCTTTAAGGATGCAAAGTAACTGCAGAGAAGTCATTCAAAACCTTGCCTCCCTTCTCATTCCTCTTAGACTGACACGTACACAAGAAACTGGATTTCACTGAGTGAGAAAACAATGTTTTTTTTCCCCTTTGGAAACATATTCAGTAACACTTGCCTAGCTGCTTCATATTTCTAGCCTTTCTTTTCCGTCCTTGAAATGAAAAGTTTTACAAAGCATCTTCAGTTCTATGAAATGTGGCAAAATTATTAGGTAATTGTTGGACACAGAATGCTAGATGAAGTGAATATATACTGAACATGTGAAGCTTCATGTGACAGAATTAGGTAGTAGCTGCAATTGAAGATAAATGTATACTCACACACTCTGCATGGTAATTGCTGCTAGAGTCTCCCATTTCCTTCGAACCTTAAAAGTATTCATTTTATAGTGGAAATGCAATGCTCATTTGCACTTAATTTAGGAGTTTTATATTTCATTGATTCTAATAAAAATAGATTTAATTAAAACAGGACTGGTTTCCTTGTTTTTAGATGGAAGCTCTTTCAGAAGCATCTGATCTTTTCATACCTATTTCAATTAAACAGTGAAATAAGAGTTAAAACTGGGTTGTATTGAGTTTACAGTTCTCAGGGTTGCTAATTGCAAGCCATTTGCACCAAAACTATTTTAAACATTTTATTTCAATACAGGAAAAACGTAATAAAGGAACAACTAATTCACAAAGTTTTTCTGAATATACAAAGTATATTTAGTGTTAATTTGCTTAACCTGTGTTATAGGCATTTCAATCATCATCAAGATATTTTTCTTTTAAAGTTGCTAGTTCCTTTCATCATTGTTCTGAAAAGGAAGGGACAAAAAAAAAGTCAGTCTTTGAAGCAAGTAGTTACAGCCTAAATTAGCATGGACTGAGTTCAATATAATATATAAGCAACATGGTCTTGCATTGAAACAGAAGGGAGGATACTTAGCTCTTAAAATCCTTGGTGCAATCAAAATACTTGGTTTGAAGTTTTTCTGCTTATGACTCTTAAGGATCTCTTTGCAGACGAGGTCGAGATTTGCAAGGGCCAAATTGGAGCCTAAATATTTAGTAAACCTTATGATACTTAGAATAACTAAAAGGGGAACATTTGTTAGTTGGACATTAATTACTAATATCATTAGAAGCATGGTTAGGTTGTTATTTCACACCTTTGACATCTAGAAGACTCCCTGAAAATTTGTTTTTATATTTGCCTGAAACACTACTTTTTTTTTTTTTTTTCCTTCAGATTTAATACATTTGTATTAAATGTGTAGGTTTTCAAATGTAGAATTTGAGAGTTTCCTGTCTTTCTCTGCATAGCTTCTTGCCTTATTGCTTTCTCCTTCCCTCCACTTGCCTTTTTCCTACCCTGAATCATTGTGTGCTAATAGTTCTTGTCCTTCCTTTCTTTGCTGGTCCAACTATTATTGTGACCTTTCAACACACAGAGAAGGGTGATTTCTTCTTTTCCTATATCACTGGCTTATGTACAAGATTGTGATTGTCTTTGAAGAGTTATCTTTTGTTGGCTTCAGGCAATGAAAGCTCTGCGTTTAAATTCTTAATTCAATTAAGACTTGTGTGCATGTAACGTTTTTCTCAAAATAATACATGCTTCATGTGAAGAAAATGCTTGCTAGCAGCATGCTGGCACTGTTATTTACCTTTGACAGCGTCATAGGGATTTTATATCATTAATTTTTAGCTGTGGGAGATGGCTTTGCAGTGCATGGCAGAAGGAAGCACTGTGGAGCAGAGGAGCTCTGGGTTTCAAGTTGTATGAGCTTAAACGCAAAAATTGACAGTGATGGGAGGGTAAATTGTTGGCTGGAGTAAATATCATATCTGGGGTGATTCTGAGGCATCACTGAATGACTGAAGTAAATATTTATTTATGAAAGCAGCCTGATATCTCAAATAGTGGAAATTCAAAATTTTTTAGACAAAAATCAAATTAGATGACTTTTGCTTGGCTCTACACTCACAAGGGTGAAGAGTTCAGCATCTCTCATGTTAAACTGATTAAATAAACACTCTGGTTACCTTCTTGTCCCGAATTACATCAGCGTTTGCAATTTTCTTTTTTTTGTTGTAGCACGTAGCTTTGAAGCTTTAATTTGCATAGCCTAATATTTTTTAGGATCCCTCTCCTTGGAACAACTAATCACTGCTATGTTGCAAAGGGACCTACTCCAAGGAGATGCTGAATGGAAGGGTTTTTTTCAGTTACCTCAAAATTATTATTTTTGAAAGTTCAAGGTCTGTTTTATTAAAAATAAATGCATGATTCATACCTGTAATTCATAGTTTTGTCCAGCCCATCAAAACAAAAATAGTAAGGTCTACACATGAGTCTGCATTGGTTTAACTTTATCAGTTTATTAAATAGAGAAAGCTTTGTATGAGGATATAAACAATGGCCTTGGAAAAATCCTAAGCAGAGGAAAATTGGCTGTTTTTTCAGTTTTGTTGTATTTACTTGCTTTTCCTGTTGTGACAATGGATTTTATTTTCTAAAGCTTGTTTAAGCATCAGTGTCAATGTGTTTAACCCGAACAGCTAAATAAAACATCTCAATTGTAAACGTGTTTTTCTCTCCCGGGTAAAGCGGGAGCCCCTGTGCTAGGTTGAGAGGAATTAATCCTTATCTGCATACTGCTATTTGAGATGGAGATCTGGAGGATTGCAAGGACCTGAACGAGGTGGTAAGTGCCGCAGTTGTACAACATACTGAAGAGCCCGGGGGGCGGCAGCCTGGCCCTTTTACCCTTCCCTGGGAACGAAAAGGGTTTTCGCCTGATACTCAAGTCACTCTACCCCTGCTTTGCTCTGCAAGGGCTGGCTGGGGACGGAAAGCTGCTGCCGCTCTTGTAGTGTGCTCCTTTTCCTCTTCCTCTTTGCTGACTCCGGAGGCTCTGAATACCCTATTTCCGCTGCATCTTCTTTCCAATGATTTTTTTTTTTTTTTGAGAGAGAGAGCATAAAGCCTGTCTCATTCCTTGAAAGTAATCAAGTTCAGCCTTCTGCAGTTCGAATGAAATCTTAAGGCAGATTTACAAAATAGTCAACAGATGTGTTTTCCCTGCCTTCCAGTAGGAAAACAGTCATGGTTAAGATGCGTTTTTGTTATTTGGGTTTTTTTGGGGGGGGTTTGTTTTTTTTTTTTTTTTTTTTTTTTTTTTCTTCTCCCCCCCCCCCCGAAACTCAGCATGTAAGATACACCGGAGTGAACTGGGAGTTCTCATGAAGTTGTCTTTCAGTATTCTTTTAAGGGAATACATTTTATTGCCAAAATTAATGCCAGGCTGCCAAGCAACTTGATTTTTCAATCAAGCTTGTGCCATCTGTTTTTAATTAAAATATTCATTGTAATTGAATACTGTGTTATCTAAGCGACTGTACTTGTTCCCGTTGACTAACAAGTTACATGCTTGCTGACATCTGCATATGAATAGGTTTGAAACTTGTTGTATCCTGTAATCATTCCTCCTTAAAGAAAAGACTTGGCAAGGAACGAACCCTCAGGAGCTACAGACTTGATGGCATTCATGGAGGGGTCGTGAAAATTCCTGCAATAGTTTATTATTCAGTGGAGTCGTGTCCCATTGTTTTGGGGTTAACTCAAGTATCTTCTGCACCAGTTTTACTCTGATTCATACTGTTAGAATTTTAAAGATTCTTAGAAGGATTTTTTTTTTTTTGGTTGTTGTACTGTTTTGATCTGATTGCTTCAATTATTTCCATCAAGTAGGCAATGCTGCAAGGTATCTCTGTAGGTTAAGCTAATCATTGCATCCCAACGATAACAGGGTTGGTTGTTTTCCATATCATGATGATACTGTATGTTATTCTTTCACTCTGTGGCTTACAGTTCAAGGGAAGAATTGTATTGCAGAAATTTCAACTTTCAGGTAGTGCTTTTGAATTCAGTTTGTGGTGAGTCATGTTGTAATATTTAAATAACTGTTTAATTACATATTTTGTGTAAATAGTTAGCTACTTATCCTTTCAACTCTACTTTTTTAACTGAAAATAATTTTACAGATGGAGTTGAATAACTTTTATCAATAAATGCTTGTCAAGAATATGCTACATTTCTGTTCAGGTGGTTGGGGAGAGGCTGAACTGAAGCTCTAGATGTCACATTTTTCTGCCCTAGGTAAGGGAGACGTAGCTGTGCTGCTGTATCATGAATAAGTTTTGGAAAGTGAACCACTGCAGTTGAAGGAATGTGGTGAATCTGGTAAGTTGTTTTCCTGATAACACTATGTAAAGGTAAAGAAAAATTAAGAAAAAGGGGAAGGTTATTTAGCAGAGTGTAGTTAAGTGTGATTTCTATCCTGCTTAGTCAAGATTCCTCATAAACCCAAATTGTCCTTAGCCTCCCCCTGCTACCCAGGTTAGGAAACTGTACCAAGGGAAGTCAGAACCTGGTCATAGCTGTAGCAGATGGGTAGGCAGTCATCCAGGATTTGTCTTCCCATTCATTTTCTTTGTCTTTCATGGTGGCATTTGAGCTTGTTTCAAGCAGTTATTGATGTAACTTGCAAATGGCTCAAAGATTATTTTTCTTTCTCTGACAGATATGATCTTTAAACAAGCAAACTTTCTCTACTTTGTATTTCACTTTTCATTTTTATTACTCTGCCCTTTTTGACCTGAAGGTTTGGACCAGCTATCTTCTCTTTTGGCCTTTTAAATGTTTTGCAGTGATGGTGTAGCTGTGTGATACAAGCTGTGTGCAACAAGCTGTGTGCCACAGGTTGGAAACAATTTTGTTACTGTATAAATGGTTTCATATTTTCTATTCTGTAGTACTAGCATTGAAGTAATCATTTAACGTAAAAGTATTAGCATTTACAAAACAACACATCCTGAATAGTGTTTAATATCCAATACGTATTCCTAAAATTTAAACTGCTGAAATTATTTGCCTTAAAGCTCCCATTGGTTACAATAGATATTTTTATTGGGTGGAAGTTTCAAGTTTTGCTCAGCTTCAGAGACTGTTACACTGTTAATTTCAAATAATAGCACTGAAAGGATACAATTAAGAGAAGGTAAGTCAAATAATATATTTACTACAAAGTTTTGTTACTGTTCAATCTTGAACAGATGGAAAAAGTGGTGATTGAGTGACCTGCTTGTCTAGCACATGCTGATTTGGTTTGAATTCCTTTGTTCAATGGTGCATTTAGAAAATTCCTAGGAAACGTTTTCAGGATCTGCATACATGTTATATTGTTATCAGTAAGTTTATATGGCAGAATTAAATGCAGCAGACAGCCACAATGGTACTGGAAGACAGGAATTTTCTTGTGCTGCTATCTAAAGGGATAGTAAGTGGACAGTATCAAGATGGTTTTATGTAGTTGTTTATGGAATGCAGGCTTTTTTAGTAGTAAGAATGTGTTATTTATGAACTCATAAGATTTTGTTGGAGCTGTGTTCCCTTTTCTAAATGTAGTACTTAGCACTTTTACATTAGGTATTTTACTTCTACTGCTGTTCTAGAAAGTAAGACTGGAAACGGTGGGTAGCAGACCCTTTGCAGCTCCTGAGCAGAATATTCCCTTCATAATAAACTATTGGCTACAGTAACTTGCAGCAAGCACAGTTCTGCTTTTATGGCGAAAAGAACAGTGGCTGTTCCTCTTAAGATCACTGTAGAGGAGATAAAATATATGCATATTTGGGAGATTTTCCAAAGATTCCAGAATAGAAAATAGAAGTGACCTGAAACACATTGAGTGAACCAAAGCTGCAGTCCTAAATCACATGCTTGTAAGTGTTGGCGTGTGATTCTCACACACAGAGATCAGTCTTGTTTTTTTTCCTCATGTCCTTTACTTTTTCTGTAATAGATATATAATTTAACAATGTGTAATTTTTCCATCCAGTGTAAAGTTTATTTCCTGAATTATGCAAATTATCCTCATCAGAGGAGTAAGTTTGGATTATTATTTCACTTGACGTCATTATTCATTATGTGTGGGTGAATTTATAAACACAAAAAACGTGTTAGCTTGTCCCCAAAAGGCTAAAACATGGTGCCACAGCCAGAACTCCACTATTTTGACTGACATTGTTAACATACATTGTCATACCTATCTTTTCGGTTGTGAGTAACTGTTAAAATAAAGTCACTGGTCTGAAATTTTACTTGGCTGCTTGAAATATTTCAGCAGGAACATTTGTTTTCAAGTGTGAAATTAGTAGAAAATAGATAGTTTTGTCCATTTTGACATTCCTTTGTTTTCTCTGAACCATAGTGCTCTTACTGACATATTTTGGAAGTCACTAATTTGTCCTTTCATCATTGCTATGAAATTTTATCTTATTAAAGGTTATAAACTTTGGGAAACTATAACATAGCTATACCTGGGAGGGTCACAGTGCAGTAGTCAAGGACCCACCTGCGCATGTATGTGTGGTGGCCACAGCTGGTGTTTTGGTCTTTGACAGCCATGAACTGGGCTGCTGGCTCTTGTTGAGGCAGCTGAGCTGGAAATGGGGATTCCCTGTGGGCAAAGGCATGAAGAGGAAGGGAAGAAAATAAAAGTGGCCTTTCTGGGAGTCTTTGTTAAAAATGAGACTGGAGGCTGACAGCAAGGGACAAGGACCCTTGACAGGGGTAGGAACAACTGCAGAGACTGCGAAGCAATGTAATTACAAGCTGGTACATAAGGGGCAAACTGAGTCTGATCTGGGAGAGAGGTCTGAGTAGAGATACCATTTAGTGAGTGGCATTTGCACATTCGAATTTGCTGAACTGAAAATTGTATGTGATTCCCTCTAGGAGGGCAAGAAAGAAGTGAGATTGAATCATTGTGTTTATAACAAGACAGGTACCCAAAGGTTAGTCCAGAGCCAGTCCTCAGACATGGAACACATGGGCAGTCCTTGAATCATGGATTGGAGCCTACCTGGAGTGAATTAGGTGGACAGGCCTGGAGTCCTAGGGATGGCCATGGCAACTCTGTATCCTTATGGACAAGGTCTCCTCCCCATTTGATTCACTGTGGCTTTGAACTGGACTGATGCGGTCTGGGCCTTCCACACCTGTGGATGCATAGAATAGCTTCTGAATACACGCTGTGCGTATGTGGAGGGCTGTAAGCATAGCTATAAAGAAAGAGTGACCTGCTGTTTAGTCCCATCCTCCTGTGCACCTCACCCTTCTCACTGGAAAGCTGATCTCCAAAACCTAGCATCATTGTGTGTGCCTCAAAGTGACAGTCAATTCTGAACAAGGTGTATTGATATTTTATTTTTATTTTTATTTTTGAAAGCATATGTATTCTTCATCCCTCCTTCCTCCTGCATTAAGTTACGGCAGCTCTGAAGTTTGGGATTTTGTTAGATTAAGGTTTTCTTCTTTCTTAGTGCCCCTAGCAGCTGTGCTTTATGAAACACTGATAAATCAGATCCCTTATAAAAGCATGCCATTTTGTGTATGGTTTTGCATATATATCATGCTGGTAAGTAGTGCATCTTAAGATGAGCAAGAATTTGTCTTACTCAGCAAATTGGATTACTGGTCTTTTCCAGCATGTTCTTGTAAATATACCCATCTGCTTCATGACTGAAAACAAATGCGTTAAGGATACTGGATCTCTGTCTGTAATCATTAAATAAGAATATAATGGCGAAGAAAGGATCAGGAAAAATCATAGAATCCTTTAAGAATTTTTATTTTTTTGAAACCAAAACCATCTTAATTCACTGTTCTAACAGTTCTCTGGCTTTTTTCCCCCCACAGATGTAGAAAAAGATGATGGCTCTTTTTTCTTTATTAACAAGTACTTTTCTGTTTCATATGAGAGTATCAGTATAATGGTGACCAGAGGAGAAATTACCGAAGCACAAAGTAAGTTATGCAGTCATTACTTACACAGTTTCTTAATCTATACAGTGATCTTTTTGTATTTCTATTGGCTAGCTATGTAGCAGGTTTAATTAATAGATCCACACCCATGTCTGAAAGTGGGAATCCTGCTTAATATGGACTTTTGTTATCTGTCTAGATTCACTTTGAGGAGAGTCAGGTCTGAACGGTTTCCCTTGTGTGTGAATCACGCAGCCTGACTTATTTTTAGTTGCTGCAATATATTTATGTTCTTAGATGAGCAGTATTCTCTGCTGGATTGGGCAGTTTCACAAGGACAAAACTAAACCTACTGGGAATGCCTCCACAGAAGACGGTGAGTGTTGCTGCCAGTATTTTAGGGAGCCTCTTAAGGAGTGTTATGTTATGCATCTGATACCTTAATAACATGCAAAACTAGTGAAAAGTTGTAAGTGCAAGAAACAGTCCCAAAGTACCTTAATCCTTATATCAATAACACTACTATTGGGTTACATGGTTTTAGTCTCAGAGGAGTTGTCGCCTGACATTAAACTGTCCAAACAGTATTTATATCTGCTGCTGCCCTGCAAGATCACTTAACCCTGCACAGCAGTTTAAAAGTAGTTAATGACAGACCCAGCATGACTTGCCCCTTATGAATGATCACATAAGTTCGACCTGTGCTGTCATGGTTTATGGAGGAAGGCAGTTTGTCCATAGCCTGCTTCACCCACAGCAGGTAATTTGAAATGAAATGAGACAGTTTCTACAAGCAGATTGATTTGGGAATCTTGCCTGTTCTTCCCTTTGACCCTTGACAAGTTGACACTACAAAGATTGTGACTTTAAAAAATGATTGGGTGCAAATACATTTAGGTAGATGATTTACTATGTGTTAAAGCAAGGACAGTGCACTTAGAATGGAGCTGTGAGGGAAGGTAATTGTAAACTTTAACAACTCATGTTTTATGTTTCTGTATCTTATTAATTATCTGACTAGGTGAATCTTCTGGTAACAGTAGACCAAGTACTGTATCTAATAAACTGTACATGAGAGACCACAGACTCTGCATACCAGTATTCAGAATTTTAGCTGTGCAGAAATAAGTATATATGATTTAGAAATGTAGCTAGAGTATTTCTTTGAGCTGCGAGGGTTAAGTCTGAAGATGAACATCTGAGTATATAGGTTCCTCATTCAAAGAAGTCTTTATTTTATTTTTCTTCTCTAAATGCAGTCATGCAAATACAAGTATTGAAATAGCAAGATCCAACGTATGATAAATAACTGGCAACTACTGAAACAGTGAAACAATGCCAGAAAGAGAGAGAAAATCACAATTATATAAATATTCTAATCTTGCAAAACACACACCCTCTTAGTTAAAAAGAATTACGTGGACTTCATAATATACTATATGAAGATTTTGAGTGCCTTTTTCTGATTTATGTAATTGGCGTTTTCCCAAAAAATTATGTGGTTTATTATGTAATTTGAAAATAAATAGCTAAAATATATTGCTTCTGAAGGATTTTCCTACCAGGATCCAGGTTAGTATGTAAAACATACCTACAAATACTGCTGAAAAAGGTACCATATAAATTTCGTTATGATTTTAAGTAGAACGTTTATGGAAATAATGGTCCTAGAAAGCAGAAACTTCTTTTTGGTAAGCCACCTAACACTAAATGCATAATAGAAAGTAAATGTTTGTACTGACAAAGTTCATTTTTCTGCAGGTTTTTCTCCTACTGTCTGTTTGAAATGCTTTGTATGAAGCATAATTTTGAAGCTGTGTATAAAAAAATTCTTATTGGTCTCGGTTCAGATTATTTAATACCCTTTTGACTGTGTCTTCACTGAACTATGTTAAAAATATTTTGCTGAAATGTTTCTTTATGTTGTCCATTGGGTTTAATAGACGTGCCATTTAATAAGCTCTCTACCTGTAAGGATAGACTATTTGACCTTTGTGACCTGCCAGTGGTAGACATAGTATAAGATTGCTTTGTGAAATAAAGCTGTCTGTAACATCAACAAAATAAAAAATGATCGTATTCCAATACTCTCTGCTGAGTACTATGACAGCACTGAAATATGAAATAAAATTGAAAGTAGATTAGTTTTGGGTCCTAAGTCATGTTTTGACAAGATGTAAGAGAGGAGAACATATCTTTGAACTTTTAGTTTTAAAGTTTTTTAATGAAAATATTTATCATTTTGTAAGGTTCCTTCTTTCTTTATCACAGCTGGGCTGTATAACGTTAAAACAATCCATTCTCTTATTGTGAGGGATATAAATACTGTACTATCTTTTATATTAAACATCATAAAGGATACATGCACAGTACGAAATTACTTGACACTTGCAAGTAAAGGACTGTCATGTTAATAAAAAGCTTATTGGAGAGGTTGAAGAATCAGTCATTAATAAGCCACATATTTTTAAACTATGTAAAGCATGTAAATACTGCAGACAAGAAGGCAGTTTTGCCATATTTTCTCCCCTCTATTTGAAATCCTTAATGTCTAAAGCAATAGTGTAAATAAGAATGATCAGATTGCCTCTTCTGTTTTTATTTTATACTTTATATGATTAGAAAATAAAGTAATATTTTAATTTACAGTGATTAATGAAATCGAAGAGTTTGGGGGAGCAATGCTGACGTGACTGTGAATGGTAGAATTTATGCAACTTGCTTTCAATCATTTCTGGAAAAAAAAAAAGCTTCCTAAGGGGGGAAAAAAAAAAGACTCCTGAATCACCAAAATCCACTTTATATAATAGCTGCATGGTGTGGGAAATGGAGGGAAAGGGATACTGGGATGGTGAAGATAGCCTTTCTGTCTTCATCTGTATGCATAATAAAAACAAAGCCCAATTAATCAAAACTTCTCAATCCAAGATTAATATAGTTGACTGTTTTGCCTTGATAATTTTTTTTCACATTACTTCTTTTAAAAAAGTGTGACAAGTTAGTAACTGTTTTTGTTTTTAAACAAGTTTTGGAGTGGAAAAGAAAAAAAGGAAAACAAGAAAAGCTGATGTACTATGATTGCAGGAGGGAGCAAATTATTTGACGTAATTCTTATAAAATGCCTTTTAGTTTGGTTGTTTTCAGTTGGCTCTTGTGTTATTCTAAGTGCTTAATTGTTAGTCCAGTACAAGCACAGGTTCATTTTTATCTTTTGAGTTAAAGAAGTGTTTTGTTTTTTTTTTTGGTGGCAGATGTTAATTTTCAAAGCCATAGAAATGAAATAACTTTCCTGGATGAAGTCACAATATTTGTACAAAGTACAAATTTTTACTAAGATCTTAATTGAATTTCAGCAAATCAGGATATTATCTAAACTCTGTAGGAAATACAATATTTTTTATGCTACCTCATAAACAAAAATATGAATATAAAATAAGGGAGCAGTATATAGAAATTCTGTCTCATACAGAGCCTGTAAGAGGACTGTAATGGGCTTGTAGCAGAGTTCTATCTTCCTTGGAGTATGATGTAACTCAAAGACTTAGAAAATAATTTAAACCCATAGCAAAATGATGTTTTTAGAACCATCCTCAAATTGTGCCTCAAGTAGTTTGAAATGAAGATAAGTAAAATGTGTGGCGCTTAGTGCCATGGTCTAGCCAGTGTGGTAGTGTTAGGTCATAGGCTCGACTTGATGATCTTAAAGGTCTTTTCCAGCCTTGGTGATTCTGTGATTTCAGGAAAATATATTTGGTCTGTATCGGGCTGCACTCAATGTCAAATACATCTGACTGTATTATGATTTGGTTCCACACCTTTGGTTTTGCCCTTTCACACCGTGTGAAAGCAAGGTAAATGGTTTATCCTTTGGCCCTGTGGATGCTTTGAGATACCCTGTTGCTGAAGTCATTGGTGGAAATGATATTGTCTTACCCTTTGAATGAGATTAATCCCCATTACTATTAATTTCTGTGATTATAAGCCAGGGGCCGTGTCCCTAGTAGCAGCATCTTTGCTTTGGGAGTTTTTTGAGGCCTTAGCACTTCACAATCATTGTAATGCTGATGGCTGGTGTAGCCCTAGGAAGGGAGGCAGTGGTGGAGAGTATGGCGGTTCAGTTGCCAACCTGGCCACTCATCGTTCCACTGACACTGAAGAGGAGTCACCTGCTGGAAAGCCCATGCACCCTTTTTCCAGTTCTGAACGTTTCATGGAGAGGGTGAATTCTTTCTGGCACAGAGAGATAGTGCTTCCATGTGCTGTGTGGTGTGTTGGAGGTGAGCAAAGTACAGCACGGGACAAGGCACTCCGTGTTATGTCCTGGTGGTTTTCTATAGCTATTCATTTGTTTCACTTCACCATGTATTTTCTTTATCCAACCCAAACCATTCCTCCCCTAATTTACAGTGATAGATAGAGTTGCACAGAAAATGAGCAAGAGAAAGTGGTGTCTTGCTGCCCATCAATTGCCAGCATTTTTTTTTATTATTTTTTCTTAATTTGCACTCATCTGGCTATGCCAGACAATTTTTTTTGGCCATTACATTCCAAACTGTGTGAGATGGAGGCAGTTTTTGCAATATGTACAAACTTAGTACAATGAGGTTCTAGTTACTAATCTGAACCACCTGGAGTTATTGCTTTAGGACAAATGGAGAAATCCTAAATGTTTCTTACGAGTCAGTATTTGTCAGTGCTGAGAACTATTGTTATGAAGATGATCAGAAATTTGAGAAGTTAAACTCAGATTTTTGGAAGCCTGAACCTCAATGGATTATTTAGAGCCTGAGAACATTTAAACATAATAGAAGAGGGTTTATTACCTTTCAACATGGACAGGAAATTTGGGTTTTATGCCTACTTGACATGGTATGTGTTTCTTAAAACCTCTGATTTGTTTTCTCTTAATGTATTTGCTTTGGATCAGAATTTATAAAGATTTGAGCAGAGGCTCCAGGCTCTCCAACATTGACCTGAGTAATTGACTTAAAAATGGAGGTGGAAAAATATAATTTAAAACTTGGTATTAAACAACAATTTCAAATTAGAAAAGCTAGAGGGGATGACTAGGAAGGAGCAAGAAAGGAGGAGTGGGGTAGCTCAAGAGATGATGGCATAAGGTGCATTGTTTTGCAGATCTAGGTCACTCATAGAGCTGAGTATTACTTACATGGACAATTCTGGGTGATTCTGAAATAAGTGTCAGTGCAGTCCACTTAGATTCTAGAAGATAGCTATCTGTCACTGTTTTGTTTGGTCTTGGAAGAAAGCCTGAGACTTAACTATGAGTAGATGAAAACTTCTGAGTATGGATCCATTGACAGGATGTTACAGGGAAGCTGCTATTTAATCCTTTCTGAAAAGAAACCAATTTCTTGCCTTTTCAGTATAGTAAGTTGCCTGCAAATCAACACTTGAAAAAGAAGTTATTCCATTAATCATATGGTGGGCTGTCATATGGATTACTTGGCTAAAGAGGATTTTGACTAGCAACATGCAAAAGCCTTTCTTGTAGTCTCAAACTTGCTGCACACTGCAATAGAAGTTTTAGCTTAGATTTGTGTGTCAGCTGATTACCTGTTTGAATAGACTTACAGAAGAGAACAGATTAGAAGTGGTGAACACCCTATAAAATAGATATAAAAAACAGTATAAAATATGTATAAATTACTCATTAATAACTATATACCTTTGGAAGCTCTTCCAATTTTACTGTGCAGTTCAGACTTTCTTTTAGTAATTGATTATCCTTCATTTTCTTTCCCTTCCACCGCATCTGTGATCATTCCCGTTCTTTTTTGCAAAAAGATGATAGTTGAATTTTGCATATTCAAAAGTGCTTTACTCCTAATTGCTTGTCCTTGGACTTAAAGCTCAAGTCTTAATAACCTTTGTTCAAAATCCCTCAAAATCTGTAAGTTGCATAAATAGAACTAATTTGAGAAACAGTATAAACAAAAGTTTTTTTGTCATTTGTTTAGCATGTAATATACATAGTCATTGAGGTCCAAAACCATAATGTCAGAAGTGGTCCCTGCTGTGCTTGCAACTTACTATCAGGTTTTCAATACACCAATTTTTACCGTGGCGAGGTGACTTTTTCCCCAGCACAGTTATGTGTGACCAAAAGGTGGCAGCACTATCTCCACTGTCCTTGCGCTGCCTGCGCATACCTTGTCTCTTGCGTGTAGGGGGAAAAAAGTGTGAGGTGAGGGAAGTTGTTAAAATGGAGACTGCGTTATTGATTACAATAGAAATAGTTTGTTAACCTAAGTCACGGTACCATTAGAGAACTGTGCTTTGCTGCGTGCTCTATGCCGACACAAAAGTCATGCTAATGATTTTAAGTGTCACACATGGGCTCTATACACAAAACTTCAGTGATTGAGCAAATGTCAGGTTGTGTAAAACTAAATATTCTCTTACCCAGCTCAGGGAGTGGCAGTGGATAACACAAGTCTAAATCAGCTGCATCAACCCATGCTGCACTCAGCAAGCTGAGTGCTGCAGCTGCTGTTAACCAGGGCCAGAGCAGACTGCAGAAGCCTTTGCTGGCTGTCTGCCATTTGCTGGAGGTTTTGATTAATAACTTCCCAGGAAAAAAAGAAAAGACTTTACAGTGATGGTTTGTCTTCAGTTATTCTAGTAATTATTTTTTTGAGTAGGATGTGCTAGAGATATGTTCTGCATTTTGACTGAGCCAGATTGCTTTGGAGAACAAGCTTTTTAGTGGCTATTACTGCTACAAATCACTTTTATGATCAGAGTGAAATCATCTGAAATACAACTTATTTGTGTTGTACTGAGGTTTTCTTCTTTTTGAGGATATATGTTTATTTCTTCTTTTTTTGCCATATTGAATAAAGTCAATGCTACTGCTTGAAGGCTGCACATTTTTTCTTTCTTCTGCTCCTGGCAAGTACTTTCCCACTTGCTGTTTCTTGACCTTGCCTGCATGGTGTTTTTGGAGAAAGAGGCCTTGACGTTATTCCCTTCAGAGGCCTCACCAGCTGCTTTTCACCTTTCCGTTGGTAATCTGTGATAGATTAAATGCATCTCATTGTGTGTGTAATTCCATTCTCCAGGCAGGCTCCAGAGTTTGTTGTGGAATTAAGCCTGCAAATAGAATGCATGTGGTAGAGGTCTGTTAGCAGCCTGGATCACTGTTCCACTGTGTTTCTAATACAAACAAATGTTAAAAGGGATTTAAAAATGCCTTCTTATTTTCTGAGAGTCACAAGAAAGCGATAATATACTTTGGCATTGAGAATCACAGGAAACCCCTTAGCAATGTGAAGCGTGCTGCATTCCCCCATGGATGAATGAGCTGTTCTCCGCTGCAGTTTGAGTCCCAATTGACTTGGGGAGAGAGACAGGAGACCATAATGATGAATGAAGCTGAGTAAACCAGACAAGAGTGCAGAGAAGTGCTGTTGTGTTCTTCACTTGTAAAGTACTTTAAGTTATTTACTGATTTATTTTTTTTTCCCACAAGGTTACAGTGCTGCACAGAACAAAGGTTAGACCTGCACAAGAAATACTACAGTCTAAGGTGCTTCTAGTAGTTATTTTTTTGCCCTTTCATGTCCTCCCCTTCCTCTTCTTCTTCCCACCTCTTTCCTGTTATAAGTAGGGCTTAGGTGATGACAAACCCCATCTATCTGACCAGTGCTGGATCTGCTCATACTGTGCTCCCGCAGTGCACTACGTAGCAATTGTGTGTTAGCTCCAAAAAAATTTTATCATCTTATTGAAGACACTGTTAGTTCTTGTCAATATTAACCTAGAAACAGCAATTAGTTTATGGATCTGGTGATGCTTGCCAAGAGGCCTGTACCCCGAAATGATGGCACGTGCAGAGGAGGAATCAAAAAGGAATGGGGTGGGTTTTGTAGTGATTAAAGAGCTGTGATACTGCATGACTTCGTCACTGCCACCATTGTCAGCCACATGCAGAGCTGCTCTGTGTGCCTCTAGTTAGCAGTCAGGGGAGCTGATTAACAAATTCAGCTGGAATAGAGGTTTCTGTGGCAAATCTGTTTACCTGGGACTTTTATCTCCATAATTCTGAAAGAGACTTTTGTTGGATGAATTAAAAAAAACAAACATTAGTCTTATGAAGGCTTATGATGTATGCCAGCAAGATAGTTTTTTCCTGGTTTGTATTTTGAATGTCACTTTTATTTTTGAGCAATGCATTATCCCAGCTGCTGAAAAAACTGGGAAACCTGTAATCCTCTCTTTGAATATGTTAATTTTCTTCCTGCTTCATATGGCCTTGAACCCTGTAATATGTGAGCATGTATCAATCATTCATGTGTTTATTTTCACAATGCTTTGTGGAGGTAGGGAGTACTATAGAAGGGCAGTTGAAGTGCAGGATCTTTGGGGACTTACGGGCATCACATAAGAGGATACTAGTGGTTGGCCCTGGAATTTGACTGCAAGACCTGTGTTCAATAAACCATCTTACTTCTCCAATATAGAACAGAGTTAGAGGACTAAATGTGAAAAAAACCACAACAAAACAAACCTAAATGTGCATCTGAATTGCCGCCTGAATAAATAACATGCAAACAAGATCATGTGCTCAGCAGTCTGTGCATGTAACAGAGCTGTTCTTCATGCAAACCGGTCTTAGTACAAACCTGTAGCACTCTTCAAAAATTGCACTGTGATGTTTTGGTATAGTGCTGTCAGAAGAACTCGAGGCTTGACCAGTGTGATACTCATCTTCTGTATTCAGAAGAAATATGATTAAGGGTTGATAGACTTGTTCCAGTGATTTCTGTGCAGGGCAGCTGGATGCAGCACTCTCCCTTTTCTTTTCCTACCTGTGAAAGTTGTAAATGCCTTTTTTTTTTTTTAATTTTTTTAGCTTCTGGCACAAAATTCTGTATAGCAGCTCTATTTCTTTTTTTCCTGAAAATTAGCACTGTATTATGGTACCATTAGATGGACTTCAAATATTTCACTGCTCAGGTTTTCTTTGGACTCTCAGGAAAAAATTCTGCTATGAGGATACTGCTGCTGCAAGGGTCTTATCCTTGGCTTGTTTTGGGGTATATTGTAAAACGTATTTCAGGCATTCATTTGTTCTTACTTGTGCTTGAGTTAACAGGTTTTAGAGACGAGGTGGGATGAGTGGGAGCTGTTCTGCTGCTGCCAGCTTTCTTTTACTGCCATAGGGTGTTGAGTGACCTGTTTTGAGAGCTGGCCTTGCAGATGGTGGTTTGTGGGACAATTGTTGTTGGTAACTGGTCACAGTAAGCTGTGACCTTCTTCCATCATTGAGGCATTGAACCACTGCCATGTTCTGTTGTCCTTAATTAAATAAAGCTCCACTGTAGCTTTAGTGGGTATTGTGCTTTCCTTGATTTAGAAGATTCTGCTCCAAAACTCTTCCTTGTTCATTTACTTTATTGAACTGGTAATTGGTATTAGTCATGTTTCTTGTTAGGTTCAAGGTAAATGAAATGATGACAACGTAGTATGAAATATTTTAGGGGGCTTGTAGAATCCAATTTTGCTGTTTATTTCATAGGTGAAGGAGGAATGAAACCTTCAGAAGAAACAACAGTCTTTGTGATAAAAGCAGCTCTAAGATTTTGGACATCTCTGAAACTTAGTTTGACCACAGACTGCTTGAACAAGCCAGAAATCCTGCTGTGCCTCAGCATGTCACCTGCAGAATGGGGATGGCAAGGACAATTCTTTGCTCTCTTCAAATAGGCACTGTACAGGTATTCATTACATATTCATATATTTATAATAAAATGGAAAAACTGTATTAGCATATATGTAATACCACTACAGGTTACAAAAACACAGGGCTAGTGACATTTCTTGCTATCTTTTTGAGTCTGTTTATCATCCTGTAGAGAGTGAGAAATGGAATGTAATACTGAGGTGGCCCTTTATGCAAGGTCTTCTCCCAAAAATACAACAAAAATAATCTCTGAATTGGCTTTAAAAAAATTTCAGTTTTATTTTTAATCTATAAAACTGTGTTTTGATTCTTTGAACTTGTTATCAAGCTTTGGAACCTGCATGACACACTTAGCTTGTTTCCAACCTTTTTTTCTCATATCATGAACTTTGTTTTTATTTAATCTTTTTAATTGGGATCCTTCTGTAATCGCATCTCTCCATGAGCCTGATGTTTAAAGTGAAATGTGAAATATCTTGCAACTTGCCATAATACACTTAGAGCTGACACTAATTAGAGGTAGAATTGAATTTGTATAGAAAGCAAGCACACAATGTGATGCTAAATAAGAACTAAAAGATATGAAAAAATATCAGTTATATTAATTGTTTACAGGGTCACTGTAGTGGTGTCCCAGCCCCCACAGAAAAAAACCCCAAACCCACCACCCTATTATTCTGCAAAAATGGAATACAAAATAGCCTTTAATTCATGCTCATTTTTTACTTGCAAAAGGAAATGAGAGAGATTTGAAGTTGGCATAACAGTTTACCTAGTTAGAAAAATAAAAAGCCAGTGGATGCCTGAACAAATGCTTTATTAGAAGTACTTCATGCCAAGTAAACTGCTGTACGTTCATGTGAAATGTAATTTTTGGTAGCATGTTTTTTTAAAATTTCAGGTGACTTGGCGTGGACCTGTTATGTGAGTTTGAATGGTTCAAGAAACACGTTGTCTTGTTCTTCATAATATTAATATTAAGTTCTTTATCAATGTAGTAAAGCTCTTGTACCTATAAAAACACCTAAGGCAACGCTTGAAATCGTAGGTCAATGGTATAATTATATTCTGTAGGGACATTACAAAAAATATGCAATTATTTAGTTCCTCTTAAACATAGGAGGGGAGAAGCTTTTGGGAGAAAGGCTTCCTTGGTGCAGCAGCCTTGCTTTGCTGAGAAAAGAGGGAGATCCCAGGGATGGGATTTGGTTTGGATGTTGGAGTGTCTGGGTTTTCTGTAAAACCTGCTGCTGACCATATTGTTTTTTTTATCTTAAGGAATGCTTTCAAAGTGTTGGTGAGGCCAGAGCTGCTGTGTAGTGGTTGTTTTGAAGTGGTGTGGATAACCAGGCAAATGATGCAACTGTCTTCTGTAGAAGGAAAAAAACCCTCCTATTTTTACAAAAAGGATTAATAGCACACAATTTGCTAACATACGGCCTACATTGCCAAATAAAAGAAAACTGACCTGACAAGGTACCTCCTAAAATAATTAATAGGGGTTTGGTTTTTTTAATCAGGTTGTCTACTTGGTGCTCATGTACTTTCCTACTGGTGCTTGATAGCAAGATTCACTGAGTTCTGAGTTCACGTGGGGTTTATTTGCCATTAGGCTTGATTGTTTTAGGGATGCTGGTATTGACAGGAAAAAAAAAGAAAAAAGCTTCTTTGGCATGATTGTGGACAGGTTTGAAAGGACCTCTCTCAGCTACAGCTGATAAAATTTTGCCAGCTTAATGCCTCTTTGTGTTTGCTTGCCATGATTTTAATAAGTATCCGCTGTTGTAACAGAAGAGTAAAGCATGTTAAATATTTAGGTCAACTCCTATTGTTTCATTTATGCTGTGGTTGTGCTGCCTCGCCACAGCATTTTGCCCTCTTTGTTTTCCCTGACCTGCATATCGATGCAAAAGGGGCTCTTTTAGGCAGAAGAAGGAGCAGCGTAGCCAGTGCCCTCGTTCCAGGAGATCAGGTTCTTAGTCTGGGAGCATCCTTCTCCCGTTGTTGAGCGTACTTGAGAGTGTTCTGCTGGCTGGCTGACAAGTAGGAGAAGAGCCTTGAGGGCCACGCATCTTCCTCTGAATCACGTGTCAGAGGTGGTTAAGGATATTGACTTGCCAGCACTAAAAATTCCTTGTGCGTTTTGGGGAAAAGCAGGGGACAGGTTACCAGCACGAGTTCTTTTTCCCTTTTTTCTAACTAATCTGTCCTTTGCTTAGTGCTACCAGGAGGGCTGGTATTGATCTGTGCCTTTGATCCCATTCTCAGCTGAGTACCCGGTGCCTTCACTGCAGTAACTGGCTGCAGGGCAGAGGGGAGGACCGCCTGTTTGCCCTGCCTTTATCTGATCGTAGAGCCACTGATCCTCCTCTGTGCTCTTGGCCACCTTTAAACCTGCTTGAGGCAGTGCAGACTTCTCCTCTGGTCTGTAGCCCCTGTAATGTTGTCTGTGAATTCCAAGTGCAAAGGCTTTAATAGCTTTGCAGTAATGTGAGGTACAAATGCAGTGTCTGTTGCATTGCAGAATCCCTGACAGCAATACCCGAACTGGGAATTGTAATTGAGGTCCTGTAGCAGTAGCAAGTTTCTGGATCATGTCATGCCAGGATAATAGACTGATTCTGCAGCCCAAAGGGAGCAAACTCTGGAGGAAGGGGTTCCAGATGGCTGAACATGGTTCATTTGGCTCAGTTTGTTGGAATTGCAGTGAGCAAATGACTGAACTCTACTTTAATAAAGCTTTGTGGATACCAGAACAAAGGAGTTGAGAGTATAAGGTATGACAAGACAATTGAGCCAGGCTACTTAGCTGCTTATAGCCCCCAGGAGTAATTACTTATTTTGCTGTCTCTGAAGGTGTATCACTTACACATTTATCAGGCTCTTATGCTTCAAATAGAGAAATCGGATAGAAGGTTCAAATATATTCTTTTGCTGGTGGGAAGTAATTTTAAAATATGTAGTTCCAATAGTATTTATATATGTATTCAGATTTCAAATAATGACTCTTTCCCTCAGGTTGAGTGGCTGATCTTCATTTTCTCTTTGAAAATAGAGGACAACTAGGCAACTTCAAATGTGTTGCTTTCTTGCAGATCCTGATTCTGCAATCTTCACTTGGAACACTATTTACCTGAATGAATAGTACCATTGTACTTATTTGCAGGAATAATTGCTCTTTGGTTCAGTAAGGGTGACAAAGTTGAGCTTTAATTTGCAACAGCTAGGACATATGCTAGTGATTTTCTCTTTGCTGCATATAAACAAAGTCAGCACAAGTATATGGATAGTTTAAGGTTTTTCTGTGTTGATATCTTCTGTTTGATTCTGTGGTATTAAAG
The DNA here is from genome assembly GCA_020745705.1 of Hemiprocne comata. Classification (NCBI taxonomy): domain Eukaryota; kingdom Metazoa; phylum Chordata; class Aves; order Apodiformes; family Apodidae; genus Hemiprocne; species Hemiprocne comata. The sequence goes on along the minus strand of CM036593.1, from coordinate 10,561,313 downwards.
GAAAAATGTTTTTAGTTCTTTGTTTCCTTTGTATGAGGAAGTTTGTCTAGACTTGTTAAAGTAGGGATATATTTCTCTCTTTCTTATCCTTTAAAGAAGCAAACATAAATGTCCAAGAAGTTTCTGACACTTGAAACTGCTTCTCATCTTGGGAAAACAATGAATGGGAAGAAGCAAATACAGATTTAAAATAGAAAAAAAAATATAAAAGGTTAGAATGAAACATGTGCTTTTGAAGAAATAGTGAAATCAAGATTTTTTCATGGAGATTTTGCAGTGACCATACTTGAGCGTACATGTTGTGATACAGTCTACTCCTTTACCATACCTCTCGGTTATATCTGTTCACTTTATTCAGATCAGTGGACAGGCTCTTTACAGTCACTCCTTCCTCTCCATCTTTATTGAAAAGATCAGGTAATAGCATAAAAAAAAAAATAAATAAAAAAATGCAAGCCATAATATACTGTGATTACTCGCTGAAGCAATTCAAAATGATCATACATATAACTCTGTTAGAGAAGGCAAGTAACTGTGCAGCCCTGTTTGTGATGGAGAGTGGTAGGCAGTTAGTCATCTGCCAAGGCTTTATTAAGGTGTTAGAGTTCTACATGTAAGTAGTGCAGCCAGTACTATGTTATGTGCTAATTGCTGTAAAGAAAGCAATGAATGCTATTCAAATTCATATTAAAATATTCAAATTGTTATATAAAAGAGCAGAGTAAATGTCAAAAAACATTTGTTCTTTCACAGCACAGCTTCAATTTCCTCAGGCAGTTTACACAGTTTTTTCCATTGCCTCTAAAAAGAAATTTCTACCCCTAAAGAAGTCATGAGATGGGAAAATGCAGGGGCAATAGACTAAATTAAAGAAACAGAGTCACTGAGGCTGCAAAACTTCATATTAACATTTGAATAAATGACAGCAAAAACTAAATGTCAAGCCTTTTGCTCTCATGATGAACAGTGGAGGGTTTTTTTTTGATAGATCAGAAATACTTATTCTTAACTCCTGGTTTTGTGCTCTTGCTTATGGAAGAATAAGGGTTAGTGGGAGAACAGCAGCATGTTCAACATTAGAGTTCTTGCTGTTGGGTGCTGTGCTCAGCACACAAATATCTGTTTAAAAATGTTGAGTTCTGATATTAAAAAATCACACTTTTTTTAGAGGGCGAAATTTGTGCTGTTTTTTCTTTCATTGAAATGCATTTCTGAGAAACAGGGCTCTTCGTTGTGTTGGCATGGTCCCAATCTGGCTCACCAAAATCCATCCATGAAAGACAGAACCTAACATTTGGAAATCTTGTGCTGCTACCATAAAAAGTAATTTCCTTCCCCCTCAAACTCTCCACACTTATTTTGTAGAATAAGTCAACTTCAAATACTTTCTCCCTCATAAGGAAAAATACAAAATACAAACACAAATTACAATCAGTATCACTTTTTCTATTGTAACATCTATTAAATATCACATTTTTTTTCTTGAGGGAACATGTAAAATAGTGCTACAGCAAAGTAAAATGTAGGTCTGTTTTTGAAAAAATACTTTATTTGACATTCTGCTTGCCATATCAGCTGTCCTGTATCACTGAGTTTGCTTTAGTTACTTCCTGTAACTTTAGCAAGCTGGACAACAACCTTGTTTGTTTGGTATTTGCTTAATTTGATTTAATACTTCACTTTAAAAAGTGAGAAAATTTCCTTGTAGGTATTAGAGCATTTGGAGAGATTGGAATACAATGTCATATGACATGATAGTAAATCTGGTCACTTATTTAAAAATGCAGTGCTGTGAGAGGTGTTAGACCCCTGGGCCCACGGCAGTTTAGATGCTGGCAGTGTGCTGCTTAGAGATGAGAGCTCTAGCTCCCCTGCGTGTCTTGCTCTTCAAATACAGACAAATGTGATGCTCACATTGAACCTGCACCCTCAGCTGTACCAGAGATGACCTGTTGTTATGTTGGGGGAAAAGTTGTCATTTAGCTTCATGGTTTGTGGGGCTGCATGTGCTTTGTGTTCCTCAAGAGCTGCTCATTCTTCCTGGACCCTCTTGGGAGCTCCCCTTAAGGAATAAGCAGAGATCTTGCTTGGGAGGAGGTAGTTGCTTGAAGAAACCAGGGAATTTCAGCTGTTTTTCAGTCATCTCAATCACATTCTCTGAAAATCTGTTAATTATACATGTACATGCAATGCTTTGGGACAATGAATGCATCTTGAAACTTAGACTGGAGAGAATGTTCACTTGGATTGTCTTTTGCAATTGCAGGGAAAATTTTTTTTAATTCTTAGTTCAGTCAAGTGAATATTATATAACTTTTAATAAGAACTCTTAAAGAGGGATATTTAAAGCTGTATTATCTTATTGTGCTTTAATGTGGGAGGAACTTTAGCAACAGTGTGCAATGCAATTTCAAATTCAGGTTGTCCTTTAAGAGACTTTCAGTTATACTGCACTGACTTGGTTGCTGGCAGCCTTTGCCTGTGATAATCCAGGACAAATGCATGGAGAACACTGAGGGAGGGTGAACACTAAGGCTTTGAAAAAGAAGCACAATCCTCTAACTATGAAAGTATGAGATGATCTCTGTGGCATTTCTAGTAAGTGGACTTCCGTGTGCATTAAACTGGTTTGTAGGGATAGAGGTACATTTTCTTGTCCATGTCTGCTCCATTCCTTCCGCTGGGACAGTGGGATACCTGTTATGATGGGAACATTTATTCAGCTGGACTGAAACCATCAATTCAATTTTGCAGAGGTCACCAGAAATCCATCAGATGGTAATGACACTCAGTCACTACTGATGTGGGCTGGATGTGAGCCAGTGATCTAGAGGAGAAAGGCAGCCTAACCCATTACCAATCCTCTGGAGCCACTGCGTCCCCCACTTTTTGCTCATCTTTCTGCTTCTACAGCTCTCATAGGTTAATCTTTCTTCTTCTATGTCTAATGTGATAATCTTTCTCCTCTTACATATCTGCTTTTGACTTTCATGACAATATGGCTGACAAACATCCTCAGCATTTTTTCTTCTGATGCAGAAGATATTAGTCAGCAGTGCAATGGTCAACAGGGGTTATTAAAAAAAAGAAAGGGAAAAAAAAAAGAGAGAGAAAAGCCGACTAGACAAAGAGAACTCTTTAGATTTTCACACCAGGTAATAACTCAGTGTTCTAAAATCTGCATCTTCTAATAGGAACATGGATATACTGGCCTGCAGCCTCTGTACTGTGTGCATGGTACAGTGTCCTGAGCTGTATTCCTGTAATTTGAGGTTCCCCAATAATTCCCCATAAGTGAGGAAGCCAGTAGAGATGAGTACCTTGGCAGTTCATGCTTTTCAGGTTCCAGTGTTCCTGGCAGTGATGTGGAAATGTCCTGAGTTGTCTGAGTGCTGAGAATAGTCCCACTGTACTAAATGGCAGCACTATTTCAGCATCTCAACCCTGCTGGGAATCAGAATGTGTTAATCAGGTGCAGTGCTGTGCTTGGGTGGCTGGACTGCTTCTGAGGTTTGTGTTAGATTACTTTAAGATATGGCTGAAAATCTGTGTGTCTATGGGCCAGGTGATAAGAATTCAGACTCAGATTCAAAACTGATTCTGGTGAAACTTTGCATGGACTGTATTTACTTTGAGGGAGTAAACCCAAAGAATTCTTCCTGATTTTTATTTTTTTTTTTAACTTTACTGAGTCACTTACTACATATTCGTTCTGGAACTTGGTTTGCAGCCATCCTGAGAATACTTTATTCCTGCTGGAGTGTACCTAGTAAGGGAGAGAAAATATCTTGTGACAAATTAATAACTTGCTGGAGTTCCTGTGAGTACTTTGTGAAGAGTATGCGTCCTGAGATCCTTTTCCCTAACACATTAGTCTATTTTTATATGCTTTGTCAACATAAATAAAGCTTTGTTACTTGAATTAAATCTTCCTGCATCACATAGGATTAAAATGGGTCCTTTGCCCTTTATTGTGCAGTATTCTGATGAACCGATAGGAACATCTCCCCTTGTATCCAGTGCTGCTTTCCTCCCCTCTTCCCCTTCCAAATTAAAGAAACCGGGGCCTACTGTTTCTATTTAAACAGAAAATGTTTTAAATTAGCCTGGAGGTGTGGTTACTCCTGTAATCCAGTGCTTATAAACACATGATTTTGCCAGTACAAAAACGTAGGGTATTTTAAGCTGATATGAAGTGGACCTACGCCAAGAATCTATTTGTAGGAATAATTAAGTCTATTTTTCAATGTCATGCTTTGCTCTATGCAGCCTCAGTTATAAAATAATCTGGAAAATAATCTTGAATCTTCTGTGAGGAAGCTGGAAGTGTTGAAAATTATACTACAGCGAACACAGCAAGCCTTCTTCCACTGTGTAGGCAGCTTGTTATTGGAAATGTCCTTTAATTTACATATATGAAATGTGAAATTACTGTAAATGAATTGCTGCAAAGCTAATATTGTCACCACTTCCCTTTTGCATTTTATTACATCTTGTATCTTTTCAGAAACAGTTTGCACTTATCTTTGGAGCTTTAAATACTGCCCTAGCGAATAAACATTTCATTTCAGTAAACAATCCCCAGAAATAGATTTTTACCACAAGTAGTTTGTTTTTAATAACACATGTTGGCTCTTGGAGTTAGATTCCTAAAGGAACCGTAAAATGCATTTCGATTGCAGCATCTGACTTCCCTTCTTTGTCAACCTTTTAACAGATGTGTTGGGTTCTCTGTAGTTACAGGTCAACTTCTGTTTATTAAAAACAAAATCAAAACAAACCAAAAGGAAAAAAAAAGAAAAACCAGGGAGGGGGAAGGAGTGTACATATACTGAAATAGGTATTAAAATTCTAAACTGAAAACGTTATGTCCAAAGCAACTTTTTAAAGATGCTGACTTCTAAGACACTAATGTCTAACTGTCTGTGATATGAAGGTTTCAGTTAGGAAGTCAGTGTTGAGATTCTTTATGATGTCTTTTTTAGTCAAAGGGCAATTTTCACTGCCATTTTGAGGTTGCCAGTATTTTCAAGGACCTTCTTTCTGAAAGAAAAGCTGATTTTAAAGTATTTGCTTTTTGTGCATTTGATGTTTCACGCTTCTTTTAGTGGTTGGCTGTGCATGTGTGTTTTATGAGGTAGTCATTCTGCTGATCTGTGTAGGGCACAGAGGCACCATCACAGGAGTTGTGGATGGGGAGTAGGGTGCAGAACAGGACAACAAGGTGTCTGCCACACACCAGAGGAGCACCAGGGCCCAGAACCACAGTCGATTTGATGGGCTTTGTGGAATTTGAGCCACAAGAAGGCTTGTGCAGAACCTAAGGTCTTCTGGAAAATTTGGAACTAGGGGAAGTGATCTGAGACTTGAGCCAGGTGCTTCCAACAGTGCCCTTTCTTACCAAAACTGCATTCTGGGGCCACAGGTAATTGTGCACCCAAACCCAATGCTGTGTTTAATCTGTATAATTTAGATGTTATGTTTTCTGAGAGCTGGGCATGTTATACTAATGATTTTAAAAAACAAAACACTTTTTTCCCAGCTTTTTTTGTCCGAAGTAAATTGTAATTCAGTGATTCATTGCATTCGGCACTGGTCTGTGGCAAACAACCATGAGAACTGTTGCTTGTAACTGGGAATCTAATGATATGAAAAGAATTTCTGGGTTTGGCTAATCTAGTTGCAAGGTATTTACATCAATATAGTTAAGAGCAGAACTTGACCCATTATTTTGTGAGTCTCTCCTCCCTTATTTTTTATATCTTTCATGGCATGCCATATATAATGTTTGCTACACATTTATAGTGGATGATATTTAGTTCTTTAAAGTAGTGTAAAACAAAAGATCATTGCCTGGAGGGGTGTCAATATAATCCAATCGGGTTCTGCAGCAGAAAGCTCCATCTACAACTTGTTCTTTTTTACATACGAATTTTTGGAAAACACCCAGGCCTATCATTAGTTTTCTCGCAAAAATTTCAGCTGTGAGATTTTTGTGAACGAAAGAGAAAAAATCAAGTCTCTGGGTTCATAGTGGTAGTATTATGAGGATTAGGCTAATGCCGATTCACAGGCAGAAATCAATACAGATTTCAGAAATCCCTTCTGCTAACGATGGAACTGATCATGCAGTTCACAGCCTTAATTATGTATCTTCTTTATGAGACAATAGTAATATCTCTTCACATGGACATACAGGTTGAATGTAACCTTCACCTTATACTAATTTTTTTCCTTGCTGTGAAAATGTAAGTAAAGTACTAAATATTATTTGCCTGCCCAAGGAGTAATAAAAATGATAGACCATTTTATAATTTGTTCAAAATAATCATACTGTAAGGAACAGATTAACTTCTCCCATCTCCTGTTTTCCAAAATAACATAAAGAGTATTTCCCAAGTAGCGTTGTCTACAGAAGTTGCAGCATTAGATAGAGGTTTATGGAGATTAGAATAGTTATCACTCAGATTTTATGTTTTTATGGAGTAATATTGCAGAGACCTTGTAATCTGCGGTAATAAACATTTCTCAAGAGGAACGAAGGACTCACTTCTTATCAAGGGCTGAATGTTTCATGTGAGATCACCCACCTTATTCTGACAGCTATTGAAGAACTGAAATGCAGTGAAAGCACTAGTAGGGTTCTGTGCCTACAGGTTGCAGAACAGTGCACCAGGATGGAGTTGTCTGAAGGCACATAGGATGCAGGGGTGATGCACACCCCAGTAAAATTTATGTTAACCAGAGGTATATTGGTGGTTGTAACAGATGGGCCAGTCCTTGCGAGCTCTTGCACTGCCTGTCTTGCTTCATGATTTTGAGATATCCCAGCCCTGTTGCTATTCAGCAGATTTTTTTCCCCAGAAAGGGTTTTCCTTCCTTCCAGTTTCTGCGTGAGTAATCTATCCTGAGTTCCACTGCATATTATGTTGAATATCAACTAATAGATTAAGTTAATTTTCTACCTTCCCACCCCTCCCATCTCACTTTCTTCTATGTCTCATCCATCCACTGTGGTAATAATTTCTTCAGCTATTTCTGCAATGGTATACAGTTCTTCATTAAGCAGAAACTCTTCCTGTGGTCTTGAACAAGAAGGATATATTTAAAACCAGTGTCTCTTGTGATGCTCACAGAATTAGCTGAGAGTTTTTGTTACCAGCTTCTCTGCTTTACTGCACCTGCAGAGGATAGAAATAGTTTTATTTGGTACTCTCTGATGGATTAGTAAAGTTCCCAGCAAGCATACATCAAAGAACAAATTTTGCTGCCTATTAATGACATTTTTGTTTTGTGTGCTTTTTTTAAGTGAAAAAATTAGGTGAAAAAAAGCACTTGGGTTAGTTTGATGTGTTGCTGAGCTACAGATGCATCCATTCTCTCTTGCTTCTAGGATAATGCAACATACGGTGGTTATTGCTGGATTAAAGGAAAAGGCCCAATTTTAATTCCAGCTGTGATCATGTGATTTTTTTTACAAAGGCTGATGAGGAATGGGTTTAGAATATGGGATTTTAATTTTATGACCTTGGTATTCTCTTAAAAGGGAGCTTTAAATTGTCAGTTCTTTATACATTGTGTGGGTGTGCTGGAGCTGTAGGTTAACGGAAGTTGGGCACAGCTGGTGTTGGTTACGATCATCATCTTGAGGACACTCCACTATGTGACTGCAGAACAGAGAGAAATGTAATTTGTTAGGTGTTTAGAGTAGTTGAAATTAAACAATTAGGCCTAAAATTGTCATTTTGACATGTAATATGTTTATAACATAGAATGTGCAAAAAAAGTTTTAGCTCATGATTAAGAACTAAAATGAGGAGGGAAACTTCAGGGATGATGATAATTAAGCTCAGATGGAAGAAAGCTGTCTAGATGGAAGAAATTTAGAGCTCTACAGCCTTTTCAAAAGTGTAGTTTGAGTTTGCCATTTATCCTGCTATGGAATGGCTGAAGTTTCTGTGTTCAGAGGGAGATTTTGCTGTTTTGGAGAATTTTGTTCTTTCCTGTGTTATGCTGAAGTAATATGGAAGGGGATTTATGGGGAGAATAAAATTCATGGATGGGAACTTCCATGTACTTTCAAATATACTTGGCATTGTCCAAAAAGAACAAATAAAAGGTGTTGACCTCATGAATGCTTCCAGATACTTTTCCCATTTCCTTCCTACACCGTTCAAACATGAATAAGCCACTTTAGTTGATTTTGCTTCTTTTCTTGCTAAGTTATGCATGATGAATAGTCAGATTCTTTCTGTCTTCACCACAATCAAATTTTCCCTGAATGTTGCAAACAGATTTTTCAAGGCAAAATTTACCTTGTCTGATGCCTCTTTTTGTACAAGCAGTATTCTCTCTCTTTTTAAACTTTCATTCCTGGACTTCTAGGGTTCAGTCAATTACTTTCTCTTCTTTTTGCATTTTCCTTCAGTTTCACTGTTACTGGTTCCTGTTCAGTCTTCTCTGCAACAATTCTTCCAGATTCTTATCCCTTCTTTCTGTATTTTTTCTGTAACTGGCTTCTGCACTTAAAGCTTTGAACAGTGTTTTCGTGTTGATGATGTCCAAATTCCCTCTGAAATCTTTTCACATTTCTCTGGCTTTTTCATTCCTTGTTCTGAATATCTGGTTACCTTCAGCTCAGTTCCAATCACTATTTGTTAACATCACCATTCTCAGTACTGATTGCTGAAGTATTGAGCTCAGCTCTTGAGCCTTTGCTCCTTTATCTTGGTAGATAAATCTTGTTGGCTCTTCCTGTGTGTACTGCTTGTTTAAGTTCTTGCAATAAAAAGCCTGCTTCTGCTTTAGTAACTAGTTTTCTTAACTAATACGATTTCTTCCAATTTGTTCTCTCTTCTTCTCTCTGCAGTCCTGCTCAAGCAAAATCTTGCTTTTTTATTCTGTACCTCAAGATACACCAAAGACTGTCTGATTCACTGAGTGCTTTTTTCCAGCTTCCTTATCACTGACATGGCTGGTGTCTGTTGCCTTATCTGCTGTTATTCCAAGTCCCTTGTTTTCTCTTAATCTTCCTGCTATATTTATTTCCTTTTTGTTTTATTTCCTCTGTCCCCTCAGGGGCATCTTTTCTTCTGCTATTGTGTGACCCATGGAGGTGAGACCAAAACGTCTATATGGTATTTTAAAAAAAAATATTTTATTAGTTCAAAAGAAGAGAATCTGGTTTACTGTCTTAAATAGCAGGTTATCTTTGCAGTTCAGAAACTTGTAAATTTGTTATTGCAAAGTGACACTCAAGGGTTCTTATGAATAGTAATTCAGATTTATGAATAATTTAAACTCAATTTTTTTTTTTTCTGAATTGATATAAAGTATCAGTTAATACAACAGAGGATATTTGATAAGCTTAGGGAAGGTCTGCAGTGCTGGGACCTCTTTCCAATGATTTAAAATGCATTTCATGTTAATTTTCCAAGGTTTAGGGGGATTTATATGTGAAACTAAAAACCTTTTCAATGTTTATTCCTCATACTTAGCATCTCCTTACTGCTGTTATGATGCCATCTATTTAGACTGAATACAAATAAAACAATAAAACCAAACCCAAACTCATATTTTGATTCTAAATGCCTCAATAGTAGTAGTATGTGCTTGTATAGAATTCAAAGTAGGATGAGTTTTGTGATTGGTATTTATGGTAGAACATTTTCTTCTCCAAAAGTTGTTAGTATCATCCTTTAACCCAAGGACGTAGTGGAGATCAGAGCTAAGCCATAGGCTCCTTGGTCAGTGAGTGGGAGGTGAGGAGATAATTTTGCTGAGTGTGTGGAGTATAAGATGAACTAAGCCAGCCATCTTCACAGTCCCCTTATTGATACCTTACATTTAAAGGTTAATTTACTGTTGAAGTCCTGTAAAATAACGCACACCAAGTGCTGATGTGTAGATTTGTACTGTGGGAGGACAGGCAGCATAACAGGTCAAGCCAGGCACAGCAGTATTATGCTGCCTCTCGGCTGCCATTGAAGGTGCCCATTTTATGTAGCAGCCATGTGAATGCAAATTAAAAGGAAACATTGGAAGAATTAAGCAGTGGCTTGTTAAAACAATATCAAAAGAGTTGCTAGATTTGCTGAAGTCCAATTTGCTAACTATTCTGTATCCTCTGGGTTCACCTGATGCTACCTAGATATGCGCTATTTCTATTGTAAACATGAATAATTTCAGGTGCTACTTTATCTGTTTCTAAGCTCAGATTCAAAGCATATGTGACACATAGTGCCTCCTGAAAACCTGCACACTTTGCAATATAAGTTTCTCTCTTATATTTACTCAAATACGAGTGGATATGGTGCTTGCTTCTCAAATTTTTGGTCTGACTCGTGTGACTCTGACTCCAGTAAGTAATGCCAGTAGCATGGGTAGATGGATCTGACAGGGTTGAGAACGAACAGCATGTCAGACGCTTTTCTCCGATGAAGGCTATAGATCAGAGCCAGGAATCTGCTGGAGCTGGAGAGGGTGACAGGGGAATAACATCCCTTTCTCTTCCATCGACAGGGGTAATAACTCCTGGCTCTCTAGGGACAGATTGTAAAAGCCAATAGCCAGAAGCTGTGAAGCAGGGAGGGTAGAAGAATTGAAAATTAAAGAGGAAGTGAAAATTTTGTGTAGGGCTTTAGTGAGATTTTGGAATAAACCATCAAGTGTCATTCTTTTAATTGCTGTATTGTTGATAGGGTTCTTGCAGTATTAGGTTTTGTTACTTTATAAGTTGAAATATTAGTAAAATACTAGTTAAAATCATTAAGATATACCTTGCCTGCTTTTATGTGTAGCTAGGTTTCATACATTCTGTGGTAACTGCTGTTACTGAAAGAGTGTGGAAAAATGTTTTACAAGTATTGCTTTAAATTTAAAAATATTTGAATAGTAATAAAAAATAATTGTTCATATCATTACTGTATATAGACATATTTTGAGTATTGTGATGCTATACACTGCATAAAAATCAGCTAATGAATTCAAATGGCTTTGTGATTTATAGTTGATATCTCTATATATGTAACATTTTGTTGTTGCATCTTTCATAGTTCCCAAGCATTTAAACTTTGGCTGCATTTGTGTCCAGGAGGAGCATTCCAGTAGTACTTGGTTTTACTGATGTTACGGTACCTGTGTTATACTGTGAGTCTTTCATTAATTTCTTTGCAGAGCAGTAGCTTTTAACAGTTTAATGATGAACACTTAGAGAAGCAAAACCATAATAAAATGGCATAGCTCCCGGACTTTTAAGAAGCAGAAATGCTTAAAAGTGTACTTGCTTAGTTTTTAAACTGTGACTGGTGTTTAGTTAAATCTTTTACAGACTCAGTTCACTGAAGGTGACAGAAGTACTCACTTGAGCTCAATGAAAAGTAGACATGACAGTAAATTTTTCAGTCAGAGACAGGAGATCTTGTTATAGGAGTCAGTATGGGGGTCAGGGCAGAGCCTGTTGATGATTGAGGAAAAGAGAAGTAAATTCATTCTGCTTCAGGCACTTTGTCAAGTGCCAGTAGCTTACCATTGAGAACTAGTCACCCGTTCTAGTCTTACGGCCCTAGAGGTCACTCATTTGATATAAATCATAGCACTGCATACGCTCAGCAACCTATTGCCATTTGAGATGAAATAAAAAAAGAGGAATGCTTCATTCTGAATTGAAATGACTGTGAATATCCCACCACATGTTGCTGTTTAATGCAATATGTGGTTAGATATTGATCTCCAAAATCAAGTCATTAAAATGTGCAGGTTTTGTTTATTGGAATGAAGCAATTAAATGGTTCAGTTATGCCAGACCTTACCTTTTCTGATGAAAACTATTGATTTCTTGCCACAGCTTTATAAGCGACAATGTTTTTGATTACTCTTGACAAACCTCCTTGGAGTGTTAATTAAAATTGTACCAGATGAGCAGGTGTGGGAGATCATTAGATCGCCCGGATCACACACTACACTTCATATTCTGCAGCCTTGCATAATGAATAGGGCACAAGAGGGGAAAAACAATATCTTCATCAGCAGAATTAGCATCTTCTCTCTCTTTTCTTTTTTAACTAGGTGACAATAAATTTTACAGTACATCCATTTATCAGCTATTGAATAACTTCTACTGCCTCCGATTAAATTCAATTTCTTTTGAAATATTGCGTTGCTACACAAACGCAAAAAATTAAGTACTCATTGGGTTTGTGTGTGAATGCTCAAACTCATGATACCCACTGCATTCTTTCAAAAACCCAGCAGAAACTTCAAGCATTTTCCTAGATGAGACATTTTAATAATGTCTGCATTTTTCTTTTGCTTAACTACATGATGGTATAAAATAACATGAGAACTATTGATTGTATGTGTTTTGAAAGAGCAAATTATTTCATGATTTATTAATTTACAATAGATTTTTTGTCTGATGCAATATTCATCAGTTGATAATTTTTCACACCTTATTATGCTAAGACAATGACTGTAACACATTTATTGTACTTGTGTTGTACAGTATGAGGGTGGAATATGCAACTGATTATGAAGGTGTGATAGGCAGCTCTGACTAGACAGTGTAAGGAAAAAAACCCAGGAGTTAAAACAACTAAGAAAATTAAGGATGTAATGTAATTAAAGATGGGATATATGTTTGGAACAGCAGAGAAATGTGCAAAACATTTGATCACAGGCTGCTCGGCTTGTAAATAACTTCAATTTCCATTAATATCATACAGGAGTCCTAGTCAACAGTTAACTGAAAGCTTGTGTGATATATTTGTAGCTCAGCCTAAGTCTTACTGAACTGGCAGTTTGGGACTTCAGGGTCTTAAACTGAAAAAAAATCCCAAATAATTGGGAAAAGGTAGTGTCCGAGGGATCAGCAGCACTTGGGATAGATGGTCTCCTGAACGGAGCCAGAGCTAAACACCATGTGCCCTTTGACTAAGTTGCCTTTTCTATGCCTGTTTATCTCTCTGGAAATTAGATATAGCATACTGTGTAGTACTTGTAGTTCAGCAGCGTTGCAGAATTTATTTAATGTTTGTAAAAATTATTTAAAATCCTAACATAAATGAAAATTCAAATTGTAGATGTAATTTCTGCTTCGTAATGCTTAATTGACTGTGTATCGTGCTTTCCAAAAACTCCCCGAAATAGAAATACTGTTGAAAAGAGGCAATCCTGTGTTAACTGTTAGAACTGCAGAATTATAACAGCCAACACATTGCAAAGATGGAAGAGAAGGTTTAGAAGTTACCTATACACTGGAAATGTATATATATTATTTTCTTCCAGCATATATCCAGTTAAATAACTTGAGTTGTCCCATTGATTTAGGCGAGCAATACAAATGAGCTGGATATTAACTCCAGCTGGTGCAGTGACTCCTTTACAGTAATAGTGGTCTATGTTTGAACGTTGTAATCTGATTGTGCTTTTTGAGCTTGAATGAGAAAGTGTTGATCACCTTTATTTTTGCCCTGATTCTGTAAGATGCGGATATTTTTGAAGTTATGTAAAGCATTCTTTAAATTAATGAATTTGCTAGTGCTGACTTTGCTAGGAGATATTGTTTCTTTTCATTACATTTGAATAGGATGATATCCATTCAAATGCATATAATTTGCAGGACAATTTTCCATAACTTTAAAATATAATTTGAATGTAATCTTTGTATAAAAAGGTATTTCTATTCCTGGACTATAATTTCTTTTGGGTTAGACTAAAAAAAAAAAAAAAGGGAAGAGGAGATTATTCCAAAGAGTGACTGAAATTGCCATGTACATGATGTTTGCTTGGTAGCTTCTATGTGGATGAAACAAGATTGATTCTTGCAGGATGGTTTAATGTGGATACCTCTGGAACAGCCAGTCTGACCTGGTAGCCTTTGGAATAGCCTTCGTGAGAGGCTGTTAAACAAAGTGGAATGGAAACTATTACATACTCTCAGCCCCTGTCAGAGCTGAGGTATAAACCTTGGAGCATTGCTGCTCATGTGCTACCTTTTTGGTGGGTAAATAGGTTACTGTGACAGCTTGTATGAGTCAAACTTACAAGAGCTAAACTTTGCAGGGAAAAGCAAGTAACCAAAAAGGTTAAATAATCTAAGAGGTATAACTGAAAGAGGAAGATGACCATATGCTGTAAGAATCTAGGGTATATTTGTCCATGCTATTCAATACTTTTGTTCTTGTTGATTTGAGATTTTAAAAAAAATATGAATGATACTAATATTTTGCTGTCATTCCAGATGCATCAAATGATTTATTAAATCATAATACTTCTGGAGGCAGGAAAACAGTTTTGTACTATATGATCAATATCCTAAGGGGAAGGCTGAGCTAGATTATTTCAATTTTGTACACTTAAATTGAAAAAACTTTTTTATGTGAATGCATCCAAATAAGCTTTTCTGCTTTCCCTAAGTATTAATTGTATAAAGCTGAACTGAAGCGGTGGTTATGTGAGGATGCAGAATAGTAGCAATAATAATAATAATTCTCCTTTGCATAGTCCCTTTAATTTCAGAATTCAAATCATTTCACAGTCAGTGATTACACATGAAATGGTGAACATGCCTGAAAGATAGCTTTTATCACCTGCAGAGGATGCATCACCAACTAGCCAAAATTTAGGCAGGCTGTAATGTAGTATAGTATTGGATAGGCATGGAAAAAAAATCTCTGTGCTTTAGTTGATTTCCTATATTTTCTTTTTTCTCCAAACAATTACATCATTGTCTTTATTAGTAACTTTTTTCTTTTGTTGCATTCAAAAGGCTGTTAGCCACATTGCATGTAAAACGAGTGAAACCTGGAATCTCTCTGGATTAGTGGTTCTCTTTATTCTTTGCCCCATATTGAAAATCATTCCTGTCAGCTGATGCTGTCCAAACTGCCTGGAAGAACTTTGGCATAGTTTTTCTAACCTTTCAAACAGTAAAAGCAAAACTCTGCTTTGATTTAAAAAAAAAAAAAAAAAAAAAAAAAAAGCTGAAGGACTTTGGCCCAGAGCCATTAAGGATGCAGGCGACTGCACTGTGGTCTGACAGCATATTCCACAAAGCACTGAAAAGTTCTCCTCGGAGTCCCTGGAGTGGGCTGAGGCACTTTGCTTGTACTTTACATATATCAACTGTCACCCGACGGCAGTCGGTGTTGAACTGAACACAATGGAACATCCAGATGGTCTAAACAAAGCGAACAAATGTTCACTGCTATTAAAAGCTGTTTACATCAACTTCCAGTATTTCATGTGCCGAAGTTTACATTGTGTCACTAGTGGGGTGCTTAGCTCCATCCTCAGTTCATATCAGGGATTTCTAAACTATTGTTGCTTATGTGTTAAAATAACATTCTGAATATGCCTGAAATACACACCACTGAATGTGCTTTTTTTTTTTAGTAGGAAATTGGTCATTGTATGCTAATCACGTGCTTTCAAATATTGTAATTGATTGCCCCATCTAATTTCCCCTTGCTTTTCCCCCAGTGTAGCCTCCTCCCAGCCCCTCCCCCACCAGCCACGCGGTGAGCGCATACCGAGCCGTGCGGCTCCTCTCGGGCACATCAGCGGCTGCTGCTGGACGGGTTGCCGTGCTGCCTCAGCACACAGTGCCACCGGGGCTCGCCGCCTGTCTGCTGGGGATGTTTGTGCGTGGGGTAGTTTGCTTTCCTCCCTGAAAGACTCTGAGATATATATTGCTGTCTTATTAGGGACTGAGATGTGTGAGTGACAAATGGGCATTTTACATCTTCTTCCTCTGACCCTTGTTCCTCGTATCCACTGTACTGAAAGTCCAGATCCCTGCCGCCTTCTCACTAAAATAAATTGGTGAGACACAAGCTTAGCTCAGTCTAATGTTTTTCATGAGGCTGCAATAAAATTCTTAGAAGACCATGAATGAGGAAATATTTCCAAAATAGTGCTGTATTTTGCAAGCATGTTTTCTGATTAATTATATACTATTCTTGAAAGAATGACCAAAAGTGCTTGAAGTGCTACAAAAAACCCCACTGATTTAAAGGTTTGAGAGATACATTATTCGTTCAAATATATGAGTGAAAGATCACATGCAAACTATCATCGATCTGCAGAATATTTGGTTACAAAATACAAATTAACTGTCTTTTCAGTATCTTTTAAAATGCAACGTAACCAGCCCTCCCTCCTCCCCACAAATATAAGATTTTTAAGGTCTTAGAGACGATCATATTGGACCATTAGCCTTTTAAAGTAAGGACATTTTTCTTTGGTTCATGCCCTGTAGACCTAGCTGTTACTGGTCACCATGGTACAAATAATAAAATGAAAAGAAAGGCACTTGAAAAACATTTAAACTCAAGAATCTAATACTGATGTTACTATTTCTATGTACCAGTTGTATTTAACCTAGCATATGTCATTCACCTGCTTGTCAGTGATAACCCTAACTTTCACAAAATGGACAAAACCGTACATATTTCTTCTGAGAGAGAAATCCTGTCACACTTTATAGGTTCTGAATAAACAGAGCTTTGCAGCTTCAAAACAGTGCTACTGTGAACATGTTCTGAAGGTCTACACTGAGTATGCTTGTGATATTCTTTCTAAGATGTTTATACCATGCGCAAGATTTTTGAAGAAGTATTGTAATTCTCAAAATTAGTTCATTTACAAAGCAGTTAGGGAAATTATCATTCGGAATTCAGCAGGTTTCTTCAATAAGCTATTAATTTAAAAAAGGATGGTAATTTTAAATACATGTCTAGGGCAGTTTATGCCCTCACAATTGTTTTTGCTTGTTTACAAATAGTAGTTGTTACTCTCTAAGCCTTTTAATTCGAATGTTGGATACAATAGTTTGGATACTACATCACTTTTATTTAAGTATTGAGAAATTTGATATGACTTGTTACTTTGTAAGTGGGAGTTTAACTGCCTCTTTGTAGAAGTATGAAAGAATGATTGGAGCTATCTTAATCTTGCTTGGTTTTTTTCAAAAAAATTGCAAAACAGGGATACTTGAAGTAAAATATAAAGTTTTTCAGAGCCATTTTCCTTTCTGACTACAATATATCACCATGTTGTAAGATAAAAAATATTAAATTTTAATATCTAGTTTCTGTATTAGTTGTGAAGGTGATGTGGCGAGTAGCGCATCTTTCCTGCTGTGTTCTGGCTGATAGTAGTTATGTTGAATACAAGGCCAATTCCTCTTCTGAGAAGTTTTGCACATGGGGTTCCTAGATCCAAATTTGTTACGCATAACCTTACCAAGACAGTTCAATTTAATTCTGAGCTTAATAAACTTTTTAACTTCAGGCTATTGATTTGTGGACTTCTTGTTTGTTTTTGTTTTTTTTTCCCTAAAATGTTGCAGAGAACCAGAACAAACTCCCAGGTTTTTCATCCTCTTCTCGCTATGACTGTTTTGTTGCATGGCTAAATCTTCTTTCCATAGTGCTGTGTCTGTTGTACAAAGACCAAATCCTTGTCTTGGCAAAAATCCTTAGGAATAAAGTCACTGCTGGTAATTTCCTTTGAGTTCTGCAATGCCCACATAGTTTTCAGAAATGACATGGCTCTTTACAGACATATTTTTCTGTGGGGTGTAATAGAAGAAGTCTGATACATCCCTATCCTTAAAGTTCTATGATTTACCCTACTGTCCTGAGTAATTTTCCTGACCCTTGAATCCTTGAACCCAGCAGGTATACAGCATTGTTTTGCACAGAGATGATCTTCTGGCATTATGGTGAACTTGCAGGACACATGCTCTAGAAACACCAGGGTAAGGTTCTGCAAAATGAACTTGTACAATGTGTAATTCTTATAGTGTGAGTACCTCAGAAATGTGTGAAATATATAGAAGTAGTAGTATTAAGTCCCGGTGACACTGGTGGGAAGAGCATTTGAGACTTTTCTAGAATGTCAAGCTAGTTCTTATGTTATGCTGGAACATGACAATAAAGGAGATAAGTATTACTCTGCATTACAAAATGATTAATCTCTGATGTTTCCATTCCAGAGGGTTTATTGCCAAAACTATAGGAAGTGGTTGCATGAGGAAATGTTTTACAATAAAAGTGACATCATTAATTTTAAGTATTTCACTAAGCAAGACCTTTCTTGGCCATGCAGAATTATAGCAAAGGAAAGATTTTATTTTACTTAAGCTCTAAGTGGTATCAGGACAGAAAGGTCTTACAGAACCATGGTTCTCATGTTTGACAGGGGTCAAGCATTGTGCCCGCTGTAGATGAGCCATTTGGAGCCAGATTGTCAATCCAAGCACAAGCTGCTCCGTTTCCTGTTTATGCCTGTGCAGAGTTACACATCCTGACTCGCTCGCCTTCAGCTGCAGGTTTTTCCGCA
Organism: Hemiprocne comata; assembly: GCA_020745705.1. Taxonomy (NCBI): domain Eukaryota; kingdom Metazoa; phylum Chordata; class Aves; order Apodiformes; family Apodidae; genus Hemiprocne; species Hemiprocne comata. The sequence goes on along the minus strand of CM036593.1, from coordinate 10,542,968 downwards.
CTCCCTGGGAGATTTCTTCCTTAGAATGGCTTGTTATTTATCATTTAAGTAAGCCATGGGAATTTTGTTAATTCCTGTTTTACTTAGCACATGTAAAATGGTATCATTAGCTAAGGGAAGATAATGTTAATGTAGTAAGAGTTACTGATACTACTAATTAAATGACCTTTGCAAAACAAAATCTGATCAGACTCTGCCTGAATGTAGAGAACTGATGCCAAGTTTACTGCTTCACAGAGGCCTGGACTATTGTATATCTGACCTGAGGTTATCAGCAATTAAAACCTGGTCTAGTAATTTAAAAATAAGCTGTTTGTATATTAGGCATTTACATTTTTCCATCTGTCATAAGATAAATTAAATGTGTTTGCACCACAGAGGGACATCCATAGCAGAATTTTTTGCTTGATAAGTTTAGGAAGTTCCTCTACAGACAGAAATTGTTAGGATTTTTTGGTTATTCAGCAGTATAGCTCTTAAGTAGTCTTTTTTTTTTTTTTTTTGCCACCAATAAAGTGAATTGAAATCTAGTTTTTCCTGCCGAAAGTCACTTTTGTGCTTTCCCTTTAAGTTTGAGCATGATGAGAAAGAATTCTGATTATAGCCACATTAGCCCTGTCAGAGTCCCTCTGTATTAGCTAACTTATGCCTATCTTTAAAAAACTAGTTTTACTAAATTTAATCAGCTTTCTTATAGGTAGCAAAGAGCTTCTGTTAATTACCTACATGCCTTACTCAAAAGCTAAAGGGGGGTAGTTACTGAGGAAGGAGATTGCTAATTAAGCCTTACTTCCAACAAATGTGGATGCTATGTGATAAAATGAGGGACAATGAAGTACATATTCCTCCCTCCACCTTTTTTGTTGCTTTGCTGTAATTAGAAATTAGACCTTTAACACATGGTACACTGATTTGTATAAAAGCACCAGATTGAAGTTGGAAGGGATTTGATTAATGTCTTAGTAGATTTTCCCATTAAATGACTGATAAATGGCATGAGCAGAGCAAGTGTATAGTAAAAAATCAGAGCATTTTTAAACTTTTGAACCAAGATAATTGAGAAAAAAAAAAGGGGGGGGCATTGTGTAGCTTTTCTGCAAATTTGACAGAATTACGAGTCGTTGTATTTTCAGTGTACTCAGTAGGAGCAGGATTGGGCATGATCTTCAGCTGGGATCACTTGGCCTGGCTTTAAAGTTAATGGTGCTTTTGCACTTTACACTGTCAAATAATATAACCAGTGAGACACTGAGAAAGACTTTGACAAAAATATCTAAGCACACTTAATGAAAATTAAGATGTTCTTCCTTTGATCACTTATTCCTAGTTTGTGAATAACTCCATTAAATATGGTAGTGCTTAATATGGCTTATGTCACTAGAGTATCTAGATACATGTAAAGGATTAATGGGTTTTAATTTAGTAATACTGCTGAGGTACAAAAATCTCATTGCTCCTATTTTACAGACCAAAACTGAGCAACATTAAGTAGTCATTTATGTAACTTAATGTAAGACTGTTTGAGACTTGTCTTAAGCCCTTGGTTTTTCCAGTCCCAACTCTCAGGCAGGCTCAGCCCTTCATCCTTCAAACTTAAGTTCCAAAGGTTCACACCTGGCATTTATGTGCTGAACTTTGTCCCCATTCAAAACTCCCTCCCTCTCCAACAAAAAAAACAACACCCCAAAGTAAACAAAAACCCAAACAAACCACCCCAAGCTACAATTCAGTTTTGGAAAAACCATTACAGAAAACATCATTCATGTACACAGCTGAATGAATTCCTTTTCTCCCAAGGGGTGATTATATTTAATGATAGTGTAGAGCTGAGGTTTGAAATTTGGTTTTAATAGATGTTAAACTAATCATTAAATGCACTCAAGTTTATTTCCTATGTTATTTGAAGTCAAAAGAGTGGTCAGAGTCTCTTTCCAGATATTCCCCGTTGTCTAGAAAAATTTTGTTAAAGAACAGCTGATGAGAATATTTATATCCTGAGTAAAGTGAGTATTGTTTGACTATAATTCTCTATTTTTATAATAATTTATTGTTTGCTTCTTACACTATAGATGTACTTAATGTAAATTGCACAAAATAGCAGCTGAAACCTTTTTTTTTCTCAATTGTCTTTTCAGTACACGTAAGATCATGAGAACACTGCAGTACCCAAGTTAACTTTAGAATGGTTAAGGAGCAATTCCCTTGATGACCATGTTCACATTGTGAGATGCACCAACGCATATGTTTTATCTATCAGGCCAAAAGAATATCCCATTTAGGGCTTTTCCCCGCAGTAATTAAGGCTGAAGACACCAAAACAGCATTCCCTTCAGAGAATGCGGCAACAAAATGAACTCAACATTTGTTGAAGACTAAGCTCTGGTGCTAGTTCCTTTCTGCAGTGTATTGTAGAGCGACTGCAGTTTCTTAAAGAGAAGGCAGCCAAGGCAAAAAGCTGAAGACTGCAGAATAATTTAGCAAAATTGTGTTGCTCCTTATGTCCAGACTTGTTGCTGGTCAAAACTGCACTATTTACCCTCATCCACTCTAGCTCAGGTAAAACTTCAGGTCTTTTCTGAGGTATGATGGTAGCATGAAGTGTCTCAGGCTCTAATTAAATGCAGAATGCATGTAAATAGCCTTTCCAGATGTTTTAGTTAGTGTAACTAATATCAACTTGAGCCTAATGCCTTCCCTTACTTAAGAGGTGAAAGAGTTGGTGAGAAATACTGTGGCTTTGAACATTTTAAAGCATGTTATTTGTTTTCCTCTTAGGATTTTCACTAATTTTTTTTGCTTTTATTTATAATGAATCCCATTTTCCTACAACAAGTATATTGGCTGCCTTTTCCTGTAGAAAAACCAACCCTGGCTGGCATAAAAGCAAATAGCCTGTGAATTTGGCAAGATGGTAAACAGAGATTGTAATTAGTTTCAAAAGATTTCTCTTCCATTTGCAGTGGAATATTGCATTATGCCTCTAGTTTAGAAATGTGAATAGTAATCTCGCTTTTATGCACCTTGGGATGGCTTGCTGGAGACCACTCAAGATTTTACTTTAAAGCCAATCTAACGAAAACAAGGCAAACAAACAAAATAAGCTGTGTTCACAGTTTTGTTTTAAATATCATGATTTTACTAAGGACTCAGTTTTAACAGCGTGTTCTTTGTAGAATTCTCATCTGCTTTGATTATTTGATGAAAGCCAATTTTGTTATGTTGCTTTGCCTTTGTTTAGTTTCTTTTTTCTTTTTTTTTTTTTCCCAGAATTCTTAACCTTTCCATACTTTTAGTGTATTTTTAAATTATTGCAAAAATTCCCCTTCCTTCTCCTGTGGCTAGCAGGAAGCCAGCAGGATACCAATACTGCTTACTCACGGAAATTAAAAACTAAACAATAGGTAAGAAAAATAAAGAAATAGAACAAACAAGAGACACTATCTTTTCTGTTAAAGCTTAATGTGTTGTGCATTTGTTATTCAATATACTGGAGCTTAAAGTATTGAAACTTCCCTGGGAGAGTTTCTGCAGAATTTGGCTTCTAGTTATTTCAGTGTCTGCAGCTGAAATACAGTGTTGAACTGCTAGTCCTGTCTTTGTGCCCAGAAAATGGGTCAAAAAGGAGTGAGCCAGCGACAGAGGCATTGCAGCCCAGAGTCCCTAATCAAGGGGTGATAGTTTATACAGAGAGACTTTCTACTAATGAATTTCTTTTTCTTGTTCCCCTGCAGACACCAGCGTTTACAGGACTTGCCAGGCAGGTGCAGGTGAGGTTAGGTTGTCTGGATGTGTGTTCATCAGTACCCTCAATGTGTAAGGTGTCTCTGACTCTCTTGGTGAGTCTTTCTTGAGCTGCTTGGACTGTCCTGCTCTCCTGCTCCCAGGTAGAACCACAGTGTATACCATGGCAGCACTTTCCTTTCAGTGCACCAGCCCAGACAAGGGCATCAACTCATTACCCTGCTCCCTCTGTTTAAAATGGCCATAGTAAAAAAGAAAAGGGGAAAGTATGCTTTCATCTTCTCTTTCTCCTGGTGATGCTGGTGATACAATTGTGTGATGTTGCCTATTTCCCCTTGAATCAAAATATAGCCCCTTATGGTGTCTATTTGAAACATTTTTGACGTAATTACTTAATTTGAATTTATGGAACTTGTAACACATCCTTCCTTCAAAACACATTTATTCCAAATTCTCAGTGTTGTATTTTCCTCCAAAGGTTACATATCTTCTATTTTCTTAAATCTTTATTCTAAGTTGACCAGGGTCATTTGACCAGGGATTTGTATCCAATTCAACATCTTCACTCTAGACTTTGGGATAAATATACTTCTCCATTTGCCACTGATATGTGTGTGAAGAACAGCTCATAACATGGTTGAGCTCCATTGATTTTTCATAAAAGTTTAACAAGATGATACAGGTCAAAAGCTTTGCAAAATTTGCAATAAATTCCTGTGATGATCTAAAGAAGACTTAGTGGGGAGAGCTGACACCAGAGGAATTTAAATATGTTGAATTATATGTCGGGTAGCAAGGACTTGAAACTTTGGTTAATTGTTTTGAACTTCCTCACACAACTGGTTAAGTGAGCCTCCCTATTCACACAGAAGGACTAGTGGGAGATGTGGTGGTCAGAGGCTGTCTTAGGCTTAGCAAATGAAGATGTGACAGTCTTTTTCTCTCTTTAATCCATTTTCTGTTCCCCCTCTGAGTAAACTTCCTCCTTTCTTTCTCTTTATATAGACTGAGTTTTTCATGGTTCCTGCAACCATTCTCTTGAAAAACTGGAGAGAAGCTGGAGTTGTATATGCAACATATACAGCTTGTTTTTCTTGTACTCAGGCTTTATTTCATGTGTCTGCATCGTGATGAGGTGATCGAGTGCACCTTCAGTGAGGTGATGATATCAAGTTGAGTGGGAGTGTTGATCTGCTTGAGGGGAGGAAGGCTCTACAGAGGGATCTGGACAGGCTGGATCAATGAGCCAAGGCCAACTGTATGAGGTTCAACAAGGCTCAGTGCTGGGTCCTGCACTTGGCTCACAACAACCCCATGCACTGCTAGAGGCTTGGGGAAGAGTGGCTGGAAAGCTGCCCAGAGGGAAAGGACCTGGGGGTGTTGGTCAACAGCCATCTGAATGTGAGCCAGCAGTGTGCCCAGGTGGCCAAGAAGGCCAACAGCACCCTGGCCTGTATCAGGAATAGCGTGGCCAGAAGGAGTAGGGAAGTGATGGTGCCCCTGTACTTGGCACTGGTGAGGCTGCATCTTGAATCCTGTGTTCAGTTTTAGGCCCCTCACTACAGGAGGGACATTGAGGTGCTGGAGCAAGTCCAGAGAAGAGCAATGAAGCTGGTGCAGGGTCTAGAGAACAAGTTCTGTGAGGAGCAGCTGAAGGAACTGGGCATGTTTAGCTTGGAGAAGAGGAAGCTGAGAGAAGACCTCATTGTCCTCTACAACTACCTGACAGGAGGTTGTAGGGAGGTGGGTGTTGGTCTCTTCTCTCAAGTGTATAATGACAGGACTAGGGGAAATGGCCTGAAGGAGGGGAGGTTTAGATTGGATATTAGGAAGAATTTCTATACTGAAAGAGTGGTCAGGCACTGGAACAGCCTGCCCAGGTTGAGTCACCATCCTTGGAGGTATTCAAGAAATGTGTAGATGTGGAACTTCAGGTCATGCTCTAGTGGCTGATATGGTAGGTTTTTGTTTGGGTTTTGGTGGAATTTTTTGTGTGCTTTTTTTTGTTTTTTTTTTGGTTTTGGTTTTGTTTTTTGTTTTATTTTTGTGGGTGTTTTCTGGTGGAGTGTGGTTGTTTTTGTTAGGGTTTGCATTTTTTTGTGTGTGTTGCTGGTTGGACTTGGTGATCTCAGAGGCCCTTTCCAACCATGACAAGTCTGTGATTTCAAATGATGAGATTCATAACCTTGCATGCTTCTCCTTGGTTATGTTTTATTTTTCCTTTTGTGGCAAATTTTTCCAGGTCACTTGCACGTAACAACTGCTTTAGTAGGCAACAGTTCTCAGAAAAATGCTTGAATCACTTCCCCCAAAAAGGAAGCCTCAGATTTACATGGAATTGTTTCATTTATTTTCCCATTTTTCCCTGAAATAGTTGACTAGTTAAATAGTTGCATGAATATGTTCAAATCAGGTGAGGCTCCAGCTGTGCTACAGTTTTTAAACAAGTCTGGGGCACAACTGCCTAATGAATTGCCTTACATGGTTGCAGTATGGTTTAAATGGCATTTAAAAATTGGCTGGGCAAAAATGCAGAATCACTGGTAAATAAGTTAGATGTCCTCTAGCAATGTAGAAAGCATCTCTGCAGAAAGCCTTGATAGCTCCTCCTAGAGCTCAGAGGTTATTCCCCAGCTGCTGCTGTGCTCATGGCTGCAGGCCAGAGCCACAGGCTGAAGACTGGCCAGGCCAGTCTGTGCAGCCGTCCCTCAGGACATGAATTTTTCATGAGCAGCCAAACCTTTTTATGGCTTTACTTTGTTCCTTGAGATTGCAGACTGCAGACGAACAGGATGTTTATTATACATATGGTGGCTGTTGGCACTAAAAAGGGGCTGCCTCTAGAGTGGCACAGCTCCTGAATCTTGCATTGGTGTCATGTAGGTGCAGGTCCTGAAGACCTCCAGTGGCAATGGGGGCTGTGCCTGGGAAGTCTGTGCTTGGCTGTCCTTATTTCCCTTTTCAGCAGCAGGAGGTATATTCTTCTTTTCTCCGTTTAGCTTGATTATGACCTTTGCAACCTCCCCCCCTGACAAAGCATTCTCCTTCCCACCTTAAAGACTTACACTGCCTTTGGTGGGTGGTGGGCTAGGAGTGAGTTAACCTAAGGGTTTCATTAAATTGTAGTCTTGCCTGTAGTGTGATAGTGGTTCCATACAGTTTTTCAGGAAAGTGTTTTATGTTCCTCCTGAATGCACTAGAAATAGGACTTAGTGCAAGTAAGGTGCCATGTTTAATCTAAATCTTAGCATTACAAAATGATGTTTTAGATGTAAGATATGGTTAAAGTTGTCATCAGCTGGTGTTTTTGTGTCATGTGTACTATATAGATGACTTTACAAAAGGTGTGGGATTTTCTTTTGAGTACAAAGTCACAAAATATAGTTGACTGGGAACAGTAACAAGTTTTGGCCACAGCTTTTGTGGCCTGGGGCTGTATCATGTTAAAGATTGCCAAGAGTGCCAACTTCCATATGGATCTAACACTAAAAAAAAATAGCTTTGTGCTCTCTTGCTAGCTGGGCAGTATGAGAGAGGAGAATGCAGTGCATAAATCTAAAACCCTCTGGTAAACATTCTTTATAGCTCCAATAAAGTCCTCTGGCTAGTTCAGTGTTTACTGTTGACACCAAATACACCTGAATATTCCTTAATGTACTGAAATGTCCCAGAGAATCACCAGTAAGAATTGCCTATTTTCTGGTGTGGCACAGTTTTTAAAGGTTCTCCTCTGTTATCATCTTCATTGCTTTCCTGTGGACAAAAAGCCAGGCAATTCTTCATTTGCTTTATGTGCTGCCCCAGTGCAATGGCCATGGCCCAGAGTGATGCACTAGGAGAGTCAAGTATGAACCCAAAACTGGGAAAAGGATTCTGCAGGAGCTCTAAATTCCTTCATCTCCAAAGGTTATTTCTGCTCTTACCCTTGGTGTTAAAAACTTACTTCTGTGCTTGGGTTAATGCTTGGGTTTCCTTTGTAGGTCATCTTTTAAAAGGTAATTCTAAAAACTAATTTGAAATCCTTCCATTTACCTGTTGAATTTGTACGTTCTGTATATTGTACAGTATGTTTAAGGGGCGGGAATTTTAAAATTAAAGTTCTTCAAATGAAATGGTTATTTTCTGTACAACATGTCCTGCTCCAGAAAGACAGTACAGCAATTATTTAGGTGCTGTTACTTTATAATTACTATCTTATAATTATTTTAAATATAATTTCAATTTATCCAGTATGTCAGGCTGTAGATCTTCGCAGAATATCTGTTGTTACTAAGTCACTGTAATTTGGTAGTACTTCAGCATCTGACTTGTTTTGTTTGCTTCACACAGATCTGTCTTGATAATGTTTCCATTACTATTTCTTCTGATAGAGTGTATGTGTGTAAAGAATAGGATGTGGAGCTGGTTAGCAGGTTTCAGAAGTCGTCACCCTGGAGAGAGTGGTACTTTCACTATGTCAGCAAGCCAAGGTGGCTCACCATGAAAAAAGCATCTTCTAAGTTGGGGATGGACCCAGGACAGGACTCTGTTGCCCACTGGTGGGTGGACAGCACAGGTCTCAGCTGCTGCCTCCTGCCTTTGCTCCAGCTCTGCTCTCAGGTGTAGCTGGAAGAACAGGGTCCTGTGGATCACCTTAGGCCTGTGATGCATGTTGAATACTGAGGACTAAGCTACTGGACAAGGTAGGAGATGAAAAAGGTTTATTTTCCATTTCTGTTCTGCACTACAAACTTACTCTGTAGCTTTACTCAAAGTCACTCAGGTTGGATGGGTTTTTGTTCTCCCATTCCAATATCTATAAAGTGAGGATTCATCTAGGTGAAAAAATTTTGGGACCTACTGGGGAAAAGAGCTGTATATATGCAAAGAACTGCCTTTTTTTTTTTTTTTTTTCCCCAGGATTGTTATTTTGCAGTGATTTCATACAAAAGCAAGGTTATTTTTAGGAGGCCTTTCCCACCCTCTGAAAATTGAACACCCCTTTTTGTTTTTATGGCTACACTTTCTTATGAATCTCTTACTCTGCCAATGTGTGGGGTTTTTTTTCTCTGCAAAGACTTGTGATTTTCAAATGTGTACTAATAGCATTTAATCCCCCCCCCCAATGTTATGACTACTTAGGTCTTATGCTTCTGAAGGATTCAACACTGTGGGAAAACATAGAATGCCGTGTTCCAAAAAAATAGAAAGGTATAAATGTATTCAAATGAAGGGAAATAAAAATTGAATCCAGACTCCCGTTTGCCTGTAAATTATTAGAATGGGTACAAGTGTAATTTAATACAGAGTAACTTTATTGTAGCATAGTAATGGCATGCTTTATCCTGCATGCAAACCACACAAAATCTGTTTTTTCTTCAGAAACAGAGTTGATGTGTTAGACAGGGAAAACAGTCTCTCTTATGGGTTACCTTAGACAATTTGGAAATATTAATGTAGGGAATCTTAGAGATAAGACTGGAAAGAACAAGTCAACATTCATAACATTGGCTTATTTATATATATAAATGGATTTCTTTATAGAGGTTGAGTGTTTTTGGCTTCAGCCAGACTCATCCAAGGGGTCAGCTCTGAACTGGGGGTGCACTGTAAGCACTGATTTCTCTCAGAGGCCTCTGTGTTATCTCCTTGTTTCCCCTTTCTCTTCTCTACCCTGCTTGCCTTGTCCCTCTTGCTTTTCCCCTATGTCCTCAGCAGTTCTTGCTCACCCCATGTTGTCTCAGGTCTGCTCACTTGCCTGTGGAGGTGGATTCTAATGCCAGCAAGTGATGCTGACTTCCACAAGACTGTCTGAAGCTGGAAGCACTCCAAGAGCCACCAAGTTGAGGACTGCCAACACTGACAATGTTGGGCTCTTACCATTTTCACAGCAGCTTTGTGGCCCAGTGTAACTTCCGCTGTCTGAGCAGGGACAAAGGACACTCAGGCTGTAAGAGATCCCAGCACCATCCACACACACCACTCAGGTACTGGGAAGGACCAGAGAGAGCTGTCAAGTGGCAGTAACCTGTGTGCTGAATGCAGCCACCTCTCAGTGGAGAGGTGTATGAGCTACAGGAGCACAAAAGAGCAGGGCAAAAAGAGCCTGGAGTTTATGCGGAGCAGTAGGTATGTGGAAATAGGCCATATCTTCTCTGGTGGGAGAAACGTGTTGCCTTGGATATGCCACAGTGTTGATTGGGCAGGGGGGAATGTTCCTCAGAAACAGACTTGGCTCAGCCCTGAGGATGGTCATGGGAACTTCAGCCATGTGCTTTAAAATTAAATGTGTTCTTTTTTCCTGTCGGGGAAGAGCTATGCCCTTAGGAAATGGGCAAATCTTTGAAGGCAGAGGGCTTGTGTCTAAGCTAACTTCTCTGGTGCCAGAAAAGGAGGAGCCCAGAGAGCACGGGGCTGAGGAAAGGGAACGCAGCTGAAGGCTTTGTGTATGTTACTATTGTTTTCTGCAATAATTGAATCACCTGCATAATTGTGTTTGAAGTGTTGTATGTTACATTAATGACTAATTTATTAATAAATAATAGGAGGAAAGATTTACATTGTGGCCATAAAAATAATTTTGGATTAAGCTTTTAAACTTTCACCTTCGTATATTAGGCTCCGTAGTCCCAAAGAATGACCAAGCAGCTTTCATTATTTTTATTTCCCTTTTACCATATAATTTGCATGGTCAGTTGTTTGTCAGGGTGTGGGGCACTAGTCTGTGAAGTGACGGGCACCTTTCATTGTTCAGCCCCTGTGCTTCCTTTCTGTCACCAGCCTTTCAGCCCAAGTGCTCTGGGGCTTCTGCTGCCTTGCCTTGATCCTCCCAAGGTCCATTAGGAGAGAGAGAGAGGAAAAAAGGATTTGTTAGTCTCTCAAAATGGAGGCAAGCAAATATCAAAATACCTGAACGCTTTTAAGACCTTATCTGAAAGATGGAGTTTCAGATACAATGTTCTGCGTTATTGATGCTTCTATGAGCTCCATATCCATGCTCTAGTTTCTGCTTTTGTCTGTGCTAGAGGAGTGACAGCAACATGGGTCTGAAATTTTCCATTGTTGGTTTTGCTTAGGTTTAGTTTTTCTGAAAGATTTTTGAGGAGAGCACTTCTCATTTTCCTTCAGTTTATGTTTGTGTTTTCTTTTTTCTTTCTGTGTTTGGGTTTTTGTGATGGTGGTGGTTCCCCCCCCCATTTGTTTCCAGAGGATAATTTTGTTTCCTTCTTTCTGTCTTTTAAACTTGAATACTTTCTCTTCTGTTATGTTCCAGTGTGTCTTCTAGTTTTGACCTTTGAACTTTTGCAAAATAGCCTTCCCAAAACATGCATGCATACATAACCTGATTTACTTCGTTAGACATACAGACTCACTGGTCAAACTGTTGTTGGTTTTGGTAATCATGCAATAAAATCTCTGTTACACATATTCTGTGTGAACATTGGAAAGCAATTCTTCTATATCAGAGAAATCAGTGAGTGATTTATTCGTACAAACGTTGCCTGTATCACCAGGTGATTGGTGTTACTGTTGCACTCACTCAAGTCTCATAATATCATGGAAAGATGTGATGCAGATCATCAGTTAATGTTTTTCTTAAAGGAATTGGAACGGAGTGGAAGGCCTCTTTTAAAGACAGTTTTATTCCCCCATCTTTCTGCCAATAATCTCTATTATTAATTTAACAAAGAGCTCACTAGTATTGGTCTGTGTTCTATGTTACTGTCATGAAATGAGTAACTAAAAGACAACATTTTCATTTCATTAAGGTTCTCCATAGATTGTCAGCAGAGGGGAGAGACTAGTGGGTAGTGCGGGCTGTGTGAATAATGTGAGTATGCATCCCACCGATTGGGGGAGGCTTGATACATCACTGAAAATGTGAGAAGAGTTTTTAAATGTAGGGAATTCTTTAAAAATAAATTCTCTCTTGTCCAGCAACCCTTTTTGAAGCAGGTTGTCTTTCAGAAAGAAACCCGTGGTTTTACTGAGTCTTTGCTGGCTATTTTAAGGAGGAGCTGGTTGAGTGTGGCATTTTGGTGTGACTGCAAAGTGGATGATGGGTTCCACTTCCCCTGGCATCATGTGCAGGGGCTCAGGGCAGCAGGCAGGTGCACAGCAGCACTCCCCTCCACCCAAACTGTCTGTACCCTGGCACAATAATCCACACTGTGGATTAGGGTGTTTTAGGTGGAGGACTGTGAAATATGTTCTTGGGAATGTTGGTATTAATTCATAGATGGCTACAGTATTTTGTCCTTAGTGAATACTCTTACTTCTGAGAAATTTAAAAAAAAACCAACACACAAACAGCCAACCCAAACTCATCTAATGTAAATAAGTTGAAAAAAACCCACAAAACTTATATTGAGAGCTTTTTCTGGTTGTTGTTGTTTGGGGTAATACATTGTCCAAGATACAGCACTGCTATGATGTATTAAACTAATATGTCATAAGAGTGTCATAGCTTTGATGATGTATTAATGTAATACATCGTTAAGGTGCCATTGCTCTTATGATGCATTACCCAAAACATTACCAACTGGTTGGGTTATCACACGAGCATCTGTGTGTATGAAGTAGTATTTCTATACCTAAAATGACAGTGAAACTTAAAAAAATCTTGCAGGTGCCAGAACAAGTTCAGAAGATCTGAAAACTGGGGGCTTCTGAAGAGAGGGGTGAGATGGTTGGGACCAAAACTGAGGGTTGGAGCTGTGTGCTTGCAAAATCTCTGTCTTGAATGTACAGAAAATATGAATGGGGGAGGAGAAACTGCCTTCATTGGAACCAATGGCAATTTTTAATTCCCTTTTAAGAGCTAATATGATATGTGCTATAATGCATGAACAAGTTCAGCAGTTTGCCAAAGCAGCTTGACGTGATTTTTTTTTTCCAGGATAATTTTTGCAATTTGCCTTACACCTTGCAATTTGCTATCAGATTTTTTTGGAAAAATAGGTTGAACGGGTTTTATGCAGACATGAAAGCTCTTTTGCCTTGCCTTTTATTTTTTTGTTAATTTTTTTTGGTGTATGTCAGCCATTTCTGGTTTCAGAAAGGAAGGTAAGGTAGGTTCTGGTAATGAGTGACTTTGAACAAGGTTTGTTTTTACCACTTTTTCAGACATTCCCAGTTTTGAGCAAGCTTTGGAGAAGCATTCTGAAGCAAACTGAAAAGTCATCCCCACTCTGAACTGGATATCAAACTTGAAGAAAAGGTATTACAAAACATGTTTTACTAGTGATGGTGGTAAATACTCATCTCCTTGTTTTCTAACAAAAAGGCTTCACATGTTGAGTGTGCGTTTGTCTTTGAACTTTCTATTTCTTGACTTCTTTAAATGCATTGTAGTGTAGTGGATATTATGGGTGTCATTGACTGCATATATGTCCTTGAATGGACTGTATTTATTGCCTGGTTTTGTTGAAAATCCAGCTCACAAATGTTCCATTCTTGCAATAGTACGTATTTACTATATTTAAATATTGATGTTCAATCTAAGTAATCTCTTTTTTTGCCATTCATAAAGCTGGATGCAAGGCCCATTAATTATATGTTTTTTTTTCCTCTACCATGTTTTAGAAACAGAAAGATGCAGAAGCAGATGTAAAATACCATTCTTTGCTAAACCCATTGAGAGGGAAATTCAGGAACGTTTCCAGGTACTGAAAAACAGCTTTTCCAGTATAAATCGCTTTTTTTGTTCTTTTGATGAGAGACATAAAGTATCCAGTAAAAGTTGCATTTCTCAGGTTTGACCTCAAGCAGTATTTGTGTAACTTTACCCACTTTTTTTTTGCATCCCAGTACCTTGACCACTAGATGGCATTGACAGTGTAAGTGGGCAGGAGATGGAGGAGGCTCAAACCTCCACCCTTCAATGGCCCCCATCTTCCTTCCTGCCATTCAAAAAACCTAAACAGACGACAAAACCCTCAGGTATTCACAGTTAAAGACCATACCAAGTGCTGAATTTTCAGGAGTTCTTCACTAATTACTGCAAAGTTGCTGCAGAAATGCTGACCCAGCCTACACATGGCAGATCCCCTTTACTGGACAGTTTTCAATTGAGTGTGCACTGTCTGCCAGCAGAGGTGGCACCTGCAGCAATCCCAAACATAACTCATGGAAGACATTGGTGCATGGACTTGCCAGCTACTGCATGATAAAGCATTTACAGTGCTTAGCAGATTACTTTTTCTCTTGGGATTTATTTGGTATTCTGATAATCTCTGCAGTAGTTATTGCCATGGTTAACTTCTTCTGATCCCATCACCACTCTTGCTTATAATTACTGGAAATTATGATGTGGCTGGATATTCCAGGCATCTCTCATAATAAGAAGCAATTATAGTTGGTGTTACCAACTGGGGATGTTAAAACAGATCTATGTATATGGGTTTACATCCTTTTCAGGCCAACAGAACAGTGTTTTGCAGTGTGAAAGTTGATGTAAGAAAGTCATGTTGCTGGCATGACCTTGGCTTACTGTAACATTTTTGTCTTATTTACAAAAGTCTAGATGGAGACTGTGAAGAAAATATTGGGAATTTGATTGTGAGGAGCAATATATCTGGAAAAAAATATGAGGAAAATTGTATTTAAGATATACTTCCACTTTTTTTTTCATGTCACATTTTTGATATTTTTTAAATTGGGATTCCAGTGGTGTACTCCAGCCTCAGGACTAGGACTCTGTTCAGGCTGGTACCTGGGCCTCAAGTCCTTCTCCCTTAGGCAGAAAGGGCATTTATATTTAGGTTTCTTAGTAGCAGAAACAAAAGCTTGTTTGCATTTACTTTGGGCAACGACAGGTGTTTTCTGCTAACCTGTGCAATACTGGAGGAGCATTTCGTTGGGTGAAAGTCCTAGGAGAGGTTTGTCACACTGTTACTGATACAGAAATAAGAGAACATATCACACACAAGCAAACCTCAAACCTTTTCTAATGGTTTTTTCAGTCATGGTGGTTTTTCTGTGTCTTGTTGGGTTTGATCACAACTCAAGTAGTGTACAAGCAGTAGCTGTGATAGGTCTCATGAAATTCAACAGTTTGGCATATTTTGTGAGAACAAGCAGTTCCTAGAGCTGACAGATGCTGCCTTGCTAGTCTATGCTTGGGAGTGGCTGCTGCTGCATGTGTCTTGTTTCTGTTTCAGAGCTTGATGTTGACTGGTATTAAGTGTCTGCCCCTGGGACCAGGACAGCAGCCTGCATGACATGGGAACTTGGTATCTTCTCAGTGATGCCCTAGACCTTTTTTAAAGGTCCCTTCCTTCCCAAAATATTCTGTGATAAAAAAAGTTTGCTTCCACTGAATGATCCTGTTTTGCCTGGGATGCCTGTGTGAAAAAGACCTGTGAAAGCCATTTGTGCTTGGTGTTATAGCAGGATGAGATCACTAGTAGAACCTCAATGCCTTTCTTCCAGAAATGTGCTAATTAAAATATCCTAGTTGGCTTCCCCACCTCATATTTGCGTAATTTATGGAATTTACATATAATAAGTAAAAAATTGTTTAAGAAACAATGCTTGTCTTCCTCCAGTATAGCAGTATATCTTACAGGAGTAGCTGTAGTCTTTGATTAGGCAGTCATTTATAACCTGCTACTAAATGCACTTATTTTAATGACAGATTAGTGACAAGGCACCAGACTTGGAGCAGATGGGTAAATGGGTTGTCATAAAACTGTGGGTTTGGTTTTGTGATTATTATCTAGTTTTTGCTGATTAAAATTAAGACAGGAGGTGGCATAGGAATGAAAGTAGCAGAGCCTGAAAAACTGAGGCAACAAAGCAACTGAACTGTTCCATATAGGTGGTAGTAGAGGAGGATGAGAAGTGCCATCAGCAGTGCAAATTTTGTAACATGAATTTATCTATGTCAGTACTGTTTGTACATGCAGATGACCTAAGTATTGTTGCAACTTTGACAGTGGCAGAGCGTGGTCTTCCTGGAAATGTCTTCAGTTATGTGTATTACTAGAAACTGCCATGTATCCCTCTTTAAAAAGAGAGGTTGGTCTTGGAAATCAAAAGAGCTCATTTTTTTATCTATTAGCTTCACAAGGAGTTCCTTATAACTATAACCACTGACCCAATGAGCCAAGTATCTCCATCAAATGTTTCATTTAATGAGGTCTTTTATTACAGTTCAGTGACCCAATAGACTGAGTATCCGCACGGTGAGCTAAGTGCCTCCGAAAGCTCAGCAGTAAAACTTTCTGTGCATCAAGTGCTGTGAAAATGTTCTTGCATGATTCGAGTAGGCATTTTTTTTAGCATAGCTTAGAAGAAATTACCCAGTAGCAAAACAAATCAGGAGAATCAGTGGCCGTAAGCCTACATGTAATAATCAAAGATCACTGGGCTCAAGAGACATTTTCCAGTGTGTCGATACTATCAAACACATCTCTATGCTCAGAACTTCAACAGCAAATATGAATAAGACTCATTCCTAAATTATTATTTTTTAAAATGACTCCATACAATCTTTTTTCCTCCTAACTCTTGCAGAAAAATGCACTCTTGGATTAATTACCTTACATTAGTTTACATTTTGCAGTACATTAGAGTGAACAGAAAACAAATAAACTATGTTATGTGAATGGGCTATGGAAATAAACTTTTATGTAATAACATGAATTGACTACCCTGACTCATTTTCAGCCACTCTCTTTGCTCTAATTGGAACAAATTACTATGTTTGCATTTCTGTTCTGGCTTTGAGTGGCTTATTGTAAAGCCTTTTAATTTTTCCATTCTAACTTATCTGTGTAACAGGTCTGCTAGCTATCTTTTAACAGCTCAGTGTGTAAAAGGAGGATGATTTCCATCAGCAATGTCTCGTTGGCCGTACCTGTCACGCACGTGCCATGTCAGTGCTGCTCCTAAGGCAGCCTGGGCTGGGGCACAGAGATCCTTTTGCAGTTTCCATGGTACCTGGTGCTTACAGGAATGAGGCATGGCAAAGGTCTTAAGCTCCAGATTTTATTTCTGGGGAAGTTCAGATCCTTAAGATCAGTTTTGTAATGGAAGCTCAGTTTCTTGGAAAAGGCCCCACTTAGTTTTTACGTTAATAAAATATGTGTATTTGGCTTCATGTCAGAAATAGGAATTCAGAGAGTTTGAAAAACCTTTGAAGGCTGTTACAGCTGTAATTGGTGTTTTTTGTCTTGGGTGGAGAATTTGAAAGGTTTATTTCGAGAATATACACTCTTAAGGGCAGGAACTGTTACTCATTTGTGTTTGGAAAGCAGCACCAACACAATCTGGATAACAATAATACTACAGAAGGCTGAAAGAACAATTAAAGAGTGGAAATAATGACCTAAGGGAGGAACACGTAACTTAGCACGCTGACAACTGCACACCGTGTGTTTGGGGAAATCAGAGGGGAAAGAGAGATAGAGTTGTTAGAGAGGCAGATACTCTCAGAAGAAATGTTGACATCTCTGCTTACATTTGATTGAAATGATATCAAATAACTTGAAGAAAATCCTTTGAAACAGAAAGAGGGAATTTGTCCTTGTTTGTGTTTTCTCCCAGGAGAGCTTGCCTCATTCTTTTGTTTCTTCCTCTTTCCTTCCCTAGTACCCTGGGACAGGGGAAGCCTGTCAATAAAACACCATCCCCACAGTGAGACTTTATTTGGGAATGCCAGGTGATGTGACAAAAGATGGCTTCTGCCTGGTGAATCCAACCATTTGAGGCTGCCCCCCAGAGCAGCCTGGGTGCTCTTGAGGCAGCCAGTCTTCCTCCAGAGTGGATATGCCAGGAAGACCTCATGGCCTGATGGCACTTACCAACTATGTCTCATGTTTGTTACAGGTTTTGAATGTCGTTGTGACAAATAATCTTGTTTCTGGAACAGCATAGGATGTAGGTGAGCCTTGCCTATGTGTTACAGGTGAGAAGATGGAGGCAGAGTATCCTGGAGTTTCTCCAGGATTACAGGGGAGTTTGCAGCTAAAGTAAATTAGTGATCCCTGAGCTGTCTGCTCTGGGTCATCAGGAGGCATCTCTCATACAAGCTGTACTACAGACCTCAGCCTCAAATACCTTATGACTAACAGACCTATTGAACTAGAACAGATTTTTTTTTTTCTTTTCTTTATTTTAAAAAGAAAAAAGTGGGGTGAGACATTTTACTCTTTTATTTATCTCTTGGAACACGTCAAGTATGTCTGTGCATACACTCTTCTAAAATAATTATTTAAAGGACAAACAAACTACCATTTTCTTCCTGGCTACATTAGTTTGTATTGTGTTACTTATGGCTTTCATGAGAAGGCATTAAAACAAAGCAGAACAACTACAAAGTAACTACCAGGAAGAAAACAGGGTTTTTCTAGTGTCCTTGGCCTCGATTTTATCACCCTAAAGTGATCACTTCCTTTCTGGAGCTTTTTTTTCTGGTTTTGTGTATATTATTTCTGTGTGCAGTTGTTCACATGAAATCAAGCTCCAAACAGTGCCAAACTGTAAATCTAGCAAATCAGGTGAGAAGTAAGCTGGGGTGGAGCTAATAGCATCGTTACAGTGATCCTTTAATAACTCAATTATAGGCTAAATAGTTGAAAATATCTGTTGTTCTACTACTTTCTTCACAGCTCCCACACTCAATAAACAGACAATGATTCTGCATTATTAATTACTTCCGAGCATATAATGGGAGAATATATTTCTAGAGCAGCAGATAATCTCACTAAACCTGCCTCCTCTATCTATTCACAGGCTGGCAAACCCCTGACACTGCTGTGCTGTACCAGCACTCATGGAGCAGTCGGGCTTTGCAGCATCTTGGCAGGGCCCCTGTTGCCTCCTTCCTCCATCCTGAACAAAACATTAGCCAGACACTCTTGGTGCTGCTCCACCAGACTTCCTCAGGACCCTGGCACAGCAGGTGAGATACCAGCCAGTTTTCATGACAACAAGGAAAAGTGTCTTAAATCTGTCACCCCCCAAAAATACAGTGGGTTTTCTTTTTAGTTTTCTTTTTGCCCTGCTGAATGTCCAAGAGATAAACTTGCGTCAAAGTTTGATATATTAAAAAAAAACAAAGAAAAAAAATGTGTTCACTTTACTCCTTTTGGCAAAGGCTGTTTTCTTGGTTATGTTGAATATTGCTAAGCGTGTTGTTGAAGCAAAAAAGTCTGTCTTAAAATAATTTAATCCTAGCCCTGGTGCTGCTCCTCTGTTTTGATTCCACTATTAATACTGATGTGCCGTTGTCAAACTAAAATTCTTGGATGTTTCCTATTTTCCATCTGCAAACAATGTTTGGTAAGAACTGTTGATTATTTAGGTCTGTAGAGCTGGTCATTGTAAGCCAAGATGTAGTGGGCTGACTGGTGACCTTGTCTTGTATTTGGCTTGGGTTTCTTCAGCCTGGTCTGACCAGACCCAGCAGTCACTTTCCTGTTTTGACATGTGTGGTCACTTTGCTGCTTCAAAACATGCAGACAATATTGTGTCCTTGACCTTCCCCCCTCCCCAACACATAGGTAACTCTTCTGAAAATCTTGATGCGTTTGGGTAAAGTTGACTTGTGAATTTTGTTTGTGATAGAAAGAAAAGGAAAATTAAAGCAGAAATGTATAGCATGAATTGGGGTGTGGGAATCTGAGTGGTACAAAAGGAGTGGAAAGGCAGCAAGCGGCTCGCGTGAAGAGCAAGGGCTGTCATTAGGAGGGAGTGGGGAGGATCAGCTGGGTTTCCAGTAACCTAAGTGAGTAGAGGAGGGAGAAAAACTTAAAGGAAGAAAGAAATAAAAATAATGAGACCTGCCCCAGCCCCACCTTCTCAGGATCGACCTCCTCTCTCAGCTTCAGCATCTGAGGTTCTGTAGGCAAAAACACGTGGGACCTGGGGGAGGTTGCAACTGCAAATCCAAGTGTTGTGTGACTCCTAGGAAGGTCTTCTAGGAAGAGTAGGACATCGCTGTAGAATATTTCAACTGAATTTGCTAAGTGAAAAAACGATTTGACATAGTTTATGAGGCAGCGATAGTGTTTGATTTTAAATAAAAACAGACTCCAATAGTAAGCTTCTGTTTTCACGACTGATCAAACATATTAAATCAATTATTCCATGTCATGTTTTTTATCTGAAATGTATATACATTGTAAAATAAAACTATGTTTATTAAATGAAAATTAAGAACAATATAACTTACTGTGGCAGGTCCCTAAAATACATAAAGCATATTGTTTTCAGGCCTTGTTAATACTTCAAAGCAATTACAATAATCCAGCATATTTTATTTAGTTTTTTCCCTTTACATTAAAAGTGAATCAAATTTAAATATTTATGAAACATAAACATCCTTGTGTCTCCTTTTTGTGTCCATGTGCTTCCTTTTTATTTTATTTTCTTTTGGAGCTACTCCTCCCCAGTTATCTCCTTTGCTTTCTGCTGTAGTTTATGGGCTGATCATAATAGACTTTTACAATAATCCATATTTCTTACTCTAGAATTCAAATGCAGGCACTTCCATGGACCTCCTCTTAGCACACAGCTGTCACGTGCTGCTTTGCTAGAGGAAGCAGAGTGCTTTGAAGAACTTCTCTTTTTTGATACATGGAGGGTGAGATCAAGTTGTAAAGCACTACAGTGGTTTAGTGCAGGATAAAAACACCCCAGTATTAATTAGAAAGCTTGCCTCACACCTCTGTTACTCTGCACCAACACTTCTGCTGACACGAGTGGAAGGACACCACTGTGAGACAGGAATTGAGCTGTGCAGTTGACTGAAGCTTGGAGTCCCCCAGGGAGCAGTGCTTCATGAAATATTTTGTGTAGGAACAGAAGCACTGGATGTTTGAATGTGCTTTAGGAATTCCCCTAAGTGGCATGTGGCCTGTGTGCATGTGTCTGTAGTCCTGCCAGCAGCTACTGAATGGCCGTCAGCACTTTCTGTTGTACAAACAGTGACTTGTTTGGGGTCCTTCCCACAAACACACTTCATTCCCTCTGGTGCAGAGTCCCTGTTTTACTGTATAATTGCAGCTGACAGCCTGGATTGGTAGTATCCAGCAAACGTTCAGCAGCATCAATCGCAGGGTGATTGATGTGAATGCTGCAGAGGGAGGCTCTTGCTCTGTGAAGGTTTTGGTTTGCAGCAGCATGATAAACAATTGTTATTACTGGAAGCCTCCTAACATCCTGCATCTCAAAGTAAGAGTAATTTCCCCCATTCACATGGAATTTACTAGTGTCCTGGAGCCTAGGGAGAGCAAGATGTGAGTGAACAAAATTGTGACTCCAACACTAGATTATTTTCTTGTTGGTTTCAGCCTGTGTTTTATTACTAATAAATGTTAAAACCTGTAGTCCTTACCAAGGCAGGGCACTACAGCTGAGCCAGCAATTAATACAGACAGCATCAGGAGTCTGCATTCCACCAACATCTTGCTTTACCTTGCAACTGAGTTATCCACTTGGGTGTGCACAGGACATACATAGCAGAAGCTGTCATAAACCTGATAGTTAATATAGGACTAAGGGGAATTACAGTGAATAAAAAATAAGGGTCAGGACCTTCTTGGGGGAATGGTGAAAACTCACCCAGTATTGAGAATCCCAGCTTACATTTTGGCCTTCAAGACTGTCAGTAAATTGGAGAGGGTTTTGTTCTGCAGAGGACCAAAAATGAGAGTTTTGGAAAGTATGTTTGATGAAGGGAAGCTTTGGCTTGTCCCACTGATGTGTGCTGGACCAGAGTATACCTATCCAGTAAATTCTAGCATTGTTCTCTTCAGTGTAGATCCACTGACCTCTTAGGTAGGCATATCTGTGCTCCCCCTGAGAGTCAGGCCCTCTTCTGCCTTGGTTGTTTAGCAAAGGTTTTTCTTATTGTTGGCAAATAGCCCTTATAAAATGAATCTGTTCTCTAAAGGCTTGCATGCAACTAAAATTGCTGGACTGGTACAGAAGTATTCAGGCTCATCTATATTGGAGGAGGTAGAAATATTGTTAAAACTTTTGTGATATATCTAGACTATGGGCTTTGAATGAAGGGTTAATAGAAAGTGTTATTCAGTATTCCAGGAAATTGTCGAGATCACTAAGTATTGTACTGACTTTGACCTATGTTACATTGAACTCACTCCTTCCATGTTTCCAATAAAAACATGGGATTGTTCCAGAACCAGTGTCAAACTCAGTTAAAAATAAATCCCCTCATAATATAAATGCATAGTTTATCTACTAAATATATCACCCCCAAAAAACATATCTTGTAAAGAAAACTATATAAATTATATAAACCCTGAAATCTCCCCTGGGCCCTATGCAAAGTCATGCTTTTCAGTTATGATTACTAAAAGTTAAAATAATCCTTCCTTACTTGTAAACTACCTAATCCTATTTGTTCTATTCTGGTTTTATTACAACATTGAACCAGTTCTGTTTCGTTCAAGAGCAGGATTTATAAATAAGTAATTACAGCTCTGTTTTTTCCCCTTGAGGTATTAACATTTGGCACCTCGGAGAGCAGCCCCTTTTCAACTCCCAGACAGTTCAGGCGAGGCGGTGGACTTGGTCTCAAAGCAGTAGGGTACTGCTGAGAAGCTCTCTTGGACCACTTCACCTCCTGCTCTCGAATGGCAATCAGATGAGCCAGAGGGCAACTTTAGGAAAATATTTTTCTCTAGTAGCAGTAACATCTGCCTCCTTGGCAGCCTCCCCTGGCAGTTGTGTTGGAAGCTGTGGGTTTGCCCCGGCCCTGCTGAGTATTTACATTTCTGAGAGGTTATCCTGAGCACTGCTGGATCCTGTTACCTGATTTTCTTTTGTTCTGTCATCTTCCCCCTCTGATGCTTTGGCTGCTTAACTCTTTATGGGTAACACATAAAGTGAAAATTAAGTGTGCAGTTTAAGATGAAATGTATTAAATTGTAAGTATTAACTGGTAAAATCCTTTTTGATTAGAGATTCAGCTTTTCTGAACTGTTTAGCTGTATTTATTTTGCTTCAGCCTAGGCAGTTTCACTCTTGCTGTCTGAGCTTTTGAAGGTGCTGCTCTCCACATCTGTGTCTTCCGCTCTGCATCAGATTCTCTTTGGCTCTCTTATTTCTCTTGCATTTTACTCTTCTCTTCCAAGTAACTGATTTTTGACTGGTGCTTCATTTCAGTGGAATGATGTTATCATAAAGACAATTATAAAATAATCAGCACAGGCATATCAATATTTATTGAAATACTGAAAAAAAAAATCCATTGGTGATGAGAAACTTCTGGCAAGAACTGACATGACAATATGTATTTCACCGATACAGTAAGAGAACTTCAACTTCAACAAGTAACTCACTGCACATTCTAAGAGTTGCATGGATTTAAATCCAAGGCAGCTGCAGAACATCTGTAATACAAATAGTCAGACTTTACAGATTGTCTGTTTACAAACACAGAACAACTATAATAAACCAGCCAAAGCCAAACCCTTTGAATTTTAGTCTGCTTTTACTAATATATGTCCTGTAATCAATAAGGCAGTCAGAAGTAAATGTCTGGTTACAAGGTAGTTAACAATTAACATGAGGGGGTTTTTTGGTGATTTTTTGGGGTTTTTGTTTGCGTACTTTGGGCAATCTGATGGGATTCTCGGAACCACAGATGTGGGCAATTATATGTTAGTTTAACTGAAATACTTTCCATTACACTATGAAAAACTCTTCTTCCACCACCTTATTTTAATTCTTCTGTCCTGTATATAGATTATGGTGCTGTGAATACAGTTAGCAACATTTTTTAAGCTTTTTTAATATTCAGTGAGATTCACTGTAGCATTTCAACAGGAAAGAAAAAGAGAAAATACAGAATGCAAACACTTGAAATATGCTTGTTTTCTTTTAAGAAGGAAGGAATGACCACACTTATCTTGTACATGTGTATATACATATTTCACAGGCACCATCAATTGCCACCTGCATCTTAATTTCTGTTAACTTAGGTTGCTTGAGGGAGAAGGTTGCTGTTCCAATAACGCTTGCATGCCTGCTGTGTGGGATGGCTAAGGGAGCTGTGCTTGGTTTGCTTTTGGTCCGTACAACAGTACGTGTGATCTGTGACATAAGACAGGCATCTAGGAGTCACAGACACTGGGCTTTGCTGTGTTTGTACCCTATGCATGGACAGGATATTGGAGCTGATTAATACAGGTGACTCAAATAGAGTGCTTTGTATTTAATGTAGATGTAATAACTGATGTCTTTGGTATACAATGTGTGAATGGTTGGAAAAAAAATTAGAGAAATGCACCTTTTCAAGTTCACATGAAACAGAAAAAGCTAGAACTCACATAATTTACAATAGATTTAAATAAACTACATATAGGATTATGAAGATTTACAGACATTTAATCAAGTGAATTATTTTAATTTGTAAAGACCCTTGTGTGTCCCTGAACTGTGTTCCACTAACTTGAAGACATGCTACAGTAAACACATATATTTGGCTTCTTCACTCTGGCTATATCTTAGATAAAGATGAAACCAAAGAACAATAAATTAGCATCATAATTGTCTACAGTGGAAACTATCATATACAATATAAATAAACTATTCAAAAGCCAGCAATCTTCATGAAAAAAAATTAAAGGATTAGGATTTTATACAGTTTCTACAAGTGATTGTGCAGCCAATAATTTCAAAAATTAAAGTCAAAATGCAATATCCCTATTGATTTTAGTGTCTCACGACATACAGTAATTAAGTACTGGTAAAATAATTACCAATTTAAAAGAAATAATAAGGAAATCACTGCTCTGCAATTTTATCACAGTTTTTTCCCCACAGGACCTAAAGAATGTAAACACTATGTTTTTGTTAATGTTAAGAGATTAATACTTTATTTTAAACATACGTTGATCCACACCTGCACAGTTACCTTTAAGGATAATGAAATAAGGCAAGACTTATAACTGTGGCACGACATGTTAATACTGATATCTCCATTTGGACAGAGAGAGAATTGTTTGTTCTTCTCTAATATTTGTTCTGCAGCAGACTTTGGCCTACGTAGACATAGCAGTATCACTCTTCTTTCTTTGCGTAAAAGATGTGTATTACCTAACTTTAAAAGGAAAAAGTTTTGTTCAATATTGGATGTTTGAGCTGAAATTTAGTTTCCTAATTACTGGCAATTTTTAAGAGAATGTCTTAATAAGCTCCATGGTATCATCAGGTCATACAATTTATTTTTCTATTCTTGCATCACTAAATGCATTTTTTAAATTTTGTTTTCAGCTTTTAAACATCAGTATTTCATGTTCAAGAAAACATTCTTTTTTTGTGTTTGTCAAAGCAGCTATTGTTCGTGATGGCTAAAATATCTCCATTTTCTTTATTTGGAAATGGTCATGAATACATAGCAGAGCCCTGTTTTAGCCACTGCACTGCTTAAGTATATAGCCGAATTGGCTAATTAATTTTGGAATATTTATCTTAGCTATTTAATAGCTATCCATCAACAGTAGTAGAAGAGGGATACTGCCTGATAGAAGAACATGAACACGGGACAAAACAAACTTCAGAACATAGTAAGAATGCCAAGCTAACTGGATAACTGACTCTTCATACTAGCAATTTGCAGGCCTGAGAGACCGACAGTAAAAACCAGCCTCCTAGGATTTGGTGGCGACACTACATAGCACCTGGCCTAGGCCAGCTCTCTCTTACAGGTTGTTAAAGGGATGCCACATCATTTATCACAGAAGAAGTAAGCGTTGGGTCCTTGGAAGGATGACAGAAGATGCTTTAGATGCAGTTTTGCACCTATTAAAGCTGTTTTAGAAGTCCTGCTATACAGTGAAGGAATTTAGTGCACTCAAATTCCCCACTGTCTTAGCTTGATAATACAGATCAGTTTTTTTCTCCTAAGTTTCTTCATATTGGCAATCAGCAGAGTTAAATATACAAGAATCATTCTGTCCTTTTTCATGTTGACATTGGTGGTAGTATCCAGTTGGTAAGTTCACTTCACTCCAGTATAAAGTCCTATATAGATTCCTCTGGGGATGTGTAGCATATGATTCACAGTTTGCAATACAAATACCCTGATACATCACTTATTTACTATTAGTATTTGATTATTATACCATTTTGCAAAGTCTTAAAACCATGTTTTAATTAGTGTTGCTTGGAGCAGTTCGGAATATATTTTTTTTCCTTGAAAGCAGAAGCTCTAGTGGGTATAATTTATGCTCTCTTTGCATGCAGCATTTCAATGAGAAGGTTATTACATGGCACATCCCCGTTCAGGTGTTTGTAGTAGAGGTATTCTTCAGCCTGCATACTGATGGCCCGGATTTCTGGTAGTCGCAGGAGGAGCTGCCCAAATTTGTCAGTTTGCTGTGGGTAATTACACATTGTGTAGTCCAGCAGAGCAGCATTCACTTGTTCCTGAACACCTTCCACAAGCTGGAAATTCTCAAGATTTTTGACATCTGAATGATGATAATAAAAAAAAGTAACAACAATTCAGTTGCATTTTAATTCCTGTTTACGAAGGCAGTGTTTCACTAAATGGGTGCATTTTTTTTTTCCTCCTGACAAAAGCATACTTTACAAGCTGCTGAATATTCAGTGAACCCTTTTGCCAACTTTCCTGGGAAAATGATCACAAAAGAGCTTTAGCGGCGTGTCTTGTTGAAATTCTGCATATAGCTCAAATCAATTAGACACCAATGGAGTCTGAGCAAGGTCAGCTCTTTTCATAGCTTACAAAAAGAAAGGTTGAGGATTCCTAAAGTAGAAGACCGTAATATATTGCTAGCAAATGAGTCCCAGGAGGAAGCCCTATCTTTAACCTAGTATGTTACACAATTCATATAATTCTGTATTAATTTTTCTGACCCAAGGTGAAATCTGTGTCCAGGGTATGATGTAGTTAATTCTAATAAAAAGTGACAGGGTTCTTGTTTCTGTTTGACATTTTCTAAATGATTCTGAAAGCCTTTGACTTGTCTAGCCTATGTTAATGAACCATCTGGTACACTCCAGTGACTGCCAAAATAATCTTCCCTACTAGAAACTCTCTAAAATTTATATTTCACTGACTAATGATCTTTATAAAATGAAATCATTGTCCTTTGGGTGGAATACCAGATAAGAGTGGTGCCCTTTAACCTGAATATGGTTTCTGAAAACCAACATGCTGACTTTTTTTTTTTTAATTGTATTGGACAACAGGAGCATTTGCATCAGTAAGGCAGGTACAGTTTGTTCACTCTGCCTCTGTTTGATTATCTGCTGTTCCTATACAGCAAGTTCAACCTCTGGAAATGCTGGTTGGAGATAAATGCCAGTATATTATCATTATTTGCTTCTCTGTGTAAAAGTTACTCTGATGGCATTGTCTTTTGACATGTCTAGAGAATGCAGAAGTTATTCCCAAGCTTAGAAACTACAACAGTGCTATAATGCAGAAAGAGTGAAGTGATCAAAGTGCTCTTGCTGGGACAACTTGTTTTGGTTGATGTTTGATCATTTATACCACCAGTAGTAGAGTTCTGTGACACGGTTTCTTGTAATGCTAAAGCACAGCAATACTGAGCATAGTTATGCTGCTAACTCACTTTGAAAACAGACAGATCTGTTCTTCTGTGGGTGTTCTTGGAGCACAGAGATGGGGAATTTGGCATTGTAAATGCCAGCCTTTGATTGGAGGGGAAATGCGTGTTTTCCTTTGCAAAACAGGAACACACGTTGGTCCCCCAATCCATCAGCAGCCTGGGAGGCTTTGTAAATTGGGTCTCACTGCACCTTTTCCTAGAACTGCTTTAAATAGAGGTTCCTGCACATAACTATGTGCTGGAATACAAGGGAAATGGTTGGAGGAGGCAAACATTTTCTTCAGGATGGGGCATAGAAAGGATGCCAAGGATTCCAGTGACAGCCCAGGGTAGCATTCACAGGCCCCAGAGTCTGAGTAGGAGCCTCTCTGCAGTGGGCTGGCTGCTCTTCAGGTTCACTCTTGTGTGAGCTGGCCTGAGTGTTTCCTGCGGTGGTCATTACTGCCTGCTTCTTTCCTGTCCCAGTTTCACTGTGGAAACGAAGCAAGTGGCTCCCAGGTTTTGTGCTGCTTGCTTGGGAACTGGGGACACGACCTCCATCTGAATTTTGCTAGCTGCCTTAAGGAACTAACTAGCAAAGCTTACGTTATGATGGCTGTCCAGCAGAGATAGTCTGACGTTGGCATTAGCCAGAGTGAGGAGAACTGGAAACTTCAAAGCTGCTATGCCTGGTCCCTTAGCTATTCAAACTCATTTATCCAAAGACATTTTGCCAATGTCTCTGGAGATCTCTGGATAATCATGTTTTCATGTATTACACTGGACATTTTCTCACACAAAATATAGCTGTTTATTTTTTATGTGCCTACATAAAACTCCCAAGTTATTTTGTAGCGAGTGTAACCTGGTTTAAAAATTGGGTGTTCTAAGCATATTAGTTAAGACAGGAACAGTAACAATTATTTAAAATAACTTGCTTTCAGATGCAAAATGCAGTCATGAATGGTTAGACGTAAGAAATTCCTACAGAAACAGGGACCATGCTGGAGATCAAACTGTGTTAAAAAGCAAGATAAAATGTATTATGTTTTCAGAATCAGTATTTCAAACTTTTTTTTTCAACTGTTAAAAATAATATCTGGAAGTTTTAGAGACTTTAAATTCAAAGTGCATCTTTCTTTTGCTGTCTGTCCATTCTGAATCATACTGTGATATTAAACTGTGCTGACTTCTTGGAAAACCAGGTTCATTCTCATTTTCCCACTCTGTCTGAATGTTGCTGCCTGGAATATGTTTCTATTTGCAACATAACAAAAGAAATTTTTACAAATATCAAGAAGAAACAAAATGTTAGAATTGCAAATTTTCTGTATTTTCCTGTAAAAGGGGTAAATTCAATGTGTGTTTGGTAGAGAATTTAATATATGTGTTTTATATGTAAACTTTATATAAATATAACTTATAAATGTATAATATAAATTTATATTATTTATATAATTCAGCTGTATTGAGATCATAGTTTTGAGATCATAGTTTGAGTCAAAAGGAGGCATAATATTTTATCTATATTATTCTTCTAGACAGGATTGGTGACTTCTGGCAGTAGATGTACTTGTGCATCATACAGGTGTTCCTGTACACTTGTCAGCTATGTGGCTTGGCTGGAATTGCATGGAAGTGCAGAACTACAGCAGAAGAAGGTCTGTGTTGTTTTGTTTGCCTCATCTCAGTGGACACTTCTTTAAATACTCATATGCAGCAATATAAGCACTGAAGTCAGTAAAAACAAGTCAAGTAGACACTAAAAGTATATAAAAAGTGGTTCTGGGACTTCTGTACCATATCCAACCTGAGGAAATACTTTGAGTGCATTTCCTCTATACAAATTCTTGATACTTGCAGTGAGGCTCAGTGCTTGTAAACATAGTGTTATTAGTTAACCAGTGAAAATATGTAGAATTTTCTTGACTGTTTCTATACTGCATCCAATACTCATAGTCCAAATGATTCCACTTTAGGACATCATTACAGAATCCATCTGTGTGTAGACCTCTCTGGTGCTGCAATCATAATTGTGGGGATGGAGAGGGAACCTGATGACCAGTCATGTATTTTGGAGTGAGTCTTCATGAAATAACCATGATTTTTGCTTATGGCTTTTGGTAAGTGCTCTCATCTCATGTACATTAACAAGAAATGCTGGAATAAAGCAAACAAAACAAATGGAAGAGATAGAGAGAGAGAAGTCGAGGGATATGTGCAGTGAGAGCACTGTGTAAAGCTCCACTGTCATGTCTCAAGCTCTGGTATATTTTGCATATTGTTAAAACAAAGACAACATAGTTATTTTTATAATTATTTTTGAGAGATAATCAGAAACACTAGCTCTAATCAAGATGAATAATAGCAGAGGAAAACATGTGAATATTATTTCCAGTAGCTCCACACTCTTCAGGTTGAACAAGAGATGCTGCATAATTTTCTCTTCTGGTAATATTTACCTGACAGTGACAGAAATGTTATTAAATAATTACTTGTACATAGATTATTTTCCTGTGGTTTGGGTTTGGTTTTGTTCTTGGTATTTATTATAACTGGCTAAAGGTACATTATTTAGTTTTCAAGTATTTCCTTTTTGATAAAGATCATTTGAATGCTAATGAGTTAACCTGGTGAAACATCAGGCAGTGCTGGTGTAAGTCTGCTGAAGGCAGTGGTGTACAGTGAGTGTGAAATCTACTGATGTGTACAGCACAACAGTCTTTTATGCCTTCATATTATTCTTCATTCCTCTTTGCTTTTTAGAATTGGAATGTCTCTTATCAATCTTTACATCGGTTAGTAACAATTTAAAGTACATATGTTTAAGCTTAATGCAAGAAATAATTTTCCAAGGTTCAGTCTCTTGTAAATTAAATGAGTAGGAATAGGTTCCCCCTCCCACCCACACACCCTTTAAATCCTAGCAGCTAGAGAAAGTGTTTTGTGTTGCTACAGTAAGGATCAGTCTCTTATCTCTTCTACTTTATTCACTCAGGGACTAATTACCAACTTTTTACATGAAACAGCCTTACTGTGAGCTCACAGTGGGGCGCACATCTTTTTGTATCCTTATTGGAAAGTAAACCCTTAGGTCTTCTGGAATATATTATATGTTTTACAAGAAATAGCAATTGCTTTTCTGTCAAACAAAGAATTTCTGTTCTCTATAGCTTACTTTTGACGATTAAGACAAAAAACGGTGTTGTAGTGTGTCAGGATCTGCTCTGCAGTCACAGAAAAGATGTGCCAGTATTCCCAGAAATCCCCCTGTTTTGATTATTTTCTACATCTGCTATAAAAGCTGTGCATTAAGCTGAAACTGCATACAACGTTCAGCCCGAGGAGAACACTTTTGCATATTTTCCCCAAAAAATGGGTCTGGTCTTTAGAGGGGGAAAATATTTAGCTTTCAGAGAGATTTTCTCCCTCTCATATTCCAAACATGAACTACTGAAGATCTGGTGGTCTACTAATCTGCAGAGAGTTTCCCTTGGTCTGGGAATTTTGAAATTAAAAATGAAACAGAATAAGATATTTAAATTTGAAAAATAGTAACTCCTTAGGAGCAGCGCAAATATTTCCTGAAGAAAGCCCGTTAAATTTTACTGCTCGCATCTTTTATCAGACACTTCTCCTCCATGAAGTGACAGGTGTGTGCACACAGCTCAGCTGCCTCTCTGCATTTTGCACCATTGCAAGTCCTGGTATTGCAAGGAGAAAATAAGATTGTGTTTAGGCTTCTCCATGGAGAGAAATTTCTCACTTTCATAAGGCTGGAAACAGTCTTACAGATAGTCCAGGCAATAGGATGCGACACCAGCCCAGGGTTGAGCTTCCTCACCCTGAATGGGATGTTAAGCCCCATCTTTTAAGGACTTTAAAATCCTACCAGTTCCAAAGCTTAGTAGCTCTTTGGAACAACTGTTAAACCTGTAGGCAAAATACGATGTCTTCCAAACTCTAGTGGTGGTATCTTTGTCCAGGATGGCCTTCAGGCTCATCCTCCAGGTGGTTTGTCTGTTCTTTCCAGCCAGGCTGCATGGCCTAATGAGCAGCATTGTCTCTGCTTAGAAACATGCTGTTTTACCAGGGAGATATACAGTGTGCCTCCTCAGCCTGAAGCTGGGTTTCCTGTCAGGGGCCTTGGTGTGAGGCCAATTCCCATTTGACTCTGAGGACGGAATATATTAAATCTGATGATTTAAAGTTTTCCCCTCAGATTAGTTAAAAGAAGGGGGACTACCCAGGATGGAGATGACATTACCAAACCTTCCTCTATTTAAACACAGTGTTTTCCTAGTTTCTTTGTCCACTTTCTGCTGGCCTTGCAAATCCTTGGGGTTACGGGACTTAAAACACAAGTAGATTTTGACACGTGATAAAAAATTTTTTGAAGGCAAGAGTAGTAATGGTTGATAAAGTGCCAATCTCTGAAAACTACCCACAATTCTCCTTCATTGAAACTAATGGCAACAACGGCGCTTCCATATAGCACATCTGTCACAAAGGCAGATGTATGCCATTCTATAGCTAAGCCTTCTTGACAGACAAAATGCTATAATGAAGGAAGATTTATGGTAAAGATAAGCTCCTTACTGCAAAATTCCCCCCAGTTTTATTACAGGTTTATGCTGAATATCATTTACTTAGAACTCACGGGAAACAGTTTTTGATAGATGTGTTTGTTAATCAGTGGTAAGGCACTATATTTAGCACTTCACAAACCTCGAAAAACCTTTACACTATAACAACAGAAACCACTTTTATTTCCTTACGATTCCCAAGTCAAAACTGAATGTATAGAAAACTTTCCTGGTCTTTAGAAGGATACTTTTTTGGCAGTGGTTGAGCTATCTGTAACAGTGCAACGATTGATCTCTGACAGTTTATTAGGGTCATAAAGTCATTTTCATTTTCAGTTGAACATAACACCAGAAAATGGGAACATTGTTTTGAAAACCTTGATTAAATTCTTCTATAGCAACATATTTCATTCATGCCTAAGTACTGGGCAAAATTATATATATTTTAAAAGAGAGAATAAGAAGCTTATGAGAGAAAAAGCTGCAATTCTTAATCTAAATCCTATTTCATCCCCTTAGTGTTCAATCTTGATGGATTTTTGTGTTGTTTTTTTTTTTTCCAGAACAACTCAGAGTAAAATAAAACATATTTTGGTGGGGTTTTTTTTTGTGGTAGGCTTCTTCCAGTT
Organism: Hemiprocne comata; assembly: GCA_020745705.1. Classification (NCBI taxonomy): domain Eukaryota; kingdom Metazoa; phylum Chordata; class Aves; order Apodiformes; family Apodidae; genus Hemiprocne; species Hemiprocne comata. The sequence continues at coordinate 10,510,475 of CM036593.1, read as the reverse complement.
TTACTTAAAATATTAAAGCATATTTTTCTATTCAAAAATATTGTAAAATGACAGATTTTTGCTGATAATAGAATCTCTCAGTGTCTATTAGAACAATGCTTATTGCCTTTTGTGAAGAATTTTATAATTGCTTTTGCTACTGTTAGCTCTGCAATGGAAAGGGAGGTATGAGGAAATAAGCTGGATTCCTCTTCTTGTGTAACTGTGAAATTATTTTACTGTATTTGGGTTGTTTCTTTTCTTGTAGTCCCAGGAAAGACAAAGGACAAAGCCTAATTTGATCTCTCAGATCTTTATGACTGATGTAATTACTGAGTCATCACTCAGGAAAATGAACCAGCTTAACTTTCAACAGCTCAGGCTGAATCTACTGACTTGAAAGTTAAACAAACAAATGAAATATCCACCCACTTCTCATCCTGGCACCCCAGGAACCAACATCCTTATTGCTTGCAAACGAGACATAGGTGATATGACGGTCATTGAAACACAATAAAACAAGATCCTCCCAGGCCTCTCTGGAGGAAGAGCTGCTTACAAGTCCAGGGCCAAAGTCCACAGCCAGCTATACCTTAAATAAAGTCCAGTCCACTGAACCTCATGAGGGAAAAGCATGGCCAGGCACAGCCATGCAGCCAGGGGTGTGGAGAGCCAGTTGGAATAGCTGATTGATGTAACTATGGCTCAGCCCAGGAGATGCTGGGACAGACCACAGGCATCAAGTCCCAAGCAGTGCTTCCACTGCTGGTGCTTCATCTTAGCCATGCCTAAACTCCAGTACAACCTCACTTTCTAAAGCTTCCTCCTTGCCTGGAGTTATGCCCCTGCTGGTGTCCCAGACCTGCCCCTGCTTTGACTGAGCAATGCAACCTGTTGCTTGTCTTTTGCTCATCTGGGACTGAGGGCAGCCTGTCTATTGCCTGAAGGCTGATTCTGTAGGTGTTTTAATCCATGCTTAGCATTCAGTGGTAGGATTAGGTTCCACATAAGTCACTGCTGCTTTCTTTGAAGACATGACAGAGGAACAGGAATTTGAGCAGCGCTTTCTCCATTGTGTCTTCAAGGAAACTCCCCAAACTACTGGAGTCTCCCACCATGCCAGAGAGTGGTCTTAGCTACAGCTAGCTAGAGGCTGTTCTAAGTGAAGGTGTACTCCAGTCTTTGAGCTGAAGCTGTTGACTGAAAAAATTAACCCTATGTGATTTAACCCCAAATTTATAGCCTGCCTTTGTAGGTTGGTGGTGAGGGAATCTGCCTGGCCTGAAATGGGTTTCCGGTTCCTGCTTCCAGGTTTGCTTGTATACTTGAACTAGTGACCACTTAAGGTAAATGACAGATAAATCCTAGAAGAAATGTCTCAATCTAAGTCTCTCTTTTCCAGGGAAAAATTGTGTAACTACTATCCTGTGTAGCCATGGTCATATTTGTATGCTGGCATACAAATGATTATGAACTGGGGCAGAAGTGATTTAGCGAAGGTCTCACAGGTAAACTGAGAAAGTAAGTAAGTCAAAACTAATTTTTCCTAACTCCTCACCTGATCCCAGGTTCATATTTTATGTCTGGGCTAGAAATGTTTGTCTCCTAATTATTCAGTTGGAATAAGCATAGATAAGAAAAGTAGTATGTTAATTATCACGCTAACAGCAGGCTTAAAAAAAAAATGCTTAAATGCAGTCACATCTACAGCCATAGCACTAGCTTCTATCACACTTAGTTACAAAAAAAAGTATCACATTTGATAAAAGCAGATACCATGTTTCTGATAAGAGTTTAAAATCCCAGAATAGTAAATATATTGAACCAAATGGTTTTCCCAGTTAATTTCTGAAACATCATTTTAATCTTCTATAGCATATGAACAATACAGGATTGTTGGTGTTTTAAGGGAACTGGCTGTCAATGCCTACAGTTTGTATGACGTTAATAGTTTAAGATGTCATAAATATTTATGAAGTTTCTGCCAATGGTGATAGGAACATCATACAAAATCCTTGAAGTTATGAACTAAGGCAGAAAGGGTGTTATATACAACTTGCAATAATAGGCAGTACTGTGTGATGTAGCGGGGAGCGAGAAACAATTTATTATTTAGCTGAGAAGAGGCTGACTTTTTAGGAAAAAAGGAATTACCATTTTAGATTTACTTTCATCTTGAAAATATTTGATCTGCTTTTGCTTAGATATTTGCAACTTTTCTGAATTATTTGATTTATTGCACTCATGAGAAGCTTGCACATTATCTGTCCTTCCCCTCTCTATCCCTTTCCTACCACTCAAGTACTCTTTAAAATAGAAATAATGGACCAAATTACTCTCAGAGGTATTTCTACTGCCACCACTGCAACTACACCAATGGGTGATATAGTCCTAAAAGAAGAAATAAATATTTTCTGGAAAAATATTGAATATAAATTTCTACTGAGGTTAGAAATGCAGCTGCCACTGAAACCCTTTTGAGTAGCAGGCCATATCCTTTCATAAAGCCCATCTGTCTCTGCAGAGTATAAAAAATGCATGATCATAAAAAGCAGTACTCCTTAGGGGAAAAATCTCTCTGTACTAATCTTGTAGTCACATTACAAAACAGTTTTTAATCCCAAATTTGCATTTGATTTTCAGTTAGGAACTTTTGTGGTTTTTGCAAAGTTTTCTTATTCCGTTAGAATAAGATATGAGGTACAGTTTGTTCAGGTGGCAAGTCCAGACTATGAATAAACCAACGTTATCATATGAAAGAGAATTAAACAGGCAGATCCAAGTGGGGATATATTAAGCCAAATTTAAGCTCCAGTAGTTGAATTTAGTCTGTACTAGATGTCTGGTTTGCCTCAGGATATATTCAGCTTTCCAGCTAATCGACTGAGGAAAACTGCCTCAGGTATGATAAAATTTACAAGAGAGCTCAGTCGAATAGCTCTTGTTATAAATACTAGCTTAAAGGCATTCTTCTGGTCTTTGGGATCAGGACTGTATTTGCATTTAATTATTATATTTCAAACTTTTTTCAACTTGCTTAAAAAACATTAGGCTGGCCAGTTATATCATTATCATTGTTTCCAGATAATGGTAGAACTTCAAACCATTTTTTTTATGACTCGGTGAATTTTGTTTGGCTTTATCCTTTTGTTTAGATCCAAAATCCCAAACTAGCAAATATTATTACAAATATTTTTCTAAAAAGAAGGAAATATAGTTAAGCAAATGTGCTTTAGTGATATGCTGATCTAAGAGGTATAATACTCTACTATTAACTTCTGCCAATGTAATTGACAAATAATTCAGAGTTTTAAGTCTTTTGCACTATTTTGAGACAAGACTTAGTGTAAGACAATCAACCAATCATCTTTCAGACATATTGATTTCAAAAACATATTTTTCCTCTTTTTTGAGACTTCTAAAGATGTGATTCTACTAGATTTATGTGCCAATATTTGCACTAACTGGGGTTTTTTTCACTGAACTAAGTGGTATCAGTGAAAGCTAATTCTAGTTTAGAAAGAAGATGAAAAAGATAATCAGCTCTGCCTGTGTAAGATGGGAAGTGGAAATTGGTAAAACAACTCTTTTCTTATATAATTGTGTTGAAAAGAATACAAAGTGTTCATTCAATTGCTCAGTGCTGAAAGCACTACGGTAGAACTACAGTAGAAACAAATATGTGACTCCTGTTAGCCAAACATTTGAATTTTACTACTATTTTTTAGAAAAGCTAGACTCTGGTTTGGGCAGTTACAATTATTTACTCTGCAGACAGCTCAAAAGGCAGTTGGTAGTACATTGAAGCCATTGTCTCTCAGATGCTGTTTCAATTCCCTGTTAAGTGAGCATTGACCAAAAACTTGCTGGCTTAGATGAAAAGCGCCGATGAGTTTGGTCCCATCATATCTGTGCGTGTATCAGGTCATTACCATGCCTGACTGCAGCAGCCCATGAATTGGCTGAAATGCAACACACCATGCACTGCTGCTCCTCACTGAGGGACTGCTGAGCTGGTGGCCCAGAGACAGGGCTCCTGCCTTGGTCCCCCTGGCTGGCTCAGATGGCCAGGCCTCCTGCTAGGTGGTGGAAAAAAGAACACTTTGTTCTCCTGTTCTTGCAGTCTTACTTCCATGGACAGTAAACACAACTAAGGTGAGTAATTTTCTGCTGCAGTATTTATTTCAAAGCATGCTGTCTCTGACGTTGCCTATTGATCTGAGTGGAAGTTGTGGATCTCATGTTTTCCTGTGACATACACCTGCGCTTAGTTGTGGAAGTGGTTTGGCAAAAGAGTGACAGAAGCCCAAGTGGGGACATCTGCAACTACACTGACGCTCTGCAAGTGTCAGTGGTGGCATGCAGGAAAACCTGGAGGGGCACTCAGATGTGTGTCAGCCTTTGGACTCTTTTCCCAAATACTTCAATGTGTATAAAACTGTTCTTCATCTGCATTGCTAACGCTTTTAAACATATAAATATGAAAGCTGAAGTCCACTTGAAAGTTCCTCTGGCAACATAGTTACTCATCAGTTAAACAGATAGGGTCGAGAAGTGTGGAGTAGGGGAAATACTCTTAAAACTGCATTTCAAATATGAGTTTTATTTCTCAGCTACCTCTGATTTCTTGACAAGAGGCCCTGATCAGAAAGGACTGGAGCCTCTCAGATGAGGTAGTGCCTCAGCACATTTTTAACATTTCAATTGCTTGGTAAAGAACAGCAGAAATAAGTCATCAAACTCCAGATTTGTGCTCACTGCTCAGCTCAGACTCAGATGTTTGGTTAGGGATAGATGAGTCGTTTCTACAAAAAGAGAGTTGTAGTTTTAACACGAGGAGCATGAATTAAGGGGCTCCACATCCCCAATTAGTCTCTGGCTGGAGCTGCCCCTAACACAATGCCGAAAACCTCATGTTCCCTGCACAAGGACAGAGGTACTTCTTGGTCCCCTGATGCCACACACCAGATGAAGGAAGCAAGCATGCCTCTGGCACTCACTGCACAATGTCTGCTGTGATGGTCTGCACAGAGGCTGGGGAACACAAGGGAGCTCAGCCTCCTGCCAACTAAGGGTTGCACTATTCCTACCCTGGACAAGCTCATCCCACCAGTGACATACATGCCTTCAGTGTCCCAGTGATGCTCTGCCGAGTCCCTCCATGCTTCATTGGAATAGGCTGTGAATTTAGCCTTTATTGTTCAAGATCTGAAAGGATCTTTAATTCTAGGTCCACCTCCACCTAAACACTCATTGGATAAAGGTTGGTTCTAGCTAGATCTCACTGTACTCCTCGAAGCAGGGGTGTTTCCCCACCTATAGGTATTTTTTTACAGCTTGAACTGTGAATAGCCATTTGGAATGAAATTTCTGTCTGGTTTTTCATTTTATGGTAAAAGTTATAGGAGTTAGTACTTCGAAAATTGCGATTGTAAAAGCAGTTTGGGTTTCTTTAAAGGTTACTTTTCCTGAAAGTTATGTCCAGGTCAAGAAATAGTGCTTTTCTGTAGCCTTGTGGCCACAGAAGACAGTGGGATATGCATTTGGCAGGATACAATTAATGTGAATACACATCCATCTTCGTGCTTTAGTTTCATGGAAATGCACAGGCTTTCAAATCTGAAGTATTCAATAACAAACAGTGCCTTTATGGCTGTAAACCGCCGTAGTCTCAAAATGCCAAAGTAACCACTAACTCCTGCAGCAGAACTGCCCACCCACCCTACAGGGTCTCCTACTCAATTGCCGGGGAAGTGATCTAAAAGGCCAAATGCCCTGGACCACGTGTCCAAGGCAAAACACTGACCGGTTTGCTCTTGTTCTTGTCATTCTTTTATTACATTCACTGACTGGAAGTTAATGTGTTCTCAGAGATAAATATATCCAAACCAAATTATACTATTTTTTTCCCAACTCTGTGCCAAAGAGCAGCTCAGTGCTTTCCCTAGTGCACAGTCCTAGGAGCACCTCTGAGTCTGAGGTAACACTGTAGCACCTCTTTCACCTCTAGTCTGTGTCTTTAACACAGAGGTTATTGGTCTGTTCACCAGTATTGCTGGGCTGTGCTTAACTGTAAGCTCATTAGGTTTGCTTGGACAGAAGTGGTAAGGACTGTGCTAGTCTTTGTTGAAGTAGTCTATACCTTACTAGTCAAAGTTAAGCACAGCCCAGCAATACTTAATTTAATTTCATATTAATTTCCTGTGTCAGCTTCAGGTTTAAAAAAAAAAATACACAAAACCTAGCACAGAAAAATCAAGCCTGACACCTGGAAAAAAAAAAACACACCAGAAAAACTTGACATAGAATCCAGTGGTGTCAAAAATCCTAGCTATTTGATGCTCCAAATGCAGACATTCTTCATTCAGACCAAAATAACAGACATTTAGAGCACACCTTACTGCTGGTGACTATTTAACAGCTAGGTGCTCTCACAGCACGGTACTCTTGATGTGCACAGTAATGAAAGTTTGCTATTGATTTTTCTGTAGCGCCTTGTAACTATTATAGTTGATACATCAATAGAAAAGGAAAGCACAATGTTTCACAGCAGGCAGAAAATCAGAGAATACATGATGCTGTGACAGTAAATCATGGCATAATCTCAAGAATTGATAGATGGTTACTGCTAAGTTGAAACCCATGGCTTTCTCTGAAAAGACTAGTCTATAATCGCCCATTATGTTCTAACAGACTGACTGCCCGTAATAGTGGAAAAGGACACAACACAATGTTTCATCTTCAAAATAATGGTTTCCACGAGTCAGGTTGTTTTGCTGTGGTGGAATTTGTTTTGTGTGTTACTGCAGAAGGAGGGAGAAAGAGTGGTTTGAATATCGTTTAGACTAATACTTAAAAGTAGTGGAAAATTATTTTTTTTTCCCCGAGAAGAGCACGGAGATTTTTGTTTAAAAAACAAAACAAAACAAAAAAAAAAAAGGAAAAGAATTTGTCATTAATTTTTAACTGGCAAAAGTCTGCAGTTAGTTGAAAAGGAAACACAAAAGTGCTGATTATTCTCGAGATCAAAATATTGGAGCTGTTTTCTAAAGCAAGGCAAATGCTGAGAAAATACATTTACCATGGCTGTTTCCAGTTCCACAGCATCCTGAAAAGGAGCCAAAGGCACGTAAGTAATTGAAAGTTCTTTTAAGTGTCTGCTTCTCTCTGCTGCGCTTTTGAGGGGCACGGCAGCGATCTCTGAATTTTACAGTATGCCTAGTGATTTTTTTAGCAGAAATGTTCTTAATTGCTTTGTTCTCTCTTTACTCCCTCGCTTATCGCTGGTAGTTTTAGCTGTGTTTTTAATTAACTGGGAAGGTCTTTTTTTCCTGTCTCTAAACAGAAAGGGAGAAAGAAACAGGTAAGAGCTGTCCAGCCGGAGCACAGTGAGCAGTGTAGCTGGCACCACTCCCACAGTAACCTCTTAGCAACGTTCCTCTCTGAAAGAGTATTTTCAGTGTGCAATGTTGTTGTCCAACACTTCTTTAGGGGATATGAGGCTGGCACCCATCCTTTTCAACCTTGCTGGTGACTCCATTCTCTAAAGCCAAATGTCTCCCAGAAGAGAGTGACTTAGAAAAGAGGTAAGGACTTTCTCAAGCTACTACCCATCCAGCCTGCCTCAGACTGGGCTTGAAGAACAACAACCTGTATAATTTATTCTGCTTAGGCTATGTGTTTTCCCCTAGTGAAAGGCTAGATAGCATCACCTATCTTGTCCTGAGCAGTTCACTGATCTATATCACAATTTTTGGTGTTGGGGGAGAGGAAAGATGCTGCTGTAGTGTCATTTGCCATTCTGATGTTGAATTTTTTTGTATTCTTGATATGCAACTTTCCTTCACCTGGCAAGCAGAGGTGTTGTGCAGTATTTTTATAATACATGAAACCCTCTCAGTACTGAAGAGGATGTTAAATGTAGGATTTTCCTTATTAATCTTTGAATAGAACTCTTAAAATATCTTTAGAAGGATGGCCATGTGCAGATTAAACTTTTTGCAAGCCACATGGACTGTTTTGGGGCTCACTCTTTCAGTTTGTTCCATGCTTCACTGGCTCTGCACAGGACCACAGCAATGCAGGGAACCCCTGCTCTGACAGGTTCATCCAGTCTTGGTAGCAGCTTTCCCAGAGTTGCAATTTTCACCCTCCTCCCCTTTCCTGCCAGCAGAAGTAATCGGGAAACACTCCACGCCAAGAGTTTGGGAAAGTGTTTCTGCACAGTCCCCTTCTCCCTCCCAATTAATGATCACAGCTGTGTTCAAGGTTGGGCCATAAAATCTGTTTCTGAATTTTCCTTCATTTTTTCTTTCCTGTTTGCTTCAATTTCCTCCCTCTCCATCTCTGGCTTGGCTTTGATCACAGTTCCATGTTTTCTCTTTCCTTCCTGGCCTTTCCCTGTTTTCTTGACTCCTTTACTATCTCAAGCCTTCTGGTCTCTCTCTGATCCACATGGCTGCTGTCCTGTGTTTTCATCGACCCCTCCTGGCTCCTGCTCTACTCAGATATCCTCTTCTCTGCCATGTTTCTCCCATCACTCTTGCAGATCCTTTCTTTCCCCCTGGCCTCCTGTTTAATTCTGCTGCTGCTTAGTTTCACTGTTTCTTTACAGTATTTGATCTCTCTATTTTATCTCCCTCAGAGACAGCCAGTGCTTTAATTTCTCTTTCAGTGTCCAACCTTCCACAAGCAGCAAAGGGATAAGAAAAGAAGGGAAATTTGGCAGAGTCTACAGTGCATCTCCAATAAATGGCTGACAGTCACCCATATATAAACGTACAGGTAAGAGGCTCTGCAATGTGTGTTTTTAACTTGAAATAAATGAGGAGCAGTTTTTAGTCTATACATTCTGGTTTAAAAAGTATTTAATAAGTTACCTGTTACAACTGCAAAATGAATTTAACCATTATATTTTAGCATGTTCTTCATTCAGTGAAGCATTTAAGCATATGTTCAAATTAAGACTGTAGTGTGGCCTTACTGTCTCCAAGATTAAGGATTTTCATTCATTTATCCATACCTTAATATATAGCTATTTATTCCCATGTTATGCTGGGAAACTTGGCTAACAAAAGTAACCACTTTTGTTCAACACTTCTGCCAGTAGCAGATAAAGAATTCTGTATAATCCTATACCTCTGTTACATATATAGTACATTCAAACTTGTACCTTTAAGCATCTAAAATGTATTTTAAAAACAGGATAGAAATAATAAAAATATTCAAAAAAGTAGAGACGTGTAAATGTGGGCTATGGGCAGGTAGTTTTTTCCCCCTTGCAGGAGCTGTTTAAAAACCATACTTCTAGTATTCAGTAAACATATTAAAGAGAGGAAAAGTGCAGAGCACACTGATTGGGTTATTCTGAAATCCCCACTGTCTGCACACAAAGGCAGCAGCACAGAATACAAATATACCCATGTTTCTAATTACTTGTGAGATTTGTATCTAACAAATATATGACCTAATTTTCTCTCAAGCATCTAATCCTATTATTTCAAAATCTTGTAAAATATGCATTTTAGAAAAAAGCAACATGAAAAGAAAAAGTACTTGCTGAAGACAGGTAATCTTTTTCTTCCATGGCTTGCAGCTGTCAGACAAGCAGACAACATAAAGCAGTAATGATCAGATTGGATCAAATGCATGCCTCAGATAATGCCATAGTACTCACCAGTTACATGAGAGATAAATTTGCAACATTCATTGCACTTTATGAAATAAAATCAGGACAAATCAACTGTGATTACTAAATTTCTTCTATAATTTAGTGCAGTTTATTCAAGAAAACTCAACCACCCATTAAACAGAGGGATATCTCTGGAATTCCTGCAAGAAGTTTATAAATCACAATTACCACACCCAAGGCTGAGATGAATTATTAAAGATGTATTTATTAAAAATACTGGATTAATTCTTAACTATATATTATAACCCCAGCATTTGTATCTTATTCCTTTTATATTATGTTATTTTTTTCACAGAAGTCATTGACTGGAGATTTCATCATGATAGATATCTGTAAGATAGACACTGTCCTACTTTTTTTGATACTGCCTGCACAATGTGTGGAGCTTGCATGGGAGGCTGGACTAAAACCTCTCAACTCACTGAAAAAGTGTTCTCAGGAGTAAATGATTGTTTATCAAAGTCATCACTCCATACAGCATCATTTAATATCTATAAGAAATTTAAGGACTGTTTTTTAATTTTTTGGCTTTACAATGGGTTTTGACAGCTAAAGTGAAGGGAATACATCTTTGCTTTTGTTTCTCTATAAAGAAATCAGAAGAAATCAGAGAAGTAAAAAGAACAGGGCAAACGAAAATCCACGTTGTCATGCATGTGCTAAAATGCTAATTTTCACTTATAAAAGTAGTCTCTCAAAGATGAATTTTCAACACCTTTGCAGAGCTTTAGACCTTAATATGAAAATACAGCAAGGAGCTACTTTCATGTTGAGTAATATATAAACGAAAAGATAAAATTTTCTCAAAATCTATTCAAGATCTTTTAAATCTAATCCCTTTTTACAATGGTCTTTGTTGTGGTATGTGTAGATGTTTCAAACAACATTGTTTCAATCTAGTTGTACCTTTGATAGTATCTTTAATACTCTGGATTTCACTACTATTTACAAAGACAGGTAGCTATTGTTTTAATTTCCCAGATAGGGTAGTTGAGATACTCTTTGAGAGACTTCAAAGCTCCATAGTCAGAAGCAGAATTAGAGACAAGGGTTGATTTCTCTGTTGGGCAATGCTGGCTCCATCAAAGGAGAACATCCCTCACGAGATGATCCTGAAATGAGGTTTTGTCCGTATTGATTTGTTTTACTTTCCCAGAGGATTAAAGAAGAAAAGTGGAATAGCTCTTCTGGTGGCAGAATGGCGTAGTCTGGCTTGAGACCCAGAGAACAGTTAGATGTTCCAGGAGCAGAATGTGTATTTAACTGTTCTCCTGGCCCTCATCATATCCAACATGAGATTTGTCCCTAGTTTCCAAGGCAATGTGGGATGTGCAGTAGCAAGGGACTATATAAGGTTGCTGACAACTGCTCACATTAGAAGTTATCAAATTTGAACTTGGCAAATGGAGAAAAGTTTGTAAAAATTGTGAAATTAGGAGACATAACAAATTTAAACTTCTTGCCCATGAAATTTACTTTCATTAATTTGGGGATAAGATACCTCCTTCAGCCTTCTGCTCAATGCAAGCCGTAGATGTCCATCCAGCAATTGGACATCAAATCCGTAACTTTTAATTGAGCTGTACATTAATATTTTAGAGAAGCAGTCATCTTGATTTTGGATTTCAAAATACAGAGCCTCCACTATACTTAGAGATGAGGTCTTCCAAAAGACAGTGACCATCACCTTTAAATTGGTCTACTTTTAGTATAATTAGTCCCAAACCAATACTGCATAGCTAAGCTAATCCTGCAAATGTGTTCTCATTGACTCCCATGGGATGTACAGAGGAGCTGTTATTTGCTAGAAGTTGTATCTAGTAAACACCATGTTGCCTCATCATATTACATGTCAATTACCACAGCATATCTTCATTCGGCCTTGGCAAATGGTACTGCCAAGACACCTTTCAGAGCTCATTGCTTCCCTTTCTTTTTGTATCTTCCCTTTTTCCTGCTACATCAGACATAAACTGTGTTCACTTTCAAGGTCTTGTAGCTATTCCTTGCTTACCCCTCATCAGTCACACAGCATCATGAGGTCATCTCCTGCCTCTGACTGGCCAGCAATGCCATCTCCATTTCCCACTTGCTGCCTTTCCAGGCTTTTTCTGCTTTCTCTGCTCTGACCCTCATGCTTAATGTGCCAGATCTCTTTATCCACCTTCTTCACATTCCCTCTCAAAACGTTTTGCTGTGATGTTTGAGACTGGGCTGTAGGTGTGCTGAAATTGTTCCTGTCATCCTTGTGTTCTCTGCCAGTCAACACCTGTTCATCATCACTTATGTAGATGGTATTCTTTAAAGGAGCATTTTAAAATATCACCTGCCATTAAGGATTCCTAAGCATAAAATTAGGAAATGCTACTATTAGTAAGTTTGTCACAGTGAAAGTATCATCCTAGCTAAGGTGTCTTATTCTACACTCTCTGGTTTCATTCCCAGCCTAGCTGCAGAGGAGACATGAATTTCAAAAAGCCTATATGAAATTACATTAGTACAGCAAAAAAATAAACAAGAATCAAAGGTAACAAATATTTTGTCAGAAATTAGTATGTGGAAAAATTTACTTAAATAAGTCTTTTTTTATCTATTAGTCAGCTGTCAGCTAATACTAAATTATATCCAGTCCCTCCCTTGTAATAAATACATATTGATTAGCTTTAAACTCTGAACTTCGAAATGAGTTATATCTGGTGATTGCTAAACTGCTCTCTTCACTAAGAAAAAAAGTCACCAACACCTATTATACTGCATTTAATTAAGACAAGCATCAGCTTTATGTACCATTATTTGCTTCTGCCAAGTCTCTGTGGCATAAATATTGAGCAGTCACATCTCTTGAATACTAATCGATCCTTCCTGAATGATTACATAAAATTTAGGAAATGTTTCTTTGCCAGTATTATACTCCAATGCTTACTGCAGTTAGACGTTAGGGTTGAGATATGAGGCTGGATTTGACAAGTGTGCAGTAAGTAGTTTTCTAAATTCAGATGCAATGTGGGGAAGCCTGAAAGCCCTGGCTGAATGCTACTTACTGTACAGAACCCCTCGGGTGCTCACTCACTGCTGCTCGCCAGGTGCAATCTTACAAGTATGCGTGGGTAACAGAATGGATGAGTATAAGAAAACTGCCAATGGATTTAATAAAACCAGCTCATTATAATAATCCAGTTATAAATGTGTATTATAAATAACTTATATAGATATATATAAAGGTGTAAAAGCAATTGTATATTTATGAACTACCAGAAGTAAAAACAGCCAGAGTGACCACTTTGAAGAAGACTGCATTAAACCCTAAGTACTGTTGGTCACTGCAAGGAAGAAGTGAACACATTTGTGATGACAAGTCCATCCCTGGATAAATGCTCCATTACCAGCTTACACTGGCTTGCCAAGGAAAATGCTCCTTCCATACTTTTCACTGTTTCTCTTTTGGTCTGATAAAACCTCCTGCTTCAATAGTTCTTTCATTCCACTCTACTATTTTTTTTTTTCTGTGCCCTTAAGCATCATAATTACTACAAAATTAAATCAAATTAAATCAATATTCCTTGTTGTATTACTTCCAGTTGATGTTTAAACACTTACTTTCCTGTCTGCATATATGATACCGCAAATTTAAACCCTCAGCAAAAACTGTGAAAGTGAAAATATGAACAGCCCCATGTTTCATCCCTATTTGCTGCTGCGTTTTTTCTTATCTTTTCAGATTATTTAGATTGCAAGCTCACTGAGGCAGAGATTCTGGATAAATCTAATAGACTAATGATGTTATATAAAGTATATTAAAAAGTGCAATAGCTAATTTAAAATGTGTTTTTTTTTTCCTTCAGGTCAAGAATGTTGCGTAACTGCATTGACGTATGTTACTGGAACTTGGTGAAACCAAGCACAGGCAGGCTTTGTGCTGCTTCTCCTTGGGCACGTGTTTGCAGGAACCTACTTCTAGTTCTGTGAGTGGCGAGGGTAGAGTCTACCTCGAAATTAAATTATTTCAGCCTGTTTCATCTGCATAAAGATCTTAACAGGCAGGTTTATTTTCCAAAAGTGGAAATGGCAGAGCCCAGTACCTCTGATAACTCTTCCTGTCTCAGCCCTGACACTTTAGGGAGACTGAAAGCAAGGGAAGATCAATTGGCTAATATTCCTCTTATTCAAAAGAAATGGGAATGAAGTGTTGCAGATCCAGATGGATTTCTGCTAAACCCCTAAGTAAGGCTGTGGTTTGTTTGAAAACAGAGTTCTTATTTTTGGTTGGGTTTTTTTTTTGTTGTTTAAGCAAGAGCCCATTGTTTGCCATCCACAGTGATTAAATGTTTATCCTTTCTTCAGCACCCTCTTGTCTCATGTTAAGTGAGATGTGAAATCAATAATGGCTCTGCAATTATTTGTCCATTGATAAAGCCTTCATTTCTTAAATTAAGTACATTTATCTGTGTCCTGACAATGATAAGGGAGCAGTACCAGTCAGCTGCTGCCTAGTCTAGCATTTAGCTTTGCAGGCAGACAAGTGCCTGGACATGGGTCAAATGATGTCTAACTTTCTCCATATTGGCATTTCACTTTACAAACTGCTTTGATGCGAGATTTGACAAATCATCCTTGCTGAGTTCAGATAATAAAAACTATCAGGACAAATGGGAAGTTTTGGTAAAACAGAAAACAGTGGCTGATTTCAGGTTAAGTGACCAGTCTGTAAAGCTACTGGATGGTACAATGAAGAGATCTATTGAGTCAGAAGATGATAGAAGGTATCCCATGTAAGGCACTTACTAGGTTCCTCAAACATCATTAAAATGTAGTCATTTAGCAAATGTAACTGCTGAAAACATTATCTGAACTTGGTTCTGTGATAGTAAGCAAATCAAAGAAACAGACAAATTTTAGGTCCAGTAAAAACAGTACAAAATTCTCTTTGGCTTTAGTGAAGCCAAGATTTCACCCCAATGGAGCATCCCAGTCTATTTCAGCTCCAAAACTGAAGAATTCAACAGCACGTAGGGGGTGGTTTGTTTTTCGTTTGTTTGCTTGATTTTTAATTTTAATTTTGATTTATGGAAAAAAAAAAGAAGGAAGGTAAAACTTTGGTAATGACAGTTCAAAGGGGCTGATAAGCTGCCACATTTCCTTTTCTATCTGTAGTGTATCTTGATTCAAACCAGCAAAGACAAAGGCATTAAAGACAAAGAAACCAGTTGTACTTATTTTTAGGTGTACTTTTTGATAACGTGTACTGTGGGCTAAACTGTTTAAATACATATAGAGAAATAAGGTGTATTATTACTTTGGGATTAGGGTAAAGAAACTGGATTATCCTCGATTTGGCTAGCTTTGGGAAAGTCAGCTATTTTTATTCTCATTTAGTGGTAAATTCAATAAATAATTAATACAACTATGTAATCAGCATCTTCCTCAAATGTGGTTTTCCCATGTTTTGGACATGAATCCATGAAGGTAAAACCTGCAGAAGGAGTGTTCAAAGTAAGTTTAACTATCACATCTGTCAAAGATTTCTTTCCCAGTTCTGCAACATGTGCCTGGTCACTGACTTCCCACCACTGTGTGATTATAATTCCTTACATGTCATGTCTCTGTCGTGTTTTTACTTGAAAGAAACCTGTCAAATGCAACTAAGCAGTCAAGAAAATCCAGGTTTCCATATCTCTTGAGCTACTGATTTTTTTTTTATTTATCTTCTATTTTTTTTATATCTTCAGTTTGTGAAAAAAAAAATAGGCTGATACAGCCAAATGAAACTTTGACTTGGTATGTTGATTAGCTTCACTGCCTTAGTTGAAATTAATGGGAGAATACCTCTATATGTGAAAACACAGGAGTGATGCCCCTACAAAACAGGCATGATTTGGGGTTTGCAAATATGATGTAAAGCTCAGTGAAAGAAAGGCTGGCAAGGATAATTGCTATCAGAAGCAGTGCCCTGATTTACTTCAAAGCAAGCCAATAACTCAAGATAATTGAAATAGAGATTGATAACAGAAATTGCTATTTCTAGACAACCTAAACAAAAGACTTCATTCAAATAAATAATGCTGGTAGATAGATTGCTCCTTTGCAATAAAACATTTTGGCTTCAGAAGTCCAGCTCATCTTAAAATAAAACATTCAATCAGCATCTAGTGTATCATTTCATAGAATCATAGAATGGTTTGGGTTGGAAGGGACCTTAAAGGTCATCTAGTTCCAACCTCCCTGCATGGGCAGGGACACCTCCCACTAGACCAGGTTGCTCAAAGCCCTGTCCAACCTGCCCTTGAACACTTCCAGGGAGTGGGCATCCACAACCACCCTGAACAACCTGTTCCAGTGTCTCACCACACTCACACTAAAGAATTTCAGTCTCATGTCTAACCTAAATCTACCCTCTTCCAGCTTAAAACCATTACCTCTCATCCTATTGCTACACAATCTGGTAAAAAGTCCCTTCCCAGCTTCCCTGTAGCCCCTTCAGGTACTGGAAGGCTGTTATGAAGTCTTCTCGGAGCCTTCTCTTCTCTAGGCCGAACAGCTCCAACTCTCTCAGCCTGTCCTAGCAGGAGAGGTGATCCAGCCCTCAGATCATCTTTGTGGCCTTTCTCTAGACTTTCTTCATGAGCTCCATGTGCTTCCTGTGTTGGGGACTCCAAAACTGGACAGAGTATTCCAGGTGGGGTCTCACAAGTGCAGAGAGGCAGAATCACCTCCCTCGACCTGCTGGCCATACTTCTTTTGATGCAGCCCAGGTCACAGTTGGCATTCTGGGCTGCAAGTGCACATTGCTGGCTCATGTTCAGCTTTTCATTGACCAACACCCCCAGGTCCTTCTCCTCAAGGCTGTTCTCAATCCATTCTCTGCCCAACCTGTGTCTGTTCTTGGGATTACCCCAACCCTGGTGCAGGACCTTGCACTTAGCCTTGTTGAACTTAATGAGCTTGTTATGGGCCCACCTCTCAAGCCTGTCAAGGTTACTCTGGATTTGCAGCAAAGACAGATAGTGGTACAGAATTGAGATAGGTATATCAGAGATCAAGTAAGGGAAGAAGTGACTAGAAGATGTTTTAGCAGTTATACCAGGCTACCTAACCAGGACTGTGAAGGGCAATTCTGATCACAAGACCTGCTTCTATTTGCTTTACTGTGATTTCAGGTGTCAATTAGACTATTAATCAATTAGCTGATTTGTGTAATGCAGTGAGAGAGGAAAGCAATATACATTTGTTTATGTGTAGTGAGGAGGGTATGCAGCAAGGGAATTGCCAGAGGACTGACTCACAGAAAGTTTGTGATTCTTTGGGGGAACCCTGTTAGACTAGTGTAGTTCATCTGTAGATCATGTAAGTGGATCACAGTAATGTGGTGGAATTTAAATTTAGTCCAAACTTCCTACGTCTTGATGGAGCAATTGACTGACCCCACTGATAGTGCAGTGAAGCTGTGAAGAAAAGTGTCTGTGCTGGTGGTTTAATGTCCTTTTGAGTTAAAGCTCTTTGTTAATCTAAAATACATGGCATAAGCACCCTTAGAAATGTAAAAAGGCTGGTATGTCTTGAAGCACCGTTTATTCCATTAAACATTATAGGACCATATTCTTAAAAAGAGCCAGCTGAGGTTTTTGAAATGTATTTTTGACAAAGCGACATATTTTGGGCATTGAGACCAGTTTTCTGTTGAGATGCCTCAGAGATGTAGGTATGTGCCTAATGCACCTAGATACTAAAGTACAATAATTGCTTCTGGTTATTTATGTAGAATTTGTTGCTTAGGTAATTTTGACAGCTCTGCTGAATGCCTGGCAGTGTTGTTAGGCACTTCAATGTCTTCACAAACCTGACTCCCTTATAGAATGAGAAGCATCTTATTAATTGCAGCCGGATGATTCCTTCATACTTGTGGGGACAAACTTAAGTGCTTAGCTGGAAAGGGTATCCGTGTTTTTCATTTCAGTTTTGTCATAATTCACATTAAGTATTTGCCTCAGTTCTGTGGGTCAAGTGGTAACATCTTTGTTTTACTCTGTGCAGAATAATGTCAAACTTTGACTGTTAGCAAATGGAATTACGCAGTACGGTAAATAATGAACTAGTCAGTTTCAAAGGTGTTGAACCTTTCTTAGCTACATCACTTTTACGTGCAAGGCTCCTGTCAGCAGCAGAATTAGCTCTTTTTACAGTAACGTGAATGAGACAAAACCTGGATAACCTGATTCAGTACAAGCTTGCAAGGTATTCCTACCCAACTGCTTCAGAAGTTGAGCACACTACCTGGCAGAATTCGAAGACATAAAGGTGTAAGAATAATTCCTAAATCACTGAAAAGTACTAGAAGAGTCGATTATGATCAAACAAAAAGGCCACCTAAATGTGAGAATTTTCCAAATTCACTTCACTTATTCAGCTAATTTAAAACATCACTGAACTGAGATGAATTCTCTAAATATTTTATCAGAGGAAAGCTACAGTCTCTTTAGATATTTCTCTGCCACTGTCTAATGACTGAAAAACCTACTTAATAGGAATTATTAAATCTGAGTTCATTTTATTATTAGATTAATTCATTAAACATAATTTCTACAACAGATTGCTTGCTTTTCCTTCTCTGAATCTAAGATGTGGAAAGAAATGAAACCCTGAATACAAACTGCTAACAGTTACTAGGGAAATCCATAATCTCTTCCTAGGATTCAGAATGGACAAAGTGCCTAACAGTCAATTCTGTTAGCATCATTCTAATTGTTTAATTTTTTTTTCCCTACACGTTCTGTTTCCTATAATTCTGAAGTATTGATCTTTTATGCACTCTGTATTTAAAGAGAGCTTCACCTAAAATTTTCCAAAGCAGGTTCAAATTCTATAAAGATGACACGGAGGAACATACTTAAGACAGTAATTGATGCTTTATGGGGTAACCAAAACTGTGAATGCATTATAATAATTTATTTGTAGAATTTTATTCCTTTATAGAAGATTTAAAAAAACCCTGAAAGTTAAAGAAAAACATTACTGAATGTCACCACTGCTGTTTTTTCTTTAATTGTTGTGCTTGGCTGAACTGTTCACTCTCTTTGTAACCAAAATTCCTTTTGAGTAAAACAGGAGTTTTGGCTATGGAGGTATGGCAGGATCTGACCTTATTTATGTTTTCAAGTCTCTCCTTTACACTGTCTGCCAGTAAATAAAAAATCACTTGGCCAAAGTTTATTTAGACCAGCTTTATTAAGTCAACAAAGTGCAAACCTGAAAAATCTGTTCCTATGAAGTCAACAGGAATCTGTCTCCCTAAGCCTTTTTTTTTATTCCTGGCACAGGTGATTTTTCTTGACTGATTCATTGGAGGGCACTGGATTAACTAATTTGTCTTGCATAGCTATCTTTCCCATTCTGTGTCCTCTCCACTAGCACAAAACAATCTTCCCTTTAAAGGTTATTTCCTAGCCAGATCTGTCATAAAGCTATTATCATTAATTTGCACTTTAAGAGTTCCTTTCACTTCGTAAAAACTATGAGATACATTCCTGATTTATGGGTTACGACGTGACAGCCATCATATGCAAAGAACATTGTACTTACCACACATGCCTTTGAAAAAGGGGGATATTTCAACCATATCCCCACTCCATCTGCTTTACATAACTACTTTCAATATCATAGAAAGCCATGGCAATCTGTATTTTTCACTATTCTCTAGTATTTGTAATAGAATTTTATCCCTGTTCTGGAATATTCAGAAATCACATAGAAACACAGAAATCCTTCTTAAATTCCAGAGGTTTTAGGAGTCATTTGCATAGAAACCCACTTTTAATCCTTATGCATATTTTTCCTGCAAGTGATCATTATAATATGATCCTCAGATTACTGTGAACCTCATTAAATATATTTACAAAACCCTGTTTTTCAGGAAAAGGCAAAATATTTTCAATGTATTTAGAAAAAAATAATAACACTCTTAAGTAAGATATGAACAGTAGCGTGTACCTACCTAAACTAAACAGCACCAGGAATTTGAGACATACAAATTCTCGTAGATCAAACTGCAGGGAACGAAGTTTTGCTACAAGTTCTTGTGCATGGCTCATAAGATTGTTGAGGGTGGCTCCAGCTTGGGATACTATAATGGAATAATCCACCTGTAAAAGAGAATTGTATTTCTGTCTGGTTGTCACACCTGCAGAACCACTTTAGGATGTTTCAAACAAACTCATGCAACCAGGATATTCCTGGATAAAAGAATCACTCTCAGTTTAATGATGTTATCAAGTGAAGATGATTTTATGTATAAGCCTGTTTTAGCACAATGGTTATCTATTGAAAATATTCTTAAACTACATATCTTAATGGTATCTCACACCAGTGTGAATGCTGGTTTGTCTGTATTGGCTTTTTTTAGAAGCTTTATATATGACAACTGCTTATGACAGTGGTATCTGTCCCCCTCTCAGTTTGTTTTATTAATCTGGCATCTCTTGTTCTCATTGTAGTTGTATGATCCTGTGAAGAAAGACTGATGAAGTGAGCTTTGTGCCTGTGCTGGGTGCTTTAGACCAGAGGGATATAACAGCATTTGTGGGAAATGATCCAGCGTCCATAACTTGGCCAGAAACATCTATTCAAGCCCAGAAATGTCGGTGTATTCCCACAGGAAACAGGTATTGTGTGAGTAGTTTCTATTCTCCTTAGCTACACAGAATCATGGTATTTGTTGGGAGTTGGTTCCAACTGACTTGTTCTGGCGAGTCCTCCACAGCTAGCAAAGGAGAAGCAGTGACAGCAGCGTGGAGCAGGGCACATCTGCTTCAGCAGAAATGCCTTCAGCTCAGCCCTGTTTTCACTGCAGTGTTGCACATTCCCTTCAAGTGCCACTGTCCCATGAAAATGGCCAGGTGCGTTGCTTGCTTCTGTGTTGAACTGCTCCTGGCTGACTGGCTGAGACCTAAATGGATTATTGCCACATTAAAAAAAAAAAAAAGCAAAACTAAAACAAAAATTGTTTTTTTAGATTTTACCAACACCTTTCTCTTTTAGGAGTCTCCATAACAACAGGGAAATTGCTGACCATACTTCATGTAAGCACACATAAGTGAAGTCTGGCTCTAAACTAAGACTAAGCACAATGTTAAGTGCACACTTGGGGCTAATGATTTGTTTAAAGGTATCTGTGCTCTAATCCCATCTTTAAGGTCTATCACAGTAAAGTAGTTAATAAAGAATGGCCAGGTCATCACCAGAGGAAACAAACCAATTCTGCAAAATATTGTTTTTCCAGGCACTGATTCCTTAACACCTATTTAAAAAAAAACAACCAAAACCAAAAACTGTTAAGGAACCTGTACTTTGAAATATGATTGGTTTTTTTATTTATTTTGAAACTATTGAATTGATTTTGCTCATGTATAAACAACAGTAAAGCAAGAAAAAAAACCAACCTGAAAGACTTTAAGCTTGACAAAATTTCACCTAGGAAAGATAGAGAGATGACTGAAAGGAACTAAAAATAACTTATCCTAGTGACAACATTAATATAATCAATGGGTTATTGACTTTTAATAAGACATTTTATTTATCTGTCCTCTTAGTGCTCCAAAGACATTGATTGAAGGCAACTGTACATGAAAAATGAAGTCACACTTTTTGTATGGATGTTAAGAGTAACATTGCTCCAACTCTACAAAGCATTTAAAGTTGTGCTTATGATTCAATTAAGTCAATAGATTATGCTTAAGTATGGTGTGAGGTAGGTTTTACACCTGGGAAAATGGAAGTAGTGACATTAAATCACTTACTCAGGGCCAAAGAAATCTATGACAAAACTAGGATCTGGTCTTTGGAAGTCCCAGCCAAACCATTTTGAATAAACTACTTTCTAGTTAATTTGTTATTTCTCTCATTCTATATATACACTTACACGTATTTCTGTATATCTAAGTATATATACTTACATAAAAATAAGAAAAAATGAAGTAACATACCTCAAATACTTTTTAATGGAAGAGCAGTTTAATATAGTGACATGATTCAACTACTTCATATTGAAAAACTGGTCACATATAAATACCAACTTTCACAACTTAATTTCCCTTTTGTAATTGTTAAGGGGGAAAAAAGCTCAAAATCCCTCACTGGGGTTCCAGTCTGGGGGGGAACTATGCTATTTACTTCATAATAAGAAGTTAAGATGTCTGGATGTCAAGAATATCAGTGGCCTTAGTGCAGCGATTATGCCATAATGAAAAAACCCAGTAGATGCCTGGATCTCCCTCCATCCCTCTACTGGAGAGCTCTTAGGCAACCTGCTACTCTTTCAGGTGCATTTAGTATTTGCAGCACCAGCAAATTTGTCTGGGAGGCAAGTCCTCATCTGCCACTCACCAAAAGCAGGCTGTATTAAATTTTTATATTTATTGACATTTCATTACCATAATTGACTGCAGTTGGTTCTCTAGTAGAAGGCACCGGGCTGCCTCCTAAGCAGGAGAATTGGTCCCTTGAGTAGGATTTGCAATTAAAAACAACGCAGAATGGATATTTTTTTTATTGTGTAAATATGATGAGTTGAATTTTCAGCTTTAACTAGAGAATACTAGGTGTGCAGAAGGCTTTTTTCAAGAGTGAGCAAAATTATGAGTCAGTGGAAAGACGACCCCCAAAGGTGTCAATCAGCCTATACAAAATCAACTGTGCATGAAAAAGCCTCAGTTAATGTCTGTTCTGAAAAAGTGGTCCCATTTAAAGAGTATGCTGTCCTACTTTCTTGGCCGTGTATGCAGAAATTGATACTTAATGGTGTATTAACTCTTCTACCTTCCAATTCATGATTAAAAATGCATTTAAAAGATCAAGACTAAACCAGCCTGGATCTTGCCCAAAATGCTTAATGGCATATTGAAGTGTTTTATTTATGTTGTACCAGTAATTTAATTTGGTAAAATCAAATCTACAACTTAAATTATTATTTCTTCCCAATTAACAGTATTACATTTCACAGTTGATTTTGATGTTGAAGATGATATGTTGACTGCCATTTTTGAAAAAAGAAGCTTTCACATAGCCTAATTTGGAAGTAAAATCAAAGGCATAAAGTTAGGTCTGTGCAGACAAATGGAAATGTGAGTTCCTCATGTACCAGTACACAGCACTATCTTGCATGCTGAATATAGTAATAATGAAGAAGTAATGACAGAGGCTTATTTGGATTATTAGCTTGATACCAAAGCAATTCAGAGAGACCAGCACTGAATAGTTTACACTGCTGCCTGTTTTCTCCATTCTGTTGCTTAAACAGGCATGTTTAAGGTCAGTATGGACATGGCTGCACATGTGATGCTGCAGTATACCATTTGCTAACTGAAGTGCCTACATCTAAAATTAGATACTCAAAACCTCTGCTCTGCTGCCTCATAAGTTTGTGCTTAGAGTCCTCACAGCTCCATCTTCCACCAGCCATTTGGGTGACAAACTGCCTCTAGGCATGGCTGAGACTACCCCAGTCATGACAGTGGTAAGTAACTGTGTGTCCAGCCCATGATACAGCTCTTAGATTTAGGGACTGCATGGCTTTGGAAGCAAAAATGCCGAAGGCAGGATTTCCTCATCAGGCTAGTGGCTGGACATACTGAGGTATGGGGAATCTGAAGTCAAATCTCCAGTCAAAAGAGTGCATGGAATAAATAGGGCTATAGCCTGGCAATTGGGGTATCTTTCTGAAGGTGACAAGTATCGAGTTTCTCCAGGTAAATCTGGCACATCTTGTGGATATCTCTTGATCATGAGTATTGCGCAGAAAGAGAGGAAACTTTGGCTTGGTTTGGAGAGGAAGGATTTGCTTGGTGCTTGAACTCTAGGAGGGAATTTCCAGATGGGAATCCCAAGTAGAAAAATGTCCCTAAGTCCTTTGGACAGGCAGCATTTGTGTCATACCTGTCTCCTCAGCATTTCTCTTACAATTCCCACCTAGTTTGCTGCTGGCCTTCCCTGCTCCCCATGTTGCATTGTATTAGTAAGAGGACCATAACTTAAAAGGGACTGCAGAAAGACATGGCAATACTGCATATTTTTTCTAAATCCTGTTCTTGATACAGTTGGGAACGACTTAGAAGTCCAAATCCCTTTAATGTCAGTGAAATTAAGTTAGGCCAGTGCTGAATGTTGATGAAAATTCTACTTTAAAACAATATATCATAGCAAAGTACTTGGAGTTCAGCAGCATTTAGATAGTCAGTTATCAAATAATTTCTCAACTGTTAAACAGAGGCAAAAGAGATGGAAATTACTAATTCTGCTGTTTCTTTCTCACATGAAGTTCTCGTTTAACACAGTGAGAGATCATTCAAGGCAGAACTAAAGACAAACCTTTTTTACAACATGAAACTATACTCTGAGCTAAATAAATGCTGAGGCTGAAGGCCAGAAATGCAGGGAGCACTTGCGCTTTTTTGTTTTGCAAATGATTTATCATGGTAATGAATGATTCTTGATGCCAAATCCCTGGTTTCACTAGGCTCAGATGGAAATTTTCTGTTGAAGTCAGGTGGTGGTCTCTGGTATCAACTCCTCTCTATGCCCACAAAACACACCCTAATGTTAATTGTGGATTCAGGTTCCTTCCTTCTTCTAAAATTAAATTGTGTTTGATTTCTAGGATATGACATTGGGGTCACATGGTGTGTGGAAATGGAACAAGCTTCAGCAAGCTTGAGACAGTCTCCAGAATACAGGATTAGAGTGATTTTACTCATTGATGGCTCTTACCAGGTACGGACTGCCATTCCTTTCAGCCAGAACAGGAGTTGTGCAAATAAGCAATAAACCCCCTGCTGTGGCTGTATATAGGACCTGAATAATGAACAAATGTTCTCGTAGACTAAGATAGTTCAAGGTAGTGAAAGATTGATTTCATATTTAATTTAGTAAATTAGATCACTGTGTGTTTGGAACATGAAAGCAAAGGAGGCAGCGTGTGCTTAGGTGCAGCAAAGGGACCATCCCACTTTCTCCTGCTCTGCTCCGTGCACAGCTGGCTGCTGCAGCTGGAGAGCTGCTCCCCACTGCTCCTCCTTGGCTACAGACTGCACCAAAAGCCTGGCCAGTGCCCCGCAATGGTCTGCCCTGGGTTTTCAAGTCCTGACCCTGCTCTGCGAGCCTGTGAGTTGGCTCTAGCATATGGCCATGCAGGTGGATGAGCCCTTCTCTCAGAAGGATGCATTCTGCTCAGTATAAGGCAAGCCAGTTAATTTACAATCACAACCATAATTGCTCTTCCACTGTTTCCTGAAATATAGATTTCAATGGCAACTACAGTGGTTCTTTACAGGTTTTCATAGAATTAATAATTTAATTAAAAACATTTAAAGCATTATTTGTGTTCCTTTTTGAAGCAAATGAACATGGAAAAACACTTTACAGAGGTGCCTATGTACAAAAATTGAGGAGGACTCAGCATGGACAAAACCAGCAGATATGCTTATATCAAGTTTGGATATATTAATTAAAGTTGCGATGACTTATACAGCATAAGATGCTTGTCATTTTAACATGATACACAATAATAGAAGATAATGAATTAAGTTGCCAGTGAACCTTTCCCCTAGGATGATGTTATTGTGCTTGCCAATTAGTTAGAATATGCACACAGTAACACTCCAAAGTACTCCATTTACTTTGTCTAATTTAGTTTCAGGAAAACTTCTACATCAAGACTAGAAAAATTCTATGCCCTGTTGTTAAGCATTTATAGATTCATTCACAGTAGAAATATTTATGTTATAAAACACATAATAAAAGTATTGTTCAGTTTCAGGCAGATAGCTATTGTAATCAGTACATTTTCCACTCTAGTAATAGTGACTGTTGGGTTCTTCACCTTATTAGTGTGAAGACATTAAAGTAAAGTGCAGGACATAGCCAACGTAGAGTACAACAGAATAAATTTCTTTACCAAAGTGTTGCAGTGGACTTTGTGGGGATTTTTTATACAGAGATGAGATAGTATGGAATCACTGCTGAGTCTGAATATCCGTAAACTTCATCAGAAGACAGACCATTACTAGACAAACAGATTCTCCAAAAGCTTCAGCAAATACATCTGCGTTGGGATAGTAGAAGCCTTCTTTGCAAGTGGGTAAGTCTAACAGAGATGACATTGCCACAGAAAATTCCCAGGCCACACATCACCACCTTCAAATAAGGCGTAGCTGAAAGACCTATAAAGTAACCCATCTAGGGAGAGGTTCAAGCCACAGCATTCTGATCTAACTGAAAGTTAAATTTTTATTTGCTTCGAAACACAACATTGTCAAGATCTTGGTCATTTCTCATGCTCTTCTCTGGTGCTATGTTTTAGAATACAAATCCAGATGGAAAGATGTATGTGTGTGATGACTCTAACACAATCACTAGTTTGGCATGTTTTTCTGGATGGCCCATTTAGTCAAAAGGCTTTGACCAAACTCAACAAAGGGTAAATCTGGGAACAATGAGTATAGGTATAAGCAAAATGAGCAGCTTGTCTGGGCAGCCGAAGCTACAATTCATGTGTTGTGTGTTGACTGCTGCATGAAAATGCATGAACAATGGTATTCTGTACAGAGCTTTAGTATCTGCTCTGTGTGTGCTGGATCTTGGAAGCTGGCAGTGTATTGCTAGTGTAGAAGATACAAAAGGAAAGTGCTCAAGTTGGAGGAATTGAAGTTCTATAATTAGAAATGATGTGTTAAAATTACATGCCATGTGGCAAGTCTACAAAACTGGGTGTGTGGAGAGCACATTGGCAATGATTTACAATTAACCACCACATTGCAAATCACTCCTTTGCTGTTTTCTATTATGAAATTTGGAGAGCTGTAAAATGCATTTCTGCTACTTTATTTCCTTTTGAAATGGTAATTGCTACTGCTGAGGGGCAACACTTAGTGCAGAAAATGAAGTGTGCAAAATAGAGAGGAACTTGTTTCTGAGGAAAAGCTGAGGAATTGTAATGATCTGAAAAAAAGTGCTTTCTTGAAACATACACACAAAAGAGCTTAATTTATGAAAATCCAACCAAATAAATAAAAAAAAAGAAATGAAATAGTCTTTTTCTTTAAGGGCCAATGCTACTTTGTTGCTGACTGCACTTTTTCCCCAGTGAAGTGAGAAACTCATAAGCCAATGGCTTGAGGGAAATGCAGATGTATGGAAATGTGATAGGAATGCCCTAAGGTAATGGGTTTTGAGCCAATGCATTTGAAAATTACTGAGTGTGCTTCTCACTACTAGCCCATTTTAGATACCTAGTATAGAACTGAGTGGTGTGGCCCTGGGGAGCTGGATGAAGTTTGATTTTTTGCGTCTGCACGGCCTAAGTGGAGAAGGCAGGTATGTTCTACCTAAGTGGTGATAAGTTCCCCCACAGAGCTTCCCCCTTGATTGTGATTGTAGAAAGGCTTGTGTTTATGAGTAGCTTTTATGGAGGGATATATTAAGGAAAGCAAGGAGTGATGCTTCTGAGCATTAAATTTGCTAACTTCTGACAATAACCATGATCTCTCAGGTAATAAAGTAGGCTGTCTAGCTCAGGTCCTCAGTTAAAAGTGATTATCTCTAAAAGCCAGATGATTGACTGTAATTCTGCTCATAGTGCTTTGCTGGTAGCAGTAAATAAAAACATCTACCGCACTTCTCATCAGAAGTGTCAGAGTGCTTTTCACACCTTTATCAATTAATTTTTATGAGATGGTGGCTTGGTTATTTCCCTGTCTCTGCTGGCAGAACTGAAAGGATCAGGGCAGCAACCAGGAAGTATGTAGCATTTAGTGCAATAGCAAAGCCTGGGTTTACAACTGTAGCTTTCCAGAATTATTTTACAGTTAATGCAGAAGAGACAGCTTTCATAACTACATTTGAACAGGCTTTGTGTCTTAGAATGACAACAGACTGAGTCTGATGCTGCCAAGATGGTTCATCTTGACACTTAGGAAATGAAGCAGTTGTATTGGATCACCTAGGCTAAACAAGTAACTCACAACTGAGCTACAGTGCCAAAAGGCAGTATACAGCAGCTGAAGCCAGGAACGGCTACCAAGTAATTTAGAAGTACTGTCCAGACATGTAGGGATGGTGTTCAGCTACAGTCGTGACTTGCATGGGATGTCAAACTGCTAGTTAGGGGATGAACAAGAAAAATGTGGGACTGCTGCTGGGTTCAGCTGGTGATGTAGAGGCAGCAAACAGACCAGGCTGATGTACTTAGTGCTGCCTTTGCCTCAGTCTTTACTAACATGGTCTCCCAGGCTCTGTGCTTTTTGCAGGAGGGCTCAAGGAGGAGAGTGACCAGCGTCAGGTATGAGTTAAAAAAAAAAGGGATTTAGACCAGAACTAAGGAAGAAATTTCTCCCCATGAAGATGATCAGGCAGGGGCACTGGCAGTTGCCATCCTTGGGGGTTTTCAAAGCCTAACTAGATAAAGCCCTGAAGAACCTTGTTTGAGCAGGGAGTTGGATAAGAGACTCCTTAAGATCCCTTCCAGCCTGGATTATTCTGTGATTTTAAGATTTGAGGCTCTGGTAACTAGATATTTTAAACCTTCTGCTTAGCTCACCCAGTTTTGTCAATCTAAATAACAGAGGTTCTTCAATTAATGACCTTCACCCATGAAAATTATTTAAATAGATGATGTTTTAAAGTAAATGCTTTTTGAGTGATGAATTGCATACAACTGGTGTACTGGCACAGCAGTGGCTTGACTGCAGTACCTCAACTACCAGCAGTCTTTCTGTGAGCACACGTGCCACACACAGCCAAGTGAGAGCAGGCATGGTCCGTGCAGCCCTGCCCGCTCCTGTAAGCAGTCTGGCTTTTAATCTAGGATGACAGTGACCAGAGCTGAATGAAATCAGGACAAAACAGTGGCATTTTGTGTAAGTTTCAGACTCTTTCCAGTTTCAAAAACAACAGCCAGGGACTGCATATTTACTTCAGGTCTGGTGTCTCCCTATTTCTCAAGGAGTATCTGTGGTGTATAGATGGGAGTACATTCTTCAGCTGTTAGCAAGTGTGAAAGGTGAAGGGTTCCATCCATAAGGAAAGGGACTGACTGTAGTGTTCCTGTTTGCTGTTCTTGTAAATTGCTCCTTGCTCTCCAAGCCACTAAGTGCAAAGAAGAATGTATAGAAGCTGCCGGGAGACTCTGGGGGTGCTTGCACTGACTTAAAAATGAGAAACTTTGGCATAAGAAAGCAAAATTAAGTTGAAAGGAGGATGTATTAAACCTGTTTGACAAACCTGGGGTAAAATGGATGCAATCAGCCTGATGTAGCCAGGTTTCTATTTAGTTGGAGACTATAATTCTCTCTGGAAATAGACAACTTCCAAAACCAGCTGATAGTTTGCAAGCAGTACATTTAATAAGCATCCTGCTACCTGTTGTCCAACAGTGATGAAATGCTCTGTTTTGCCTTGAGATCATCTGCAGCTGTTTTGTTTTGGGTTTTTTTGAAGAAAAGATAAAAAGTGGCTAATGAGGTAACAATTATTGCTGCAGAAAAATGGAGACAATGGATAGAATTTAAGGGTATTTAGATGTCTCTAATCATTTCAGTGGGTCTTAGGCACTTTTAAAACAAGCTAATCACATAACAAATGAGACACTAATTTAGGAGTTCTCTTGAGAATAGAAACCTGTCAATATACTTATAGCTTTATAAACAAAGGAATAAGCAAGCACCCTATGTGGTAAATAAAATAATTGCTGGTACAATTGTTTTGCAGATGATGCAATGGAAAGGAGATAACTCATTTTCTCAATAGCACCAATATAAATCAAGAGTAATGCAACTAATTTTTGCCCATATATTTAGGGAGTACTTTATCTCAGATAGGTTAGTGACTTCCCATAAAGGTGCAGGAGTCAGTGCCATAACTAGAATTTGAACTTTCCCACTTCTTTTCTTGGACAAGTCAATCATTTCTCCCTTCTACTCCACACCTTTCAATCATAAATGCAAACAGCTGTTTCTCCTGATTCTTATAAACACTTGTTCTTAGTGTCAAGAAATGGCAACAGTTTTAAAATAACTGAAGGTGTAAGCAGATTCTGTAACATGCAGGCACAACTGATGTATCTTAGGAAAAGGAGCTCTTTCCCATGTGTGAATAAATTGAGGCAGTTCAGTTTGCAGCTACTTCAATATCAACTGGCTATCATTTCTATTCTCTTTGAATCAGGAACATAAAGTACAGGCACACTTTGCATCTCTTTGATACTGATTTGTTTAATTTTTTTTGTCTGTTAAAATGGGAATAAGAATCTTAGGAATAAGGTTCTTATTTTACTGTCAAGTCCTTTGTGCTTTGGAAAATATGAGGGAGACAAAACTTCCTATTTCCCTTAAGTTTTCTCACAGTTTTCCTAATATTTGCCACATGATTGCTCTTGCATTTTGGGAGATCCATGTAGCTGATACCTGAAGAAAATTAACCCTTGGAAAGCTGTGCCAAAACTGCATGGTGCATGCCCTGAGACAGCTCCTGAGGTGATACCTGCTTTTATAGCCTATGGATAGAATAATATTCTCACACATGTGCATACTTCTCTAAAAGCAAGATATTTCTGAGGTAGTAGCTGCAGGCTCTCTGGTTTTCTGACCCAGCTACTGCTTCTTTTGAGTAAATCACAATTCTGAAGGGAAAATAAGCTATAATTGCTTAGACCTAAAGTATCGGGCTTGGGAGTTTTGTTGTTGCTGTCAGAAACCATTTTAGCCCCAAGGAAATACAACTTCTTGAGAAATGCTTCTCATCTGCTATTTTTCAATCACTGATGTATACAAGTATATTTGAAAAGCAAAGTGCTTATGATTAAGTCTGCTTTTATAAGTTTAACTGTAATCAGCAGACTGGGAACAGAGTGCACAAGTCATTTTATCTACATTATTTGTGGAGAATCTCCGAGAACTCAGGAGTGCTTCTGACCTAGTTAAACTCCTGCTATTTTGAAAATCATTATTAAAAAGCCATCAATACTCTGAGCACACATACTCACTTGTTGCCCAGTAACCAGAAGGATGGAGCCTTCTTTCCCATGTACCACTTGCCGATAAATGTGATCTAGAATTAAGAGTTCACTCCAGCAGTTCTGAAGCAACTTCATTTGGTCATCAACCTGTAAAGCAAACATGAATGTTGGTGGCATCACTCTGGGAGTAAGTCTTAAATCGCACTACAGAGTCAGTCCTTCTTCAAATATCTGGTTAACATTATGAAAACTGAAATAAAAATCTATCAAAAATTATTCATCCACAAAATTGCTATTTTCAGCTGAATAAATAGGGCACTGCAGAAACCTTTATCTGTTAATATATAGAATATTTACTACTGATTACATTCTAGGAAAGCAGAACTAGGGCATTGTTATGCAAGTAATAATAATAGCATATTCCCATGGAAATGGGATATATTTTTACCAAAAACAAGAATAGCAGAAATAATACTCATGTGGCTTTTCCCATACTCCCCATCCTTGAACCTCTACTTCTGGAAATAGTAAGGAATCTGCAGATTCAAGAGCATTGTTGCTGCAACAAGCCTGAATCAGAAGTAAGTCCCTTGCAATGGAAAAAGTGGAGAGAGAGGTAAACACTCCCTCTAAGAATGGTTGTGGTACTATAGAAAAAGAAGAAAATTTCTTCATAAACAGAAGCTGAGTAGCTTCATGTGTCACAGGTAGAGCTGTGCACAAGACAGTAGTGAGCCATGAGACATTTCCCTGACTGCAGTTGGTAACAGAAGGAACAGACTGGGCACTCAGCACAAGCAACCTACCTTAAGTTTTTGTGCAGTGTTAGCTGGGATATACATATTATAGGACAACAAAGATATCACTAAGCTGACTCCTATTGCAACTGGATCGCATTCAGTTTTGTTAATTTTGAAGACTGAAGAATAACAAAGATTTCCATGGAAATCGGAAGAAAAATCACAATTAGTGGAAGGCAGACTGTGAATTTAAGCCATGGTAAGCATCAATATCCTCTGGACCTGTTCTTACAGAACTTACTGATTTCTTCCTAAAATGAAATAAAGTCTTTGACTTCAGACATGTGTCTGAAAGAGTTAAGAGATGCATACATTAGCCTTGCTACAATTAAGTGTCTGGTGTGGATGTGGTAATAGCATGTATATAATTAAAAGGACTCTTAAGAACCTGCACAGACAGCAACTGCTGAACAATTAAAAAAGCTATAAATTAGGAGAATAAAAAAAGAGAATATTTAAAGTGCAGTAGAGAAATGCCTAGAATTTCTGAGACATGGAACTATTAAAACTGGTTTTCAGGGGTTCTAATTTCAATTGCTTGGGAACTAGATTTGATAATGCACAGGAAACCACATTACTAGAAGCAATCTTGCATGAGCTGAATTATATAATGTAATAGATGTTTTCAAATTTTATCAGCTATGACCTAATGAATGTTTGAACTTTATTCTTTCAAGCTTGTTTTCTGGTCATATGGTAGACAAGGAAGTAATGTTTGTTACTAACAGATTTTTGTAGTGTCACCTGTGACAGTCACCTGGTATTTTCTCCCTCTTTCCAGTCACTTGCCATACAGTTCAGATCTTAACAGCTTAAATATCAAAGTCTCTGTTTGCCTCCTTCATTTGCCTTAACTTCCCTTCTTCCTGCTCACAGTCTTCTCCCAACTGTTCTTGTCCCAGTTTCTCACCCTTATGTATCTCTCTCAAATTATTCCATCTTGCTGGACTGTCCAAGCAAATGAAATTAGGAGAGAAAGAGAGCAGAATAGCACAAAGGCAGCAGGGAGAAAAATGCAGAAGAACCTGTGTGCAGCAGATCACGTTCTCCCTCACAGGCTGCACTAGGACCCCTGGTTCTTGCTTTTATCTGCTCCATGACTGCACCAGGTACCTGGGCTGGAAAAGCGTACAACTCATTCCCTCCACTACTGCTTTACCTAGAGAAAAAGATAATTTTCATGGGGTTTTGGTTTGTTTTGTCATTTGGTTTTTTTGGGTTTTGGTGTGTTTTTTTTAAATTATTTTTTTTTCCCTCCCCTTTGCTCTTTAAAAAGAAAGAAAATAACGAGGAAGACTATATCCAAATACCTATGCCAAAATAATAGCTTACGGTTGCAAAATCAAGCACCGTGTTATAACAGATTGTAATGCATAGACACAGACGAGCTGAATTAGTATTGTGCAAACACTCTCAGTTCTGGTATTTCAAATGTTTTGCAGGTTCACGCTTTCCAATGTTAAGAATAGTCTTTTATCACATTTGCTGTTCTGCCTAAGGTGACAGATAATGCATGTATGCTTAGGTAACTCCTATAAGCTACATATCGATTGGCAACAGATGGAGGGAAGAGAGCAGTGCAGACTCTGTAGAAGGATACATTACTAAGTCAGAGTAAAGCTAGTGCTACCACAAAGTCCCTATGCTGTCTGTGTCCATGCTAATTCACTTCTGTTCAGACCACAGAGCAAGGCTGTATTAAGGATCTCTCTTCCTCTGCCCACAACGTGTATTTGACAGCAAAACGATTTCAACCAACTTGTTAGGACAGTAAATGACCACATTCATACACTCTCTACCAAAACTTGGGCCAGATTTAAAATAAGGGATTATTTGGAGAAAACAGTTAAAATTTACAGATTCTAGGACTTTTTACATGAAAGTGTTTTGTGATCATTTTCTCCTCTGTACAAAGATGTTAAAAAGATAAAATAAATCATGCTAACATTATAATTTCATCCAAAATTAGCACTTCACACAAAGCTATCACAGCTTACATCTGAACAAAACAAGCTGTGAGACAGTTTAAACATTCAGCATCCATGTCACAATAACCACCTGAATAAGAGGTCAAGCATTTGATTATATGATAAATGACATATTTCCAGCTAACCCATCTGGCTCAGCCACAGGCTTTTGAAAACAAACTACACTTTACAGATCTGGCTTTCTGAAGGCCCCAACAGCAGCTAGTCTGCAATCAAAGCTTACCTCCCAAGCTTTATCGTATCATTACCAAGCCAATGCTGTGAGAACAGTATGAGATGGCAAAATCACAAAAAAATGTTTTGCACATAGTTTGTTCCTGCTGTTCTACAAGACTCATAAGACTAGCAACAGCGAACATCTGCTTGTGGTTTGCAAACTGCTCCTCCATATCCACTGTAATTTAACCAGTGAAAGCCCATAAAACAGATAGCATAGAAAGCACAATATGCATCTGAAACATGGTGTTTCCTTCAGAAGACTGTTAGATTCAGCTGCCTCTACCGTTTGTACTAGGAAGAAACAAGAGGTGACTGTAAGGAGGGTTGTGGACTACTAGAATGTGGGGCAAGAGATCAATTCCAGCCTACTTCTGAAAGGCAGGTAGATGAAGAAAACACATACTTTATCTGTGCTAATGCATATGAAATGAAAAAATAGAAAACAACATAGATCACATACAGCAAAAATGGTAACACACCACTTCTTATGTTAGAATGAGCTGTTACACTTTATGACATGTAACTTCACAACACAAACACCTTTGTGTTTCCATGGCATGTCAATAAATTGGTTGCAGAAGCATAATATCTGGCAAAATAAAAAAAAAAAATCAGCCTTTCACCAAAACAAGTATGTGCCTTAAACTGATCCTGAAGACAAAGAGGCTTAAGTTTTGGTGGCCAAAGTAAAGAGTGAGTTCTGAAAAGGAAGGTTCTCTGCAGAAAAAGCACCTTGTGGACTTCAATCTTCTGACTCCACAGCCAAAGCATGCTAGTCTACCATTAACAGGGTAAGCAGGAGAAAAGATAATATTCTGTCACCATGATAACTTAGCTCCAGACTGGGACTTCCCTATAATCAGCATCATTTTCAATCATGGTATACACTGAACTAGAAACAAGCTCATAAACTTGTACTGCTGGCTAAGCTTTGAGCTTTTTCTGTTTTTGGAGAACTTTAAGAGTAATATCAATGTTTTAACAACAAGAAAAAAGATTCCTTTGTTTCAACTACTGAGAATGCTTATAAATAGAAACTGAACATCATACAGCCAACAGCTGGCTGCTGCAAGAACACTCCCCAAATTTGCCATAACAGAGCACTGACACAAGGATAACGTAACCCATGTCTTACCTAAGCAATTTGTCAAATGAGATACCCATTTCACAGCTATCTAGCCTCGAGCAAAAGTGTGAGTAAATACTGTGCCCAGACGATTAAATTCAGGTCCTCTCTGGCCAGTGGTATTCAGATGAAGACACACCAGTGTGGATGGCATAACTGGAAACTGTTATTGAAGAAATGGCTTTTAAGGAAAGAGGTAGAGGAAGGTGCAGGGAGGGTGTGTCACTCAAAAGAAACAGGCGATAGGCATGAAAGAATAATAATGTTATGGGTATGAAAAGAGTAAAACATCAGACTTATAAAGTTGCTGCTAAGTGACAAGGAAAGAAAAGAGTGCTTAAGAAGAGGCTTTAAAGTAGGGTAATGGGGAGGTAGTGCAGTGAGACAAGAGATAGGGAAGTTGGATGTCAGGTGAAACCTTGAAGATGAGGATGATGAGATTGGATGAGATGCAGACTTAAAAGGTTTGTGTGACAATAAGTGGTACTGCTGAGGCAGGGAAGAAGCAACTTACAGAAGCAGAGGATGGCAGTTGTCACCAGCACATGCAGGGGAAGTAAATACATAAACAGGTAGATGTGGTGAATTAGACACTGCTCAGTTTGCCCGTGCAATATCCACTGACAGGTGTTGTGAGGACAGGTGGACAGCAGGATGCAATGTTCTATATTCTGATAAGGTTTTAAGATTTTCTCCTTCCCGTGTTGACCTGGAAACGTGACTCCAGTGGTCTCATGGTAGAAATATGCGCAGTCTCAGTATTAATTGACAATATTTTAGTGTTGTGACCTCTAAAAGAAAGTTCTAACATGCTCGCTCGCTCTCTCTTTCTCCCCTGGCCCGGGGGGAATCACTACTTGCACAGCCTATCTGCCACAGCACTTGGGAAGGGCTGGCTGCAGCCTGCAGACTCCCATCCTTGTCCGAGCCATTGACCATCCAAATTCTTCTCAGTAAAGCACCAGAGCTGAACTGCTGTATGGCTGGGTCGGGAGGACTGCGTGTGTCTTGGGCAGAAATGGATGAAGGTGGGTCACAGTGCAGCAGTAGAGTCTATGCCAGAGTCTGTGCCCCAAGCATGGGAGGCTCCTTGTGCTCCCTATATTAGCTTACTCTTCAATATCACTACAATGTAGTGTTCCCCATTTAACACTTTAAAGATTTATGAAAAGAGAGAGACAGAGACATGCCCTCTCCACCACATCCCTTGACCTTTTTTTTCAGGGGGCTTAATAGGACCAAGCAGCCTGGTGGAAAAGTGACACTTCTTTGTGTCCACTGTGAAAGATGCATGTGGTGTTGCTCATCTGCACAGTGAACTTATAAGTGTTAAATATCTAAATACAGGCTTGAACATAGAATCCCCTGGGCATTATATGGAAGTATTAGGTGACTTTAAATTACTTTTCTGAGTTCTCTGCTAATAAGGATTAGAAAACAGACATGCATGACAATACATTTAGATGCAACTTTTAGTTTGCATAATTTATGTTACCAATGTAATGCAAGCCACATAGGATATTTCCAGGTGTGGAGAAAATAGATTCTCAATTTGAAGTGTAAAGGTCTAATCCTGAGCACTGTAGTGACACACTATCTCTTGGTGGGACCAAAAGATGGTTTGGGGTTGGGGATGCAGATGTCACATTTGTCTGCTAAACCCCAGACTTCCACTCAGCTGGGCCCTGAGCTTTAGATATGGGACTCAGTGGAAGTTTGTTGGCTTGTTGGGGCCTCTGTTGACACTGCAATACACAATCATGCATTATCAGTTGTAGTTAAAGGAAGGACTTATCTCAGAAATGCTGGTTACTCATCTGAAAAACTTTTTGTGCTGATGTTACAGATGAGGAAGGCTAGTGCGACACAAGAGTAGTATTGTTGCAAAGCGAATGCTTCCCACAGCACAGAACGTTAATCATTATAAATTTTTGTTTTCTGTGAAGAAGAACATTGAAATTGCCAAACAGTAAAATGAAGAATAATGTGTATGCTTTGCTGAAATACACCTTAATCTTATCAAAACCACACTTTGTCTTTCTTTTAGGAAAGTGTTTCACAATATTTAGCATACTGTAACCAACAACTGCAGATTTATTACAGTTTTTCTTCTGAAGAGGTATTTTCAGCCTAGCACTTGATGAATTACCTGTTAAAAGTTTCGGGGTCATGCTTTTTTTTTTGTGTTGCACTAAGTTAAATATTTTCTTTATAATTATTGCTGCAATTCAGTTAAACAATGCTCTCACCTTTTACCCAGTCTACACCTCTCTTTCTGAGAAGTTAGAGAATCCTTTTTAATCTCTTTTTATTTGCATCAAGTTGCACTATAGCTTAGGGCTTTTCTGCTACTAAAAATTTAAAAGGGTATCTAATGATTTTTAGAAAAAAAAGATTATTGAAATTTATGTGATAAAACCACGTTGGATTCAGCTGAATTGTTTTTACTTAGGCTTCTAAAAGAAAATGCCAATATAGAAGTAACATGAAGCATTCACCTCAGTGCCACTGTTAAATTCTGTGGCCATTGAATAGTCATTTCCTAGTGAATAAGAAGCGATTAAACATCTGTCTGAACTGTTCAGCCTGAAGCATACAGGTTCAAGGGATGGTTGAACTTTCTTTCAAATGTAGTTAGGAGATCACTCACAAGTCATTGCAGACATATAGTGCGAGTTGTTACTCCATTTTCTTATGCTATAGTGAAGCAAATCGCCCCAAATCAAAGTTTTATAAGACAAGTGCACTCCAGAGGCTAATTTTCACTCCTGAATGCATGCATGGTTTTCAAATCGTTATGTAGGTAGAGAAGGGTTTGGAGTCTCCAGATGGGTTACTGCTAACAGTGGGAAACCTCCTGTGGAAGGTTGCTGTCAAAAAGCAGCACGTTAACAGTCAATGCGGTTTTAAAAGCAAATGCAAATAACTTTCAGAATCAGTGAATGCCCTAATAAAATGTGACTGCTACCTATAACTTCAGTAATAAAATGCTACAAAGTTCAAGAAAAAATGGTTTTATATTAACTATGATTGTTCCACTCTTTACTAGAAACCTGTGTGCTATATAAAATTTCTAGGTGAAGCAACGAGTGATCTTTACAAGCCCATGATGGGTTAGACGACTGTCTTGTTGCCATCTAGCTCTAGTGTGAAGAGAGTATAAAATCTGTCCAAGTTTGGTAGCATTTTACATTTTTTTCATTATTTAAAAATGAAAGGAAATACAGAAATGTTTCAGTGGGTGCCTCTTCCTGCTCCTTTACAGCATGTAGAGTCTGCTATAAAGGTGCAATTATACTTGGTGTGTGCCTGTGTGTGCTCTTCTTCCTTCACCAGTGTCAGCTTATTTCAACAGGGAGTTCACCTATCCAAGACCTTAACTTGCTATATGCCTTGTGTGAATCATTATCCAGGTAAAGTTACTGCTGGGTACCATGCTGAAAGAAAGGCTAATATGCTTGCCCTGTATTCAACAACAGAGAACCAAGAGAGAGGATGAGAGAAGGACTGAAATGCTTCATTAACTCCCTGCTCATGGAACCATTAGTATTTGGAATATCAGGCCACCTTCCAGTTTTTTACAGGACATATGTAAGTAACTTATAGCACAAAGCAACATTATATCTTTGAAAATGCTCACACTTTTACCCTTCCAAAATGTGAAGCAGCGAGTACATGGTGCCCATGCTTGGAGTGTTGTGCAGTGTTTCCTGCTTAGCAAATTCACCTGGGGAGAAGAGTGATGGCTTTGGAACAGCTTCTCCCCTTACATACCTCATTTCCCAATTTCAGTGCTAATCTTCCATTGAGTAAAAATACTTTAATAAAAAGCAGCCTTGAGCATCAGCTCACACTCATCCCATTCTCTTGCAGGAATATAACAAAAGGTGTGTGAGTCTAGGGGCCTCAGACTGCTGAAAAGAGTATGGGCAAGCAGCAGATGGTGACCCTACTAAAGATTAACACCTCTCTTCTTTAACAGATATTTGGACTCCATTTAGAGAGTATTCCTCTCTATTAAGGAAGAAGGTAAATGACAAATTTCAGTTCTTCAAACATCAGATGAAAGGGCTGTTACAGGTAACGTTGTGTGTGCGCGCTTGTGTATGTATTATATAGTACATTGAATGCAACGTATAACACTCCTATTTTTCTTCCTGTTCCTCACATTTATCTCTGTGTAAACTGCATGGAAATTACTTAGTATTTCACAGTCAGCATTATTTATGATGAATTATAAATGTGTTTTTCTTAGGTTCTTTTTTGGATGTGTTTTTTTTTTAAAACTGAAAAAAAGAAAAGGATTTCTTTTTAGTCCCAACTGAAAATTTTGCTTACAGTGCAGTGTTTCTTCCTTGTCAAAGTGAATGCAAAGATAAGGAAATAGTAAAATAAATGCTCTTCAGCATCTGTTTCACAGCATGAAGGAGGAGGTGCCTTCTTCAGGACTGGATCCATAAAACTGACCTTTGAAATCCTACTCCTGTAAGTATCTCTACTGATGTTAGTACAGCATAAGTTTATGCCTAGTCAGGTCTACAATGTAAAAAATAAATCAGCTAATGCTATGTAGCCTGTGTAGCAATTTTGGTACTAAAGCTGTTTGTTGAACTGAATTCCTTGGAAGTACATCTGTTTTTTCTGATATCAACAAACTATCAGCAAAAATGCACTGGGCCATATTCTTAACTCTTAACTTATATGAACATAAGTCCTTTGACTTCCACTTAAACAAAATCAGAATTAAGCCCACTCAATTAATGGTTAGCCTTTTGGGTCTGATCTGCTTTTCAGGATGCACAATGATGTCCTCTGGTGAATCAGAAGACAAGACTGAGTCTAGTAAACTTTATGGTGTTGCTGGTGAATTTATTACCAATATATATTGAACCAGCAGTTTCACTCTATTGTGCAGCAGCCTTTGATTAAAGTCTCTGTGGTCTTCTTTAAGTCACACATATTTTAGTATTATTTGAAAGGATTTCTAAAACTTAATGTTCCTTTCCTGTTTGGTGATTTATTGGATAAATTATTTTATTATTTTTCTTACAGCTATCCCATTTCCCCAGCTGACACTTACTCTAAGAGTCTAAACTTTACCTCTTACATTAGCTTGGATTTGTAAAATTTCTTAGAAAACGGCAGCATCAAATTTCAGCAGAGACCAATACCACACATGGGGGTGGATTGTTACTAGTGTAAAATATTAAAGACAATGGCCTAGTAAGAACTAAAATTATTTTCCACAAAATAAATACTCTAAACTAAATCAACTAAGTATAAACATTTTAAACTTCTGACATAAGAAACATGCTAATTTCAGACCCTCTAATAAGGTAACAGGCTGGCAGAATAATCTCTCAACACACTTAGGGTCCTGTTATTTCAAGTGCTGCACTCCCCATAACACTTGTATTTGCATGTATTAACACAAGAGTTACTTAAATTGGCTCTTGTTTGAATTACACTATGTGGTTACTTTTCTGTTTAATAGGGTTTCAGTTTATTTCCAGTACAGCTATTCAAGGGGGTGTGAAGTATGGGAAAAGGGCAAGCCATAAGAGAAGTATAACCTTACTCTTTTAACAGGTGACACCTGCAAAGATCTGTGTACACAGCATTGGACTGTATTCACACTTACACTGATGGGAAGAACCGTGATATGATGGCTAAAAGGGGTTACAGCACTGTAAATGAGAGAAGAATAAATTTCCAGGTAAGTGGTACCCAGGGTTGGACACTGATCAACCAAACAAAGAATCTAATACATTGGATGTTCCATACCATTTCTGGTTATCATCAAATCAGCAGTTTTATATTTTACATGTCCTTTATCTTTTGATTGCACAGCATTGCAATCTTTTTCAGGAACTAAAATATGTTGGTTTATATTTCACTTGTCATAGTCTGCTTAACACTTTTCATAAACATCCAGCTATGTAAGGGCAGATATTTCCCTCTTCCCATTGTGGAATTACTGAAACATACGGATCAGGAGTCTGAAGACTGGAAGTGATATTGTGCTGAACAAGACAGAGAGTCACCTCTAATACACCTTTGGCAGTAGAGGCTGGTGTTACCGTAAAACACTGCACTTGCCAAACAAATATATTCCACTGTGTTTTCCTCTGTTTTGTAATAGAACAGCCAAAAAAAACCCCGCCAAAAAACAAACAAAAATCTCCCTCACAGCAAAAGCAGTAAGA
Source organism: Hemiprocne comata (assembly GCA_020745705.1). NCBI lineage: Eukaryota > Metazoa > Chordata > Aves > Apodiformes > Apodidae > Hemiprocne > Hemiprocne comata. Next base: position 10,469,474 of record CM036593.1, on the reverse strand, counting down.
AATCATGTGAAACAGTATCTTCAGTCAAGATGTGAAAGGAGAGGGTATAATGATGAAGAAAAAATACAGGAAGGTTGTCTAACATCCCAAGGGCTGCAGCAGTAACAGTAAGTCACTGAGGCAGAGATTAAATGATAAAGAAGACCCAATGATAAGGGAGAAAGTGAAAGGAAATTCAGCATTTTGAATGGGGGTTGTCATGTATTAAACCAGTATCCATCTGACTTGATAGAAAAAGTTGCTTAAAAACACCACCACAGGAGGCTGAACTCATACAAGAAGGTTGTGGAGAAGTAGTGAGATGTGATGCACGATTCAATGAGCTACTGAACATGGGAATGATCCAGAAGACTTAGTACTTTTCTTTACATCCTAAAAGCATTGCAGGAGGCTTTGGGCATGCAGCCACTACCATCTAGCTAAATTTTTTGAACTATGAACATTGTTTTCAAGAAATCTAGCTCCTTTCCCAAAAAAATCAAGGGTAAAAGAACAGACAGAGCTATTAAAAATCACAGGAAGTGTTGATGAATGAATGTTAAAGGAGTAGGCAAGTGTGTATTAAAATGTTTTTCCATTTTTGCCTTAATTTGGCTTTGTTTCATTTATTTCCACTTCCTATTTCCTGTATTCTAATTTGGAAATCTCTGAAATACCATTAAAATAAGGTTGTCACAACTCTGCCCAGGTCCCATACACACATTAGCACTGCAGCTAGAATTAACATTTATGTTTAAAAATATCCTTGAAGAACCTGTTTTATTTGGGCTGCTTGTTATGTTGGTGAGGGGAACTTTTCCTGTATAAAACATGGAATGAGCAGGAGCCTTGCAGTTAAAAATGACTGTGACACAGCTCAACCAGCCTCTGGCTTTCTTTGCCATCACAGCTGGACACAGGTATTAAAATTTTGAGTCTCTAAATTGGGTTCCTACATGTCTGTATGCAATAGAAGATTAGTTGTGAGTTTAGGAAAAAGGGATACAGTCTGTACATCTAATTTATCAGGTTTTTCTTAGCCCACTTCTGAATTATAGCAGAGGTTATGAACAACAAAATCTGGTTGCTCTGATTACTTCCCATTCATCCAGGAGTGTGCCATACACAGCTCTGGGAGCTAAGTTTTAATCAGACTGGCAGAAACTCGGCCAAGGGGCAAGAGTTTGTAATAAAATGGCATTTTCTTAAAAAAAAAACTTTTTTGCATAGCTTGTGTTCAAGTGTCTGGCAATCTACAACTAGTCTAGGTCTGAGTACCAGTAACTTTGTTTTGTTATGATGTTTTATTTTTGAATATTTACCATGACTAAAATATTAGCTTAATACCCAAATGTAAGAAGATTTATTGATTAATTGCAGATTTTCCCAGATTTGTCAAAGGAAAGTGCATTGCAATTCTGACTCCTGTAAGTTTTAATCATTCTAATAATTTCCTAATAAGGTGTATTAGAACTCTTTAAAATATGTCTATGTAAGCCTGTAGCAGGGCAATTTTTCTGGTGCATAAAATAGCCTGAATGATTCAGAAGTATAAATGAATGCAAGATTATATAAATATTCAGCACCATTTCACTGACAGGTAATGGATTGAATTCTCTCACTGGCTCTCTTCTCTTTTTTTCTCTAATCTGCCTGAGGGTCTGTTTCTTTTAGAATGTAAGGTCTTCAGGGAAGGGATTGCCTATTACTATTTTTTTTGTATACAGTACCTGTTTATGTTACTATAAATCTAGTTGTAGGAAAGGGTTGCCTGACTTCACGGAGCATGCATGGACACATCTCTGTAACTAAAATGGTCTGTCTTCCAATGTACACTGCCAGCCACCAAAATAAACCCAGAATGTCCAGTTAACTAATACGAGATATTATTAGTGAAGCACACTATCTCCTTACATATATAAATGTATCAGTTAAACAACAAATGAGAATATTTTGCTCAATATTTTTTGTACTGTGACATAACCATATAACCTGAGATCCTATGAAACACCCTCCTAGGTATAGCATTATATGGTATCCTGAGCTGGCATTGTAGATAAGAAATTATTTCATTATAAACATCTTTGAGGCTGATTCTACAATTCATATGCAGACGGAAATTTTAAAATGCCTGGGCTTCAATAAATGACTTCAAAAAGCAGGTCCTTAGCTTGTATTGCTTTATATATGTAAAGGCTCTGATAATGCACAATTTTTTTAAAGTACAACCTAACATAAGCCAACTTCTAAATTCAGCTTCTGGCGACAGCTCCTTTTATATTTCCCCCTGCATGAGCACACACAGCACCAAAATCCAATCTACTGTGTCAAATATATGCATTTTGAAAATATATGTCTATCTGATAAATGGAGTTGAATCTGGGTTTTTTAGGTTACTTTTAACAGCTAAGAAATGTGCATAGTTTATTTTTTAGCTCACGTGTTGTAGGCAAATTATCTCTTCCCACCGTGCAATGTGCACGTGAAGTTCCCTGAGATGTCTGAACTAGATTCACTGTGAGTACTTATCCAGAATATGCAATAAAAATGTAATTCATTTCTAGATATCATCAATATTCTGTCATTGTATAAGGGGAATGGACTAGATGACCCATGAAGTCTATTCCTACCCTCATATCTATTATGATTACCTTATATTAGTAAAATTGCTTTTTAAGGTCACTTACATGTGGTGGCTCACTTTACGTAAATATTTGGTACATTTGGCCACTCATGTATTTCTTCATGATCTTTATAGAAAGGATTCAGTACAAGTAGAGCATCCAATGAAGCAAAACCCTTGTATTTTGTTGTAAATAATTCATAAAACAATGTTACGACCCTTATTCCCCGAGAGGCATCCACATAATGAGCCACCCAAATGAAGCAGCGAAAACATCCACTTCCCCTGCCACGGGTGTGCTCCTGACAGACTCCTCAGGGTCAGAAACCCATCAATCTCTTTTCACACATGAGCTAATCAATTCAAAGAGGGAAGTGCCAATGAGCTATTAGATCAATATGGTGAAGTATAGAGATTGATCTTATCCCAGAGTGACTACATTAACAAACTCGTCAGTGTGACCTCTGCCCTGCGGTGCGCATTATACAGGATTGCAAGTCTGATATCTGAATGAAGACCTCAGGTCATTGCTTTTAATAATCTGCTTTGCTGAAAGAATTAGAGGTACATCTGTAAAGGGATGACTAATGAAAATATGAGGTGCTTTCTTTTCCTCTAGTCTTGGAACACGTGGAGAAATCACGCCAGCTTTCCACAGCAGAGAGCAAGGTCGACTGTCTTGCACAGAGCCCCGCTCAGCCCTGTGCCTAGCTATTGGTATTTGAGATAACACCTATCATACAACCAATTGTATTTTGCCCTCCTGCCAGAAAAATTAGTAAAAGAAATCTAATACAAAACGATAAAAAGTACTAGCTGTGTCAAAATCCATTAAAGTCTTGGATGAATTACGCCAATAGGTTTACATGAACGGCCAGATCAAGAGCTATAGTGGAGTCCAGGTGGTGTGAATTCTTTTGCTGGTGTAGGTGGGAGCGCAGTAGCTGCCACTGCGCTGAAAGTTGCTCATGGTGCTGCCACACCCTGAGCATACGCCCACCAAGCAAAGTGTTCGAAATAGTTGCATCAACTCAAGGTCCAGCCTTGGGACTCTTAATCTGTTTTCATTTAAGCCAAAGGTCAGTGACTTTGGGGGGGACTGATCTGATCAGAGGAGCCTTGCTTCACAATATTTAGGAGCAAGACATGCATAGATCCGATAACACTATCTGGTCCCTTAATCAACTTGTGTTTCTAAGTGTCAACAGCTTTACAGGATGTCTGTACGTGAAGTGACTGCAATTTATACAACCATCTCGGGCCTCTTGTTTTGAAGACTAATCTTCTTGATATGTAGTTCCAGAGATGTTGAAAAAACCTACACGTTGTTGTCTCAGAATATGATATTCATATTGCTAATATTTTTAACCCCCTGAATAATCTCATTGCAATGAAATATTTATGGATATAACACATTTTAATACTGTATTTTTATTATACCAAATGTTTTTTATTGTTCTTTGCATAATTGAATCAATGAATTAGAAGAAGGTTACTAAAAAAGGATTAATGAATTTTTAATGAAACTGAATGATATAACTTCTGTTATTCACTAAGAATAATGGCAGATCTATCATGTTTGTACAGATAAGAGCTTTGTGAGTTTATCTGAAAGCCTACATAATGGCTCTCATTTAGCTGTAACCTAGAGAAACAGCCTGAGAAATCCTATTCAGGTTTTTAATTCATTGTTTATGTATATGATCTCTTCTGCCTTGGGATCAGATCACCTGTCTAATCATGAAAATATGAATCTGTGTAGCAGATACATCTATTTCCAGTTAGAAAACACCTTTTGAAAACAATGCTGTTTTGAAGCCTAAATGGAAAAACGAAGCTAGCCATACAATACCACTGGGGAATGTTTCTGAACTCTTAGGTTAATAGATGGGGGAAGTGGTGAGAACTTTGTACATTAATAGAGAGAATGTGAACGTTTTAATGCTCACACAGCTCAAATCCTTCACTTGCCCAGCAGCCTAAATTATAAATGCTTTCCAAGTAGAAACTACTATCCTTAAAAATATCCAAACAGAAAATCCTTACATTAGTATAATATTGTGATTGAATATGTTGAAAATTAAAACAGCAGTTGTAAACTTAGCTCTGAATCCTACATGTATATGGTGTTCTTTGAAAGTTAAGTGTTTAATTTTCTATTTTTTTGCAATGGATATAAAAATAGACAATTAAATTTTATATTAGTACAAGATACATGTATTGTGGAGGAGGGACTTTATAATTACACTCTTAGAACTCTACTCACAGTTTTTAATGGGAGATAAGTTATCAAACTTATTTTGAAGATAAGGATTCTTATATTTCTTCTATCTTTAAGCAGAAACTGAGAGACTATATGTGTAATACATGTGTCTGGTACACAAGAAGCTCTAGTATTGCTCAAGGACTTGTCTGAATTTTGTGAGGCCACATAATTCATAGTGGTGAACCACAATTAAATAAATCACAACACCAAAATGGGCATACAATTTTTTCTACCACTGTGATGTGGTTTTTACATCATGTTCTTTCCAAATAAAAAAAGCTATTCTATAATTGAAGTGTTTTACATTTAAAAAGATTTTTAGAACTCTGATAATATGTTTCTATCTTTCCACTTGTAAAATGAGGAACTTAATACACACCCATACTTCAGGATTCAGAAGGACTTTGATTGGGGAAAGCATGTTACACATTTATTGAAGCATTTGTCCTGATCTCTCTGACAGGAAGCAGACACATATTTCACTAAAACAAAGGTGATTCTTCTGAACAGGGGCAAGGGAAAGTAAACTTACAGAACAAAGAACTAAAATACTCTTTCCATTTGTAATAACGTATTTTAAAAAGTCAATATCTCACACTCAACAAGTGCTGGAAGTAAATGCTGCCTCCCAATGGAAATGTGAAGTTTGTTTCCCAATAAAATAAACCACACAATTTCTAGTCATGTTGTTTTATCAGATATTCAGTCCATAACTTACTACTAGTAAGAATTGAACAATATTCCTTCTGGATTTCAATATAAAATATTTTGGTTTAGGAACTTAATACTATGGGCACAAAATGCAAAGTTTCTGGAGTAAGTAGGATGTTTTTTCACTTTAACAACTACTTGAGAACTGGTCAGGAATATGAGGAAGTGAAAATGGATTAGTGGCAGAGTTCAAATGAGGTCATGAAGTTAATGATAAATACAATTTATCTTATAATTCCGCAATTTACCACATAGCTCCACAACTCGTAACTGCGGTATCACTGTCCCACATGTGCTTTCAACAGATGAATCTGTCTGCTCACAGAACCTACAGCTGTGTTAGGCATATCTGCTAGTGACATCTATTTAGATGGTTGCTATGTATCTGAGTACAAATAAGAGAGACCCATTATTTTATAATCAATGACACATGCCACTGTAGTTTCTACGTAACACAGGAATGGCGGAATGGATTTTTTTTTTCAAAACCCTCTTTCCAGTTTCCACTGTAAGCAAACACAGGCAGAGAATGTTCATGAAAACTTTCAGAACAAAAAGATAATCTTCTGGGAAAGTTCTGGGAAAGATTGAAAATACATGTCTAGACTCAAAATGCTTCCTCAGCCTTGACAGAATAAATAGTAACTCCTTTCTAGGTAACTACTGCAGCTCTTTTGATAACATATATATTAATAAATTAAAAATGTCTGTAGGTTGACAAGTGTTTTGTGGGCTTACACTGGAAAGCCAACAGCTAATTATGAAAGCCTGACTTGACTAATCAATTATTCAGATGAACATTAGGTGCCTATTATATGCATAAACATGGGAATTATCTTTCCCCTAAGTAACTTTCTAAAATAACAAACCAAAAATATGCAAATTTGAAACGGAAAGAAATGGCAGTATTATGCAGTTATTGCACATGCATAACTCCCACTGAATTATTCAGGGAACACTGAATTGGGAGCCTTAGTTTTCTGACTCTGAGCAACACAGCAATAGCAGCACATACCATGTTGTATTTGTTATGCATGTAATATTGATTTAGCTTGCTCTTGCTGGTCAGGTTTCAAATTCATTTCATGTTTAAGAGGTAGGGGAAAGGAGAAGTATCCCTGGATTGATATTTGCAATATATTTTTATGCCTGTTGAACACAAGATTATCTGATAAATTAATAAGTGCAGGAAGAATAAGCCTTTGAAAAGGAGAACAAGTGAAGTAATGAACTGTGTTTTGAAAAGGTTTATATTTGCTTCATTCCCCAGATCCTGCAATGTAAAGACTGGGAGAGTGCTAGTATTACACAATGGATTCACTGCTGTTTCATTTAATTTGCAATGCACAAGACACAATAAGGTAAGGCATAATTGTCCTTTGCATTTAGAACAGACCATGCTCTTAAACAGAATGCAGCAACAGGGAAACCAGAAATAGATGTGACCAGACACCTGCTGACAAACAGTGACAAATCCCACTGACACTGCAGTGACCCCCAGTTAGTCAAGATTTAATTAAGGGGTATAATTAAGCCAGTGGAACAGAACACTAATGAGTGGTGTTTTTTTTATATGGGTAATTACACATAAGAATACAAAGTAAGCTAGGGCCCATAATATATCATTAAAATGAACAGTATAGAATGGCAATCAGAGCTTTAGGTAGTTTTTTTCTATCTCTGCAATAATGCAGGTTGAAGCAGCCCAGCTTCAGTCACGGATCCGTACACATGCTAACAAATGCCACTGTCCCCATCCTGCATGTGTCTAAGCACGCCGGTAACACGACCTTGGTGGCACAAGGCACACCAGTAAGGCTAGGCATCCATGGGTTTGCTGGGCTCTGTCTGTCATTGTGTTTGCATGTGTTTGTACCATGCAGGGGTCACCTCGGCTCATTTTCTAACAAATGACATTCTGTTGCTATTCTCTTACAAGTAACACATCCTCTAGATTTCATTTATCAAGTGTGTTGATTACAAGGAACACATACATTACAAATTGTTCCTCTGCTTATCTGCACGTTGGGCACAATACACCTTTGCAATCAAACAACAGAGATTTCTTATGGCAGTGGTATTTTATGCCTGATCCAGTTCTCTGGAATTTGTTTTGGGAATCTTTAGGCAGTTGAATAAAACAGCTGAAATGTCTTTGTCTACTGGATATTTGCTTATGCTTCAAACAAAAAAGTATTGTAAAGTAGATTTACTAGACATGTTAAACTGGGGTGGAAAACATCATGAATAATGATGATGATGGTAGGGGGAAAACAACTTTCCTGTGGTCTCAAAGAGTTAAAAGAATGCCTGTGTAGTTTGGGGCCAGCCCTCTGGCGGGATTACTCTATCTGCTCCCAGCTGGTAGCCTGCAGTTCATGACAGCCTTTTATCCATTATCAAAGCAACAAGTGGAAAAGCAGATCCTCCTGACTGCTAATACTCTGTTCAGTTCTCTCTGTAGAATTTCTGCTTCTAAATCTTTCCTTTTAACAAGTCCTCAGATTTCCTTCCTACTGCTACAGGAGACACCAAATAAGTCTCTCAAGTCTTTAGCTCACTTGTCTAACTTGAACTCTGCAGGACACTAAAGGAAGAGAGCATAATTGCATTACAACAGGACATTTTCTACAGGAACTCACTGAAATGCAGAATGAGCCTGATCCTGCTCACACTAGAATGCTGGGAGTTTAGCAATTGAGTTCAGTGCAGGAAAACCAGATCCTAATTACTCAAAAAACACAGTACTGATATAACACTTCAATTACAATTTTGGAGTGAGACATAGTTAGGCTTAAATTTAATACACTAATTTACTAATTATTTATATAACTACAAATTTTACTGTAGCAAAAGCAAATTAAACAGAGTACATTGACACTTATGCATAGTGTGCTTCCTTTGCTTTTTTATTAGTATAGGAAAAATAAAGAAGGTAGAACTGGGAGATATTTAGTTATGATTAATGTAAATGATTTCAAGCAAAATTCTTTCCACTAAAACTGAACAGGTATTTATTTATTAAAACCTATCTAAATGAATACACTTTATATAGTAAAAAATACACATCTCACTTTCCTTAAATCGTGCTGTCATAGAGTAATAGGTCTTAGAAACACAATCCTATACCAGTTACTTCAAGTATATTTTTAAAATCAAGAGAACAACCTAACAGGCTCTTACGTTGGCTATGTTAAACCATATATGTTAAGGGGGTTTAATTCTTGTTTAAACTCTCTGTTTTTAAAAGAGAATTTCCCACAATTTACGACAGTTATACAATGACAGAAGATGCTGTGGGAATGCCAGCGTGGCAGTGAACCCAGAACTTGCTCCCTCTCTGAACTGAGGCCTTTGCCACAGGTCTCCTTGTGCACGCCCAGGTGCCTCCTTGAGCCAGGCGAAAACAGATGGAGCAGAGGTCAGATCCTGCCAAGGCTCTGCCCTGCCCGCAGTCAAGAGTCCTATTGCATGTAGCAGAATGAGACCTCTGTGTCTAACCCTACTCACTGAAGCCTGTTACAGATTTTTAAGGCATGTGAAAGCATGATTTGGCTCTGGGTCCTCTGGTGCTTTGCTAAGGCGTGGTCAGTAGCCTCTCGTTTTCCAGAGGCGCCTGAGTTAACTGTTCTGGATAGGGCCTCAATGAATGTAATCTTAAGATATGGAGTCACTGTTTTTGGTTTTCCCATGAGCTGGAGCACACATGAAAACCCTAACGAAGCTGAGACACAATAAAACTAGAGAGGTTGTAAAATTCACGTAAATTATTTCCCTGTTTTTAGCTTTCTGTGGGAATGTGCCAGTATAAAATACAGGATTAGCTGGAGCTACTTCTGGCTGCAGACCCATGTATGCAGGATGGATCCCTGACATCTTCTCCCCCATTTTTGTCCCCGCAAGGCCGCCGCTGCCCGGCTACGTATGAATGAACAGAAGTGCCTTTCATCCCCCACTTGCCTGGCGCTTCAAAAGGAACTACGAAAATAGCAGCAACAAAAATCCAGCTGCCTGCCAAAGGGCCCGCACACGTCCCATTCTCACAGGCATGTGAAAGGTTGGAGAGCTCAGCAAAATTTTTATGTACGGGAGCAGGCCCAAGGAAAACTCACACGCCATAACCAATTGTGGACAGAGGATCATCTATCAGCAGACAAATGCAGGAACTCCAGAATGTCTCTCCTCAAATGAAATAATATATCTTTGAAAGCCAATGCCCGTTTTAGGCCTGAGGCCCATATATCAAGCCTGAGAGGCTTGTGGATACGCTCCAGGGCCATTAACCTTCCACCTGTTTCCCCTTGTCCTTCAGGATGAGACCCTGCCCTTGATTTTACTCCCTTCCCCTGTTCATCTTCCGACAGAGTGTAAATGTAAAGCAGAGGGCCTGCGAAATAATTCAAAGGCAATGGACCAGGGACATGGTTACAAATCTCTGCCACTGGCACTGTGACTTATGCAGGCAGTTTGTCACACATGAGCCAGGTGACCTCTGTGACATAACAGAGAAAAATATTGCCCGAGATCAAAAGATGAGATTCAGAGCACTCTAACTAACTCTGGTGTACACAGCCACGCTGCACGGTGGCCAAGGGTTTCCTCTCTCACGAATATGGCTCGCTGCCTTTGCTAGAGGGCAGGCCACACTTCTGCTAATTTCAGTAATCATTTTTTCTCTTGTCTTTTCAGAAATCTTCACTGTAACCTGAATGTCAAAATTTTCCTTCTCCCAAAGCATCTCTTTTTCAAAAAAAGACAATTAAATTGACAAGGACAGACAGCAAAATGTCATTCAGCAGATAAAAATCAACACCAAAAAAGCAGCATTATCTGGATGGTGGAACAGTCACTTTTACAAGCAGGTCTCTATTAATCCAGTAATTTTTGAAACGCCAAGTTAATACTAAAATTTTGTATGAGCACATGTTGTCTCTGGTATTGCAAGGAGAAGTCTTCCAAGTCTAAAACATTTGTTATTCAAGTGTCATGAGGGTTAAAATGAAAGTAGAGTTAGTATTCAAGATGATGTAATGTACCCAGATAACATACAACTGTGCTGATTTGTATTTTACAGAGAGATATACTACAGAACTAGAATAACTGTCATTTGAAATAAAGCCTGATCAGATTGATTATTTTCTTTTAAACTTCAATCCATTTTTCAAGCTGTGTGCTACACAGGAAGTTTTCCAGCTGTTTTGTACATTCAGGACTTCACTGCTAGGTGCAGACAAAAGAATAAGGTCCAATGCAGTGTTCCTCTTTCACTCACTGTAACCTAATGGTATGTCTGGTATGGACATTTAATTTTGTCCATTTCATAAATTAAAAAACCCCACAACTGTCACAGTATCCCTGGCATGATGATGAAATGAGAAATACAACTGTAGCTAGATCAGCCTAAATCCCATTCTAATCCTAAATCACTTTGGCACTTGACAACACCTAGTTGATGAAAAACTCAATTTAACCCATGAATGTATATAAAAATAGACATATGCAGACACACACACAAAAATTCAGCACATGGCTTACAATTGTGCTGAACATTATCTCATCAGCTATTTCATTCTGTTTTATCACATGCTGACTTTGAAAATTTTGCAGAGTCCAAGCTCTTACCCAAAATCGTCTGAAGGTACAGTGTTCCACTATGAAAATATATCTAAATTCAGTAAATCTAAAATACTAAAAAAAGTTGAACTGCAGATAGGGCTGGAGGCTAAATCATGCTGCAGTTATAAAGAAATGCACAGCTGAAAATCATGTCATGTTTCCTATTGACTAGAGCCTGATGTAAAGCATTAAATGACTGTTGCAGAACAGTGCAACAGTAACATACTAAGTGTAAAATTAATATTACAAAAAGATTATTGTGAAGTGTTACCACATGCATTTGTAAAAATAAACACAGTTGTTTGATTTTATAGAGCTAAAATCTATTGCTCTTGTTCTGTCCTTGTGATTAGACACACCTATTCCTTTACATCTGAGTTTTGTCAGTGGTTTCAGTGAACTCCGGTTCAGATCCCAGATGTCTTCATTTTTCTGAAAACACCTAGAGTGTTACTTTTCCATGTAAAATATAGGTGATATATGCAAGAGTTCTGGCAGTCAGATTTTTTTGACATTCCTACTTAATATGTTAATTTGTATTAAGGCCTAATTTCAGTCAGACTTTCTGCATCCCTTTTTAAAAAAAATATATTTGATGTATCCCTAAACAAATTATTTCATTCAAGTATTTAAATTATTTTCACTGAAGTATTCATTAAGTATTTCATTTAGAGGATCACCTAGCCCAATCCATTGCCTTTTATTGCAAGTATGATCTAGTGCATCTGCTTTTGTAATATGAATGAAATTTGGAAATCAAGGCCAGGCATCTTATGTTAGTCTAATAGAGGATTTTGTTCATTTGAGTGTTTGATCAATTTTGAATGCCCAGTGGCCTATTAGAATTTTCAAGACATAAAGAAACGACTTCAAAATGTTATTATATGTATGTAAATACTATAAAATGAATATAATAAATTATGATATTTTTATATACAACCTTAGATACACATGAAATTAATTGTCCTGTTTACCTCCCACCATGGGCTTTTTGTGTAAATAGCTACCAAGCATCAACTATTTTATAATATTAAATGTTACAGCACCCTCATTCTAAAGAAGATAATTTGACTCTTGTTGGTTTTAATATAACATAGTGTCTTGTCTTGACAAAAAAAGTCTTAAATTAATTGGTTAACATACTACACAGATGCTACAAGTCCAGTTAACTGGATTTTTGATTGCTTATGCCTCCCTTATTTAGTCCTTTAAAACAAAAGAAAACAAGGAGTATTTAACATTTAAAAAAATAAAAAGAAAAAAAAATAATTGGGTCATGAATCATTCCTTACATTCTTTTCCAGCTACAGACAGTTTCTGTTGGGAAAAGTGCCATATAGTATTGACAGTGACAACAAATTGTATTGTCCAGTGAACATCTGTTTCCGACTCCCACACTGATATTGCAGGTTGGGTACTTCTGAGTTAGTCTTCACAGGCTGCCTGACCACAGAGGAACTGGAAATTACTGGTACGTTCAAATTTTATTATTGGAACACAGGAAAACTTTATCATCATGCTGGGAAGTCCTGTGTCTTTTGAAATATTGGAAAGAGGGTTTACGTTAGCACAGAAAGCCACATGAGATAGTTCTTACGAAGAAAGAGGAAAGTGGTTCCTGCTCATTTTGTCTGTCAGTATATACAGGTATGCAAGTCTGAGATCAGAATCTCAAAATAGAACAGTATTTCTGTTTTCAGGATGCAAGGTTTGATGGTGAGGGTTTGGGGAGGTGGGTATGTTTATGTTTAATAAAACCAGTGGCACTGCAAAAAAAGGACCAGATTCTCCCAGTCTTGCTCAATATGCAGTATTGTGTCCCTACACAAACTATCTCTGAAATCCAAGGTGGCTTCTGTAGGGCAGAGCAGGCTGAGGTTTAGTATGGGTTGCAAGATCTAGCCCTAGAGCATGTCAGTCTCAAATAAAGATTTGATCTTTTCTAACTTACATTTATCGCATGAAGTTACTATGCTAGCAACTTATAATGAAATGCTATGTTAACTCGTTAGAATTATTACTATTAAAAAAACCCAAAGACAATACTAAGCAGTCTTTTTTAAAATTAAGGGCAGTTTGTTAAAATTATCAGTGTCATTTTTTCTCACAGTTATGCCACCATTTGTTACTCAGCCAGTTCTGCTTTGACAGGGACAGAGAAGAAATGAAGACACATTCTTGAGAGGTACCATGTGCCAGTTTGATAAAGCTCCAACTCTTGATCTGTAAATGCAACATACAGTGCTGGGATAAACTACTGAAAACTATCATCTCTTACAGAGAAAGAGGGAGAGACACTCCACTGAAACTCCTATTAACACTAATTAGAGTTACCAGCATGGTGGGGTATCAAAGGCAAAACATGTGAAGTTCCCACTGAAGGAAAAGGAGGAAAAGGATATGCCTTAAAGGAGAAGCATGCAAATTAAAAGTATATGCTGTTCAACATTACCATTTGAGCTAGCCATGTAAACACTGACTTTGAGGTGTAGCCCTTCCTACTGGGAAGACTCCCCCTCAAAGTTCAATCCTAGTAAGGGGAGAGCATTGTCCTTGACCATGCTTGCAGAATGAGAACCAATCTTGTGAATGAAAGGTCTGAAACAAAGTAATTGCTGTGTGTTTACTTCTACTTAAAGTTGTTGTTATTATTATTATTGCTGTTGTTAGTACTCGTATTGTTAATTCACTGTACTATATGAAAGGACCATTGTTTTCCAAGTCCTGCATCTGAAACACTAGAAAGAGTCTGGGTAGAATCCTAGCACTATGGCCAACACTCAGATTCAAAATATCGTTGGGAGATTCTAGGTGTCAGCCTCGAATGCAGAAAATTGCCTGATCTTGCTTTTCATGAGCGTAGTTTGTGCTTACTTAAGTACTAACTCAAACAATACTCCAATAGTACTTGTTTGTGAGTAGCTTGCTTTCTAACTCCCTTGCTTCTCTCTCTATGTATTTAGATGGAACATCGGTGATTGTGGTTACAAAAGAAGTTGAAGCTGTTTCATACTGTGGTGACCTGGGTATGAGCTACACGTTAGTCTTGGCTTCCACTTGTGCACTAGATGATTTGCACGACCACTTAATCTAGCCTCATGCCTCCCAGCAGGTTGTCTACTACATACCATCTCTCACATTTCTTTCTAATGTCAGGGTTATTATGCCTTAAAAGTACTGCACAGACAAATGGGAGTAGAACCAGAGACTTTCAGCAATTGTCACTTGTTATTTTCCCTACACGTTTGTGGTGTTACCCGAGGGAAAGTTAATAATTTTGGATTGCCTATCTTTGTGGCTTTATTGTGGTTTTTACTGAGCTCCATGAGGGGCAATGGAAAGGAGATTGCTGGCCTGTCCAACCCACCCATTCTGAACCCTCTTCTCAAATATTTCCACCTTTTCCCAAAAGGCTGCACAAGGAACTTAAGGAGTTGGCACTGAAACACACTGACTGTCATTGAAGATCTCTGTGAGATAGGTCGGTGGAGCCCAGAGATATAAGCAAATGCAGTTTCTGCCTCCTGTGTAGTCACTGTGGTACTAACACTATTCCTAAGAAAGAGACAAAGAGGAAAAGGGCATTTAGAAATAACACAGCAAATTAAAAGTAAAAGCTTGACACAGGCAGCTTTAGAGAAAAAAACAGGAAACTGGCAGATGCTGTGGGTGAAACTGGAAATAGAGTATTCAAGAACTTAACTTGCACTTCGTATTCGGACAAAATTATCATGCACTTCAGCAAAGTTTTCTTCTGACACACAGTACAAGACTGAGCCCATAAGCACAACCTGTTTTACACTGAAAATTACTATATGCAAGACGGACTTGTTCAGCTCTCTTATGAAGGTGAGTAAGCAGCTGTAGGTTCACATTTATTTCCTTATACAGGCAATTCTGGCCATAGCATGGAGAGGGGATGCTTCCCAGCATTCTGTCACTCTTTTCCCTGCATACCTTGAAGAGGGATGAGATAGATTAGGGGATGACTACCAGTCTCTACCTCCCTAAAGTGCCAGATTAGCCCTCAGACTAAATAAGCAACTGGTGCACAAGGGCTGCAGCAAGCGGCTTCTTGAGTGGTGAGGGATTATGACTCAGCACTGCCAGTCACTGTGTTTGCTCATTACTCAGGACAAATTTCAAGACTGCAGTAAGTATTCCCCAATAAATACCAAAAGGTATCCAATGAAACAAACAGATGGTGCTGACTGTAACACCAGAATAAAGATACAATTCTTCGTCACATCCAGTGTCATTTAGTCAGGGTGATGTTTCCTGTATTCAGCAAACATGCCAGTAAAAGAATTTCCTTGGCATACGGACAACATGGAAATGTCCTTTTAAAAAATCAGTTAATACCAACAGAACTCATGAGCTAGCTGGAACTATTTCCTACACTATGGAAAGAACACTTAAATAAGGTTAACCAAGACATTTCACCCTCCCAACCTCCCCCCTCCCCATCTATTTTTGGATGTCTTCTTTTGTTCACCCTTTGCTAATTATAGTGGCCTTGCTTAGGTGATATTTATAGTCTTAAAAGAGTTGCCTGACTTTTAGAACACTTTATTCATGTATATTTCCTGTGTTTATTGTTGCCTTAACTAATTTTTTTAAAATTAAATTTACTTGATCCAAGATTTTATTTAGCAACAAATATTTAGCAACAAACTTGTCTTTCAACAAATGCAAGAGCTGTATTTAGATAGAAAAAGTAATTTTCTATTTCTGAATTTCTGAAAACAGATTTTAGTTTCTTTCCCTCTTCAAGTGATGAGTATGACAGATGATTCCAACATTAGACAAAATGAAATTTCTTTTTTCACCACAATATGATTATTTGCTATCTTATTTTACTAATTTATCATATCTTTTTCTTGTCTGTAATGGTTGCTTTTATGACTGTGGTGTTTCCAAGAAAATGTTAAATATTTGTTTGCCCAGACTGCCTCAAGGTTTACCTAAGCACTATAACTGAACTTCTACCAGTTACAGGAGTGGAAACAAGACATTGAGGATGTTCACCTAAAATTATAGCTTCACTTTCCCACCAGCATTGTATTTTATCTTCGTTTTCCTTAGTTCCTTCTTAAATCTGCCCTGCTATTTCTTCTGTAGTTGCTCTACAAATGTGTCTATAGTGATGTCAATAGCAACAACTTTCAGTCCCTATTTCAAAACAACAAATAACATTTTGGGGAAAAATTTGGTGTGTATCTTTCAACTCTGCTGAAAGCAGTTGGATTTGAGGAAACTTTAAAGCAAAGGGTGAAACCAACTGGGAGTTTGCCTTTCAGCATCCACCCCTTCTCCTTCCCTGGTAGCTGCCATCCACTCAGGCACACACAGGCAGAGTAAGGGTGGCCCCTTCCCAGGGGGGGCTGCTAGAGCCCCTCAGCCCCACTGCTGCCCAGGTCATACACGTTTTGAGGCCAAAGTTGGGCACTGACACCAGCACATGCCTCGCCCTGCCCCACATCAATGTTTGTGTGCTGCCGGAGTGCAGAAACACACGCAGCAGAGCGGCTGGCGGGGGCAGCATCCAGCCCCTCAGGGCACATCAGGCTGCCCTCCAGTATCCCTTTTACACAGCAAAGAGTCAGTCTCAGCTCAGGGAGAAGGGCATGTGTGAGAGAGGCACAGCCATGGCCCTGGAGTTAAATGCCTTTTTAGGGTTTGCTCCCAGAGTTATTTGCTGATGTCCCAGGCAGGACACAGTTGTTTTTCCTAACACAAGGCCCTGAGGGCTCCCACAGCCACCTGCAGGCTCTAATAGCCCCACGTGGCCCCAACCCAAGGCGCCATTTTAAGCTCCAACCGAGGCTCTTGTCCTCCTCAGGCTACCTCACAGGTAAGGATCCCTCACTGTCTGTGCGTGCCCTTGCCTTGTCCCTCCAAATCATACTTTGTCCCTGGGTCTTGCAAGGCCCCATGTGAGGGTGGTGGGGTGGGTGAATCCTGCTGGCACCCCGGGGGCCTGCCCTGGTTTGGGCAGAGGGGTGGCAGGCCTGTGTCTCTCAGCAGGGCTGAGGTAGTGGGGGCTGCAATGCCAGTCGGTTTCTGTGGTGCATGGAGAGCAAATGTTTCAAATCAATTTTATAATGTGGTAAGACAGTCTGTTGTGGTTTAGCCAACAGTAACTGTGAATAAAACTGTGCTTTTTACTCAAGAGTTGAAATGGTTGCAGAAATTAAGAGGTTTCTCACTGGAAAAAAGAAAATAAAATCAGAACACAGTTAAAGGCTGTCCCAAGAGTAGTCGTTACATTTCAGCTTGCTTTTTACTGCTCTTTCTAGCCAGGTGTGGTGAAAGTTGGAAGAATTAAATAGATACTTTATATGTCACTTTATTAAAAGAACTGTACTGCAGTCATTTAACAGAGTACCAGATTTTGGGCACTGCCACTGTCTTCACATTGGCTATGATGCAGTTCAACCCAAGTGTTTATCATTCATTTGGATGCTTCATGAATTACACTCTGGTTTAAACTAATTTTTGAAATATTACTTTCTCTTGTACTAAAACTCACCCTTTCTTGAGGCTGCTATTTTTGCATCCTGGCTTATGCGGGTAGGAGGAATAAGCATCTGAATTTTATCTCCAGCACATGAAATTATGCTTTGTTTCATTTTGCAAGTAATTGTGAGTTGAGGGTGTTAAATAGAGCAAACCATGATAGCTTTGATGCATGACAAAAACCAACCAACCAAAGAAACCAACCTGCTAAGCTTTTGGGTAGTATAAAATTGTATGCTTCCCTGGCAAGAGATGGGTTATTCTATTTTAGAAGTCTGACAGTCTGCTTATTAGTGCATATTGGCTGAAGTGTCGAAGTAAAGAGATACTGGATAGATGTTTAAGTGCAGTCTGCCTCTTGATTTTACTGCCTCTATTTCACACTACATTTTATAATAATTCTAAAATTGGAAATGAAAAATACTTCAGTCCTCTAGTATGCTGCTGTGTCTCTATAACTGTATAGTTCGTCCAGCCTGTTCTGAGGGATCTTAGAATATACAGGACAAGTTGAAAGCTCTCAGTTTTAGGCCTTTACTCCAATAGTGAATCTGATGACTGAATGTTGTGGAAACCATCTTCTTGGTGCTACTACAGGTAGAACAGAGTTCCTCATTCTCCAAGGTCTTTGTTCAGATATTGTGGTTCTACATGGCTGCCATATGGTTGTGTTCGTTACTTCATCAAGCTATAAATACTCAGATTTCTTAATATTTCTTCCTAAATCACACTTTGATCTGCTTTTCTTGTAATTTGTCAGCCTTTTGCAGGCCTAGACCTGAGTGGACTATGTGAGCTATTGACTCAACAGTGCTGTATGTACAAAGATGATCACCCCTTGATCTGAAGCACCTTACCTCTACATACGAAAGAGCATCCATTTATATTATAGGGCTTCAGCAGGGCTGATATGAAGTCTGTGAGTGACTTCAGTATGGCTAGGATTTCATCCTTACTTGAGCTGATCCTGAAGGCTACAGGTTAACGGATCCTTAAATCTGAACAGTCTTTAATAGATTTAAACAGGCAAACTTTCACTGTAACTGGGAACCATCCTATACAACAGAAATATCACACAGGTGTTGTACACAAGCGCTGGTTCTGAATGATACAGGTATTGTATGAAAACTCTAGAGCTGAATTAAACAAGTTCTCTTCCTCTAGTAAGATTTACTGCCTGGATGTAAGAAATGTCATTATTTGCACAGGGAAAAATGGCTTTTTTGTGTGTGTGGCAGAAACTTGCAAAAGATTGAGTTCTTTGCAAGCAAGGATCTGTCATTCTGCCAATAAAACTGTGACTTTCTTAAGCAAAACCAGGAAATACATATATTATTTTCCAGGAGACTGGAATTGTTTAATTTTTAATGTGCAAAGCTCTCTCCATCATTTGCCCGAAAGGTTGAATCCTCACAGCGGAAAATAACATAAAACGGTGGTCTGGAAATATAATAGGTTATGTTAACATGGCTGAGCATTCATTGTTAAGTTGCTTAGCCAGTACAACAGTCATTATTAGAACTGCCTTTAATGTCCGTTTGGACTAGCCACAGCATGCAAGTTCTAAAGAGCACTATTATTTCATATTGCTCTACAACAATGTGACATACGTTTGGTAATGCATCCGAGTAATCTTTCTACTGTTGGTGCTGACAGTTGTCAAACTTGAAGGGGGAACTTACACTTTGAAAGAAAAAAAACAACAAACTGTAATGTTAAATTCCTGTTTTGTGTAACAAATGCCTCCAACTCAGACAAACATGCAAATGTGGCTCTTCCCAAAGATCAAGGCTACAGTGTCTGCTTCAGGCCATGTGGCAGGAGTGGTTGTAGCTACATGATTCCCTATGTCCATACCACAACCTATTATATCTCTGCTTCTCACTGATGTTAGTATGGACTGGACAGCTTTTGGAGTTGTTACTTGCTCAAATTTTCTGTAATAATAAGTAATAAAACATTGTTACTGCACCATGGCTATTCATAGGAACCTGGGTAAGTCTGATACAGTGAACTGGTGACTGCGTATCCACTCAGGTGTAGAAGTGGCAGGCTTTCAGAAAACACCTACATCTAGCATGGATTTAGTCTCAGCATGATACTTAACACTGTGTACTAGATGGAAAAATTGCTAAATCCGGTGTGACTCAACTCAGTGTCCTCCTATCAGAGGTGATAACATCATAGGGCAGAGTGAAACTAAAGTATCCAACTCTGACATGAACAGGCATAGGAGAATGTTATCTTTCTTCTTATTCCTAGAAAAAGTGCCAGAGGCTCAGGATGGCACAAACTGTTTAGATAGGCTGCAAAATGACATGCCCACATGTTGAAATACAGAATTTAGTCACATTCTTTGTTCAGAGGAGAACCAGAAGAAAGTAATCAAGTTAACCTCTAACAGAATATTCACCTACAAGGTTCAGCTAGGTGGCAGGTACAATCCCACTCTTCGTTAAACCTTGGTTTCTCTGCTATGGTTTCTTTCTATAGCAATGATTTTACTATTTGCGAAGTAAAATTCATGATTCAAATTATGCAAAGAATTATTTGGCTGTGTAAGAAAAATACTTTTCCCTTTCCCCAACATTTTTTAAATGTTTGAGAAATATTTTTTTCTCAGATCCAGATACAGTTAAGTCAGACTAAAAATCAACAGCTACACATGACAACATATTAACTAATCTGATTACTGGTATTAGGGAAAGTCCTGCACCTCAGTTTCTGGCAGCTTCCTTGATTGAAAGAACACTGCAAAAGTTTTATTCCATCAGCTATGTTAGTTACATTTCCTGTCCTGATAAACACATACTACAAAGTCCAAAGCCACTTCAAGTTATCAAATTGCCTTTGATTACTTAAGTCTAAATAATATATCAACCTTTCATCACCCTGGAAGACCTTTTAAGGTATTCCACTGTTGATTTTTTTTTTCTCAAAAATACCCACAACAAACAACCCCCCAAAACCCAAAAAAACCCACCCATTTTTTTCCTATTGTGTTACTGAAGTTTAATAATTGGATTTCTGCACTGTAATTCCTTATTTTCTATGCATTTCTTGATGCTTAATTACATAGAGACTGAAATTTGAAATTTAAGCTGATGTACTGAGTATTATATACCTATCTAAATACATTTTAAGAGACTCCAGGACTCCAGGAGTTCTGTTAACCCTATTCACACTAAATTTACAATGCTTTAAGAAATAATTTGAAACTCTGCTAATATAGCTGTGCTTATAGGGAATATGTAACACAAAAATAGGCTTCAGTTATCTTATTAGCTGCCAAAACATCTGTTTTACTACATACAGGAGAAGTTTTATAGATAGGGTCCTTTTGAGATATGTCTTTAAACCATTGTTTCTTTGAAGGCCAAATTTCTACTTACAGCAAGAAATCTGCCCCAGAACTGATACAATCTGATATCAATGAATGGTCCAAATTAGCAAACTCAGTGACTGCTTTTAGAATGAGCTTCTTTAACATGAAGTATGCTGGCTCTTCCTGCAATCATTCACTAAATGGGTTTGTGCTCGCAGAGAACTTTGACCTGAGACATCCTCAGTAAAAAATAGCCAAATAAGTCAAGGTAGTATTTTTTGTGAGTCATGAGTCCTTTAGTGCCTTTTTGTAACTATCGACATTTGGTTAATTTTCTGACTCTCAGCCACAATAAAGTATTGTGAGGGTTGTTCTACATTGCAGGTCCTGTTTTCTTCCTGCTTCAAGTAGAACCTGATTTCTTTTATGGGTTCGGGAGCACTTAGCTTTGGAAGTAGTTGTTGAATTTTCCCTGATGTGAGCTGATGAGGAAAGACCAGTTCAGTGGAACTGTCTGCATCCTTTCCTGGGGCCAGGTAACCTCTGGACTCTAGAAACTCCTGCAATATTTTCTTTTCAGCTTTTTACCAAGACCTTTCACCTGACTAAGACAGCTGGCTACAAATCTAGCATCCCCAGGGCATTCCTGAGTTTTCCTAGCTGAGGATAAGGTGGATATATCTTACTTTTATATTTACTGAGCTTTCAACTATTCCAGAATAGCAAACAGAGGCTGCCTTTACTATTACTATTAGTAGCATCATGAGTATACTAGGAGGTTGTCTCCATACTCTTATTTCATCTGTGTATAAAGAACTACACAGAAACAATTCTCATTGTGAATAAACAAGTAATATGTGATGTCAAAACCCATTATTTGTGATGTAATTACTGATTACAAAGTATTCTGACTTCACAAGACCAGATCAGTATGTCTGAGATAGTAATGTGTGTTAAATTCAAAGTTACTGGATTGCCACTTGCTGCTTTGGCTCTTGCTCTGACATTATTACTAATCCTGACTAGATCACTAAATAAACAGTTCCATAAATTTCTAATATCCAACATGAAGGTGGGAGGACCTGCTCCTTAGAAAGTGCGAGCATTAGCCTTAAATTACATACTTAAATTCATACACAGGTCAAATTCTGTAAAATGTAGTGCACGCTGTACGTTGTTTCATCCAGTCAGTATTTTTACCTTTTACATGCTTACGTGTATAACATATTCTAAAAGAGGTGTTGACAACTTACAGAGCAACAAATGAGAAGATTGTGCTACGCATAAGCTGATAAATGCTTTATGAAATACAATTTTAAAACATGCTAGCTATGATTTGAGAAGTCTTTTAAAAAAAAACAAACAAATTTTCAGCCAAATGGAAAGGAAAGGACAGAACCTAAAAACTGTAGTTCACTGGTGGATTTTGATACTATCTCTACGGTAAATGTGGCCTAAAACACTGATGGACTGGGGAAGCATTTTTTTATTGTTTTCAGCTCCTTTTCAGTCCCTTCTGAACTCCGCTAGCTACAAGTCTCTAACTGTAGCAGAAAGGAAATTTTTTGCCATTTTATATTAATTGAAGAGACAAATGTGTAAGACTAAATTTAGAATGAAGTGAAAGGACACAGCAAAGAACTGCAAACATGCTGTTTAGAACTCACAGCCAGTTCTGCAAGGCATCACTTACCATGACAAAATCGTGATGAATTTCATGGAAAACACATTTTTGTACTTTTTTTGCTGTTTAATTATTTGACCAATTTAAAATTTTAGTCCTGGAGATCTGCTAATGCACCTGTCTTATCTGAAAGGCATCTCAAGAATCAGTTGTTAAGTTCAGACGAGTAGGAATAATAGGAAAATATCTTCTCCAGCAAACACATACTTCTTAGCTGTGCATAAGTAGGGAACAAAGTTAGCTGTTCTGAAAGTCTAGTTGCATCTTTATTACAATTGCCTGTTCCCTTCCTTCTGCATTTAAAATCTCTCTGTCATATCCTTAGGTGGTTGATGGTTTTTGTGGCTTTTTTTTTTCCCCCCACAGGTATTCATGTTCTCTGG
The DNA here is from genome assembly GCA_020745705.1 of Hemiprocne comata. NCBI lineage: Eukaryota > Metazoa > Chordata > Aves > Apodiformes > Apodidae > Hemiprocne > Hemiprocne comata. The sequence continues at coordinate 10,446,368 of CM036593.1, read as the reverse complement.
ATGAATATGAATTAGTTGCTTTTGCTACCTTGATCAGGAGCTGAAACTATGGATGGATAGAAGAGAGCTGTGTTCAGAAAAGGTTTGGAAACCCTTTGTTTAATTCTGTTCCTCTCAGCTGGAAAGAGTGATGGTGTTACCTGGTGCTATTACAGTAGAGTGTGAACTAATGTTTTGAGCACCTCACTTTTTTGAAGTTGAGAAGCTTAAAGTCCTTAGCATTATGTGTAATCTGGTCCCTAAATACTGGATGGGGATGGATTTCCAGTTATGTTGTTATTGTTTTGGAATGCTATGCAGTTTAGTTGATCTTGTCCAAGTGAAAAAAAAAAAAAAAGTGGATATGCCAGAAGGTATGAAATTGCCTGAACTCTTAAGTTTTTAATAAGTAAAGGTTACGAATACTAAGATGAAATCAATGCCTTCTCAAATGTGTCCATTCACTAGCCAAAGGCTATATATAGTGAATTTCAAGAATATATGTATTTTCAGAAGTCTTCATTTATATTGTAGTATATATATGTCCAGAACTAGGAGAAGTTGGTCATTAAACAGATTTCTCCACCCTTTGTGTCCATACTAGTAAACTTATGTTGGTTGAAGAATATTGTCCAGGCTGGAGGTGAAGACCATTTCTAAAACTATTTCCAGTACAGTGTGTTGAATGCTTATATCTGCCTATGGATTAAGCTGTGGAACTATAAAAACTAAATGTTGCTTGAATATATTTTCATATGCTCACTTTAATCATAACTGGAATTTTAAGGCAGATCAGAACTTAAAAATTCTTACACTGAAGACTATCTTGCTCTGCAAGTCTTAGTGATTTTTAACATGGTTACTCCAGACTAGAGTGTTCCCCAGTGTATGGGTAGAAAGATCTGGTCCCTGATATTGAGGGCATAGCCTATTGGAAATGTAAGATGTTTGCAGTTTTAATTTTTAAATTATTTAAAATGGGTAGCATGGCATATAGCTTACTATAAAATTGTAAATAACTCAGCAAATGAAGATGTGACAGTCTTTTTCTCTCTTTAATCCATTTTCTGTTCCCCCTCTGAGTAAACTTCCTCCTTTCTTTCTCTTTATATAGACTGAGTTTTTCATGGTTCCTGCAACCATTCTCTTGAAAAACTGGAGAGAAGCTGGAGTTGTGTATGCAACATATACAGCTTGTTTTTCTTGTACTCAGGCTTTATTTCATGTGTCTGCATCGTGATGAGGTGATCGAGTGCACCTTCAGTGAGGTGATGATATCAAGTTGAGTGGGAGTGTTGATCTGCTTGAGGGGAGGAAGGCTCTACAGAGGGATCTGGACAGGCTGGATCAATGGGCTGAGGCCAGCTGTATGAGGTTCAACAAGGCTCAGTGCTGGGTCCTGCACTTGGCTCACAACAACCCCATGCACTGCTAGAGGCTTGGGGAAGAGTGGCTGGAAAGCTGCCCAGAGGGAAAGGACCTGGGGGTGTTGGTCAACAGCCATCTGAATGTGAGCCAGCAGTGTGCCCAGGTGGCCAAGAAGGCCAACAGCACCCTGGCCTGTATCAGGAATAGCGTGGCCAGAAGGAGTAGGGAAGTGATCGTGCCCCTGTACTCGGCACTGGTGAGGCTGCATCTTGAATCCTGTGTTCAGTTTTAGGCCCCTCACTACAGGAGGGACATTGAGGTGCTGGAGCAAGTCCAGAGAAGAGCAATGAAGCTGGTGCAGGGTCTAGAGAACAAGTTCTGTGAGGAGCAGCTGAAGGAACTGGGCATGTTTAGTTTGGAGAAGAGGAGGGGAGAGGGGAGACCTCATTGCCCTCTACAACTACCTGACAGAAGGTTGTAGGGAGGTGGGTGTTGGCCTCTTCTCCCAGGTGTATGATAGGACTAGGGGAAATGGCCTGAAGTTGCAGCAGGGGAGGTTTAGATTGGATATTAGGAAGAATTTCTATACTGAAAGAGTGGTCAGGCACTGGAACAGCCTGCCCAGGGAGGTGGTGGAGTTTGAGGTGCTGGAGCGAGTCCAAAGAAGGGCAATGAAGCTGGTGCACGGTCTGGAGAACAAGTCCTGTGAGGGGCGGCTGAGGGAACTGGGGTGGTTTAGCGTGCAGAAAAGGTGACTGAAGGGAGACCTGATCACTCTCTACAACTATCTGAAAGGAGGGTGTAACGGGTGGATGTTGGTCTCTTCTCCCAAGTAACAAGCAACAGAACAAGAGGAAATGGCCTGACATTGTGGCAAGGGAGGTTTAGATTAGATGTTAGGAAAAATTCATTCACCAAAGTGGTTTTCAGACACTTGAACTGGATGCCCAGGAAGTGGCTGAATCACCATCTCTGGAGACATTAAAAAAACTTGTAGATGTGGTGCTTAGGTACATGATCTAGTGGTGGACTTGGCAGAGCTAGGTTAACAGTTGGACTTGATGATCTTAAAGGCGTTTTCCAACAAAAATATTCTACAATTCTGTGGTGGTTACAACACGAATGCTGTCATGGCAAGCATCCTGACTGTGGCTTTTTGATGGGATCTCCCTTCTGTGCTCTTGATTCATGTAGATTCAATTCTCAGTGAACTTCTACAGTAATTATTGTATTTGGATTTTGTATTATTCTCCCGTAGCTTGACAGTAGTCAGCAAGAAATTATGGGTGGTCACAAAACTTTACAGATTTCAGCAGCAAATAGTTGCAGCAAAAGCCTCACTGTGCAGTAGACAGAGATTCAGTATCTAGCAATATCATAGAGGAATTAAGGTGTGATTTGAGTTCATCACCTTTAGGTTTTCTTGAGATAAAAAAAATCTTTCACTGATTCCAGAGCTAACTTTTGTATCAAGAGAGTGGTTATAAACTGCAGTTTCTATTGTCTGATCTCAAATTTCTGGCTTAGAAGTTCAGACCTGGCCACAACAGACCACAAAATTGCCTTAAAAAGTCGAATAAATGTAACGGGGGGGAATTCTGGCCACCAGGGAACTGTGCATGAGGATTTACTGGGTGCTCTAACAAAATTAAGCACCTAAAGGTTATTTTAGCCAGCACAGATTAAAGGAATCCCCCATATATCAGTGGTAATAAGAACCAAAAGGAGTACTTAAGGTACCTTCTTCCTCCTTGCTTTCTATTCTTTGTATACTCTGCTTGGGATTCAGCCCTCCTGGTTAACTACACACATGAGAACGCACAAAATAATATCCCATTGAGGAAGTGAATATTCCAAATATGGACTTATATAAGGAGTGTACAGAAAAAGAATGGCATTCCCCCATATGTTAAGTGAGGTAATAAAATAATTACGTAAATGAATGTAGAATGTTGTAACAGGTGTGCTTAGAACTCTGAATACAAGCCAGACAGTGAGCAATACTGACAGGGAAAGAGTAAAAATTACGTGAGGTCCTATGGAGTTTATTAACACTTGTGATGAATAGTAAAGTACAGAAGAGCTGAACTGAAACTTGAATCTCTTTGCTACAGCTAATTACAGATTCAGGTAGAAGATGACTACAAGTTTCTCCTCATAATTGTCTGCCTATTTCAAGCCAAAAAAATTAAGAATGAGATGCTTGGGGAAAAAAAAAGTAAAATAAACCATACTTTTTTGCTTGAGCACAACATTGTAACAAATGGTGCTTTTTTCTCGACTGAACAATAAAATAATGTAAGATTATTACCTACCTTAAGTTCTCTAAAAAAGATGCTACTTCTAGCCCACTCAACAATGGAGAAGAGGGTTTGGTCAGCCATTTTACACATAAGCCCAAATGTGTTGAGCTTCTCATGTTTGCTTCTGTTGGCTTGCTCTTGCTGCAGATATGCCATGATCTTAGCTTGGACTTGAGGCTCATCTGGCTCACATTTCAAGAGTTCCAATATCAGATGTGGAATACTTGCCGGTGAGCTTGTTTGGTAACTATCCATGTATGAGTAGCCCATTATTGACTCTGGTGAACTAGTGTAAGGGTCAGGGTACTCAGACTTGATAGCTCGGCTTGGAAAATGGCCATACGTTTGGTAACCTTGTAAACTGCCATGGGGTGGCATTGTCATACTAATCGGAGAGGTTACAAAGGGACTTCTGTCATAGTCTGTAGGAGGCAAGGCAGTATGGTTCAGAGGTAGGCCTTTGGAGGCAGAATGGATGTTCTGGATTGCAGAGGATATTGTCAGGTCAGTCGGCATTGCCTGGATCACCTGAGTCATGGCTTCCAGTTTCAGTCCATTTGCTCGAATAAGAGCTTTCTTCTGCTGCTTCAGTGCCCTGTCTCTCTTGTACATTGGTCCAAACTTGTTTCGACCGCCACGCATTCGGTCAGCTCGCACTGCTGTCAGGGGAGAGGAGGAAGTAATTAATTAAAATTTGGAATACATATTCTTTAATAAAAGATACATTAGTACACAGCACAAATATAAAAATGTAAAAACTCTTTTTGTTAATTTTTTTTTTTTCTCCAAGGTAGCACTTTTATTCCTAAAGAAAAAGTTATTTTTACTTAAAAAATGTCACTTTTTTTCTGGTAATTTAAATATCACATGCTTGTATTACTAACACAGAAAGACTTCTCTTTACACTGATTAGGTCACAGGGACAAACACAATGGTTGACTACAGGGATTTCACACCTGCTATGGGATCATGTGGAGATCTCAATGTATATTTGGTTTTATGTCAAGCTACTATGTCACTAAGAAACAAGGGCTGATGCCCAGAATTTGTCTGAGACGTATCCAGCTGACCACATTGTCTCATTCTAATCATTCCATTACTGCCTTCCACCACAGCAAAACATTTGAAGTAAATTGTGAGATGTTCAGTAGTCCCAAAGGGGAGTATGTTTTTTCTTGGCAAAAAGGAAGTATTTAATTTTGATGATTCTGTTCAGGTTGGTGTAAAACTTTAAGAGAATTCTAGGTAGCTGAACAGCTCTGCAGAAATGTTTAGCTGCAGTTGGAATGTGCAGAGAGAAAGCTGTCAGCTTGATGCCTTCCACGCAGAAGATAGAAGTGAAACAGAAACTATTGACGCTGTTCTGGCTTGTAGTATCTCTGGAATTAGAAATAATTAAAACAAAGCCACCTCAACAGCTGCCTGGGGAGTCATACTGGTGGTCTCTGTCACAGCAATGTCTGTCACCATGGTATATATGTAATGGACTAGTGAGGAGCTCTCACCAAGCCCACCTTGCCCAACGGCAATTAGATTGAAAGAGGAACCTTTGACAGCCTAGTGATATGTTGAGACTGCTGGAGGTTAAGTTCTTGAGCTTTTTATCTTAGGGATTAGTAGAACATTAAAAATTTATTATGAGTGCTAGATATGCATAATACTATACATTATCATAAGGACTTTAACGTTTAATGATTTTTTTTTTGGTCCCTGGTAATTTATGAACTAGACTTTAAGGCTATATATATCACTATCAGGGAAATACACATACAAATGTCAAAAGTATTTACAATTATGAAAGCACGTGTTCTTCCAATTTTCTAAACAAAGGAAAAGTTGTATGGATGTGTGGATAAGGAAACTACAGTACATTTTCTAGAGTATCTTTAAAACTACAGTTACTGCTTAAATTTCTAGTAAAAATGCTGCTGCTAATATTGATGTTGAATGTTGATTTTGAGCAAAATGCAGAACACTATAATAATTAAAACTATTAAATCACCTTGCTGGTAAATTTCACTACCTCTGTATACATAATATCCTTCTGGGTATTTTACAATTAAAACCGGTGAGCCAAATTGTTTGTATAATTCCTATAGAAATTAAGGTGAACTGCATGTAATCACAGAAGACAAAATTTGGTCCTGTATCATTGTCAGCAACTGAGAGGGGCTAAAAGTAGGAGTAAATAAGTGTATTTGATCCATGTTCTTAGCATCAACAATGAGAAAAGGATTCCAAATGTCCTGTTATTATACTGTTTGAATTTGGAAGAACATGCAGCGAGTCAGGATGTTCGGTGCAGCGTGTCAGTCTTGTAGACAAATAGAATAGAACTGAAACCATCAAACTGCAGGATGCTGATTTTTCTGTTTTTCTTCAGTTATACCAACAGCTTTCCTTTACCAAACTCAGGTGATTTGGTCTTATCATTTTTGTGGTTTCATTTATGGTTTCCCCCCTTGGCCTGATTTTTCCTGGTTAAGCATCTAGGGTGAATGCTATTTCAATGCAATTGTAAGAATAAGATATTTAGGAGCTTGTCCTTGGACAAGCAGATACGTAATTTGCTGTGAAATCTGAGTTTTAATATTTTATATACCAGAGTTAGAAGAATTGTGTGTGATTCTCAAATTCAAGTTGATAATTTTGGATCCAGTTATCTCAAAGGGTATTGTATACTTCTCATTGTTCACTGTACATTAGAGAATGAAATGAAGTCAAAAAGTATACTTCAAGATGCCTTGTTCTCTTTCATTTCTAATAACATCTCAGGTGTGGCATAGCAAAAATGTAGGACACAACTTTAGAGACTATTTGGTTCCTTAATTGCAAAGGGAAGTCAACGTGAAAAACCCCGTTACTTTATCTGTTTCTGTGCTTTCTGCCTTCCTGTTGGAAGAATATATATATATAATATATATATGTATAAAAACAACCCTAGATAAAATGTAAGTAAAATCAGATCACTCTCCATAGCAATGAGTAATTTTTTTTCTGATCTGGAGACTTCTAACACATTTCATGTTCAATCTAAATTAAGTCCTTTTAAAAGGCTGCAAAACTAATATATCTAGATCCATTCATTCACAAACTCCAAAATATTTACATAAATGAAAAAATGGATTATGGTTTTGACTAGTTGTTAGTGAGTTACCGTTTAGTCCATTGGGCATACAAAGTTGCCTTTTACTATACTTTCAAGAATATTATCAATATGTAGTATTAAAAAAAATAAATAGCATGTAATACCATGTAATGCTATCATTTTCAAAATTCATCTATAGTACAGTTGACAATATCAGCAAGACTATAGCTCTTACCTTCCAATTTCATTCCAACACTTAGACATTTTTGAAATCGACAGTAAGGGCATCGTTTTCTCTGTGTTTTGTCAATCTGGCAATTCTGATTTTCTATACATGTGTACCTTTTGTTATTCTGGACTGTTCGCTTAAAGAATCCCTGTGTGATAGATACAAAAGTTAGCCTCTTTTGCTTGAATAGCATGTTTCAACATTTTATTTTATAGAAATCATTGTAACATTTTTCAGACACCACTCAAGCACTAAGGAAGTTATATAGTTTGTTTTAAATTACATGAGATGTATCCAGGAGAAAACCACCAGACTCTGGCAGAGTTTTCTTACGTTAGTGCTATGTTGTACAGATTTATTTCAAAGCTTGGTATGACTGGCTATAGTCTCCTGTGCATCAAATAGTGGAAGCAGAAATAGTGAGGCTGACCAGTTCCTTTTCTATTCTTTAATAATTGAAAAATTATTCAAGTCTTCCTTCTAAAATAGTTTTACATTAAGTAAGTCAGGACACTGTTGCAAAGATAAAGGCAGAGTATCTCTGGCTACTGTACATCCCAGTGCTGCATGCTAGCGGCACAGTAAGTGCTCACTGTTCCTTTCTCATTGATTATTTTTTAATGAAAATATAATGTGCCAAGTTAATTTTTCGATGCAACTAAATATTTTAAATTGCATTGTTCTGGCAAAGGAGCTTCAATTACAACGCATTACTTAGGTGTAAAAAACTTTAAAAAAAAATTACAGGAAAAATTTGACATGTCATAAATTCCTGTGTATTTAAACCCTTTAGTATAATAGAACCATGCAGATACATTTATCTTCCAACAAGTTGAATTTATAAATATTTTATTCTCAAAATGAATTATCTAAAATAAATGATACAATAGTTACTTGACTTTGTGTGTCAAGTGAGCTCTAACAGTTGTAGTTTGTATGAAAAAAAGCACATGGTCATTGCAGCCACAGACATTTACATTGTAATCTTAAAAGATGAAAAAATCTTAAGAAAGCTGCATTAGATTTTGCAAAGCTGATCTGTATTGAGGATACTGTTCCTACTTTACCATTCAGGAACAGAAATACTCTGAATGTATATAAATCAACTAAAATCAATATTTAGGAGAGGTAGGAATGAAAGTTATCCTAGAACTGTAACACTTCACAAAAGCAACCTACTTAAAAGCAAGGATAAAACTACAATGCAAAACAGTCCAACTTGTTTCCATTTGTGCAGATGAGATCTCTTAAAGAGACTTCTAAATCCTAAAGCTTTTTGGTGATTATTTTTTTACTTGAAGGTAACAGAAACGTTTCAGACCTAAGCCAAGTTACTACACGTGTTTTCTTTAATTATTCTTTTTTTTCCTGCTTATATTTGAAACTTTTTTTGCTGTTTGTGTTTGTATGAAGCGATTAGTACAGAACCTTGCAGCTTTCACAGGTGAGAAGTCCGTAATGGTACCCAGACACTTTATCTCCACAGACTGGACACAGTTCCTCAAGGTCTTCATCATAAGAGTAATTCACCATTTTAAACTGAGACACTGGGGAAAGGAGAAACAGCACATTCAATTAGAATTTACATTAATAACTCCTTTTTCTGTAACTGTTTTCATCTAGAGAGAAAGCTCAAACACATCACTGCAAATTGGGGGGAAGGGGAAGTTTAATTTTTAAAAATACAGCTTGCATCGAGACATGCAACTTTTCATCAACAGCAAACGTGTATGATGCTTAGCAAGTGGGACAAAAAACATCAGCCTCTCGGTTTCATGTTCTAAATATTTATATTTACAGTGCCCTTAACCTTATGTCCTTAATATAACGAATCATAAACTAAATTAATTTATTTAAATCCGAAAATTCTCAGGGGCAAGCTTTAAAAAAGCAGAATGAAAAGATTGTCACTTGCGTATTTAAAGTAACTCAGTTCGTTTTCTTAAACTTTTCTTTCAACATCAGCTTGCAAATATTTACTTAACCTAAAGTTGTATCTTACAGACCCAGCACTTTTGCGCCGCAGTAAATGCAAGTTAGTTACTTGCAAAACCGGCTCAAACCAACTACATCCGCGTCCCCCAAACTCGTTGTCTCGGGGTGCCCGCTCCCCTCCAAGCCCGCTCGCCCTCCCACCCTGCCCCAGCCGATGGGTTGCGTTGCGTGCGTGTCCGCAGCCCCCCGGGTTTCACAGCCGCGGTCCCGCGGCGGAGGCGCTTTCAGCCCCCGTCGGCGGCTCTCCGCGGGTCGGCAGAGGGATCACGGGCCAGGACTGCCGTCCTCGGGGGATGGTCGGGGTCTGCCCAGCCGGCGTCTGCCGATACCGGGGACTGGCGGGAAACCTGCACGCCGGGACCGCCTGAAGTTTCTGCCGCTCGGGGAAAAGGCGGGGAGGAGCCGGCCGCCAGGAGGGGACGGGAGAGGGGGGTGGTAAAACAAGCTGAATGAATGCACACAGCGCGGTCAGTCGAGCCGGGTTCCCCCCACAAAGAGCCCAGTCAGCCGCTCTGGTTATTCCCAAAACGAAACGCCGACGCTCACCGTGGGGCCGGGTTCCTTCCCCTTCTCCACTGCTAAACCTCCGATGTGCTCGGCAAGCACAGAGGCAGTGGAGGGCTCCTTGAGAGAGGCGGGAGGCGCCGGGCATCGCAGCGGCACAGCTTAGGATGTCACCTCCTTGCCAGTAACCTCTCGGTTGCCCCAGTTCGGGGGCACTGGGTCGGACACAGTCCGCCCGAAGCCCCCGGGCGCGGCGCCCGGCTGGGGCCGCGGGAGCTCTGCGCCCCTCCGCCAGGGCAAGGGGGCTGCGTCCCGGCGCTCGGGAGAGCTGCTGGGGAGCTCGAGGAGCGTTTTCCCGTCACCACACAGCCAGGAAAAAGTTTCCAGAGCGACCTGGGCACGGACGGGGATCACCGCCTGTCAGTGGCGTGGGGCGGACACAGGGTGGCCTCTGGCGGAGGGCCCGGCCCTCCCCTCTGCTCCCGCGGATTCAGGACCCAGCGCTGGGTCGAAGTTCCCTCTCTCAGGAAAATCCAAGTGGGAAAGCAGGGGGTTTCCGAGCGCCGTGCCCTGGCATGGTGCCTCCTCTGCGGGCGAGGAAAGGGGAGGACGAGCCACCCCCAGCATCCCGAGGCTCCCGGCCCACTCCGCCTCTGCTTCTCAGCAGGCTCCCGGCAGGAGAGGGGGTAATTTCCAAAGAACAGACAGGACGGGAGTTTCTGCCCCAGGATAGGCGAGCAGGGCGGGGCGGGCTATGTCCGCGAACCGAACTGCCGGTTACGCGGCGGGGATACGGCCCACCGCGGCGGCCCTCGGACGGGGTCTCGGCTGTCTTCCTCCGCGCAGCGCTCCGGTCCGTAGCCGGGAATGGCCCCGTCCCGCCCCACAGAGGCACTTCCAGCGCCATCCCAGCTTGGGCATTCCGATGTCTTCCCGGGTACCCCCGCAAAGGCGCAAATCTGCCGCGGCGTCGGGGCTTTCTGCTGAGAAGTTTCGCCCCGCTGCGGCTGTCCCACCTGCGCTGTGCCTGCGGGCGCCGCACCCACGGGACAGACCTGCAGCTGAACAGGGACACCGGCAGCAGGCGAGCCCGCCGCTGTCGCCTCGAGCTCCGTTCTGGGGACGGTGTCTGGCACACGGGGTGCTCGGAAAGACTTCCCCGCGTAAACCCTCCCTGCTATAAACTTCAAGTCAGTTTTGCGCAGACCGGGAACGAGCCCGAGTCCTTCTGGATCAACAGCGGGGCCAAGTGTCCGCAGCAGTGACCAGAGGGGCGTCTGCACCTAGGGGAAGGCTCCCGCCGGCCAGATACTTGACAGTTCCCCGGCCGCTGCTACACCTCCTGGCCGGGATCTTGCTGTTGCCCCGGCCCTAGGGGAGACCCCAGCTGCGCTGGAAGTTGGCCCGTGAAGGCAGAGGCTCGGAGCGGGCGGGAGTGGGGAAGCTTGCAGGCAGCAGCCGTTAACTTTTTTGGCAGGACGAAGGGGCGGCTTGCCGAGAGGGGGCTCGAGCGTACGCGGAGGGGGAGTGCCGTGCCTTTCCCCCCTTACCTTGCATATTTTCCGGCATCTGCCCCTGTTCCCCATTCGACCGGGCGAGTCCCAGGGTCTCCGTCTCCACTTTGGGGAGCATGACAAGGCGGCTGCGGGCCGGGCTGGAGGCTCCGTGTCCGTCCGCGACACCAGCACCTGGACACGGCAGCACAGATTTAGCTGAAGCAAGGGGCGTTCGGCGGCCGCTGCCTCTTCCTCCTCCTCCTCTTCCCTCCCTCTACTCCACGCTAGCCCTTGCCCTGCTGTAGCGGGAGCACCGAGCGGCCGCGGCCGCCGGGAAGCGCCGCCGGGTGCCCGCGGCTGGGGAAGGCGCGGAGCGGTAGTTGGGCTGCAGGCGGCGTGGCCGGAGAGGGGAGGAGGAGGAGGAAGACGGGGGGGTGCCGGGGAGGAAGGAGGAACCCCGGGAGCCCGCAGCAGCTCCGCCCGGGGCTCAGCGCGGCGGCACCTCGGCACCCCGATCCATGCGGAGCGGCACAGTGCACAGGAGCACTCTGCCGCCGCTGGTGCTGCTGGACAGGGTTCCCACCCCCGTCCCCCTCCTCCCTTCCTCCCTCCTCCTCCTCCTCCCCCTCTTCCCCCACCACAAATGCGGAGGTGCCGAGTCGGGACCTCTAGCCTCGGACCCGCGGGGAGGCGCTCCTGGAGCCTGGGGGCTGCAGGGCCTGGGGGGCTCCTGCGAAGGGGGGCCCCAACAGCACCCTTGCAGCCAATAAGGCAGAGGCGGATGAGCAACACCCCCTGCGCGCACACAGACACCGCACACACAAGCACAGGAGCACACACACTTCCCCAGCGCGCTGCCCCCTTGCTGTTCAACCGGGCTGTGAAGTGGGGGTCTGGACTGCCGCCACCCCTCCCAGCCCTAGCGGAGCCTGACGGGCCACCAGCCACCCCGAGCCCTGCTGTGCCTGCTCTCCCTCCCGCGGTGTGTCTTGCCGGCGGGCAGCCCCGCTCCAGCTCCCTTGGGGCCGACGGGGCAATCCCCCTGCCTGGCCAGCGGCGCTTGCGGGGACCCCGGCTCTCGCCTTCCCTCCGGGCGGGCGGGGATAAGCGGTGGAAACCCCTGCACTAGATGACCCCCATCTCTTGCTGCCAAGCTGCTGCCACGCAGACCTGGAGAATGAGAAAAGCGGGTGGGAGCCGTGCTGGAGCTCGCTGCACCTATTCTGGCTTTTTGGGTCTCCCTCCCCTAAACTTCTTGCGAAATTTGTCGGTGCCAGTTACATCGTTTTCTCAAAAGCCAAAACCCTGGCAGAGCCATCGCTTAAGCAAGAACATCCCTTCCCCGGTTCACGGTGCAGCAAGCGGCACTCTTCCAAGTCGTCCCAAAGAACTCATTTCTCGCAAGCGGGTGCCCCGCTGCGCGGCCCGGCGGGGGTCCGGGGGCGATGGGGTGCCGAGCCGCCCGGCGAACCGGGCCGGGGGTCTGCCCGTCCCCGCTGTCCTCCGCGCCCCTTCCACGCCGGGAGCGTCCAGGGCGGCTCCGCCTGCTGCGCGTAGGTTTGGCTGTGTGGGATGAGCGGTATTTGCACCTCTGAAAGCATCCGAGACCCCCGCCCGAGCGCTCGGCTGCCCGTAGTCCTCTGACACTGTAATAATCTCCGTTGTGTATATTAAGACCTGAAAATGTGTGGCGGTTAAAATTGCTTCCGATCGAAAGTGAGGCGCGGAACTGTCTCCAGCGCAGGGTATAGCATTTCCCATCGGTTGGGAGAGAGTTCGTGAAAACTGACCCTTGTTGTAACATATTATGCTTGTGATGATCGCAAGGTGACCAGCGGTGGGACAAGCCCCCCACGTGCAGAGAGCGGACTCAGGCTGTGCAGTTTCCTAGGCAGTGCAAACTTTTCGTGTTTAGTAACTGGAAAAAGAGACCTTTGCTTAACTCAGGGCAGATCCAGAGCCAAGACAACACCAGCACTACTGGAGTAGAAATGTCCCCTTCTTTCCTGCTCTGTGCAGGGATTGATATTTTGGGGATGGACCTAACACGCAGAGGCTCGGACCTCTCCGGCTCCTTCCATTCTCACCTTTTGCCCACTCCCCTTGGGGCGGGAAGGCAAGCAGGTGAGCTCTTGATCTATATCATCACGTTATTTCTTAAGTTATCATTTCACATTTTAGCAGTTCGCCTGCGGCTAGGTTTTAGCACAGCAGGATGGAGAGCTGCGGGAGCGGCCAGCTCGATGCCTAAGGCGGGGTAGCTGAAAACCATCCCAAAGCTTATAGGCAGAAGTAGCTCGAGCTGAGACCACGTCTCGGCCCTTGGGAAGTTGTTCCCAGACACATTAATTACAAATAACCCCTCTCGCAAGGGTCGTCGTGCAGCGTCGCCCTGCGCGGGCCAGCTCAGCGCTGGCAGCTCGGCTCCGCTACCCCGTGCGCCCGCTGGGAAGGGAGTCAGGGTTACTCGCCGGGGGTCTTTTCGGCGCGGTGGAGCCGCGGCCCTCCGGCCTTGTGAGCCTGCAGCCGGGCCTCTTCAGCCTGCTGCTGTCCCGACGGGTGTCCAAAGGACCCCGGGGGCGGATCGCAGAGGAGTTTCGCCTCCTCACAGCCCTTTCCCTCAGGAGAAGCGTTGTCCGAGCACAGCTCCGGCTGCATTTATAGCAGACTGTGGGAAGTTTAATGGATATTGGCAGGACACCGCCGGACCTGGGTCCTGCAGCCCGCTGGGCTCCGTCGGGGAAAGAGGCGGTCCCTTTCTCGCCCGTTGGCCGCGGGTGGGTCACGCCGGTCGGCGACGCCCCGTCGGGGCGCTCCGTGCCTCCGCTCTCGTTACAGCAGATACGGGAAAGGCATCCGCGTTTTAGGCGAAAGCCAGGGAAGGAAACCCCGCGTCCGGACAGAGCAGGCGAAACCGGCCCGAGCAGCCGGGGCCAGGCGAGCTGCGGCCACCATGGGCAGCCTGGCCGGGCCGGCTCCCCCCTGGCCGGCACTCCCCCTCAGCACGGCTCTAACAGTAGTCCCCGGACTCCTCGCTCCCACTTATGGGCTTAATGTCATTCTGTTGGGGAAGGGTTTGGAGCGAGTTCAAACTGTACATCACATAGCCACTCCACGAGTTATCGCTATGGATGAAAATACTTTGGAGTGGTTATTACACATCCACATTTCTCCGAAGTAACAGTTTAGGGCAGTACATATTATAAATGATACCTGGTCCCTTGTGGCTCCATTTAATTTAACATGGAGTTCTAGCTCGCACGATTGCCTTGAGCAACCTTAATTACCCTTTCTTCTAATCTCTTCTCCATTCCTTACAAAGTTATCCAAACTTTTAAAAAATATCATTTCTCTCCTGAGTTTGCCTGCCTTGTTCTGACTTTGCCTGAAGGTCTTGATTGACGCGTGTAATTATAATTATAAAAGATGACGGCTCGGGGAGCCTTCAGCAGCCTTGATTAGTACGAGGAGCAAGACCTGGAATATTTTATACTTCCCTATTTAAATGTATGTACATTTTCATTTAAAAAACACAGTCTAGTTGTAAATAATCTGAAGCTTCTTCCGCCTCTTTGTTTTCAAGGTAGAGGGTTCTGTGTGGTGGTATTTCAAGGCAAGCTCCAATTTCTTACAGCTTCAGAGAAGCCACAGAACTTCTGCAAATTTCAATTTGTCCGTAAGCAGGAACATTTCCAACTTGGAGGGTCTGCTCGATGAACAGCAAAGAGCATGCTCCCTTCTAGCTTTGTGTCGGAAAGTGTCCCAGAGAAGGTTTGATTTATCTTCGCAGAAAGCAAACTCTAGCGAAAGATAACTTTTTTTTTTTTTTTTTTTTTTTTTTTTTTTTTTTTGGTAATGGTCAAGACAAGCTTCTTAGAAGCAAGTGAAACTTTTCTGCTAGGAAGTCTAAATCCAAAGCCGATCAGAAAGGGTCGTAGAGGGAAGTATTTCGGAAGGAGAGAAATCCGCATCCTGTCCTCCCTTCCGCTGCCGCTGAGCATTCCCGTTCACCGCCAGCCCAGAGCTGCTCTGAGCAATCACTCACTGAAACAGGCGGCTTTAGCGAGGCGCGGAGCGAGAGCAACGAAACAGCCCCGGGTACAGACCGGGGCGGCCCTGGGCACGGAGCGGCACAGCCCCGGGCACAGCCAGGCGCGGCTGGGAAATGCCTCGGAAAAGGCAGCATGTGGCAGTGCGGAAGACACTGGGCCCCTCTGCAGCTGGAAAAGTTTATAACGCAAGTTTGCTGCTTCACCTCACACACCTCTCACGCCCAACTTTACGAGACTGTTTACACCAGGAAAAGTGTATCCAATACAGGCTCTGTTTTACTCTTTTTCCTTCTTCTTCTCTTCTCTTCTCTTCTCTTCTCTTCTCTTCTCTTCTCTTCTCTTCTCTTCTCTTCTCTTCTCTTCTCTTCTCTTCTCTTCTCTTCTCTTCTCTTCTCTTCTCTTCTCTTCTCTTCTCTTCTCTTCTCTTCTCTTCTCTTCTCTTTCTCTCTTCTTTCACTTTTATGTCTCTTTTATCTCTCTTTTATCTTCTCTCTCTTTGCCCTTCTCTTCCCTTTCCCTTTAATTTCATTTCTTCCTCCTTCCACTCCTTGGCATAAAGAGATGACCACTACAGTACAAAGGGGAGAGTACCTCGAAACCTTCCAAATCCCGTAGCCAATGACCTCCTCTCATCACTTTGCCGAGGGAATACTGCTTTTAATTCCTAGGGATTAATTTGAGCGGAGGCTATTAGTGCCTCCAACTCAGGCTTTATAGAGTAAACAGTCCCCTCTAGAGAACTGAAAAGTAAAAACAAAACTAAAACACGAAAATACACTTTTTTCTGGTGGGTTGTTATTTTTTTGTTTGTTTATTTTTTATCTACTGTCAGTGAAACAGACTGGGTGCTTCAGGCTGAAATACTTTCTGTAGTAAAACGCACAGCACAGAGGATCGCTTTCCAAAGACTATTGCCTTTTTCTCTGCTGCGAATCATTCACTGTTGCCTTACAGAGATGTCGATGCTCTCTGGTCAGAACTAAAGAACCATTTCCAAACAGTCAGTTATTGACCGAGACGCTGTCTTTCGAGCCCGGCCAAGCTTACCGCTGCACGCTGGAATGCGCTGCCGCCTTATAAACACCTGGCAGCAGAGTGATGCAAACTACAGGAGACACCGGAGCGAGGAGAGAGCCGGGCCAAGTGGGTGGTGAAGCATCGCTGTGATTGCCTTTCTTTTATTGCTAAGTGAGTCACCAGGGAGGTGTTGTAACACTTTACCTCGTCCTTCTGCCTGCTGCTGCCGACCGGGTTGGGGCGCCGCGTTACCCCCCGCGTATCG
Organism: Hemiprocne comata; assembly: GCA_020745705.1. NCBI lineage: Eukaryota > Metazoa > Chordata > Aves > Apodiformes > Apodidae > Hemiprocne > Hemiprocne comata. The sequence continues at coordinate 10,430,072 of CM036593.1, read as the reverse complement.
CCCTGGCTGGGGCCGCGCTTCTTCCCGCCGGGCCGCCCGCCCGAAAGGCGGCACGCGTGTGGGCCGGACGGGGAGTCATTCCTGGTTGCAAGGCAGCTTTCTGGAGGAGATTTTGCTGAACGAACTGGAGGCGTGGAAGAGCTGAGACTCCGGGGGCCGAAAGCGGAGGCACCGCTGAGCGCCCTCCGGGAGGCGGCGAGCCCTGCCCAGAGCTTGCGGGAGGGGTTCCCTGGATCAATAGCATCACGAGCAGTGAACCGCAGCCTCTTCCACGCTGCAGCCTCTATCCATTAGGACACCTAAAGATGCAGTTTTGCAAGCAGAAACTCTGCGGTTTTTTTTTTTTTTTTTTTTTTTTTTTTTTTCCCCCCGATTAATTACATTACTTCCCTGGGGAAAATGCATTTTAGTCTCGCATTGTTTGGACCTGTTGCCGCTAACGGTGCGACGGGAAAACGTGTTTGCTTTGGCCGCTCCTGCCTGCGGCGGGGTGGCCGCTTCCCCTTCCTAACGGGTGGCGATGAGGTGAATCCAAAAGCAGGGGCCCCTCTCCGCACCCGCCCGGCCAGAAGCGGAGCCACTGCCCGGCGCGGTGCTCCGCGGTACTGTGCGGGCGGGACCCGCCGCGGGGCCAGACCAAAAGGACGCCGCGGACGGACGGGCCCGGTGCCCCCCCCCGCCGCGCCGCTAACCCACCACCTCTTTCCAACACTGAGAGTGATTTACTTTTCTGATCAGGCTCTCCTGTTTCTGCCTGTGCAGCCCGTTTGGAGCCGAGTGTGGAACTTCTAGTTATAAAAGCTAGAGCTTGGTCTGGAGATATATACATATATATATTTATTTATTTATTTATTTATTTTTCTCTCCAGATATATTTGTATATAAAGCAAGGCTCCTGTCAGGGCTGAGCGCTGTTCTATGTATCATAAGAGATAATTGATTTCTATCTTTCAAAGACAGGCTTAAAAATGATTTTATTTTTTTTTTCTGAGGCAACCGACCTTGATCTGTTAGTGAAAAAAAAGAAAAAAAAGATGTTTTAGGTCTGCTTCTCTCCACCCCCCAATAATTATGTTTTGAAACTTGAAAAACTTTATTTAAAATAATTTAATAGCCGGTTTTTAATAATGGAGAAAGCTTAAACTTATATATATAGCTATCTCATGTAAGATTTCTCCACACTTGAGCATAGAATCGTAAAACAAACAATGAGAAGATAAACTAAGCATAGCTTATACTGACAAATCTTGATAAGGCTTGTGTATATATGCGTGTCTGTTCATTTTATATAATAATGTATTAATATATATTAATATATAAGGTTACATATCTATGTAATATATATATAATGTCCTCGTGTAATATGTGAGTGAACTCCAGACACTAATAGTAATCTGACATGAGAAGTTGTAACGGTTTTCCCCACACTGCAGCCAAACACACAACTCCTGCTGCAGATAATTCTTCCCTTTCACCCTATATAAAGACAACTTTGAGAGCTGACCTTTAAATTACCCACACGGACGAGTGGCTGGAGGCGTTTTATCAGCATTGGAGGTTTCCCTCTGGAGACCACAGGCATCATCACTGTTACTTTGACTCAAGTATTTTGGATTTTAAAATCAGACTAACTGGAAAAATCGGGTGAAGTGTAAACACTGCCTCTTTTGTAGATAGCCCAGTTGCAGTATAACGATAGGGAAAATATTAATGGGAAGAAAGTTGATAAAAGTAAAGAATAACAGCAAGAGTTCACTTATTAAAAAAATTAGCTATGGCACATGAATTGCAGTTGTCACACAGTCCAAACTGTTCACTCCTGTGGAAGCTTTACCTGCATCATGGCTGGCCAAAATCCTAATCCAAAATTTAAAGGTAATATTTGCTGTCTTTGTTAATTATATGAAATTCTTTATAACAACAACAACAATAATAAAGAAAGATAAACATTGCCAAACTCAAGAGCACTGATTATAATAATACTGTAAACTGCCCGAGGACATACATTAAAATTAAGATTGCAGTATTACACAAGCTAAAAAATTTCACACTAAGAAGCTACAAGTAGATTATTTTTCCTCTTATATAACCATTTTTTTAAAGTTAATGAAACAGTTATTTCTGTTAAATTATCATAGCTAATGCTTATAAAAATTGCATAGTGTCCCTGAGGACACTAAGACAAGAGGCTGATCAGAGGAAAAATGAAACTAGTCAAGTGGCTTCATATTGCCTCAGAATCTGGTAGAAGAAAAAAATCATGGCACGTCCATAAAAATTATTTGTCTGGAAGACAGGAGGTACTATTAAGATTCTGTGAATTCCAGCTGTGTCTTTGACTATATGACTGTAAACCTAAAAGCAAGTGTCAACAGAAGGTAGTGACCACTCACACTCCAGCTGCAGGTGGGCTGTTTTTGCTCTCCAAGGGGCAGGTCCACTGCCATTTAAATTGGTGGAGTCTGATTTGCATTCATGGGAGCAGGATGAGGCCCTCTGTGCTGAGAGAAAGCTTGGTCATTCTTGCTGTGGTACATCACTGATTTACACCAAAAGCTAACCCTATAGCCAGATGGGGGAATGCATTGGGCGCATCAAGCACACTTAGCTGCTGTGGTGGGAAGCAGCAAGTGACCCTAGCCTGAGGGGCTGGTGGGGTAGAGGGCTGTGGTGGTCATGGTAGGGATGCTCTTATGAGCCTACCTGCTCTGCGTAACGTTAGAGAGGAAAAAACAAGGGAGGTGCTGTAAAGGACTGGACAAAAATGAAAGTCCAAGGATAGGATTTACTCTTAAGAGCCCTTGGGCCTGCTGGTTCTTGTGCTTACACCCTGGAAGGACAGCTTTTTATTCCAAATAATTACTCTCCAAGAGCAAATAAGAACAGAATCCAGCTCCTTCCTATTTAGTTCTCACACCTCCAAGTGGAGGCCTGCAGGGTGGTGGTGGTCACATTTAACCCTTACAGGTATGCAATGATCAGTTTATGATGCTGAGTTAGACGTGCTTTTCAGGAATGCCAGCATGGGCTCTGACAGTGCAGTGCCATGCAAGGGTAGAATCATCCTCCTGACCCAGAGCACACAGGGTTTCAGAGACCTTCACAGGATTTAGACCTGCTTTTCCTGGGTCATGCTTTGTGAGCCTGTCCTGGTATGTCTATGATAAAACACATGTATGAGAGCGTTTTGAAGGTATGGTGACAATAGCACTTTGCTAACTTATGCTTCCCACCAACCTGTTCCTCATATCCACATGATTTAGGGGACCCAGACCTGTCAGTCTTTTGAAAGCCATGAAAATTGCACTTAGTTGGTCTAAATATGACATATAGGAGTGCCTTATTTTCCCTTCTCCTTGGGTTGTATCCTTTGACCCCTTATCTGAGTGACTGCTCTTCAGTTATATGAGATGTATTATTATTATAATATCCCATGATGAAGGTTGAGGACAGAGGATCAGAGGCTCCTCCAGCACTTTTCCCTCGTTGGTAGCCAAAAAGAGCAAAAGTCACTGCAAGACCCAAGAGAGTGAGGCCCAGGTGGGAGGCTGGACTTGCCCTCTTTTTTCATGTGTTTCTGGGGGCAGAGTTGCATGGAGGAGAAACCCACACCTGTAGAGAACCACCAGAGGGTCTCTGGTTTTGACTTCTCTGTGGCTTTGCTGGGATGAACACTCTTGCCCAGAGACGGCCTTACCCTCACCAGAGCCATGTCCAACAGCCTGGGACCACCCTGTGCCCTTCAGCTGTTGTGAATGGGACATCCTGATCACACTGCTGGATTGTCCACATGGCTCACTCTGAGCAGAAGCATCAGGACCCCACTCCAGAATGGTTCTGGGACCAGGCAGGCTTAGTGTGATCCATCAGGCATTACTCTTCCAGCCATCCATTTGCAGCCAGCAAACCTTACTGTGGGGTTGGGCAACATGCTTGTGTGAGAGGGGTAGGGCAAGTGAAGAGGGTGAGAAGAGAGCCCTTGGCTGCCAACTGCTGGAGACACAGCCAGGTCCGAGGTGGCAGCCCTTCCTGTGGGCACCCTTTACTTCCCTGGGAGAAGCAGCAGTTCCATCCAGGAGATCAAGATCAGGTTTCAGCTATGTTTGAGGCTATTTCCTGCAGCTGTTGCTGTGCCCTCCATACCCACGGTCCCAGAGGCTCCCTTGATGGCGAGGTGCCCATATCACACCCAGCATCAGGGTGAGTACCTCACCTGCCTTCTGATGACGCACTTTGGGGGCAAGAGGAAGAGAGCGAGTCCTGATTCCCACACGCGGGCCAGAGCTCCCTTCTTTCATCCTTGCCATAAACTGCTGTGCTGAGACACAGCCTTGCAAAACCCTGGGTTGTGAAACCCACAGTGCTGCTGGGCTGCCTTGTCAGGAACTTTCTGCTCCATGAAGGAGATGTTTCCCTTGGCTAGCCTTCTCCAGCCGCTCTTGGCCTGGGCGTAGGCTGATGGGCCAGGGGATGCTGTGGCCTTGTCAATGGAAAGGCACCTTGCTCCCTGCATCTGGTGAGAGGCAGAACGACCTGAGATAGGAACTGCGAGGAGAAAGGCAAGGAGGTGGTGGGGAGAGGCACTCACTGGGGCTTGGCCAGAGCCACCACGGCTCTGGCAGCCCGAGGCAGCTGGCTGTGCAACGCCCCTCGTGCCTGCAGGCCAGAGCAACCTGCACCTGCTGGGAGCTGGTGCTGTTTCCATATGCTACAGAAAGAGTTCACTTCTTTGCTGTGCTGAAGTCTTGATCAACTTTTGTTATCCAGCCCACCCCACTGATTGATGATGTAGCTGCATTTTTAGCTATAAAAAAAGAATCTGCATTTGACACGTGTATTACAGAAAAGACCTGAAAACATTCCCGAGGTTTTCTTCAGCAAGGATAGTCAGGCCAGAAGCAATTTAAATCTAACATTTGCAAATGTTTATACATGTAAACGCACACAATTTCACAGTTATTAGCAATTGTAATAGATAAAAATACCATTAATTATCCAGTTATATATTTGATAATTGCATAATCTTTGGAGAAAAGTGTTATTCACTGAATCATCAGTTGTTTTCTTACATTTTTATGTTATATCGCAAAGTACATTTTCACCTAAATACCTGTGCAAATTAATCAGTTTTGTTGGTTTCCCCAATTGTAATATTTTCAGTTTGGACAGCCTCAGGTCTACTATATCTCTGCATAGTCTTCAAAACAGTTAGAAAACTGTTACTTACCAACTGATGTAAGTCCATGTTTTATAGATTCCTGTATGATGGCTGTGTGGGAACCAGAAGACATTATTAGGTGTATATATACAGTTCCCTGGGGTGCAAGGTGTACAGCATTGAGTACAGAAGAGGTGCAGCCTGTAAGCTTTTCTGGCCTTGAGACTCTGGCGATAATAGCCTTCAGTGAAAGTCCGTATGATGAACAACAACAAAAAAATTATCCAAGAATTCAGAAAGTAACAAGCATGTCTGTGAGTGGACTCTGTACTTTTTCCAGCATTAGTGACCTGCTGTAAACCATGTATCCCATTTCATGATAGTCTCTAATCAGAGGAATTGGAACTTGTGATAGGTTTGGCACTGTCACGTGATTTTCTACAGCTTGATAAGAGGTCCCTGTTATAAAGTGACAGCAAAAGAGATAAGAACTCTTGGCAGATAATGACAGAGAAATGATTAACCTAGAGTGGAGAGGTGCTATGAAGCCCAGAGAGTGGAAGGTTGTAAAGTTGTGGGGTCATAAGATCATACTGAGTGGATGAAAAGCCATACCAACGTAAGTGTAATGACTATAAACTCAGACTTGTGACCTGTCTTGTTGATGTCATCACCTCTTTGCACAGTGGACAGCAAGCATGGTTCTTTCGGCTTCTGTAAATACTCTTTGGATGGCAGAACAAGCAAGCATTATTTCCTTAAAGGAAGCTTCTGAATGCGCTTGGGATTCTAAACTCTGAGTAACAGCACCAGCAAACCTCTGGTGGTGGTTTGTCAGACAAAACCATTCTATTGCTCCTGTCCTCAGGCTGGAGACCAGCTCCAGGTTGTAACCATTTAGTTGAATGCATACGCTACTTTCTCAGGAAAGAGCTTTGCAGCATGGTTAAACATTGATATCCCAGGATTATGACACATAGACAGCATTGCACTCATGTCTAAGGCTACGAGGTTCAATACCTATTCACAGCATGTCAAATGGCTGTCAAGTGTTTTGCTGAAAATAATTATTATAAAGGTGGGCACCTGTGTCGGTGACTGGTGAATTTTCAGCTCAGCCACGAGTGGGTCAGGTTCTGCTTTCACACCTGCCAGGGGAAACGCAGGGACATGCTGGCTCCCTGGGTGCCACCGTGCTGCATTTACAGCAGCCTGAGTGCCATAAGTGAGGCTTCTACTCTCCCTGCAGTGCCACCGACAGCCTTTGCACCTGTAGCCCAATAGATTGAGTCTGCATACACTTTGGGAGATCAGACTGGAGCCTGAATGATCAGATTATATTTGATATTTCAATTCTCTTGAAAAATATAAAGAGGTTATTCCACTGTGGGCTAGATCTGAAGCCTCTTGAAGTCAGCAGAAGTTTTTTCTCTTTAAATTTGCAGAGGGCTGTAAAGCAGCGTATGCTCTTTTATACACTTTGTCATGGTGGTTAGACTTTGATGATAAAGTGGCAGGCAGGTTAGTTCATGCTCAAAGTGAACTGCTTTTCAGGCTTCTCCCAGTCATGACAAGAGCCAGCGAGCAGGTCTGAAAATGGGGTTGATGTGGCAAACTGTGCAGTGATTGAGCCTTACAGCCAGGAACCCTGAATTGTCACTGGGTCAGTGCAGTCCTGTCCCCCTCCAGAGCCCTTGGAGCAAGGGTGATAGGCTGTAGAGGCAAGGCATGTGCATTTTATAGTCTTTATTTATCATGCTGGAATGTATAAATCAGACAATTGTTCACCTAATTAATAAGTCACAATCATAAATACTCATTTTGTCTATGATACATGTAGCAAGTAAAATCATATAGATTTGTGCACTGAAAACTACCAGAAATCAGGCTAATCTTCCTCTTTTTTACACTTGTAATTATACTTTTAAAGTGAGCAAACTGTACCAAGCTGCCTCACAGCAATGCTATGAATATTTTTGGCTTGCAATGTGTATGAAATTTTTAAAAAGTAAAACATGCAATGTGAGTGTATCTCCCTATTTATTACCAGAAAAATAATATTTTACAAGTCTGATTAAATAGATACTATGAGCATTTTTTCAGGGTCACTGATATTTTTATCTGTTTTAGACTGAGTAAAAGTGGGAAGCCTTAGCTTTTACAACAGATCTCTTAAAAAAACTAAAGAATTTGATTCTTGGTCTAATGCATTTGGTCGTCAAGTAGATTTTCAATTCAATTCATAAAAAATCAAAAGAATAATTTATTTTATCAGAAAAGCATATCTTTGGGGACTGGGGATAAAATAAAAGAGAAATGCTGCAAATGATACCGTGGTTAGAAACTTTCCACTATGTCATCAGAGACATTGCTGGAGCACTGTTGGCCCATATGCAAGAGTCTCTATAAAGGAATTTGCTGTATGTGGGGGAGAGAGATACTAAATCATAGGAAATATAAAGAAACTTCATGCTTTTGGCTTTAAACATTGTCATTCCTTTCTTTTTTTGCATCAGTATCAAATGTCAGGGTCACTGAAAAATGTTTTTTTTTTCCTTTCCGATACTTTGTCTCCATGGATAGAGGAATGTTTGCCAGGTGCATAACCAGACAGACTTTCTTTGCCTTTCTTTATACCAAGTCCAGTGGGGGAAAAGAAACTCATAGGGAAACTCCAGGATAATCCATCCATATCAGCCTGTGATCCAGAAGCTCTGTATGTTTAACAGTGATACTTCTGAGCCCCAGCTGAAGAAAGTACATAGGGATGTGTGTAATGAGGCCCACGAGTTGTACCACTGAAACTAAGCACCTGAGTTCATGGCTGAGCACTTTACTCGATCAGGAATTTTGAGCTGTAGCTTTTCACATGGAAGTGCCTGGTAAAGAAACCACTGACCTTATTGGGAGCAGCTGTTCCTAACTGTGGTTCAAGCATCGTAAAGTCATTTTGTATCTCAGGGTTTTTCAACTCCTTTCCCCTCCTTTTTTTTTGTTTTCTCTTTTCATCCTGAGAGGGTGAGACCTTTTGAAAGGTGATTTTTTTACTTGTTTCATTTATTATTACATGTTTCTCTGTGTCAGGTCTTTCACGAAGATAATTAATTGAAAAACACTGAGTGTCTGGTGTTTTTTGCGGTTTTTTTTTTGTGTGGTGGTTTGTTGTTTTTTTTTTTTTGGCCAGGTCTTGTATGATGAAATTGTCCCTTGTTTGTCCCTCAGACAAATGTCCCTAAAAGAAAGTGTACCTGATTTCAAAAGCTTGGCAACAATCCCTCCTTTGAGTCTTGCACATCAAGTTATTTTGCAACCATTTACCAAAAATATGGAGTATGAAGTAGTTTCTCCTCTTGTGGGCATTTTCACAAGTGGCATTTCATTGGGCATGTAAAGATGTTAAGAAACAAGCTCTGAAAATTGATGAATGAGCAGTGACCTTTTCAAAGGTTTTTAATCCCTCACTTCTATACATTGGTGTAAATTTAATGAGGTTAGGATTTTGCAGTTTTTGTATCGTTTTGGATATTGCTTTTCTGAATCCAGTATGTTCCATGTCTTTCTACACTACCTCAAGGTATGGTCACCTTTAATATCAATACATCTCAGAAGAGGAAAGTGTTCAGCACAGCACACATCAAGTGAGCGACATGATCCTAGTTTACTGAAAGTCCAGGGCAAACGTGGCATTGACCCTGGCATGGTGCCTACCAGGCATGAGGTGTCTGCTCCTGAGAGGAGTTCAGTTGGTTCCAGCTGGAGGTTTGCTTAAGTGGAAAGAGATTTACAAACTCAGTTCTTTGATCTGGAAATCACTCTTTTAAAACTTTTCTTCATTTCAGTTATTCCAATATTCTTCCCCATCTACCACAGACATTTAAAATTCTTTTGGATGCTTCAATGTATTTTCTCCACTTTCATGAATTTTGTATTATTTTACATGTGCAAAACCAAGGCATTAAAAATACAGTTTTATGTCTTTTCCCCAGTAGTTCTGTAAAAGAAATTAGGAGAATCTGATATGCTTGGTGATCTTCACCTTTTGGGTTTTTCAGTGCAGTAATTACAGTACTGAAATGTAAAGTTCTAATTTATTAAGTTATGGTATGGTTGCACTATTAAATGTCTTGTTAGTTTTGTTTTCTTACATAAATATATTTTACATGTTATGTTTATCAGCTCAGTAATATAATGTTATGGTGTTAAAATACATTTCAGCACATGTTACTCATGATTTTCAGCATATTCAAATACAACTCTGGTGAGCATGGTAAGTTTTTCGTGAGTGTTAAAAATATGAACTGTTTTCCCTGATTACATTAATTAGAATCTTCTAGTCTCTCATATGTTTCTGTTGTTTGGATTAGCACAATTTAATAAAAAACATATTTGGAGATGAATAATGAATTGTAAGAATTATAAAATTGCTTCTTGTGACTTTTCCCTAATAATTACTTAAAAAATTATTTCAGTGAATATTTCTGCTAATAAATTAATAGATAAAGGAGGAAGTAAATGCAGACATTTTGAAGTACTTTCTTAGATTAAAGGAGCAATCAGAAAAGTTTCAGGATTGCTTAGAAGGAAAACCCAGTTCTGTGCAGAAGGAAGCATACTATGGTGGATCACAAAAGTCCTCTTTTGGCCTTAACTGAGGGAGTAGCATGAGCTTTGGTGAGACACAGGTCTAGTGCTAGCACTCTGCACTGAAGAAAGAAAGCTGCTGTATTGGTGTGAGAAGAGTTATCTAGGCAAGTTTCATCTGCCTGTCTGCCTGTATATCTAAGTGGCTTCAATTTTAATTTGCTGCACACCTCCTTTTCTTCAATAATCTAACATTGGTGTACAAAGAGAAATTACATTAATTGGTTACTCAGCGAACCTTTTCAAAGCTTATCTATGATATATTTGCTAGAAATAGGAGCAGAGTGTTTGACTTTGTGAGAAAAGAACAGATTTCTGTGAAACAGACGGGGAAATTACTTCCACGGACCTAACAGTAACAGGTGTGAATTAATCCATCATCTCACATAGCACTCAGGAGTAGAAAAAGTTTCTTCTTAGACCACTGTTAATAAAATAGCTGAAATATATTACTTTGGAAGGAGGAGAGGAGAAAGAGAGTCTTAAGGGGGATCTTAAGTGGAACTTCAAACCTTTTGAATTTGGTAGCTATATTCTCTGTTTTTTCAATTTCAATATACATACATGTGTGCAGGGATGACGCTGTTACCATTCCTGCCCCATTAACCCCAAAACCCCCCAACACCTTAGCCTGGGGCAGCATGGAAATACCAAGTCTTACCTCAAGAAACTAAACCCTGAAAGACCCTGAGTATTCTGATGAGTTTCTAGCTAATTTCTAGTCCTGAAGGAAGCTGTATATGTGCTACACTGCACACTGACTGGCTTTATGTGAGGCTGTAGCAGAAGTGCAAGCTGAATGTTAATGGAAGGTGAAAGACTGGCAAAAGAGGGCAGTTCAGAGTGGCATTTCATGTCTACACAGAGGAGGTCTCCTTACTGAAACTCTTTTATTTAAACAGGAATAGAAGGATGTCTGGAGGCTGATGAGCTGCAGTACATCATGTAATGCATGCTTGATGGGCCACCTTCCAGCTGGAGGGAGGAGGAATCAAGGCTTAGTGCTCAAGTGATGGGTCAGATATAGTGCAGAGGAGCAATTCCACTTCTTTCTATCTTCCCAAAGAGCAAAGGCAGAATTTGTTCCATTTTCAAATCTGATTTCCGTCCAGGACACTGAACAAGAGAGAAAAAGTTTTAAAGGCCATTCAGAAATAAAGATTTCTGATCATTTTATTAATAACTGTGAGAAATGTAGCACCTGGCAGGAGAGATAAGTGGATTTTCCTAAGCTCTGTTTTAGACAGGTAAATATTGCTCTGGTTTATGGCACTAATAATTAAACAGAACAGTAGTCTTTTGCTTGGCAATTTAAAATTTAAGGTGGTTGTTTTCTGGAGGCATATGCTAAAGTCAGAACAGCAGACACTACTTTATCTGTAAGCTTCATAATAAAAAAAATATATTCTGTCCAGTGGATATGTTTCATAAGCATATATGGGACTGAAGAATCAAATTTTTTTTGTTGTCTTCCAGGTAATCTAGGCATCACTCTTGGTAAATATTGCAGTTCTTAAAAAACAGAACAAGTAGACTTAAGATCTGAGAAATACTTATTCCTTCAAGAACAGAGTCCCCTTAGTGCAGTTACATGAATAATAGATTAGTATAACATATTAATGAATATATTTTTTATACAATATGCCCACAGTTTGTTAGACAGTACACTTATTTTCTTTTATATGCTTAGACCACAGTAAACATTGCAGATGACCTTGGAATTAGGGTGCCTGTATTTCTTGGGAGAGCAGTAGCACCTGGGATATCTGAGGAGCCCTGACTTTCAGGCAGCAGACTGTTAATGCATCTGCAGTGGAGAGGAGATTTTTAGCTCATGTTCAGCTGTTCTGTTTGTATAGCACCTAGACCAAGACCTTCATCTCAGACTAGGGCTTCTGGGTACTTCTACCACACTGGGAAATATGAACAGATGTTCAGGTACCCTTATTAACTGTAAAATCACATTATTCTCATCCTAAAACTTTTACCCCTGGTTTCCTCTGGTCACTACTGCCTACCCTCCCATTAGACTGAAATGCTTTTCAGTGGTTCAGACAACAGTGTATACAATTGAGATGGAGACCTAATCAAGACCTCTGAAAAAAGACTGTATTGCAATATATATATAAATATAGACAGTAATAAATTTGTAATAGAGCAACAGTAGGGTAATAAAAAGAGAAGCTTTTGCCAGGGCCCCGAGGCCACTAATAGGCCTTAATAGCTGTGATCAGCTTCACCTGGGCCTCCACTTGCACACTCCCCCGCCCCTGGCCCACCTGCTCATTTAAGATCCAGCTGGGGGCTCAGTTCCTTTTCTGGGCTGTGCTGGAAGGAGGTCTGTTCCTGAGTTATTCTTTTGATTTCCTGGCTTGATCTCTGACCTGGCTGATTTTATTGCTTTCTCTCAATGATCACTGAAGCATCAGTGGGACTTGCCACTATTCTTCACCAGCTCCTGTGCCATAAGACTGCACTATCTCGGTGAGTTTCCTACCCAGCCTATATTGTTGTTGTTGCCTTAGCTCCCAGCTTGCCTCCTCTCAGGGTGCAGGTTGCCCTCACTGTTCTCTGACTGCTTTTGTAGTGCTCCCCTGATCCCTTCCTAAGACTACATGTGTGTGCTTTTCAGTTAGAATATGGAGGTTTTTCAAATAGCAGTCTGATTGTCTTGGGATTCTCCTGGTAGATATATAGCTTTGGATTTTTTTCTTGTATAAAGGGAAAAGCAATTTCACTCATATAGTTTACAAAGACGGGCAGCTAAGAACATGCACTTACCCTTCAGTGGTGCCTGGACATGGCATCACTGACCTTTGTAAGATCTTGCTTGTGAAAACTTGTACCAGCTCTAAGCCAGGTGGTTGCTGTGTGGCCACACAGCCCTTCTCAACTGCTTCCTAGAGCCTGGAGAGGGGACAGAGTGCTCATCCAGATGAGATGTTAGTGCTAGGCTATGTATAATGTATGGCTAAATTCTGTTTCTGAAAATAACCTGTGCCTTGTGTTACCATTAACTCACTGCCATGTTTCACACTCATGCATCTGTTGATGGGGGGTAATGACTTGAACAATGACTATTGATTTTTTGTTTCATATTAACAGCATGGCAAGTTCTGAATCCGATAGTGAGGGTAGGATGCCAGTATAGACATTCCTATTTGGCTGTAAAGTAAGTGCCTTCTTGCCTTCCCTGGATCCTTACCTTGTGTCTCAAGAAGCTGAATAGAGTTCTGTTATTAAGGCATCAGTGTTTCACAAGCTATAATATACACTCAATTTTGTGATGTTTTTCAGTCTTGGAGCAAACGTTCATTAAGCTTAAAATAAATAAATGTACTGGATCAATTATTTACCTAAAGCACACTGAGACAAATGACAAACACTGAATGACAGAAGAGGGATGGAATGGAGGGGAAGTTCTTTCTACTCAAGATCAGTGCTCAGGCAAATGTAGAGAGACACTGACTTCAGTTGGTGGAGATTCGAACCAGCTCTATTATTTTCTTTATAAAAAGAAATAATGAACTAGAATCTTTTCCTAACTTACCCAGGTGAAAACTGCTTTACTTAAGTCACTGACATGGTAGTTGTATAACATGTTGGGAAGGGACAAGAGCTGAGACTTTATTGTTTTGAAGTTTCAAAAGTTTGGAAGATATTCTGTAATTTTGCAACAGACTCTAGAATTTTGGCAGGAAGTCAAGCATTTCTGTATCATTTCTCCTATAGTATCAGTGGACTTAAGAAACTAGCAGAATTAGAGTGAAATTCTTGTAGCTTAAAATGTTTCCACAACATGAATAAAAGCACATTTTGTTACTTCAAATGCAAATATTTTTATCTCCTGCTTCTTCATGCTGTTGTTGTCTGATCTTATTCTCCCTCCCTTTTGACTTTTGATCTAATTTTTCTCTTTTTGCCTGGCCCTCCACTGGCTTCTGTTGTGGACAACTTTTCTCTGGCTGCTGCATCCCAATATGTCTGAAATCTTATCTTGGCACCTGTGCTGAGAGCCTTCTGAAATGCAGATGGTGAAGATGTTTCCAGGTTAGGCTTTTGTGCTTCTTGCAGTAATACTGTAACTGCTGCTGTTACTAGAAATTACCCCTTTATACAAAACAGAGGTACAGTCAATATTCTGTGTATTCAACACTAGTAGCCTAAGGCTGTACTCTTGCACTGTAGTCTTTGGAAGAATAAGTATTGCTTTTAAATTTAGAGCTTGTACTGTATTTCCTCGCTTCCTTTAATAGCATTTGCCTCAATTACAGCATGACATTTGGATCCTCATGGTTTTGTTCTGCTGGGAAGTTGCAGTCCACAAAGTTGTTTCTGCTCCCACGTCCCTCTGACTATGCTGGACACGGGGCTTTTGGGACCCCATTCCTGATCTGGTCTATGCTGAAAATAGCTGCACAGGGAATAAACCTGTCTAGCATGGAGTTCCCTTTGAGCAGAACAGTTTGTGAAGCTACAGCCTCAGTGGTTCTGCCACATAAAATGACCCTGTTCTGTTTTAAAAAAAACCCCAAACTACAGGAAATGCTAAAAAGCTTTAGCTCTGGTGCTATAATAGATTTTTATGGGATTTGAAGCTAATCCTGATCCTATTGCAGAAGGTTGTTTGTTGAGAAAGACATATTGACATGGCTGTCTGAGCTGAAGCCTAACTGCTTCATACATGGGAGGTAACTTTGATAAGGCCAAAAGTGAATACACGCTTATCATATCTGGAAGAGGTCTGTTGGTCTGAGTTCTATACAATCTTTACAAAGAGGTCTTGTATCTTATCTATGAAGCATCTTCTATGCCTTGATTGCTATAAAAACAACTATGATCCTGCTTCAGGATATTACAGTTTGACCAACCTGCCCAAAATGTCAGAGTTTCCACAGGTATGTTTTTGATTCTGCCAAACCATCTTTGAGATGAGCGAACTAGAAAATACAAGTTAACATGTTTAAAATGAAAACTCCAAGAAACCTGAGCCTTCCACACAGTATCTGTGTGCACAAGGGAACTATGAGACCTGGCAAGAGTTTCACAGGTTGGACCTTATAAGTCTGCACACTTCTGCTTATGGAAGATTAAAAAACCCCCTCTTTAAAGCAGAGAGACCAAAGTGACGGGATAGTAAATGAGGTGGTCCTCACTTTATCTTATTTGATTTCATTACCCACAATGTTGAAAGCTGTCTGTGACGTATGGTACTTTGTACTTCTCCTTAAGCCTCAATTGCTTTTATACCATTGTTCTGAGAAGCCATGTAGTGAATTTTGAATCACTGTGATGATATGATTCAGTCCTAGAGTCACTCCAAAGCACAAAGGCCCTATTGTCTTACCAGGTACCGAAGTGTTGTAAAGAAGAGTTTGCGACTTGTATTTATCAAATAGGTTATCACATTTAAAGCATGCCAGTCAAGAGGAGAATCCTTAATGAAGTACGTAGCTTAGGAGATGAAGTCTACTCGGTACCCTTCCCTCATAGTGTGAATATGCCTTTAGATAAGGCACCAGTAATGCTGTCTATGTTTCTTCACAGCAAGTGTCATGTTTCCAGGACCATCCACCTGCTTCATAAGTAGGTACACAGATTGACTAATAAGGAGCTAGGTTTCATTGGATATATTAGTGATTTTATTATGGCCTAATGGTTTTCAGAGATTTTCACCAGTTTTACAAAGGTGTGATGTTAAATTAGGGTTGCAATATTGGCAGATGTGTTTCTGTTAGCATTTTAGTAGAAACCAAGTGAATTGTTGTTGTTCTGACAAACCCAATGGAAGTGCATTAGAATGCTGAATTGTACTGATTTAAAGTTTAACAAGTGCTTTAGCAATATCACAGCTTTAGTTATATCCATCTTAAAACTGTGTTTAAACAGAACAGTCATATTAGCAGAAGTGGAGGTTCAGTGAAATATAATACACATCTTCAGAATCAGAACAATATATTTGGAGAGGCTGATAGAACTGGTTTGGCTGACTTACAGTTTCTATTTGCTGCCCAAGTGTCTTTTCAATTCCCCACTTTAAATGGGATGAAGTGTTGCTAGCTGAAATTCAGGAGGTATCTTCTTAGGGTGAAACAGTAGTGCTGGGAGGGAGAAGACAAAGCCCTTCCCTTTTTCCCTTATTAATCTGAACATCAGCAGGGCACAATTCCACCTTGTGCTTTTGGGATGACTGGGCAGAGAGATCCCTCGAGTACCTAAGGAAGCCTTGCTCCCACTGTTACATGTTTCTACAGGCAATTACATAATATTCTGTGGACTCGAATATTTCTTGCTCATAATTTTATGTGCAGGTTTTTTTTTTTTTTACTTTGTGTTACTTTATTTCTGCTTTGTAGTTACCAAAGGATTTAAATAAAATCTTTATTGATGTTCAGGAAAAACAATAGTGTGAAGCAATGCTGTTTTCATTAACATAAGCAGTTTCTGAACAAAAAGGTTTTAGCTCTGTTAATAGGGAGGAACTACTCTGTAGTGGAGTTTCCTGTACATCTGTGCTAAAGTGGAGCACATCTCATCCTAGTGAGGGAAGTGCAAAATATGAAGCTATTAGAGACAACCTGTAGTATGGAGTAGAAAAAATGTCCACATGAATGCATAAAAATCCCTTTTTGATGCTGGTATTTGTGTTAAAGCAAGCTATTTTATAATCCAAGCTATCATGAAGGGCTGCCCTACCAGGATGAGTATAATGAGAAAGTAAAGTAGTCCCTTGATCTGTCTTTGTTATGTAGTATAAATAACATACACTGGAGTTAATTGGAAAGTGTCGAAAATGCATTTTAGATTGTACCATGTTCTATTTTATTGAAAAACACCCCAGATGAGACATGCATAGCAGTGTATAACATGCACAAGGTGGTTAGAATGCTTTTGGTGAGCCTTAAACAGTATTTAAAATCATGATTCTACAGGATGTTATCATCTCATAAAATATTAGTAGCATTACACCTGAGATCTACTGTGTTTTAATATAATGTTATTGTT
Organism: Hemiprocne comata; assembly: GCA_020745705.1. Taxonomy (NCBI): domain Eukaryota; kingdom Metazoa; phylum Chordata; class Aves; order Apodiformes; family Apodidae; genus Hemiprocne; species Hemiprocne comata. Next base: position 10,413,268 of record CM036593.1, on the reverse strand, counting down.
ACACATTCCTTCCTTGTCTACAGAAAGGACTGTGTGACATCAGTTAATCGCTCTTCAGGTAGTGTGATTCAAGAGAGTTTTTTTCAAGTCAACATTGAACTATGCTGATTTACACTTGCTGAAGATCTAGTCCAAAGTTCATAAAGTGTATTGAAATACGAGATAATAGTTACCACAGAAATGCAAAATGTTCTATCAGTGAGATGGAAGAAAATTGCCTTCAATTTTCATCAGTGAAAAAGCACTGAAGTCTGAAATAAAGTCTTAGGCACATTATAACTCTAATCTGCAATGACTTCTGTTTTTCTGGTATCAGTTCTGTATTTTGTTATACATGGTAAAATATGCTGCTTAGTTCAACTCCACCCCGGGTTAACACAAGTCAAACTGATCCTCTTGGAATTACAGCTGCTAGATCTTGTGCCTCAACAGAGTAGAATAGACTAATTAATAGACTGAGGCAAAAGGATTTTAGAGGTATTTCAGTTTTAAAGGGAGAAACTGTTTGAAATGTTATTCATACTTCCAAAATGCTTGGTCAGAAAAGCCAGGTTTATCATGTTTGATTTTGCTGGGGTGGGGCAGGGGGGTTGGTTGGGGATGCACTTCACATTGCAAACTTGATAGATGCTTCTACATGCTGTCATGATACAAATACAAAGAGGAATGTATCTCAGTGACATGCATGGTATACTCTGTCAGTCTTGAGGCCTGGCTATTCTTTCTGCTTTTGCTCCAGCAGAATATCTGAGAATTTACTTCAGTTTGTAAACCTTGGCCAGGAAGCTTGGGAGCCAAATCAGGAATGATGTCTATTTGAACTGGCAGACATTAGATTTGAAAAAGTACTTACTGCCAGTATTCTTGAAATACTAATTTTTGAGGTATGGAGGTTTGTCTTTTTGAGTATTCTTGAATAAAGCATAAGGTAACTCCTTTTGTAGGCACAATGCATGTGCATCCCACAGTGAAAAATGTGTGTCCTTGGGCCTGGTGGGACAAATTCTTCTCTTGGTTAAATGAGAGAAATTGCAGAGTAAAGTCATAGGTGTTGCTGATGTTTTCAGTGCTTAGTGATGCAAATGAGAGCTGAATTCATCCCACTCCCTATATCTGGTATTTTGCATAGAAATGCTCACTGTGCTGAAACATACATTTGCAAGAATGTGTCTGTGTAGTTTACATTTCCAATTTTAATTTTTGAGCCATGCGTAAGAGACTCCAGGGAACAGTGTGTACTGTCAGCAGAAGTTATCTTTTTGATGAATCAGGCACATTGTTTGTACCCCTGCATTTGATAGACGTGTTGTAATAAGGTCCTGAACTGCTTACTGTGTCTTTATGTACCTTCCCTCTCAGCAGTTGTAACTATTGTGCTGCTTGACCTATATTAATGGTACTACAAACAACAAGATTAACCATTAACTTGTGAGCCCTGTTTAAATGGATTTTGCCAAGAGATGAGAACTGAAGATTTAAGGAAGTAAAAATGAAAAAGAAGGCTACCCAATATGAAGTTTTTCAATGCTTTACTAGTCTGATGTGGAGGGTGGGAAGTAGTTCAAAGACCACAGATTAAAACCAAACATCACATTACTATGGGCTGAGCAACTAGTGCCATTTGAGCTATGGAAAAACACTATATCAGATGTTTTGTTTGTTAAATAACTTGTGCATTTTATCTGTTTGGTTATTCCAGTGGGTTTGGCTTGCTGTATTATCTATAGACACACATACTCTCTAGCAAGAACAGGCTGAGCTGGTTACACTGAAGGGGGGGTAAATTCTGCCTGTTACTGCTGTCTCAGTAACTTGTGAGGAGATAGAGAAAGCTAGAAAGAGTCCAAGTGAAAGGAGCCAGTGTGAGACTAGTGCTTTAGGTATAGAAAGGGCAGTTTGACTTCGCTTGATTTAGTTGGGCTGCAGCTCAGGCACTTAAGTTCTGTGAACAGAACTTGAATTTTAGACCATTTAATAAAAGCCAAAACTCTAATTTCTGATATGTGATTACATCACCTCAGGAATAAGCAGCTGTGACTGATCCATGGTAACCGCCCCATGGTAGACAAAGCCAACAGCAAATGTGTGATGGTTCAATATCCAGAGTGGTTTGATCCTTCATGGAAAAGTGATTCTGTGTCTCTAAGTTTACTGAGATCAAAGATTTTGACTGAGACAGTTAATGGGTGGGCATGAAAAAGATGAGGATGGGGGGGAGAGGTATGCTCTGAGATGTCCTGCCAAAACCTCTCTTTCCTGATAAAGCTGCCTCATCTTAGGCATGCAGGCATTTGAATCTGCTACTGTTTTCATTTGTGGATTATCTCTCTGCTGGGATTTCACATTTCTGGCTCCACAGGCATATGTAGGTGTCTTGTGCAATCAAATTGTGGGTCCTGCTGAATTCTGGTCATTTGCAGTGCCAGAAATGTCTGCTTTAGCTAGAAGTAGCATCTGATGTTGAAGGGTGCAAATGTCTGTAGTTCATTCTCTGCAGCTGAGCTGTTCTCAGACATTGTTACAGCTGTGAATTGAGCATTAGGTAGCCCTGTGCACGTAAGCAAAACTGAGAATCTGAGTGAAAATCCCTCACATGTTTGAAAATTGTTGTAAGGACTCTTGCAGAAACACAGAATTGTCTATTTTCCTTCAAATTCAGCAAAACATGCAGTTTAAAAACACGCTCTGGAAAAGTGTGATATTTGTGTGTTGGTCCTTATTCCAGTGAAGTGAAACTGAGGTGAGTAGAATTTTGTCTTGTCACTAACAGATTTTTGCTTGAAATGGATAAACTGAGACAAATCTTTTGTCATCACTGATCTCAAGAGTTGTTAACTGAGTAATACGCTTCAGGCCTTGATTTGAACATCACAAACAGCTTGATAAACATTTTAATTAAACAACAAAAACTTTGTAATAGGAAGGGAAGCAGCAAGTAAAGCTATCAACAATTTAGTGATGTGTAAGCCAAGTCAAAGAGGGAAGCCCATGACTCTGGCTGCCAGACTTCTCTAACTAGTGACTTGTCTGTCTTCCATTCCTCTGACTTGGAAACAGCTATGTTCAGAATGAGGTCACAGCATGGTGATTTTGTTCTGAACATTAACTTTTGTTCTAGCAGCTGTGCTGGCTGGCACCCATGCAAGGAAATTTAGCATTTCCCACTGTATTGGTACAACAGTATGATTTTTATTTTGCTCTGAGGCTAATGGGCATGTTCCGGCTTGTAATTATGAGAGGGCCTGGCAGATGAGCTTTTGAGATGCTTGTTCACAACTCTGGTGAGCAGCTCCCTACAGTTTTGTGTGTTCAAACCAGCTTGGAAGTAATTTAATTTTTCTACTTCTGGTGATTTTAGGTGGGAAGGCTTGTTTAGCTCCTAGCTTAAAGAACCCTGTTTATCTGTTCATGTGTTAGCTTGGTGGAAGTAAAGGAAAAATTTGAAGTTTAATAAACTGAGCCATTTCTGTCAGTTTTCAGGTATGTAAGAAATTTAGTCACAGAATGTTACCAGTATAAATGTGGGCAAGACAGGTTAAATTAAAAGAGCAGATGTAACTTCATGTCTTGTTATAGCTTGCAAAAAAGTTTTCTGCCAAGAGGAGTATTCTGTGACCCAGTGACAATACAATTCAGTTTTTGCTCGTTTTGTTTCTGTATCCTGCATTAACTCAGCCTCTCCTGTGGCAGCTATTGTGATAGGACAGCATCTTTTAGTACCTTGATACTCTCTGTGCTAAAAGGTTAGTGTGAGCTGTCTTGAGAGAATTTTGTCTCATATCAGAGCTGTAAACCTTATCTCAGTAAATAGAATAAAGCTGGCTAATGATCACCAACTTTATATTCTTTTCTCTCAGGGGACAGGTTTAAAAAGGTAGTCATTCAACAATACAAAAAGCATCTTAGAGAAAATAGTCTTCATCATATCAGTAAAGATAAGTAGCCTTTTCTGAGACTACTTATCACCTGTATTTTCATGTAAAGAGTGCAAGTATGGTGTGTGTAGCTAGCTTGATGGATAGATCTGTTTCTGAGCATTTATATCGTAAACCCATGCTCTTCTTACACAGACTACATATGGAACTTAGTGGAAATCTTGTATGTCTTAGGGCTGTGTGTTTATTTGTTTTTAATGAAGACATCTCAGAGAAGATAAACTCATTAGAACCATCAGGGAGAAAATGGAAAGGACTTGTGTTCTTTATGTGGCTCTTCTGAAATGGAGGGTTGCCAGCTGGAGGCAGCCATGGGTATGTACAAGATTGCAGCTGGGAGGGCAATCTAAAATCCTTAAAAGCAGCTAGGTAGTGCTTGAATTTATTGCAAACGATGTACAAGGTAAAGCTCAGGAACAGGGAGCTTAGAAAAGGATCATGTTTGCAAACAACTATATTTAAATATATAGTAGGACAAAGTGAGCATTATATCCAGATCTTGAGGCACCTTGGGATCAACATGTGCGTATCAAGCACAAATAGATAGAAAAAAACATACAGGACCAGTGTGTCTCTATTTGTACCTGAAAACTGGGGCATAATGTCAGCTATTCACTGAAAATTAGGACTTTCTCCAGCTCAGTATATTTGGACTTCTAATGACATTTAAATTCACACACAGAAGCAGGTTTTTTACCTCAAAACGCCTTTTTTCCCCCTCAATCTCACTTAATTGCTTTATCTCTGGACTTCTCAATGCTTGATTAACCCCTCTTATCACTTGCTTCTGCAGAGTCTCTTCTCACATAAGTTTCAGCTATGCTATTCACTCCAGTGATCTTCTTTGGCAGTTATTCCAAATGATGCACTAGTTTCTAAATGAAATAGTTCTGCTTCATTTGTTTCCTTGTGCTTGTATCTTTTACCTCATGAACTCTGCAGTGCTACACACAGGTTATCAAAAGCTGTTCTATTAAATTATGCATTAACCAGCAGTGTGTGTTTACAGTGTGTGTGTCTAATGGCATAGTATTACAAACATTGCATAGTATAAGGACAGTAGCTCAGTAAAAAGTATATTGTTAATGAGCTAAAGAACTGAACTAATTGGGATTTGTAACTGTGTAAAATGAGAAGTTTGGATAGACCAGCTTTGGGAACTTAGACTAGAAAATATATGCTGTGCATTAAAATGCATCCCTGTCTTTGTGGGAAAACACCTTGGACTCAGTGGGAGTTTAGCCTGTGTGAGGGTTATAGGGCTGGAGCTTTAGCTGCGTCAAGTGATGTATTTTGGAATGATTTGAATATTTTTATAACTGTTGATACTTGAGGAATGTTCTAATGCTTCTCTTCACTGAGCAATCACCCGTATCAGCATCACATTGAAAGGCTGCTGAAAGCTGACAATGAATCTTATATGACCAAATGTTGTATACCTCTGAGAAATATAATTAAACTATTCTTATTAGCAGATTCATGAAGAAGTTAAGAAGAACCCATTAATTTGCAAGCTGCATAAGGAAATAGAGATGTGTGCCTGCCTCTGTTGTCCTATTAGTTAGTTTTGGTTTCATTCAGGAATCTAAACCAATCTGTGTCCCTGTTTTGCTAGCTTTTAGTATTTATGATGAATATTAGTATTTGTGCAGAGGTTTTTATGATCTGAGGACATGAGAAGAAAACAAGTGTTGCTGTAGTTTTTGTATGAGGCAAGGTATGAAGTGACTAAGTGCTGTACCAAGCTCAAATGAAACAGGAAGCTGACTTCTCCTAATTATGGTCTGATGTCTTCATCCAGAAGACCATTACAGATATGAGACTCCAAGAGAAATTTTTCTTCAGAAAATTACTATTTTCATAACAAACGGCACATTGTTTTGTAGCTCAGCTCTTTCCCCTTAAATAAGATTCTCACAAGATGGTGTGATTTTTGTAACAATGTTATTTTTGTCACAGCTGGTCTACTTGGTATATTTAGTCCAAAACTCCTGATCTTGGCCATTCACTGGTTTGCTTCATGGCCATTCATGTATTCCTATAAAATACATCACCCCCTGAACATAGTTGATATCGCAAGACAATATTTTGAGGGTAAAGATAGGAAATAAAATGCTGTTACTGAGGTGGATACATTGTGGACACTGAGGACACTGGTTGATTCTATGCTAGAGTAGTGTAGATCCTGATTGCCTCTATCTTATGTATTGGAAGATTATGTTGGCAGGCCCTGGTCAGGCTTCTCTGGTCCAGAGCTACTCATGACTTTGTTCCTTGAGTTACCAGATGTGGTACCTGTCTTCCAGCCATATTTATGGAAGGTCAGTGCAGTGTCCCATGGTGTGTAACGAGAGAAGTAGGCACTAAGCCTCCTGTTGTTCTGTTTCAGTACTCCGCTATTGCCCTATTCTAGTCATACTGAGTTTCCCATTTGGGGAAATGCTTCTGGACCAAGGTTTTGAAGACTGAGGGTTTGAGTTTTACTCAAATTCAAAAGAGGTCTTAGTTTCGGTGACAGTGCATGGGACTAGCATCCTGAGACCATTGTGTTCTTCATAGTCATCAGAAAAAGTCCTCTTGGAGATGTGTGAGGAATCAAAGTAGAAGGTTTTACTGGAGAATAATCCTGAGTTGCCCAGTGGTCCAGATATTTGGGATGTGATAGAAAGTACCCATAAAGCTTACTTGTTTTTTGGCAAACATTTTTACTATTTCCACCAGAAGTCTCTTATTCAGGACCACAGTCAGACCAGTCTGAAGTTACATTTTCATGACCCTTACTTAAGAAAAGTAACATCTCTTATTATGAAAGACTTAATGGGGCTTTTAATAATGTTTTGAATATTTTACTCTTTGGGGAATAGCTTGGATGTGTTGTCTATAATGAAATGAGCCAAATGGGTCTTCACAGCAGCTGTGTGGTAGAGTGATTTTGTGATTTTGTTGATACAGTGATGTACAAGTGATTTTGCTGCTTTGAAAACAGGAAAAAAAAAACACCACACCTCTCACATTGCATCGTTCTGGCTGGAAGTGCTCAAAGTTATTGTGACAGCACTGTATTTTGAGCAATTGTTGGTGATTTGTTTTTTAGCACACAAAGAAAGTAATAAATCTGTCACCCTGAAAAATCAGGTTGTGACCTAAAGGAAGGAGCAAATTGTGGCTTTAGGTAAAAAAGAGTGACCTGTCTATGAGGGTCATTTATCATTGCAAAAAAATTGCTGGTGCTTTCCTAGCTGACCAGGAAGAAAGGCTGAGGTAAGCAGAATTGAGGGATGCAAGCATCCGAATATTTTTAACTGATCAATATTTTCAGGATTTACAAGCAGCCAAAAATCTGTCAGCATGCAGAGTAAGAGCAATGTGCATATGTTCTAAAAAAGAAAACAAGGGACAATGGTTTTAATTTGGCAATTAAAAATGAACTACATATTAGATTGGGCATAAGTAGTTTAAATCAAAATTCTATCTTAATACAGATGCCTGTAGCAGCCTGTATAAATTGTACAATGGCACAGAAAACGGGTATCAAACCAAACTCCTGAGAACGTTGAAAACAATAAATAAGCAATAACATAAATCTCTTCAAGGTGGTGATAACATTGCATTCTAGTACTGTATGTGGCACATGCAGAGTGACTCAGAACTTGTTTGGGACATGTGGTTTCATTGTTTGAAAATAAGAGTCCCAAAAAGTTTTTGGATTAAAAAAAGAATCCCCCACACTTTCTCTCTTACCCCATCACAATTTATCCTACATTATCCTATATGTAAATAGTTTTACATGTATCTTACAAAAAAAGGAATAGCAGAACAAGTTCAGTGTTGCAACCAAGGTGGGCAGAGATTGCAAAGGGGATGTTCTATGAGTTCAAGTCTCACTTGCATGGAATAACAGCTGAACATGTTCTGAAATCAAAGATTGAAAAGATGAGTTCTTTTTATGTAATTATTCTTAAGTATCACATCTCTCAGAATTAAAAATACTTCTGGTTAGTTCTGGAAAGTATTTTCCTGCTGTTCAGTCTCTCCTAGTTGTGAATTTTCAGTTTAATCTGTTTTTGTAGTGTACAAAGGCATAATGAAAGGAGAGTGGAGAGAGGAAAAAACCAACACAATTTCTTGTACAGTAATTTTCATGCCAGTTGCTAATTTCCGCTGATTGCCTTAGTGCAGGGGTGTCTGAGGAGACCAGAACATCCAATGCTAAAAACCAATTCTAACACATTTAGAAAAGCATTTATGATTCAGGTTATCAGCTACCATTAGGCATTACCAATATTGTGCTATATTAGGAATGCTTAACAAAGCTATTTTAATACAATTTACGAGAGCAGTTTAATACATAGAGGCTGGTGAAGTACTGTACACTTTCAATGCATCATAAAGACAGGATGAAAATAATGTAGAAGGTAAAATAATAATTTATAATATAAACTGTCTTTCAAATGCACATTGATAATACTCTGTTCATTGTGGCTTTTTCAAGGAAATAAATTTAGCATAATTTTAAGCATAAATATGAATCCACTGATTTATTCAGAATTAACTGCTTGGCAGTACCAAAATTTGGTGTAACTCTGCACCAAAGCGCCCTGTGAGACTTTGCTGTTGCAGAGGACCAGGCTGGACTGAAAGCACTTCACTGAAGTTTTATGACTAATGATCTAAAAAGATTAGACTTCTTTTCAACAATTCCTTCACTTTGAGGAGTCATCTATGTTACCCTGTAAAAGTATCCTGAACTTGTCAATAGATAGCAACATTTTCATTTTGCTCATTCCTGAGAATGTTGAAAGTGATATTTATCCTGATGGTATGATTTTTTTCTACTTTTTAATTAAAAAGGCAGTGAAAAGTTCTGTCACCAATATGTTTCAAACATATTTTGCTGAATTTTTGCTTTAAGATTTATTACCAAATTTTCTGAGTTTGTGCTTTTGCCATTATGCTCAGGAATGTGGTTTTTTTATTGCATTTGATACATACACATAAAATAAACTAGATTACTTCCATGTCAAATTTGCATTCAGTGAAAAACTGAATTAACTCTTTTGTCTGAGACTCAGCCCCAGAAAAAAACCAATACTCCTAGTAATAAGTTATAAATTGAGGCCAGATATCCAGAAATGCTTTCATCTTGTTCTTTTCAGTGGCTATATTATGTACTCTGCTTTTTCACTTTGATTAAAACCATTATCCAAGATAAGTTTCCAATGGTGTCTTCCAAGATTTTTGTTGCAAATTCTGAATTTTGCATGTAGAATAACTAATAAAAAAATTATGGAAAAACCTGGCCAGAATTTCATAGGTGGGAGATATATGAAAGTCCTTTTCTAAATCCAGTCCTTCCATTTGTCTCTGATTCAACATGTAGGTATGGATCAGTGAAGAGGTAGATAAATGTGTGTGTTAGATGTGTAATGGTAACAGCATTAAAAATGTGGACTAATTCTGGTGTCTTTTTTTGGTATCTTCAGGCTTATTATCACCTTATAAAGCTTTTGCATGTGTTTGAACTAGGTAATTATTTTCCCTTGAGATTTGGGACTAGGCTACCAGGAATTAAGGGTCTGGTCCACTACTAGGCAAAATGAAGGGGAGACTTTCCCCACCTCTTACAGCTTACACTTCACCCTAACCAAAAAGAAACCATGTGACTTAGTAACAGACTGCACTGAAAAATTTCTGCTTGTGAGACTATGGAAGCAAGAAGCCAAAGGTAAAAAAAATCTGCTCTAGAACAAAAATCAAGCTGTTCTATGAAAAAACTGAAGCATGGAGTCCTGCAAAAGTGTTTTTGTTGTTTCACTCCCCTTACCTGCAGTTATTTGACTTTTTACCCCTCCAGATGCCTAATAATGCTGTTTTTTTCCCTTCCTTTGATACTAACTTCATTATCTTTCAGATTTTCATAGCTTTCAAATTTGATTGAAGCTTCTGTTAAAAAATAAAAATTCATTGCAGGAAGACCAAGAGAAAGATAGACACTCACCCTTGCCCCGCAAGGAAACAGGTCTAAAATTGTGGCACATAGCTATTCCTGTGCTGAAATGATGGTTTATCTTTCTAATACCTTAATATTCGTATTTTAGTAATTCATTAAAAAATTTTATGTGGCAAAATTCCAAATTACAACAATGAAGTAATACATAAGTAGAAAAGAAACCTGTAAAAAGGTTTCTGTGTTTGTAAGGTATTTCCCCACAAATACAGCTGTTTTCTGTAATTTTTGGGATGGATTTGAGGCAGGTTTGTCTGAAAATGTTGCATGAGACCCTCTAAGCAATAATATTGTTCTGCCCATGAGGTGCAGTTCACATTCACTTCAGTAAAGGTCTATTGCACTTTTGTCTGCTTCAAGTGTTCCCTTAAGAATGAAGTTTACATCTTAAAAAGTGGCAAGATTTTGAATTTGCCATGAGGTTAATAGCAAGTTGTAGGCAGCACCTGAATGAGATATATCTTTACACACTAAAACTTAAAACATTTCTAATTTTTATAAGAGTATAAAAATTTTTGCTGAAGCCTCTTTCCAGTTAATGTAGTATAATGCACATTTTGGCTTGCTCATCACTAAGAATTGTAGCTGAGTATGAGGAGGTATAAAATACAGGATTTGTGAAAGGAGAGAGCATGCACAACTTTGTATAATCCAGGGTAAAAACTATTTGGACCTTACGTTATTATCAAATATCTGGCTAGTCCTTCCTTCCCAATATATACTAGTTAATACTATTAAATATCTATAAAGCTACCAATTAGACATTTTTTTACTTATATAGGTAAAGTGTTAAGAGTTCTGATTTCTCGTTATTGGGACAAAAGAGACAGTTTTTGTCTGGCCAACTTATTTTCTTTCTATTTTTAGAAACAAATGTGTGTGTATTGTGCACCATAGACTGGCACTTAGGTGAGGTTGGGGTAAGCAGCTAATCAATCATATCTGGATAATAGACATCAATGATATTGCTTTGCAAGGTTTACCTTCTTTGATTTATACTAGGGGATTGGTTTTTATGGGAGTTTTTAGAGTATTTGTCACTGAATAATGTTTTTATGACCAAGCCACAAATACAAAGCAATTAAAAGCTGTTTATCAACAGTTTGATTAAATTTGTACATATTTTGAGAACATTCAGACTGGATGCCATCAAGAGCAAAGATGCTTCTAAAACAATTGTTTATCTGAAGGGCTTTAGTGATTCTGGTAAACTTAAAATATACCCAGTGCAGGTACTCTGCCATTTGATGGCCTTGTAGGACATAAAGTTACCAGTGAGGCAGTTGCAGTGAAAGCTGTGAAAATCTGTAGAAAGATTGCACTTTTGGGTAACTGATCGTGGCAAAATACATGTGGGCATGAGGAAGATGTGATCAAGTTCCCTTTAACTGTGGACTGGCAAGACTTAACTACACTGATAAGATAAAACCAAGACACTACAACTGAAGCAATGGAGACTCCTTAGCTTGTAGCTTACAGACAAAATTAAATGCCATTTTAACTACATCCTTGAGGAAAACTACAATGTCAAGTGATAAGGACTACATGTTCCTCAATGCTATGCAGGGGAGGCATCAGAATGAAAAACCTTATCTAACTGTTGGTAAACTAGTGCTTTGTCTTGAGTCTACCAGTGGACAAACTATTCTGATGGCCTTCTGTTGTTAGCTTTTGTCACTCTGGTCCTCATGTGCTAGTGCTTGATTCAGCTCCAAGGCATCCTTCCTAACCACCATGTTTTTACGAACAGCCAATATAATTCTGATAGTTTAAGAAAGCTGATAATGTTCAGCAAAATAGATGGCAGCCTTACAGTGTCTGGTTTTACATGGCTCTGATTACAAAACATTTGCTGCAGAGAATGGCTGGTGAGGGTAGTGGAGAAGAACAGCATCCTGGTTCCCTGAAGAAGAGTCTATCAGTAATGTGGCATGCTTCCTTTTCAAAACCTTTGCATTTTAGCACATGAATTAGTATTTCCTCCTGCTGTCGAAGACTGCATATCCCTGCACTTAGGACTCTGAAGTCCAAGAGGCATATGGGGACAGAGCTTTCTAACTAAGGTAGTCTCGTGTTGTAAAATTGCTTGTTCTAATTTTCTATTTTCCCCTGTCTTGTTATGCTACATGGAACAGTTATATAGAAAGTAACTAGAGGAGTCTTATTTTAGGGCTGTGGAAATAAAACCACTTATACCTCTGATATAAAGAACTACAAAGAAACAACGTTGCAATATAGCAGAGAACAATATGGACAGTCCTACCACTATTCACTGGATCCCAGCAGCTCTGCACCTAGATGTGGCCAGATATAATGATCATCAGAAGGGTGTGGAGAGATTTGCTGTATGGATCATGGGTGTGATGAGATGTGCCTATTCAGGGTGGCAGCAAAATTTTAGACAGAATAGTATGGGGAACTAGAGAGGAGATCTAATGCCTAGAACTACTATTACAGTTTAAATGCCTCCAAATGCCTCAACCAAAGCAGTCTGTAAGTTGGAAAAAAACTCAACACTGCCACCCCCACCCCAATTAAAACAACCCCACAACAACAAATAAACAGCAAAAAACCCCACACCAAAAATCGAAACCTTAAACAAAAAACTGAAAAAAATAAGAGAGAAAAAAAGAAACCCGCAAAAATCCCAAACCAAATATGAAGACCATTACAAAAATGCAAGTACTGCAATACCAGCCTGTATTAATATGACATGTCACAGGACACATAAGTGAAATGAAATACAGAAAAGGGCATAGCTCCATCTCTAATCTGTTGCCTCATTGCAATGATTAGTAACTGATGCCTTGTAATGCATCTTGGACACCTAAATGGCATTTGATTTTCAGTGGAGCAGCATATGATGGTCATAGATGCTCAGTCTTTTTGGATGGATAGAGTGCAGCAATGCCTAAAATTTACCAAAGGCAACACACTTCAAGATTTAATATCCTGGAGCACTTTTCATCTCAGTAGAAGCCTTGTCCTGCCTGTTTCTGTGTGCCCTTCCCACAGATTTTGAGCACTCTTATTCCAGAATAACTATATCCACATGAAGTTTTATCCCAGAACAACTATTTTGGTACACTTGCAAGAGGCAAACCTCAGGTTTCTAGCTTAGCGATCAGTTTTTCAAGAACAGGTGTGATTCCAACCTTCCTTCCTTGCACATGGTATTTCTGCTGAAGGCTCAGTTTTTATTATTCTGTAAATCACTGTTTCATCTTGCATCTCTTTAGCTGCGAATGCTGCTAATTCACAGGTTGTAGTCTTCTTCAGTGGAAGTTTATAGTTTCTGGACCATTTTGGGTGCCAAACTTCACAGCATCTCTGGATTGGGTGATTGTCTGGGTGTTTTCCATCTTTGTGTTAATTTTGGAACATGTTGCAGAGCATATACAGATGAGTCAAGAGAGAGATTCTCCTCCCCCTCTATTCTGCCTTGGTGAGGCCGCATCTGGAGTATTGGGTTCAGTTCTGGGCCCCACAGTTCAAGAAGGACAGGGAACTGCTTGAAAGAGTCCAGCACAGAGCCACAAAGATGATTAAGGGAGTGGAACATCTCCCTTATGAGGAAAGGCTGAGGGAGCTGGGCCTCTTTAGCTTGGAGAAGAGGAGACTGAGGGGCAACCTCATCAAAGTTTATAAATATGTTAAGGGGGAGTGTCAGGATGATGGAGCCAGGCTTTTTTCAGTGACGTCCAGTGATAGGACATGGGGCAATGGGTGCAAACTGGAGCATAGGAGGTTCCATGTAAATATCAGAAAAAACTTTACTGTGAGAGTGACAGAGCACTGGAACAGGCTGCCCAGAGAGGTTGTGGAGTCTCCTTTGCTGGAGACATTCAAAACCTGCCTGGACAAGTTCCTGTGTGATGTACTCTAGGTGACCCTTCCTGGCAGGGGGGGCTGGACTAGATGATCTTTTGAGGTCCCTTCCAACCCCTAAGATTCTGTGTGAGATTCTGTGTGAGTTATGGGCTAGGACAAACCCAATGAACAGCAAATGTGTCTCAACTCATAAGCACCCACTGAGCTCAAGCAGGGCTCACGACTTATAAAAATAATATAAATAGAAATTTCTTGGCATCCTAAAAATATACTTTTCACCTAGTTATTACTGTGAACCCTTAGTAATGTACATTTTTGTCAACCTACTTTTAATGGGTTGATTAGTAGAATAGTGAGCCATGTAATGCCAGAGGACCTGGAAAAGTCTTAAATACTGGTGATTTTGGACTACGACAAAGTGTGTATTTTTATGTTTAATCTCCCTCTCTATTGATCTGTGTGCATTAGTGTATAAAAATACCATCCTTGTAATATTTAGACTTTTGTCTCAACAGAGGAGTTACGAGCAGTCAGGGAAGGTGCCGACTTGCATAGTAGTAGCTGTTCTTCAGGAAGGTGTTTGCCAGAGGTGCAAGATAATGTGAGTCTCTGAATGCAACAGTGGATGCTGTGATGGTGGTCTAAAGCCATCCTAGAACTTAATGAGTAAAAAGACGTTTTCATAGCAAATATTTTGCTGTATTGCTTGTTTGTTTTACTTTGTAGAAAACACTTATCAGCAGACCTGTGGCAGGGCTAACTTGTCTTAATGAACTAATAACTAAATTACCTACCTAGGTTAATTTATAACTTAATAGCATTACACATACCTAAGGAGCAAGTATTCCTTAGGGAGGACGACACTAAACCTGATTACTACAAAACTTCCAATGCTATTGTTGCTGGTGGAATGGTACTGACATGAGTGTGATGATGTTATCTTTGCGTTTGTCTCAGAAGTGAAGTGAGGTACAACTGCCACTGAGTGTTCTGTTATCGCAGTTCTGTGGCTGCTGATAAGGAGTTGAGTATCTTTAGGTGCCAGAATTTGTCCGAGGGACCTGATTCATATAACTACTAGACTTTGATATGAGCTATAGTTACCACCAAAATAAATGCACAAAGCAAATGCAAAAGCCTGGGTTTGTACCAAGAAGAAATGAGGAATGAAATCTGAACAGACACATAAAAGTGATCTAGACATTATTTCTTTCAGGAAGCAAAGAAGTTGTCTGTCTCTGACTGTTGTAGAGGAAAATGGTGATATGGACAACATATTAATCACAGACAATAATAATCAGCAATGTGAAAGTGGGGTTAAATTTAAAGTATTTGCTAGATTCTTTTTAGAAGAAAATATGTGCAACTCTTCTAGTACCTGTGAAGACCACATAGCTCTTGAATGCTTGCTATAACAGATAAAATGGATTTTATGAATAAAAAAAAATATCTTTTTCGGCCTTAAGAAGTTTAAATTTTCGCATCTGTAATCATGTAAATGTATCAGTTAATATTTAAGGTAAGATCAAGACTTGTTAATGAATAGCTGAAGATTTTGTCTTGTAAATGCATGCTGTTCTTAGGAATCATCATGTATTCCAAATCAGGAGAAAATATTAGTAATGGCTGAATTAAGTTAGGTAGAAAAATAACTACTGGATTTTTTAAAAATAAGAATTACTTATTCTCAGTGAAGTAAAATAGGAAGAGTTATCACATCAAGTTCCCAAGTAACTGTGGTTTCTACGTCATATAATATACTGGTGTAAATAGGGTGTGAAGTGTTTCAATGAGTTGCCGAAGATAGTACAGTGACCCTATGTCAGAGCCATAAAACTGAAGTACTGGTTCCTGATCCAGTGACCTATTCTTGGAAATATGGCTGCTTTAGTGTCAATAAGCAAGCATTTACAAAACATGGAAGATGTACAAACTTTTGACAATATAAAGACAAAAAAGTGGCATTGCCAGGCAGAGTGTCTCCTGTTTACCTTTTTAGCCCCTGCTCTAAGTCCATTTGGCACATGTATTTTTTTGACTGTGGTAGCAGTTAGCCCACTTTGGATATTTGTGGAGGAATTTTTCAGACAGGGTCACTGTTCTGTAGCCTAAGCATTTTATTGCAGAAAGGGAATGCTGACTGAAAGTCTTGTAATCCCCCAGCAGGCAATTTGTGATGCATATCTTTGAGCCAAAGTGAAAATAATAGTACTGAATTGACTAATTCTGGTGTGTGATCTCTGAGCTCTGCCCTAGGTCTAGAGAGCTACTCCAGTTTTTAAGATAAGAGATCATTTTAGATGCAGTCAAGCCTATGGTGTTACTGTTGACTAATTAAGACAATCATAGGTAACAAACTGCCAAGTGTGAGGAAAAGCATGAAGTTAAATTCCTGTGTGTAAATACATTTTCATTACACGTGTGTGTATCAGGCACAGAATACTTGAAACACGTTTGTTTTTTTGGAGGGAATATGAGGATCTACGTAAGATGACTTTGAGAAAGGAGAGGGAAGTCTCTTTAGTGCTACTGCCAGCAAAATGAGTAACAGAGCACCCTAGCTGCTCTGTTTGTCATGGATAGTGCCCCGTTGGCTCTTTCGTGCACACTACGTCCGTGTCAAATGTCTGCTTGAAAAAGGCAGATCTGACAGTACGCGCATGTATGAGGTTAGATGCCAGCTGCATACCAGACACTTAAGACAGAAAACTGACTCAGACAATGCTTTTAAAGCTACTGAGATAACAAACTGAAATTCCTAAAATGCAGGATGTCCTGCTGCAGGAGGGGCCATTAAGAAGGAGGTGGAAGGAAGCTGGACAATCCCAAGGAGAACCATTTGCACAAACTTATTTTCAAGACCAAATCCAAAAACCAAGCATGCAAGTAAACTTATACAAGGGAAATTAGTGCAGATAATGAACTCTGACACCTGGTATTTTCCAGGGAATATGGTCAGTGTTCACAACTTTATCAAAGGAGCTGAACTTGTTCTTAAGACCTTTGATAAGTTTTTATAAAATGAAGGTATGTGATTTATCTCCTGAAACTAACAGAAAAAATAGTTTTCCTACTGATATGTCTTGATAAGGCTTAATATAGTTGATTAAAAAAAGCAAGAACTTTAGCTATAAAAAGCAGTCTCTAAAGAAGCTTAGGGCCTGTTCCTACTCCCTCTAACTCATTCAGCACATCTTTGAAATGTGCTTTAGGTAAAATAATAACTTTCAGCAATTTTGCTTATTATTGGATTGTTTATTTGTTTCATTTTCTTAGTCACCTTATAGCCATGGAATTTTGTAAAGAGGATTTTATTAACAATGCGTTTTTCTAAATACAAACACTAAATCAAAATGTCTAACAGTATTTGCTTTGTATATGTGTTTGTGTGTTACATATATTAAAATGCATCTAATATATATGAAATCCAGTATTGATGTGTGTAAACACAGATGTATATACAAGCATATATATATGTTCTATATGCTTATAAACATTTGTATATAAAGTGTACAAACACTATAGCCACTTATTCTCATTAGTGATATTTTGGGAGAAAACAGCTTTGGAAACATAAAGGATCCATCCAATAAAATGGAATTGTTTCCTTTACTTGAGTGGAGATTTTTGCAAGAAATAGCCCAGGATAACACACATACTTGAAAATAGAAAACAATGTCAGAAAACTGCGTTTCGGTGTGGAACACAGGGAACTAATTTGTCTTAATTAGGATGCATAGGAAAATGTGGCAGAATATTTATTTGTATGTTTTTCATTCTAATTAATATGAATATGTTTGTAATGTTCTCCCACATTGTTTCTAATTATGTTGTAGAAATGTACAATGTACATTTTTGCTGTCAGATGAAGTGTTATACTATGGAAAAATATTAAGCTAAAGAAAAAAAAATATCCTGACACATTCTCACTGGCTTCCATGCAATGTAGTTCTCGAATATCAAATGTATGCATATGACAATAAGCTCAGGCTTTGCCTTAGGAAAGTACAGAACAGGATGCCAAAGTTTCTATTCTATGATGCATAAATTCTATTTTATTAGCAGAGCTTCAGTTTTCAGTTAAAAACAACAAAACTTGCACTATGTATTTTATTCTGTTTGTGACTCAGTGCTCCTTCATGGAGCAACTGATGCAACTTTTTGCAGACTTTCTTTACAAGGGAACAGTTATGAAAAAAAAACAACTGGAAATTAAAATACTTTGGATGTAGTTAAGATTGAATTATATTAGCAAGAAAATATTTCAGACTAACCTATTGCTGACTAAGTTTTTCCCTATATATTCTACACACACGGAAAAGTAATATAATCTGTGGAGCATCCATGAACCAGTAGGCCTTGTTTCTTCTGTGAAGGCTACTTTCATTTTTAGATTTTTCTGTGCAATTGCACTTTGAGCAGATAATAGTGTTTAATGCATTTGCTCATTAAGCCAAAAGTAAGAATAATTTTTGCAGTTGTGTTCTTTCGACATATGGAATATTCTACCACGTTTTCCAGAATGTAATGGACATCTGTGGCATACAGAGAGGCATATTATTTTAGCAGCTAAATGTTACTGAGGATTAGGAGACTTGCTCCAATCAGATGAAATATCAAGTAATTATCCATTAGGGTCAAAATGAAGTATGGGCACTCTTAAATCAGTCTAAGAAATTAAGGATTAATTAGACCTGATACAACAGCGACCAGAAGTAACTTAGGTGCTACTAAGGTTCTGTTGCTAGTAGTAGGAATTTTGATTACAAAATTTCCAAGTGATTCTCATCTCAGACATTCAAAGCTAGTATGTCTATACTAAAAAGCCCCAAACAATTACACATGCTTGTTCCCTGATCTGCTTTGAGATCACTGGAGATGAAAATTCAACCTTATTTAAACTCTGACAGCTTTTCAAAATGTGTTTACATACTGTCTATGCAAGCATGCTATGTCTGTCTCATTTTAATGCAGTCTTTTTCACAAAGGCTAAAATACTTCACATCTATTCAGGTGGAAATTTTTCCATTAAACTTCATTAAAACCCAGGATTTTCATCACTTAAATACCACCTCTTCTATTAAGAAATGTGTTCTACTTGGACTGTCTTGGCATCAGTTTGGGGTAATACTTCCTTAACAAGGAAGTCTAGCATTAGGGCATCCTTTTTCTTTTGGCTACTTTAGTCATGGTGTGATATGGTTTCTAACAAGAGAGGTTACCTTTATCAGCTTCTCTTTAATGACTGATACAGCAAAATACCTAAGCCTGTGCTGAACCTGAAAAGTCACAAGATGCCCTAAGTGCAAGGAAAAGTCAAAACAATTAAAACTAATCAAGGACATCATGCCACTGTAATAGCTTGGCACTATTGTTTTGGCATGATTTTGGTTTCAGTAAGTGTTTTGCTTGCATTATGGTCTTTATGCAGGTAAAAGATGAATTTTGTCTGACACCTCATAGGGCAGGGTTTTCCACAGTCCTCCAAGGAAGAGCTGAATGCCTCCACTGATAAGAAACCATATGGCAATAGGTACTGGTAGAATAGGGACTACCCGACAGCGGTGTGTGGTGAAAAAACCTTGCCTGAACATGCTGAAGGAGAAAAATGTTTCCCTTACAGACCAAACTAGGTATTTTTCCTGTAGAACCAATGTGTTGCCACATGACGGATTAATTTCTTCTGTTCCAGATCAGCATCCTTTCCCCTGTAATCAGGCCGGTGTCAGGGCAGAGCGCACATGGATAGACTGATGTATCACTGCTTGATTGGATGTATGTTCTGCCTCCCATGTCTCAAATGCCAGGCAGACCACCTTGTTTTTCTTCACTGTTACTGTTCTTTTGGAGAATCAGTAACTGATACTGGAACTCTTAGCCTTCACTGGACTGGTCTGCAGTCTGGACCAGTACCTCTCAGGCTGTGGCAAACACCTGCTGCTCCCAAAAGGAGCACAGGAAACTCTACCCTGACCAGTTACAGGTTTCTGCTCCTTAAGGTAAAGGTTTTTCCTGAGGGCCATTAGGGATTTGTGTATGCTGCTGGGTAAGAGGGTGGTTCCTACAGTCTCTCACATGAGAATAATCTGCCGTCTGATGGTGTGCTAGAAAAGAAACATAGATACTGGTATTACATAATTAGCATATGGCAGAAGAGGTTACTTAGGAAGCATTTTACTGCCCAAGAGCAGCTGAGCATTAGGAAGAGTCATTACTGACCTCTACCAAAGATTTTTCTCAACTGAATAGGAATCTTGGGAGCACCATCAGGATTATAATGGTTTCCCCTAGCCATGAAAATTTCTTTTTTTTTTTTTTTTTGGGGGGGAGGGTAAGGAGGTGGGAAAGGCAGGGTGGAGGGGCTGATGGGGAGAAGAGGAAGGAAAGCACATGATAAAACAGTGCTGAAGCTTGCTTTGTGTAGGTGCTTCTTGCTTGTAGCCCTGCCAGCTGG
Organism: Hemiprocne comata; assembly: GCA_020745705.1. Classification (NCBI taxonomy): domain Eukaryota; kingdom Metazoa; phylum Chordata; class Aves; order Apodiformes; family Apodidae; genus Hemiprocne; species Hemiprocne comata. The sequence goes on along the minus strand of CM036593.1, from coordinate 10,393,041 downwards.
TTTCTCTAAGCACTCTAGTGTAATGGTCCCTGAAAAAAAACACTTGTAGGTGGACAAGTCCCAGATATTTTAAACATTGAACTGCCAGCTCTTTTCTGTGTGTTTTTGTACAAGTTAATAAATCTATTTATGACTCTTGTTGTTTCAGTGCAAGCATTTTGGTATAACTTTCCTCTTTGCTAGCTCAGCTTCAGATCTGGGTGGCTGTATTTGACAGCCCAGCTGTGCAGAATGCAGGAAGGACAAAGGCATATTGCAAATTGACCAACAATGCAAAAATAATAATAATAAAAATTAGAGAAAAGATGGGCTCAGGGGGGAACTTTTTCATGGAAATAGGAGCTCAAATGTGATTATAGAAACATGTCACAGCTTTTCTACCTTTCTCTGCTGGAAGCCAGGTATCTGGGTATCCGCTTGCACACAACTGGGCTGTACCTCTGTTAGGAGCCTTACTGTAGGTTTGGTTTGGCTTTGTTGGGAGGGACATGGCATTTCAGAGTATGGTAGGAGATGTGAACTCCTCCTGCCTCTGCAAGCATAAGAGGATTTATGCTGTTTTGTCTGTATTGTAGAAGTTTTTTTTTGAAGTAAAGCGATTCAAGTTACAGGCTTTAGAGGGGAATCTAATCATCTTATGAGAGGTTGTACATCCTTCCTGTCAAGCAGCTCTGGGACACTTTCAGGATTTTCTTTCCTGAAATAAACCAATAAATTCATTTTACAATGTTTTGTGTTTTCTGATGCATATGTGACGGAGAGAGAATTTTTAAAGTGAAATCAGTGTGAGTTTTGGTGCTAAGTTTAATGAGTACTTGTTTTCATTCTGACTTTTCGTAATTGCTGTTACTTGATTATTTTGTTTCATAATTTTTATATATGCTGATGTGTGTGTTCAAAAGTAGATGCTTATGCTGCCACCTGCATACAATAATCAGCTTGTGCAACCTCAGGGATGAACTCGACTGGTGGCATAAGCACAGCAGTGCTTAAACCAGGACGTATGCTGAAGCATAATCTCATGTCCCTTGGTGTAAGGAGATCTGACATGTAGGTATTAATGGACATAGAAATCATTGGCTGCTAGACCAGATCTTAGTGGGAAATAACCCCTGCTTGGGAGGGTCATGGGTTAGAAAGTCAGGCCAAGGGTGAGGTGGGAAGTAGAAGCAAGGTTCCAAATTTGTAACGCAGCAGGAGAGCAGCACAGGCCTCTTGACACCAGTCTAATGCCACTTAAGAGTCCTCTGCTTCCTCCTCACTGCTGGATTAGGTGCTGGCCTAGACCCCTTGTGCTTTACAGTCACCTGGCAGCTAGAAGGGGATGTTTTCCTTTAGGACAGGGAAATCTGCCTCAGTTGGGAAAACAAGAAGTTTCCAGTAGGTCAGGGTGCATATTAGAGATTCAGAGTGGTGTGTATAATAAGCAGAAGAGAGAGTCCACTGCTAGTCCCATATGAATGATTATTAGATAAGGAAAAACACAGTCCAAGGAACACGAATGTTACTAGAAGCTATTCAGTGCATCACACTACGTGACCATACATTTAATATGATGGTTATAACAGTTTTCTCCTCAACAATTACACACTGTATGGCTCTGAAAATAACAGGGAGCTCATCTGAGATGTCTTCATAATAAAATATTAGAAAAATGGAATGAGAAAAACAAGAACTATTTGTATTTTGCCTTCTATTGGAGTATCAAGGAACTGTATGTGAGGGTTTAACATGAACTCTTGTGAGGAACAACGATGGGGAGAAGAGAGAATTGTATTCTTCATGGCCACAGACATGTCCACAAAGGTGGAGACCAGCACTTCTTTTGCCAAGTGGAGCAGAATACAGCAGCAAAGCCTGGAGAGTGAGGTGTTCCAGACTACTCAAGTACATGCAGATATCTCCTTCCTAAACTGCATGTGCAGAGGCACTTCAGTAACTGGCGTGCGCCTGCAATGGAGCCTCACCTTCCTGTCCTTCTCTCTGTCCTCTTTCCTTCATGTCTCCTCCATCATTCAACAGTTATTGATACCAGCTGCTGCAGGACCAGAACTGCCTCTCAAGTAAAACCAGTAGCTGCAGTAGCATCTGGCAGCTCAGGTCCCTGTTCTTTTCCTAGTTCTTTCCTAACGTAATGTATTAATTTGAGATCTCTTCAGAATGTGTGTCTTTCCCCCCTCCCCCCTTTTCTTAGTAAATCCTGTGCTCTGAATTTTCTGTCAGTTGAATGCATTAGAGGAAATCCTGAAAAAAATTTGTCTTGAAAAAACTAGTGAAATCAGTCTAGAATTTTAAAATTGGAATATATAAATATTTATATATCAGATTTAATCACATGAGTAAATTATATTTGTGGTATGCCAAGAATTGGAGCTGTTATGCTGAATAATTTTCCTGTGCAAGATGATGACTGGGTGGTGCTCTGAGGAGAGGCAGTATACTACAGCATTCTGGAAAATAGTTATGTTAAAAGGTCATGCAGTTTTTACTGTGAGTATTGTTGAGGAAATAAAAAGTTGCAATCTGACTTTTGTGGAAATGAATTAACTGGCAATATCTTCACTGGCAGTTTTCCTGTTCTACCCTAAAGCCTAATTTGGTTCTGTAAGAACAGACTCAACACAAAAATACTGTAGTAGGAAGCCACACACAATGACTTCTACTTAAGTTCTTCTATCCCTTAAACTTTTACCAGAGGTGACTTGGCCAGGACTCATAGTGTAGTTAAATTTCCTTCTTCAGTATTGCACTTTTTTTTTTCCTTTTCCCTTTTAAACACGTGTTTTTTCCCTCCCTCTCGTAATAGCAGATGGTCTTCAGTTATGTGCAGGAGCTTCTATTCCCTGGGTTGCTATGCAACAAAATGCATCCTATCTGCATCCTTTCTGTGCTGTATCCCGTTTCCGTTCAACAACTCAAAATAACCAGCTTAGTGCTTAAACATGCTGCTTCCTCTTTTCTACAGAGTTGAATATCTATCAAGTATCTTCCTGGGCTTCCTATCTCTTCCTGTTACAGCCTTGAAAAAAATGTGTTTGCCCTGAATTGATTTTCCTCATCACTTCCTATTTACATCAGTCCACTTAGTGCTAAGGCAGGCAAAACACACATAAATGAGTCACGCAGCTGCTAGCCCATAAAAAAAAATAGTGTCAGCCAATTGTGTGATGTTTTAAAGCAAGATTCTTCATTGTTGTCAGGTGTGGGGTTCCTGTTTGTCCTTTTTATCATGGCTTTGTTTCCCTACTGATACCAGAAAGTTGAAAACAAACTTTTTCTTTTTCTTTTTTTTTTTTTTTGGTACTGAACTAATGAAAAGGAAAATATTAATCTGCAGCACAGCAAGGGAGAAGATGAGATAGAAACAGTAGCATTATTTGTTCTGGCTGATGATGAGGCAAACATTTTGATGGGGTTCATTTTGTTTTACTAGATATTTACTGCTATAGTTGAAACTGCAAATGTTATGAGGTACTTAGTAAGATGTGTTCACTGTTGTTAAAGCTAAGTTTTGCGTGTTCTAGACTGTCTGTGCTACTATTTAATGCTTATCAGGCGAAGTACAATTACTTTGCACCCTTGTTAATTTTTTCCTAGATGAGCTTAATTCCCATTTTGATCGTGTGTTTGCTTTCCCCATAGCAGGGAATATCAGCTCTGGAGAGCCTCTTGTTGCTTAGCCTGAAGATAATTTAGTAGGCTAAAGGACACACATTTATTTAGCCTAACTTTAGCACTCTGAAGTGGGGCATTTGGTCTGTCCTCAGCAGCTACACTCCCTCTCCAGCCAACCAAGAAAGGGAGATACCTTCAGTAAATGAATTATAGTAATTCAGTCGTTCACTAAGATAAGTGGGATGAATCACTGAGACACAGGATTTCTGTTTCTCTAGTGACTGTAGACTTTGGCTGATAGCTTGGATGACACACCTGATTCTTAGATTGCTGAAGTAAATCTTTATGTTAGTAGTTTGCTTTCATATAATTCCAAAGTATTTAAAGTATTTCCCTATTTCTCCAAAATAATTTCCATTTGTTGGTATCCCATGCTACCATTTCTTGGTACAAATAATCCAGTCAATGTTTTGGAGAGGTACGGAAAAATTACTAATAAAAGTACAGCTATAAAAGTGACCACTGTTTTGGCTTTCCATAATTCATAAAGAGATAATGTATATAATCAGATATATCTTCTTTTTGTAGCTTGGGTCCAGCCTGTGTAACATAAAATTCAATTTTATATTTCTGGAGCAGCAATGTGCCTAAAACCTGTTTTGTTTTTTCCATTGGCAATGCCCATGTTCAGATAATGACTAGGTTAAGACTAGCTGAGTTTCAGTGACTGAATCATTCCAGCTTGAACCTGAAATAAAGCTTTTGATTAGAGGTTATCCAAGGCAGAGTTTGATGATGCTTATCCAAAGCAAAGTTTAAACTATGCAGAACTATTTTCTTCATTGCCTGAAAGCAGAATTTCAACCACCATTACCTTTTTGAAGGAATCTGAAAAGTTCTTTTATTGGATATCGCTAGTTTCCCACAGATTTGGTGGACTTTGGAAGTCTGTGTTTCTGTCATGGTTACTGTCTTTTGGTCTATTTATTTTTCCTACAACCATCACATACAATTAATGCACAGAGGATTTTTTTACCCACTGGATCTTTAGAAAACCTTTACTCAAACACAAAGGCAATGGTTTCTCTAGTTCAGCAAGGTGAAGGAGTTGCTGGGTGTTACCTTAAAGCTGTGTGTAGGGAAAGGCACCCTGGATGTTAAACTCAAGGCCTATTTCTACAAACATGAGCTATGTATCAATTGCAGCACAGCTGATTCTTTTAGTAGTTCTTGCTTTGTTGCCTGATGTATTTCCCTTTAATAAAGAAAATGTGTGTCACTATTGCAACAGAATGATAGGAAATGCTAGTTGTGGCCAAGTTATTTAACAATAAAGTTTTATTGTAAAAAAGATACTTCCTCCTAAATGAGCTCAATGCTTCCAACTACAGGAACAGTGTATTTAGAATAATGTATATGAAAAATGTATTCTCAAGCCTTTATTGATAATTAGAAGTTTCAGAGAATATATATATTGGATTATGACTCAGTAAACTTACTTGAAAAAGGGAGCTCTGTGCTTTGTTGATATTTGTCCTGGAGACATGCAACCTAGAAAGAGAGGGGAAAAATGAGCACAGACTAGCACACTGTTGGTTGTCTTAAAGCAATGGAAATCCAGGTTTCATGGAATTAAATTTGCTTGCAATATTCCCTAGAAAGTTCCTGATGCAATTGGTTTCAAATTGAACTTCCAAAAATTAGCAGGTACTTTTCCTGAGTTATGGTGTGGGATTTTTTTATTGTAATAAGAGATATTTATACTCTCTTTAAAAATAAATGCTATCATTCATGGAATGGGTGCAGTCTTTTTCTAGCTCTGCCAAACAGCAATATGGACTTCATAATTCATGAATTCTCAACTTTTTTTTTACAATTGATTTTAGAAACATGACTAAGTTTTTCAGAATAAATGTGAAGTCGACAATTGCAGGCAAAGTAACTATTTTCTCTTGACATGATTGGAGACGAGTAGAAGACAGACCTCTTCTGTGATGAGGATCTGCCAATCTGGTATATGATGATGGACTCACAGGAACAGATTCCTTAATATCTTGTTATTACAAAAAGCTAAATGAAAAGGTTAGGAAAAGTTGCCATGTCTTTGTACAGTCTTTGTTTCAACATCCAAGAATGAACAGGTAACCTTGGAAGAAATTCCCTTTGCTATGTGTTTTTTTTTAAGTCAAGAGCAGTGCCTGGGAATTGGAGAGGCCAGTCAGTGGGAGGTCAGAGTGAAAAGCAGAAGTACAAAGCTGCAATTCACCTAAAAAGAGATGAAGTGATGTCCATGCATTGCTCTAATGAGCAATTTGCATTTATCCCTTTCTGGTAGAGTCACCAGTGTGTGTCCATGGAGGGATGTTCTTTCCCAAGAATTGATTGCCATCGTACATATGAGTTACTTCCAACATATTTTCTGATCATTTTCAGTATGTGCAGAAAAAGACTTGCAAGAAGAATATTGTAGAACTAGACTTTAATACAAATGTCAATTAAATTGAAATGCTTCAACACCAACTCTGTTTATTATTGACAGTAATAGAAAAGAGACAAGTACAGTAATTAGCAAAGCAATTGATTCCAGTGTTATACACATCTTCTGGAAAGAAAAAGAAACTGTTCACACACCATGGATTCTTTGCTTGAAAAATAAGCTTTTTTGTCTCCTTGTTTCTTTGTGTAGCCTAGTCATCATGACCCATTTAGGAAAGTCTTATCTGGGAATTCATATGAGCTTTAAAGTATGACTATGAAAATCAATAACACGTCAATATACAGCACTTGTTATATGTAAACAAGTTATGAACAATATTGATTGGCCAAGTTCTAACTTGCTCTACTGGAATCTGCATCTGAATTTCATTATGAGAATGAGCCCTATTTAGAAAACAAACACCAAACCAAAATGCAAGAATTGCATTCTTGTGTCTACATACAGAGGGGGGAGCATTGTGTTACAGGTGTAGCACTTTCAGATGCAAGCAATGTGTTATGGCAAATGTCTTATGGATTGCAGCTCCTAACCCACTCCTGGCAGTATCAGAGCTGTCTCCTTCATCCCATGCAGGTTACTTCTGCTTCTTTGAGATGAGGAATTATAATGGCAGTAGGATAGCTGTGGAGTTGAGCTAGCCAGCACAGGGTAAGGGTCCAGGCAAGGCCACCATGGCCTTCTGAGAGCTGTAGGGCAGCCTCAAACTCTACAGGGGTAACATGTACACAGTGCACCCTTTAGTATGGTGTCTTTACAGCATCGTGGATGTCCTCAAAGAAACTGTTACGATATTCTATGATAATGGTCTGATAATCTGAAAAGTGATTTGTCCCATTGTTGGAAACTGTTGTTTTTTTTTAAAGCAGATTTGTTAGTTAAACTAAGCAATTGGAGAAGCAGTTTAGTTATATAAGTGTGTTACCTCTGAGCCCAAAAGTGGCCCTTCTCAGGATGATATGTTTAAAAATATTTCTAATCCAAACTCTGTAGAAGGTGCTCACAAGGGACAAATAACTTAATATTGACATAGCCTTAAATATATTGAAAATACATAAATCAGAATAATGAGATTCATAAATCTGTTAATATTAATGGAGGAACCTTTTGGGAAATTGAGTGTAAAATCAAAGAAAAATATGAACTTGAGATGTAAGTAGTGATTCCAGTTAAATAAATAGAAAATCGGGTATTTTGTTTCTTCTCAAGTCAGAAAAAGACATTACATCCTTTTGAAAATGTGCTTATGTCTTTAACCCTGTTATAAAGACAATATAAAAAAATTAGGAAAAAAAATACCTAGAGGTATCTCAAAAAGCCTGCTTATAAATTAAAACCCTGGAACAACTTGTTTTTCGCATCATGGAATGAGGAAAGCACCATGAAGCCTTTCTTTCAAAAATTCTCTCTAGAACTGATAGAGTAATTCTACACTGAATTTCAAGGCTATAAAACTTTATTAGCAAGAAGAATGTATATATTGTTATTCATTTGTTCACACTGCAATGGTTAAGGTTTGTCAGCATTTCCGTTAAAAACTCCTGTAATTTGACAGGAAATTCCAACACACAAAAATGCATTCAGGCTGCATTTGACAAAAGGGCTTCCTTAACCATATTCTCAAAACTAAGTCTGTTTAGATATTTCATAGCCTGAAAAGAAGTGAACTGTCATGTCCTCAGAGGTGCATACAACCTCACACCCACTGCAAGGTTTTACTGGTGTCAGCAACTGCAAGACCAGTGCTCGCTCTCTTTCCTGGCCGACACTCTCTGCTCATGCATCGTTGCAACAGAGAAGTGCATAATGTTTGTCCTGCTTCCAGTTATCATGCCATTTGTGGCTTTTCTGTGTTATTCACCTTTGTTGGGTTGTTGTGTTTTTGTCTTGAAAATCTTTTGTGGAGCTTTGGGACTGTTCATGGCATGGGGACAGATTCTGCATGCAAAGTTCCTATGTTGGCTGGAAGCACTGCAGCTTCTGATGAAGATTTCTAGAGCAGCTGCAATGATGATGTTGGATGAGGATCTAGTTCTGCCACAGGCCAGGGAGCTGAGGGCGATGCAGAGATCCCTGAGCTTAAAGCCCAAAGGTGTGCTGGTCTGGCTCTGCCTGATGGCTGAACCCCATCCTAAACCCTGTGCTAAACTTGGCAACTGCACTAATGTGGAGAGACATCAGCCTGTTTGCAAATACTCCATAGTCTCTTCCTCAAGTAGTTTCGTCCTATGATTAATTGCAACTTCTGCAAAAAGCTGAATTCTCTGCCTTCACAACATGCCCTTTGAAACATACTTTCTGACATGCCAAGAAACACGTTATTGTTAGTGATTTAAACAGATGCTTGTTGCACATATGGCTAAGGGAAGAACGTAGCTAGAGAGTATTTGGAAGAGACTTTATTAGAGAAGACTTTGGCTGTTGGAACTATCACACATTCAAGCTTTAACCATGATCGTACAGTGTAGAGGCATCATGTCTCTAGGATATCAGAGAAACCAGACTTCTGTGCCTAAGACTGATAAACTCTACTTGTCAGAGTTAGAACAAGATAGTTCAGAAGCTTTTATGTTTCCCAACTTTGTCACAAAATCTTCAGTAAATGTCTCAAAAATCTGATTAAGATTCGTAGAAAATAGTTTTTTTTCTGAGGAATCATAAAGTTGAAAGTGTTTGAAAAAATTCTCAGGTTCTCCACTGCTTAGTTGAACTGGCTGCTACATAACAGTGGAAGTCTGACCATAAAATACTATTTATCCCCTTTTATAAAGTTCCCTCAAAGATTCTTATTCATGTGTAGCTGACTACTGTACATCAACGGTGTTTTCAAATCTTAGATCAATATCCTGGATGTTTTTGGAGAAATTAATTAGTCTCACTAAGGGGTTACTTTTCTAGGTTGGAAAAAACCCTTTGCTCCAGTTGGTATTGACTACATAGTGAACTGGATAGATGCAATGTTTACCCTCCTAAGAGGTCAATTTAGGTGCTCCAGGCAATAGAGTAAATATAAGAATACAATTTTCTGATTTTTCATTGGTAAGCATTGACCACACACAGACTTTTTGTTGAGTAAAAATGTTCAGACTCCACTATTTGGTTTTACTAAGCCTTACACGTGATTCTAATATGAATCTTAAATCAGTCATTTTCTGTCAAGGGATGGTCACTTCCCTAGCAGCAGTATGTAAAAAAATAATCTCTATTGATTTAATTTGGAAGCAGATAGACTTTGTAATGAGGAAACCCTGTGATAAAATACGAGATTCCAGAAATACTGAAATTATAAAATCTTACAATATGCATTATGAAATAATTTTTTACTACAAACCACAAACACAGTAATATAAATTAGATACATTTTCAATATCACTACTTATTTTTTGCAGTGTAGGAGGGATTTAAAACTTGTGAGGGTGTCAGAAGCTGCAGCTGACATTTATACATGAGGTGTTTCCGCAGGAATGTGCTGCATCCACTGTATGACCTGTAGAAGTCCATTTTTATAACTACAGGAAAAGTACATTTCTAAGTTGTTCAGGCTTACATGGGGAAGAATTTAATCAGAAATTGATGACTTTATTGGTAGATTTTTGGACTAGTGTTGCAGTGCCCCTCTTCCAGAGTTGCAGACCTTTTCCTATCCCCAGATCCTGATAAATAGGTTTGGAAACTGGAACATTTAATTTTGGTATTTCATAATGAAAGTTTTCTTGGCTTATTTCCTTTTTAATTTTCCCTCACCAAATCTTTTCCTAAAAAGTATAAGAAGAAAAAGCCCAGCAAGCTTAAGTGACCTGAAAATAAAAGTATGTATGTTGGGCTGCCTTGCACTGACTTTCAACCATCAGTCTTAAACTTTACAATTTGTAATGTTAGCAGGTCATCAGGAAATTAAAGCTAGTGGTGAAATTCTCCCCTTATCTAAAATGTCTCAGCTCAGCTGGAGTTTACTTCCCAAGAGATAAGGTGAACTGAAGGATGAGTAAACTGTATCTTTTTTTCAGTAGATATTTCAATGTTTTTTATGTTTCAAGAGACTTCCCTTAAGCTTAGTGTCTTGAATATATTCTGAGTAGATGGGAAACATGGATCAAAGGCCCCTTGAACAGAAGAGGTTTTCAAACCCCCTCTGTTCTCTGTGGAGAAGTGCCCTCACCTCTGGGGTCCTACTGGCCAGGCAGAGATTGCTGCCTTTTCAACTTTGTTATTTTAGCCCTCATTTATTTTGAGATGAAACTATTTGTAACTTTGGAAATAAATTAATAGTTTTTGCTAAAAACCTGGTTTGATGAATAACATTATTGCCGAAAAAAATTCCTCAACTCTGTAGGAATAATTACGGGTTTTAGTAAATTCTCTCTAGAGAGTTTATCAGATAACTTTATTGCGCAAAGAATAAAGTTAGAAACCCAGAAATTGTTCTGCAGTCAGCTTCCTGCCTGTCTATTAAAACTGGGAAGCCCTGTTGGATTTTCCTTCCTATGACAGCTTGCCCGTAACTCTTTAATCGGTTTTCCATAGCTGAAGAGTGCTGTTGGCTTTGTTTATTACTGAGAACTGTGAGTCTGTGTTCTCTCCTTGGTATAGCCAACATGAATCATGGTTTATAAACATCCTGTTGGTATTGATAGAATAACTGGGGACTTAATAAGACTTTGATCTTTTCAAGCATCTCACATATACTAAGGGACAATGTTGGTAGAGTCTTCAAAGTGCTAACAAAAAAAAAAAACACCACAAAACCCCACACAGAAAAAACCTCCATGAGTGTAGGATGTACCCTTAAACTATTTCATTGGCAGTGTTTTTGAGAACAACTCTTTGAAAAAAGCCTGATATATTTTGAAGATGCAGAATAAAACTCCCAGATAAGGTAGACAAAAGTTCCCTCATCCAAGGAATACAACTAATTTTTTTTTTCTTCCCTATTTTACAGTAATATATTCTGGAATTTCTTGCAGAAGCTATGAGAAGAGCCAGCTATTCTGAAACCCTTTTTTTTTTTTCTTGTTTTCCTTCAGCTAATTCTTATTTCCTATTGCCACAATTGATGATATGTTACAGAAATGGCTATAGACATATAGACATCATTTAGCAAAGTCCCATTTCTTCTTGTGTCTAAGGACATCAAACATTGCTTCATGTATGAATGGCATAATTTATGATGTGAATATTCTGAAAATAGACTGTTTGTGAAACAGTCAACAGTTATGAAACAGTGGTTAAAAGTATCTTTTACAAGATTCTGGTGTTTTGTTTTTTTTTTTTTGCAAACTAGACAGTCCTTTAAAGATGACCCTGTGGAGTACAATAGATGGGACAAACAGTGAGAGATGAGTTTCAGATTGCTTTTGAATAACATCTAAAGCTTCATGGTGGCCCCTTTGATGTAAGCCCAAGGGGAATGACCACCTGTGTTGCTTTGTACAGTGATGATTTGTTAATCAGGAAAACAAGAAATACAATATGTTCTCAAGTAAACCTTTAAGTAATCTTAGATGAAACTTAGATAATTTTTTATGTTATTTACATTATTCTTTAAAAAAAAGAAAATAAGCAACATTATGAATTGCTTAATTCTGTGTTTTTGCAACCAGAATTTCAAGGAAATATTTTTTATTTTTTTAATTATTTTCCATCTATTTCCAAGATTAAACTGCATGGACGAGGTTAGATTTTTATAAGGACAATCAATATATTATGGCCAGTTCTTTCTTAGAGATTTGCAGGTGTGAAGTTTACTCAGGGGTTTTTTACTTCACAAGTCATTACTGATTATTGAATATATTTCCTAAGTAGCCCCTACTACAGCATAATCTCCCGTGCGCTGATTTTTTTTCCCTAAGAATAAACAAACCATTATTATTTTACAGTCATTTAGACAAAGTGAACAGTTTTTATAGGATAATAAATGCTGATGTCCACACTCCTACTTCTTTCCATAGATTTCAATGCTGATCAATGAAACAATAACAGATATTTCACAGTTTTTGTATTGGTTGTTAATCAACCATGCTGCAGTCATCTGAAGTGGCAGTAAATACACCCCTCTTTAATTTTCTGAGCATTAAAAATTGTATCTATTTCTGCAATTAGGAAGGCAATGTCAAGAGGATATATTGAAGCTTGAATATGAGTAAGGGAACTCTGGACTGGTAAGCATCCCAGTATTTAAAACACTCGCCAGTCATTTTTTCCTTTCTGGAGAGGAACTGCAAAGGGAGTAATGGAGGATTATTCCAGATGGGTCTACAGGAATGTGAGAATACTGTCTTCTAGACTGAGCAATGCTCTTTCTCTACAGAGAGCTTTGTCAGATTTTCTCCCACAATGGCATTTTAACTTAATTGTAATGTTTTTTTCTAAGAGTTCTATTTGGAAAAAAATTCATCCCTGTTTAGATAAAACTATAATTACAGAAAAAGCTGCTAGGGAGTTCTTTAACTACATATATTTTTAGAGGAAGAGCTGAGTAACTGAGAAATATCAGTTTAGTTCAGACAAGGACACAGAGTTGGGTTGGAGCCTGTTACACTGATATAAAGGAGTTTTAAGTCATGAAGTTGTACTGGTTTGAGTGTTAGGGGAAAATATTCATGTTCTCCAGGCTTGTTTTACAGATTGCTAAACCACTACAGTTAATTTAACTTTAAAATTACTTACAAGCCCTCTCTATCCTTTAGGACCTGACCTCAAATCTATCTTTTAGGATGTAGCCTATTAAATGACAAGACCAAGAGTTCCATTCTGTGACATGCTGACTCTCTGTTGTGGGACAAATGTCCTGAAAATTCCTGCAACTTCAGTCATGACTACAGGAGCTGGGAGAAGCTGAGAAGTTCAGGCTGCTGCTGTCCAAGGCTGGTGAGCCCCACACCTCCTTGTTCACATCCAGAGCACTTCTAGCCTGCACCCAGAAGTGCCCACCCTGGTTTTCTTCAAACCAGAGCCTGAATTGTAGGCTGAGCATTCAGAAACAAAGGCATAGGCAAAGGTGGGAACACATGCCAATCAAACCTGTATTTGGTTAAATGAGTTGGCTAGTTACAAAGTGGCAACCTGCATAAGAGGTGAGGTAGAATACAATGACATTGATCTATGACATCATTCTGTTATTTTAGGACATTGTGACATCATCAAATTACTTTAACTATGACATCATCCTTTTGTCTCCTATTATGCCATGTCTTTCACCTCTTGTTTTCTGACATAATGAGTTAGGGGTGTTGGTAATAATGGTCCTCTCTTCTGCTACAGAAACCTTCTCCACCTTCATAGCAATGTCCTGCCTGGTCACTGAGTGAGACAAAGAGGAAAAAAAACCAACAACCCACATCATTGCTAGCAGCATCCAAATGCATAAGCTGGAAGTTTTATTTGTGGAGTTTGTTTTTCTTTCAAAGCATGCCTTTGTGATACAGTTCCATATTAAGGATCTTCCTACCGTCACAAAGATAAATGTTTCTACCTAAATGCTACTGCAATCTCACAAATTCCACCTTGGAATTGTTTAGTTCTGTTTAGTATTTTGATATATGTCCTTTTTTCAAGTGAAGTGTTGCTTTTTTTTGCCTTGCTTACTTTAAATCTACCATTGGGATTAATTTGGTTATTTACTTTCAATAATGGAAATAAGTCAAAGGGGAAATGTTTTTCACACTGAGTAGGCACCATGTTCTTCTGGTATGAGCATTCTTTTCCTTTGTTTTTGAAACAATCTTTTGATTTCTTAGGCTTTCCTTTCATGACATTTAGGAGAAAAGGAAACTGCTGTTAAATACGGGATGCCTGGGATTTCTGTTTTATATTATACTTTTTAAATATTTGAACTCCGCTTCAGGATGGAACAAATTAGAGCTGAAACTGCAGGGTGGGTAAAGAGTTCCAAGGTTTCCTTATTTGATTTTCAGAGGTCTATATTTACCCTACTCCATTTTATATTGTGAAGTACCCTTTCTGCTCACTCTGTACAGACTTTTATTGGTAGCAGGCTTTTAACTAATAGTCACCTCCATAGCAGCTGCTAATCTGCTCCATTACTAAGGTTAAAAAAAAAACCCAACAACAAAAAAATTCTTCTGCTATATACTAGGCAGACATAGGAAAAAAACCTTCATGCACTGTTTCATTTTTGTTTATTCCCTCTGCCTATCTCAAAGCACATCTTTTTGGTCTTCATTTCAGCTTTAAAAAAACCAACCCTTAAACCAGCATGTTTTCCCTTCCTTAGTAAGAAGCAGGTGGATAACAGATCAGTGTGTTGCAGTTCTGTTCAGTGGGGCACATGCAGTGGTGCCTCTGCAATCTGGTGCCTTCCCTGAGTCCCAGCTGGGCTTCATCTAGGAACTACTGCTCAGTTCACATGCTTGTGACAAGGTGATGCATAATCTCTTTGCTATTGTCTTGGGCATATTTGCTATGTGATAGAAACTTGAGAGAGATTCACTTGTTAGAAGGCCAAGCGAGATGAAACTAATTTCCTAACATATTTTATCTGTGCAAGTCGTTTGGTGGTTCTTGTATACAGTAAGCAATAAAACTAGTTAAAAGATCATTAAATAACTCCCATGAAGTTATAAAAATGCAATAAAAAAAATCCAAACAATACAGAGCACCTTGCATCACAGAGCCTTTTAATCAGTCTTTTCCTGGGCTGCATTCAGACTGGTGACCATAAAGCTACCAGCTATTCACTATCCAGCACCGTATTTCCTCTTTTACTCTGAGTTCTTGGGCTGCTGTAGAGAGAGAGAGATGAAATCTTGAAATCCTCACTATGGTGTGCCAAGGAGCTGTTCAAAGCTAGAGAAATTGCTTTGAACAAGGCAGAGAGAAGTTCTGATTTTAAACTTCCATATTAAAGTGGTAATGAACTGCATTTTTGTACATAGCTTTGAAAATCCCCACTGTGGAATCATGCACTACCAAGGGTCATTTTAATAACATTGATTGTTAAAAGACACAGCTCCCACTGTAAAACTAGAACTCATTAGAATTCAGGATAAAGCTGATTACAGAGGAATGTGTAAGATTGAATATTAAGAAGATTAAGAAGAGCTGGGTATCAGTGCTGTATTCCAAAGGGGAATCCATCATGTGCTTACTGTCCCAATCAGTGGTACCCAAAGGCAATGTGTACCTCTGTGAGTGTACCCTACTGGAGAGGGAACTCTCAGAGTTTGGCCAAGGGTAACTATAAATATTAAAACCTTTATCAATGCTTGATAGAAACATAAAAAATTTATAGTTGTGTACATATTCTTTCTTTTGAGATTTTATAATGCCACTATTAAGTCACTTCTGTTTTTTTTCCATTTAGAAAATGGAATTTCTACCCAAATTTCTTTAATAGAGGTAGCATCATCCAAAAGAAGTGAACAGATGAATAGCTGAAGCCCTATGTACAGTTAGAGTAGATTCTCTATCAAGGTCATTCAGATAGACTGTTGTGCTATGTTTTGTTTCTTTTTCTTTTTTTTTTTTTTTATTTTATTTCCACTCCACAGCCCCTTTGCTTTCTTTTGCTATTCAGCTTGTGTTAGTCACAGACTTGGTCTTGTTTAGAAAGAAATGCATTCAGACATCTTTGGTACTTACAAAAGCATAGTCTCAAATTACAGTAATCATTAGCGTAACAATAACACACAGGAGTTATCCAGCATATTGAAAAACCTGTGAAGCTTTCAATGCATTCTGTAACTGTATGAGATAGAAATGAAAGATGAGTATCTACCTAAATGTAAATTTCTACCTCTCCATAACATGCAAATGGAATGACTTTCTGCATTGTTGAGAAGATTTGTTAAATGGATGTAGACTCTTAAGAGTAAGAAACACCTTATTTTGTGATGTGAAGCTCACAATCATAACTGAAATGTATAATTAACCAATCCTGCACTATTTATGATAATAGAACAATAAATACAACCTCCTGCAACATACGATGTGCCAAGAAACTAGCTTAGAAGAGGACACAGGAATTATCTTTACTAGTATTATTACACAATTGTGTTTTATAGTTCTGTTGTCAAGTGTGCAAAAAATCACATAGGACATATCAGCTTTCCACATCTTATTACTGTTTTCTCCCTTCTCAGTTGATGTCTTTTAAGTGACCAAAGAGACAGAATCATAGAATGGTAGGGGTTGGAAGGGAACTCTGGAGATCGTTGAGTCCAACCCCCCCTGCCAGAGCAGGACCACCACAGAATCTAGGGCAGGTCACAGAGAAACATATCCAGATGGATCTTGAAAGTCTCCGGAGAAGGAGACTGTACAACCTCTCTGGGCTCTGTAACCTTTACACCAAGAAAGTTTTTCCTTATGTTGAGGTGGAACTTTCTGTGTTCTGGTTTTTGTTCGTTGCCCCTTGTCCTATCACAGGGCACCACTGAAAAGAGACTGGCCCCTCCTTCTTGACACCCACCCTTCAGATATTTGTAACCATTAATAAGATCCCTTCTCAGCCTTCTCTAGACTTAACAGCCCCAAGTCTTTCAGCCTTTCCTCATAAGGCTCATTCCAGTCCCTTAATCACCCTTGTAGCCTGCCATTGGATACTCTCAAGTAAATCTCTGTCCCTCTTGAACTGGACAGCCCAGAACTGGACACAATACTCCACGTGTGGTCTTACTAGGGCAGAGTAGAGGGGGAGGAAACCTCCCTCGACCTGCTGGACACACTCTTCTTAATGCACCACAGGATACCATTGGCCCTCTTGGCCACAAGGGCATGGTGCTCTCCCATGGATAACTTGTTGTCCACCAGGACTCCAAGGTCCTCCACAGAGCTGCTTTCTAGCAGGTCAGCTCCTAATCTGTACTTGTGCATGTTGTTATTCCTTCCCAGGTGCAGGACTCTATACTTACTCTTGTTGAACCTCATCAGGTTTCTCTTTGCCCAGCTCTCCAGTCTGTCCAAATCTTGCTGAACGACCACAGCTTTCCTGTGAATTGGCCAATCCTCCCAGTTTGGTACCATCAGCAAACTTGCTGAGAATACACTCTGTGCCCTCATCCAGGTTGTTGCTGAAGATGTTGAACAAGACTGGACCAAGCACTGATCCCTGGGGGACTCCACTAGTTACAGGTCTCCAGCTGGATTCTGCACCATTGATCACCATCCTCTGGACTCTATTGTTTAGCCAGTTCTTAATCCATCTTGCTGTCTACCCTTCTACCCCACCCTTCCTGAGCTTGCTCATGAGCATGTTATGGGAGACAGTGTCAAAAGCCTTGCTAAGGTCAAGGTAGATTAAATCCACTGCTCTCCCTGCATTCAGTCACAACATCATAGAAGGCTATCAGATTAGTCAAACATGATTTCCCCTTGGTAAATCCATGCCAGCTACTCCTGATAACCTTCTTCTCTTCCATGTGCTTAGAGATGACCTCCAGAATGAGCTGCTGCATAATTTTTCTAGGAATGGAGGTGACGCTGACTTACCAGGCGCCTTTCCCCCCCTCGCAGCATCACCTCCAGTAAGGCTGGAGGGGCCCCAGCTCATCTGTCTTTCTATGTGATAGTCTGCAACAAATAATCATCTCTCTGGTTAATCTTGTGCCCTGTGCATGTCTATTAACATTATTGTTGCAGAAACACTTAAGAGAGATGTGGTGGGGGAAGAAAACCATGATTTAATATATGTACCTAGGCTTCCTGTCCTCCCAGGTAATGTGTACAACCATGCTGCCATAGGCCCACTGTAGCTGGCATGCCTGCAGAAAAGAATATTAATCCTTTTGGCTTTCAAGTAAACTAGATCATGCCACCACATGGTATTTATAACTGGATTTTCATATATTTTGAGTAAAAATGTGCTTATCCCCCCAGAAGATTTAGGATATTTATGTTGACACTGCTTTTGCACTAGTAAGTTACAATGTTTTGTTCAGTTACGTTGCTATGAGTTAATTTAATTTAGAATAACAAAAGCCATCATAGTATTAAGATAGAGACTTCAGATATTAATATAGTTTTGATTTTGTATAAATCAATGTATTTTTGAATAGACAATGACTATAATACACTGTGCTGCAACCTAGGACAAAGTACTGTGTGTTGTAAAGAGTTTCAGTAAATATCCATGGACCCTCTCAGCTGTAAATGAATGTTTTTGAATAACACCAGTAATCTGAAGGTAATTAAAGTAGTTTATGCAAGGTGCAATAAACAGCCATTGTTGTGTCTGCAGAACATTACTTTATGCTACTGTGAAGATGATGTCTTTTTAGCCTCCTAGCTGTTCTGAAAAAAATTCAGAGGCCACTGGTCTGAAAGAACCAAGGACAAGATAATAACTGGAGACGCAATTAATCCCTGTGCTTTGAAATAGTACAAATTGTTACAACAATCGCAGAGAAAGCTGTACAGAGGTTACAGGAAGGCATGTTAATGCAATGCTTAAAAAAACACAACAAAAGAGTGTTAGAAAGACCTAAATTACAAGACCAAAGAAATGAAAATACAACTTAATAAGAAACAAATGTTGCATGCTGTGTATTAACAGTGGAATGCTTGCAGAAAAAGTGGAAAAGTCTTTGTTTACTCAACCCTGACTCATGGGCAAAGGTTTACCTAAACTGGGCTTTTTTCCTGATCGCAAGTATGTGGGCAGTCCTATGGGGATGGGTAGTCAATAGTCAGTCACTTGAAGTCAGGCACGTATTTAGATTCAGTCATTCAGGGTGAAAGCTTGGTCCCATAGTTGTCAGCAAAAGCTCCCATTCTATCGCCAGGGCCAGAATCCCACTAATGCACCAGGCCCCAGTTCTGTTGCCAGCACTGGCTTCAGCAGGAGTGACACAGAGTGCTGGCAGTCAGGATCTGTTGCTGGATCTCAGCCCGTGCTCCTGTACGTCAGCACACCTTGCCGTGTGTTCTCCCAAACCATTTCTGGTGCTCTCTTTTGCTTACTGGCAGGAATGAGCTTTTATCTTATGTGCAAAGAAGGAAATAGTAGCAATAAAAATCTTCACAGTAATGAACAGACAGCAGATCCCACTTTCAGCTGTGCCCTTTCAGCTTCACTGTTTCAAGACCATCTTGCTTCTTTCACCAGGACACACTCAAGCCTGCATCACCTCTAGAAAGCGAGAGTGCCTTTGGGAGGCAAAGTGCCAGGACCAAGAAGGTGGAGGTTTATATAGTGGGACGTCAAAGTGGGAAGGGAAAATGGAACTAGAAAGGACCACAGTGGGTGATGTAGACCCTTACTACAATCTTGGGCAATGTAATGAAAGTAAGGCAGAATAAATAAACATCTGACTCAGAACCAAGATGCAGCTGACCTAGTCTGAATGGGAACTAAATTGCAGTTGACCTATTGCATTGCTGAAATAACCTCCTTGAGAAGGGATGAGAGTTACATTTTTTCTGCTTTAAAATTTTTTTTAATAATTCAAAGAAATGTCTAATGTTAGTAAACGCGCATGGTAAGTACATGATGGATTGAATTAGTTCCCCTCTTTGTGTGCTGACATCCTACTCCCTGCATAAGGAGATTCTACAGATGTACAGAAACATTGCACAGGATGGGATGTTTCTTTATGGCATTTCCGTGTGCTTTAAATCTCCGAAGAGTTTTCTGTGTTTGTGTTTTATATTGAGCCATTAAGTACAAAAACAAACTTATTCACAAACTGACTTTGATCTAGGTTTCCTGTGATTTATCTCTGCTGTCTATAGCATACACTGAAATTCTACCTGATTGTTATTAGCTCCCCAAATATTTATATCACTCCAGATAATCAATGCTTATCACAGTCAATACAGATGTTGCAAGTTCCTCAAAGAAAAGCACTGTCAGCATAATAGCATTTTAATTATTGCAGCATATAATTTCAAATGAGTCTTTTGTTTACAGTATCAATTAAACAGGGTAACCATATATATCTAATCAGTAGGTGACATTAAAAATATTGTATGTGTAAATTATAGCAATAATGCAATTTCTTGAAGATAGTTATTTTCACTTAATGTAAATCATGTTGCTAGTGCTATTTTCTGGTTTCATTCATTTGCATTTGCCCTCTCTACAGGATGTTTTTTCTTCAACTGCTGTGTAAAACAAATTTGCTTGTGGGTATTTGTGATATAAAGTATCTGACGGGCACCAGTACATTAGTTATTTTACATATAACTGAAAACATAAATGCAGTATTTGGAGGAGCAGTAGAGATAGCAACATCTACTGGTTAGAAAGATGCATACGACATGTTTTTGTGTATCAAGCATGCTGTAAGTTCATGGGGAAGTTCAGAGGAGTACACGCTGAGCCCTTCTGTCCCTTAGCTTCCCAGCTGTATGTGGCATCTTACTCCCTGCACCATTTTGAAGTTCTCCAAAAAGAAGTGCCATGTTTCTTTAAAAAAAAAAATAAAATCAGAACTGTTGTATTATCTACTTTGTAAGGAAGACTTAATGTTCATCTGTCTTCTAACAGGATCTAATCTAGTAAGTTTAGAAGAATATTTCTACAGGCAGCACAGTGATGCTTTGAAGAGAGGAATTACTCTTTGTCTCTTTTCAAATGTACTTGCTGCTCATGCTTCCTCATCAGGGAGCCAGTTTGGAATCGGAATGTTGCATGTGTCTTCTGTGTAGATACAAATCAGAAGACAGCTATAATATAAGTAACTATGAGGATTTTTCATGCTACCAAAACTACCAACATTTCAACCATTTCCTGTCTAAAGAAGTTGTTGCAGGAAAAATGTACATTTTGTAAAGGTTTGGTGTTTTGGTGGTAGTGTTGTTTTTCTTTTGTGAACACCTGAGGGAAACAGTCTCTGGATCTAAAATTTCTGTGGAAAAAGCCTAAAATATTTTCTAACTATATAATAGTCACACCTTGCTTTTTTGGTGATTAATTTCTTCTTTTTTTTTTTTTTCTTTTGGTATTCTCTTTATCAGTGATATGGTAGCCTAGGAATTTGAAACACAGAAGTATGGAGAAGGAAAGGTTTAGTGGATAAAAAGTATTCTCCCAGGTACAAAGACTACTTAAAGCATAAAACACCATGAAAAAGACAGATAAACCAGTGAAAACGCCCTTGCTGTAAGATTTCACAGGGCTCTGGGTATTGGCCCCTTTATACATTTTTTTAAATCTTTATATTGACAGGAATACAAGAATTAATATTTGCCTGTTTCAGCAGTCTGACCTTTAATAGTGACTTCATCTTATTTACTCACTATAGCTACTGTCCTGGAGTACTGGATTGTGATGCCAGACATTTTTAGTTTAATCTGCTAAATTTATCCTTAAAAAATTTAAAGTAACGCTTAAAGCATACAGGTATTTATGTTCAAAATTTATTTTTCTATCTCTGGGTTCACTTCTAAATTAAAATTAAAAATACTTTTGAAATGGTTGAACATGTTGGTTTTATTACTGTTCTATTGCCATGAATCTACAATTTTTGGGCTTTGATGTCTACAGATACACATGCACACATAGACGTGTGCGTGTGTATGTGCATGCACAAGCAGACATACATATGTCTACTGAAATTCTTGGCACTTCCAACTCAGTGTGACTACAGCAATCAAAGTTCTTCTTGAAAATCTGTGCTCCTGGTCTCACTGGGTTAGTTAAAAAAGATTTAAAACTTTAAATTAGCTTAAAATTCACCTTCTGTTAAAAACAGGCTTCCTGGAACCTGAGAAACTCCTGGTAAATCTGAATCATCCAGTCCAGATTCAAAAAACACATAACTGTAGTAAGTTCTCTCCGTATTTAGAAGGAGATAATAAGCTGGTTAAACACTTATTTGAAAATTTACAATCCTGCTGGGATTAATACTGCTACTTTTTGCAGGCATACAGACTAGCCATTTTACAAGTAGCACTGCATAATCTTTGTAGGTCTCCAAAGACTGTATTTCTAGTTACGATGTTTATCAAAGGTGTGTCTCTTCTGCTAGAAAATGGTATCTTATATGTCATCTTTATTGCTGCTTGCTAGAATCACAGAATCATTTAGGTTGGAAAAGACCTTTAAAATCATAAAGTCCAACCATAAATTAAGAATTTGGACAAGGGTTTTTTTGAATGAGACTTTTTTCAAACAGGTTTGTTTTGTCCAAGACCCGGTTAAAAACATTTTCTGATTCTATATATTTTCACTTTCCAAATTCAAAGTGGTGGCTTGAGCTCACTTAGTGTCATAAGACCACTGACCACCATAACAAGACTCTTTAAAGATGCAAACTAAAAAGAAGGTTAAGTTGACTTATTTCAGGACTGAATGTCAACTGTTGTCCCTAGAAAACAATTGCATGTATGTAGATAATTTTCGATGCAGTGGATAAAATCTATATCCTTTTGTCATTAATTTGATTGCTTTTTTTACAACGACTCTCATGAAGGTTTCTGATAAATGTGATACTTGTGCTGTGTGAGTGACTGTCCCATCCATGCACAAACTGGGTCTATTTGGGGTAACACCCAGTGCAATGGCTTCATATATACTTCCCAGATGCATGAGTGGGAATAAAGCACTAGCTGTTGACCTGGAAATGTAAATACAAAAGGAAATTGGAAAAAATAGACCATGTTGGTAATCCAAATTCCATTTAAAGATTAAGGAAATAGTCACAGGAAATAGCTGTGTTTGAGCATACTCTTCCTCTGTAGATTTCTATTTGATACATACCTTAACTGCTGCTTTTACACTGTTAAAAATATAGAGTTTTAATGCAGATAGTTAAATTCATGGTAACAAACCATATTCTAAAATGCAGAGGTGTACTCATGAGATGTATCCTCAGTGAGCTGGTTTGTTGCATTGATCTCTGAGGAGAGTAACATTAGAAGATTCAGTGTCACTGAACTACTGCCCTTCTAGTGCATGCAAGAATAAAAGTTGATCCACTATTTTCCTTCAGCATAGATTGGCTCTCTTCAAGTAAAGTTTCAGGTCACTTCTGGGGCATCATTGCAGGTAAATGAGCACTGATTTTATTAGCCTCTCTGGTAGATAAGAAGGTTTCAGTTTTAATGAATGAAGATCAAATATTTGACAAAAAGTGAAAAGCAAAGACCGGAGGTATATACCCTAAAGTGAATGAGGGAGGAGGATAATGAGTTTGAAAAGAATAAAACACAGCCTGTTTACTGAAAAAGAATGCTACAAAGGTCTCTGTGTGAATCTTTGGTTCCAGGAGTTTCTGCTGAGTCTTTTTATTACTATTTCAAGTAACCAGGTACATATGGCATGTTTGTAAGTAAAGCAGTCAACGAAGTTAGTTACACCTCTGCATTTATTACCTTTCCCCTGAGTATTATTAACTTTTACATTCCCCATAAAATATAATTTATCACTTAAATAATTTGCTTTGTGTCAGGGTTCAGTGTGCTCCAGTGCTTTCCTGCTCGTTAAATGAGATATTTTTACTTAATGAGCCCAGAATGTCCTTTGCGTTTAACATTAGAATTGATTTCAAACACTCAATTTTTCTAACATATTTGTGTGTAATTCAGAAAGTGGACTTCATCCCACAATCTTGCACTGAAGAAAAAAGAGCTACAAAGAATAATGATCCATGAATTCTAGAGAGGACACAATAAGTATGGGTGAATAATTTAAAAAAACCCTATTATCTACCTGCACTTTGAATTCTTCCATCTAGTTTGAAAGTTTGACCTACTATTTGAGCCTGGTGTTGCAGTTATTAAATACATAATACTCCATTAGGAAAGTGTTTTTGAAGGGACAAGAAGGTATTGATTTTCCACAAAATTAAGAGAATATATAAAAAATCTTTTCCTTAGATGTTTGCCTGTGGTATGCTGATTCATGTAACAGACAGGTAGCCTTTCAAAGGTGCTTAGTTCACTTATAAAGTAAATATCCATAGGATAAATGAATATTGTAGAACTCTAGCAATGTGCACCTAATAAGGATCTGGTTAATCTCTTTGCAATTGTGAAAAATCACTTTGCAATTAATTAATAAAATCTGAGTAGAGAAACCCTCAGTTGCGTGGTAAATAATTTGCTCATCATGGTCACTGGAATAAAAAAGCAGCCTAAACTTCTGAGCTACCCCAGCAATTCCAGGATAAACACTGTACCACTACACTTTAAATGGAATTTTGCCACCAGCTAGATCTCAAGGAGTCAGTGAGAAGTATATTATTCATTCAGGACTGGGTGCTCATTTGAGTCTGTGAAAATGAATGCAACCATCTGTGCATTAGCTGTACACCACTAACATGCAGGACACCAGTCTCATCAGTCAGGTGCTTATGATCCATGGCAATGCATAGGGTAGGAAACAATAAAGGATAGTAAAGTTGAAATTTACTCCCATAAAACATGCTAATATTGTAATACAGATTTATTTATTCTGAGTGAAAAGTGAAAAAATAGCTTCGGAAATAAGAAAAAACCCACCATTGATATATTTAACTGAACTTATTTTAATTTTCAGACTGGTTTTGAATGTAATTAAATTTTGTATGTATACTTTTCCATGGTCCTGCTCTCTCACTTGATTAACAGCTTAGGCCTCTCTTTCTGTTGGTTCCTCAGCTGGACTCCCTTTCTTACAGGGCACGTGCAGTCATCTGTTACAGGCCAGCTGAATGTTGTGGGACGTGCCACGGCCACCCTGGCATACAGCGAGCACAGGAGTGCCCGTGTGAGGGAGCGAGCACAGGTCCCCTACCTGCAGGTGGGCAGTCTGTGCCTCAGTGAGCAATTCAGCTAGCCTTCCTCAACACACTGTCATGTTTCCCAAGGGTTATCTCAGAATTCTTATTAGACTGACAATACTATGTCATTTGAAAAAAAGTTTTTAAAATAAGAAAATAATGCTGCATGAGCCTGTCTGGCCTTATAGGTCAAGGAGAAGAAGAGTTCCCTAGCTGTGGTAACAAGAGTTACATAGTAGTGTGATTATCCATGCAAGTGTACTAAGTGTACTTGAGAAATTAGTATGGTGGGTTGGCAAGATATTTGGGAGAGGGGATTTCTGTGTTGCTGAGTTGAAGTCAAGACTGGACCAGTGGCTATTATAAAATGGGAGCTTTTTTTCTTCCCTTTAGCTTGTACTAGTCTTACAGACAAAGAGAAGTTTTAAGAAAATGCACAGGTATTATGGAGGGGTCACCGCATCTATTCCTATGACTGACAGAGTTTCCATTTTATTAGTCTGTGTACAGTTTATCATGGTACAGGTATTAGGATATACTTTTCCCAATCAGGGAATTGCCAAAGCTGGTTTTAGGTTGTTGTTTTTGTTTTAGTTAATGGTGTGAGCCTACAACTGGGGAAAAGTACAGTTTGTTGTGGAAAGTCTCTGGCAGGCTAGGCAAAAGCTGTGCCAAACCACTCACGTATGAGCTATTGCCAAGCTGTGGTCATTGTCACTAATGAAAAGGGACTAACAAGTGTTGTACGACCTACTGGAGGATCTTCATATGGGGAATCTTGGGGAAGTAAGGAGGATAGCAACCTAAGCCAATACCTTGATTTTTCTCTGCTATTCAGGGCCCCTTGTCTGAGACCAGAAATGGTTGAAGAGGGGATATATGTCAGATGGATATGTGTGTTGTTTAAGGGGTAGTGCATTGCTCCACTGTGCTTGTATCAAAGGCTCCAGTATATGCATCTGCAGGAAACAAATTTCCCATGGATTTATATTTGGTTTGTAAATCAACTGTTCATAGTTGAGAAATAATCTGTTTCAGGAGAGGGTGAGATAAAGATGCTTATCAGTTTCCTTTTGGGGATGGCAGTAAGTAGTTTACGGCCAGTTTCAGTGAACATAAGCTTTCCATAAATAAGATACATAACTTTTTACACATGTAGACTAAGTCCAAAGGCTCCCTTCACTCTTTGACAGCACTGGCATTAAAATTTTTATTAGTACTCATGATGAATAATGTACTCGGCTTCAGTTTTGACTGTACTGTTGAGAGATACTACTACATATTTCTTAGGGATGTCCATAATAACCAACTTTAATGCTGAAGAAAAGTTTTGTTTGGTGTTTTTTTTGTTTTTCTTTTAATTACTTCTTTGCTGAGTTTAAGTTGTTTACCTCCTAATGTGTTCAGCCTTTCTTGTAGCACTGGAATCCCTGTTGCTGTTCTCATGTTGTTTGTGTGCTCATGGCTGGCTTTCAAGCTATCATTTCTTTATGTCCCAAGGCTATGCGGTATGCTCTTACAAACGGGTCCTGAATCTAATAGTGCCACTGTCATCCACTTTGCCCATACTGTGTATATTTGCAAGTGCTCACAAACTCCTGGAGAAATGTGAATTGCTGTTCTTAAATTGTCTAAACACAAGGGATTGCCTTCATTCATGCTACTTGCTGCTGTGTGTGAGTTCATCTGGAGGTACTTGTGCACTCTCCTGCTTTTATAGCTCAGATTCTTCATGCTTTTCTATTTGAGTCTTGTAGTGCTTTGACTTCTCTGTTATGTTTGGGATGATCCCATATTGTTTTCAACTTGGCCAGAGTATCTTTCCGTGTTTGCAAAATTCCAGGCTTAATTTTAGATCTTTCATATACTCTTTCCAAGTGTTTTACACCAAATTCCAAACACCCTCTGGCCTTCCACCAGGAAACTAACGCTTCCCTCCATTTTGTGAGATTAGTATCAGTTCAGCCTGAGGTCAATTAGGGACATCTCTGTGTTTCTGCTTTCTTTTTGTGCTGCTTGCTTGAAATGCAATTTCTTGGATCTTGCAACATTGGGAGCACATTGCATGTAGGCTGATTCAAATCCCTTTCTAACCACTCCAAGTCTTAAATGAACTTTAAAGTAGATATTTGCTGAAAGTTGTGAGTGATACAGGCAAAACCTGTAGGCAGAATTTTTTAGCATCCAATGTTCCTGGGAAGTTTAAGTGCACTGATAAATGCTAAGCAGCCTAGAACTTCAACCTGAATTTTCTGAACTGTGATCTAAAGATTGTAATTTAATTAAAGAAAAAAGTCTGTAAATGAAGCTTGTTCTGATGTTCATGAATCTTAAAACTTTGCCAGTCTGCAACAATTTCCTTCTCTTGCATGTTAAGTGCAAAATGCCTCCATGAGGACAATGGGCTCGACTCTCATTAGACATCACACTGTCTTAATGGCACAGGTTCACTCTTATTAATTAAATAATATTTGTCAGTGTGTTTTTCTATTTTAAACTCTTACTGAAAAAGAGAGCATTATAACCTCAAAGCATTTGGTTTCTAGAGTGAATGGCAATACTGTCCAGTCATACCATATTCTTCTAATTATGCTGAGGGTTTCTTTCCTAACAGCATTTATTTTAAGGTGTTAACAATACTTCAGTTAAATGTAGTGTAAAGTGCACTTATTTAGCAAACTCGTCCTTCAGAAAAGGGTTTTTTTGTCTTTAAGACATCACTAGATTTTTTTCTTTGTGTCAGTGCATGATACAGTAGAAATCTATAACACTTTTTATTCCTATGCAAGTGATGCATAACATCCTTCTTCACACAGAGGTTTAATGTGTTGTAAATTAATTATCTGGAATTAGTACAGGGTCAATGGACCTTGGTATGACCAGGATGTAATGTTAAAGTGTTCCATTTCCTCCCAGCCCTGCTCAGCTCTCTTGTTGACTGTTTTATATGTGTCAGTTATGCCATCTTCTGCAGTTTGTTCCCTTAACTGTTGTTAATGCCCCTCTAGGGCTTGATCGATAGGAAAAATTTGCCTTACCACAGATTTGTCCAACAATTTTCCTTCTCGTGAAGATGGAGTATCTATTAACTGTACCTGTATAATGCTTTTTAGTAAACTCTTTTTACTCTTACAGATGATTAAAACAACGGCCTTGTTTTTAAATAATAGTAAAATGGCAAAGATTCTTCATAAGCAGATGCAAACCTAATTTTTGGCTTTAAGTGTCTAAAACTTAATCAACTGTGCTTGAAGTTTCTGGCAGAAGTTTTGCTTTACTGCTTCTGCACAGCTAAACCACATAGATGAATAATACTATTATTAGCTATGAAAAAATGCCAAGAGGGAGATTCTCAACTATGAAGAGTGCAATTAAAACAGACTCTCACTGGGTTTAAAGTAGCAAATTTCCTTTAAAAATCAGAGGCCACCTCTTATTTTTTTGAAGCCAGCTTGGCTATTAGTTGCTAAGGTAACGAGATCCAAGATAGTCCTGTCCAGGCAGCACAGCGTTATGGGGGTCTAAGATAAGAAAGAAATGCTGGCAGGAACATTCAATTATAGATTGGGGTTTTTTATTATTTATTTGTCTATCTTTTTACTGCAAGGATGATGGTCGAATACGTATACATTCATAATTAAAAAGGTGCTGATAATGTAGCATTTTAATTGTCTTCTCTGTGTAACAGATTAAACTATTTAAACAGCAAAAACTTCAAATCTCACTGTAAAAAAAAAAAAGAGATGCTACTTAAAACACATGTTGGTGGGATCAATTTAGTGTACTGTGCTGTGTCAATGTCACTTTCATAAACTTTTGCTGAAGTGCTTTTCCTACTGTATGTTGAATGATGTTGTCAGGACTGTGAGTCGGGGGTACGGTGGATTCACGTCTACTTTACTTCCCTTGATGAAAAGGTCACTGCCACTTGTAAATCTGTTTTACTCCCTGCACAGTTGTTAGTGTCAAAGTCTGTCAGCTCTGTGGGATGTTAAAATTATACAACTGTGGTAGGAACAAGGATCACGAATCCCAAGTGGTACACTCTAAGAAAAAGTCTCTGATCTTTGTGTAAAAGTTCTGTAGAAAGTTTTTCATTCAGGATTTTCAGCTCACTTTGGTTTGATTGCAGAAATAAACAACACTTCTGTTCCATGCCTCCCATCTGGCAGGCCTTCCCCAGTGATAGCTCATCACAGGGCTGCTTATGTCTGTAGCCCACGGTTGAAAGTGAAACAATCCCCTCTGCTTTATTTTTTTAAGGCTGTAAGGGCTCCGATTAGAGCACAATTAAAACTTGGCCTGTGTTACATTATGTGATTATGTTTTGACAAATCATCACAATAGATCAGCTTTGCAAGGCCTGACAATTATTCATAATTTATTTGGAAAATACAAATAAAAAGAAATAAAACAACTGACCAGTTGTGGGGAAAAAAAAAATCAACCTCCCAAACCAACCTTCCAACCAATGCAAGTAATGCAAATGATAAAAACCTCAAAAAAACTAAGTTCTTCTTTTGTCCTTACTCATAGTATCATCGGAACAGTTTTGTGCGTATGTAAAGACAGTTTTTTGTTTAGCAGTTTTCCCATATAAGTTTTCATACTTCACTAGTGAACTGCAGCAAATGCAACGAGAGCAAAACCAGCTGGAAAGCCAACAGCGGACGTGTCCTACTGAGTTTGATTGATTACGACATAAAGAGTTTTTGAAGTTTTATGCTCTGGCTGTACAGGAGATGGACACAAAGTTCTCTGCATGTGAGGTATGGCCAAAGCTTTTAGGTGGTCAATTGCCTGCTTAATCCAACGGCCTCTGCTAAGATAGAGTCAAGTTTTTAATGCTGTGAGGCATTTCCATATGACCTTGCAAATAAATTGATTTTTGATCTGAGTGGAGTAGTTTGCTGCTGAGGAGACAGAATGGGACCTGAAAGGGGAAAACACTGAATCTTTCTGGCTTGACTTTTTGTCAAGGTAACTCTCTGGGGTCCTGAAGGTGATGCAAGTAAACATCTGCCAAGTGAATTTGTGTCAAGGCAGCCACTGTGGGCAAACTGGGGTAGGTGGCTGGGGGTGCACGTATATCAGTGTGCTAAGTAACCATCAGTGTGAGAAGGATGAGCACATGCCAAGATCCTGGTTTCCTTTTGTGTCATTTTTGACTCAAAAAATACTTTTCATGTGCCCCCAGATGTCACCTAGAAGCTGTTTCAGGCATTCATTTCAATGATATGAAAGCAGACTCTTTAAGATTATGGTTTTTTGTACTGTTTGAGAATGATTTGAATGACAGATGAGCAAACAAAAAAGAAAACCTGAAGTTCTAGTTACTGAGGAAAAATTCACTGCCATCTCTATTAATTGTTACCTTGCTTTTAAAGTTATTTTTCAAAATATCCTCCAATTTGCCTTGAAGATCATGCTTCTGCTTATTCTCCTTTCCTGCCTCCTGAGAGAGCTGCAATATAAAAATTCAGCTTCCCCTTTTCTTATCAGATTAATTTCTGCTGTTTGAAATTGCTAAAATCCAAATTTGTAGGTATTTGTCCTTACATAATTAGAAAGCTGAATAGCCTGTCATATCAGTGCTCATGTTTACTGTAGACTCACAATGTTAGACAGAGGACATGTCTGAGGAATGTAAACAAACATCCACCTTATCAGAACTTTCACCACTGAGAAATAGAAAATAACATTTTTTCCCTACCCTCTGCCCTCCATTATCCCTTCAGTTCTCCAGGCTTTGCTCAATCTTTATGTATTTTCTAATTTTCAACTTTTCTAGGCCCAGGTAAATGAAGAACAAGGTAAATTAACTACTGTTGGAATGATTCACCTAAGTGGGAAGAGAGGTTCCACACTCAGGTCTCTTATATGTCCCTAGGATGGGTATCTGGTATATAGCTATTTTATCACTCCAAAATACAGTTAAGGAATATGTCAATATTCAATATAATCAATTTTAAAAGCAGATTTTCATAAAATAAATGTTATATGTATTTCAGCTCAAAATTAGATATCTGTTTTTGAGAACAGCTAAATACCAAGTAATCAGATTTCATTTTGACCTAACATCTACATATATTTCTAGACAAAAAGGAAATAGAGCCTAGGGTAAAGACTGCCAGTATTTACAGAGCTTTAGAAAAATTACTTATTGATCAAGCCTACTGACAGTTTTTGAGATAATTTACAGACAACAAATTGTGTAGGGCATTTTGTGGGACTTGCAACCTTCCCAGAGAAGAGGGTTGCCTTGGTGTACAAATATCCAGTAAAAATTGCTTTACCTTTCCCTTATTAAGTCAAAACAGTGAATTTTAAAATTATTCTAAAACAGTGTGGTCCTTGAGATAAATGAGACAATTCTTAAGTTCTCCTTGTTCTTTGAGTCTTGTTTAGCCATTACAATCCTCCGAGAGAGAATCGGAAATTGTCTTGTCAGGCTAGCCACCTTGCAGTAGTTTTTGTTTGCTTTTTCCTCCTTTCTTGCCTAAACAGCTGCACAACAGCATCTCCCAGGCATTGCTGATGTGTGTCGCTTACACTTAGCCCTTGCCTTTCTTCAACTGTTCAGTCATATCCTTACTGCTTCCTTTCATGACAGACATAATTAACCCCCTTTGGACTTCCTAAACGTCTTTCTTCTACATGTCAGCCTACACAGCTCTGGCTATTTTCTCAGAGTGTGAGAGTATTAATATGCATCTCTTCTCTTTTGTTGTATTTTTAATAAAGCTTTCAGCTTTTTTTTTTTAAAAAGCATTGAAACACCTTTTTGCATTCATCAGTTTTCCAGCTGTCCTGTCTGCCTGCACACTCTGTGTGCAGAGCCGCAGCCTCTTCTCTTTCCTTGTTATTCCAAGAAGGCACTGGCTTTTTAAAATTTCTGTTCTTAAAACTTTTCTGGAAAATTTCCTTTCCCTCTTGGACTACTAGGTCAACATTTTGGGATACTCTGTCAGATGGACTGCCATGCACTAGCACTGTATTTTGTAGTTACAGAGACATGCTGGCAAGCCCCTGAGCAGTGCTACTAGGTACTGCTGTAGTGCACATGAAGGGCGTATCTTGTTTCGGACTCTCTTAAGTCACTCCCCTGTTATCCTGGGGAAAGATTTACCCTTTTGCTTACTTATGTAGTCTAGGCTCTGGAATGAGAGTTGTCTTGGCAGAATTGAACCATTCCTAATTTCTTCTCAGCTAATATTTACTTTTGTTTTGAAAATAAAACCATTCAGTATACATGAGGTGAACTCAACCAGGTATGAAGTTCTTTGGCATGTCCAACACCATGCTGTGAACCTACTTAGCAGCCCTAGCACATGAGTTCATGTAAAGAGTCCTTGTGCAAATTCCTACAGCAGCAGTCCAAAAAACCCCCTTATTTGCGTGCCCAAGACTAAAGGACTAGATGGAGACACAAAAATTTATAGTAAAGATTTGAATTATATGATATGAAGCATCAGTATGTCGATGTTAGGCTAGATGGCTGCAGTGTTTTTGAGAGAGAAACAGATATGAGAGACCTGCATCATGTTACCAGCAGTTCTGGAGAACTAAATGGAACGGACAACGATTTTTGAAAAAAATTCAGTTCAAAAATGTAGCTCAAGCTGAGGTGGAAACTAAAGCCCCTGCTCAGCTGAGATGAGAGGTTAGATTTGGAAAGGAGTGAATAAATACCCATGCCAATGCCTCAGCTGCTCCAGTTCATAGTGTAAGATTCTTCTTCATACATGATAATTTCCAGTGGCAATAACAATTCAGTTTGGGAGTGAGAGCAGTGATCCAACTATACCAAAAAGGAGAAAGCTTATAAATGTTCTTGATTTGTGACAATTTTTCTGCTCTGAAAAATGAAGTTTATACAGATACTTAAGTTTGCAGAAGCAAGAAGTCTTTAAAATAAAAAGTCAACATAGCCTGTAACACTTTAACCAGGCTCATCGAATTGCTTTCTGCAGACATTTTGAAGGAAAAACAATTAAGAAGAGTGAGTGTATGCATAAGTGCTAAGTATTTGGAACATTCACAGCCACCACCACATGACAGGGATCCTGTCCCTGGGGTCAGGCTGTTCACTGGTATCTTCAATGTGAGGAATCTCTGTGCTTGTGAACCTCCTGGGGAAAAACTGGTGTCCTTTCATTCCTAAACCAGGTTACACAGTGCTCATATACATGCTCATTCAAAAAAGCTGTGCAACAAACTCAGCTAAACTGTGTTTACTACTAAGATACAGTAATTTTCCAATCTGCTTTTTTTGGAATTGAATTTCTAATCACTTCAACCAGTTGTCTTTATTGTTTCAACTGTAAGCTTTGTCTATGGCCCCACGTGTGCAGTAGCATTCTGCATTATTTATACCCAGCATTTTGATGGTATAATTTTGAATGTAAAAAAACAGTGACACACGTGAGTTCCTTTAATATAGCTGAACCAAAAAAATAAGAAAACAAAACCCTACCTCATTTCCATACACACTCATTCTCCTCTTACAGTTGTGATCTAGGTTGCCCCTATTGTTGGTTAATGTATGAGTAACAGCATGCATTTGCAACCTGCGATCAGATTTTACTGCAGGAATAAAGCAAGGTCAAAATAATATCTAATGTTTAGACAGCATGCTGGTAGTCTCCCCATCACAAGACTGCTCTTAAATAATAGTAACAAATTAGCATTAAAAGCTCTCCACAACCAGATATGCTAAAATCATGCTCAATGCTCAGTGACCTGTGCGAAGAAAAGAAAATGTAACACACTGCTTTCTAGTGCTCCCAGCCCCAGCTGCTGTAGTGTCAGTGATGTCACTACAGCTTTTCAGAGATGGAACCAGCATGACCCAAGAAAATAACAAAACAAGAAAAAGAGAAGAAACAAACAAACCCCAAATCAAACTCTGGGTGCAAGAAAAGAGAGCGGTGCAAGAGGAGCACTTCTGCAGCACTTAGTTTGAAGGGGTTACCCTCTTTAGCACTGTGGAGCCAGCTTCCCTGCTGTGTTCTCTGAAGTAGCTCATTGCAGAGCAGTAATATTATACTTTAATAAGCATAACACTGTGAACTGAGGCGTATTTTTAAGGCAGACACATGGGAGGGAAACATATCAGAGCAGAGCTGTGTTATTTTTAATGGAGCATGTGTTTGTCTTGTAAGTGTGTCAGAAGAAAAGGAACCGGTCTCAGATTTCTTCTCACCATGTCTAATGTAGGATGGGCACTCCAACGGCCACTCTAAGTGACATTAGTGATCTTTGATATTACAAATGACACAGGATGGTCTGTACTACACTTGCACCTCACATTCTTTTCTACTACTTGTGTACATCAGTGTTCATCTGAAGCTCTCCTTCTGATGAAGCTCTTTAAAAACCACAAAGACTAAGATAGTTTTTATTAGATAAACAAGATTGTAGTGAGAGTCTCTGTCCTCTTCCCAGACTTACATGAGTACATGTTAGAGACGATGGAGGATGTGCATTGCAGGAAAGCAGTTTTTCTTTTACATTCAACAGAAAAATAGGTCTTACAAGGTGGAATTGATAGCTGCTGTGTGCACCATACTGCAGCCTATGCCACTCACTACTTGTTCGTAACATCAAAACCAGTATTAGAGTTTAAAAGTTTGCAGTGAAATTCCAAAGGGCATTTTAAGTTTCAATTAATATTGATAATGGGCTTTTTAATAGGTCTTGGGTCAAGATGCATCATAAAACTATTTTCCACAGTGTGCAGAAAATACATTCTTTTTCTGTCTTTGTGAGACGACTGGATCTAGTCTTACATCCAGCAGCCAGCTGAGGCTGCTTGTCTATTATAGTCTCTTCTACCATTCCTGACAAATGAACAAATAACTAGATGCCCTGTGAAACATTTTAAATAGAACTGTCTCCTGGAAAAGCTGTTACTGACAGAGACAGGTTCAATCCAGATCAAGGAGACCTGCTTTGGTGTAGAGAAGATCAATGCTGGTCGCTGGATTTTTTATTTCTGATTTCTTAATTATTTTTTTTTTACTAATAAGAGATAGGGATTATGATGAATAAAGTAAAGCAGAAAACAAGCAGTCTATAAACTGAAGTGCATCCTTCTTATTAGACCTTATTGTGCTTTTAAAGCAGGAGCAGAAGCTGTTCCTATGAACTCTATCATGCAAGAGGCTTTCAAAAAAAGCATTTAAAACTATATATTAGCTAGAAACTACTTTGTCCACAAATTCTGAAAGAGTTCCTTTTGAAAAGGAGCCAATATATTTCATGGCAGAGTAAATTAGCTGCTATTTTTTATTTTTGAAGTGTCTGATCAAAAACCAGTGAGAGCACAAGTGTCTTAAATTAATTCTATTTAGAGTGTGTCTCTGTTGCTTACAACCTGGATCCTCTGACCTGGATCCCGAACTACTCCTTTCCCCCTTTCCTGTGGTGTTCTTTGGCATGGAATGCCAGGACAAGGGGTAATGGTTTTAAGCTAGAGAAGGGTAGATTTAGGTTGGACGTTAGGAAAAGGTTCTTTAATATGAGCGTGGTGGATCACTGGAGCAGGTTGCCTAGAGACGTGGTGGAGGCCCCATCCCTGGAGACATTCAAGGTCAGGCTTGGTGGGGCTCTGAGCAATCTGTTGTAGTGTGAGATGTCCCTGCTTATTGTAGGGGGGTTGGACTAGATGACCTTCCATCTGAATACATTCTATGATATGCATAGGAATTACATGTTTCCA
This sequence comes from Hemiprocne comata, assembly GCA_020745705.1. Classification (NCBI taxonomy): domain Eukaryota; kingdom Metazoa; phylum Chordata; class Aves; order Apodiformes; family Apodidae; genus Hemiprocne; species Hemiprocne comata. The sequence goes on along the minus strand of CM036593.1, from coordinate 10,357,547 downwards.
AGACCAGCTGGGGGTGTTCTTATGTCTCATTCTTGTGTTTGGAAATTACACATAGGTTTGTGTGAGCTGGACAGATCAAACCTATGATGGCTTTTATTCTATTTAAATAGTGTCCTATATTCTTATTTTGTTTAACAATGAAAATGCCAATTAAGAGGGAAGAATGGGCACAATGACCAAATCATCCCAGTAATGCAAAATTATGAAACAGAATTCAACAAGTATTAGGAAGCAATGATACTGTTATAGCAACAATATTTTCCGTAGCCTTTGGCTAACTCCAGGAATTCAGCCTACAATATAATCAATCCCCTACAATCTACAAGCATTAAATTCATCATTAAAATATTGTTCTCCCCTTCCAAAACCTTTAATGTAACAAGCATCTCCATAAGATGAAAGACATTTGTTACTGAGAACAGCCCTAAGGAAAGCAAAAAGAGCAAATCTGGAAAACATATTAATATTTTTCTGGAAATGGGTAGTATTCATAAAACATTTAGCGAGTTCAAGGTCAGCTTGTTCCCCTTCTGTATACTATTCATAACAGGCATTTGACATCTTAGTGACAGTCAATCTAGCAGCTGTACTGAATATATTGGATCATCCAGTTTAAATAAAAGCTAAATCTTTGTTGTGGAATGAGCACAAGAAAAACAAGAACAGTAAAAGGTTTGCCTGTTTCTGAAATTTCAATTGAAATCAACAAAAGAGGGGAAATAGATCCGTTTTGATTAAAGGGGGCTACTTGAGCAGGTTTATGCATAAATGGCAAGAGATTATGGTATGTCACACCACCCTGGGTGTTGTCTTCCTATTTAAGTGAAACTTTGCAAACCTGAGCATTCTGCAGATAATTTTTTTTTCCAGTATACCATGCGTGAGAAATGACCCAGTGCAAATAAGACATTCACATTTTGCAATTACTATTACTCTGGATTTATCTTGTCTTTTCACTCCCTATAAAAGACCACCCTGGAGTCTATTACCAATATTCCCCAATATGCTCTGTCATTCAGTAAAAGGTATCCCCTAGTCACTCTTGTCCTGCTGAAAACTGAGGAGATTACACTCCTTGGATTTGGAATAGTGAGATTTTTATCTGACTTCAAAGCTGCTGAAAATAGCACCTTGGGGACCCACTGAGACATATGTTTTGGAAATCCTGGGAAAATGGATTTTGTATCTATGGATATTCTGAGGTTGGGTTCATTTGTAATTCCAGTATTTTCTGTAGTTACTGACACCATGACTCTTTCAGAATCTGCCTCTGTATATCCCAAACAATACAGATATACATGGCATATACTCACCTTTTACAAAAAAATACTCCTAACTAAATAATAAATACTCTTATAATTGTGTATGTTGAAGACATGGTCCTAAACAACCAGCTCCTCATACCTTCCCCCCACCACTTCCAAATGATACTGCTATTTCTAACATAGTGAAACCACATCATATCACCAATTACCTTCACTCTTTTAACAAGATATAAAATGAAAAAAACCCAGCAATTATTTTGTGGGAGGGTTCACAGATTAAAGATCAACTATAAATTAACAGGAGTATCAAATTCACAATATACATTTTCCTTTTTGGATGCCACTACTTTGTTTTCTTTTTAAAGCTGCTACAGGTTTTCAACAGGATTCTTACTCTAAGAGCTCCATTCTTTCATCAGCCAGCACCCACTGAATGACTGACTACCACTATAGATGTTGGTGTCAAATTCTTCTGCAGATGTCCAGCTGGACTCTCTACAGCCATTTAGCTGAAAGAGCTTCCTGGAGGAATGATGTTATTAACAGCTTCACCTCTCCCACTCTACATCTTTCCAGTATCAGCTATTAATATTTTGAACATGCTTGTTATTTAGAATTTTAGATCTTTTCCCCCAATTTTGTCAGGTATTTTAAAAGTGGCTTTCTGCTTACAGTTATAATGTGTGTCTGCAGTCCAGGAAAACAGCTGACAAGCACAGGGAATCTCGCTCTATATTTGGAAACATCTGCTGTTTCATTTCCATGATGCACAGTGACGTGCTATTCTAAGAGGAAGAAAGAGTCTGGTACAGGAGACATTAGTTTCTGGTAATATATTGTGATACTGAAGTTGGGATTCCTCTAATCTAACTCTTATTAATCACCCTCTGATGGTACTTCTCCGTTGAGTAAAGGATGCCCAAAAAGTTCCTCAATGGTCCTCTGCCAGTCAGACTGTTTACCGAGGATGTGACTCTGTCTCCTAGTGAAGCAGCTTTTTCAGCTCAGCAAGTGGCTTCCTCTGGGACGCTTTGTCCCTCTCAAAAGAGAAGTGTATAGGCAATGTAACTGTGACATGGAGGCAAAACAACTGAATTCGTTTGGGAGGAGCTTTGGTTTAAGGAGTCTCTGGGCTTAGGGTGAGCTGCTAAGGATCTAGGAGGTTTGCTTTACTGTATATTCTATTAAACAGTGACACCAAAAACCCAGCAGTGTTATTGAATGTATAAATGCCCAGATGCATATTCAGGAGAAGTGCCCTTTGATAAGTCAAGAAAATTTAGCAAAATTCTGTTCATGATAGCAGCAGAGGAAATACTGTTTTTGAATTGTCTGTGAAATAATTTAAGAAAACAGTTGTGTCAATAATCTTAGCAATGCTTTATGGGTGGGTAAGGCAAATTACTATCTTTGGTGCTAGAGATAGTTTTCAATCTTATCTTCAACTGACCAAAAGAAAAAGAGCTTTTTATATGTATTTTCATGGAGATCAACTGTTGATCACTGTTGGATACAGGAGGTTGAGCTAGCTACTCCTGTGGTCTGACCCAGCACCATTACACCCATAGACTTTGGTTCCAGTGAAAATGCAGGAGTTAAACCTTGTATGGATTCAGAATCAGACCGTGGTTTTTCTTATTCTCAATAATAATTATCATCAACGGAAAATTTAAATTAGAGCTAGAAGAGAGCACGTGGACTTAGGAGACTTGAGACGGCACATTTCTGAAGTGCTGTTAGCACTGTTGGGGGTTTGGGTGTCTTCTGAGTGTGCTTGTCTTCAATCACATTGCTAAGTGTACTGACAGAAATTTTGGAGAATGTTGAAAAATTGTTCTTTTGAGGAGCACTCAGGCAAAATTCTATTTAAAATTCCTTCATGCATTTGTTTTGTAGAAGCTTTGCAATATATGAATTAATTTTAGAGCAATGTAATTCTGGTGGCCAGAATTCTTAACTTTAACAGGCTGAGGCTGCCTATTTCTACAGAGAGGACAGACTTTTTTTTAATTTTCCTTTTAAATTTAGACATTGGTGGAGCTGTTCTTCAGCAAAACTAAGAAAGGGAATATATTTTGATCTGTCAGTTTCAATTTGATTTGTCAAATTTCTGAATGTCTGTGATCAAAACTACAAAAATCAAACTATTCCATCAGTTGAGCTGAAATTAATACAATATAGTTTAATATAGCAACAATATTTTGTCCTAAATGCTGTGTCAAGGCTGCCTATCAATAATTCAGCTTTTATATAAAATATTCTAGCAAATAAGATATTGCACTTCAAGGATAAATGATCCGCACAGATATATTTTCAAAGAATACCAGTCTCGCTGTTTATGCCAGTGAACAGTGAAAGAAACCTGAGGGTGAAAAATAAAACAGTACAAGGTTTTGTGAAATATGTGGGCTTGGAAGAAAAGATAATGAACATTTGGAACAAGTGGACTTTGAGGATGGAATGCATCTTAATAATTCTATTACTTTTTTCTAATGTTTTAAACCAACTTTCAACCGATGAAAAGTGCCAAAGAAACTTTAATGGCAAGATACCCTGAAGTATGCAAGAATTGTAAAATGAGTGTAGTATGTAGTGATGAAAGGGGCTGTTCCAAGGCAATGCACTCCAAAACTGAGAGCTAGAGATGAAAAAAATAACAGGAATTATTACTTAAGTCTCATTTAGGATATTCAAAAGAATCAATACCTTGGAAAAAATCTATGAATTTGCCCTGAGGTGAAATGCTAAGGTGATGGGAAAAGCTTTGTGAGATGACTACGTAAATCCCTGCATTTCATAAAAGAATATTTCATGATCCTTTTTCTTTACAGGTTGTTTCATGTTCGCTTACATTATTCAGGAACATTTTACATCTTCACCTTCTAAATCAGCTGAAGCAGCATTGTTCAGCTATCCATAAAGGCAGGAGTTATTGCTTATACCAGTGATTTTTAAGAGGTATTTTTGGTTTTGCAGTAATAAAAGTTATGTCCCCAACCTTTGCAGCATTGCCATCCCAGACTTCAATAAATTATGATTTAAGCAGCTAGAAGTCACAAGATTGGCTTCAAAGCCACAAGTTTGAAGTTAAGTGAGTACATTTGGTATGTTGAGCCTTCCAGGCCTTGTGGTTTTAGGAGTCACTTTCTAACTTTTCTGCACAATCATTAATAGAGTTTGTTTTTTTAAAAATGAGCACTGGATGATTTTACACATCCATGTGATTCTGGAAGTTGATGCTTAAGTATGCCACTAGAAATTCAGATACTACAATAAGTGGTGGTAGGGTATTGTTTGCTAAATTGGATTTTAAATGGTGCCCTGAAGAAGGTTAAAACCACTTAAATTCTTTCTACAAAAGCTGTTTTTGTTCCTTACAGAGATCAGCTGTGTAAGAATGAAATCTTTCTTTAGGCCTTTTTTTTTTTTTCCTTCTATACAGCCAGATCCCTGTCACCATCAGCTGTGACAGTTAAATTTTTCTTTCACATCTGTACAAGGAACAGTAAAGTGGAAACCTGCTGGAGAAGCTACCAAATTGTGCTCCTGTCCTGCAGAGTTGTTTTGGTGGCTTTCTACTGCAGGTCTTTCCACAGTTGAGGAAATGCAAATTTATCCTGGTTCCTGGACACCATTACTGATAATGTGTCTTTTTACCCAGTTGCGTGTGTCTTTTAGCCAATACAGAGCCACAGCACCTGAGGTAGGCTTCAAGCTACATCTGGTGACATTTTGAAAGTGATGCACATACCTATGATCACAAAATATAATTTCCTTGAGGAAATGCACACTGTACCCCTGAGTGTACTTCAAGCAGACAGTACAATCTTAGGGTTGAATAGTACTACAATATCTACTGGACTATCAACTTTGACTCAATAGTAAAAGCCCTGTAACATCCCAATATTGGTGCTAGTGTGAACTAGCTCACAAAGCTAGTGAGGCAAAGCCAAAAAGTAATCCCAGCACAGGATTGTTTCTCCAAAGGGGAATCAATCCAAAGTGTATCAATGAAAACATGGGAGCCAAATGTACCATTGTGTACATATGAGCCCCCTCCTTCCCCCTTTCTTATTCCAGATTAGAATGATATATATTCAGATTTATGCTGTTGCTCCTTTCCTTCATTTGCTCCATCACTTTACTCTTCTCCTCCCTTACCCTTTCAGGGTGGCAGACAATATAACTTCATAAGACATATTAGTGCGGATAGGATGCTGACATGGGCTTTTTGTTTCTTCATTCTTTTGATAAGGGAAGCTGAATGGACTTGTATAGATGGATGGGTGAAGTCAAGTAGAATATTACTGAATAATCTTCAACCTTGAATGACGAAAATGAGATACAGGATGCCTCATGTTTCATTGACATCCATGAAAAGAGACATGAAAACATCCAAACCTCTCTCTGAGGAAAAGAGTTAAGGGAACCACATGCTAACCCATGGCTCAAATGAGAAAGGTGACCCTGGCTGCCAGTGGGACAACAGAGACCCTAATCACCTCTCATTGTGTGGGCTCAGAGGAGAAGCTGTGCCTGGTGCATGAAGGAGGAACAAAGCATCTTTGGTGAGTTGTCAATGCAATGCTTTCCTCTTTTTTCTGTGCAGGAGGTTAACACTGACTTAAAAGAAAACAAAAGTTTTGTGTAAAAAGGGTAAAATACAGCTCCATGCTTCTTAATTTCTGTAGTAATTTCATGATTATGTTTCTAAAAGAAAGGATGTATTTTTATTTCCATAATTAACACAAAATACATGTTATACATTAAATGTGACACAAGAGAGATGAATTATGCAGTAAACTCTGTGTGTGCTGATCAGCACAAAGCCCAAGGCACATTCAGTGGAGTTTCTATGAAGATCTGTAATGAGTTTCAAGTACATAATTTCCTGATGGAGGGTAAGAAAACATCCATCAATGCTAATTTTCCCACAGTTTTTAGCTTTTTTATGAATACTTTACAGCTTACAAAAAAGATGAATTTCCAGAGTGCAACTTGATGAAACTCTCTTAGTAATTAGAGACTATTCCTAGCGAAAACTAATGAGGTCTGAACCTCAAACATGGTGATGGTTCAAATTTGACAGCCCCAGCCTCTAATTTCTTCCAAGAGGTTAAATCGGTTTCCCAAATCTGAACACAGATATTTTGTTTTCTAGCTGAAATCTAAACCAGGGTTGTCATTATGCCTTCAAAAAGGCAGAATTTAGGTGTTAGGCTCATTTCTGATTCTGTAGTAGTGTTGCACAGGATTAAGGATTAAATGATCTGAAAAGCAAAAACTCAAATGAGATTAGGGCATCTCTATACCAAGTTTGAGAGCTGTGTGAAGTAGTGCTGACTTTGTAGTGGAGCACATGGTCATATGCATCGATTTATGCTTCTACCAAGCTGTTGCAACAAAGACATTCTGACATTTTAGGAGGGAGAAAGTAGATTTTAGATTTTGTAGTTTGGCAGTTGTCCATTTTATATTGAGATGTGTTTTTTTGATTCCAGACTTCAAAGAACCCAAACCTAACTCCTGTGAATGTTTTTCCAGGTAGTGTATGTCACTTTTTTAGTAAGGAAACATGAAATGTATCCCATGATCATATAATAATACATATTAATTTATTTTTGCTATAACAAGGTACTTAACCCCTTAAGAGTCTAGTGGTTGTAAATAAGTTAGAGGTGGTCAGGCCAAGAGCTGTGAAGAGCTTTTGGACAGAAATGCTAAAGCAGTGTGTATGGAGGGTACAACTGTTTAGTACAACTCACCCTTACTGGAAGCATCAGATTCTTATTTGATTGTATCTGTCTCTTGCTTATGTTCCTCATTTATGTTAAACAAAAGCTTTCTCACAGGAGATCACTACTCTTCTTCAGTTAAAATTTAAGATTATATATTTTAAGATAGACTCCAAAATGCATGTTCAGGTTTCTTAACACAGATTTCTTTCCAGCACATCTCACTTAAACCAGAAGGCTTTTCTATATCCACAGAGTAGATTTCGTTTTATGAATCACAGAATCAAAACCCATGATCTACTTGAATGGTCTGAAAGGTGGCGACTGAACAGCAACAAACAAAATAACTTCAGATATATGTGAATAACTTGAAGATTTTCTCATAGAATTTAGAGTCACTTCAATTCTTCACAATCTTCACTTTTCGGTTGTGCTTCAGTTTCAAAGTTGAGCTTGTTTCAATCATGTTTGTGTTTTTGTTAGTATTTACAGAAATTCATGGGAACAGGTTTTTGTTCACAGAAGTTTTTAAAGAAAAGCCTGTGCCTTGAATGACCCCAGGCCTGACCAACAATACTGCAGAGACACCACAAATCATCCTTTTAAAAATATTTCAGCTATTCAGTCAAGACACAAAAACAACTCCATGAGATTGGATGAGGAAGTTACCAAAAGTAAGTAATCACTCTGGATTTCTACAAAGAAATTATGTCTTGAAATTTTTTCACCCCATCTTTCAGAGAAAGCAGGTTAGGTTTTCTCATGTTTGATATCAGGAAGAAAGGCTCATTTATTCTTGATTAAGATAGGCAAAAAAGAAGTGGTTGAACTGTGTTACTAATACAATAATAGTTATACAGTAGGGAATCGCATCATAACACTGAATATTATTAACTTATCTTTGACATGAACAAAACTTTTGTAGTCTGATACCACACTCATTGCCTTGTTCAGTAGTTAGTGTGCCAAGTGTTCATACTGGATCTTAAACTGTGCTAGAAAACTCAAGAGAATGTCAATGTTTGCAGCATAAAACTGTCTTCTCTTTGATCATTCAAGCTTTCCATCACTCTAGGTGGTCCTAACTAATAAGGAACTGTGATCCTCTTCACTACTTGATTCCAGTAGCTGTGCAACAGACCACGTGCAATTAGTGCTTGCCATTACTGTTTTAGTCAAATACCAACACATATACAGATTTATGATCCTGTCAGTGAATCAGTTCCTTTTAATTACATGTTTATAAACCATGTCACTATATGTAAAGGAACCAAAATTTATCTTTTAAGGTTTTAAACATTCTGCATCTTTTTATTTGGGATCTTTTATCCTTCAAGGCAAAAAACTGTGCAAATGTTTTAATATATGAAATACATGTTACTGAGCAGGAGCACTGCTCTGAAGTTCCATACAAGTATGTACTCTGAAAAAGAGTAATCTTTGATCTTCTCCAGATTTCTATGTAAAGCTCTTTCTATAAGATTCTGATTTACAAGTTTCACATGCCTGTGCAAGGCCCACACAGTCAGCATTCGTTCCCGTATCTCTGCTTCAGCAGCCCTGGATTTAAAAAGTCTGCTGAATTTGAGATTATTGAGAATGAAGAAATTGCCAAGAGGAAGTGAGGAATGACCAACAGGTACATAATTGATCTCCGTAAAAACCTTAGGCCCCATCTTGATTTGATTATAGGACAATTTGATTTGCTGACCTCATAATCTTGGAAAATATATATTTGTGATGGGATCTTGGTGAGGTGTGTAAATTCGAGAAAGCCCTTTTGATTCATAAATAATTCCTACTTTAGAGGTTTATGATAACCCCCTCTCCCCAGATCTTGTGTAGGCTGCACTTTGTGTCAGGATCTCCCCAGTACATCCATGTAATGACTTGTGATGTAGAGGCACAGGATGCTCATCAGTTCCTGCTGTAGGGTCTACAGCACCTAAGGTTGATTCTAGCCTCACTGCCAGCCCAGTTATTCGATTGGGATTATTAGGCTGGATTATCTAACACTAGGTCTTTCTGTTGCTCTGAATGTCTCCTGCAGAGTGCCAGCAATATGAAGCACTGAGCACTCATTTTCAGCACCAGTCACCTGAATATATGTATTTTTTTTAAATGAACCTTTATCGTTTAATTGCTATGCAGTCCCTTAATTTAACACATTCCTCAGACTTTGGGCTAAGACCCCCTGGTAATTATATACTAATGGAACATACAGATTTGAGACTTTTATTTCCTTCCATTTTAATATATAGGTGTAGATTTTAAATAATTAGGAAAGAAATAAAAGAGGGGAGATGTCTGCCATAGGAGAGGAATAACGCAATGGAATTGCTCTGAACTGCCTGGAAAAATTTAAAACCAATGAATTAAAAATCAGATAGTTGGTGAGGGCTATAATTTACACTACAGAGGTGATAAAGCCTTTTGTGTTCATATTTACAAAGAAAGCATTAAACTACAATGATTTTTGATTTTTTTCTTCCCACCAGGGAGAAATGTGAAACTTAATTTTACCCCCGATTGGTAAGGTGCTAATTTGTCTGACAAGTTGTTGGAATCTCAGCATGTTTGAGGTATCCTTGATGTATCAACACCTTCATGCTGAATGAAGGATGCCTTTAATGTGTAAATGTTTAGTACATATCCTGTATCTCATTAGCCAAGAACAATACAAACCACACACAGGCAGAAGGGTCAGAAGCAAGGTCCAGTCAAAAAGAAAGTCTTTTATGTTCTAATTAAATGAGCAAACATTTGGAATACATGTAATTTGCAAATAGTTTATCAAGAAATACACTTGAAATTCACAGGCTAACTCGTGTCCTAAAGGCCTGATGACTCTGCTATCAAATGGTGCATCCAGAATCACAGTGCCATGTTGTAATGCTGATTTCTTAAAGTTGTTCTCACTGCATGCAATATCACAAAATATTAAGATTAGTAGAAGCAAAGGAGTTGTTAATAAAACCCCAAAGGTACACTCTTCCAAATTATTTCTGTTGTTACTCTAAACTCTGATAAGTTATATGTAGCTTTAGAAATTTAGCTTCATTGACTCTTTTTTGAAAATGAAAACATTTCTAGGGAAAATGAAATATTTTTCTAGGAAATAATGTCTCCATTTGAATAAAAGGTAGAACCTACAGCTTCATTTCATTCTGTAAGTACAGAAACATCAAAAAGAAGCCAAACCAGTGAAAAGCAGATACTTTAAAGAAAAGCTGGTAGAAATGTATGCAGTGGCATTGAGCTGTGGCTCATGTGGAGAGCAGGAGGCTGAGGCTGAGGGCTTTTTACTAGATGTCTTCTAATGCGACTTCTCTGTTTGTGAGATGAGAAAAGTGATGGCTCTGAATGAGGAACCAGAAGACATGGTCACACACTCTCTGCTGGTTATCACTGCCTTCTTCCTAGTTTTGACTGGGATTATGCTGTTTCCCTTTGAAAAAAGCTTTCCAGGCTGAGACAAGTGTCAGGTTCAAGTACAACAAGACTTAAAACTAGAATTTTTGTTAATTTGTGTTTCTGGTTGTTACCTTCAATCTCCTTCAGGCTGTAGTACTTCAGATATTTGATGCCATGATTTTGATAAATAAGATACAATGGGGGAACAAAGGGCAAACAAAACCTGCAATTTAAGCATAGCAAAGAATTATCTAGTTTTTTCTACCATACTTTATTAAAAAGAAGAGGAGGCACAGCTAAATAGCACAGGCTGATGAGGAAGTCCAGAGACTCAGGGGTCCCCAGGTCCCTGCTGTAGTGAAGGGCAGGGAGAGACTGGTCTCCTGCAATTCATGGTCTCAAGAGGATATAAAGTTTACCACGTTTCTGAGTTGCTGCACAAGGGCTTTAATAACATGGCTGTGGATATGTTTATAGAGCAAAGATTTTTTTTACCACGAAGCTGTAGCTTGTCTGACTAAGGTATTCTGCTTCTCAGCAGAACTAAATAGTCTATATAGACCCATTTACTAATACCATTATACTGACTATCATACTGAGCAACGCAGAGTTGACAGTTCATTGCAGTAGATGAGTATGTCTGGGAAACAATTTTTATTTGTCTTGAATGGATTGCATTAATATATTTATGAAAGAAGAGTTACAAAACCAAAATGTGGACAAAGTTCTTTTCAAAGTTGTCTTAAATATTCCCAGCTTGAAGAATTAAAAAAAAATACTAAATCCCCTTTTGACAATCTTGATTGCCAGTATCTCATGGGAGGAAACATCTTTTCAATGCTGTGATTGAGTGCTGGAAAAATGAGTCTTGTTCGTAGTGCTGGTGAGATACATAAAAATCATCAGCATCCATTTGCTTATTATGCAACTTTTGAAACCTCGTATTCAATTAAATCCCTATGGTGAGTTTATGAAAGTTTGCAAAGTCCTTCCTCCAGCCAAACGTTATTTTTCCATCTTTGTTTCAAATGTTTAGAACAGCTCCCTCTGTCCTGAACCAGAGCCAGAGTGGTGGGGACTTGGGGGCATTTAGGTCTGTCAGAGGCAGCCTCACTCCCTGCAGGGGACTCAGGCTCCCTGCTTCAGCTCTTCACACTGCCTTTCCACAGGCAAACAGTGCTGGGAAGCTGCTTGGCCAACCCCCAGCCCTCACCTGGGCACCACCATCTGCTGTCACTGTTTTCCTTTCCTGGAGGAGCCTGAACAGGGTTGGTTGGGGTCGTTACCAACCCTGTTACCCATCCCACCCTGTCTGTGGTTTAGGTGGTGCCTCTTGCTCTGTCTGGACCAAAGCATAAGCTGGGCATGGCTCAAGGGGAGAAACACGGAGCTTCTGCTCCTGGAGGGGAACACCTTCTCACCCAGCCTGTGCTGTGGTCCTCACCAGCACCCCCTGCTCTGCACACGGGGTGGGCACACAGGTGTGCTGCAGACTTCTGGCTGGCTGCTTTCTGATGCCACACAGAAGAGATTAGAGAATCTCTTTTCATTACTATTTATCCACATTACACTAAATCAGCCTAATATTGTTTGTCAGTTCAGTTGCAATAGTGCCCTCGTCCTATGTATGGGTTCATTCCTTCTTTCTGCTTTTCTTTTCCAGAGGTTGTTCCCTTTGAACTGCTGAAACCTGATGCCTTGCAATCAATAGTCTGTAAAACAGTAAGGTCAGCAGTGTGAAGATTCAGATTTTCTGCCTCTAAATGGAGTCTGCTGTGCTGGGCCACTAAGGTGAGTCTGACCTAAGCTGATTGTTGGAGAGAAGAACAGTGGGAGGAAAGGGATTAAAAATACCTGGAGACATGTTGAGCTGTTAATACAGTATCTGTCTGCTTCACATAGCTGGGGGAAATATGGCTGCATAAACTTACAATAGATGTGACTGACAAATGTAATTTTCCTGTTAAAGATTAAATCGCTTACGGACCCTGTGACTGGAATTATAAACCCCATATTCTACACTCCAACCTTGCAAAATGATCAAGAACATTTACAAGCCTAGGCATAAGATCAGCTTTTCCAATGAAGGTGAATCAGGAGTCTAGGTTCTTTTATTGTTTTGCTTTGGTGTTTTTTTTTTGTTGTTGTTGTCGTTTGTTTGTTTTTCTTTTAGTGTATGTATTTTTTTAATACCAATATGATTATATTTCTTTATTCTGGGCAAATAGAAATTTGTAAGACTTGCACAAATGGCAGAAGTGTTATAGGGTGACATGCTTTGACATGAAATGCAAGTTTGGATCAAATTCCTAAAAGGAACTAAATCCAGGCTTCTCAGCTGTATCCCAAAATAAAGCTGGCACTAGCAGCTCTGAACAATTTGGGTGACTTCTGAGCAGATGCACACAGTACATGGGGTGCACAGAAACTGGCATTGCACTTACCCTAGAATCTAGCCTGCCCACCTCTGAGTGCATCGATGCTGGATTACACCCACTCCAGTTTGATGCCCCTGAATGCAAAAGGACCTCACAATGGCTCAATTGCACCCAAGTTTATGTTGCATTCACAAAAGAAAACAAACATAAGGGTCAGATAGTCAATCAATGAAATGAAGCAAAGGGAGAGATTTTCCTCCCATTTTGACAAACTGGCATAAGTATGACCCTGGGGGGTGCTGAGGTATTCCAAAATTACACAGACAATTACACAGACATGTCCACATAAACGTTTCTGTTGTTCTCCACCTAAACAAGAGACAATGTATCTGTGACAGGAAAAATAAAATATGTATTTGCCTAATATGTGAGGAGGGCTGGGATGACAGTAGCAGGGAGTGCCTGGGGTCAGCAGGTGACTGGCAGGGCTGTGTGGGAACAGTTGTATGTGGCCAGCTCACAGCACTGCCCCAGCCATGGGTTAGAAGGCAGGGTGAGTTATTCAGCCAAGAACTTGCACAGAACCCTTAGCCCTTAGAAAAAAGAAAAGAAAGAAAGTGCTTTTTAACTAAAAGACTGAAGTTTCCTTTGTAGTTTGAGACTCTCATCTCATGAACAGCTTGTCCAGTGAATGATTGCTAAAGTGATTACACAAGTGTCATGGCAAGTAGTCCAAGTTCACAAGTTAAATCCCAAGTGAACTGGGCACAGCAGCTGGGTGACCTGTCTCTGTGCCTGGCTGGCTGATGAAAACTCTCTGGATTAGTTATCTGTGTAAATACTCATGATCATGAAGTTGCTGTAGGCTTTATGTAAGTTCACTGTGTTGGTCTCAAATTCATGTTTCTACTACAAAGTCAATTTACCTCTCTGCTCCCTGCGGAGTGGGGGGGGATAGTCACAGAAGCATCCTGACATCCGATAACCATTAATATCGGTCTGTGACATACTGCTCAATATTTCCCTTGCATTAGTGTCTGGAGCTCAAATCAGAAAAGCTGCAAGAATTAGCCTATCCTAACAAGGTTCAGTTTTTGCCTGAAATTAATTTGCATCAATTTGAAGAAAACTTACGGTAATGAGTTTTTCCCATTGAGAGTGACCAAAACAGATCACAGGAAGAAGCACAACAAAAAAGCAAAGCAAGAAAGAAATGACTAGGAAGACAGAGCAGGTATGTGAGCATATTTTTCATGGACATTTTGACTTTCTTGCTATACTCGTTTAGTTTAAGTCACAGTTTCATGTCATACAGTTTCACGTCCCAGTAGCAAAAATCTTCACAGGAACAAAATTCTGTCTCTGACAACAGGGAGAAGTATTTACCTTTTTAACTTCAGTTAAGTGCCTGTACTGAATCAGTGGGATTTAGAGGAACTTAAATATACTTACAGATCTTGTGATTGTTCTCTTCAAACACAGTTTTTCAAATCCACAGATGAAGTTTTTTTTTTTTTGTTAGGCTAGCTATCATAGAGTGTTTGTCTACCCCTAATTGATAGGAGCAAATATTAATTTCAGATCTGAATCTAGCCCTCAGATGCCTCCACATTTATTGTTGCAGATTTTTAAACGATTTGTGGGGGGGATGTGCAGAATTGTGGAATCAAGCCTGGATCTTTGGAATTACTCATTGGCCGTAAGTGTATGCCAAGTGGAGCACTGTTTTTTTCCTCTGGCTCATTTTTAGTTTTGGGATTTCAGTAGACAATGCTAAAGCAAACCCCTCAATGCTGACACCTCCTACATCCCCATTTGCAGCTTCACTTCCTAAATGTTGTGAAAGCAGATCACAGCACAATGTGATCTGCAAACAAGTATACAATAGATGAACCACAATAACTGTTCAGGTTTTTAGTGAGTAGCACAGATAATTAACGAGAAAGCCGCATTTTGAAATGCAAATATAAAGATGTAGGAAAAGATAAATTACGACCTTTACTTCTGTGAAGCATTTTGCCCCAAATGTTAATGCCTGAACAAAGCCACAGAATTTGTCATTGTGTCTCGTTAACAGTGTTTTCCTGCATAGTGTTGTAGATCAGCTGTAGTTAAGACAAAAATCACATTTCTTCCAGATCCATACTCCACTCCCGTGCTGCTGGGATAGTCTGGAAAAGCCCCCTTCCTGTTTCTGGCTGTGTTACATTGAAGCACTGATGGTGCAAGTTCAGGTAGGCAAGTACTTGAAGTGCTGCTGCTGCAGGCTTTCTAACTGCTGGATCTGCTTCCCCTGCCCAGGTTCCAGCCAGCCTCTCGACGTGCATTGGAATGTCCTAGCACTGGGCCTGTTGTGCTGCCTGGACTCTGAGCAACACTGCAGAAGCCATTGGTCTGCTTCTGGGTATGTTTTCTTGGCTCCTTGCTCTTCCCAGATAGCAGACAAACAAAATTGCTTTTCCATCTCTAGACTCCTTTTCCTCTTCTGTCATATAAAGGCATGCATATACATTCCCAAACCATCAGCCTTAGCACTATTACTCTCTTTTCCTAGATTAAGAAAAGCTATTCATGGTTAACTAAAGCAGAGGGTCGTTTTCAAGGCTTGTATCTCTCTAACGCATTTGAAGGTCAAGCCCAACTGGTCTGTGGAACTGCTTCATAGTCTGAAATCAAGTTATTCCAAAACTGGTATCTCCTGATAAGGAAACAATGTGCTGGATGGCCTATTTCTCTTGGGCTTGCCCTTGGGACCAAGCATGATGACCTTTAGACTCCTGGATAAGTGGGTCTTAGGCACAGCCTTTTTACCACAGAGACCATAATTTAAAAAAAAAAAATAATCCGACCCAAACTTCTTGTAGACATAAAATAAGGTAACCTGGCAACTCAGGCAGAGCCAGACTAGTGTTGAATAGATTTTAATGATTTTAAATGAGTTTAAACTGAAACTTCATGTGTGTCAACAGTACTCAAAGTACAGGATTTTGTTTCAGGCTTTATAAGGGAAAACCTGAACAGAACTTAGGAAGTAAACCAGAACTTGACAGCAGGGCACTGATTTAAGATTTATACTAGGTGTTAGCTTTTCCTTAGGCACGTAAATGAAATAAGGGACAGATAAAGGCTTCACCACCCAGAGCTCCTCATGACACTTGTGGACAGACTTTCAAACCTCTAAAATTTCAGAACATTTTAAAAAATGTTGCCAATGGCCTTTGAGGCCCAAATGGGAGCTGGGTAACACTGAGCCTGTGAGCACCATAGAGCCTCCCTGTTCTGTGCTGGTGCCCTGTGGCACAGAGGAACAGTTGTGGTTTCTCAGGGACTGCATTTGATTGTTAAATTCATTTCTCACAGGGGCCTTTCCCTCTTTCCCAGTCTACTTCAAAATGACAGGCAGAACAGAAATCCCATTCTATTAAAAGAAATAAAAAAGGGAGATGAACTCCCAGCAAACAAACAAAAAACAGTTTGAAATTTTTACTTCAAAAGCATGGCAGTATTTTACCAGCAAGGGCTGAATTCATTATCGCTGCCTTATTTGTGCTGCTACCATTAAGAGTTTTTTCAGTGCTCAAAAATTTTTTAAAAAACCAACTGCTTTGAAATAGCTCTGCCCAGGAGTGAATCTTTGAATTAATTTTCAAAACAATAATTTCTTCTATGTGGAAGCTATGCAAGTTTATGAAAGTCCAGCAGTCTTTAAAGACAAATAAAAAATAACAGGCTTCCTTATTCTAGACTACTTTCCTATTCACTGTCTGCTTTCACATTTCCTTTTCTTATTAGTCCTACAGCAGCAGCTACTATGGTCATGTTCTGGGGTAGCAGGCACAGGCATGCACTCATACATACTCACAAATAGCCTCAAAAATTAAGACCAGTACCTTAGGACTCTTGAATAATTTTTTGTTTCTCCTTATCTTCCTTTCTTCCTTTTCCCTTTCCTTCATATCTATCTTCTCTGCCAGCTTTTTGTAACTGCCCTGATATTTTGAATCCAGGGTTAACTGCACTCCCAGGCTGCTTTCATTTCCAGTGCCTCTTGACACTGAGCACTGGCACTGCTTTTTGTGGTGCCAGAGCCACAGGCTCAACATGTGAACTGTGCAGGACCCAGCCACTAATCTCCATGAAGTTACCCTTAAGTCAGCCTGGCCTAATTAGATCCAGAATTAGACAGTTAGACACACAAACCTGGATGAGCTGAACTACCTCAGCATCTCAGGGAGGCATTTAAGTCAGTTTTCCTGACTTTGGCATTCAAGTATTACATTACTGAGGTCAGCAATGCAAAAAGACAGGAAGCAAGAAACATGAAGGCAGCGTAGTTAACATCATTTCCGTGATAAAAGGTTGTGTACACTAACAGACTGACAAACACATCCATCTCAGTAGAAGATTCCTGTCCCCAACGTTTCTACAGCTTTCCAATATGCTGTTTTACAGTTGTGGTCTTTCTACAGAGACAAGCTGCAAAAACATTGAAAAAATGGTTTCTTGGGATAAAACTCGGGAATAGAGTTAAAATAGATGTGGATGGAGATGTCACAGCCTGATGCAGTGAGTTTCCCAGGATCCCACCTCTGAATATGGTGATGCGAAAGACTTTTGGTAAGTAGCCGTACATGTGGCTGGCAAAGGTTCAACTCCAAGATTCTGGGATTTTTCAGGATGAATGTGTGACAGCAGATAGTATTTTCAAGTGAAGATACCCAACAGTAAACTCCGAGGAAATGGTTTTCCTCTTCTAGAGCAGAAGATCCAAGGAGCAGGATAAATTTCTGTTAGAGCCTCTGAGATTCGAGCAATAGGAATTCATGGCAGTGGGGAAAAGCGGGAGTTAAGGTTTAGGAAGGACACACCGCCACCTCTTCTACCTCCGGGCGGGGTGCGGCCCCTCGGGCGCGGGGCCGCCATGGCACCGCCTCGCGCGCCACCTAGCGGGGAGCGGCGGGAAGCGGCGGGCGCGGGGGGGGCCGGAGGGGCCGGTCCCGGTGGGTGCGGGGGCGTTTCCGTGCCGCGCTGCTGGACCCCACCCGAGAGCGGGGACGGCAGCGCGTTTGCTCGTACACAGGCGAGGGAATACAGTCAGAATGGCATGGACAACGCGCACCTGGCTTGTACGAGGGACTTTTTACCGGAAAAACCCACCGCTAAATGTTGTCTCTGTTCTGCCCACTAGTTTTCCCTTTAGTATCTCTGCTTGATGTAAGGCTTCATTTGCTTTCCAGCAAGTCCTCTGTTTGGAGTATCTTGATTAACTGTGTAATTGGAGAAACAGAATTGGGTCCTAAGTTACAAAAAAAACCCCAACAAACCACACCCAAAGCTGTTGCTTATTCCTTTTTAACTGTATTTCCTATAGTCACATTTGTTACATTATTCAGTGGCTGTGATACTCTGACACTAAATAGCAAGACAAAAGGAAAGCATTATTTTTTAATCTCTTATTACTCACTTGATAAAGATACTGGAAGTGGGAGGAACGGAGGATGCATTTCTAAAGACAGCGTTTATAACTTGGAAATGATAAGTCTCCTAAAATACAGAGCTGATCTCTGGAAAAACAAGTAAAATAACAAACTACACTGCATCTCTGTTGTTAAACTGCTGCTGCAGTCAGTGTAGTCCCACCACCTAACAATAAAAATGTTTTGACATGCAGTCTTGTACACACTTCAATAATAGTTACCTAACAGGAATTTTCAATGCTGGAAATATTTCTTTTTCCACTCCCTTAACATCCTGAAAATTTCTGAGAGATACAAGTCCTGTTGTAAAGGGCACCCTGTCAGTGACAGCAGTTGCCAGAGCAACTCTGTAAATTGCATTGTACAGCACAGTCATGTACAATACAACTGTCATCTTTCAGAATAAAAAACCAGCTTATCACCAGGGACAGAAGGCTTTAGTTTCTTACAAAAAAAATAGTGTATGACCAGACAGTGCTTGTGATTGGAAATTTAGGGTCTCCCAGTTGCCTTTGGCTGGTTAAGCTCTGTTCATGCTCCAGCCTGAGCAGAAGAGATGAAGGTTTACTTGGGGCCAGTATAGAGCTAGTGGGTGCCCAGCTTGTGCTTAGCCCCACAGAGATGAACAGCATCCAGCACAAGCAGATTCCGACACAGCAATTTCATCCACAACTTCTCCATTACCAGCTCCGGAGGGAAATGAGATCACAACAGCCTGCATAGGCACTCCAGTGTGTTCACAAAGCAGCTGGGCTGTGCACCGGAGCTCTGCTGAGCCAGGCTCTGCACCTCGCTCCTGCTTCCAGAAGTCATGCAGGGTTGTGGTTTCATCTGTGAGTGGAAGAGACCTGAAAATGATTTGAAGGTTCAGAGTTCAGGAGTGGTTTGGAAAAACACCCGTCGGGCTGCTATGCTGTCTGGTGAGATAGGGTGTCTCTGGGTATTTCTAGCATTTCACCTCCTGACTGAAGTCAGGAAAACTCAAAGAAAAAATATGGAAAAAAATACATCCAGACACTTCCCAACTTGGAAACTAGTTTCCAAAGACACAAATCAGTTCTTGTTTTACCCACCCATCCCTCTTTGAACTAGAAAATAGTAAGTGCAGTTTCCTTTAAAGTATCAGATAAGCAGCATAAATAGCCACACAAGAATCGGAGATATGACTAATTCCTATTCATTAGACCTGTGCAACATAAATAACTTCTTGTTTCGCTACTCATTAATTACAGTGAGATGCCTACAGCTCCACCACATGCATCCAGGTCTGCTTCCACGCTGTGTCCTTCCAATAAATACATGTCATCCTTCTGCAGACTTGTACCAATGAGAGGAAATGGGAAAGGCTGTGTGCCACAGACACCCCCCCCCGCCTCTGCAGCTCTGCATCCTGGGGATTTAAGAAGAGAAGACAGGCTCCAGGGGGTAAGATCCAGCCACTAATTTTGTTACTGGCATAACATCTTATGTCTGAGGTGCAATTCCCAGATGGTTTTCTTGAGCTGTCAGATTGCAAATACTTCTGGGGAGTTTTGTAATTCACCTCAACAGGATATGTAAACGCTACTTAATGGATGTTTTTAGTGTTGTCTTCCCGCTTCCAGGATTTTCACTGGGTCACTGCATCAGTGTTGGAGCTTTCCCTGGGGCTGTGCACACGCTGCAATGCAGCCGAGGGCAGGGGAAACTGTGCCATTTCAGTTCA
Organism: Hemiprocne comata; assembly: GCA_020745705.1. Classification (NCBI taxonomy): domain Eukaryota; kingdom Metazoa; phylum Chordata; class Aves; order Apodiformes; family Apodidae; genus Hemiprocne; species Hemiprocne comata. The sequence goes on along the minus strand of CM036593.1, from coordinate 10,337,573 downwards.
AGTTGATTACAGGGTTTTGATTGAAACATTTATTTATTTATTAAAAAAAAAGAAACAGTGAGTCACCAAAATTTAAACTTACCTTGTAAATGGATTGGTTTACAGGGGAATGTTTCTCAAACAGCGTAGACTTTCTGTACGTATATATATACACATATAGATATATGTATATATATGTATAAAACAATTATTCAGTGATTAGGGTACTTGCATGTGGGAGCTTTTTAGTCAGCCAAGCACGAGTTGTGAAATAATAGTCACTGAGCCTAAGAGGGAATCAAGCAGGGTAAGGGCAAAAATTTGAACCTGCTTTGCAGACTGGTTTGCCAATCATTGGCATGTCTCCTGTTTTTAAATGGTCCACTGTGCATTTCCTGCAGTTCCATGGTTGCCCTGAAAGGACTAATTTTGTTTCACTTCAAAACTAGAGCTGGTGGGAACCCAGAAGGCCCTAAAAGTAATTGTATTAACAGAAAGTGGTGATGTGAGGTCAAGGGGAAGTGCAGGATCTGAGTTCTCAAAATACCCCTGACTACGTTTTGAAAACAGATGTGTGCTGTTACTCCTTTCTGCATATGGAGAACAATCACAAGATTAGGGTCTACAGGCTCAACAAAGTTCTTAGTCCCGTTCTTCCACTTTCTATCTTTCAGAAGGGATGCTAGGGTTTGTTGTTGTTACTGTTGTTGTTTTTCCCTTCCTGCTTGGTTTTCGGGTCACTGTGAAAAAAACCTTCAGATGTTCTTCTACAGAAAGGCTGCCTGATTAAAAAAAAACACAACAAAACCCAGAAAAAAACAAAAACAGAAACCCCAAAACAACACCACCTAACCAAACCAGAGACATCTTCATCCTAAACTGCTGGAGGCACCACATGAGCCTATGGAGAATGCCTTACCATGCCATGCCAGCTAGACCAGTGCTGTGGGCCATGGCATGGCAGGGAGCTGTGGCTTGGGGCAGAGCAGCAGCTGGCTCTGCCCTGTGCTCAGTGCTGGTTGGCAGCAGCTCTCACACAGGAGAGAAAAGTGCTGAGGAGCACCTCGGCATCACCGCCATGCAGCTCCCTGTCACCTGCACTTCCTGATGGTCAGTGTGATGTGTTCAATGTCACCTGGTGATGGGCTGAGCTAAATGATGTCAGTATTCCTCTAGCCTTAGGAGTAGAAGGAGCAGGGGCACCTCCTGGACTCCTGCCTGCTGTAGTTCATCTGCTGGACTCTGCAGGTGGCTCCAGTGAGCAGCACAGGGCAAGCTAAGATCAGTTTTTCGGCATAATTTTAAGTTATGCTGTTCTGGGCTAATGCTAGAACTCAGTGTCACTCTAATGACCATGGTAGAGAATGTACACACATAAACTTGATTTACCAGGAAATCAACAGATGCACATTTATAGCTGATACCTAGAAATGTAACTGCTTTATCTGTTGACAGAGAAGAACTATGCAAGACTAGAGCTTCAGAAGAATCCAGTGTGTCAGCCAGTCCTGCCTTCAGCAACCCAGCCCAAGGCCTCCTTTGGCTGTACCAGACATAACCCACTGCGACCTCAGCATGATGGTGCATTGCGCAGCAGCCACGCTTCTGTGTTCACTCAAAGCAGAGGACCCATGTACAGGGCTTTGTTCCACAGAGGTAGGCTCTCTGTTTAAACCATATGTTGAATTAGAACTGTGTTAGTAGGAGAACTAAAACATAATTCACCGAGTTCTAGAAAAGCTCTGAATGGATGTAATTTTTAGCAAAGTTTTGTGTGTCCTATTCAAACAGTAAACAATTGTGCTGTACCATCGGGTTTCAAGTGAGCTGCTGCGTTGTGTGTCTCAGGTGAGTGCATCAATGGTGGTGTGCACAGTTTGTAGCCTTTGTCTCAGGGGTCAAGACATGTTTTTGGGTAGTGGAGAAGTATTGCAAAGATTAGTGCTGGACATTAGATCTTCATAGGTATGACAGGCTATTTCTAGTGAGGTTTAAAGCTGCTCAGGATGAGCTCTTGAGATTCAGGTAGCAGCAACACAAAGTGCTCCTATGTTTTTCTGATGCAGCTGAAGTTAATGTGAGTTTTGTAATCTGGTTTTTCTGGTGGGATTAGGGCTGACATTCTCCCAAATATTACTGCAGTTGTACCTGTCTTCTCTTAATTAAGTGGCATTCATGGGTAGAAATCTGACTAAGCAGCGTTAAGTGTGGTGTATTAGTGCTGGACCAGAGTGCAAAGGATTTCTGTGCTTGGCTTGCAGGTGTAGTGCTGTACCTGGCCTTCATTACATTATTGAAGCTCTGTGGGACATAGTTTTCTCTTGGCAAATGGGAATAAGTGTTATTTTCCTACCACAGAGCAATATGACAGCAGGCTAGTAGCTCCAGTGGATTGCGTATGTGAAAAGCTACTAAACTGCTCAGCAAGCTCTACTAGCTAATTGTTTTTTGGACTTGAATTTATTTAGTGCCACTAACAAAATTCCACTGTAACAATTGCAGTGGATCAGTTTTCTCATCCTTCTTTAACTTTGCAAGTCGGTGGAAAGAAACTTTCTTCTAATATATGTACCACGCTTGGCAGCACTTTCATAAGGAAAGGAACTGAACAGTCAGGATTTCTGCCAGTTTGGGCTGACATGTATGTGGGAAAGATTGTGAGAGTTTTTTTTGCTGTCTTCAATTCAGAAATGCAGTTTAGCCTAAGCTTGTACTGGAACCTGATTTTAATTAAAATCTTAGCTTCACACACTGCAATTTTGACTTTACCTAATTAAAAGAAAATACAGGTAAAGCAACACGAGAAGAAAAGGCTGCATTTGCAGAAAAAAAAAAATGCCCTGATGCTAGAGAAAAGAGGAAGCATGACAGGCTAACTCATGGTCTTCGTTCTTGCTAGCTACAGTGGAGGCAGATTAAGGATAAATTACTCAATGAGCAAATACTTTGTTTTCCCTGCGACTCCATCTCTTTCGGGCATTCTGCCCTGTCCCCACCCCTTGCACTTGTCTGCATGTCTTAATGGCAGTATTCACACAGCTGGTAATTTATATGTCTGAGAGAGAGGATTTACACAGAGCGTTGCCTTCAGCTATTCAGAAAATTTGAGATACAGTATGTGATTTGTTAGCTCCAACTTAAAAAAATCACAAATGTCTGCAGAGCTAGGCTGAAGTGAGAGATTTTAAAGGGAATAATTTCAACTAGGAGGTAGTCCTTAGGTCCTCACTTTACACCTAGTTACAAAACTGTGTCTTCAAAATAAATACAACGCCTATTGTAACATAAGCACACAGTCATTTGGCTTTGGCAGAGGCAGTTTGATGTTCTGCTGAGGAAGACAGACAGAGCTGATCCAGTTACTGAAACCTACTTGATTCAGATGGTGTCTCGTATCATAAACACGAATTGTTAATTTCATATTACTCATAACAGGCGCACTGAGAATGTTTGCAGAGTTTATAGGATATCAGTTACAAATGTGATTATACGAGCCATTCCTCAGGACTGACACCAGTTTCAAATTAGAAGCTGACAGGCATCACCTGCTCCTGAGTTCACTGATAGGTCACCTTCTTGTCATTTTGGCTATCCCCTTCAAAATGACATCTGTGTTCATAAAGGGACAGCAACGGACTCGAAGTTGTTAGAATTGTTGAACAATAAGGTGTCATGTACTCCAATAATGTAGTGTTCAACTTTGGCCTTTCAGATGGCTTGATGCTTGTGGCACCTGACAGTGTTTCCAGACACAAGAATAGCTGGATCGGAGGGTCAGCAGTTGTTGCCTCTTCTACCCATGGATGCTATGCATTCAGCTCAGCCCTAGCTGCAGGGTAGAGACAACCCCAGAGAGCTGAGCAAGGGGCTGGTAAAATGCCTTTACTGTTCTACATCTAAGAACAGGACATCAGAATAAACACATTCCTTTCAGAGGCTGTTGTGACACATCTATAGTTTTAAACAAACAATGTGTGAAAGACAAAAGGTAAGTGTTGCTCAACAAACAACCAGATTAAAAAAAAAGTAAAACTTTCAGTTTGTTGGACATTTCATTAATTTGTTCATGTCATTTATGTAGATGCAAACAATAATTTTATCTGGAAGTGTCCTGACTCTTGAGAACCTATTTCTTCATAATAGAAGAATCTTAACATGCACTCACTTAATCCAACAGAGTTGAGCTAGGTCAGTCTAATTCCTGTATTCTGACACTTCTCAAAACTAGGGAAATGAAATGTGGATGCATCATCAAATACAGACTTTGGGATTAGCGCTTATTTGTCAATAAACAAAATGTCAGATGCAAACAATGTCAGACCTTGCAGATTAAAGTTTGTGCTCCCCTAGGTTTAAAGTTTACTAAGTAATAATCTGTGTGCAACCTATAGAACAGTTAAAAAACTGTCTTCTTAAGGTTTTTACAAAGAGTAAAGTCAATGCATATCTAGATATGTTTAAAATGCCATTGAAGTTGCCTGGCCCAGTTGTTGCTGTGTGTAGAGAGGAAGGTCTCTGAGCCATGGGATGTTACAAGCTTTTCTGCTCGCAGCACCAAGGGTGTGAGTGGCCCCTTCTCCCCATGAGCTCAGTTGTGTGCTGGTGTGAAGAGCACACAGATGTATTCGTGAGAGGGTGGGCAAGGATAAACAAGATGTTGAACTGCACGTTGCCAAATGAAGGACTCAAAGCAGCCAAGGAAAATCTTTTTGTTTTCCCCTCACTAAATTAGACTTTTATTTTTGTCTTAGGCACTGTGGCTAGCAGAGCTGTCAGGACATTCAGTTATCATAGTCACCATCGTTCTCTGAAATCTGTCCTTGGTTTTATTTTCTGCTCCAGGAAATATTATAGTATTGTTGTTTTATCTATATTAAATAAACCTAAGGCCAGATTCCGTGTGGTGTAAACAAGCGTGACTTAAGGAAAGCAATGCTGATTCATGCCATCCGAGTGTCTGATTCTTATTATAAAAAGGAACATGTTACAAGAGAGTAAACAGAAGCAAACATTTGTTATAGAAACACATGTCATCAACATAGACTCCCCCCACAGTGTTCAGCAGGAAAAAAATAGCTAAGGTAGATTTACAGAAGCCAACACTTTTTTTTTTTAATGATTTGGATATTGATCATTTTTAATCTTCTTCTCAGAACAACCAGGAGATGTATTATAGCTTGAGCCAGCCATGAAAAGCAGGTCCGTTCTTTAACCTGCCCCAATTCACTTGGACATATTTTATATCTCCAGGGATCCAGCCATGAAGTCCATTAGAGCATCAGATGCAGTGAGGTCAAATCAATTGTCCATACTGCAGACAAGGTAACCATCATTTACTGTAATTCTCCCCCGTCATGGTAGAGGAGAGGAAAGGTTAAAAGCTGTATTACCATGAGGCTGTCTCATCTATCTTTCAGTATATTGGTAATACCTAAACATTGCTTAAAGGACTGAATGTACAATCTTAAATCTCCATTAAATGGGATTTAATGGTTAGATTGCCTAATCAACAAGTTCGCTAATGATTTTGTCTTCAGGAGGTGAAGAAAAAAATACCACTTTTAAAACAAAAAGGGAAAAACTTTAAACACATTGTCATGTCGGACACGACGCATCCAGAGCTAAAGTGAACGTTCATCTCAGGATGACCTGAATGACTGGTATTTATCCTTCCCTACACATAGATATATTTGCCTATGAAGTAATTTGCTGTCATCTCTTTAAGCTGGGGATACTACAGCAGTCCAAAAACAAAAGAGGAAGTAAATTCAGGATGTATATTTTGCACTGTAAATCAAGTCCTTATGTGTTTGCACTCCAGGATGGGCAATAATAATTGACTGAAGCAATCACTGCTGTGGGAAAACAAACGTCCTGGCAGTGTCGCAGCTGAAGGTCAAGCCTGATGACATAGTAAGCACCTGAACTCTCACTGACTCCCGGGGAGGCGGCGGGTGCCCAGCACCTCCTGGAGCTCTCCTGGCAGGGACAGATTTACACAGCCGCTGGGGCCAGGGGTGAGGATGCTTTTTTTTTTGCTCTCACCCCCTCCACTGGGTCTGCACAGTCGTTTATTTCCATCCCAGTGCCAAGGCATCTCTCTGACACCCGTGCTCTGTGCATTAACTGCATCAAACCAGAGAGAAAATGCAGTTCTGTGCCAGGGACTGCGTATTCCTGCTCCTCTGAGCAGCTGCACGGTGGCCCTGCTGAATGTCACCTGAGCTGATGTGCATGTAGGGGAGTCGTGCCCACCCCTGCCATGCAGGTGAGAGCTACGGGCACTGCAGCCCGGGCCTTCTGGGGCTCCTTTGTTGAAGTGGGAAGCAATGATAATGAAGCTCAGCTTCATTCGCTTGCCTATTTACCTTTTCCAAGGTAATCGTTTCTCTTTCCCTGCATTGCTTTAATACTTAGCTGTTTTCATTAAGAGATCAAAGGAAGAGCTACTGAGGTTTTCCATGTTACAGAAATCTTTCACAGATGTAGAAATCAGTAAATTTATTTTTTTTGTGTGTTTCAGAAGCCGGGTTGCTGAGCAAACACACACACATATTTAAAATAGAGCCAAAGCAGCAAAAAAAGAGAAGATAGTCAAACACTGTTACTCTAGTGCAAGTTTATAAAGATATTTCTGTGGCTAACATACATTCATGGTATTCTTCTTGGGAGACAATGGGATGAATTTAGTGGGAGTGTAAGGATTGGTGTAGGTTACAGATTAAGAAATATTCTATTATGTAGCCTATTTTTAAGGCTTTAGTTCAGGTTTAATGCCCAGCATAGTAAATTCTAACTTCAAATAACGCAGGTATTCAGTTAGCATAAAAAGCAGCTAGTAAAAGTTTTGTGTGCTGAAGGAGAGATAAATGTACTTTAGATTAGGTGTTACATACCAGTCACTTAGCTGCTTTTCCTCTTCTCTTCACTCTTCTTATGATTTACCTTAACACAGACCCTGTGTGGCTCCTTTTCCTCAGTTTGTTACTCATCATCTCTGAATTCATCCCTATGAATGTCTATTCATGGGTCCAGATTGGCATTGTGTCATTAAATAAAAGTAATGTCACCTCTATAAATATGTACTGGGCAACTCTTTACAAAATTAAGGACTAAAACAGATAAAGCTTTTTCACTTTAATGTAGAGATTCAGAAATCAATGAGGGGAATGTAAAGCCAGGATAGAAATAAATTCACCCAAGTCTGGAAATAAATGAAAGGTTAAAAAGATGCTTTCCCTCATAACAGCACAAAAAATGAGGACTACATGCAGCTTGCATGGTCTGTTGCTTTCCTTGCTGTGGAGTAGCTCTCACATCACTCACAGCTGAGCAGTACCCTCTCTGCTGGCATGTATTCTGCAATGCTAATTCAGAGAAGGGTCTGCTGGGTTATTTGACTGAAACTGGAGTCTCAAAAAAAGATCAGACAAGCTTTGCTGTTCTTTGGCTTCAATGGCTACCACAGCCTGACTGAAAGAGCTCTGAACTTAATACAAAGGCTTTGAATCTGGAAAAATGTTTACTGAAATCAATGAGAGAAAGAACTTTAACTCCAGTGGTGAACTCTTCATTCTGGCTTTTTCCTCAACAGATACAAACTTGGTCTCTGGAATGCCAAATCCTTTTTTTAAGATCAATACAACAAACCTAAATTGTGCAATGGATGTGTGTTTACTAGCTGCTATGTTAGCAGTAGAAGTCGGATCAGACTTTTGAAAAAATAAGTATTTCATATTATTTACAATAATTCTACCCCATGCAGCAAACAAATGTATTTTTAAGGAAATCTGTTTAACCAGGAAAATCACTAAGGAATTCTTCAAGAGTTATATATAGCTCTTAGTTGACAGACTTCCTTTCTCTATGTCTACAGTAATTAAAATAAAAGTTGACCTTTGAGTATTTGACATTGGCAAGATGTATTTAGTTTAATTTTCTCCAAATGCTAAAGAGGTTGCTCCAGTTATGGGAAGTAGTTAGGTCTGAACATGAGAGATTCAGATTCTCTGAATTTGCCATAAGGTAATGTATTCAAGCAGACCTTTCTCATTCTCCTGGTCACACTGAGGGAGTGCTTGTTGTGTCAGTAGTCAGTGTCCTGGAAGCTGAGTTAATGGTGTGACAGCTGTGGCGTTACAGTGTGTGGCTTGGGGATAAAATTTTCCTCTAACCAAAAAAAGACAATCCTGATTAAAAAAAACAACCACCTGATGAAATTAGACAGAACTGCTCTGAAAACATGCATGAAAGGAGAAGAGAGCTGCATTTGTGAGTAAGTCTTCACCTGGGTGCAGCTTGGGTTGTGTTGCAGTGCGACTGTTTCACATTAAAGATGAAATGCGAAAGCTCTAGCAGGATGTTACCCACATTAGCTTTGCTTCTGAAAAATAACTTGCTCTGTTAAAAGCTGAAATAATTATTAATGAAAGACATCTTACAACTACATCAAAATGTTTCCTACAGTGCTACAGGCCACCAGAGGAGACTATATAGCCCCCTTCTTCTTCTTTTTTTTTTAAATAGCAATAAATAGGGTGAAAATTAGTAACTATATATTGCCTGGAGTTTCTTTGCATTTACAGGTGATTTCAAACTGAAGTGGGAAGTTTTGGAGATTCTTTTTATGTAAGTATGCACTTTCACAGAATGCATTTTTAGTGATTGATTTTTTCCTTGTGCTGAAGTCCCTCCTACTTGCCCCAGTCTACAATTTATCATCCTCCAATATGTCACTGGGAAGTCTTATCTATAATGGATTATCCAGCAGTATTTTCTATATGAATCTCTTGACTTGGTGCTCTCTGAGGTCCAAATTGAGTGAATCACAGAAGAAAGTTGGGGCCCTCAAGGTTTCATAAGGCTATTTAAGACCTTTGAGTCTGAAATAAAGGATTACAAATATAAAGAAATTCAAAATGTAAATATAGTTTGAATTTCTGCTGAATTCCTGATGTTCAAAACATGAGAAAGGCCATCTGTTCATGATGAGAGGAAAAACTAGCTTAGAAAGAACACACATACAAACCAAACTTGAAGTGATTATTTAAACCTTTTGGTATTTGCTTTGGGATTGGATTTTGGGCTGAAATTTGTTGTAAAAGCTCTTCAAAGGCTGAGGGGAAGACACAGCAACCAGTACGGGAAGGCTCTTGCTTTACACAGCTCTATCTGCCTTGCTTATGAGTTCATTATTAACTGCCTTAGATGATGATTAAAAGATCAAGGTACAGTTGTCCAAACCAGAAAATGGTGAGAAACTGTATCAAAATGAAACATTATCCTAAAAGATCTTCTATTTTTCTACAAGTTCAGTTTAAACCAATTCATCAGATCAGGTCAAGGACCAAGATTTTGAAAACAAAAAAGCAGTAGAAATATTTCCAGAAATTAAAGAAAAAAAAATATTACTTGATTTTGTCCTCTATGCCCTCACTTCCAGCTGAGTTCCGTTTTAATATACTGTGCTGCTGAATGGAAATCTGGATGAGAAATTTGCTTCAAACAAAAGTGAATTTAACTAATTTATTTTCATTACTGAAGCTGAGGAAAATGCAAGCTATGTGACAGGGAAAAGTTATATTATTGGAACAGGAAGCATTTATATAAAAAAAATGTAAAACATAGGAAAAAGCAAGGAAATTAGATGTTTTTAAAATATATTTTTTAACCAGGCAAGATATCCCTTTCAGCACAGTGTGGGATATAACATTAATCTTATTTGTCTGTGATCTAAAAAACCCATATGTATTTCCTCATAGTCAGGATTTTGCTACATTACCTCATTTTTACCCACAGAAGCCAAACTGCTGGATTTTTGGAGACTGCTAGCACTAATTTTTTTCCTAGGACAATTAGTTCATTACTAATCTTGACTGTATCTCCAATGAACTCATGAAGAACTTCAATATTAAAAAGCAACTCATAAATAATTTTACAATAAACCTGAAAGAATATTGAGATTTTGTAATATGACCTGCCTTTGCAGGACTTGTCTCTCTTTTAGCTTTTCTTCCTGAACCTTTGCTACAATTGTCTTCAAGTCTCCATAAAAGAAGCCAAAGAAATGGGAACTCAGGTTTGTAGTACTATTAGTCATCTTACTAATGGATATTCTATAGCTTGTCCTTTTTTCCACTTCCTCTTACCTGGGCTTTTCATAACTTAGAGTCAGACAGACTCTTAAATACCCTTTGGTTGGAGCCAATGGGCCTTACAGATGTAATTTATACAGTAGCTGATGATTTAAATGGCAAAACCCCCAAATCCTGTGCTTTTAAAAAATATAAATCTGTCTGGATCTCATTAATGAAGGTTCTTGACTATAGTAGAAACTCTTTCCTCTTTATTTGGAAAACCATTTACTCATAGCATTCAGCTCTTATTTTTAAAAAAATGCTTTGGAATCATGGTTCTATCAGTTGGTTTTTGCCCAGGGGACTCAGCCAAAACCTTTGCCAGTGGTGCCACGCAGGATGCTGTCAGTGGTGAGATCATGATGACCACGGTGTCAAGACAAACAGTGCAACAAGAGGTTTCATAACACAGGAATTCCAGGAAGTAGTGGATTTATTTTAACCCTGAGACTGAGAAACTATTAAGCATCTTTAAAACAGGTTATCAAGGGCAGCTACATATTAGGGCCAAACCTTTGCCCATGAATGAAAACTTAGCAAAGTGGGAGAAAACTAGTGATTCCATTCTGATGTTTGGAAATCAAAACACAACAAGTGGACCTTAGCCATGATTTTGAAGCCATTCTAGGAGGGTGAAACCAGCTTGCCTCCACTTGGGAACACCTGAGGCTATCTGAAGTTAAACAGCCTGTGTGTTAATTTGTGGATAAAGCTATCCTGATGCAGGCTGTCAGGTTGTTTATTAGTGGGGTCATAACCTGAGGAGTTATAAGGTTTCACTGAGCTGCTCCCTGCATGCATTTTGGAAGTTATTACTCATTGAAGGTCTGACATGAGAACTGGCTTATAGTGGTGGCTGTCTCATTTTTCCAATAGAGGGTGACAATGCCTGAGTGGAAGATTCTATAGGAGGGACAGGCTTATTTACTATAATCAAGTCTGGGGTAAAACAACATTGGTGGTGTTTCTTTTTGCCTCATCCTGCTCTGTTTTCCAAAGATTATGCAGGTGTGCTTGAGGAGCTCCTATTGATATTTCAGATCTCTCAAGATATCACTGACAACACCAGGTATTGTTGACACACCTGGCATCTCTTTCAGAATGAGACAGATTTTCTTTGAAGAGGTTCTTTTTTAATGGAGAGAGGTCCTGGGAAACTGCTTCTTCAGCCTGAAAGGTATAACAAGATTCAAGACAGACTCCACTTGCTTCCCTTCCTTGTTCTGTTCAATGTGTTGAACAACTGCACTGAAAGTGTTCAGGAAGAAGGCATAGTTCACTTCACACTTAACTCACTGGTTCTGAGTCACATACCTGCTAGTTTGGAAATAAAAAATGAGCTACATCTTGTTTTTCAGCTAAGTATTAGAAATGGACATGGTATCTGTCTTGTTTCTGCTTCAAATCTTCTTGGATGTGTGAGGGAGAGAATGAGAGCAAGACAAGATCATCTGCAAAAAGAATTGGAATATTTCTTTGTGACCAGAACAGAGATTATTTGCTCTTTCTAGAGTGTGAATTTTTTGGTGGCTTAGTTGATGCAATCATCCCTTACTTCCCAAATTTTTTAGCTGTCAAATAACAGGAAGATTAGAGATACCCTCCTCTATTCTCCTGTAGTATGCAGAAAAGCTGCTTCTGCTGTGGAGATGCAAGGATTGCTCTTGCATTTGTGCTTTCTCATCCCCCTTTGAGGTAAGCTGTGCCAGTCTGTTTGCTGTGTTGTCCCAACTGGGCCGTGGGGAAGCTGCTGTTCAAGAAGAGCAAAATTGGTCGTTCTAACAATGACCAGCAGGAGTCCAGTAAAGGCTCTTTTAACAATTTCTTAGGGAACTTTGTTTTGTATAACAGAGATAAACCTAAATCTACTTAAATATTATTGAGTTTTGTAAACAGGAAGAAAAGGAACATTATCTTGCAAGTGAAAAATAATGCTTTTGTATCCAGTTCAGTTACAGAGAATATTCCTGCTGAAGAAGAGAGGGAGTCGGATGCCCTGCAGTACGGTAAGAGTTACTGTGTGATTTCCCATCTCCAGGGAACAGCAACAAAGAACACATTGGACTTGTCCTGGGAAGACTGAGTGCCCTGTCAGCTGAATTATCACACCAGAATTATAATATTTTAAGAGTTATATTATACAGAATTATATTGCATTAAAATAGATGCTTAATACTTAGCATAGTGCTTGTTCTCAGTGTGTTATTCGATAAAAAGAAAACTGTTGAAAGATGTTCTTTTTTCTGTGGTTTGTGAAAGGAGGATGACAGAGACTTTACTATATGCCATCGTGTCATCATCAGCCTAGACCTTTTGGGGTGACTGCTGTATTTGTTGGATACAGATCTGTACGTACCCCAGTTGTTGACAGTGATCAGACCTTTAATGAACAAAGCAGGATTTTATTCTCCCCACAGATTCCCTGCTGACACCCCTGCTGTGCTCAGGACTTGGCCTTGCAGCATTTTTCTTGCATCCTGCTAGGACACATCAGGTTTCACTGAGAGAGACTATGAGATAACGGGATACTTGGGCAAGCCTTGAAATGAAGATGTCGAGCACTAAGCCTGCTTTCTTTTGCTTTTTTACTCACTTGATTACATCAGCTTCTGGTTTTAAAATCATTATGTGTTTGAGGGCAGTATTATAAAATCCCGAGGTAAAATATATTTCTATTTGTCCTATGTCAAAATAAAGATACAAAATAATGAAAATTGTACTGACAGAAGACTTCCTCTATCTCCATCTCTTATTTACTCTTATTTTCAGCTTAAGCACCTGCATTACTGGAGGAAAATATATTAATCAGACAACTTAGAAGCTAGAATCCTGTGTAGCTTGATCACTTTTAGGGTAAAATTTAGCTAGACTGCCTAAAAATGCTTATTGGTCTCCGTGGATTTGTGCTGAATTTATTTAATACAAAGTGTAATATAAAAAGCTCTCTCTGCAGTTAATTAGCCTCCAGGTTACAGCAGGCCCCAAGGCATTGTATTTGAGTTGTCATTGCTACTTGCAAAGATCAGCAGTATTTAATTCTTGTGTTACACGAAGTAGATTGCCTGTGCTTATCTGGCTAGTGTTAATTCATTGTTTATAGGCTCTAATTTCATTTTTAATTTTCTTGGCTATTAAAGATGGTGGGTAAGATGAAGAACTTTGCTGAAATCAGATGTGTTCCACTGAGATAGTACCAGTTTAAATTACAGCAGAACTAAGCCTGAAGATTCCTCCAGAATGATGCTGTGGGCAAGATTTGTTTTTGTTACATGGTAAACCCAAAACAAACAGGGCTTACTCAGACTCCTTTGGGATAGGGCAGACCTAAGCTTATTAATTATTGCTGTTTTCTAAGGAGAAGACATCGGGTTCCCTTCATTGGATAATCCTGTTTTCTCAGAAAACATTTACACATGTTCCTATACCCAGCTAGCAGTGGCAGGAACCCTTTAGTGGTTAGAGAAGTGGCAGAAGGTTAAATCATCTGACTTTGATGTTATGTTGATTGTTGGTTTACCCTTAGTGTACAGTAACATCTTAAAAAAAAAAAATAATGAAGCAAAGTGGATGTATTCATTACTGGACAAACAGCTGACAAGTGAAAGAATATGTGACTCTCTCAAGCTGAGACCAAAGTGCTTCATTTATAATGGAGATTACGGTAAGAAACAAATGAAGTTGTCTAAGGGAAAATGATGTCTCCTGAGCCTTTATTCTGGTTTGGCCACAAGTTAATAACACAACCAGCACTTAACAACAAAATGCAGGGCTGTATTATCTTTTAGAAAATGCCAGTCATGTGCAATCCAAACAGGTCAATTACTAGCAAATCTCCCAAGATCTCCCAAAACCTCAGAAGAGTTAGAGATGCCAAGAAAATGTCTAGATGCACAGAGACACAGGAACAAAAATAGGGCACAAACCAATTTGCAGAAATGGAACTTAACCCTTAGAGGGAAGAATCCAGCCTGCTACATATTTATTTCCATTTCATTAAATATTTATGGGGAGACATGCATGTAATGTGATTCTAAATTATGGAAAAAGGACAAACTGAATCTGCACTGTTTCAGCCTTGTCTAATCTGTTTTTTTCCACCTTTCTGTATCTTGCAGGTGTAATGGACAGATGTGTTTTTTACTGCCACTATCACGTGAGACATTTGAAAACATCTTAAATAATTCTAAACCAGCACACACAAAAAACATAGCATAGAGGCCAGTGATAGCTTACTCTTCAGCTCAATACACATGTCTATGACCTATTAATATTAATGAAACCTGCACACAAGCATGTGGGGATAATTGACCCCATTAAATTCCATTTACTCATGAGCTACTTCGTAAGGATTGCCCCTTCATTACTGTAGTTTTTATCAAGGATGAAAGTTGGAACAGTGTGAGTATGTAAAAAGAAGACTATTTCAAAAGTAGCTTTGGGAAGAAAAGTAGGAAAAAAGAAAGAGAAAAGTAAAGAGGAAGAGAAAAAAGAAAGAAAAAATAAAGGAAAAAGAACTGCAAAGAAACATGTTTTCATCCAAACTTTGAGCAGCTAATAAAAATAACCTTATCTTGCTTTAAACTTGTGCTGGGACAGGACCTCAAAATACTTCAGGAGATTAAGAACCTCAGCCTAGATGTATTTTTACCAGGGAATCTCTACAGCATGGTCTTTTCACTTGCAGGACTTTGTATTGAGCTGGGCAGACATGGGAAGGGTGAGCAGTATTTTAAACACAGACCTGGAGATCTGGATTCATTCAAGGTCCACCTGGACAGGGCTCTGAGCGACCTGATCTAGTTGAAGATACTCCTACTCGCTGCAAGGGGGGTGGATGAAATGATCTCTAAAGGTCCCTTCCAACCCAAACCATTCTATGATTTAACTATTCTTTTCATAAATCCTGGGAATCTTGTCTTCACTGCGTTTTCTTTCATGCTTTTTCTATTTTCTGTCTGAGAAAGGAGGTTAAAGCAAGAGAGTCAACCTGTTGTCTTTTAATGGCTCCTCTCTAAACATGTGAAGATTGCTGATTTAGTTCACTGGAGAGGATGCACCTGACATCTCTTTTGATTAGCACTAAGTGGAATTCAAAGTTGTAGGCAACATTGTATGAAATACTTCTTTCATCAAATAAGTGATATATTCTTCCTGGTCAGGAATGGCTGATCTCTTTCAGCTGATCTTTCTTTAAAAGAATCAGCCTATGATACACAATTTGTTTTGCAAAGTTATGTGCAACCATAAGATAACCTCCCCCAAAGCACAGAGAAAGAAAGAATACTAGTGACAGGACTAGCATTTGTATTGCTGTAGCTTGTGCTTTGTAATAGATATTATTCAATTTTCCTCACATTAATGTTACTTTATTTTCTTGGTAACAATCTCAAAAAAATCTCTTGGAACAAATCTCACAAACAGTGAAATGAAATATTTCCCAAAAGGAAGACTCAGATGACATGAGCTGTTGTACTCCTCATTCACAGAGTCACAGAATTATCAGAGTTGGAAGGGACCTCTAGAGATCATCTAGTCCAACTCCCCCTGCTAAAGCAGGATCCCCTAGAGCACATTACACAGGACTGCATCCAGGTGGGTCTTGAATATCTCCAGAGAAGGGGACTCCACAACCTCCCTGGGCAGCCTGTTCCAGTGCTCTGTCACCCTCTTAGTTTTTCCTCTTATTTAAATGGAACTTACTGTGTTCCAGCTTATGCCTGTTGCCCCTTGTCCTGTCACTGGTGACTACTGAAAAGCATCTGGCTCCATCCTCCTGGCACCCACCCTTTAGATACTTACAGGCATTAATTGTATTCTTTGTACCCAATAAAGAAATGGGCATTTTTACAGTCTTTTAACCAGTGCACCTTCAAAAACCCCTTGTTCAGGGCTGCAGGGCACCTGAGAAAGGGTTCAGAACCATACTTGCTGTCCCCAGACCTGAGCAGGATCTACACAAGACGCAATGTCTCCATCACCTTCAGACTCCAACACAATGCTGGTTGCACCAGACCAGAACGAATAATCTCCAGCCATGAGTTACTGGCACAATTAAAGCAAAAGCTCAGCTGACTGATGTACTGAACAAAAGCACATTGGCAAAGCTTACCTTGGAAAAGCAGAGAGAGGAAGTTCACTCTTGGCATCGAACGCACCCAAGTAAAAGCAGGATGAACTGCTGATTAACAAGCTCAGACTCTGCAGACCAAATACCAAAGGATGAACAACAGCAATAACATTCTGTTATGTCTTTCCACAGCATGCATGCAATTTATCATTAAGCTGTATTCCATAGGCAGCTCCAGCAGTACATTTTCACAGTCTAATTGATGCATATGAGAGTTGGCTTGAAGCTTTCAAAAAAAGTCAGAATTACAGAGAATTCTGTTCCATCCAACAAGAAAATCAGAGTCCTGTAATATAACTGTGATAGATTTTTATGACTCCAACACAGTTAATTCACTCAGTAAGGCAGGGAGTATGCAGAGGGTGAATGTTAAACAGGGCAGCTGGGGTTTCCCCACAGAGGACAACATGCCAGTTCCTCCACTGAGCTCTAGCAGGTCTGGGAGCTATGACTGTCTTCTACAAAAGTTAGGCGGACGCTTCTCTGAGGGACATCTTTTTCCTTACATTGACCAATTTGATTTATTTTCCAACTTCTACCAGTTTGCTGCAGAAGTCAGGTTTACTAGTTGCTAGTTCTCAGGGTCACCTCTGGAACTTCTATTACAGATTTTCATCTTCCTTTTCCCTGCCTGTGGTACTGTGGTCAGTGCAAATAATTTACTTATTTTCTTGGTAACGATCTCAAACAAATCTCTTGGAACAAATCTCACAGTGAGATCAAATCTTTCCCACTCAGACAGAATTAACTATTGTACTCCTCATTCTTTGTACACAAATTAGAATTTTTATAGTCTTTTACCCAGTGCACCTTCAAGATCCCCTTGTTCAGGGCTGCAGGGCACCTAAAGAAGGGTGCCATTCCTGGCAATTTCATATCTGAGTTCTTTTGGGAATTTTGAGTGAATACCCTCTGCTCCAAGTGTCATACTTGTTTGACACTTTAATCTGATGCAGTCCTGGAGACACTTTTGGTCTCATATGGGAAGATCCCTGTCCTCTACTGCTTATTGGTGCAGATAACACATTTAGGTTTCCTGCAATTACTTTTTGTTCCAGAACTGCTCCTTTTGCACCTCTGCCATGTGTTGGCACCACCAGTTCACCAGTAGCCTTCTAGAGTCTGAGGTCACTGAACAAAGGTGTGTTACATACATTCGTTTCATATCTTTCTTAAGTCACTCCTCAAAATGTTGTTGGACTATTTATTGTGGTTTTAGTTATCTTCTCCAAGTCTATTCTCTTACCTGTTTTTCTCCATTGGGCACAACTTGCTTTCTGAAGGATGGCTCCTGATAACCACCATACTCTGCCCTTTTGACATGATAACTACTTTTGATATTTGAAGAGGCTATTTAATGATAGACACGTCCACTGAACCTTTATTGTGCCTTTCAGCAGACTCAGTGAGGACTGTGCTAGCTGCTCCTTTACTTAACCTTGCTGCTTTAAGGTAAATTGCTGCAAAGCTTGATATTTTTGACTTTTTCTGTAAGGAATTGAATTTGAGAATGGCAGTATCAGTGCAGAATTCTTTTCCTTATACTTAGAAATCTGGCAGCTTAGTTCTGCTGGATGTTTCTGACCACTAGGCGATAGTGGCATCAGGTACCTCAGTCAACATCTTACCTCAGCTCTCGCTCCTCAGGCAAGCTGGTAGAAACATCCCTTCAGAGTGAAATGGAACAGCTGCTCACAGTCATAAATGGACTATTGTGGCACACAACACTGTCTTCTGTGGCAGGTGTGAAAGAACCTTCTCAGGGTTTGACCATCGCCAAATGAGGTGCTGTGCACATGTGCTGGAGGAGGCCCAGTCCCTGGCTGAAGAAGCCAAAAAGACAAAATTATTAGCTTAATTTTCCAACTTCTCAAGCCCTGTGAGAAACAGACTAATTTAGCCCTTTGGTGAAATGCAAAATACAAGGAGAGGTCTTCTGAACTCAGTGCTTTCATACTGCACTTGACCTGCTAGTTGAGTAACACAGTATGGCATGACATTGTCTGATTTCTCCTGTGCTTACAGCAAAACGACTTCATAATAAATGCAGTCACGTTCACCTCTGCAACTTCAGAGTTTGCAAGACTGTTATGTTTCTAATAATGAAAAACATAGCTTTATTGAGATGATAAAGTAGCCATAAATAAAGAGCTCACAGGAGCGGGCTGACAAATAAACTTTTAATATGTTAGGTATGTATGGTGATGTAGTTTGTGGTGACAGCACATTGCTCAGCAGAGCAGGTGATATTCTGCTTCCTATTATACTGATGTCAACCCAGAGAATTTCCATTGTCTATATTTCAGCCAGTTCAACTAAGATAAAGATCTCTACACAGGATTTCATTGCCTTTTTTTGCCACTGTATAGTATTATTACAAAAAATAAAGTACTATAGAGGTCAAATTACTTCCAGTACTGTTTCTGATAATAAATGCACTGCAAATGGTTTAGTCTTACCCATTGATCATAATAAAACAATAAAAAAAAGGCTAAAATAGATTTCAGTAAGGTTTCAATCCCTTCTCCTGCACTGCTATGAAATTTAGGCATGTGACACAAAGCAATGCCTATCACAGTGACTGTCACTGGAGACCAGACACTTCAGGGTAGACATTGACGTTTTGGGTCTCACAATGACAGGAGTTTATGTGGATCAAGTCTCCAGCCCTTAGATTATTTGTAGTAAGAATAAATAAAGATGAAACTATAGAAAGGAAAATAGAGAGGGTGGTTATGAGGGAAAATTTCAGAGGTATCCAAAAAGCATCGTGCCAGATGCATGTATCCAAGAACCATGGAAAACAAAATGGGAAGCTGCAAACAGAGGTGGGATGGTAGAACAGAGTCTGGGAACCAGCACAGACAGGGTCCTACACACAGATTTTGATTCCCAGCCTCATCCCCTGCTAATCCCTTGACCTGACTAGCTGAGGCAGATGTGCTGGCAGCCCTCCCAGCCCAGGCAATGGGGTTCTGTGAGTGCAACTGTGCTCCTGTGAAAGGGAAAAGAAAGCATGAAATGTGTCACAGGCTGCAGAGCTGCAGCAGGTGATGCTCGGGCCTGTGGGCACATGTCAGCCAGAGCCCTGTGAGGGTTCACTTTCCTGGCAGACCAGAGCAGGTACATGGAGCTGAAGGCGCACAGAGACAGAGTGACAAAAGTAGGGCAGTGTCCGCACACAGAGCCTGAGCTGCTTAACTCAGCTGTTCCTCTTACACTAATGGAAAAGGGGATTTGAATAGCTAAAACCTGGTACATTGAACTGAGATGAAAATATAACTCCAAGTATGTATTTCTGAGCTGCAAGAGGACTAGTAGAGAGGAGAAATGATAACCATTTTACTCCTTTCCTGCAGGATTTGTTCCCCTCGTCCCATTTTTTAATAACACAGAGAGAGGTTATTTTCAGTCTAAATCATGCCTTTTTGTATGTAAACTCAAGAACAACTGGAAATATGGTTCAAGGCTTAGGAGTGAGAGAGAGAGAGAGAGAGATATATATGTACACTCATGTACAAACACCTTTTCACAAAAGCATACACATCCTTACGCCCTCCCTGTCCCCTCTTCCTCTGCCTCCAGATTTCTGTGTTTCATTACACACCCTCACAGAAGATGATGGCATGTAACTACATAAAAAAAGAAGTATTGTTTTCAAAAAATAAAACCTAATATAGGCTGTTGCTGAGAGGTAACCATAAAACACATTATGTTTCTAAATCTCAATTAATCAAATGCTATACCTGAAAGAGCAAAAGGGAGATTCTATTCAAATTTGTAGCAATGTAAAAAGCCAGAAAAGTTTGCTATCACTCTGTCCCTAATTACCACAGAGATATCTGCCTTTTTATGTAACACAACACCATGGAATAATAAAACTTCAAATTTCAGGAGCCTCTTTCTATGTGAGCATTCTTATTTCACAAGTAAGTCAGATTAGTTCCACCATTCCTATTAGAGGGGGATTCATGTAGGCTCCTTTTCATTTTATGGATGAAATTATTTATGAAGAAACATTGAGACTTGCCTGATGCAACACAGAATAATACTGACGGAAGAAGAGGTGGGATCCAGGTCTGTGGCCATCTAGCTGTGTGCATTAACCTCCAGGCTTTCAAGCAGCGTGATGCATACCAGAAAATGACTTTCCTACCTATTCTATTATATTTTCAGTCCCAGGGTAACAGTAATATTTCAGAAGAAATTAGTGGGTTTTGTATTGGATGGGAGGGGGTATTTTAAACAGTTGTATGGTTAATTTATTTCCTCTGAGGCAAATTCTCCATGTGCTTTTCAATGTGCAGTTTATGCTGCCACCGGCTGCACTTCTCTGAGTACTTCTGTGTGGACTGGCAGAGTGATGAGGGGCAGGGAAAGAGAAAACCCACGGGTTCACCTCCTCACTTCCTGAAATGATGGTACCCCCAAACCCTTGCCCCTCCTCCTGGCCTCCCCTGAGGGCTCTCCTGTGTATCATCACTATACCTACGTTTATTTCTTCTCCTTCATTTGAGCTGTGGCAAATCTGGTGGAAACTGTCATACTACCCTTGGAGAAAATTAAGGATTTCCTGAGAAATGCAGAGTTTTACCATCCTAATCTACCTTTCTCACCCCCTACCTAAAAAAATCCCAAAGCAACAGAAGTTCTTTTTTACATGTTGACTAAAAAGTCATGCTACGATGCAAAAAAGCCTTCTCTCTCAAGCAGTCAGTGACACTGAGCTACATGTAGTCTGTGGCAAAGACATACCTGAGACCACGTTTCATACTGTTCCCCTTCTGTTTTTGGCACAGCATGGAATTTAATAAGACATACACTAGAGCCAAACTACAATAGTTTTGACAGCTGTGGGGGAAGGGTGGTCAGCTTTGTGGCTGAACTCCTCACCTGTTCTCATGGGGGAGAGGGTGCCTTGCAACTAGACAGATGGCTCCTACAGAAGGTCAACAGAAAAGTTCATGCATACCCTACTTATTTTTGTATGGTATTCATTGATTCAAATTGCTTCTGAGCTTTTTTAATAGGAATTTTATCATGTTTTTACATCTTTGCCAATTTCAATGTGGCTGATTTAATTTCACACAAAAAAGTGTGGGAGCAGCAGTCTTGGTTCCCCTGGATAAACATGGGACTACGTGCTACTTGTGTTTGACTATGTCAGCCCTGAGATCTGTTAAGTATGAAGTCCTGCCAGGCAAGACATAAATCTTTTGTCAATGAAAGGGGTACATTATCTGCTTCTCAGTTGTTTCTTTTCTGAACAGCTACCTGAGGTTTAAGATAAACACTCAGCATGGTTATTAAAAAAAAAAAAAAGAAAAATCAGAACACTTTCTCTCATGCATTGAACATTAATAGCAACTCACAGAGAAGAGGGATCGGTCCTCACGGCATGTCCCAGGTCAGTCTAGAAATGTAGTAAGGCAGTGAAAGGATTTCTAAAGAGGCAAAGAATTTAATAACACTTTGGCTGTAACATACTTTCTACCTTCTGAGTCAGTCCCTTGCAGTGAAGCTGAAAGATTAACTCCTTAAGCAACTGGGTGCAACTTTGCTGGGGTAACGAAGCTGTGCCCTGCATCCCCAGAAATGTGTTTGGTCCAGGCATGTGATTGTGAAGAGGGTTATATCAAGCTGGGATCCCTCTTTTCAGCCAATGTCTTGTTGTTCCCAGGTATCTTCACACTGAAAAGTGTGAAGAAATTAAACTGATAACTGGCCAAATAACAACAGGTTAAAGGTTCAAGGATTTAGCAGCTCTCCATTAATCCAGTCACTCTGCTCCATTTTCAACTCCCGTACATGTTGAAAGTAAATTTTGGTATTTTTGAGACCATTTCAAGGTGATCTCAGCCTTTTGTGGGTAAGCTGATATGGTTACCTGGTACTGTTGGCCTTGCACTATCTCACTCCCCAAAACATCCCCAGCACTGACCCCCAGCTTTCTATGAAATTTGGCTGTTCCTCACATAACTCCTCCTTAACCCACCTGTGAATTCCTCACAGCACCATCTGTGAATTTGTCAGCTTCTCACCCTGTGACCTGTCACATCCAGCAATTTCTTGTGCCATGTCCTGTAGTTTCTCACGTCTTGTCCTGCTAGGTGCACCCCAGTTAAATAAGAGCTTGAAAGGGACATAAATATATTTGTGACCAGCCTAAGCAACTGCAAGAAGTTGCTTCAGTGGGTGATGGGTTTGGATCTGAAAATACAGAACTTGGAGTTGAGAAAGTTATAGTTTAAGAGTTTAAGGTTTTATCCCATTTTTATGATTAATAAACATTGTCCAAGTCAAGCATAAAATGAGCAGCACCTCATTCAGCACTTTCACTGGAATTTCCAGTGTATTTATCATTTTCTGCTGGGAACATGGTTATAGCAATGATTAGAAAACAATATGGCAGGAAACTCTTGATGTTAAACATTTGAGTTATGTATCACAGATTGTCTCAAATTCTCTGACTTCTTAGATTTAAATCTTTTCAAAGTTTTCCTGAAGCTTTTGGCACATTTTCTGCAAAACGCGTACAAGAGCAAGCAGATCCATGGACAACTTTAACCCTCTATTATTGTGTAAACACTGATGCTTAAGGTTTAAATTTACTGGGAACAATTAATTGTACATCAAAACTAAGGTGTTGCATGTTTATTTACAGACCAAGCTCCAGTAGTAATGTGTATTTGTCATGGAAACTGATTTGAATTTAATTCTAAACCCTGTTCTGCACAAGGGAAAATGTGAGTTTCATTTTACTCGTCTCTGCTTTCAATTATAATTTGACAAAAGAAATAACTGCATTACCTATTTGATTTGCCAGAACTTTATCCCAGCACCACCTGTTGAGCCCTCGGCACTCGAATCCTGACATATAGCAGAGAACAAAATTATGCAGTTGGCATACTTACCAGCAAGGATGCCAACGAAAGCATAATATAGCCTTTGTACTCAAAGTACAACAAAGTATATATTAAGCTACCAACTGCAAAGGTTTAAGCAAGCCACATTTAATTATACATGACCATATCTTTCCGACAAATAACTCGGTGGAAAAATGGTATAGAAGTTAGAAAGGACCCTTTTTGTACAGTCTGCTTTGGTAAATATTGCAAGATTAAAATAAATAAAGTTTCACAATACCATAGTAGATTTACATTAGAGATGGCAAGAAGATAGCCAGCTAGTTTATACAAATAGATGGGTTCAACACTATCAGCTTCCCAGTTAAAACAAAATGCCCCACGTTCATTTCTGGCCAGGAAACCAGCCTAGCACAGCACTGGTCTCCCAGGAAGGTGGAAGAAGAGGCTCCCAGCACTAGTCTGGATCAAAACCTCTCTTCTGCAAGTAACTGGGACCAAAGAAACTGGAATCAACTGTCTCTCTGAGATGTGTTTCTCAAAGCAAAAAAGATCGCACCTGCTTTCCTCGCTCTTCTGACCAGAGATCTGCACAGAAGAGGGGACAGAAGTTGAAGGTGATAGGACAGGTGAGTAGGCATGAGGCAAAACCCCTGCTGCCCAGTTCTGCAGAGGTCAGATGAGATCTGCACAGGGGCTGTGAACTCACAAGGGATTTGCACACTGGGAGGGGATACCAGTGGTCCTTGCAGTGATGCCAGGATTTCCAGTTTGTCCAAAAGCATGAGTTAAATCACTGCACGCTTTTTAAGGGACTGTTATTAAATACTGGTGACAATGACAATTTACAGATTTTTATCACCTCCTCAATAAGCTTAGGAGAGAATTAAATCTGGAAACTTGATTATAGCATTGCTAATTCAAAGAGACTGTTGGCCAGAAAAATAACATTAGATATAAAACAAGGATTGTGTTCCAAGGTAACTAGAAAACAAGGAATGAAATATTTGCCTGCTAACCCAGACATTGCCATAACTGCCCTCAGACAGACCCAAGGATGAGGATAGTAAGGCACAAACAGCTAACTGGCTCACCAAAAAACCCCCAAAAAACCAACAACAAAAAAACTACTTTGGAAAGGAGAGGTGAATCATTAGCGTTGCAAAAGTTCTCCTGATGCATTTGTACAGGGCTGAGCAGAGAGGTTCTGATACTGGCTAAGGTTTCTGTCAATATTTTCTATGAAGTATAAAGGAAAGAAACTAGAATGCTGTAGGCCAAATAAAATGCCTAGCTTTAAGAATAGATTGGGGAAAAAAACCCAACTGATTTTGTAAAAAAGGAAACAAAGCAGCTGTAAATCACACAGCAACCAAAAGATTTTCCTTACTGCACTAACTTTTACAGTCTGAGCTACTCAACTAATTATTACCAGTGTAGGCTCAGACAAGCCTCAATGGAGGAAGCACCTCTTGACAGCTGTTAGCTGTCACCAGATACAAAGTTCTGATACACGATTCCTGAACAGCATATATGCAATCCAGAAAGTTTAGTGAGGAGCAAGTCCTGTGATAAAACATGGAACATTTCAAATTGTATTGCAAAAAATGGAGCATAATTTTGCATGTGGATTGCTTTCTTACCCATGCACTGCAGCAACCAGCCTTCAGCTGAGGTTGGGGAATCTCTGTCTTCAGAGGGTTTGAGTCGAGTGGACACAGACATGAGCAACCTGCTGTAAAGAGACCTGCTTTGAGAAGGGGGTTGAACTAAATGGCATCCAAAGGTCCCTTCCAGCCTAAATTATCTATGACTCTAAAAATGACCTAAAAAAATATTTTCCTTACAGTTATTATTAGATTAAATGTTACCAAAATGCTATTTTTTTGTCTTATTTGTTTGAAGGTTAGAATGATGTATTTACTATATAGACTTTGTTCTAAACTATATTTTAGTAAATATATAAATATAAAAATATATTTATTTACTTTTTGTTTAAGGGATTGATTAAAAAGAAGCAAAATCTATAAATGGTCCAGTAAGCATACTGGATGCCTGTGGTGTAATCCAAATGACCCAACGAAAGTGCTTGCCTAAAACTCTAAAATGCTGGCTTGAAACATGCCCAAATAGCCTTAATTTTCATTTGCTGAAAATGTAAAGTGACAATTGTTAATAAGGAAAACTTTCCTTCAAAGTTGTAATAGCAACTGTAAAACACTTGCTAAGAGATAGACCACATCTAGGAAAGCCAAATCTAGTTGATCTCTCCTCAATTCCAAATATCCTTTGTGGTAACCACATTTCATTTAGAAAATAAGACTAGAGGAAGTACACGTATGGCAAATAGTTTGGCATGATCCACTTCTAGGTTTCTCAGATGTCTAACAGCCAAGAAAATGTGCCTGCTTTTAAATTTATTTCAAATAGCAGATCCCATGTAATCTTTACTCTTGATGAGGACTTCAGACAAAATGTCTCGATACTGTTTGAGTAGAGCAATAAATAACTCTCCTATAACAGAATCCATTCTATCCTAATTTCTCCCTTGTTCAAAATAACTACAAATTCTTACATTGCAATGTGGAACTTTGAGTTTTATAATCTTAAACTAGTAAGAAAACTCACTCCAGAAACACCCTGCATTGTTTACTGCCTTCTATGATAACCAAACATCCCTATTTTTTTTGCTGCCTTTCAAATAGCCTTTCAAAGACACTGAAAGCCCTGGAACACTTTCTGCCCATCAGCCATGCCAGGAAGGTGGATTGACCAGCAGTCCGAGAGCTCTACAAGTGGCCATTTCCCCATTGCCTGTGCTTTTGGGAATGCAATAACCCACTCTGAGTATTTGAGGCTAGCATTTCAGCTTGAAATTGAAACCTTTGCATGTAAAACAGCCATGAAAATTGTGAAGACTTCCAGATAGATTACAGTGAGCTGTACAAAAGGCAGCACCTTTTCAGGAAATCTTTGAAGCCTCCTCTGAGTAACCCAAATGCCTCAGATTTTGCTCAGCTCCATCGCCATTCTGCAGGTAGTTGTTGTTAGTCCCTTGTATCATCATATGAAGTGGGATTCACTAATGGATTTAATTCCATTTAAACCTGGACCATTTGGGAAGAATGAATAATTCTGGAATCAAATATCAATGGTTCTTACATTAGTTTAGTGTTCTCTGTCTGCTCCAAGCAATTGGCTCCAGTCTGCATCACATTTCTCTTATTGTTTGAGTGTTCTAATAGTACACACATATCCTTTAGCAGAAACCAGTGACCCTGGGGATCCTTTCACTTTAAGCTTGAGTTTACCTGTCACTGAAGGTGACTGAGGTCAGCTGGTTTAAAATGACTGATCTATAATCCACACTTCCTGAAAGGATAAATTAAATCCAAAGAGAGAGTCTCATAAATTCCCAGGGAGACCTTAGCATCATAAAAATAGACCTTGACACAACTCCAAAGTTTAGCCTCTGCCTTGACAAAGACAAATCAAAATCAGCTTTGGTGCAGATCCTCCACAAAGTGCTACTGAACAGTCTGTGCCTTCCTTATCTTCTGGCAACTTGTCATTGATCTCACTGCCTGCTTTCACTGACGGTGAGATCCTGCAGCTGACTAGGAGTGGGAGAGAAAAAGAAAAACATGTGTTTTCATACTTCCCCATCTATATCTCATCCTTTATATCATTATTCGTGAAGATACTTGTGTAGAACTGGGCCCAGGGTGATTGATGCAGGGCACAGACAAGTGTTTCTACAGAAAAATCCTACCATATTGAATACAATTCTACAGAAACAGCTCTAGGAGCTTAACATATTTGTTGCATTGGGAAGAGAAGGAATTTAATTTCACTGTCGCCCTCTGAGCCAGCAAGATGATTCATCAGTTTGTTTATGTACTGAAGGCTGCCAGTGAAGAGCACGCTTCGGTAAGGGGCACTAAAATGGGTGATGATTTCATTTGGCAGCACCTAATCCTAACTGTTTACCTTGGCACTTACCCATTTAGGCAGCTATGTAGACTAGGCAACTTAAGAAACAGGCATGAAATTATTACAATAAATTGCCTTCAAAGAATTTTCTTGATTAATGATTGTATTAAAAAGTATAAACACATTTTACCACAATGATTTTGCCCATTTCAAGGGATACCCAACACACAAGGGACTTTTTCCTTTCCTATGGCAGTGAAAACAAAACCACTATGGCTCTTGGCAAACTTATTCAAAGTTTACATGGATTTGGTTTGACAAATGTGGTGGAAAATTATATCCAATGTTTTGGGCTCTGGCCCATTGACCTCCTTCCATCTCAGTGGTGCCTCTTCCAGCTTTGAATGCAGGTTTCTAAATTAAGTTTGGTTTTGATTAATTGTAATATTAAAAAAAATAGACTACATGTAATAGAACATGATTTTGGCTCTGTAAAAAGTAGCTCTTCCTAATGCTTTTTTTTTTTTTTTTTTTTTTTCTAATTGGAAACAGTAGCTAGTGATTTCTGCTCTGCTTTTCTTGGATGCTGCTGTTTTAGGGTTATCTATTGCCTGTAAGAACAATTGCTCCTCACACACTATTGAAGTAGATCATCTTGTGATGGAGCTAGAGATGACATTGCTATACTTGAGGTATCTTGGTATTGTGGCAAAAAACATGGGGCTTGTCCTGTCTCCCTACCAACTTCATTACATTTCTGTGTAGAGGGCAGTTGAGTGAAATCAAGAGAGTATCCTATTGGACTCTTAAATGGACTCTGATATATTTTATTGATAATAATTATATAGTAATAGAGAGGGTCCCATTTCCCCTTAATTTTCAGCATTATACAGAAGGAGAAGGGCAAACGTAAAAAAACCCCAAAATATTATTTTGACAGATTATATTATTTTGCATGTCTAGAAACAAGTAAAATTTGTATTTTTCAATGTAATTGGAAAAAATCACAACAGAAATATTCTGCGAGAAGGAAAGTTTGCATACAGCAAGCTATTTGCTTAGTTGTCTTTGACACTCCTGTACTTATATCCGGGATTCCAGGCCTGTCGATATGTACAGGACTCTTAACAGGAGTTATGAAGAGAGATCAATAGTTATTCCTACAGCAGGTCATCAGGCACATAACTTACTGAAGTGGAAGGCTCAGTGCTTTCGACCTCTCTCCTGCCTCGACAAATAAATCTGAAGTTAGGGTAAGCCAACGCCCGCTCTCTCTCCCAGCCTGCGTGAGGCAGCGGCGCGGGAGGAAGAGGGGGGGGGGGGGCACCGTCGCCGCGCTCTCCCTTCCCGCGCTGCCGCCGCGCGCCCAGCAGAGGGCGCCGCCGGCCCGGCCTGGCGGCCGGTGGGGGGGCTGGCACCCGCAAACCGCGTCGCCCATCGGCCCCGGCGGCGGCTACACGCAGGGGAACGGGGTGCGTGCTGCTCTAGGGGAGACAACTTCTTCCCTAAATGTCCTATTTCTTTATTTTCTACGGTGTTTTTAACATTTCTGTTGAGGAGGAGGAGCTGAAGAGAGAGAGGGGCCCTTGGAAACCCAGGGGATTTTTCTTAGTTGGGTTATCAGGAGTTGTGAAAAATACCTGCAGTGCACAGACCGTCCAGCCTCCTGATGGAATAGCTTCCGTGTGGCCCCGAGTGATTTTTTTCCGGGCCAGCGCTGCCCTGTGCCCCTCCGGGGCCATTCCCGACAGCTTTCCCGCTCTCGTCCCGCTGAGCTGCCCCGCGACAAAGGGGCATCCTCTGCCTGCGTGTCACCGGAAGCCTGGAATACAAGGCGCTTAAGTTTATACACCTCCTTTCCACTTTTTCGGTCATATCCAAAGCTTGGAAGCTACTGCAGATATTTCTAAAAGCTCTTCCTTAAATATCTCAAACTGCAGAAAGAAAAATAAATCCAGCTTATTACCTGGTTCTTCTTCCTCTACGAATGTGTTTTTTATTGTGCTTCTCCAGCGTTGCTCTGAACTTTGTTTCAGAAATACCTACATATAAAAAAACCCCAGTGAAACCTCTGGGTACGTTTATATTATTTCTCTATTCCTTGATTCCTCAATATGCAAGAAACAATCAACCATTTAGGTTTACCTTTTTATGCTTAAAAAAAAAAAAAAAGAAATCTGACAGTGTATGTTTTTTCTCCTCTGGATGGCAGTAACTCCTGCTTAAACGTTCATGACCCATGACTGCAATATCCCGCAGCAAGGGATTTCCTTTTTTTTTGTCAGTGTGCTAGCCAAAATAAACATTTAATTTCATTCGTTCCATGTTTTTTCAAATAAAAATTTGAAAATGAAGTAAGTTTTCAAATAAGGAATCTGTTTAATGTAAAAATCTAATTGCAGAAGTTCTATGTATAAAAGCAGAACAGTAATTGGAAGAAAGGAACTGGTGCCAAGAATTTGTATCTGATTACATGTCACAAAAACTGATGAATATTGCAGAGAAAATAAAATTCCTTGACATTAAATAATGAAGCAATACAAAAGATAAGAGAAACGTCCTGACCTGAGTGTACCAGAACATCTGCCCCTTTAAAATATACTCATTGTAACTGAGCACATCTGGATTTCTTGACTGTTCATTACAATGTGAAATTTTAAACCAGAAGATCCATCCAAGTAAAGGTGATTTTCAAACACCCACTGTGCTCCATCTAAGTTAGTTTAAACAAGAGGTATGAGAGGGAGTTAAGCCCTCCTTCCTCTACATCTGACCAAAACCCATTTTTGTACTAAAAAAGCCACATTAACATGTAGGATTTGGATCTACTCACCAGACAGGAGCAGTTCCACTGCCTTGTTTTACTGCTGTCAAAAATGAAGCAGTACAGAACAACAAGTTCCAAAGATGAGTACCTATAATTATACAACTGAACCTACACTTTGTCCTACCAAGTCCCTTGACACCTTCTCACTAATTCTGGCTGGCTGAGGTCTGTCCTTCAGACCTGGAGCAGTCAGCCTTGTTTTGGGGGTGCTGTGAGGGCACTGCTCCCCAAATCCTGGTTCAGCAACTGCAAACAGTGCCTCTGTGCCCTAATATATATTATTCTGTCAGGGAGAAAGGAATTGATTCTACATGGGCATTCAGTTCCTGGTCGGGCTAAGATGGCCAGTGGAGGCCTAAGAGTGATTTTTGAGAACTGGGTGTTTTTCTACGAAGAGCATAATGATACCAACTCCTTTGAAAACCCTATCTGTTTTCAAAAGGAGAAAGAAAACTTGGCTCCTAGAACTGAGAAAAACATTTCTGCCCACATCTCTTTCAGTGAAAAAAAACCTAGATTTGGCATATTTGGCAAGTTTACATTAATTTATCCAGAACCAAGACACTATTTACATTTTCCCCCATATTGCTCAGAAAAGCCACTTACTTTTATTGCTCTATTTCTGTGACTATTGTCCTGATCTTCAGTAACACAGTAAGGTTCTGCCCATTTGTCTCTCCTTCCAGCCTCTGAAAGAAAGAAGCCAAACAGTTTTGTGGTAAACAAGCCAATACTGTAAAGCATCCTACCTAAGCACTGGAAGTCCTCTGTGGTGATAGAAACACCAGTCCAGCACTGGAAACGATAAATTTTAGGAAGGCATGGTGTTTCCTGAGTTTCTTTGACAGACTGGGGAGCAAACTTTGTTACTGTCCTCCTGGAAAAATTGTGGCTCCTACTTCCTAAGATGAATTCAGCTCCACCGTGCAGAGGAAAACAGAGAATCAGTGGCATACCATCTTGACCACCCTGGCTTTATTGTCCAGGTAATTTTCTTGAGGAGCATAGGAGGGGTGCTCAAGAAGCTTTACAGACTGAAGACACTGGGAGATCAACTGGAAATTACTCCAAGCTATTGCCCTGGCCTCTTTTTTTTTTTTTTTTTGGAATGTCAGGAAACCTGAAAAATAATAATGTGAATGTAGCTAAGAAGGTGATAGTGCAGCTTGTCACAAAGCTAAGATTTCAGCCTTTCAAAAGACAAATAAAAGTAGATAAATCATTTGCTACACTGGTTTTACTGCAGGATCATACCTTTGAGATTCCCTGATTTGCTGAAAAATTTTCTCTGAAGACTTCATTAAGTTCTGGCTGTGGCACCAGTTTGTCAGCAAAAGATAAAGCACTTTGAGAGCTCGTCCCAGAAGGTTTCTCTTTAGCACATCTGTGAAGGCCTGTTGCTGCTCATACTGACTTCTGAGCTCTGGGGATGCATGCAGAAGTTTTCTGTCCTATTAAACATAGTGCTCTCTCCCCACTTCAGTGTGAGAGTTTGCCTCTATTCACCATGATAGCAGGTAAAAGAAGGACTAAATGGATTAAACGGTCAACTGCAGATTTATTTTTACTGTGTAATTTTCTAGGTATAAACTTTATCCAGAATGTGGGAGGAAGGTTTCTGCCATATAACACTGGGCTACCAAATACCTCAGCTCTCTCAAGCTGCCCTGTAATCAATTTGAGCAGCATTCTGCATGGCCTCTTTTTGAAAAAGATGTAATTCATAAATCTCCACTTTCCCCTAGCTCCAGACAATGTCTGAACCCATTTCCTAGAGGTACCCATGGCATAGTAGAAATATAGACAGAACACATGCAGGAGTGCATGTATTTTGGAAACTGTTCTTCACCTCCCTGATATACTAAACTGGACGTTGATGGAAAACAAAGATGCTTTCCCACATGTTACAGGGTGCCAACTGTGACAGCCAAGGTCAGAAGAGAGAAGGCATAGAGAACATTTCAGGCTGATGTCCAAACCAGAGAGATTCCAAGTGTATTGTGAGGACAGAAGAGCACTGTGCACTTGAATTTCTAGCTGTTGGCTCTATAACTTTACCCAGTGAAGTCAGAAGGTTAGGTTATTGCTAGAGCTCAGTTTGAAAGGAGATTTCAAACAGATTAAAAATTCCTGTTCATTACAAGCTCCTAAATTAAGTAAAACTCTCTGAAAGATTGTTTTCTTCCTGAATCCTGAATAATTCTTTCAATTATCATCAGAGGAGATATGATAATTTTTTAATTCTAATTCAGAAACACATGTATGGGATTCGTGCTAGCATTCCTAATGTCTGGAGTTACAGAACTGCAAGTAGTTTGTCGAGAAAAATGTTTACTGAACTTATTTTAAAATAAATAAAAAATAGATTAAAAAAATCTGTGGGGGACTTCTTTCTGCTCAGTGCTGCATGAAGTTCTTTGCAATGTTATACAAATGGACAAATAAAGTTCATAATAGTTACCGCTACTTTCAGATTTGTTTCACCTGAGCAAGGTCTTGTTGACTTGTCTTTATGTGTAGCATCAACTGCTGATTCTACCTGCAGGAAATCAAAGGGAAAAAAATGTTTCTCTGCATGGGATCAACACTTGTTTTTAAAAGAGCTGTTGCATAAAAAACCCTGGTGCTTTCTGGGTTGCTGGAGTTTCCTGAGGCAGACCTGTCATTGTTGATAATGCATTAAGCACAATACATCAGCATGCTACAGAAAGATTTCCCAGGATCAGCTATGCCCTTTGTACAGCAGTAAGAAAGAATGACTAAGGTATAAAAGGGCACACTGTGGTGAAGCATTTTCGTGAGGGAGGACTGCAAGGGCAAAGACACAAAACTAACACCTTCTGCAAGCCATGAAGACGTTAGCAAGAAAAGAAGTATAAAGGAGAAGGCAATCAAAGGCGAGTATAGAGAACAGGCACACAGCCAAAAAATCACCTGTGCAACAGGGCTGGTTGCTGGGAAAACCTGGGCAATCCAGAAAACAGAATCCTTTTTTTCATGTGGTGGCACAACTGGCTGCAGAGATGGGGTTAGTTTGACATCTGTGGGCTCCCTCTTGCCAACATTGCTGAATCTGAAGAATTTATTGCAGAACAATCTGAGCAATAGAATGAATCCTGAAACTCAGTCTCACATAATTAAACTTCAGCATTCAAATGGTCAGGGACTATAAGTGAAAAGAAAGGATAGTGTCAATTTGCAGGAAGTGTATGTCCTATGATGTCCAAGCTATAGTTAAACTGATTTATAAACTGGTTTCTTTGTAAATCAGCAGTATACAATACCTCCTCCTGCTGCTGGCTTCCCAGGTTGCACCGTGTGTACCTGCACTTTCTACCTGATTTGATTTCTTCTGCTCTGTCCCCTGCTGCCCTCTATGGACCTTGCTAATGCTGCAAAGGATCTTCAAAGTTACAAAATTATCCCCAATACAACTGAGCTGTAGTGCTACTTTTTGATGAAATTCTGTTTGTAAGGCCAAATATTTCACTGTTTCTTGCTTGCTACAGCCAGCTTTTCACAACTGAGATGGATGTATTTGATAAAACAAAAAACCCCATGAAAATTAAAATCAGGCCTCTTCATACTCTCCTTTGCTTCAAGAGACACAGAAAAACTGAAAAGGCATTAAGATTATGATGGATTTTTGCATTGCCTATAAGTATTCTGCAGCAGACTGGCTGTTCAGTAAACCAAAGACATGAGGATACAAATCCTTGCAAGGGCAAATATGCCCAGACTCTTTGCATTTGTAAAGTTCACACTAGCAGTTACCAAAGTCTATTTAATTCATTCCTGGTGGTTTTTTTTTTTCTTTTTAAGGCTGACCAGAACGCCTCTATGTAACTTGTTCTGGGCATCAAAGCTTCATGCATTCAGGGAAAATCAACCCTTCCTCTCCTTTTCAGATCTTTCCCATCTTTCCAAATTGACCTATCCCAGCATCATTCTAACAAAATTTTAAAAGCTCAGATCTTCAATACAGTCATGTCCCCTCCATGATCCCTGCTCCTCAGGTGGGTGTGTATACTGGGCTCTTTTGAATTGCACCCAGATGGCCAAGGTCTCGTGCAGCCATTTCAAAGGCCAAAAATTGCCATGGTTTGTAGTTCTTGGCTAAGGGGAGCACCACCCCTCTGCTTCAGAAACCTCTCAATATAAGGCTGTAGTGGCTGCCATGGCAATTCAATGTCATCCATCAAATCCCTTCTAAAAGGTATCTGAGACTTAATCTGTATTTTACAAAGTGGTTGCAAAAAGGACCAGTGATGCTAAATCACAGAACTGCAATCAATTAGTGCATCTAGTACAAGCTTTTCTTAGATTTTCTCCAAGATTAAAGGTTTTCTTTTGGTTATCTTTCTTAGCAGTACAGAGCAAAGAATGTAATTTTTATATGACTTAAAGAAACATTCCCTTTTGATTGATGGAAATTGCTTGCTACATAAGGAATTTAAGCAAATGACATGATTTGCATAACAGAAATTACCACAGGAGTTTGTATAAAAAATAAAGGGTTGTCTTTGATTTCCTATCCTTAAATAGCACCAACAAAAAGTATCCGGTGGCTAAATAATAAAAAGAACAACAATCATCATCATCATCATCATCATACCATTTGGGAAGAGACAATTGCAGTTGAACATTCTGCCCAAGACTTCATTTCTGGTGGCCTGTTTTCCTCTGTTCTTGCCCTCAAAATCTGAAAGACCTTCAGAAAGAGTGCATGTCTGAACAAAGCAGCTCAAAGCACTCTGACTTGCTCACATCACCAGAAGAGATACAAAGAGAAAAAAAATTCTGTCTGACCCAGCATTTCCTTTGCTGCATCTGTTTGTCACAGTGTGATGGGCATGAATAGCAGGAGGTGACAGAGTGTTCCTTTCAAGCTTTAGAACTTAGGTCTGCAGAAGCTGCTTCCAACAGGTGAGTGAAATGAAGAAAGAATGAGGCTCTCTTCATATTGATAAATCCAGCTGAATTGTGAGCATTCTTGAAAGTGTGCGAGGCTCTGATAAGAGTTTTATCAAGCATGTATTACATCAACTGGCTGCTACACCAGCCCTCTAATCAGCTGGTTTTCCTAGCAACAGTACCTAGACAATAAGCTCACATCTACTGAGGAAGCACTTCACTGTCAGTGGAGGTGCTGTTACAGTAATTCATGCTTGAGACCAGGAGTAAAGAACCACCACCATGCCCTGGGTTTAAATGGGCTCAGATGCTGGGGGAATCTTTAAAATATCCTGTTCAGTGTGAACTTTGGTTCTGCACATCTGAGAGTCCTTCCATCTTCAAGAGAAAGAGTATGCATTTAGTAAGTTCGTTGGGGAGTCAACAGAAATAACTGTTAATAATTCAACACAAATCTGTGAGTAATATCCTTTCCAGATGTGTTTTAATACAATATGTAATTAAGTTTTAACAAGGTTTATTCAGCTCTATGAGGACTTTGCATAAAAGCTTTAGCAGGAATACAGAGGACGGAACTCCTGATCTAGAAAAGAGAAAAGGCCCATGAATGTAGTTTCTTTTGCTAAAATGAGACTGAGTTTGCAATTTCTTGGATTAAACTGGGACAGTCTTTGAGCAACTGTAAAGATCTGAAAATACTGAGAGACTTCAAGCATTCAGTTTTTCATCACTGGCAATATTAAAATCCCCTGGGTAAGATTATTCTTTGTCTTGTACTTATATAAATAAGGACTAATTCCACTTAGGAAATGCAATAACTTGATTTAATGGGGATTATTTTTGACCATTGAAAGTGCTAAGAGAATACGCCTCACGTTGAAAATAAAAGTCAGACTAGAATCTGCTCTGCCTGTAGAAGAGTAACATACATTGCAACCCGTATCTGTGCACCTCCCCTGAAAGAAATCTGATGGTTTTTCCTGAAGTTGTTCTGGAATAATTGTATCATTGTCCATTATAAATTAACGTGTATTTTTATAAGCAAAGCAAGGATTCCATTGGCACCATTAGAAATAATCCTTTAAGAGATTTCCAAAGATATGTCTTGCTTAACTTCAACAGGGAGTTAATTGAACACTCTACAGACATTTTATTTTTCCTTATAAGCAACAATAGATCCCTGTAAATGTAAAGTAAGTCATACACAATTAAATATGCTGGCACAAAAGTAGTCATGCTCTCACTCCTATAAAAAGTAAATAACTGGTGCCAATAAAGACATACCAACATGTAAGAATAAAACTTTTGATTTAAAGCATATATAACCAAACAACATTTTATAAGCTTTTAAAAATCAATTAAGGTTCAGGCCTTGGCTGTTTGGAAGTCTTTCTCAGTGACTGAATCACCGGAAGACTGCTTGGGTGAATTTTGCATTTTCATGTACAAAAAAATAGTAAAAAAGCTCAGTTTACTTAAAACTGGGTCCTATTCTTATTAAATTGTCACAGAAAGAGAGCAGAGATAAATTCGTCCTGATGTGCCCTTTCCTTGCAACCCTATCCACTGTAGCTAGCAGTAGGGAAGGCTTGTTTTTCCACCTACATTCTGTGCTTCTTTTTCTTGTCTTGAGCTCACTCCAGGAGGGTAAGGGACTTTCACAAGTCTCCTGAAATACTGCACCCTGATGTCTTATGAACTTACTCAGAGAATGTAATGGCTAATGTGTTTGCGCTTCTCTGCCAAACAAATGAGTATTTTTTCACCTAAAAAGTGTTAAAACATTTAATTGCACTGGAAAGCGTCATATGAAGTGTGTATGACAGCTGTTACAGTGGAAGTGTCACAGGAATTAACATACAGGAACATCTCAGTAGCCCATCTAAAGTTATATCCTCTCTCTCAAAGCAGTCAGCCACAAACACTTCAAAAAGGAGGGAGGCAGTAATCAGCATATGGGCTAAAAATGAGGAAAAATGTTTGGATCCATATACAAACTTTCCCAGAGACAGCTGGAGTTCAGATTTTCAGTACAAGGCACTTTGTTTGCTAACACTAAGAGCAGTGCAATTAAGCACAGAGGACATCTACCTTACATGCTAATGCCTCATTTTCTACATGGTAAGCATACTTTACAAGGGAAGCAGGGGCTTGCAGGTCCCTCCTTTACAGCACAGTGAACTTGCATCTGATACACCCCAGTCATTCAGGTCACTGAAATGTTCAAACTGCAATGCTACTTACAGCTGGGCTTGTTCTAGGAGATAACTGACTACCTCACAGAAGTTTTGCCCTTTTTCTGGAGACTTTTTCCAGCTGGCAAAGCTGTCTGGGACAATGTATGTGTGAGACAAGAAAGACCAGCACCATCACTTGCAGTTGAGGGTACAAGACAGAAATGTGCTTCTGCACCTTAAATTTAACTGAACAAAATGCAAGCTTAAGCTGTCTCTCTTACAGTTAGATTCTGCTATATGATAAATCCTTCCAAGGTGCCTGTTTATACCAAGTCTAAATGTACAGTATCGGGATTTAATTCTGGAATTGACTTATTCTTCCCATGCAATAAAAACTGTTACAGCCCAAGTATCAGAAAAAAATGTGTATACCATCTAATACTTAAAGGGACTTGCAAAATCATCTGAAGAATGATTATTAATAGAAAAAGGTGGCTATATTGCCTTTGGTAGA
The DNA here is from genome assembly GCA_020745705.1 of Hemiprocne comata. NCBI lineage: Eukaryota > Metazoa > Chordata > Aves > Apodiformes > Apodidae > Hemiprocne > Hemiprocne comata. The sequence goes on along the minus strand of CM036593.1, from coordinate 10,300,100 downwards.
GAGTGCTTAACTTACAAGTTAAGAAACAATTGTTTTAGAAAGTCAAACAAACCCCATGGCTGATTCCTCCAATTTTTGACCCTCTGCATCACTCTGGAATAGACACATAAAAATGACATATATGAAAAGCTGTGGTTTGATTTTGGTTTGGTGATCACACAAAATTCTTGTTATATCTGCTAGGGAGCAGAAAAAACCCACAGAACCCTAGAAATCTGGGGGGGGGGAGGGAGGAACAGAAACATTGGAGGAAAGGGTGATATCCCAGGAACAGGTACACATGTGACTGTGAGGCACAAGCACTTATTCCAATAGAGCTCAGAGTGCCTTACAATGACATAGTAAGTAAAGCATAGGCTATACCTTCCTAGCAAAAAACTTCAGAAAACTCCACTGAATGTTTTTCTCCTGAAAGACTTGAAAGACTGTTTTCAGGTTCTTAAGGCAAAGAGAATGATGCAAGCTAATATATCTCACTACCACTAACAGAGAGTGGAACACGTTGCTTAGCCTGCAGTGCATTAATAGTATCTGCTATCCAACTGATATGGGGTAACTCATATTTCTCAGATGACAGAAACCCTTGGCTCAGTTGTGAGATTCCAGATTAAAAGATTTACAGGGTGTATAATCGTTACAATACTCTCTTACCTAGGTTCCAGGGCTTCCTTCAAGGCTTCAGTGATAGTGTTTCTGCCTCCGGTATTGATAGTGTGTTCACTGATTGGAGATATGAAAATTTCTTGCTGCCCTATTTAGGAAAGACAGATCTTGGATACTTTAGAAAACAGTAATATAAGGTTGTTTGGTAAAGGATATTTTGATTTATTAACCTAAATTTGTAGGAAAGCTATGTATGATGGTCTTTTATTTTGATACATGGAGCTATAAAAGGAAAGACTCAGGTTCTGGAGCATTTCTTTGCTGCCTGGCTATTCTTTGTAGTGCTAAAATTTGATAATGTGTTTTTATATGTTAATCCACCTTGTGAACTTTTCTGAAATAATCTAACTCAGTTGGTTTTGACCATTTTCAATTTGAAAACGTCTAAATGTTTTCCAGTAGTATTATGAACCCTCTCTGCACTCTAAATTTAAGCAGTCAGAAGCCTTGCTTTCGCTTGTTACTTTTCAAGGGATTGCGTGGAAAGGGTCCCTTTTATGGTTGCAGGCCAGAGGTTCCAAACCATGTGTAATTTTATGGCCAAAGTCACAACTAGAGTAACTTGGCATAATTCCACTGATTTCAAAGGAAAAATCCTTTGATAGTATCAGTTAGAAAAATGGCTAGTTTATCGTATATTAGTTGAGGAGCTTCCCCTAGCTTTAGTCCTCCTCTGTAGCTTTCATTCTAAATATGATTGAGCTTCATTTCAATGTAATTCTATCTCTTTTGGGAAATACTGCTTACTTACTACCCAGACTAGAACATATTGACGAGCCCAAAAGAAAGCTTAAACAATTTTTGCATGGGAAGACTAATAAAAAAATTCTCAAAATTTTAATCATCTCACGTATATCCTAGATATCTAATTTTTAAGATGGCTTTTTCAGTCAGAAAGCACCTTTAATCTCAGTGATGCAGTGTGCCATATGCGCAAGTTTAAGATAAGTTATACTGTTAATAACATAAATTTTGCTTCTCAAATCAAGTAGCTCTCCTGTAAAAAGCCTATAGCAAGGTATCAGTGTCTCTGAATAGAGTTACACTGATTTACATCAGCTGATTGTGTCCAATTATTATAAGATGCTTAAGGTTTCTCATGAGTGCAAAGGAAATAATGTTGCTGTTTCTTCTGAAAAAGAAAAGCTCAAATAGGAAGTAGGTATTACGAAAAGTAACAATTAGGTCTGAAGTGTTAATAACTGGATATCTTTTATGAAGATAGTTAGAAGTATTTACATTTTAAAAGACAAGAAAATCTCTGAAAAATTAGAGAAAAATGGAAAATTGTCTTTTATGCTGTTACTGCCTAGCTCACTTTGCAGCTCCGTCACATGATGAGTAACTAATGAAAACTATTATTATGCAAACCACTCCAGCACAAAAGGGTATTACATATCTTGTACAAAAGGGGATTTCTTTAAAAAGCACAGCACATTCAGTGTTTAGGGTTTGCAGTTGAAATTCATGGCCTTGCTTGCCAATATTATCATGCAGCTGGGTATTATGCTATTGCTTTACTCTGAGGGGAAAAAAAATATCACAATAAAGATATTCAAATGGGTTCGTATTAAACTGCTGTATTTTCTTGTGTTGCAATGTCAGTTTTAATGATTTTTGGCATCTCTTTTCTAGCACAAAGGTCAAAATAAACACTAGCCATGCAGACTTTGATTGCAAACAGACAATCTGAAAAAATTATCACTCGAAAATAGTGTTAGGCATTATTTCAGCATTGAAAATTGAGACATTTGATAGGACTGATAAAATTACTTTTCTCTTATTCAATAGCTATGAGACAGAAGTTGATCTTTCTATAGAGAAAAAGGCTTCTGAGAAACTTTTCTATTGGTGCTGTAAAACACAGGTTTTTAATTTTAATTCTAATTCATTTTTTTATCCTTCCAGCAAAATCAGCTGACACAAAACATTCCTGGTAAGAGATTAATGTTGTCTCAGAAATCTTAAGCTCTTTATGACATGACTATACAAAGACTAATTTGGACAAGTAAATTACATTAGTCTTTAGAGGGTTGGGTGCTTCCTGCTTCTTCTGTGTACAATCTTAGTCATATGACTATTTTGAACCAGCTTACTAAACACCAGTGATTTTTCTAAAATGCTTTTAAAGGAAGTTTTGTAGAAAACAATGAAAAGTCACACAGTGCAAGTCAAACACTTTCAGAGGAAAAACTTACACTTTTTTCATTTGCATATGTTATGTTCCTTCTCTGGCTCTTAGATACATACATCTCTCGGTACCTCCAGTCATGTTTTCAAGTCCTTATCTTTTTTTTTTTCTGTTTGTCCTCGAGTTGCCTGAGCGGTGCCATCATAGAGGGCTGGAAGATATCCATTCTGTGGTGATTTTGTGCACAGAAAAACAAAGGAATCGCACAAAATGAACATTTTTGTAAGAAAATAAAAAAGGAAAGGCTAAGAAATGGTTCCCTGGCATGGATGAGTACAGAAGCCAGTTTTAGACACTAAACACTCTGTGGCATCTAAGCATTCAAGTCAGACTAGTCATGGGAGCACAATAAAGTTAGCAATAAAAAAAGAGAGCTTTGGAAAGCTGTATAACAATGAAAATATTATTTCAACATACCTTCATTTCCTTGACAAAAATTGAAAGTACAAAAGATGCCACAAAATACTGTCCCAATCTCACTTGCTTATCCATAATTGTTCTTTGTGCTACTTGTTCATTTAATGATAAAGAAAAATTTCCTACCTTCTTATTCCAAATTTTTAGTTACTACTTCTTGCCAGGTGTCAGCTAGGTTAGGAAAAATAGTGGTGGAAAAAAACCTAATCTCAACTGGTGTGCTTAAATATATACCAGGATCAGCACTGAGACAGATGTTAGCACTTGTGTGCCATGAGGGTCCTAACTTGTACTTTACTGCACGTGGTTAAGCATTCTGATTTTCTTTCTTTTACCCTTCGCCTTAAGTTATTAAAAAAATATCGTTCCAAACTTACGTATCAAACATAGATCAAGAATAGATACCTACATTTTGTGGTCATCAGTCTGTCTGGTACTTATGCTCTCTACATCACTGCAACCTGATGAGCTGAGGTTCTAACTTTCAGAAACTGAAGAAGCAAATCTACAGGATCATCACTACAGCTCTGTGGGTTATGTAGTATCCCAAAGTACTGTGGGCAGCAACAGGACACGGTGACAGCTCTTTTAAAAGAGGCAGATATGATTCTATGATTCTATATTATTATTGTAATTTTATTGAAGGAAAGATTTGGTCGCAGATGCTTGAAGAAGTTCAAAGTTGAACACAGATCCTTGCACTGCCATAGCTGCTGTACCACCATGTGGAAGTTCGCACTGCTCTGATGATTTTGATGATTGAAAATTTTTCTCTGTTGAGAAGACTGTTTGGAGATGTGCCATCCTCACAGTTTTGTTTAATGGCTTTAGTAGCATGTCAAAGTATGTATCTATCCAGAGTGGCTCAGAATCCTCCTAGAGAAATACTGGTTTGCTAAAATTCACGTTGCTCTACTTGCACCGTGCTGCTCATAGGATTAGAAGAGCAGGATTTTTTTGTCCAAGAGGGAAAGTGGTTAGAAAAATGTATTTCCATTCTGGGAGAATTCTGGCACACTGAAATCCGTTTACTTTCACAGAAGTCTGAAATGTCATAATTTCTGATAAGAAAAGTTTATCCTAAAAATTTGAGTCAAAGTAACTGAAAGGCTTCATTTGACTGTTCAAATTATATAATTCTATGCAAAAAGTAGAACTACATAATTTGTTGTGCCCTGATATTTTTTGTACCTCTAACAGTCTTGCAAAATCAACTTTTCCTTTGAGTTCACACAAACATTTCTTTACATTATGCTGTACTTCCTAAAAAAACAGTAAAATCTGGAAATCAAGCTTTGACTTTGTACTAATGGCACTAGGAAAAGTGGTAAGTGGTATTTACCAACCACTTTGTGCAAGTGGCACTTGTAGCAGCTCAGAGAAAATGTCTACAGGAGCATAATCACCCATCTTCTCTTAGTGGATTACTGAGTTATCTCCAAAATACGTATCAAATAATCACATTCAGGATTAATATTTTGGTTGGGGTACAACATCTCCCTCCTCATGCTCAACATTCCCAGGTCACTCTACTTAACTTTTGTCCCTTACACATTTCCTGAAGGAGAGAAGGAACAGATCTGTAGGGGGTTGTGCTTCCTTTGCCCTGTGCAACGTTGTGCATGTTGTAAGAGTCTGATCTTGTGACATCGGCCACGCTGTGTAGAATATCTGATCAAACTAGCTGGATAGTGTCCATTTACAATCTTGTATAAATACTAGTTTACTCACACTTCCATTTAAGTGTGGTATTTTTTTTTTCCACTTAGCAGGATTTTTAGTGTTTTTTTTAAAAAAACTCTCAACTTTTCTGGAATAACCAGGAGAACAATACAAAATGAAGAAAATGCACTAAACAAGACATATTAATTACTGCCTGTGATTAATTATAAGCCCCCCCAGCTTCAATTGCTAGTAATTTACTTGCATGAATTCAGTAATAGCAGACGCATTTCAAAATACCTTAATCATTATTATTTTAATAGACAGATAAGCTTGTCTGCTGTCATTGCTTCCAAAACCTTACATTTCTTAAACTGGGAAGGGAAATGGTGGGATCCTGTTATTTAGATTGACAAGGAACCTGAAGCCCAACCAAAAACCTGTAGCCCATACACAAAATATTTAGTCTTCATGGCTTACATTTTGCCTTTTAGACTCCCAAATGAATTGCTCTCATTTACCTGTCTGTAGCAAAGGAGAGGATTTATTGATTTTTGTTTTCCCAAGCATTCTTCAGGACTAATGAGAGGAAGCCAGTCAGGCCCTATGGCAGAGCCTTGACCATTTGCAAAACCAGTGTGATGGCTTTCTAAGGAATTAACTCACACAGCCTTACTGGCATTAGAGTCCTGGCTCTCCCTGGTAGGAGCTAAGAAGTGAGCTTCTCACACTAGGCTGCAAAACTTGCACTTCTGCCTAATGCAGGCTCATTGTGAGGCCACGTGTTCTTACGGATCTGCCTGGCTTATTTTTTGCCTCAAAATGCCATTCAAAAACTTCATCAGATCTTTTAGGCCATGTTATTAAACCTTCTTACATATCCTCTGTTAATTGTTTTAAGTTCTGCTGAAATGTGAGGGTCAGTTCTTATAAAACAGTATTTGCAGTTACTGTACCACAACCTAAAACTGACCATATGCCTAAAATCAGGGCATGTAAGTGAACTGCACAGTTTTTCCTTCAGGTAAACCATCAGAATGGCTTCAGAACAAGGTTTTAAAATAGCACTATCTAAAAAAATAACGTTATGAATCACCAAATCACCACTTCTTATAAGACCTTTGGAGGTTCTCTCTTCTCCTGTTTGTAAATCCTTTTGTCTTTCCATTAAAATTTTCTCAGACAGGAAGACAATAACAATTGATTTACATGGACAAAAGCAGCTTTTCTCAGTTTTCAGTCCAGCTTCCTCTGAGATTTCATTGACCTCTGAAGTTCAACTTCTTCCAATAAAGTTTTCTTTGGGATTAATAGCCTTCAGCATGAAATAATTGACTGCTATAGACATTACCAGTGCTATAACTAAGGTTGTATCAGCATTTCCACATAAACTTTTATTTTCAGAGATTTATAGTTTGGCTACAAAAATATAGTTTTATGCTGAAACTTGGCAAAAAAAGCTAAGTCTGGGAGTGATTTTACTTTTTATTTTGAGAAATCTGTACAACTCTGTGGGTGTTTTTAAACTAAAATTCTGAACAAGACCTTGACTTGCTATCTACATCCCATTGGTGCCTTGGAGGAATCCCAGCCTGACTCTAAGAGTGCAGATCCACTTCTGATAAATTATGGAAAGGCAATTTAAAAGGGTGTTTTAAAAATGGTTATTCCCTATGTTTAAGATTCTCAAATCGGATCTATTCACTGCTTCTCTGGAAGACATTTAGATCACTTAAAAAATATTTTTCAGGAGATTTTAGCCAGCCAGACTAACATGTGAGACCAACAAAGTACTCTGGACAGAGGGGTCTGAATGTTTCTGTTAGGATCTTTGTGCAGAGTAACTGCTGGCCCTTCAGTAGCTGGAAACACTGATGGATTGAGGGATGAAAACTCTGTATAGGAGAGACTTAATTAAAGCTGAGGTGAGGAGTTTGGGGAATGTCACCTCCTGCCTTTTCAGGACCCATGACAGTTCTCTGGTGGCTGGGGTTGAGTGCCACAGGGACAGGTGAGGCAGAGGGGGATGCAGACACCTTTCTCTCCAGCTTCCTGAAAAAAATCTTCACTAAAATCAGTTGCTTAGCTCAAAACCAGAAGAAGTACTGACGTGTTTTGCTTTGCACAAGCCCCTTCAGAAGAGGTTTGAAGACACCATCTGGAGGGAAAATTGGCAGAAAGATGGCATGGAGTTTCCAGTTTCCTTTGTAGGTAATTCCTGTAACGGGATGACTTGGTCCTGAGTCACTGCCACTGGAGATGGGGGTATAAACATAACACAATATGCAAACATGTTCAGGGCTACAGGCTACAAGTGTAAGTGTTTAAAATAAAAACATACTCAGCTAAGATGACATCCCAGTGCAATACAATGGTTCCCATGACTACTCATTCATTCCACAACAGAAATTTGAACAAACCAGAGACAACACCCTGACCCCAGCTCCCCCAGAGTTGGTCACCAAAACTAAAAATGTTCCATCAGTCTTTCCTCACAAATACTGGACAATTCCTAATGTATGTTTCTAGCGGCAGGACCACTTTTTCTCTAGGCTAATACAAATATCATGCTTTTTTATCAATCACTTGCCATATGAAGGAAAAGGCCAAGACACCAGCTAGACCATCTCCTTATTTCAGACATGTCACTGACTACCACAATTGCTCCTGCAATCCAGACAGATCACTCCTAAATTCATTCCATTCTGTTTTCAAGCAGAAATATATTGGTCCTCAACAACAGCAAGGTGACATCCTCTGAAAGTGAAGCACTGATAAGCACAGAATCGAATTTACATATTTTTGAGAACTCCATTTGAACCTGATCCAGAAATCTTTTTTGGGAGCAGCTCATTATAAATAGACAAATTCAGTTCAAACTCTGAAACTTCTTTTGAAGGTATAATGGCAGGGGAACCTCACAGACAGGATTAGAATGAAGATAATGAGGTAGCTTTGCAGATGCCTGAAGAAGCTCTTTCCAAAAATAAGGAATGGCATGGGATAAAGTTTGAAACTGAGCAACTGAAAATCTAAGTAGTAGATGGAGGAGGCTGCATCATGGGCTTAGCAGTGAAAGAAGTGATTTCTTGATCCTGAATGAGAGATGATAGTAAGGATGAGGTGAGGCTATGAATGGCTTTGAAAGTGAAGACAAGCTGCTTATATCTGATAGAAAAGGAATGTTATATTTGACAAAGTAATGGGTTAGGAAAATTATCTCTGCAGTGCTATGTTGTATAGAATCATGCCAACAAAACTGGAATTTCCAGAAGCAGAGGAATAGATATTGCAGTAACCAACAGAGCTTAGTGATAATTTACATTTATATAAATTCTTGCATAATAATAATCAGTGAATAAGTTCTATAATGCACTTCAATAAAGACAATTACTTTTAATGATTTTTTGAAACTTAAACTGAAGCATGTTGCATAGGAAAGTGGGCATTTTGTTGGATAGTTCTAATAAGATTGTTGCATGTCAGCATTTTCACTGCAATATTCTTGTAAAATTTCTAGTTTTATAAAAGAAAAAAATTACAAACTTAACTAAAAATCCTTTTTACACCCCTCCCCCCTTTTTTTTTTTTCTTTCTTTCTTGTTTTTGGCTAAAGCTTTTCATTTAAATACAGTACCTGAGGGCACTCAATGCTCATACCCATAGCAATTACATAATGTCTCAGCTGGTGGTCTTGGTTTATTCCTCTCTGGGCTCTGGTAGCAGGAGAGAGGTTGCCCAGTACAACTTGGAGACGGCTCTGGAAAGTAAGTATGCAGGATAACACAGACATCAAGTCACTAAACATACCATCTCCTAGACATACAGATTTAACAACACTTCTCCACTTGGTTTGGAATGGTATTACATTCTAGTGGTTCTGGCTGTAATACACAAGAAATTAATTTTATTCCCCATTGTATCATATCCTTCATTTCCCCCATGCAGAGCCTGACTGCTGCATACACATTCTTCCAGTGCAAGGCTTCTCCTATTAATAGACAACTTGGCTTCACACGCAGAGATGAATGAACAAGGTTTCAAGTGCCTGCCTAATTTAAGCAGACCATATGTCATAAGCTATAGTATCCTGTTAGTAGAGAATAAAATAAAGCAAGATTGAGAGGAAAAATAGCTTCCTACCATTAGCTGACCTCAGACTCAAATTTTCAAAGATATTTATTTAAGCGTGCTCAGAACTGTTTACTTATTCTGTGCATCACATGAAGATATGCACATTTCTAATGTAGCCTTAATGGGGGTGCTGTACTGACCCTGTTTTTTTTTCCTTACCCCCCCCTCCCCCAGAACTGCCTTCAAAGTGTGGCCAGCTTCACATTTTTCTGCTCTGGCTTTCCAACTTGTAAAAACTGGAATACAGTTGTTTACTGTTTATTTAGTGTCCCATGATTGTAGGATATTGCAAAATTTCCTTTGCTAATGTAAAATACACTAGCAAATTAAATTAATTACTATTCCTGTTTAACCAGCCCATCTCTGCTGCATATTTGAAAGAATTGTTCTCTTTCAGACTCTCTGAGTGGTTATATAATCAGCATTCCTCATAAATATTTGACTCATTAGAGCTAGCAATCACATTTTCCTGGCAAGCTGTCCAGTGCTGGGTGCAAACGGAGTCAGAGAACTACAAAATGTAAAAATCAGCATTTCCATTTATTTCTTCCCACTCATCCCATGCATTTCTGCTGTATTTTTTCCTTCTTTGCTTTGTCTTTCTCTAAATACCTTTTGAAAAGCAACATTACCAGATCATTTCAGTAAGGTTAGGGAATGGGTAAGAACATGGTCAGCTGACAGACATACATGCTTGCACTTTCTTAGGTTTTTAAGATGTGCCATTCTGTACTTCCAGTGTAAGTCCAATTTCCATTCCTCTTACGATCCAGATTGGCAGTCAGAGGTTTATGCTGCTATGAAAAACAAAAAAGGAAGCAATTTCATACTTACATAACTTATACCTTCATTGTTTTCTTCTTATACTACTTGTGACCAAAAGTAGCAGAATGGAAGATTTAGTGTCTCAAGTGAAAGGGAATAATCTTCAAAGAAGAAAATCTTTGGAGAGAAAAAATTGTTGGGAATAAGGAGGAATTTTTTTGTGCATATTTGAACAAGTGATCATTTGGCTGCCTTATGAATCTTTAATACTGAACATTGCCTGCAATTCAGATACTCAAAAAGTGTAAGTTAAAATGTAACAAATAAAAGCTACACAGGAGGAAAAAATATATTTAAAATCAATTCACATTTGAAAATACCATAAATATTCCTTCACCCTTCTTTTCTACTTATTTTAGTTAGTAACATAGACTCAAAGGTAATATTTAGAGTTAAAAGTGAAGCTGCTATGGCACTAGGGAATAAGGCTGACTTTAATAAACAGTAAAAGTTATGCAATAGAAAGCTCCATGATATAGCACACTGTCCAAGAGAAAACAATCCATGGCCCCAATCCTATAAACCCTTTGGTGCTTTATGCCAGTGGGAGATGTCCATGAAGACCAAGCCCATATCTGTGTGGTATCTAAGATGAAGAAAATATTTGAAACATCTCCTTTGACTGCAAGTTAGACAGGTCTGTCAATCCTGCCATGTTTCATGATAATGAATCACCCTACTGCAACCATCTGTGAATATCTGTCCATTTGGCTGTTTGGCAACCCAGCAAAATGTAGACTCGCCCGCTATTTCAGGCAGAGTTAAGGGCCAGAAATCTGACACTTTGCAGGCAAAACAATCTGTGGCATGTACATACAAGGTTCATCTGAATGAACCATGAATCCAGCATATTTGGGCCACACTGGCCTCAGTTTTGCAAAAAAGGAAGCTAGGCACTTTGCTATTCAGTGCTATTGAATAGCACTGAACATGCTATTTCAGTTTTAAAATGTCAAGAAAAAGTTTATTTGTTTTATGTTTTCTATTTTATTTAGACTAGTGGAGATGTAATTTAAGGAATCATGTTGGCACAGGTCATTGACAACATTGTAGAAGTTTCCTTAGGAGTCTAGCAATTGAGAGCCTGGAGTTGCACTGCTCAGTTTGCTTCAGCTTGCTCAATGCAAAAGAAAAGCCAAGAAGTCAAGCTCTGACTGACTGTGTGTTCCCTTTGAAGAAAGAATTGTGATTGTTGGCAGAGGAAGGAAGGAGCTAGGACAAAACAAGGGAAGGAAGTTGTTTTCTTCTTTCCACCAGCCAGCTCCTTAACTTTTGCTGCCAAGATTATAACTCTAATTTACAAGATAAACCTAAGTCTATTTATATATTATTTAAATTTAATTTAAATTACAGAAAATTACATGTCTTTTGGGTTTAAATCTTTGAGTATTCAGAGAAGGGAAAATGAGGGAAATATGCATGTGGGGCAAAGGTCATTTTGATGTCAACAGAAAATAGCCCCAGTCAAAAAGAGAAGTTTCTGTTCACATTTAGCATATTTTTAACTCAATACGTATTTGTTTCCTTTTAAATGTTATCTCTTATTACAGAGACATGGTCAGAGATCTAAAACTACTTAGGCCTACAACTTAGGTGTTTCAATATCTAGAAATTTGAACATATCAGAAAATGTATCCTTGAAAATCAAAAGTGAAGGAGGCCTCCCTGTAGTCCTTTTGAGTAATTTACTTTAGATATAACTAGGGCCCAAAGATGTCAAAGAACTAGCCTGAGAAATTATTTAATTGCACCAATTATTTAATGTAACATCTCTTAAGACCCATGATGATAGTACAGAAGTTGATGTTATGAACTAAGTTGTGAGGATCTTTTCTGCAACAACACTTACGGCCCCAGCTATTATGAACAAATTTTGAATGTATCAATACTATTTTCTAATGCCCAGCTGAAAGGTATGTGTACTTGTTTAATTAATAAAAAAGAAATTAGACAGGGATGACCCATTACAAAACAGCCACTTAGTTGTAACTTGTTTTAAAGATTACTTATTATACACGGCCTTCCCAAAAGAAAGTAAGGTAAAAATGTTTGCAAATATTAACAACAAAATAAAAATAATCATTTGCATTACTTTTCTGTTGTCACATTATAGGTACAGGTCTCACCACAAAAAAAAGCAAGATTTTAGACTTTTGCATAAACAGCCTCTAAAGCAATGGAGCCCTCTATGAGTTCACTTTAACACTGAAAGATGGAAAGAATCCACTTCTGCAAAGTATGTCCTTCATACAGGCAGGCAGCTAGAAGAGAAACTTTATGTTAGGGACACAGTGTGGGCACAAAGTTTAAGAAATCTGTAGCAAATTTAGCTAGAGGCAAAAGACAACAGTAAGGAGGCTATCTGGCTCAGTTTCTGTTGATGTAATGTCTTACATTTATTGGAAGAATAATACCTGTTATGCATTAGGTTAAAATTCATCCTTCCATTATTTTACTACATACTCTACCATTCTGATTCTAAATCACAAATCTTTTCTCTGCCACGAAGGAACATCGGTGGCATAGTGGGCTCCTGCCTATAATTCTAATGTGAAAAATTTGTGAAAATACAAATAGCCAACTTCAGAAAATGAAGCATTGTTTCAAAGAAAAAAAAAATCAAACAGCCTAACTTTGCCCTTAAAAATATTGGAGTTTTGTTACCTTCAACAGAATCACATTTTCAACCAGATTTTGGAGCAAGCTGTAGATTCAATATGTAGGCTAAAAGATAGATGTGACTATAAACGTAGTTAAAAAACTTACTTATCACAGAATCATAATAAATGCTAAGGTGTGGCATTATAATCAAAGTGCAGGTGGTAAAGAAATAATGTCAATCATTGGAGCCTTCATTTCAGTTGCCAAATACCCTCAGCTACAACTTCTTTGAACAGGGACTGAGGGTGCTCAGCACTCCTCAGAAACTAGTCCTTAACCACGACTAAAGAAACAGAGATGTAAACACCCAAACAGTCTTTTCATCAGTTTCACCAAATTTCCTAATGACAATCATCTTCATTTTAAACATCTGGAAACAACTGTGAACATTTACAAGAAGAAAGATACTGTGATTTTACTTAGTTTTAATTTCTACAAGGTGAGAAACTTTGCAGGATCTCTCTTCCTAATGGATAATGAAAGACAGTGGATTTTTAGTGTAGTGTTTTCCTATTTTCTTAATATGATAATTATATTATGTTTTACTTAGCTGGAAAAGCTGTGATGCTACTCCAGTGAGTGGTGCTAAATGTGATTCTGAAGCAAGAATAAGCACATACATGTTTAGTGTGTTTTCTTCCAGATCTAAACAGAGGACAGTGATCTCACAAAGGAGAAAGGGACTGTCAGGATCCATTTGGTTTATGATCTGTCTGGAAAAAGGTCACCCATCTGTGGGATCTGAGATTTAACCATGGAGTATTTCATTTTTGGTGGGAAAGAAATAGTCTTCCTCTTCCCTAATAAATAAAGAACCTAACTGGTTCAAAATACTCAAGGGTGCCAAATTTGTAATGAAAATAGTAAATGTTTTCTCTGATCCCTTTTGGGCAAGTAGCTCATGTGAAGCCAGTATTTGGCATGCCTTAAAAACTATACAGCTCAAGAGCCAAAGAAAATAGGAAAGGCAGCAATCTCTGAGAAACTTCCTACCTCTTTTCAGCTGGTGGGACTTGGAATCCCATAGGATGTCATAAAAGCCAGGTAGTCTCTGAAGAAAGCACTGCAAGGTAGAGAAAAGAGGGATACATTTTTGACATTTTCCTCCAAGAAAAGTTATATTTTTTGTTATTATAATTTAGGACCATTAAATTTGAAATAATTCACTTACAGACAACAATTTCTCCCAGCTCATCCATAACCATCAGGAAAATGGCCTACTTTTGTACGTCCTCCTCTATGGGCATTGCCAAATGGAAAATATTTTCCCTAATGTAGTCTAAGGACTAAGTATCTGATAGGGAAAGATTTTGGAGCTAAGATTCAGGTTTTTATGGCTCTATCAGGGTTGATATTTGAATAAATATGTAAAAAAAATAAGCCCATACTTGGAAGAAATAACTAACTTTATCAGGAATCAGAACTTGCAAAGCCTGTTTTATGTCTTTGTCTTTCCATTCCAAACCCAGATATGCATTTTACTCTAAATCTATCTAGTGCCTGAAAATGTCTAAATGCCCTCTTCTCTTGCTCCTGACAACATATTTGGTGAAGGCTGAATTAAAACCTTCCTGTCTACTTATATGAAAGTTCATAAGAAAACTTCCTCTGCCGTACACAGACCTGCTGGGAACAGTGAAAAGACAGAAAATGCTCATGACATGTAAGCCATTGACAGTACTTATTTTCTTTTTAAAAAATCTGTTCATGGGAGGAAAACTGAAGACATGAGCTTCAGGGGGCTTTACATTTTGATTTTCCAAAGTACTTGTCCTTTAATGAGTACATATTTAGGGCTAGTCAGGGACAGAGTGATGTGGTCAAATTTCACTGTAATACACCTCTTGACACCAGCTGAGAACAAAGCTGTGGGTGGGCTAGTAAATTCCTGCCTGAGGAACTGACTTTGGTCCAGAAAAAAGGGAATTATAAGGAGCATATAGAATCACAGTAGTATAACTAGCAGGACCTGTGCTTCTATGCTCTGTTCTTACTTTGGAAGCACTACAATAACAGCATTTTAAGGACATTTCCTGAAATGAATATCAGTTTAGACACACTTAAACAGCTCCATAAATAAGGACTTAAAATATTGTGGAAAATAACTATTAATCTAAATTTGTTTATTTTTTGAAAGTTTGAGTTCACTGTTGTGAATATGTTGCCTCTGAATTGTCTTTTTATTACTGACAATAAAGTAGAGGTATTAAAAGAGCATTGCTGTACTTTCTGCAGGGGGCAGTCTGATCAAAGTTTTTATTGTGTTTCGTAGTAGGAAAAACATTGGGAAAAACTGTTTTGCCAAACCAACATGTAGAACATTAATGAACAATGTCCAAAATGTTTTCAGTGCTGGTTAACTAGAATTACTCTAAAATTTGTCTAGTGGAGTATTCAGAATGAGTCATGTAGAAATGAATAGTTATGTTCCCTCTGACCTCAAACATTCATGGCCTTGCACAAGGTCACATAAGGAGACCATGGAAAGCTTCCACAAAACTTACTTGATAATTTCTCTCTTTAGTTCAGCAAGCTGTGTATGTGATATACACCACATGGTTTTGGGTCCATTCAGAAGCACATTAACTTCTCATAAAATTCATTTTATAGCTATTTAATTGTGAACGACGATAACTGCAAATACATAAGGAATGTCAGGGCAGAGAGACAAATTGCAAGGGATAGCGTTTTGCTGCTGCTGGGGTTCCTTTTAAACCTGGCAATGATTCTGTCACCATTACACACACTGTTTTTTCCCAAAAAGATATTCCGAACACAGCATAGAACTCCCAATCCAAAGACTAAGAATTTCAGAAAAATAAAAAGCAAAAGCAGCTGTCTGGGTTCTTGAAATATTTCTTGGCTCTCCTAAAATTAATTTTCCAGTGCTACTGTCTTCAGTGTTTTCTAGATATATTTAAAGTTTTAAAAATATTTCTTATACAGATACAAATGAACATATTAAGTGTATGATTCAGATCAGAAGGACTGATGAGTCAGTAATTTATGCAGCAACATAATGAAGCAAACGAGAGGAAAAACTGAAATGGCAGATTAAGGATTTCCTTCAAGCCTGAGTAAGAGAAACTCAGATCACACTGAATATTATGTTTCATACAGGGAGTGATTTTGCCACTTGAAAATGTGGACTAGCAGACAGAATGCAGAATGATGAAATTCCTGTACCCAAGAACCACAGACATCTCTGGAATTGTATGCAGTGCTTAGCAGCAAAATGAAAAACTTGAGGGCTCAGAACTACAATGTCTTCCAAAGGACAGACTGAAACAAGACTGTCCTGCTGGAGAATGAATCTTCAAATACATGACTGCCTAGAGTGGAATAATAGAAATAACACTGGAAAGAACAATTTTGGATCAATGGACAATTATGGACAATATTATTAAAATCTTATGGTTTGGAAAAAAGTAAATGGTTGTTGGAAAGGTTGGAAAGCATAAATTCACCCGTGTTAGCTTGGAGGACAAAGATAAAGGTCCTTATTTATTAGGTTCCATTATGAATTTTCAGTTCCTCTGTTAACCAGGGGCCAATGCAATGAACAAATTTGTTCCTTTTAACTTTTAAATAAACTTTTAAAGGCCAGTAGTAATAAGCCAAATAGGAGCTATTGCTAATAGGGCTGCACCCATTTATACCAGCACAGAATTTTGCTCACTGCTGGAATAACCAGTTAGATCATGATATTCTCTATTATTCAGAAAAAGACAACATGCTGCTGGAACAACCTGAAGATACATCTTTATTTACTTGTCTTTTTTCCTCAAAAGAGATAAAAAGATAGGGATTTGAGTTGGGTACTTGTTAGTATAGGTGAGTTGGAGTGGTCTTCACTTAGCAGCCCCAAAGGATAACTACAGTAGCCAGTTGGGACTGAGGGCAGTTTTCTGAGTTGTCTTCTGAGAGTGGCAGCTGCAGAGCAGGGTGTAACTTATCATTGCTCTTGTCTTCCCCCCTCTACTGATGCGGACACTACAGCAGCAGCAGCTCAGGGCTCTGTGGGGCCATGGGTGGGCATGAAGCCTTCCCTCCTTCTTAGGACATAACCTGGGACCTTTTATTCCCTGTACAACTGCTCCTCGCCTCCTCCAAGAAAAGATGCAGACTCAGTTGAAGCATCTTACATGCTGAATTGAAGATCTGGGCAACCAGCTAGTTTTGCCAAAGTTCGTTATACAGGATAGAAACCCATTTTATTGATAAAAGTCCCATTACAGAAGTGAAAAGGATCCTTGGGGTAGAGGCAGGGCCAGCAGAAATAACGGAGGAACCAGATCCTCTCCCTACAGATGACTACAGCTAAGCTTCCCCTTGGTTAGCTACAAAAGGCTGAGTTCCAAATTACTTGTTTTAGGCAAAATATGTTTATGTCTGCAGAAAACAACAAACTAAAAACATTTTAAACCATGTAAGATAGTGCATATCTATTAAAAATACTTCTGCCACTATCCAAGTATATTGGGACTCTCATTTGTATTCTTGTTATACCCTGTATCCTTATCAATGTCTAACTATTAATCGCTATCAGCATAAGAATTTAAAAATTTTGTATAATTAGTTTACAAAAATGAGGCAGTTCTCCCAGCTCATGAAAACTATTAGGTATAATGGTCACATTAATTACTTACAAGAGTAAGACCAACCTGAGGCTTCTTCTGGCATTAACTTTTCTAAGAAAAATATTGTCAAATGCTGACCTCCCAGAATCCTTGTTTTTCCACCTTGATTTCCTCCTGCCTTCAGCATCAACTAATCTTACATATGTTCACAGATTCAGAATACATAATGGTAGTGCTGCTATAGCATGCTCCTCTGTATGACAGTTCTCTGGGGTTGCCAGGTATATACTGAGTCTCTCTTTCTAGAACTCCTTTTAGAGAAGTCCTATAGATTTGTAGACATAAGACTTTTAGAAAAGCTTACTGAATTCAGGAAAATATATCAATCTAAAATTGGGTCATTTCACTGAAATATACTTGCTAGATAGTTCTCAGATCCATCTTCCAGGAAAATTGTCAGATCTCAACAACAGCACTTAGTCATTCTTTCTCAGCATGACTTTCATCCTTCATCATCATCAGTAAAGCTAGGGCTTGTCTGTTTGATCCTTTTAGGGAAGTTATTAACCCATGTTACTTCAGTTGAGCAATATCTTAATGGAGAAATACTGCAAAATGGAAAACTAAACTAAATGTTTTCTAAACTAAATGTTTTAATATACTGAAAGAAAGATTCTAAATCTAAAAGAATGGACCAAAATTCAAACCAGAAGCAAATTCATTGCTTCTGCCCATCTTCAATATGGAAGAAACAAACAGCCTATCTGAAAACAGAAAGGGTAACATCAATATTGTCAGATGCTAAGGAATATGAGTTTGCCAATGAACGCTCTCATCTCCATACTCTAATTGGGAGCTTGCATGAACAGCTGATGGATGAGAATGGATAGCAGGGAAAGGCAAGTCAAGATCTGTCACCCTGGGGGTGCTTGCTGTCAGGCAGTGCCAGGCAAGGTAGCAGAGTCTCGGCCGCCACTGCTCCCCGTGCAAGCTGGCTGCCTCTGTGAGGATGGGGGAGCACACTGGTGCCCTAAGGCAAAATTCTACCCAGCTGATGAAAACATGGATGGGTGGCTCACACTTTCTAACAATTTTCATATTGTTAGTTTTAATGAGGCAGTACCCAGTACCCCATGTACATCTTCACACAGCCCTGCCCTTTGTGCCTCCTTGGAGTACATCATTTCAGGCTCCCAACCCTACAGACTAACGCTTCATCTCTCCATCTCTAATGCTGAACAGACCCAGGACTTCAGCATGGCTTTCACACAAGCAGATGGCCTACCAAAGGGCTAGTGCAAAATGCTAATGGTTTTGTTTCTGAAACAAACAAGAAAGAAAAAAATAAAAAAGACGACTGAATCTGGCTGAACACTAACAGTGAGCAGAAGCAGCATCTAATCAAAGAGTCCCCAGAGCAGGAAGTGAAAGGTAAAAGTGACTGAAGCAGGTGGAAAGTAGTTTGGGAATGCGCTGTAAAACAGCTCAGTGGTTTGCAACCTAAACACTGTTACAGGAATGTCATTGTGAAGCAGCCAACAATGAAATAAGCCTACTGCATCAAACTGAAATAGGGACAAAATGCTCAGATTGTATCATCAGTGTCTAAATAATATAAAGTAGGTACCACAGGAAACAAGACTGAATTAATTTGCAATCCATGTGGCTGTCAATTAGTCAATATATTAGTATGTTATAAGCAAATATGTTAGACACAAATTCATTATCTATTAAAGGATACTGGATAAAAGCATACTACAGTTTTGCCATTTGTGCTATTACAGACATGTTTAATCTCTAACTTATATGAGGTTTGATGTCTGTGGGTTTATAATAAATAAGGAAGGAAACGAATTATGAGTGTTGTAAAAGTATTTAGATTAATTTTTTATTGTTATATCTTAAAACATGTATTGCAAGTCCTGTCCTTTATCTAGAATTAGACATGCACAGTAAGTATCTTACCATTTATGGCATACTCTTGTTTTTAAGAAATACATTATGCTTGTTTAAATGTACTTTAGGAATGATTAATAGAAGTTCTTTTTATTAGATGGAACTGTGATTTGCTATGTGTATTGTTAAAGGATTCCGTTGCTAAGACACTAGGTTAAATAACTGGAAGTTGACTGTGTAAATGATGCAGACTGCCTTCTGAATTTGTGCAGTTTTAAAGATGCCAGTGAAATATTCTGAGTATTGATCAGAAAGAAGCTGCATGTATTTAAACAGACAAATATTCAAGACAGATAAAAATGAGATAAAATTAAAATTAGCTGGAGAGACTTTATGTGACTGTGCCCCCCCGCCAAGTTCTATTTTTAAGTTTAAAGGTTTAAAATATTTGTGGTGGAAAGCACAGATATTTTCTGAAAGAGAGACCAGTATATAACAGTTTTATCCTTCTTCCTTTCCTCTCTGCAGGTGAGTGCCTTAAAAAGTAAACCCTAGAGTCATGTTCCTTCTTGGTTGCTTCCCATCTGTATTAGTTTCCTTCCTGCAAGCCCCATTTAGTACTTAAAGAAATAAAGAAGTCATAAGCTCCAACACTGAGGACAGGACTTCATAGCTTGAAAAGATAAAAGGTCCTTCCTTACAGCTTTAACTGAAGCCATAATTGGTAATGTGTCTTCCAAAGGGCCAAAGGGAAAATGTTTGTTTTATCTTGCTCAGGTTTTCCTACATATGAAGATACTTTTTCCTCTCATTAGATGTTCAAAACCAGAAAGACAAGGCATAAAAGTCCAACTACTATTTTCTGTTCTAGTGTTTGCATTCCATTTACAATATTTGCATTGGGCATGTTTAGACATGTCCTTTTTTTTTTTTTTTTAAAGTTTCCCCAGTTCATCTAGAGCAACAACATCCAGATGTTGCATCAGTTAAACACCGGGTGAAAAAACTAACTAAAACCTGAACAGGCATTTTTATTACTTGATTAGATACTTCTAATTGGGGTAGCTCATCTAATTGATAATAAAAGTATTTAACTCTTTTCCACCTAGTTTCCTATGCGTTGCTAAAGGAATTTCTAGGGGCAGTAGGTGAAGGTGGTTCGGTTTTGAATACATGAGTGTTGCAACTTTAATAAGGCAGTAACACTCATCAATAAATAATTATTTTTAAGAATAGCTGTTGTAAAATTAAAGCTTAATATTTTGTAGTTTTAGTATGTTTAATAAAATAGATTAAATAATTTCAAAGAATCAAATGCATTAATATTTTTCTTTCATATATGCTTCTGGAATTAAATATTACAACAGATTTAATATTAAATTGGATTTTATATATTACTGAAGACAAGTCTTTGTCTCTATCCTTATGACAAGGTAGCACGAAAAGCTGTTTCCTTTTATAGGGTTACAGCATAAACAAGGATCTGGTCACAGTGATTAAAGGGATTCTCAAAGTTACAAAAAATACTGCAATCAGTCATGAGATTAATTGGTACATCAACTACACACTGGCTCCACAGGCAAGAAGAAAACCTCCAGCAACAAAAGTAAGCTCTCTCTGGCAACTAAACCAGGATGACTCCAATATCAGTTGTTTTTGGAGCAAAAACCAGTGCTGCCAAGAGGTGCCAAAGAAGACTGGGACCCATGAGAGTGGCCTCCTGTTAGTACCAACACGCTAAGACAGAAGATGGCATCCCACTAAGCAGAGTGAGGGAGAAGAAATATTACTCCTCCCTTTTCACAGGCAGAGAATGTGGAGCCTGTGGGAGAAGCTGTCTGCTTCTACTTGCAGTGAGTAGAGCAAAAACAGCCACGTTTAGTAGCCAAACTAAATGCAGAATGGCACTGTGCCACAGACATCTGACTTTCTTAGGCAGCTGCAGAAAAAGAATCCAGTCAGATGGTCTCCAAAGCCACTGCCTTAACCACAGTTCCCTTTCCATTGCCTGATTCTCCCTCCTCCCACTGCCTCTCTCCCTCCATGGCTGTCGGAGGTAATTCACACAAGAGCAAGGGAAAATTGACTTTGTTAAAAGACCATCCTGTGCAATTTCTTCTGTTTTCCTCACTTTTGGGTCACTGGAGTGGTGTGCTCAAGGTTCAGCTTTTTATCAAATTTATCACCTGCAATTATCCTCTGTTAAACCCAGCAGCAATCTCTAACCTACTGAAAGACATTTCTGACCAGTTCCTTTATATTGCACTGTGTGAAATATTATAGATATTATATGTAACCTGCAATTGCAGATGATTGGTTAACATCGCCAGAAGTCACTTAAAAAAATATCACACTTGCCAATTTCTTTTCAATATGAAGAGGGACTGGTTCTGCCATCTTACTTTAGTGAGGTTATATATACATCTATGAATATACACGAGTTACTCATGGATGTAACAATAGCAGATCTGAGTGATAAGCATTGTAATTCAACAATATAGCATCACAATAACTTTTTGAACTCTGGATGAAAAATATCAAAGAGCATAGTTGCACTTTATTATGAAGTAATGAACATACACCATTTATTTAACATCCCTCAGCTAGAACAGTGCCTGTCAGCAGATGCACTTCGATTTTTGCTGAGTGCCAAATCCACATTTTTTTTGGGTACCTTTTAGGCATACCAAACCATAGCATGGAGTCCATTGGGGTCTATGCTCTTCTAAGAGAATAATGAATAACAGAAATATTTGTGTTTTGGGGGGCTGGGGGTGGGAGTGTGGGGCCAGGAATGGGAGGTGGATTTCTATGTCTGATCACTTCAAGTAAAATAAACAAGAGCTATATCCTTGTCTCTTCCTTGCCCTCTCTTGATAGTGTGTATTTGCATGGGACAAGGATAGAAATGCAAGTGTTTCTAAACTTTCTGCTGCTTAGATAGGCCCTGAAGTGGCTGACAGCGGGAATTTGAGGTTCTTTTTCATCTAAGTGACAGTACAGGGAAATCAATAGCTGTGAGGCCAGACTAGACAGTTGCTCTGACTCTCTGCTTTGTTCATAAGATCCCTGTAGGCTGGCTAAGTCCATAGTCACTGCAATGTAATGGGTACCAGCCTATTTCTTGAGCCTTAACTCCTCTTGGGCACCACTGCTGCAGCATCCTGTTGGAGAATTTTGGCAACCAGAGCATGTGAAAGTAGCTGATCTGGACAGGGATACTGAAGCAGCATTCCTCCTTTCACTCTCCTTCCTCAAGTACTCCAAGCACAGAAAGTCCCTTGTATTTTGCCTAGGCTTTATGTTAATTAAATTTCAAACAGCTTGACAAATGCAATATTTCAATTCAACAATTAAAAAGAAAAACATGATTGTCATGAACTGACAATGAGCAACTACATGCCTTGGTTCCTAAGAGAATATTCACTTAAGTGCATTGTACTTTACCAGCATTTTTCTTTCTCTACACTTTAATGTGTTGGTCATAAAATATCTATTAGAGAGGACACAGGTGCTATAGATGATTGCCTGTATAGACAGGAATAGGCAGGAATCTGAACATTACATTTATTGGCTGGGCTGTTTATCCTTTAGGCTAAGGTCGTATGCATTAACCTAGCCACTTCCTAGGTTTATTTTAAAAGGAAAAATAAAACACACGCCTTGTAATGCTAAAATTTAAATGATGCCAGGTGTGGTGTTCAGTGGTCATTCCATTAGGCTCTTGTTAAGGCTTTTGTAACAGATTTGATTTACTCAGTTTTTGTGAGGCCGTCTGCATAAGGAGTGCAGTTCTGAAGACACCATCCCAAATGCTCTCTGAAATGGATGAGACCTGCACAACTGGTTGTTGAGTAAGCACCTTCACATGGCACTGGAACAACAGATGTTCAGTCTGCTGCATCGCTTTTGACATGATATTGTCAGGTGCAGCTCTGGCTCTGCAAGGGAAGGTGAACCAGGGGACTGGAGGGGGAATGGGAGTCAACAAAGGCAAGAGCAAGGGGGACGAGTTCAGGACATGTTGAGGGAGGGCACTGCCATGCCAAGAAAGACAGGGACTTGGATAAGAGTGTGTTGAAGCAAGGGAAAAGGATGTGTTAGGGAAGGACTACAAGGATCATCAGGCAAACCAGGGCAAGACAGACCTCTTTCCTTTCCCTGAATCTCCCCAGGAAGATGCTCAGCTTGTAACAGTGATGGCTCAGCAACAGTGACCAGGTAGTAGAGGGCTGAGGTGCAAGAGACAGGATATATAGCAAGAAACTGGAGGGGTCTGTCTTTATGAGGAGAGTGGAGGAAGTAGAAACCTCATCTTGATTTGGGTTGTTGAGCTATTTGCAGTAGAAAGGCAGGCACTTTGCAGATGAACACATAAGAAGAAAACATAGAAATTAAGGGAAAGAAATGGGATCAGCATGTTTGAAGCAGTGGGAATTGCAGCACCTATTGATAAATTTTTTTTAAATGGATAATTCATTAATCTGTTCTATGCAACCTTGGACTTGACATTTAGAGGTCATTTAACACCTCACTAAATTATACTGTGTACAACAAAAATCGTACCGTCTATGGATGCTGGAGCATGCTGGCAAATGATGGCTCTTCCAGCCTTGCTGCCAGTGTTGTTTGCTTGGAGATGACTTCCACTAGGTCGTGTTAAGCATCAGTTGTATAACCATCATCATGTAAACAAGCTGCACCTGAATGCTGGAGAAAGAGAGCATGGAACATGAAAAATACCACAGGAAAGAGCAAGCATTTTAGAGAAGGCGAAATTATGGTGTCCATGAAAGCATGAATAACAGTGACATTTTATTTTCTTTGTATAAATGACTTATAGATTAAGGCACTTCTGTCGAGTTCCCCAGAGCTGTTATACTTTTCCAGTTCTGCCACCAGCTTCCTAAGTACTTTTGCAAGCCACTTAATCTTTGAGAATACATAAAATAGATACGTTACTAGTTTTTAGGAAAAACAGATTGCCAGAGTCCTTTCCTCCCAAATCCAAACCCCATGACCTTCCTGAAAGTAAATCTCTTTTTAGGATTTTGTATTCTGAAGAGCTCTGAGCACAACCTAAAATCCACTCCAGTCCCCCTTCAAGATGCACAGGGCCACCTCTTCCACACAACTCCTGGCAGTGCAAGAACCATGCTTATAACACACTGGTTTGCTACTTTTGCTGGTGGACTGAGCCTCCTCACAGCCACCTTCAAACAAAAAAGGTGACAGCAAGTTGCATTTCCTTAGGTGTGGCTGAGCAATGTAACATAAACAAAGCTAATTTTTGTCTCTGCTTTTCATTTATTCCTAAGAAAAATGCTGCCTGTTTATATTTAGCATTCTGAACCAGTCATGAGAAGTTGCACTGGGCAGGGTTTGTGGTTTCTTCAAGCAATCTGCTGATGACACCGTATCTTGGGTAAGTTACCCCTACACACAGCCATTAATTCCTGTCTCGAAAATTCTTCAGGTTTGCTTCTTTTTTTAGAGGTCAGTAAAACTCCTTTTCTGTGTTCACCAACAGAAAAACCTTACCTAGCAAGACACCCAGGCTCAGACAGGAGAAAGGATGCCTGGCAGGTCTTTTGTTCCTGCGTCAGAGCACTCCAGGGAGCTTCCCATCTCCCAGGTCAGAGCTCCTGCACAGGTCAAAGGAGATCAAAGGTTTGGCACAAGTTCCGTCCCTTTCTAGGCTCTAGGCACAACTAGTCAACCGTATAGGAAACAGATACATTGTCTGTCCCTGAACGCTGATACATCAGGACTGTTTCCTGTAGACTGGGAGCTGCAGCAGAAGCACAATGCCACCAGGTGATCCCTCCAGGGTGAGGTGGTTGCAAGGTGTCTGCACTAGCAGTTACAAGCCAAATTTATCAAAACATTTAATGCCATTATTGAAATGTAGAAGTAATGCCAAAAAAAGGCCTGGGGTTAGGCCCCATACATCGAAGTTCCTCAGCCTTGCAGCTCCCTTAGCAGGGGGATTCCTCACTGTTTGTATCAGCATATTTCTCCCAGGGGCAGGCCATCATTGCTGCAATTTAAGGGATTCACCTTTAAAACAAAAACAAAGCCTGTTGAGAGATTAGAGAACTTCAAGAGCAGAGAAAAAAGCAGCTGTTTTCCTTTGTAAGGGAGGATAAGAATCATATTTTTACTTTCAGGAAATGAGTTTAATTTATAAATACCAACGAACAATATGAATATTTTTCTGACCAAAGGCAAGCTAAATATCTTTCGGATGTAGTAGACATTCTGATTATTACAGGTAGGCTCAGTAACCAGTATAGGGTCATCTTTATTTTCTCCCCTGAAGCAAAAAGAGTAGTTGAGATGGAATTTGTTGAAATGGAGCTTAATAACTACTTAACAAACAGGCCAAAAAATGAATGAATCTAGGCAAACAAGTTGAAATAGTGAGATACATCATGAAATGTGATTAATGACACCAAGGGAAATATAAAATAACATGTTTCCCTGGAAATGGGCTGTAAGTGCACAATGTCTGCACAATATTGTGCATCTGCAGTTCTCTGTCCTGCCACCTAATATCCAAATTGTCTGCCAGTATAAACACAGCTGCTAAATGTCTTCTACAACTGCAAAAATAATGAATCTCCACTTTCTTCCCAGCTCTTGAAGTATATTTTTACAGAGACAAATGCAATGTTTACCCTTGTTCAACAGAAGACAATGTCAATGCCCAACATATATGTCTTATTAACACATGTTCCTATTCAAATAGATCAAAGAAACAGGATGGCTGCTTTATAGTATCCTTAGATGAGCTGAGATTTAATGTTTTTGGCTTGAGTGATTTCTCATCTGGTTTCCACATAGAGATTTGCCTACCCATCATACAGAATCACCATTTTACTTGTTTTTGACTCCAACTTTACCCAATCTAGCAAGATTGTAAAGGAAGGATAAGAAATCTCCTTTATGCAAACTCTGCTTTCCACATTGTGGATTGGCCTGCAGACTCCACTGGATAACTACTGTAACTGTCCCAGTCTGGAGACGTAGGTCTGCAGCAGCCGGGAGCGTGGGAGAATCCAAGCAACAATTTTCATGTTATAATACTAGCCTGCACTGTAAGAAGTAATTTAAGATAATTTACTATGTTGCATTTACGGAAACAACTTCTTTTCAAAAAATATAACTAAGGAAAAGGCAAGTAAACTGGAAAATGATAGTAAGAATTTTCAAACACTGTACTCTGCTTGGTCTTTGCCTAGATGAAGAGAGCATAAATGGGGGGAAAAAAAATCAAAGAAAAAAAAAAGAGAAATAAGGCTCCATAACCTTAGGAAGGGTACTGATCTATTTATATGCTTCCTGGAATGCTTAGAACATTTAGTCTTACTGGCCACAAGAAACCACTTCTGTTGTGCAAAAGGTTTCACACGTGAACTGAAGCCAAAAGTTTTTTTCATGGCACTGTGGGAAGAAAAAACATTATTGTACAGTTTTGTGAACTACAGACAGAAATCAGTCTGTGGACCTGCCTGGTAAAAACTTTCCGAATTTAAGAAAACAGGACACTTCTCCCAGCCTCCCTCAAATCATAGTATTGGAATTCTGCTCTTTTGTTACATGGAGAGAAAACTGGCACCTAACCATGATTAGGCAAGTAAGCAAAGTACAATTACTACTCCTGATTAGCTAAAAGTTATGCACGCACTATGGTTTTTTGTCAGCCTGTCTCTCCCAACCTATATTCCATTTTTATCTTACCCACCTGTTGCAATTCATCAGCTAGCATCCTATTGGCAAGGAATATGCTTTTCTCTACACTTGTACACAAACTAGCTTCAGCCCACTTTTTCACTGGTTGGAATAGAAATACCAAAGACTTGTAATAAATGTGAAGGTTTGTGTTGTTTTTTTTTCCTGTCAGAAAGAAAAGTAGATCTTAGCTTTTAATAAAATTATAGGAAAAAAATTTTTACATAAGAAATTAATCGTTAAAGACAGATGAGGAAGATTGAGTTGCTCAGGCCATTATGATAAGGAGTAAGACACAGCTTTAGTACTTCATTGGAACTTCCAATTATCTTTCTCAATATATCTATAATGTCTGTATTTTCCCAGATATTTAATTGCAGATGTTCCTAATCTATTACCCTACCAGGCAGAAGAGAGCTTTTGGATATCACTTTGCCAGTGATCACTCCCAGTCTGCAGTTGTGCTTGATACAGCTCAAAGTTGAGAAGTAGATCAGTCTGACATGCTGGAGGGAGGGGTGTGTTCAAGACCTCTATAAACAGCCAGTCCACCTTTACAGCGAGTAAATGTATCTGCACCCTTGTATCTGAATCTTGAAGTACTAATTTTGAGCATTACAGCTAGGAAAAAACCAGACTGAAGTAGAATCCAGACTTTCTTGCTACTAGACTGAAATGCACAGTTGGTTCTAGGAGCCCAGTTCTCCAAGTTAGTTAGGTATAAGTTTGAACTCCAAGTCTTTGTATTTTGTTCAATAGCTTCATATTTTTAAGTAAAGGCTAGAGCTGGAACAAATAGTTGCTCCTGCTGAGAAGCTGTGTTTCCACACTGTTTTCATCCTCTGGGCTGGCCCTGAGGAGCAAATCTCAGCAAGCACACAGTGGTGCTCTTCCAAAGATGCATGGCTTTGGATACTGCTTCACTAGGGTGGAATAATGTCATGGTACTAGGTATAGCTGTCGATTGTGCTAGGGTAAAGGCAGGGTAATGTCCTTAAAGGTTGAGGATTTCTTCTATCCCACAGTTATTCTGGCATAAATCACAACAGGAATTCAACTACAGTAACGATATGGGCACAAGATACAAGGATATCAGACATGCTGGAAGACAGTGTCTGATATTGTGTCCCAATAGCGGGCAGGGGCATGAGCAGGGGGTGAACAATGCTGAGGTGAGAGCCCTGCCCTACAGATTCTGTCTGGAAAAGCAACAATTGAGAAGTGTCCAAGTACCAATAAAGAAGGAGAATTGAGCCCTTCTGGTTTTCACATGAGAAGCTTCACATCACATCATGGAAGAAGTGGGGAGGTTTGTCAGCCTTTATTCACTATATATTTCCCTTATTCATGCCACATTTTTAAAAAAACAAACAAGTCTCCCACATTTATGAATCTGCTAAAACACATAGCTTTTCACAAACAGGGACAAATATGACTGCAACTGTTGAGATAACAAAGGGTTGATTAAGGTCTCAGGTCACTGGGTAGGCACCACTTACTATGAAAAGCCCGTGGATGGTGCTGAGGAAAAGCTTGCCAAAATGCACTGGAAAAAAATTAAGTGGCCTGATCATTACAAGAGATCAGTGTGTGCAATTCCCAGTCACATCAGTATGAGTTGCTCATGGGTACTGTCCTGTGATAGTTGGACTTAAGGGATTTTAAATACCTGGATACAGAAAACAACCCCCTGCACAGTTTGTACTCTACTTTCCCTGTAAGGCTACAGGACAAAAAGAAAGGGAGAAGCAGTTTTCAACACAACTGTCTTCTTCCTGCTGTAACATCATCTTTTACGAGTCCAACAACACAAATCCAAACGATTACCACAAACACACACCTCTAAGAAAGTCTGCCCTTGCTGCCGGCTTCAAACATTTTTGGGGTTTTTACAGTGCTGAAATTATTCCTGCATTGAATCCTGGAATTACAGTGAGACACCACCCTGTCTGTGGTTACAGGCTGCACAGACAAAGCCTTGGAGAGGGTGCTGGGTGTTTCCCATGGTGGAGCAAGGATGGAAGGGGGCTCAGACTGTCCTCTGCTTCCCCACCCCTCACCACGGATTTGCCCTCCTGCAAGGGAGTGTGGCAAACCCTTCCAAACCCCGGGGCTGACAGCCTGGGCAGCCCGTGTGTGCGTGTGGCTCCTTCCTCTCCAGTCATCCTCACTGCAGCCTGTCATTTTTTATTTTTTTTTTCATATAGCCTCACAACATTTTAAAGAACAAAACTGTGGGTAGGATACCTTTCATAATAATAAATAGGAATAGCAGTGCTTTTGTGAATTTAGGTCAATGCATCACCCTTAGAGCGCATTATAAATTCATCAGAATCACAGCCTGAAGAAAATTTTATTCCCTGGCATCAGCTGCTTTTAGCCATGCCACAGATCTTTAGCAGAATTTAAACTCCAGATTAAGTATTGATTGAGTTTAAATAAATTATAACATGCTATAGTCGGAAAGCTGGGCTGTGACTGGTATAGATGGTTTCCCTTTTTACCTCCCTTCCCACCTCAAATATTAACAAATTTATTCACTGCATTATGACTGTAATGAGCAACCAATTAAAAAATGAATAGTACTGATGTAAGTACTAATTTAAGCAGCACCTTCACCTACTGAACACAGGAATGAATGGAAATTATAAACTAGGTACAGAATAAATATATCAATTTAAAGGATAATGTGAATAAGAATAAATTTCTAAAGAATTAGCTACAGGGGAAAAGTAAATGCAAAACTGCAGCTTATATTAACATTTGATTACATTTCAGCTACTTTGTTCCTTTTTTTAAGGTTCAAAAATGTCTTTAATGATGGCTACCATCAAGCTATAAAACAAATACACTCTTCTGTCATGTTCAGTAGCATCAGCTGCTTGTGTATCCAGCACATTACTTCTGGACAACTAACAGATGAGCATATCATTCTAAACTATATTTAATAGGGAATGAAAAGTTGCATGAGCAGGTATTAAAAAATGTAAT
Organism: Hemiprocne comata; assembly: GCA_020745705.1. Classification (NCBI taxonomy): domain Eukaryota; kingdom Metazoa; phylum Chordata; class Aves; order Apodiformes; family Apodidae; genus Hemiprocne; species Hemiprocne comata. The sequence goes on along the minus strand of CM036593.1, from coordinate 10,270,346 downwards.
TATGATACAGTTACCAAAGCCAACAGAGAAACAAAACAGGTCTAAACTTTATGGAAAAGAAAACAACTACTGTACTGCTAAAAGAGGACAAGAGGACACATAAGGACATATAGTTTTGTGTTTGACCTATTTTGGTTGATTTAATTTTCAGATTTTGTAAGCCAAGCTCCAGTGAGTTCCTGAGGAAAAAATTCTAACTGGCATTTTACTGTGAGTCAAACCTCACACAAAAAGTGCTTTGTGCATCAAGATAACATTAGGAGCTGTCTAGCTGCACGTACCAAAAGACCAGTTTGAACAAAGACAAACAGAGCTGTAATGGACTTCTAATAGTGCAAATTCTTTACACTTCTGTATAAAATTTTGAGATCTCTAACTGTTTTGCAGTGCATGACAATGATCACTATCACTATTCCTATCACTTGGAAACTTCAGTAGAAAACAAGAATCACAATTTTACCAATTTTACTGATGAAGAAACTTAACGACAGAGAAGTCGAATGACCTTCATAAGATCTTAGAGCAAACAGGATGCCAGTGCATTGTCAGAAACACCAGGCAGCTTTTTAGACCTCTACTTCAGCAAGAGCACGAACTCCCATTTCCCAACAGCCTATCTGCCAGCCTAGTTATATGTTTGACTAGTATTTCCCCAGCTTCATGAACAACAAATACATCTTTTCGTTTAAAGGTAGCTTATTTCCTGTTCTTACCAAGCTGATGACAGGGACATTCATTTTTTTAATGAAAGTGCAGACATTTTGGGGTACAACAATAACTCAGATAAAGTCCACTTAGAGATGGAAAGAGTGACTAAAATTGCATATATCACCATATTGCATATAAACATACAATGTGACAAACTTGAGTCCAGCTGACATGGTTAGCAACTGCCTATTTTAAGAGACAATCATAGAACTTTACCAGCAATACTGTCTTCAAACTGTACACCCAAGAAGATCCTGGTAATTTTTACCTTCCTAAATAACTCACTGGGAATAGAAGTAGCAAGTTGGAATTTGACTGTTTTTTCACTGAACAGCTGTGATATTTACTCCTTGCTTTCCACTCTAAGAAAGATGCTATTTCTTTTTTCTGAAAAATATAATAAATAAATTAATTTCCCAAATGTCTCTTTTTCCAGTTAGACTTCAGACTGCAGTTAAAATAATTGAGCCCTTATTTGAGGCATTAATGAAAGCAAGAGGCAGTGGAGTTACATTTTGCAATGCTGTACATTTTCACCTGCCTACATTTAGTTTAACTACCACTGAAATCTTATTGGGATTTAACCCCAGGGAAGCCAAGCTTCTGTCTGCCAAGCAGGGTTTCTAGTAGTAGTAGTATATGTAAATGCATTGCTGCAAAGGTGTCTCCAAAGGCCTTCAGAGATTAGCACAGAACTGCCATGAGGCTGAGCACTTTGCCTAAGCCCCATCTGTGAACAGGGCTGTATATCCACTCACCATATGTGGCAGCCCTGCATGAAATTGAGGAGTGATGACAGAGGGGTGAGGGATGAAGTTCAAAGATCAAGCAGTAACAGGAGAGAATTACAATTATACCTGTTACACCATAGCAAAGGGTAGGATGCTGTCATTTCAGTAGGGTTTAATTTTGTAATCCACACTAAAAAGACCCCTATGCACCTTATGCTACTGTGTGATAGATATTTTAGTCAAAGAATGAGGTTCAAGAATTATCTATGTGCCTTTTTCATAGGTGTATCTGTATGTATGTGAAAACACTCAGGAAGAGAGAGCAGCAGCTGCAGTGCTAACCTATTAGGGTTGGGGTTGAGTGGGGTAAAGATGACTAAGACTTTCATAGTTGTTGAGTATGAGTATTTTAGTGATTTCTAAAATTGTTGTTCTATGACTAAGAAACCTCTAGTTTTTGAAAAGAAAATTCAACAGTGTAGCATCTCATTTAATCTCTTCTGTTCTTTTGGGGTATAGCAACCTTCAAAATCTTTCAACAGAGAATTAATGTAATGTGTGAAGACAATCCACGCAGTGGTCACTGTATCGTACCTATTTGATACAAGTTATCATTTTCCATGCATTTAGGATTCCAATTTGGTAGCTTTATATTTACACCCAGTTGTTTTCTCTTTTCTTGAAAACAAATTAAATTTTAGATGTATAAAATAACAGAGACTATGCAAAGTCTATGTGAAGATGGCTAGCTACATCTGAAAATTCTTTAGCCCTAAAGCCTGGGAAGAATCTGATGGGAAGTGTTAAAGCAACCTGACAGAAATCCCCTGCAGTGCTTAAGAAAAAACCCCAACCCTCCCTCCCCCCAGCTAAACCCTGAAACAAGGTCAATGCACTAAAATGCTCTGGAAGTAATTTTTAATAAATAAATATTCTGGGGAATTAATGCAGCAAATGCAACAGTCACATCTCTAAAATACAGGTAGTTATGAGTATGTAATCATTTCCTTTACGTGTCAGGGATAGCACACATCAGTCAATGCAAGATTAAATAGAGCTCTGACTGTATGTTACAGAAGAAAGCAGTATCTTTTTTTCTCAGGGAGAAAACTTCAAACATAAGCTTGGATCAGCAAGTGGTTTGAGTGCATGCCTAATGTTAAAGCCTGTAAACAGTCCCAAGTCTTTCGATATGCCTTGCTGACAGACCCTCAAAAGGGCAACTGTGGTCCTAAAAAGGACAATCAATAGCACAGCACTAAATGCAGGAGTCTACCAAATATGAGCAAATGCTGAGATATCAAGGCTTTGGTGGCTACTCTACTGAGCAGACTCAGACTCACCGACATTCATCTCTGATTGACTCCTGCTTATCATTTTTACCTATCTGATCAGCTCAGGTACTGCATTAGTGCACAGCAATAATTAGTTTTCCTTTAAAAAGGATCAAAAGTTCCCATCTCTATGACTGCAATCAATGGCAACCTTTTTCCTGGTCAACAGGGCGTGAATTACAGGAATATTCACTGTAAAACTAACTAAAGCAATGGAGGAAGAGCATTTTCAGGTGAAAAAATTATGTTCTTTTGTCAAGGACATCATTGTTCAGGAATTTTACATACGATTTTGTGACATCAGTGGGAGGATTTGACCCAGCTTAGAGCAGTTTTTTGAATGTAATTTCAACACTTCCTCCTTCTGCTTTAATTTTATCCAGATGAGTTTCTTTCTCATTTGCTGAAAGGAGAAGAGCATGGAAGAAAAGGGATCATTAAGTCACAAATCCACTTATCTTCACTGCATCTGTGATGATGTTGTTCCTTAAGCAGTAGTAATCTTCAACATTCAGGAAACCTATACAGGTTTCTCACAGGAAAAGCACAACATCTGAGTCAGAGTGTGAACACAGCAGTCAAGAAATGGAAGAAATAAAAGAAAGCAAAATCCAAAGCTAAACAAAACCCCAACCCAAACCCTTTAATTTATTCTCCATCAGAAGAACAGCCCTTTAAATTAGGAGGATATTTATGCCTTCCTCTTTTGGAAGTAACTTCCCAAGGTTTAAAATGCAGCTAAAAGGCTTACAATTCTATATTAGCACAGCCTGATTTTCAGTTTTGCTTATCACTGCCTGCCATGCAGCTGGCTTGCTTTCTCTCTGAAAGTTTCAGGTTCTTTACAGAGTAATTATGTTTTCAAAATACAGTTGAGAATCCTGATGCTGTAATAATTTTCAGAGCCACTATGTACAAGATTCTCTTGACTGACTCCATTGCACATACTGAGATTAACAGTTACCAAAACATCATTATAAAATATAAAGCAAGGAGAATGAGGCCAGCTTTATATTTCTGACTTGGTAAGGTGTTGATAGCTTGTACTGAATGGAAATTCTTGTAAAAAATGAGGTTGGAAAATGTTCTTTTTCCTGAACTGTTAAAATGATAAATACTAAATAAACAGCTGTAAGTGAAATGGTTCCCTGCAGTCCCACAACTGCTTTTCTAAACACCTAAGAAAGTAGCCACAAATACAACCAAGTTGAGGTCTGATATCCAAAGTAAATAGGAACACACAATGCAGTGATCACATGATAGTTTTTCCAGTGTATTCTTTTAAATTGCAAGCAGGAAGATCTCTAATAATCCAGACCTCTCAATTCAGAAGCCTGGGTATTTTAACTGGACATAACCAAACCACTGAAAATTGCTACGAATAGGACAAATTCAGCAAAATATTTAGCCAAAAAGGAAATGAATGTGCATAAGGAGATATAACTATGGAGCAAAACTAACGATAAGGAGAATAAACCCCCAATCTTTTGTTGTCTTTCCATAGCAGTTTGAGCATGTTGGGAGCTGAGGTACAAACTAACATAGATATCAAATACTGTGAATAGTGGTAGCAGAAAAATGAATAGTAGATGCATCTGGTCAATTCAAAATGTATGAACTAGGATTGCAAATAATGTATATATATACACACACACAACCCCTCTCTCTTATCTTGAATATGATCATGACTGTCTCCAATATGTAGACAAGAAAGTGCTTGGCACCCTGTTTCTCTTAACTCCTTAGAAGAGCAAGCACAGTTCACATTACAAAAATTGTGGGATTCTTTACTTTATAGAATAATGTAAACAAACATTTTCTTATTTCACTTATTTAATGAAGTGCTATTTACTACCAGTTTCTGAAGTACTTCAGATAATAAAACCTAAATCCTTGATCCTAGTGGAAATTTTAAGTGCAATTTTTTTTTTTTTTAAAATTATGTTACCCATTAAGTGTTTTAACCATGGCTTTAGGAACATTAAGAAGGTCTCATAATTTTTAGTGTTTTGATCTCTATGTCTTAGAAAGTAAGTAATTTTTTGACCTACATTAATCGATTGAGACTCTTTCAATGGGATATGCAATCAATACAAGTAACACCCCATGCATTAGTACTGAATAAAGCAGAAGGTTAAAAGGTGCACAGTTTTTCTATAAAGCATTTTCTATTTTTCCTTCTAATGATTTTTCTTAATCTGGGACTGAGTAAATCCAGTTCTAGATCTAGTGTGCTAGAGGCTGGAAAATTATGCCACTCAGGCATTTTGACCCCATAAAATATCACATGGTATATATTTTCTCAGTTCCCATAAACTGCCCTCAATACTGTGTCAGAAATCCACTTGGGGCATGAGAGAATGGGCAAGGCATCATGAACATTTTGCTGAACTGGTTAGGGATTAAATTCTGGTTCAGGGCATTTTTGAAAACGATTTTTTTTTATAAAGAAAATGTACAGCATGTTCCATATGTTACTTCCTCATTCTCTGAGCAGTTTAATTTCAAAGTTTATTTTCTTTTGTCGTGAAATACCTTTACCAATTTTAAATTCAGATAGAACAGCAAGGGGAAAATAAAAAAGCATTACTTCTTTTTCACATTAAGATTATTTTATCGATTTCTAATTTTAGTTCTTTTCACGTTTTGTTTGTTAGGTATAACTGGGTCAGCACTTTCATTCTTTCAGGTTGAAAATCCTGTCTGAAGAAAAGTGAAGTTACTTGTCATGAAGCAAATCAAATGGCTGTGAATAATTTATAGGAAAGTAAAAATAATCTTCTTTTGAGATTTTAACAGGAGAACAACCTCAAGTTATAAATTATTATAATTACACTGAAATATGCTCTCCATCCTCTTATTCCTTTGCACCAGTTGCTGCCATGATACTTTTTGCCCAAATGGCTAGCAGTCTCCTGAGCAACACAGACGTGGTCCCTCCAGGCCTCTGGTCAGTGCCCTTCAGGCCACAGATTCATCTGTGACTACAACCCTGCTTCACACTTGCCTGAACACGTTCATTAGAATTCTTGCAGGTTTCTCTCCTTACAGAGTAACACACAGGTCTACGTTAAATGTCTGGTGCAATGTGAGGTGAGGACTGCAACAGAGCTGGGGGCTCCAGAAGCAAAATGGTGCTCACAGGAGGTTCTGGGGGAGAGACACAACACAAAGATCTCCACACCCACTGCTTAGGCACAAAGCAACACTGATAGTAGGTAGGTAGTTTAATTATTGGTGTTTTGTTCTGGCTCCTAAAGCCACAGTGTTCAGAGACATTTGTTGTAATAATATAAAAAGGGTCTTTCTCTGTATAGAGATGGTGAAGTTGAGGAATACGGGATATTTAAGGGAATAGCAAGATTACAGCAACTTAATTTAATGAGAATTCAGTTTCACTAATGCTCTTATTTAAATGTCTGCAACAAATATGTCAGTTCTCTGTGGTTCCAAGGGAAGATGATGAATGATTTAATGTTAAAATCTGTCACATCTTTAAAATATTTTGTACACTTTCTGCAACACATCTCTAGCATACTAATGCTGACAGAAACCACCATAATTCCCAGCATCACCTTCTCATTAATAGGCTTCTGATTTTTAGGGTGAAAGTAGTTTAGAAGCACAAGTGAAATAACTATAATGTAGGAATGGTTATTATACATAAACAGCTTCCATAAATAAGTTCATATAATGCAGTTGCCATCGGAGTTTAGTAAGTTCTAATGCCTTCCTGTGACAATCTTTTACAATCCTGACCCACTTTGTGCATTGCCATCAGACTGACAAGAGAGGTAAAGGGCAGGGAGTCCACAGGTTCTTATCAGCATGACTGATTCCAACCATTTGCATGTGCAAGATTTCAGCAAAAGGTGTGGTCACATACTCTAGAGCTATTGCTACCAATGTGTTCCCAAAGGAGATACTCAGTTATCAAGGCCTACAGGTGGAGGTAGAAATGTGCAATAACTACTGCTTGTCCTTCTTGCCACCTCATTCATCACTGACTATTTGGTGATAGCCTGAGTCTTGAGGGAACCTGAACATCACTTGTACTTCAACACTAGCCCTGGCTTAGAACATTTTATTCTAGTTCTTAATATGAAACCTCTGCCCAGTATTCCCCTAAGTCTCCCCATAAATAACTAAATTCCTGATTGACATACTACTTACACATATTTTTCCCCTCATTTACTACTCAGAGAGGCTGCTAAAGTTCTTTGATCAAAAGTGGGTGGTGGAGTTGACATTCATTCTGAAGTGGAAGACCTAACTAATAGTTAAGGGGGCCCAGACTTGCTGGAAAAAGTCCTGCTTTAGATCTGCATTTCTGGAAGACTCATAATTTAAAATTTAGGCTCTCAAATCATAGACTTCAAGAAAGACAAAATATCTGTGAAGAGATTCTGAGCATCCCAGGTGATTTACCCCAGACATACTGAGTATCTTTTTATATTTTTATACAGTATTTACATTTTATGGGTGAATATTACAGGAATATAAAATTTCAATATTACAAAGCTCCCTCCAAAGTGAAAAAAGTTAGTCTTTTTCTCATGGAATACCACAGACTTGTACTCCAAGTACATTTCAGATTAATGTCTCAGTGATTTCCCTTAATGGGCTACTAGATATCTTCTCACATTTATGTGCTGTTAAATCATTTTCCTTCTTCCATAACTCACCATTTGTGTAAGGATCATGCAGAATATTACTGCACTGGCCTTGCTAAGCATACAACACCATGACATAGCACAGAGGGAGTTAAAAATCACTCTTCATTCAATTCCTTCACATTGCATGGCAAAGAGAGGAATCACATTTTTCTCTGGTTGCCCATGCATTGAGGAATTCCTACTGATTTGACCTCGTTTGACCTTCTATTCCAGGTCACCAATTAGATTTTTCAGCTTTGCAGTCATTAACAATCTAAGTGGAATTGCACCTCTCTATGGCAGAATTATGCTTCGAACTTCACTTTTTCTCTTCACTACCTACAAGCTTGAACCAAAACATCCATGCTCCCCATATTTCATTTTTATCTACCACTTGCTATACATTTCCTATAAAAAATTTCAGAGTAATTAGGCAACTCAAATCTGCACATCCTTGGTGTGTATAAAATAAAGATGTGCTTTAATTTTTCTCTTCAGAATAAGGTATTAAACTTCAGAAATTAAAGTTTATTAGTGACATTTGTAATAAGAATTAAAACTAAACTGTCCCAAGTAAGCAACTAGTAATCCAGCATATGACTGGGCTGCAGGATTTTCAGGACTACACTTGTTGACTGTCCTCTAAGGAACTCTGTTCCCTAAACTAAAAGCAGCCTTGGATGAGTTCTGATCACCCTTCTTGTGATTTTCAAAACTCCCTCTGTGATTTTAATACCCAATCCCATTAAGTTCAGCACTAGGCCTGCTAATCCTGTAGGTAGGTTAGAAAATCTTCAGGTGTATACAGGTGCTTCACAGGTTCGAATGCTAATCAGTCACATTTAGCTGCTACCATCAGTACAGGAAGGAAGGCAAAGACAGTAGGAGAGAGAGACAAACAGGCTTGCATTAACAGAGAGATATGTCCATCCCATCTGCTTTTTACGTTTTTCTGATCAGGAATAATTCATTCTTCTCTTCATCATTCTTGTTATAAAGTTTTGGAGCTTAAAGCACCAGACAGCTTTTAACAAATGGTATCCTGGAGAACAAAAAACACTGGGGGAAGAAGGTTCCCTTGTCCCCTTCGGTGGGTCATTTTCTTATTATACTGTCAAACAAATTATCAGTTTTATTCTGGAGATTTTCATACGGTCAGAACGTTACTTCTGTAGGAAACGTGTAGTATCTACTTATATCATATAATCTTTGGATAATCAGTCATCTCTTGTTGGAGAAGTTATTGTTTCACCTGAACAACAATAGCTATTGATCCCTCCTCCCTTACAAGGATGGCCTTTGGAGATGAACTCGTGTTTTCAACATATTTTACTCCAATGTGATTGGTTATTGCACCAAGTTACCTGTATTTTCCTTCGTAGATTTAGATGGGAGAGAGAAAGGGCAATATCCTGTGACAGTAACTATATTTTTACTTTTTTGGTCTTGATTTAGGGATTTTTTTCAATGATTCTCTTTAGGAAATAATATCCAAGACTTTTTGTATTTGGAGATGTTTTCATATGGGAAGGTGGCTGTTACAGTGAACAGCTGAATCATATTGCAAAGACCAATGAGAGCTGCCAAATTAAAACCAGGGCTGTCTGAGAAACTAAGGAAAAGCAAGACATCCTATAAATTAAAAATGAGAATTCTTTATAACGTCTAATACAGAGTCATGAAACGTTTGGTTTTTCTGGATTTTGCGGTGGAATGAAATGTCAAAGGCAAAATTCTTGGTTTAAGAGATCTTTAAGAGACTGTAAGACTTACACACACATTAATGCTCTCTCATGGAAAGGAGATGTCCCTAGTAAGTGAAAATTAAGTCCAGAAAACTTCAACGCTGTCTGTCTTCCTCCACACCTGATCTCTTGGGGCTGAGTTGCTACTTGCTTTTAAACAGTTCATTTTAGGACATGTGGCTGCACTGGAATGATTTTTACTCTTTTTTAGATTTTTTTTTCATTTTATTTTTTTTTTCCCTTTAAAAATTAAAATAGTGCATTGACTCATACTGTTGGGATTTTTTTCTTTTTTGTGGGCCTAAAATGAGATTGTGTGTCTGATTCTCTATAGCCTTGAAGCTAATATAGTAATTCACTGGTGAGAAAAGTGGGTGGATAATTGAGCTTGTGGACAACTCCAGCTGTAAAAGTACAAAGGACTGAACAGGATATAAGGCAGCTAAGAACTGAAATATTTACCATGTCGAATTACTTGCTTTGAGAAAGCATTAATGTAAAATAATTTATGCTTGTGGACCTTAGATATTAATAGAATTACTGACAATTTTCTTTTACTTCATCCTAAATAACTTTTGTTATGGCAGCTACTAACATCTGTAGCATAAGAATGTGGCAGTTTTCTACTACAGGCAGAAGAAATAGAAAAACTCTCAGTATGTCATGGATTGAAACAAAGAAAAGTTGTGGGAAGTTCAGTTTTCTTTGAGGGAGTTTTTCCAAATGAATGTGGAAAACCACATGAGAAAGGATATGTGTATAGATTTGCAGAAAACTGCCTTTGCCTTCTGCAATGCCAATTAAGGAGTTAAAGACATAGTTGTTTTCCATGGGGCAGTGTATGTCTTTATAACCACAGCAGTAAAGAACAAGGAGGCTGGAGATGGCCCTAAGTAGAAACTTGGATTTAGTATTGTCAATGTTGAGAAAACTGTTTGGACCCTGTTTCCCAAGTGAAGAAAAAAGATTCTGATAATAAAAGGCTCCAGACCTCCTTGGATGAAAAACTGTTCCCGAAAAGACATTAAAAGGGAAGAACTAAGAATTAAACTAACAAGAATTACCAGAATTAGAAAAAAAATCCCAAACATCATTTGGCAGTAAAAATGCACTTCTAAAAGCTGGGAAATGTAGGAGCAAACAGAGAATGTGCAAAAGTGAACTCTAGGTAGTATTGTAAAGGGAGTTAAGAAGATTGCTGAAGGATTTCCAACTGTATACAAACAGAACAACAAAAGTAAAGGTGGTATCACTAAGCATTTGATAAAAAGGATGAAACATGGACTAGATTCATGTAAATGCATAAAAATATGCAAACACAGAAAAAAAAAATAGGATAAAAAGCTGCATTGGTTTTGCACAGAACTCATGTTAGTTCAAGCCATCGAACTACCTGATCAGCAGAACTGATTTGCTTGACAAAGGAATTATAAAGATTAGATGCTTCTGATTAAGCATTTGAGGCTGGTGCCACATAAGAAATCATTAGTTCAGCTGAAGAGTACAAACGGGGATGGGACTGGTGAAACAGAACTGCTGGACTGGAGACTGCCAGGGAGCTGAGTTTCCCCAAGGACCGGTGTGGGAACAGATGCTGCTTCATGTTTCCAGTAATGGTTGCCATAGAAAAGAGAGAAGTATGTTAATGAAACTCAATGATGGCACTGAAGAGGGATGAACTGTAAAAATAGGAGATACTCCAAATATCATGGAGGAAATTATAGGTGATAGTGAAAAAAAGTAATAGGATAAATCAGAAATTCAATAGTAGAAAATTCAAAGGGAATAATGATGCTGTTAACCAAGAACATTTCAACCTGGAGTGATGGAATAGAAAAGGACTGGGTGTGAGAAGATCACAAGGTGGTTATACACCCTTTGCAGTTAATTTGGGGAAAAGGCAAAGGCAGTCCTAGTGTGTCTTAGGTGTAGTTTTTCCAGTGATAAGCAAATAATACTGTTCACAAATTGTGTAGCGTGTACAGTTATAGTCACACTCAGAAAAGCTATGTTAAAATCCACGACAGATGAGGGTTACTGAAACTATACTTATTTTACTAGGTAAAAGAGGAACAGCACTATATTCAAACAGAACTTCCGTAATAAGCAAATCTGGGAAAGCACACACCCTGGCTTCCATTTTTCTACAGAGCTAATATCACTGCATGCTCTTATAAGACACCTGCACCTCTTTGCTCAGGTTTTGGAGAGCAACTGGCTACAGTTTCTCCTCTCTCAGGTGTTGCTACATCCTTGGTGCCAAACCACCAACCTGCATTCCTCAGAAATGCAGAGAAACAGGAGAGTTCAGTGAGCAAGCATGTCTCTGCCTGCTTACTTTGTTGATCTTCAAATGGAAGCCAAATGCTGCAGTCTGAACCATGAGGCTTTTATTTGGGTGAGACCTCTGGGTACACACTGCTTTCTCAGCATGCCTCAAGGTGGGAAGCAGACTCTGCAGTTAAGTGCATGCCCTCCAGCTGAATTAACTATCACATACTGCATTTAAGAGCTTTGCGTGGCAAGTGTGCTTATTTACCTCTGGCATTAGATTTAAACTACAAGGCAGCAAATTATCATCTTTCCTTCACAAAGTGGCCACAATAAGACTTCTGCAGCACAGCAGGGGCAAGGAAGTTGTAAAGGGAGAATGTGTGACACCGAGCCACGTGGCTAATCACTCCATTCTATAAGTGGTCCCTCCTCAGTACACAGCTAGTTTCCATGACAACCGGATCCTTAATTTGGCTACCTGTTTTCACTGGCCAGATCAGAAAACTGCACAATGCTGCAATAATCTGTGATGTGTAAGATTTTTCTATGCAAAACAACCACCTGCTGGTTGTGTGCCTGCTCCTGGGTACTCACTGTCCAACAAGTCAGTGTGCAGCTCTGTTGGCCATAAGGGACTGATGAGTAGGCAGCAGCAGCAGATACGGTTTTGCAGGGTGCAGAGTCAGACTGGTTCCCTCCTTACCTGAAGTGTAAGTCCTTGGGACCACTGTGATACAGATGATTGATTTATTTTAGAGCTGCTCAACAAGCAAGAATCAGTTTTGGCTGCCACAAAAGAGAAAGTTCTTTCATAAAGATGGTAGAAAAATAAGAAGGGGGATTTTTTTGTCTCTTATTCTAGCTTTGCTCATGTGCTTGTCCAGTGCACTCATGGGTCATATAGCTCATGACTATTTTTCTTTTCTTTCCTCCATCATTAATCTGTAACCAGTGAATCTTTGTGCAGCCAATCCCACATGAGACAGAGCCAGCAGGAGACAAAATGAGGCAAAGAGGATTGTATCTGACAGAGCTGTTTAAATAAATTGTTAATTTTCTTAGAATACTGAGGGACCTGTGTAGCACCAAATCTCTAGAGCTTGTAATCTTACAAGCCATCTGTCTCCCTGTGTACCAGGGAAGGCTATGGACTTGGGAGGATGATGAAGTTTTAGGATGTAAATATAGAGGGAGTGGGAGATTATTGCAACATCTAATCCTGCATCTTGCAAGATGGTGGATGCCTTAGCCTCCCCACTGTGGGAAGGGAATAAAGGTTCAAAATCTTCAAGGCCTGTGCTCTGAAACAGACACACATTTTAAAATTGGATCAACTGTACTGTTAGATGTGTGAATGTGTGTGTTTTCCATAGTTTTATTTTTCCTTTAAATATATATTCTATCCATTAAAAAGAAAAACATATTAGCATTTTATGTTCTGTTCAATAACCCAAAATATAGAAAAAACAATGGACTCAATCTATTGACCTGTATGACATACTGCAAAACCATGTTTTTACTTAGCTTTGCAGAGGACAAGGTCTGGGTTAAAAATAACTACTACTTATTCATTTTTTATAGTAGGGATGTGTCTTGGATGGAAAGCGTTCATTTCTTCATAGTGGGTTGGGGCATATATTCCATTTACTTTCTAAAATGGATAAACTTGGTACATCATGGGAGGTCTACTTTTTAGTCTAAATTAAATATTCAAAATTAGGTCTGGGGTCTTGAAATTAATTTGTTTATATATATCTCTCCTGAAAAATGATGTGACTTCTTTGAAATACTAATAAATGTCTTTTCAACTACAAAACTCTTCAGTGTAATAACTCATGGCCTCTGCTGCTTTATATCTCAAGGGATACAATATATCCTAATGGTAGAAAATCGGATAAAAGTTTTAGAAGACCTGTATTTCATTTCTAGTTTAAGAACTGAGAGTTTTGAAAGAGTAGGAACTACTATGTATCTATGGAATTGGCCTTCAGTCACTTTTTATTGAGTTTCCCTGTTGCAGCAGTATTTATATGCCTATGTAAAGCAGTTTCAGATCTTTGACTGAATTGTATGCAAATTTTTATGGGACTCTATTATGTATTAGTTATAATTTACGAAGAAACTATCACACACTTTAAGTTATTAGTTATTTTTAGATTTGTTCTGTGAAAGGAAACAACCACATCTTCTCTCAAACTGTGAAGATTATCAACTGTAAAACACAACACCAAATCACTCTGTTCATTTTCCTTTAGCTATCTAATTTAACAAAGCACTGAGCCTTTTCAACGAAAGTCCAAATAAGAAAGTACACTTTTTACCTTAGCCCAAATCAGCACCTTAGAGCTGATTTATCAGCCCTATGTTGCTTTTTGCAATTGACTGCCAATCCACATTTTTTTCTGAGATATACAACAGATTGAGACAACTTTTATAAGACAACTATCAACAAGTCTGTAGGAGAAAGAAATGCCACGAATGATGAGCTTCACTGAATTATGTGAAAAGTCTTATAAAGCAGCTAAGAAAGATACATTTTTCTCTTTCAATAAACCTCAGTGGAAGCACAGCTCACAGATGTTTAAAGACACTAGATGCACTGTCATCATTATAATATTCATATAAATATATACATATATGTGTTTTACAACATTTTCTGGACTTTTGAAGAGTTCCTTCTCCTGTATGGAAGGTTCATTTTTTTCCTGGAATTCCAAATAATGCAAAAAAAAATCCCACTAAAAGAAGATGCCAGAACATTAGGCTTCTCAGCTGAATAGCCCTGGTGAAGGGTGATAAAGATCAACATTTTGGTATGATCCCAAAATATATTTTAAAAGAAGTTTAACCAAAGAATCAAACTTACTGTAATCTTTATAAAAACACTATGCAATAATGCAAAAATTTACAATGTAATTAATGGGCCAATAACAAAAATAATTTTGTAGCTTTGATAATGAGAAGTTCTCTAAGGGGCATTAAAATGGATTTTAGACATATATTACAGAATAAATGATCTTCTAATTACTAAAATGGTTCCAATGCACGAGAAAGCACATGGCAGCACACAGCAAATGATGTTACCAACCTTATCAGAGGCCCAAAACCTGAAGTATCTGTATGTTATATAAAAGCATTCTCATTTGACCTTTACTTGCATATTCTTTACAGAAATAAAAGGAACTTGTCTTTATCTGAGAGGTATCAATTTTTAGAGCCATCAGTTAAAATCCTACTAGCTTTTTGAAAACAAGGAGTATGAAACTGAGAAGAATACAGATTCTTTTCTTTATAGAAACAGTTGGAACATGATATATATATTTTTTTTTCTAAATTAAACCAACAACGAATTCAATCCAAATATCTAGTACACAAAAAATAAATAATCCAGATCTAAAAATTCTGTACTGAGAAGAGGCTTTTCAATCATCAATACTCCCATCTTTCTACTTGAAAGCTAAAGATACATCCTGGACATGCATCTTAACTTTATCCATTCTACTCTACTACAGAAATGAAATTGCTCAGTAAAAGAATCTCAGTGTATGGATGAAAGAAAAGATGGGAAGAGAATATTTATTTTCACCTCATCAGGAGATACTCAGTTCAAAAGCAAAATGGGGCATCATTATCGTGGTTTTTTTAACATCTTTAGTAGGTGTTTCAGTAAGAGGTAGGTGGGCCTTAAGATGAAAACTTTGGCATGTAATCATATAAAAATTCATCCTAGACTTGGTCAACTCATGAACCAGAGAACCAAGTTTCTTTTAACCACTTTGGGTCCCTTCTAATGGAAAAATAGAAAATACATATTACAAATTGATATATAAATATAATAAAAGTATTCTTCTTGACAAGGCATAAGAACATGGATATTTGTTCTACTGTATATGGAAGATACTATCCTTTATTGCATTGTGATTTTTAAAGCAGAATAACCCAAATATCAGAAAGCTTTAATTGTTTTGGGTTGTTTTTTTTTCCTTTTTACAGTCCTTGATATTTGTTTTAGACATCATCAAATTATTTGCCTTATTTTTATACCATGATTTATACAATGATGGCTTTTTAATTTTCTTTATTTTCTTGTCGTGCATTTTAGACTGGGCATGCTGCAATGGCCTCACATTAGCAAAAACATTAAGTTGGAGACAAATATGCCCTCAACCTAGAGGGTTACTCACCTAAGGCATCTGCATAGGACTGGCAGATATAACCAGAACTTGCAGCTGATGTATGCTCAGCTGGAGTGGCAGTTGGAGGTCAGGCAAGGTACCTACCCTACATTTAGCTACCTAAATTGCTCGTGTTCATATGAACAACTTGCATAAAAGCTTCTTGTCTGAGACATTAGTGACTTAAATGGTGGTATAAGAGGACAAGCAGAATAATTGACATTTGT
This sequence comes from Hemiprocne comata, assembly GCA_020745705.1. Lineage (NCBI taxonomy): Eukaryota > Metazoa > Chordata > Aves > Apodiformes > Apodidae > Hemiprocne > Hemiprocne comata. The sequence goes on along the minus strand of CM036593.1, from coordinate 10,254,497 downwards.
CTGCCAAGTTCCAGGTGCAGAAGTCTATTGGGATGAGAGTGGAGCAGGTAAAAAGAGATGAGATGCTTTATACATACATTTGTCAAGAAATGGGTGCAGCAGCATTTACAAGGCTTACTGCTTTGCAAATTATGAGCCTGTTTTATGGAACCAAACTGTGATAAGGAAAACTGGTTTTAGATTTTTGTAGGGTGCAGAAAAGATGGAGCCAGGCTCTCCTTGGAGGTGTTTGATGGCAGAACAAGCAGCAATGGCACAACTGACCACCAGGGGAATTCTCATTAGGTACTAGGAAAAATAATCTTCATTATGAGGCTGTCAAACAGTGGAAGTGACTGCCTAAAGAGTCTCCATCCTTGGAGACAGGCAGAACTGTAGTGGGCACAGCACTGAGCAACCCAGCCTAAGAAGAATCTGCTCTGAGCTAGGGGGGCTAGCTAGCATAAAATGAACTCAAAAAAATACATTAAGTTATATTCTGAAGAGGACAGTAAGACATATTCTGCTTATTAGGCTCAGTGAGCCAAAGCCAGGTGAAAACAAAGGATTAAGTACTGGATGGAAAATAAATAATTACCCTGAGAATCCCTCAACATCCAATTACTCAGAAGGTTTTTTGTGTCTTGCTTTCCTTTATTAACTTCAATTGGTTTATTTGAGAATATTTAATATTATTTTGTGTGCATGAATGACAGCAGTGTGTAGAGTAAAATGTACCTTATATATCATGGGCTTGTCATCATAAAATAGGAACACCACAACACAGAATTCAGCACATGAAGAGTAAAATGGTGGGCCCACAAGTCTTTGCTCTAAATCTCTGTGGTTTCATCTAGCAACACAAAACCAGCTAATTGCACATACAAGTCTGGCAGCTGTCACAGGGAGTGACAATTCTGAGAGCTGGAGGCATCCTGCACCTCAGGATTAATACCAGTTTTAAGGCTTGTAGATACTTCGTTTTGCATTATGAGAACACTAAGACAGTCTCAAAATATTGTTAATACAGGCAAAGAGCAGGTGCCATCACCAAACAGTAAAAGGAACAGACCCCCAATCTCACTTATAAAGTACTATAAAAACATCAAATATTTTTATAAAAGAATGAAGTCTATGCAACAGATGACACTTTTTATGCAACCTCCTATCTGATTTTTTTTTTTAAATTATCTCCGTATTGCTTCAAGCTGCCATATCTGTACCTCTGACAGGAGACCGTCCATCTCCAGAAATTTTTGTCAATATCTTGACAGTGACATTGGTCCCACTTTAAAAACTGGATGCGTGGCTACAGTATTGTCACACCACCATTGAAAAATGCTGGTTTGCTGCAGCTGAATGTATTTGTCTCTTGGTTTTTGGTACAAAGACTTTTTTTTTCCTGTGTGAAGATTTATGTAAAAGGAGTGAAAAAGAATTAAAAAAAAACAACATGAGATGGAGTCTGGGATACTTAGCCTGGTAAAACACATGCCTAGGTACATGACTTAACAGTGGTCAGTTATCAGTTTCTAATTGCCATTTGCAGGTGCATTTTTTGTGATTGTCTAATTTCCACACCCAAAGTAGTTCATTATAATACCTAGTACTAAATGATTCTTGTGTGCTTGGTTTACTTTTAAATTCTGTTTTTCATTCAATATTAATTCCAGTATAACCCTTTTAGGAACCCACTGTGACACTGGATCAGGTCAGCTGTTGCTTTGTATAATCACCCCTTGAAAACCTCCAGGGATGCAGATGCCACTGTGCCACTAGGCAGCCTGCTACAGTGCTGCTCTACCCTCCTAATGAAGATTTTTTTTTCAGTGTTCTGTCTAAATCCTCCTGAGCTGCAACTTGTGCCCCTTGTTATACCACTTGCCAATATGATGAAGAGCCTGGCTCTGATGTCTTTGTAACTCCTCTTCAAGTAGGGTTTGGCTGCTATTAGATTGCCCTCATCCTTCTCTTCAGCTGAGTAAACTAGCCTTCCGTACTAAAAAACAAACTGCAGTTCCCTCTGTAGGGTAAGTGAAATAGAACAACATTTTCTATTTAACATTTAAAATCTAATAATAATTTTTGGTGTACTTTTAATTTGTTGTCCTGAACAATGGATGTAACCCTCTGCCCACAGCCTACTCACAACAGCAGTCTTGCTCATAGGAGAGTTTAAACATGATGTTCCTGTTTCTAGAAAGAGTACAAGAATTTCAGTTTAACTCACTATGCTGTCAGTTCCAAACAATCATCTTTGCCATAGGCAGTTAATGCTGTTCTTCTGTAATTCTATCCATAAAAATGCTACATCCCTGAATTACCATCATCAGTAGTTGACAATCTGCCATCTTTCTCTCGGAAGCATTATTCACTGACATGTTATAGGATAATATGATAGCAAATGCCTGGTTTGAAGAATCCATGAGCACATTAAAATAAATCTTACCTTACATCAATGTGAGTACAAAGCTCTTGTAGTGTGACTTGCTATATTTTCTGTGCTGCTTTCACATATTACAAGCTAAACTGGCTCAGGCTGGATTAGTACTTCCAGAGATTACCAGTGACTAAATTCTTCATACACTGGTATAAAAAATAATTAGTTATTTGAGCATTTATTCCTACATGAATACCCCCAAATCACCTCAGGATTGCGTATGCTATAACATGCTGTTCAAACTGCTGCCTTTAGAAAGACCATAAAACAAATGTCCAGATAAGAGCCAATAGCAAGTACCACAACACTGGTAGCTTTCCAACTGCAAGACTGTTATTTTAAAGACAAAAAGTAAAGAAAATAAAATCTGAAGGTACAGTCTTGCTTTGTTTTGAAACAAAGTTTCTCACACCTTTTGTTCTCATTGTGCAGCACTGCAGGAGTAAATACCAAGATGCCCTCCTGCCTGTTGATGGCTGCCAAGCTGGCTATAGAATGGTTGGATCTATCTACCAGACAAGACACCCTTCAGAAAGGCTCACCCATATTTGTGCCATTTTTCACTTTCACAATTTTTCCCCCTCAGAATTCTAAGAACTTCAATTCTGACACACTCTAATGTAGAAACAAACTGATCGTTATGAACTGCTTTAAAACATCATCTACATTTAAACCAAAGCTTCTTAAAACAGACCTTCCAACCTATGCCCATGCTGTCCACATGGGCTTCAAGATAGGACTCAGTAATTCTGGGTGATGTGTTCCTTAACAGCAGCTGCCTTAAGATTCCCCTCATGCTCTGGCTGAGACTTCCTAGGAGCTTTCAGGCCAAACAATGCAGAAGAAGATGAAACTCTTGACCAGCAAGGCTAGGCACGGCAGAACGACTCCCTGCCCTCCCTGCAAAGGGAGTAGGTGCAGCGCGGGAGGTGTGGGCCCTCGGCAGGGCGCCCCCCCGCGGATGCCCCCTGCAACTTGCCGACTGAGACAAGGCGGAGCGTGGCCTCTCCTCCCATCTCAGCCGTGGGCTGTCACAATGCACTTATCACTTTAAAGTCTCTGCCATATTCCTGCAAATAATTACAAGACTAAAAAGGCAAGTAAAGCCACTAACCTGTACGATGCCAAAGCACTGCTTTTTATTAATGTAACAAAATCAATCACAGTTAAAAAGTTTCAGAACCTTTTATATGCAATGCTCAATAAAAACAAGAATTTTGGCAGGACCTTGTCAAATAAAAACATTAATGATATGAAGTTCCTCTAATAATGTGGCAGATGGTTTTTCTGTTTAGTTTTCATCACATCACAGGCATATTGTTTATATATTGCTTCTTGGCATATCTTTGCAAGAGAAAGAAGGTGCCACCTTTTACAGAGGAGGCATATTTTAATAATCTGTCTGTGCCCACTGCTCATCCTGGGTCGTCTTTGCTCATGAACTTTTATGACTATTTCTTTCTAAAAATGAAGCTGTAAAAATCAGAAAAAATTAATCATCTCTCAAATGCAGCTCACTGAAATCCCACATAGAAAACAAGAGAGAAGACAAGCAGGATCAGAGTGTGGTGGGGAGTACTGTAAAATGTTTTCTTTGTACATCAGACAAAAGAATAAAGATATGTTTAAAAAAAAAAAAAAAGGAAAGCCTTCCATAATATTAATTTACTATACTAATTCAAACTGCGCTGTGATTTATGAGCTCTGCTGCCTCATCAAGAAGTACTCCAGATCCCAAGCCAATACTTTGTCTCTAGTTTGTCTTTTGGGATTCAAATAAACTACAGCAACAAACATTTTGCATATCCTTGACTCAAATTGCTTCTTCCTATTGATAGGATAACTCTTTATTCTTCCTTTTGCTGCATTTGAAGGGTTTTTTAAATTTCAGTACTAATTTATTTCTAAGTTGCAAAATTCACGTTAGTAAAGAGTTTTTGAGAAGTAATCACTGTGGCAATTCAAATATCATCTATGTTAATCCTAACAAACTCATTCAGATAACATTAATGGGATGATTTACAAGTAATAAAGCGAGGATGGGACTATTCTTAATTTATCCCGCTGTGTTGAGATATTACCACACATATGGCAGAGGAGATTACCAGCAGTTCTGAGACCCCCACAATTCTTCAGGCATAACAAAGGAGATTAATGAGAGAGTAATAAGGTCAGCTCAGGTGTAATGCAGCCTTTTCTCCTGGATTACTTCAGGGTTAAATTTGGCCCAACTTCACATAAAATTTCATTTTACTTGCTGATTTGGGTCACTGTCTTAAAGCAGAATAGTAGTGAATTCTGTGACTGAAGATGATGAAGGATCTGCAAGCCAGGAGATCAAATATCTCATTTATTCTCACTAGTTCAAGTTCTCGATAACAAAAGCCACTACTTGCCTTCACAGAAGTGTTGAGAAAAGGATGACTTGATCTCCAGATGTAAAAGTTAAAAGTAAAGTAGCACATAATTAAACAAGTAGGGGAGATAGCACAGACAATATTTCTGGTGAATTTTGGGCCATCTGGGAAGAATTAAACCAATCACATGTGCAGCTGAGAATAATTAATCTAGCTGCCTAAACAGACAAACTACTCATTGTCATTGTAAGAAAGAAATGAATACAGGAAACAGTAGGTGAAAAAAGCTAATAGTGTATGTGATAGCACAACTCTGTCCCAAATGAATTCACCCTTAGAGAAGATAGTTATTACCTATAAAATTAAAGGCAATAAATATAATTAGTGCTTGAGAAAAGCTGGTATATCTCCAAGATTTCATATACAACCTCTAGTTGTTTTCTGACAGATTAATTATCTCATAATAAACCCATAAAAACATTTAATTAAATGTAAAGTGAGAAGTTGTGTACTCCCATGCAATGGAAGCATCAGCAGTGATAAATGATGTGCAGATGTAGTGAATACATTGTTGTACCTGTGTTTATTGGAAGGCAAAAAGAAACAGGTGTGGTCTACTGGGTAAGTAAGGGATTTAAAGTGAAGGGATCAGGCTTCTGGGTCAGGGATAATTCCTAACATTTAATTTCTTTGTTTATGATTATACTGATTTTTATAAGCCTACATAACAGAACTAAGACTCCCTTTCCTGGCATTGTGGGAGACTGAATTCCCCTTACTTTGTATAGCCTTTTGAGATGGAAAATGCTCTGAAAAATTAACCTACTTATTTTACATAAAATCCTATATTACCTGGCTTGCAAACTGACTTCTCTGCCCAGTTTTCTACAGGATCAGGTAAAAGACAACGAAAAAACAAGCTCTGAAGTTAAAGGCAGAGGAGCAGATCCTTCACTTTGTTTGCACCAACTGCTGCTACCAACCTTTACTCCCTCGTTTCCTCTTGAGATAGACATACATTTTTTTTGACTGCAGGAAAAAGACAGCTAGCTTGGGTCAGTGCACTTGCCTTTCTGTTGAGTGATCTATGTTAAAACCCACAAAGAGACAAGGATGCCCATGATGGCACTATGGCCTTTAGTAGTTATTAATCTCAGGTGAAGCGTTACTGCCTTCTGCATGCTCTAGCCATGCACTGCACGATCAGGCACGGCAGGCAAACAGAGGCTGTGACAGCTGTGTATATAATTGCTCCCATATTAGAACATAGGTGTCCATTTTATTAGTGTTTACTCTCACTAGGAAAGCAACTGTCCATTATCAGTGTAGGAATTAAGGCACCCTAACGCTAAAGTGCAGCAGTACCAGTGACATGGATAAGAGGATAGAGTGGAAAGCCACTGCAGAGCATCAAGGAAATGTTCTATAGTGCTTCCATGAGCTGAAGTTATACTGACCATGAGCACAGGAGTGACAACTTCAGCCAAGGATGTACTGCACGTAAGTGTGCTAGGGAGGAGCTCTCGTGGATATCGTATGGGGAACGCTGACCTGCCTCACTTTCTTGCCTTTGGTAGGAAAAGCTGCAAGCCCAAGCCAGAGTGTTTCTGCAGGACCCTGAATGAATGAGAGATCCTTGTGATAAAAAGATATTTAAGGCCAGACAATGAAGACTAATGCAGAAGTCAAAATAAACAGGCCATTACAGTTACAGATATTGTAAACTTTTATTTCCACTGTGTTGTGTGAAAGAGTGAGAAGACTGCCTAGAGATTCAGAAGAGGTATTATGGTGGAATGCCTTCTGCCCCTGCTCCTCCACCTGGAACATCTAAAATACCTTACTGTCACTCCATTACTTGCTATAGCCTCAAAAACAACAACAACAACAAAGTTCAAGAAGCATTAATGTCTCTAACCAAAGCCTTGTAAATAAACCACGCTACTTACATTTAATGCCAGGAACCATTTAGGAAAATTTGTTGGTCACGTTATTTTGCACATTAATAACAATTTCCATGACAATTTCATCTTTTCCAGTTCATTCAGATTTGGGTGAAATTGTTAGATGTATGACTTATTGGTTTCAAAAAGGTGGAAGATTAAAACATCGCAAGGTAAACAGACCATCTGCCGATTTCTGAGGCCAATTCCCTATATATTGTCTTAAATCTTCCAGGCCACTTGAACTTTTGCCATGAATGACTACTTAGCCAAAAATGCTACCTTTAAAGAAAAGTACCTTTCCCACTGAGAGAGGACCGAGAGCAAAAGAGAGATCACAGGACTTCCTAAAGCAACATCTATGGAGTGAACCGAAATGCTCACGGCACAAGAAAACACAAGCACGTTGAGTGGTCCCTGATGGGCTTTGTTTTGCTGAAGACAGACAGGAAGACAGGAGGTGCTTAGAGCTCTGAGCAACGTTCAGTTAATCAGACAGACATCTAGACTCAGTAACCAAAAGTATCTTTTATGGAACCTATTTGTTTAAAGCCAAGACAATGACATTTCCAAGACCTTAAAGGCTTGATTATCACCAACCTGGTGCATACTCATGGCCCTAATATGCCATTATATTTCTATTTCTATGGCATAACAGAACAAATACCCTTGTTTTTCAATTGGAAGGGGAGGAGGGAAAGGGGGGAAAGAAAAGCTCATATAAAGGGAAGAGATCACAATGTCATCTCCAGAAAATTTTGACCTATAATTAAAAAAGGTTATAAATATTCGTCTTATTACAAAGTAAAATAAAATTGAAAAATGAAGCATCCAGAAATTCAGCTGAGGCTCTACCAGTTGATGATACTTCCTGGACTGTTTGATGAATCCTTACTTGACTCTCTTCATCCTCTCACTCAAAATATACCAGTTCTGAAAGCCAACTCTCCAGATGCAACATGCTAATGTTCTCTGCCAAAGTTGACTTCTACCTCATACAAAAAAGGACTATGCATCTCTATAGTTTTCTGAGGGAAGGAATACAGGGTAAACTTGAATTAACACCTTTTTACAATGTCTAGCAATCTGTCCCCATTCTGCAGTGAAACCCTTCACTTGCATTAAGAAAACTTTTATTGTTAAGGTTATTTCTGTGGACATGGAGGAGTGTAGAACTTTTTAGTATTTCTGTTCTTGGATTAAAAATTTTGCAATGTACTCCAAAGCACTTGAGGGCTTTCTTATGAAAGAAAGCTATAAAAATCTATTTGAAACGTTTATCCGCTATGACAAACAGTTGCATTATAATGGAAAAACTACAAGGTATGAGCTAGAATTTATGAAGCTTTATTAAGTTGAATAATGTTTAGGTTGATAACAATTAGGTAGGAAAAAAGCATGATGTGAATATGACTAAAAAGAAATATTTAAGCCATGTGGTAGTTATTAATAAGTCACCATAATTTTTGACAGCTATCCAAATATCTTAAGAAACTTTTCAAAGTCATGGTCCATCTAGATGCAAAATCTGTATTTATTTAAATATTGCATATCAAAAGGAAGATAAATATGCAAAATCTAAAGTATGTGCATATTCTAACAAAAACAAGTTACCCGATGTGGAAGTCAGTGGAACATTTTTGATGGTACTTTTGAGAGATTTTTAAAGTTTCTTGAGTGCCTAAAAATGCAACTGAAACATTACTGGTTTGCTTTTGTTTTGTTTTCTGTGCCAAAAATCTGTTTATGTATTACAGAAAAGGAATTTGCACTTGTTCGTTTTAAATACAGAGTGAAACTAATTTCTACCTTTATCTTTCTACTAATTTCTAGTAACTTGCTTCAGTCTTTCTTAAATTAATTTAGAAAACTCTCATTAGAAAAAAATTGCAAGTAGCTTCAGTTTAAGAATACATTTAAATACACCTTTACCTTTAAACATGAGCTTAAATTCCATTAAGTTTGATGTATATATTATACTTAACATTAGACATTTTTTCAATGCCTTTTCTGAGGGAGTAAATTTTTTTCCCTTTCTGCACAGAGATAGTCCCTTTCCCTCCTAAGGCTATTGATCTTACTGACAAAATGTTGCAAACCATGAACATTTAATGCTGCTACCATTATTTTCCTCTGATTCAGTATCTGATGTATTAGTGCCTGCTATCATTGTCCCCCAAAATAGTGCAGTAGAAGGCTACTTCACACAGTAAAAGAATGGAGAATTGACATGAGAAAGCAATTATGTGGGAAACATTGAGTCAAGCATTCCCAGATGGTATATTTATATTGAGAGTAAACTGTAAGGGAGCCAAGTTGGAAGTCTGTGAAACTTCCACCATTGTTAAAGGGACACTGTCCCTTAGTCTGGGGCCCCGAGACTGCAAGGGGATTTTACAAAACTTAAGATGAAATACAAAATTAAAACAAACCAGTAATTTTATTTCTTCTAATACAAACATCCATCTCATGTACTAAGTAGTCTAACAGTACTACTATGAACAAGAAGATAAAACTGGATGTAGAGAAAAGTCAGGTTGAGTCTTTTCCAGTGTTACAGTCTGGACTTCATGAAGTACAGAAACCAAACATGAGAGTGATTGAACCTAAAAGAGGTATTTTAAAATGGTTTCCATTGTAATAAACTGCATTGTCAGGTCAGCGTTTTTTATTTTTTATAAAAAGTATGACAGCAACCCTTTAAAGAAAATAGTCCATTACATTAAATGTCAATGAAAAAGAGTGAGTAATTGCTGAGATACAGCAATCCCAGCAGCAAGAGCAACCAAAGCAGAAAACAGACTGGGTAAGATCTGCACATATTCTCAGGACTGTTTACATCACAAGTCTTATGTTTCATGTAAATAAAAGCCCCAATTTTAATAAGAACAGACATTCTACTTCAATCCTATTTGGCTTTTGGTGCAATGAGGTGTAAATATTAAAAATAATAAAGTTAGCAATTTTGTATGCACCGACAGCAGTCATGTTTAACAGCATATGTTTTTCTTTCAGCAAAATTTCTAAAGACCAGAAATGGACTAGATTTGTTATTTTGGTCTTTATTTCAATTATCCAAACTTCAAAGTGTATCTGACCCAGCAGTTTTGTCCCTCATAAAAATCCTAAGTCTCTGAATTTTTCATTTGAAAAAGTTTGCATATTTATCTCTACCTGATGATTTTAAAATTTAGGCTAAAAAGATACATGGTGCACAGTGCATGTTGCCTCCAATTTGAGCTAGAATCAGAAAGGAGAAACAATGTGAAAATAAAAAAGTCAAGGGAATAAGCTTCTCAAGATATCTTTAAACCTCCCAAATATCTGTGTGAAGTTACAAACCAGTTATTTCAGCTGAACTTATACACCCATATTGAGGCAAACCTACTGCAACTCTGAGTGTAGTGAACTAGAAATCAAGAATAAATATGGTATGATGAACAGGTAATGCAAATTGTAACACGGTTAAGATACCAGAGAGCTGCAGTGTATTTGTAAATACTGTAAATATTTTAGTATTTTCATCCTTAAAATAGAAGTTGGTTAACAGAACGAAATTTGAATAGAAGCAAAACTGAAATGACATTACCACAATCATGGTACTTCATACATTTTTTTCAAAAGTCCCATTAAGTTATAGTGAGCATGCAAAATTGCCCCTTTCTCAGTGGAAAGTATGGCTGGGTATGATTTGACATTGCACCTCTAACATCTCTATAGTCATTACACTTTACAGACACACACAGGGAAGCATACCTGCTGCCTTATATTATCTAGTTTATTCATATACCCAACAGCCAAAATAAATGTTTTGTAAAGCCAGTCATCTATGCCACTTGACAAAAAAGTATGTTGTTAGAAAGATCTGAAATGGTCATTAGAGAAAAGGAAGATGGTTCTAGTGAATAGCCAGAGGCTGGGACAAGTTGAGTTTTGGACACCAAGGACATTACTCATGTAAAAGCCTGGGCCCGGCTTCCCTCAGGAATGGGCAAAGTTCCCAGTTCCAGGGACATCTGTTTGATATTACCAGACTCACTAGGGAAGGATTCAAGGAGTGCAGTGCTGGCTCAGAACGTCTCCACCATGGAGGCAAAATCCAGTTTTCTGGCAAAGGGAGTTTAGAGGGCCAGAGGGGAAGAGGACTTGGAGAGGTCAGCTGGATTCAGGAAAAAATGAGGAACAGAGTGACTCCAGGGCAGGAAGGATCTCCAAGGTTAGCCAAACAACAGGATAGAGAGGAGAGTGCAATCTCAGGAGGATCTAGAGGAAAGCAGAAGGGGTCTGGGTGGAAAGGTGCTACAAGAGAGCTGTGGAGCACAGTGGAGGTGGACACTGCCCTTCCTCTCTCCTTCCCTGGCTGTACTACTTCTCAGTCCCCCTCTGCTCGCTTGGTATAAAGTACTGCTACTCCTGCAATGATGTCTGACATATCTGCTCTCCTCAGCCCCATCTTTTGCTTCCACCCCACGTGAGAAGTGGCCTCCTTGTCCTTTCCATCTACCTACTACTCAGTCTCAATCCTTCCCCAAGTTCCTGAAGAATCAAGAGAAGAGACCAGTGCCAGAGGCCAGTCTGGACCTGGTGCCTCCAGTGGAAGGGGAACACTAGGGGTGGGCTGAAGAGGCAAAAGCAGGTGTTGGAACAGCTTCACAGCCAGATGCAGAAGCATAAGAGTCCCCAGAGTGATATCCCAGCCCTTTGCTGTGGAGCAGGTGGTGAGGACACTGCTCAGGATGAAGAGGCTCACTGCCTCAGCCATTTTTCTATAAACAGGAAGATACCTTTCTGAGCTAGATGATGTGAATGGATAATTTCAGGAAACAAGAGATAATATGAATAATTATTTCTTCAGATGATCCGAGAACTTAAGTGATGCCCAGAGAAAGCTGGGGAATACTTAAGCCCAATGAACTGCAGGGGGGTGGCAGTGTACCTTAAATTATTTATAGGAATAGTTTGGCTATTTTGAAGAAGTTTCCTGAATATGTATTAGTTCAGTGTCCATCCCTCTTGAGTCACAAATATCGCACTAGCTAGTTTATTTGGACACTCATGCAGATGACAGTATATCAGAATTTGTCTAATGAGTGATTTGTCTAAGCTGGCAACAACAGAAAAATTTGTGGTTCAGTGATGGCATCCAAATTATTAATACAAAATGATTGCCCACAGCCAGGCCTGTTTGCCTTTCATCAGCATTCAGAATCACCACCATAGCCTAGAAGACAAATAAACCACTAACACCTGAACAAGGGAAGAACTGAAATGAGCGCAACACAGCTTTCTTTCTTCTCTTGCCGGGTGAGCTCACAAGGTACCCTAAATCATACAACTAGCATATGGTGTCTGGCAGATTAGTGGTGGCACACACAGAGCTGCACACACATGGTGCATCAGTTGGTATGTGCTGGCCAGACAGGCACTACCCACAGCCCTGGATAGCCTGGCTCGAGCCACGCCATGGGCAGGAGGACACGGCTGCTCCCAGCAGCTGGCACTAGATAGAACGGCAGTGGCACAAGGCATCCCACAGCTCCCACTGGATGAATAACTCCATCAAACTCAATAGCTGTTTGTATGACTAAAAGTTGACTGTGGCCATTGCAATGCAGCCCAGTAATTATATTGTAGGGACTCGTGAGGAGGAGAATGGTGGTGCCACACAGCAAATAAAAAAAATGCAAAATCTCTCCCTCTGATGGAAAGAAAATACAGCAGCATAGTCTGCCCTCTGCATCATTTTCCCAAACAAGCTAGAGGGCTGCACTCAGATTTCAGACAGCAGATCTGGGTCTTCTCTAACTGAAACAAATGGGTGTTTGCCAACTGCTTCAAAGGAAATGTTTAAAAATGAGACTGTTAAACAGCTAAGGGAGCTGATGTAATCATATTTTAACCCAATTATACTTTCCAATATGTATTTGTCAGCATTTAATCCCATCTGCCATTGTGCTGCCCAAGTGCCTAAATTGTATAGGTCCCTCAAGAGTTCTCTAGTCTTGGCTAACCTAACAAATTCTGTGCCATATGCAAATTTTAATTTGCAAATGTTCTCCCTCATTTCCAGACTCTGTTAAACAACTGGTCTTATTAGGGGCACTCCACAGTTAATTCTTTGCCACTTTGGAATTTTACCAATTTTTCTGTTTTATTTGGTGCTACTTTACCAATCCCTAATCTATGACAGCAATCTACCTCTAAACCTTTGTATACATAGATGCATTACTAATCACTTCTGAGAGACTTTAAAAAAACACTAAAAATAAAACAGTTCCTTTGATCCAACTTGACAGAACAAACAGATGCTATTAAATTTATCTTTTCAACAAAATATTCCTCTTTATTGCTTTTATAACTTATTTTTATTTCTGCAGATGTATTCTTATTGTCTCTCGTTATTATTTCAGTTCATTTACCTTGGACTTCAATGAAGTCCCCTGGTCCCTAAATTCTAGGAATATCTTTTATACTTTTTCAATAAACAGGTGCAATATCTACTATCCAAGTTGATATAAATTCAGATAATGGCATATCTTATCTTCCGGCAGAAAATAATCTGTGCCTCAACCAATCCAATTTAATTCAACTGTAACTACAGACATAATGGGAAAAGAACTCAGCTAAAATATTTACAATAGCATATATAGTTATGAACTTCAATACTAAATGAAAGTTCTGGTTTTATGATTTAAGACTTATGATCTATTTTTTGTCTGACTCTGAATCAGCAAGGTATTTTAAGGGGGAAGATCCTATTCTCATTTTCACTACAGACTAATAACACTCTTGCAGGGAAAAAGAATCTCAGTGTATGGGAAAATCAGTTCCAGTTGGATTACACATATGCTTGAATCCTATGTTAATTTGAAGCTTGAGAAGAAAATAGTATACATTTCACTTGTACAAAAAGTCTACTGATATAATAAAAAGTAGAAAACTCTTTTCATTTGTATCAACAAAATTCTTGCAGAACCATAACTTGAATGGTTATTTCAGTTGATAGATATAGGTAGCTAAATGTATTTTGGGAATTCAGTTTCCACACTTTAGAGACAGACCTATGCTAGGAGTAGAATTTAACATTTGGAGCCACAGGAATTGTTCATTACTATAAATGTCTGCAATACTAATCAAGAAGGATAATGTTCTAGTCAGGATCATAATTAACATTTAACTGACTTGCAAATGTAAAAAACAGGACCCTCAAGACACAGGCATCAATGAATTGAAAGAGAAAGGCATCTACATTTTTTAACTTCTTTAATTCCTCTCTCTAAAGGACTACTGTAATGCTTAGGGAGAATGACAGCACATTGCAGTACAGTGAACACTATAATACATCTGGTGAATGGAGATTGTACCTTCTGTTGTGCCTGGTATACCTTTTGTACTCCAAGAGACAGCCAATTTTAGTGTATCTGAACAGGAAAAAAAAGTAGAGGATTCCATCAAGAAGCTCACATGTGAGTTAGAAGCAAGAAAGTGTGTAACCCTTACTGCTTATATGTGCCAGAATAATATCAACAATTTTTTTCCAGTACAACTGCCAGCAAGCAAGGAATAGTACTAGACTAAACACAGAATGTAAAAGAGCATAGAGAATTGGGGTCTGTGCTAAAAGAAACGTGAAACCCCAATGAATGGAGCAGAATGAATTGCAGAGCATTCAGAGCAGCGTTATAGGTTTCCCATGTGGGCACTAACAGTGGAGTTCCATGAGGTTTTGGCAACAGTACAATTTGCAACAACAACAAAAAGAGTTTGCTGAATTATTTAAGCATGAAATCAACATATCTCAGGGAAAAAAAAAAAAGCTGATGTACGTTAAGCAAAATAACTTAAAAATAAAGCACTGAATTCGAGAGCAAATGCAGTAGCTTTCATTCACCCCGCTTGGTATACTCTTATCTCTCTGGAATGCAACCTGAATGTAAGTCAGGATATTCAAGGCAGAGTGTTGGAGGGAAAATATGGCTGAAGAGGTTTTTGTCTGGTGCATCTCCTAGGTGGCTGGGAGAGGGAGGAGTTTTACAAGGAAATACACCTCCTTCTCTTTTCCATTTGCTCCATTTAGCTTTAATTCCTAGTAATGCTGTCCCTGCAGTCTCTGGTTTTTTGTCTAATGTTATTCACACAGGTTAGAACACAGATGTCTGTGGTTTTCCAGAGATCAGAAGTTAGCTTTGCAGGAAACACACCTTTTCCTTTTCCCCTTCAACTAATTTTCTTCTAAGGTGAAGAGCACAAACACCGCCTTTTGGAGACAACTCTTTTTTTTGTTTGTTTGTTTTGGGCTTTTTCCCCTCCCCTTTCCTGCAAGCTGCTGTCACAATGTAAGGATCTAGATTTTTCTGGAACTTCTGTTGCATGTGGCATAACACTCAGCATACAACTCACAAAGGGAGGACACAGGAGAAACTGGGGGTGAGAATAGAGGCTGTAACATATTCATAGGCTTTTCAGGTTCAAAAGTCTATTGCATGCAATGCATTGCAAGCATCATGCATTTAAAATGAGACAGAAGCATCGCCCAGATCTTCAAACAGAAGAGAAGCAGAACTAAGATGAACTATCAAACATCCACAGTATTTGTGGGCTAAATGGTGCAGCAGGTTTGGATCTTTGTTATAAAAATTAACAAATAACCAATTTTAAAGGAATACCCTCCCAGGAAGTTTTCTGGGAGAAGCAGAACTAGCCCGGAACCTTTCAGACCTCCTGCCTTTTCCCAGGATTATCAACCAGGGAGCTTTTAGTTTACCACATCTTAAAGGCAATGTAAGCTAGTATCGGGGCCCAGTGTCAAGGTCTGTCCCTCAGATGTAAAAGATAATAACAGCAGGCCTTAGGATGTTGAATTAGAAAAGGGACACAACAGCTCCCAAAAACACTACATAGCTTGGTGGCTTTTCTCATTAATGACTTTGCCATGACAGGACTTTGCAGGGACAGAAGTGTTCTCTTCACAGCCATTGAGCCCCCTTTTTCCTTTGACAACTCATTGTACTTTTGCAGTATCCCTCGCTATGCCTCTAGCTCCTGTATCTGATCTCGACTGACACCATAACATTCTCATAACTCAGCAGGACTGAGCAAGAACCTGAGTACCAGATTTCACTAAGAGCAAGATAACAGTAAAACTCACTGTGCCACCCAGTGCAGCCCCAGCAGCACGGCAGGCATGTGGCTCCTTATCTTTTCACCTTTGTGACAGCTAGGGCAGTGTGGTTTCTCTGATGCTGCAGCTAGGAAACAAGAAGCCCTGAGGGTGCCTGGGGCTCCTCTCTCCTCTCTCTCCCCAGGAAAGAAGAGGAGCTGAAGAGCAATTGCTGTATACATTGGTTGGTGATCTATGGATCCCAAAGAGAGGAGAATGAGCAGTAAGTCCTAGTGCCCCAGATATGCTAACAAAGCCAAAGTTCTCCAGAGTGAGATGGCATCTTCTGTCAAGCCTTGCTGAAAAGGTATCCTACTGTGGTGGACAGCGTGAAGAGTTGTCTGGCATAGTGAAAGCTCACAGATCATGCTTCATTAGAAGTCAACATTAATTACTTGCTGTAGAGCACACAGAAATGAAGCTCTTTTATCAACACAGTAACTGAGAAATAGTAACGGCAAAGTCTGAGTCAGAGAACAAGATGCAGTAAAACTAGACACTAAAGGCTTCTAAAGGCAGAAATTTATAATAAAAGATCAAACAATTATTAAATTACTTTAGTAATGAAAATAATGAATTTAGAAATGAATGAATACAGCAATTTCTTGCCCAGAAAGGATGCTGCTATAGGAACAAGTATTGCATTCAAATGTGAAAATAAATGCCTTTATAGATCATTCCAAAAGCATTACGGAATTACTGAGTGTTAGGATGAGGCACCAGAAAAAAAAAAAGAGCGTTAAACAAATAGCCACTTATAGGACTAAGTTTTCAGTTAATTAAGGAAAAGAAAGGTCTGATATCAGAAGATCACGTTCCAGTGACTTGACAGAGAAAAATAAGTGTCTTTTTGGGGCATTGACAAGGTCAGCTTTTTCTACTGCAGCAGATCAAACATTTCAGCTTTAAAGAATGGTAGAGAAAATGAAACTACAAGAAAGCAGCCAAAAAAGAAATCTGATTATATGAAAATAAGTAGCAATGATACTTCCATTTTGGAACAAGAAAGGTCCCCCCCCCTCTTAGTTTGCTAATTCTCCAGAAATCTGAGTCAATTTTTTTTCTTCAATACTACTGCTTATACTAATATACACACAAAACACACATGTACAGTTAGACTTACACAATAAATGCTTGGATACAAAACTCTCCACCCCCACCAAACTTCACCATCTAACTCTCTAGGGGGCTATATATGGAAGGAGTATTTATTTTTCTACAGTGGTGTAAAATTAACTTAGTGAAAACGAGAGTTGGGCCCCAATGCTTCTCTGAAATTTACTGTCCTACTTTCCAGCTGTGCAAGGCAGTAGGAGTGGGAAACTGCAGAGCAAGAGGCTGCTAGTGCTACTAGTGTTCCTCAGAGTATTTGGAAGGGTTTGAATTCAGACCACTGTAGTACGAGCTATTGTTTGCACTGTTGTTCCCCTTGTAATCCACAAAGGCTATTTAATGTGGTGTGGGAGGAGGAGTGTATTGAAATCAGAAGGGGAAACTAAGGGCATGAGAAAGATTATACAAGTCCTTCGTGAGGCTTTTCACTGCATGGCTATTTTCTTTGTAGTCACAAAACAAAAACGCTTATATACCTGAGTTTTCCATGTTACCCAAAAACCCTAAGAATTTCTACTTGTTACTCCTATGTTATTTTTTAACTAACTTATACCCCTTCTTAAAATTACATTTAAGAAACTCTCTGCATTCACAGAAACTATAGTGGGACCAGTAATATGCTTGATAATATGGCCACAATATATTGATCTCTTTTCACGGGAAGATAAGGAGCTGCATTTTAAGAATCAACACACTCTTTCCTAAGGTGATTAGAGAGGTGCAGGTTCTACGTTGACTAATAGGGTTCCAGCCCTCATGTGCAGACCAAACTGCAAGAAAAGTTGCAATCTGAATCACATTATATACTTTCTCAGCCACTGTATGATTTGTATAGTTTTAAATTTGGTTGCAGTGTAGAAAGGTAAATAAAATGAAATTTTACTAGTGTCAAGAAGGCATTTAAAAGCTGTTCTTCCAAAAAAAGGTTCTCACAGTTAGTTCAGAACCTGGTTTTCTCCTGTTATGCAAGAATAACATTCTATCTGACTTCAAGAGACTATAAAGTAAGTTTATAGCTTTCGTTAATTTTCACCATCAGTTTCCTTGCTACTTTTGCATTAGGAATTATTCTGTTTGCGGCTTTTTCCTGACATCCAGGCCACAACAACTTACCAGCAGCAAATTAGTTTCTTATACTACAAGCCATCTTCTCCCAGATTGCCCCTTCTGGGTATTCATGACCAGCAATCCAGGCCAGAGGCCCTTTCGGAAGTGCAACCCAGTGCCTCTGATTCTATAATGACTTGTAAAGTATTCTAATATTTTTCAGAATTATTTTCCACTTTTAGGCTCAGTGTTACTTTCCAGGAGATTTTAAACTAACATTTAAACTTATAAATCTAGTTTAGCAGAACAGATTTAAAAACAGGCTATGAGGCTTTGTGCAGCCTGGTCTAGTGTGGTGTGTCCCTGCTCATAGCAGGGGGGTTGGATCCTGATGATCTTTAAGGTCTCTTCCAACCTTAACTATTCCATGATTCTATGATAACAGAGTCTACCTTAAAACAGTCGTTTAATAATTTTCTCCTAGGAAAAAGACCAGGCATTCCAGATACTGCTTATCACTATAAGTATCATTATTATATGAACATCAGTACAACAAAGGAAAGATAACAAAAAACAATTGTCAGCATTTTCGAATCAACTGTTACATTGCCAGCTGCCTGCTGAATTGTAGAAGGGGATACTTAGTAGATAAAGACCCACACATGCAAAACTTCTTGTCTTATATGTGGAAGGCATGACTGCACACCATAGAAGCCTGCAGCAGCAGCTTTCCATTTATGTGTAAAACCACCTGACAGGATCAAGATCTCTGACAATCTCCTCTGCACTCTAACGTAAAGAGGTATAATTTCCCCCTTAAGCACAATGAGGGTGAAACTATATAGCAAAACAAAGTGTGGAATATGTGTGCTAGACTGCTTCTAGTATACAAACCTGTCTGAAAATCCATCTCCTAAATTACTTTATGATTGTTACTTAAATAAACGGAGCCAAAAGTACACATTGATGTTTTCAGACTTGTGAATATAAAAGACAAAATGGCCTATGCACATGAAATCAGATGTGATTTAAGAAAAACATACTTGATTGACTTTACTTTGGCATATTAAAAAATAAAGACTCTAAAAGCTTACATCTAAAAACCTGTTTGAAAATGGGTTATTCCTTTTCTTTGAATTTTTATTTCCATTTATTTGATATGGATTTAGTAGATTTAAGCTAGCTACATTTAGTGAAGAGAATAGAAGGAGATGGACTTCTGTGTCACTTATTCACTGCTTGGGATACGGGGCGCAGATAGAAACAATCAGAGCTGTGCTGTCTGCAGATACCACTAGGAAGAAACATTGCTGTAATAAGTGTTCAAATCAGATTATTCTTATTCTCAGGCATACCTCATATTTTAATCTCTTTATATTGTCTTATCTGTTTGCATTTGGATTTTCATCTCTTTAAATAGTTCCCTCCCAACTACAAGGTACCAGATTCCAGGTCCCCAATTTTCATTAATTTTTTCTCTTCAAAAAGCTCAGTTTTCCAGTTTAGCATGAGATCCCTTCGATTTATAAGCCTTACTTAGAGCCTGAGTTTGCAAGGCCTCTGTAAAATAAGTGCTCATTGGCTTCATTTTGAGCTATATGGAGGTATTCTAAGAGCTTGGTTGTACAGCTTTTATTTTCACCTTGCAAATACAGAATGGAGGCTTGTACTCTCACTCTTGATGGAACAAAATGCAAGAATGCTAATAGGAAGGCAATAGGACTATGGATTTGAAGGGTACCTTTCTTTTGGCTTCATCTAAAGGAGCAGTTTTGCCAAACCATGAACATGTTTAAAGCCCTGACTTTTTTTTTTCAAATTATTCTTTAGGAGAAACGTTTGCTGAAGTATATGTTGTGATTCTAAGGTCTTCTTTTTCTATATCACTGAGCCACTCTGAAAATGGCTGCACAGTATATATGCTAAGGAGATTAGAGAAGTTCTTTTAGCACTTTGAAGAATAAATAAGATCATGGACTTCCTTCTGTACTTGCATGAAAAATGATGGCATGGAGAGTAGTATCTGACTGACATAAAATAGCTGAAATCATGTGGCTAAAAGTTGCTGGTTTTGCTCTGCCCTTTGGGTTACTGTATAGAGAGCACTCACTGTTTAAGTCTTGATCTCTCCATCCATAAAATGTGAAAGACAACATTATCTGGCTCACAGGGATGTGGGGAGGTTACGTAATGTTTGCCTAGCTATTTTAAAATATGAAGTACTGTGAATTATGCAGTATAATTGCTGAGAGTGAAGACTTACCCTCTCTAAAGAAAATGAGAATGACAATTTCTAAAGAAAATTATTTTGGAGAGCATTTTTAACTACCTTAATCTACACTATTTATCTATTTGCTAATTAAAATTATTTTAGTCTGTTAGAACTAATAGGAACAATTTCCATGAAAAAGACACCTGACTGTAGTTCTCATTGAAGGGTACTTAATCCAATGAGAAAATCATTAAAAAGTTAGCACTGTACTTTCAAAAGGTCCCCCCTTCTTTCACCCCATGTCTTTAAAAAATACTTAGTCAATAATTTAATTCTTTCTGTGTCTATGTTTCAAGTTGCTTAAATCTGGGCTGCTAAGTGGTGCTTTCCTTCCAAGGGATTCATTTACTGAGGAATCCTCTTCAGTATGATTTAATCTTTCATCTTCCATGGATGCTGCTTAACTCATCACTAATTCACACCACACATCACAGGCTACATCAACATCTGCATCTTCTGGATGCAAAGTTTTCATTTCTTCCCCTTTAAGAATATCTGTCATTCTGCAGACCCAGTCATCAGCTCCTAACAACCTTCCCAGCTGTACAAAAATGCACTCTGAATAAACATTGGAAAGAAGGATGCATAAATATTTGACAGCATTCACAGTGAAGGCAGGTTATTAAGCACTCTGCATTTCAGAAGAATACTCCAGACTGTCTTCCATTGAAGTATTACAAGTGAGACTCCAAGTGTTTCTTAATCTAAGTAAGCTTTTACTTTGGAAGAGGCTATGTTGCCTGGATATGAGAAAAGAAGATTGTGGACAGGCATAACATTCTGCAATTTCATTTTGGCTGGTTTTGTGATTAGCATATTCAGCATACCTGAATCTTTGTTGCTTGGAATTTTGAACATGCCCAGAATGGACACTGTAACAGATGTTAAAAACAAGAAATGAATTACTTCCTCTCTGTGGAGTTAGTTAATGTTTATCCCATAGGTCCAAACTTTAAGTGATTTGGTTATCTGAAAGACAGCTTGGTTCTCTTATTCTCCATATGGAAGATGCTTAATGCTATGGTGTAATAACACAAAAACTACAGAGGGAAGCATTAAAAGGGAGAGTAAGTTGTTTTTATTCTCTCAAAATGCCTTCATTAGAACTTCAACAATTTCTCCAATCATGCCTATGTGGCTGCTCATTTAAGTATCATTGGGGTAGAACTGAAGTTTAGTAAGTAAGCATTACTAGAAGACCAGCCTAAGAAACTTTCAAAAATAGTATTTTTAGCCATGAGACCCAACAGCTTCTTGGCAGAATTCGTAATTTATTTTCATTTGAATTCTAAAGTTTCTAGTTTTTCTTAGCAGGCTGACTTCAATCTAACTTCAATAACCTAATCTAAATTAGGTCCATGTACATTCCTTAATTAAAGAAATAGCACAACTATATGAAGTTCTTCCTATATTTGTAACAGCAGCAGCCACCTTTCATAAGCCTACTATGTATATACGTGTATCGTAAACTGATCATTGTAATCACCGTTCTACTGCTAAACTGTGGCCTATTTAATTTCTGGAAATCTTATGATCTGGAAGTCAGAAAATCGTTGCTCCAGCCCTCCTACACCTATGTAGAGCTCTGCTGTGTCTGCACAATTAGTCCAGCTGGGGCTTCTGGCACATGCACCTGCACTGGCAAAGCCAGTTCTTCAGATTATAAAAGATGTAGATTAGCAAGATCTTTCCAGTGATGTCAGTAGAATACTCTTGGTGTTGGAGTTTGGCAGGATAGCATTCCATATTAAAACATGGATGTTTCACTAGACGTTCACCTAAACTTAATCTCTTTTCCAAACAGTCCCAATCACTGCAAAAATACTGAAAAAATCACTTATCCAGAGGATTTGTTTTACAGTGATTAAACATGACCAAATACATTTTTCTATCTGAATGTATATTGCATGCTCCTTTTCTGTTTAGTTTAATGCAAGATCTGCCATACAGAAAGGGACACAACTTCTGAAAATGCAGAATCTGCAGATGATACCTACAGAGCATCCCATCCAGCTCATTCACAAGAACATGCTGGACGCATAACCAGCAGATCTATTATTTGCAATTTTTTTTGCAAGTATGACTTAATCGTAGCCTAATCTTTTGACCACAAGTTACACTGCAGCATACAGAACCAAAGTAAATACTCAAAATATAGCACAGGAGATAGTACAGTAAACCTAACTGTACATTTGTGAACCTTAGTAGGCTTTATCTTGAACATGCAAAAAATATCACACGCTAGCCAGAAAGCAGACACATTCAGCACTGAGCACTCAATATTTAAGCATTTAATTTCTCTCATCTAATATAGCAGCTCCAACTACAGGGCAATGAAAGATCAGGCATCAGAATAATCAAGCATGTCATTTCAGACTGTAATGATAAGCTACTGACAGAAAAGGACAAAAATCAGATAACTCATACTTCTGAATTTCCTTAACGTATAACTGTACAGGCTTACATGCAAAAATATATAGTAAAGCTCTAGCTTGATTTTTTTATTTTTTATAATGGACATTGTTGTTGGTTTTGCGGGGTGTGTGGTTATGGTTTTGTGTGGGGTTTGTTTTTGTTTCTTCTTCCATGGGTGGACAGTTAGACTCAGTGATCTTAGAGGTCTTTTCCAACCGTGACAATTCTGTGATTATGTACTTACACTCAGTTATTTGAGAGAGAAATTTAGATATAAAATGTCTTTATGCATTAGCATTTATGTCCAAATGCTTGAGGTTTTTTTTATACATCATACTGTACTACAAAAACTGACCTCTGAGGGGATAAAAAAGCAGCAGGAAAAAACGTAGTTACTGCTTTTAAGAAAAACACTGAGAACAGTATAAGCATAACTATGATTTGTAATATGTTAGTATTAAATTGGTGAATCTGGCTTATAGCAAGTCAAAGACTGCACAATCCTACAAAATCCTCCAGCCTGGAATGGCTTTACAAGCAGTACTATCTAGCACAGAATTGCCCAGGAACATCAATACTAAAAAGAATATAGTAAAATGTGGAAGTTTTTTTCAAACTTTCTAGAAACAAAAAAGTCTGTGAATGAAAAGTAGTTACATGTTTTTTGTTAGCTAGTCTCACATGTCCTCAATGAACATACATTTGAAAATCTTGCTTAACCTGATTTTTTTACAAGTATCTTGTTCCGTTGCAACATAATCTTTTAAATGTGTTAGTGACAAGAACTCACATGTCACATAAATTCAGCATCTTCAGTTTGATGAGCTAACTAGTGCAGTGGCATAAATTGCATTTTTCTGCTTTGAGACTAAGTACATTATTTTTTTCTAATCCTCTATTTTACACCAAATCCGTCCTGAGGAGTCTTAAAAATTCGGAGCAAAGAACAACATAATTTTGTAATTCCAAATGGGGTATTATAAGTGGGCTATACCATTACTTGCAACTACTAGACAGAGACACATAGCCTACAGACATACTTAATGTCTGTAATAAAAAACTTCATGTGTCTCCAGCCCTAGTGGCCTATATTATGTGCAAGAAAAAATGACTAAAGAATTCTTATATACCTAGCATCCAAAAATTAAAAATACACAAGAGGTGAAATCCTGGTTCAGTTAAATGCAACGGATATTTTGTGGCTGACTTCAGTAGCATAAGAAAATGCATGTATCCCATGGACATGCCAGAAGGCAATGCCTTTCTTACTGTGCCCTTGCAAGTACATGGTTGACAGCTACGGAAACGTAGCACATGCTACACTGCGACCTCAGGGATGGTCTGAGCTTGCATGCAAAGTCTAACACCATACTCAGAGTCTTACTGCGAGACTGGATTGATTGTAACCCACACAAGTTCAGCTTCCAGTGTGTCAGAAACAAAGCAACTTGGGCTTCAATGTGGCTATGCTAACCTATTCTGGTTGCTAAGCCAATGACACTAAAACCCATACAAGTGTCTTCACTGTAGCTGCCATGAAGTTAGTTCAGATAAGCTATGGCATGTCACCTCCTGATTGTCGTGCCACTGAAGCCTAACAGACATAGCCACATTCCCTGGCAACAAGTGGCAACAAAACAAAACCAAACCAAAAAACAACAAGAAAAAATCTTTTGTTTTGATACTAACAAGGGACAAAGCTCATAATCACTATTAAAATCAGGTGAAGCAGTATGGAAACAAAACCTCTTTAGAGAATAAACACCAAAATTATATCGCACAATACACAAGCACTCTTTACCCTGGAGCTGTGGCTTCTGGATTAGCACTGGGCACTGTGTGTGTGCTCTGTGTGTTTGCCAGTGCCAGGAAGAAGCAGAGCTGGATGGCTATGTGGGGTGTGCCAATGCACAGGGAGCTCTGACTGCTCTTGGGGGGATTTCTTTGTTCTAAAACTCATCAGCATTTTCCTTTTTCAAATGAAAGGAAATTTTAATCTTGAAGGAGTCTTTTTATAGGCTTTTAGCTTTTCTGCTTTTAGGAAACATAATTTAACTTAGAGCAAAATCAGCTTTAATAAAGTCATGAAACCATTCACTGATTTCAAATTTGTTTCTTCAGAGAAAAAAATAGTGCTAATTCTACATTGGGAAAAAAATAAACACAACCCAAAACCTTCCACAAAACCCACAACTCTTAAGATGAACTGTAGAATGAACCCAGGAAAGAATGAACAGGAATAGTTAAGTGACCTCTAGCTATTGGTTTCATAGGCAACTGTTCCACAGAGAATCCATGGTGTTCACAAACATAACTGTGAATGCAGGGTTTGTTACAAGTGTGTTTTATATAAGACATATAAAAATTATCATTATGCATGGATGGATAGAAGGTATAAATTAAATATTTCTAAAAAGGGTCAGAGTGTTCTCTTCCACAGCTACACCAGAAACTGAAGTCAGCTGGAAAATGAGTTCTGCTGTCCTTGGAATTTCTAAACTATTAGGTGAGGCAGGCATTTTAAAGCAAATTGACACTAAGAAAGCAGCCTGTTTATTTTGAGAAACTCCATTTTGCCAAGACAAAAATTATGTTATCTATATCCAATGTGGTGGGTTTTTTTTGGTTTAGAACCATGGTTCTTTCTCCAAACAAAAGCTGAATGTAAATAATGCATCAAGATTAGTTTGGTCATGTTACGCTCCTCAAACACAAAGAGGAAAATTCTAGTTTTGGCCTGAATGGATTTTATTTAAGATTAAAGGCCAAAGTGTCTTCATGTGACAGGACACAATGCATCCTTTACTGGACATTTCTCCATCTTGAATTAATTTGCACACTTTCCGTGGCCAACAAACAAAGAAACTCCCAACAAAAACTACAGTGTATGAAGCATAGGACTTTAACATTCTTTCTATGTTTCAATAACTAAGGAAGCTGCAACAATAGTACAAACTAAACCTGGTCTGAAATACCACACCTCTAGATAGAACGGCAGTGACAGAGATATGAGAAGCTTTCAAAGGCTCATTATGCATGAAGGCATTTTAATTTTTTTTATAGAGTGTAGTGTATTCACACTCCAATTTTCTCTGAGAGATTTTGGATGTTGTAGCTAACACAGAAACATTCCCCACCCTGACATGTCATATAGGTTTGGATGAAATATGAACCAGGATGCTAAGGTTCAAACGTTCAGTAGCTCACACTGGAAACAAACATTGTGATGACCCCCGGTCACATTTCCATTTTGGCAAATACCTGTTTTAATTCATTGAACATGTACCATGTCAACTTGAATTTTCAAACTTTTACACTGTTCTAAGCTGAAAGCTTTATAAAATAGATTAGCACTACTATTAATACAATCTTGCAAATAAACTGATCTGATTAAAAACTTGTTTCTCTGAACCTGTTATGCAATTTATTTATAATGCCTTTGTATCATCTTGTATTAAAGTAGAGCCATATAGGCCATTCCACTATTCCTCCCATGTCTGAGGTCAGGTTGACAAGACCTATAATTACTTAACTTATCCCATTTAACTTTTAAACAATGGGACAACATACAATTTTTTTCCAGGCCTCTTGAACTTTCACAGCTTTCCAAGACTTATTAAAAATAAATATTAACAGTCCAAAATGCTTCTGAGACACATCTCCTAAAACACTTGGGGGAAATTTCTGTACCTGTTGATTTACATGATGCTGCTTTAAAATGCTCCTGAATAACCACAAGAATGGAAAATATTTAATCAATCGATCCCATACATACTTCATCAACCTCTTTCCTACTCAGAGAATAGAAATTTTTATTAAACACATCTGCTTTCCCCTAGAGTAAGGACAGTACCTTTTCCCCTAGTAATTGTATATAATTGCTTTGTTCCTTTAATCTTCATATATTACCATTCTCTAACAACCATAGACTTTTTTCTAGTTCTTTTGCTTCCCTCAAAACTTTCTACTAGTTCTACCTTTTTTTTTTTTTTTTTTTTTCATTTGCTGAATTATCCCTCTTCTGGGTTTAAATACTTCCCTTTTTAAATCAGTATAAGGTTTTCTTTCCTAACTTGGACGTTTTAGGTTTAGGGATAGAAATGCAAAACCTTGCCAACTACTTCCCAAGCATGAGCAATATATGTATTTTTCCCTCATGACTTAACTCATAATCAATTACAGATTTATGAGCATTAGGTAGGATTTTATTATACTCCTACATATCTCAAGTAATTATTTCATAATCAGAACAACCACCAATATTTAGTCGCAAGATCAGTTACTACATAAGCATTAAGATGAGGATTACTATGGATTTCCCATGGAAGATGTAATGCTTGTGAAGTCAGGAAATTGATATTTATAATTTATAATTTTTGAAAGAAATTCCAACATTGTCTGGCACAGAGGCTTGAGTGTCTGAAGGTCCGTGATGGTCCAATCAAGCATTTCACGCTATGTCTGCATGCAGGCTTTTCTGGGCATGCTCTTTGTTTATGTTGGTATTTGCCACTGATCCCCAAATCACACACATGCCACCAACAAGTACACTCTGACAGCCAACCCATGCACACTCAGGAATGTATTTTCCAGCTAGTGAGGAAATTTGACCCTGTTTTCAAATAATGAGTTCTAATAATACAGATTTTCTTACTAACAAAGTTGAACGTATGTTCACAAATGATGGTTTCCAAATCACTTCTCATGTATCATGATGTGTTAAGCAGTTTTGTCCCAAATACTTTTTTACCAATACTTATTTTTTCTGCCTCC
Source organism: Hemiprocne comata (assembly GCA_020745705.1). Lineage (NCBI taxonomy): Eukaryota > Metazoa > Chordata > Aves > Apodiformes > Apodidae > Hemiprocne > Hemiprocne comata. The sequence goes on along the minus strand of CM036593.1, from coordinate 10,226,998 downwards.
CCACATCCACTGTCTCATAATTAGCTTAACTAGCATCTGATTATGCTGGAATGACAGTCCTTTAGAACAGGCATTTTCAAAATGCACATCCCGTAGCATTAATGAGATACAAATCCTTTCAGAATGATCTTCCTGCACTGGGGTGAGGAAGAGCCAGGACTGCTGTTGCTACTGCTCTGCACAGAAGTAACTCACTGCTGCAGGGCCGAGCCTGGTAGAGAACAAAATCCAGCTCTGAGGTTAAACAGGATGTTTCCAGTCATACATAAAAGCAAGAAAGAAAATATGGTGTGTATCTTGAAGATCCCAACCCCTCCTGGCTATCAAAATTCAACTGTGACTGGAAATAAAGCCTCTCACTCACCCTAGACAGACTCCCTCCAAAATGTCTTTTGCTGTACGTAACTCATCTCCTTTTGTCAATCCCACAGAGCAGGTAAATTACTCACTGAAAGTCTGTTAGGAAAGCTATTAGAATGTGGACTAAAATTATTTCACTAGCAGTTACAGCTGCCTAAAACCTTGAAAAATTAAGTCATTATCTCTGCTGGGTTTCAGTTAACGCACCCACGTAAAAACATTTTCCTATATTTGTGAAATTTGTTAGTATCTGTGAATCAAAAGTGATGGGTAAGGATAAATTCTAACTTCTTTAATTTCTTGTTTCAATTAGGGTATCAAATTATTGCAGACTTCAGAAAAAATAGATCACTCTTTTCCATCCAGACCAAAGGCTAAGAATACTATCATTATTTTTTTTTAATTTTTTTTTTTGAGACAACTGCCCTTGCATTTAGAGCAAAGAAAAATTGATAAGGATGCTCCTTTCCAAAGGCTTGTCCAAATGGAAACTCTCAAAATTTTGAACATTTCTAAATGTTCTAAAACTGGAACAAATTGGATGATTTCTAATGACATTAAACGTTGTGTTACTCTTTCAGTGATACTTGCTGTTGAACTACATCCATTTTATTACTACAATCCGTGTACTTTCCATGACCTATATGACATCTAGGTCTGCTACAAGACATAGAGGAATTCCAGATCTCATCAAACATGTAAATCTTCATTTTTACTCTGGAAAGTCAGGTTCGTATTTGAATATTTCACAGGAATATGCACTTTCAACCATGGCTGCAGGCTAGTGTTCCCTTGTGTAAGTCATCCATTTTTAGAACTAAATGTACAATTACGCAGCTCAAGTCACGCAGAAGATCCATGGAATTTGTGCATATTGCTCATGCAAGAGCTTTTTTCTCCTTTTTTTTTGTTAAAGCATTTTTTTTTGTACAAGCATTTTTTTTGTACATAAATAGATCTGAAATGCAGATAAATAGCTGTGTTCAAATCATCAAGGACTGTGAAAGAGGCCGTGCCAAAGGACATTTTCCTTGAGTGATTGAAAGTCAGTATGGTACATAAAACTAAATTACAGAAGGCTTTTATTAATCAGTAAATTGCAGTATTTCTTCAGTTACCAGGGCACTTGGCAAACATTTCTCACATTAGTCAATTAAAAAGGCAATAGCACTGTTGTCTGGCAACTTTGGAAGCACTTAACTTAAAAATTACAAATTAAACAAAGACCAGAAATAAAACAATTGTCTTTTGTTGCTTTTGACTTTTGGACTCGCAATCAGAAATCAAGAATGCATTGCATCAAGGCTGATTGCGGGTCACTGAAGAAAGTAATTTCAATTAACAATTGCATGCAAAGACCTTCTACACCCAAATGAAAAAGGATGCCAGAGCATTTGTTTATGAAATTGGGGGATTTAAACTGTTTAATAAGCATTACAGTCTCAACAAGTCCTCTTTAATGATATCTGAAGGAATAAAGCTGTGCTGTGGCCCTGTGCCTAGAAGAGAGCACCCTGACAATATTCAAACCAAAGCACATTTTGAAATGCAGTGCAGACAATTCTAAACATCAGTAAGAGAATAAATCTAATAACACCTTTGTTAATAATTGATGTCAAGAGCACACTAAATATAAATGGACCAATGAGTGGAGGAAATTACTCTCTTTTTTTCTACAGCCTCTAACCTGAGCAAGTTTTGAAGTTCTGGTAAGTCGTGCTTCCTGAAAAGTACCTTTGAAAGTCCTTGGCTTTGACAGCTTTGCTTAAGGAGCCCCTCATCCAGTAACACGGTCATTCCCTTTTGATGATACCCAAGAGTTTCTGAAATGTGTTGGAATTCCCATAAATAATGACAATGTAGCTTTGGATGACTTAGAAAATTTTTTAGGATAATTACCCTCAAGAAGCTAGACATTCAACTGAATCTCTTGAGCAGGCTTTCTTTGTTGATTTCATATAGAAACCCTCCTGAGAATTAGCTTTGTCCCAGCATTTCTACTGGTGCCTTCTCTTTCCTTCTGGCCTGAAAAAATGAGAACAGCAGTGACTTTTTGTGACTAGAAGCTTTATCTTTGTATTAATTGGAGACTGAAAAAAAAAAAAAAAAGGAAAAAAAAAGAAAAAAAGCCTTACAATGATTCCATCCTTCCTCCTATCTTTCTTCTACTGGTAAAACCATTCTAGACCAAGTTCTGTGCCAAGAGTCCTGTTTTATCCTACCTAGGTTATCTTTTTTAGAAAACAACTCAAACAAGTTGTCATGCCTAGTGGCCCAGGCTTCCAGAACTTCCCAGATCACATTATTTATCAAACAGTTGGAGGGAGCCTGACAGGGGATTCTCTATGACTTTGATTCATGTCTGCTGATAGTTGATTCACTGAAGTTGTCACACCAAAAATCTGTTTCCTCCCAGAGCTGCTACCCTGCTCAGGGAACTCAAGAGGATGGCAGGTCCTGCAGCAAATGGGCACAAGTCAAGGAATGTGCATGGCTACTTCCATAATGAGCAGAGATTTTCTTCATAGCTCCTGTGTCTCTTCTGCAGCAACAATAGTTCTTTAGAAGCCAGCTCTTGGACAATATTATTTACTCTGGTATTTTCCCTGTCCTACCATCCATAGTACTTTATTTGCTTCCTGTTCAGACTGAGCACTCAAATTCTCTTACTCCCAATTTTTTCCATCTTTTTCCAGCAAGAGACTCCAGTGGATGTCCTTCCCCTGGCTAGGTGTCACCTTCTCTTTTACTAAATAACTGAAGGCTCAAGGTGATTTTTTTGCTTTCCATTTGTTTTTAGGCCTGTGTAATCCCAACACAAGTCTAATAGGGAATAGATGTGAGCTGTTTCTAAGAGGGTGTTGAGAGGTGGAGTTGGCTGGAGTTCAATTTTGTGCTGAATAGCTCACTGTAGCTCAATAACGACTTGTGTCTGTGTTTATGTTTTTATCACTGGAGTAGAGCATAGTGTGCTTTTTCATTTAAAATCATACAGAGATACAAGACAACACTTCTTAACTTGTGGTAAGCCAGGTCATAAAATGAACTTCCAGGAGATGGGGAAGCCTATGTTATCAGTCCTTTTTCTACTGGAAGTACCACACTATGATGCAAATGTTGGTCATGGAAGTTATAGTTTCATATCTTAGCAAATACATGCTCCCTCTAGATGACCTGGGCATATTCAGCATCATATTCACTCAATACACCTATTTTACAGAGGAATCAGCCACATGAGAAGAAAAAAAGAAAAAAAATAAAACAGTTTGGTCTATCTTACTGCAAAGCAGTGTTTTCCACGTGGATGCATGAGGAGTGATGATTTGGACTTATAAATTCGGGACAGTATCTATTTGAAAACTAGATTGTCATACTTAATCCATAAGACCCTGTATACTGCTGTATTAAACAAACACAAAAGAAATTTCAAAGCACATTCTATGTCAGGTTTCAACACTTAACACAAAGGAGCAAGAGTAATAGATTATTTTGTTGAAGCCTCTTTTGCTATGGTCCAGTGCCAGCGCATGCTGCCCTGCCCCATAAAATCATCAGCTCCAGTCACACTCTGACTTCTGCCAGTCAGGGTCAGGTCAGAGTCATGCCAGCTCCTAACAGCCAGACTGTGACTGTCAGTAGGTATTATACCTGGAATCAGAGTGACTGTAACAGCAGCAACACATGCACACAACTGTGTATGCATATACACATATGAACAGTTATACACGTATACATGTATATATATTATTTCTTAGTATCTATTTAAAGAACTGTAGTACGTGGATTGCAAACCTTTTTCTTACTAGGCTTTTGCTTCAAATCCTACTTGAACTTGGGGCAGGAACACTGAAAAATGGCACAACTCCATGGCTTTTGCTAATCATGCTTTAGGACAGCCACAGCTTCCCAAAGACGTTCTGGCCTGGCAGGAAAAACTGTGCTACACCTAGAGAGGATCACCCAGGTCATTCCAGGGAACAAGCCCACTTCACATTTCTCAATTTGTATTTGGAGCAGGTCGTGTGGCATAGCTAAGAATTCCTGACACATGCATATCTGTCCTAGAACTACCCACAATAGGGATTAAAGACATGCACAATTTAACCTCAATTCATAATCCTGCTTAGATCAGGAGCAAAAAAAATCACTAAGAGCAATGACAGTACTGTTCTCAGTGCTCTGCATGTGACCCTGGAAGATCCCTTTGGAAGTACATGAAAGAGCATTGCTTTCACTAAAGGAGCATGCTGCACATCCACTGAGTGCTGCATCCTTTCTGTCCTTCCAGGAAGCAAACCATGGAATAGTTAGCAGAGACGTACTGAATTGACTTTCTTAAAGAAATAAATGTCTTAGTAGACAGAGTTATCTGAATCCCAGATATATTCCCACTTGCTGGACATACCCTCAACAGCCTCAGTGACTGTTGCTTACTCACAGAGCCTATGCTTATTTCTGCTTTTTAATTACAAGCATTAGTAGATTTTTGACTCCCCAGTTTTGGGTGTGAACTGTGTCAGGATGCTCTATGATCAGGATGCTTCATTTACTGGACAAATTTACAGAAAGAGTGTAGCAGTCATTTAACAGGTGAGTTCAATGAAAAGATGAACTTCAGGACTTCCATCCTTTTCCAGGCTTCTTAACAGTTGCAGTTTACTGGGCACTTATGATCAGTTTATGTCCTTATTCAGGTCAGAGCTGACATAGCGTAAAATTTTCTTTTTTTAAACAGTGAATTCCTTTCTGTCCCTTTTGTGAGGAGACAGGATGTCTTTAGCATTAATCCAGACCAATACTGAGCCATAAAGTTATTCCAGTAAAAGCATTCGTATCTAAACAAAATGAGGACCAGCCTGTTTTGAGTTCACACTCTGACTCAATCCCCATAGGTGCCTGGTCTTTGCCTTTAATAAAGTGCACTGTCTCTCGGGGGGGAGGGGTGGGGGGATAACTGGAACACTGTTCCCTGCCAGGAACCTATTGCTCTTAAAAAAAAATATATAATTTTTTTTTTTTGCTTTTCAAGGAAGAGCTTAATCCCATTACAAGGTCTGATACAGCTGCAGGAGAGATAAACTGGATAGTCATTTAAAAAATGTAGGTTGGTTATAATAGCCTAAGCTAATCTATTTCTTACTCACTGTATTTCTTAATTCCTTTCCTAACATATTGCCTACGGAATTTCATGGCAAATTATTATTTTTTAAACAACATTATATGTTAGCAATAACCGGGGTGTTCACATCTGCACTTTCAGAACATTTGAAGGTATGTTCAGATACGAGGTTTTTCACCAAATGTGTTGGATGGGGAATGGATGCAAAGTTTATACTGATCAGATTTATTAGTATAAATAATTTCTCAGAAATTTGATGTTTAAGCTGATTTTTGTAGTCTCTAGGAATTATTAAAAAACCCCACCCAAGCTCACAAAATCTCTCTCATTCCCTAAATCCACACTCAGATGGTCTAGCCAGCAGTCTGATCCAGCCCTGCTCTATTTTTACACTGAGTGATAGTAAATGGAAAGAAGCATTTGCATCACTTTGTGCTAGCTGCAATCACACAGCTCTAACTGCTGTGACTTGGATGGGAGGAGACAGAGAAGGTTTCTAATGTGCCACAGGCACTGCAAAAACGCTTTTCAAATACACCACAACACTGTTATGTAGGTACCTGTACAAAGATGGTGTAAGGTATTGCAGTACAGATTCAGTAAGACTTAATTTCTCCTGTGCTGAGTTCAGAGTGGCACAGTCTGGGTGGAGCACAGCAATGGATCTATAATGCCTTTGCTGTACACATATCATTGAAAAGACCATGGAATAAGGTGATACTTTCTGAATGTGTTTCATAAAAGCAGAGGAAGAACTATTTTTTTTTCTTTAATTCCACAATACTTCCTTTCAGATTTATAAAACATTAATAGGAAAAGATTGCAAGGAAATGCAACTCCTCCTCCTCAAAAATGAGGGTATTTTTTAATTTAATTTTTTTTGTCCCCAGGAGATTTTTGGTTTATTTTGATCTAGCTGTTTGCTATTTCACTTCCAAGCAGAAACAGAACAAAAGTTAGAATTAAAAGAAAATTCCTGTCTAAAAAAATGAATTACTACTATTACCAGACAAAACTTCTGGTTTTGATTTAAACTCCAACTTGTGCTGGCAAAAAGTTTTCAGGCAAAACATTCCAGACAGCTTGAAATTTGAAGATAATTTGAGAATTAGAAACATGACCACCTACTGCATCTGTAAAAGCTACTTGTTTCCAACTTCTAAAATGTGAATGCCCATCCATGCAAGAAAATGGACTCGCTGATGGGCATACCTCTTTTTATCCTACATAACGTCACCAAAAGTTCCTTAACTGACATCTTGGGCTCTCAATAGCCCAATTTGTAACACTGATGGAGCACTTCTGTGCAGGAAAGCTGGAGTCGGCCTTGCCATGCAAAGGTTTCAGGTGCTCTCGTGCCTGTGAGCAGAGGCACACCATGAACAGCCAGAAAAACACTGCCCCACTGCCCCTTGAGTCTGGGGTTTTCCTCCTGTTCACACTCCGCTGAATGCTAAAGAGGAACAGATCAACCTTCTATAAATACTGCTTCTACTGTGCACCTTTCAAATTTTCTATTTTAAATTGAAATACATATTTTCATACAGAGGTAAAACACAATATATACAATGCCTATAGTCTTCCATTTAGTGGACACATTATAGTCTCAAAAATCATGGAAAATAATTGCCAATGTCCACCTCAGTGCAGATGAATTGCAGTGGATTACAATAAAATATATTTATTTAATTTCTTTTTTCTGCCCTATTGCCATTTAACTGTCTCCCTCTTTACACATATGTATGCTGCTTTTATATATCCTTCCTTCATCTTATAAAGCGTGCTTCACCAATAGGCTAAGTAAACATTTACAGTGATATATAATGCTTACTGACAACGTCAAGCCAAATAGACTGTGATCCAAGAACAGACCTGACTTCCCTCAGTCTCCTCTCCTCAGGCAAAAGCTTGAGTGAATAGATGAGCCTCGTTCTGCACCTTGAAGGTCAAAAGAACAGCTTTGACAAACCAACAGGGAAACCAATTCTGGGGCTGACAGACTTCCTCCAAGAACCATCTGCCTCCAGCATCCCAATAACTAAACTTAAAGATTGCTAAGAAAAGAACCCATTTATTATCTATTATCACAGCACAGAATGAGACAAAATCACAGACGTCCAGATAATCGGCATGCAAACTGCAGAGCCATAGCTTCTAACCAGCATTTCAAATGAGCCGAGTTGCAGGTTTGGCATTTGAGAGCAGTTTCACATTATGAGGTTAGGGGGTTTCTGTGCAATTGTACAGGCTTGAATGCTCTGGCCATTATGCTTATTAACACCTTTAATACTTTAAAGATATTTGAATATCAACTTGACTTCGCACCCACAGCCAGGAGGCACTGAGCTGTGCTGGGGTACAAGAGGGCTGGCCGTGTCTGCCTGGTGGACTGCCATCAACAGCAATCCTCTACACTGCTCATTCCTCTAACCAGAGGGAAATGAGCTTCCAGTTTGTCTATTTAGTCACACCCCTGAACCTTCTAACAATTCTACTGGTGGGCATAACCCAAACTTTGAGATACCATATGCTAACCCCCACTCTTTGTTGAGAAGCCTCAATCAAACAATCCTCTCCTGTTTTGGGGTGGTTTTTTTTGCTTGTTAATGAGAGAAAACAGTACAGTCCTGTACATAAAGTCAATGAAAATTCATTCTTTTGAGTATTGTCATATTTCACCCACTGCATAAAGCAATGAGGACTAACCTGAGACTTTTCTGCAATATAACTACATGTAGTTGATGCAATTAATGTCTAGTCATTAATTCACTTAGTTTATTTCTGTGTCCTCCATGTTAGTGATTTTCCCTAAGGTCCTAGTAGATGGGTAAATAACTTCAGTATAAAAGATGCTACCTGTACTTCTATAAAGTATTTCCACATTGCCAAATAGTCAGAAAGGAATGAGAGGGGAGTTGTCTGCTGCAAATTTTCATAGCTGTTTATTTTCAAGCAGACAGGGAGAATAACAAACACTGCAGCAAACATCCACCTAACCTGCCTGTTGTAAGTATTGCATTTCTGCAACTCAACTTTATTTAATGCTAACTAATTTTGGTGTTATCAGTACGTGCCAGAATGTAATGCACTGATCATTCCAGGACAATCTTTAATCTAATTTTTGGTCAAGGAAAGAACGTTTCCTTTCAACCAGGAATCATGCTGGCATTACATATAACACGTTTGTAAAATGAGAGGAAACCATGTTCTTGTATCTTTGTCAATGAATCCTGCAGCTTTATATTTACTAAGGCCTTAGAAACCTATATTCAGATTCTTTCGCGAATCACCCTTTTAATTTCTCTTCTTTCTTACAAAAAAAAAAAAAAAGCTTTATCTTGTCCTTTTTCCAGAAACTCTGTGAGAGAGAATACCTCTTCAATGCACTTGGGACACCACATAAGTGATGCTACCTAAATAACTGACCCACTTCTTAATGGTTTTAAATTACATCAACTTTTTATTTTTAAAAAAATCTTTAGATAGGAAAAATTGCAAAGAGGTTTCAGGATAGTGTTTAAAACCTTCTTGGTTACTTTGAAAGTCTAATTGCAAGTTGCTTTCTCAGTCTTGGATTATTTTATTGTCATGACAGGCAATTTTTGCTCAGTCCCAGCATATTACAGGGTTAAGAGAAACTCACTTAGAACCATGCGAGCAATTCTGGGTTGAATGCATAGAGGGATGATTGGCATGTCCTTCAACTTCACAAGCTCAGTAAGGTAAATTTACTCACTCCTTATCATGTTGGCAAGAGGAATACAAACTTGCCAGAACAGGCTGGTATGGCCCATCTCCTCCTCCTGTACATGCAGAAAAATCCCAGTAACACATTGGTCAAGTCTGCACTCTGAAATTATTAGTGAAGCTACACAGCATCTGCTTTTTCACATTATTTACTGCACTCTTCACAAAGATAGTTTAAACTTTGTTCTTAGGTCCCACCATAGCAAAGATAACTGCACACAAGATCTAAGTCAAGCCAGCTTTGTTTTTTCTTAAAAGTTAACTTTAAAGTGCCCTCTGCAGCACATAGCAAGTGTTCTGTCTTCATTTGTATTTTTGTTTATAAGAAGGACACAATACCAGTCTGCTTTATAAGGCTGACAGCAAACCAAATTCAGTGGTTTGAAATGTCTTTGTGACATCTTGCCGAAGTAAAACAAAACAAACCCACACCCTGCCCCCCCAAAAAAAAAACCAAAACAAAACAGGAATTTGCTGTCTCATTGTCCTTTTTGCCAACTGAAGACTAGAAGGGCTTTCTAGAGCTAAGGAAAAATTAATGCAGTATCATGTTCACTGCAGCAACTCAACTACTAAAACCTGCACAAGCTACTAAATTAAACTGTAATCAACTCCAAGCTGTCTAATGATGACCTATTAGGGATGATCTTTGCAACTGCTGTTATACTGGGTATCATTTGTTGGAGGCAGCAACACACTGTAACACTGTCAGTCTTTCTCAGCCACTACAACCAACTCATTGCATATCTTTTTTGCATCTGTCCTGGAAACTGCGGGTGTTCCTGCAGTGATAATATACATAATGCCTTCCCACACTGCTTCTTCACTAGTACAGCCTTTTCAGTCCCACATGGTACAGATAACTGTACAGTTTTAGAAAATGCTAGATCCTCTGTGTCTGTCTTATAGCTGGACTGACATGAAGCTGTAGGGAACCCACCATCAATACACCTGTCCCTGAAGGTAGGTGGTTCTCATGTAACTGCTTGACTATAGGTAGTTAAAACATGACTGGAGGGGTGAATGGAACCCTCAGTTTTTCTTTTCTTCTTCAGAGCTGCTTTCAGGCGACTTCTCACATGCACTGTTGCAAGGGAGGGCAGTCCTTCCCCCTGTCAAGAGGCCACGGCTTCCCTCAGCCCCCAGCCACCACATCAGGAAGAATTAGCTTCACTCCCCCGCATTGCAGCATCTCAGAGCTCAGCTGTCCTGCTCACCTCCCTCCACACGCCCTCACCTTTTCTACCCTTTCGAGTCCATTTTCGAATGACAGGTTTCTTCCTGCTATTGTGCTGACCCTTGATCTGCAGCAGTAATGGTGCAAACAGCCCAGTCTGCATTTGACAATTTAGTGATAAGCCTGGGAGACAGTTTGCTTTTTGGAAAGAGTTTTCTGATACTGCTGCTTGAACATTGCATTGAAAGCCATGTGATACATAGTGGAAAAGAGAGATAGCATTTTTTTATTTTGGCTAAAAATATCATATAAATACTTACAAAGCTAATCATGGTGTCAAGCGGTAGGATATGGAAGAAAACAAAATCATAGGTGCTCAGATAAAAAGCAGTCAGTAGCATATTGTACTATTCATTATTTTTCTGATTCCAAACCTGTCTCCCACTTTACAGAAACACTGTCTAGTTTATTTATTTGATTATCTTCACACTGGCCATGTACCATCTAGCTTTCATTTCTCACCTGTCCAAATTACTGATAAAATACAGTACACTGACTGCTTTTTCTAAATAGGCCTTTGAGTTGAATGCTGTAAATATTTCAAAATAAAGTACATGAGAAAGAAAAGACGTTAGCTTTATAGTATCATAATCCTGCTATGGGGTTGGGAGGCTTTGTAGGTCAGTTTCCCAATGTAAGAAGGACATATTCCAATTATTTTTGTACTTTTCCTTTCCAGCCTATTTGAGGCCACACACAGAAATAGACACATAGTATATCAAGGAAAAATGGAGCTCTGGGATGCATTCACAATAGTCATCTTATCACCCAAAATTTTAGTTTAAGGAAATTCTACTGCATGAGCATGTCTGAAAAAAAGGAATAAAGAGAACACTGTTTTAAAACTCAAAGTGTCAGAACATGAACTATGTAGTATAAACACAAACCATACATGCTGATGATTTGAAAGAGGTAAAATTGTGATTTATTTTTATGAACTCTTTGCAGTGAACTAATGTCATCAACATAGAGCATGGAGTTCCTATATTTAGACCAGATATGTTCTACCAGTATTTGCCACAGGTACATTCTAAAATATCATTATAAATATCATCATACTTTGCCCTGTTATCACCCTTTTAATTTCAGAACTTCCATCATTTTAATACTGCTATGAGTAACTGAACACATTTTTAAATTATCCTGAATGTATCACAAAGAAAATAAAGATAGATATCAAGGTCACAGTTTTCTAATGTTATATATACTTTCTAAGTTTTCAGTGAAGTAAGAAGCCACAAGAACTTCTACCCATCTTCTTGAGTAATTTGTAGCTTTTATTCTCCTGATGTTTAAAACATGTATAAATTTTCTTTCTACCAATAGTAGCAGTAATATAATTTTAGTGATCTTTAGGGACCTCTGAGGCTGGGGAAGATGGAAGGTCCTTTTCCCACATCCCACTGGCTCTAAGGTACACCCTGTACTGGTGTTCACACGCAGGTAATAGATGTACTTGGCAACAGCATACTTAATTTTGCCTTTCAGGCTCAGGTTGTGGTGCAGCCCCCATGGTGCTCAGGGCCAGGCAGAGGAATACAGCATCTCCTGTTTTGTGACCCACACACGCATGAGTTCTCTGCCCTGGAGCAGAGGGGTAACCTGCAGCCCCCTGCCTAGCCCTGCTGTCTGCCCCCGAGCAGCAGGGAAACATCTGCCCTCCACTTCAGCTGGTTTTTCTTCTAAAGCTTATGCTAGGTCCAAGGCAACTCTACTCCAGATTTTAGGAATACGGCAAATCTGACTACAAAACAAAAAAGTGTGTTTCAGGGGGAAAAAATAAATAAATACAAAAATAAAGTAAAAGACTAGATGTTTAAAATAACAGAAGAATTAAAAAGAAGGAAGAAAATACGAAGGTGTCAAAATAATAGTAATTCACAGCTCCTAAGTGTTCATAATTGCCATGAATCAGAGAGAGGTATTTTGACAGAAGAAAACCAGAAGTACTGTAACATGGGTAAAACTCCTCTGTCAGCTATGAGACTGTTAACTTGTATTAAGTCATGTTGTTGCAGATTACTCATACCCATACTGTATAAACTCCCATGATTTAAACTCACATCATACCACAGAAGAACACAGTAAAGAATTTAACATTTCAAATACACAGAACCAGAAATTGCAGTTTTAATTAAGGCAAAAAAGTATTTTCAGTAGCTGTTTGGTTTGAATAAGTTCTGTGGATTTGGATCTGCAAACTCGTATGGTCGTGAACCATGAAAGTGAATGCTGCAGCTAATATAAGATGCTGAAATATTATTTTGTATACACTGAAACAAAAAACCAAAACCCACAACAAACCAACTCCCCACCCCACCAAAAAAACCCAAAACAAGCCAAACAAACCCCACACGAGCCAGAAAAAACCCAGTCTAAGAGGACTTTCACCCCTTTTTGTTTTGAACTACCGAGCACGATCCAAGCTTTTGGAAAGCTGAAAAACTACTTTATATATTTTTAATCTGTAGCTTTTCCAGGACAGAGAAAGGCAGAGGCAAAATATTTAGGGTTACAGATGACAAGTTACTGTGAAGGACTGCAAAAAGGAATCTTTGGCATCTGAGATGACGGAAATAGCCTAGCAGAAAAGGAAGCAGAGGTCAGGGGAAACACTTTGAGTAAAAGATGGTGCTTTTCCTTAAAGGCTGAAGTAAATATTCTTGCGAGAATGAGAAACAAATATGTTCATTTGTTCTCTCAGTGGCAGAAAATGTCTCTTTTTCTGCAATTCATTGATCTATGATAGATTCTTATCTGACTTCCATGAGGAGGGTGCCTGAATATTTCACAAAAGATGATCTTTTTACCTCCAGAATATTTAAATGAAATAGGGCATTCATGCTCATTTTATGGATGGAGAAGACAGAGAAACTAAATTACTGACAGAATGTGATACAAGTCATCCCTGGAAAAACAGAAAATGGAGCCCACACCCTAGATTATGTTGCTAACCACTGCAGAGCCACCCTTTCAAGCTGAGTTATGCCATCAATTTAATAAATAATGAGAAATAGATTACACATGCAGTTTTGGAGGTTACTTGGCTCTGCCTTTGTTTTTTTAACATACCAAAAGTTTTATTAGCATGTAGGCCAGTTTGGTGAAGGTTTTGTGATTGGCAGAGGAAAGTACTGTGTTCCTGATGGACAATTGAAGGTGCCAGTATACATTTTCATACCATGAAAATTACACAACTTTTGTCCTACTACTCCTTACAAAATTAGAGATATTTTAAAATTTGATATCTACCTTCCTCAACTCTTAATTAAAAAAAAAATCTAAAGAGAAGCAATGCACCAGATCTATCTGAAAATATCAGGAAAAAATTAAATCACTGTCACAAAGAAAGTGTATAATCTAGTCAACATGTAAGTATCCAAAACAAGTGAAAAATCATCAACAGACAACTGCTCCTACTGCCAAAAAAAATCTCAACATGCCATACATACATCTTCAGTATCTTGAGGACACTTATGACAAAGGCACTGTAGCCAAATGAAAAAGAAAAAATGTATAATTCATGAGGAATGGCTTTTTAATACACTAGAGCCTTCGGCTGTCTAAAAATAGAATTGTGAAACATAAGAAACAACAGTATTGTCTCTAAAACTACAATAATGTTTTATTTTTCTATTACTGTCTTCAGTAAAACCTATGATTTGGAGCCCATTCCTGTGTTTTGTAGAGACTTTTTCTCCTGTTGATTTATGTATCTTTGTTGGAAGGCATAACCTTATTTTTAGCTTTACTTTGGTCTATGTAAAGTATTTGTAAAGGAGTATGTTTACTAGTAGGTTTAAAATATTCGTTTTTTTTTATATGGCACATGTTTGACGAGATCATGTAGTGCAGGAAAACATATTTCACAGTCAAACCTTTCTCCCACAGTATCCCACGTATATAACATAAGGCAACAGTTAGAAATAAATGCAACATAGACTTTCCAATGTGACCTTCAGTTTTCCTTTGGATCCCCTTTTCCAGCTTCTCACCTTTGTCTTTTTTTTTTCCTATTCAACATAAATGTCTGTTATATAAGTGAATTGCAATATTACTAAAAGAAATACATATTCTTAAAAGTTTGTGTGAAAATTAGAGGAATTAAGTGTTAAATAACTGAGCAAAGCTGGACAACAGACACAAAGAAGATCAGGAAAGCAATATATCTATGTACACGGAGTCTGGCAAAACAAAAATGTAGTACTTGCAAAAACAATTATAAATTGCCTTCTAAAAAAAATATATAGTTGGCAGGTAGCTTTGAAAATGAAAATAAATCTCATCTAGCTGACAAGAAAGTACCTCTTATGGGAGATTAGGCAGAAGTACACAACTAATGTGTAATACTAGAGACTTCCATCCTTATGTTAATACACAGACTCCGAACCTTCTACAGCCCAATGGACATACAGTAGCTCAACCCCAGAACTGTCAGGCTGTATTATTTTCAGTACAGCAATTATTTCAGTGACCTACTTTTTCTGTGACCAGTTTCCTACTCTAGGCAAGAATCAAAGCACAAAGGAGGAAAGTTTTTATTAATATTATCTAAGATTCCCTCTCTGTTTTAGAATCTGCATTTGACTCAACAGGAAATAAATTTGATGTGGACATTTTTGGTGAAATTCTATTGGAAATCAGAGAAGGTAACACAGTCCATGGTTTCCCCTGTAAGAAATGCATTCCTCCTCTAGCTTTTCCAGTGATCAAATGATGAATGGAAAGAGTGTGGAGCAGTGGACATAGTTTTGTCAGCTGAAGACCCGTAACATAGGAAACATTGTCTTTTAAACTTAGATTTACATTTCATTATTATTCTCTGCTTGATTGAGGGAGAAAAAAAAAAATACATTACTGGTGCCATATAAGTAGGAGCTTGTCTCTGGGTTATTCAGGAGCACTTGCACTAGTGACATATCTGGGCAAGACAAAGCACATATTTGGGAAAGGCTCTATCCTTTTGTATTGTAAGGGGTGAGATTCAATCCTAAGGGACCTGCTTCCTACCTCCTGCTGGCAAGCATGACCCATTCATAGAAGCATCTGTAATATTCAAACCTTCATCACTTTTCAGGGTATGAAAAGTGAGGACCAATCTTGTCCCTAATTAAATCCTTTGCACGTATCATCAGTAGAAATTTTAGTTCATTATTTATCTTTCTATGTAGAAAGAAGCCTCCTTCACAGCTGCCTGTAACCATTTCACCGTCAAAACTGTCACTGCTTTTAAACTTGCCAAGGGCTACTTCTCTGAGCTCTATTGTCACTGACTCATCAAATCTGAAATGATGTCTCTGACCTTTGAATCAGTTGTCTTATTTCTCTTTTGACACCAATGACAACTAGAGGAAAAATGTAGATGAAACAATCAAAAAATAATGGTGAAAGCAAGCTGACAATGCCAAATCCACCCAGGAAAGCATCAGTTCTTAAAAGTGTTGAATACTCCCCATTAAATAAGGATGCTCTCAGCAGTTGCTTCTTCTTTGGAATTCAGTTGGTAGGCACTAAATATTTTGAACAAAAAATTAAAGCAGCAGAGGAATACCCACAACCTTCTTCACTGACTTTCAGTGAACACAGAACAGTCAAAGTCCTTGCATAAGGTCCACTTCTACATGAGTCTCAAATCTCTCATACACCACGAAGCCAGGGAAGGAAACCTTACAGAGCACCTGAGAATAACTAGCCCTTTTCAGCTGTCTCCTACTACTGCATACTACTGTATTCACTGTACCTAGCTAATTGCAGCTTTCAAAAATCAGGATGTGAGGATGTCTCCCTAGGCAAATTATTTCATATATCCATATCCAATATACTTCCCTTTTTGGATCAGTTAAAATTTAACAGAATTATGCAAGCTGTATAACGTAGTTTAATATATAATTAGCTTTGCACAAAGCCCAAAAGTTTCAAACTTGAATGCTAATAAATGCTAAGCTGGTAAATCTTTATTTGAGGTCATCTAGCCTGAAATGCTGTGCTGAGCTTTAAATACAGTCAGAAGTCATCCAAGCTATTGATCTGTATGATGAATCTCATTTAGGAATCATGGTTCCCCTTATGAATCCATTTGAGCTCTCCCAGGCAAATGCAATGCTTGACTTTCACACATTTAATGGCTAATACTATCCAGGAAGGAAGGTAGCTCTTGTATTTGCTCACAAATCAGTTCTGAATAATTCTTACTCCAGTGTCTGTTCTTCTGATTTTTGGTCTCCTTGCAGTGTTTCTGAAAGGAGGACATCACCCCTCTGTTTTTTTTGTTCTGTTCTCACCAGCAGAGATTATCAGAACAAGGTAGGAAACATTTCAACAGAAAATAAAATGTAAAACTCAAGGGACTGCACTACCCTGAACTGTCAATTACAATAAAACTTGAGTGTGTAACAAATCTCAACAAGATGAAGGCATTCTAACATAGTGACAAAATTTGGGTGCTGGAAAAAAACATGCATTAGCACCATGAAATGCACAAAGGGGTGGAAAAGGGAGAATGCCAGATGAGGAAAGAATTTCTCCTTTGTCTGTGACTTCTTGAATAAATAATCTGTTTCTAGTTTGAAATTTAATTTGCCCAGAGAACTACCATCCTTTCAGAAGTCGTAATTTCACAAAATTCAGGCTGCAGATAAATCTGATATTATTGACACTATTAGAGAAAATTCCTATAAAATAATAATACATAGATATTAAATAATTTATGTTTACTACATTTAGAAAATTAATGTGGAGTTGTAAAACAGCATATTAAAAACACACTCACTGCATGATGTTGTCTCAGAATATGTAGTTCATGTACAGAAACAGAAAGAGTTTAGCAGTGAATGAATGACTTGTGCTCCAAGTTAGATTTGTTATCAGTGCATTCACACAATGTGGGGTAAAATCCTGTAAGATAATTACTTGCTCCAAACAGAAACTTTCCTTGCTCCCTTTTCTACCCAGTCTCAATTTTGTCATCTGAAGTTTCATGTCATGCTTGCTTTGGGAATTATTTTAATTTCTGTTCCAGCTACAGGGTTCTTCCTTCTAAATATGCATTTTCAATAAACATTTTTGAATAATGGTGTTTTATGATTCTCACCCACCTGCTTATAGACATTGAATCATATATTAATTGATTTATTTCTTGCACTGCCCTTTCAGTAAAAAAAAAACCTGCCTAGTGGTTTCTAACATGAGCTTTAGGGATAGACTGATAGAAACAAATCTAATTCTAACTCTCATTTTCAGTGTAATAACCTATATAATGATAATATTTCCATCTCATACAGCATAAGGAAAGAGGACGTGAGCACAGTTTTGTACACAGCCTAAACCAGTCTGTAGTTCAAAAAGAAAATCACAAACCTGAATATTCCACTTGATTGAATTCTCCTTCATTTAAACTTCTCAATACTCAAATCAACCATCCTGCATATGTATCATCTCTAAATTTAACACTAGCAACTTCAGGAAATGTTTGTCAGGCTAAAAATCAATGTGATACCATAAGCATTATGTAACATCTCACATTACTGAACAAAAAAACCCCAACAAACCAGCACTTATTCTATACTCAGAGTGGATGGAACAGATATTTGTGATGCACCACTGAATAGCATTTACTCTTGCATGACTTCGGATTTTTCAAATATATTTTTCAAAACACTGTAGTGTACGAGTCCATGGTTTCCACAGGCACCAGGAACTCTTCTTCTCT
Organism: Hemiprocne comata; assembly: GCA_020745705.1. NCBI lineage: Eukaryota > Metazoa > Chordata > Aves > Apodiformes > Apodidae > Hemiprocne > Hemiprocne comata. The sequence continues at coordinate 10,208,827 of CM036593.1, read as the reverse complement.
TGCCCGTTTGCCAACTTATCTCTCAGGCATTAAGTTAAAGTTTGTTCATCTAGTCGCAAGAGGCCCATGCCATAAAAAACAATCACAGATAACAATCTCAATAAAAAGAAAAGCCAAAGGTTTGGAGATTGCATTATATTTACTTAATAACATATTTCATCCAAGGTGAAACTGTGCATTATTACACAGGTAGGCTGAGATTTTTAAATCTATATCAAGGATGTGTACACTGGTTTCTTGAGAACAAGGCACTCAAACCTCTTGAGGATTAAAAATGCTATTCACTTTATGAAAAATTAGGGCAAACTTTGGTTGCCAGACACAGCAGTGCAAAAATCATTACAGTTCCAAATGTCAGTAACATTCTGTTCTCCAGGTGTGAGAGGAAAAATTCCTTTGGGAACACTCTGCTTTGCTTGAAATATCCAAATAATTTAAAAAAATCTTCAAGTTGATCTTACTGAATTAGGCAAAAGAAATAACATCTACTTACCAAACCAGTTTGTTGGGATATGAATCACACATTTCAGGTTCAAATATTTTTGGTAAAACAGGTTTCCAAACATATAAATGTATTCAGAGATTCTGTGGAGACAATACAGAGAGAACATCAATGTTTTTGCAGGGTCTGCCATTTAGAAGTGTTACAATATTTCACAGTATATCATAGATACTGGCTCTGTGACAATTTTGAGAACCTTTTTTAAAAAAATGGGATTTTCAGTATGTATTTTCTATTTCACGTAGAGACAGTCTGTCACTTTTAGGAATACTGTGTCCAAGAAAATGTGCAATTTATTTTTTCTTTAAAACAAGAGAACAAGAATTTTCTATTCAGTTACAATAATCGCTTTCCAGCTAGCACATTCATCAAACAATGAGCAATTCACTAGGGTAACATATGCAGGAGCTTGCTTGTATATATTCACATTGTCTTCTGCCTGAAAAGAGTTAAATAGAGCATATAAATGATGAATACAGAGCATCTTGGGACACAAACAGCTAAAATGGGTTAATTAGTGAAAAACATGCATCAGAGTAGAAGGCTCGACTGTAAATTTTATGTTTTTTTAAACCTATTATATGTGCTGATAGTATTTGGGATTATGGATAGTATTAAAATAAGAGATGTTAATTTTCAAGTTGAGTGGAACATATTAAGGAGTAAGAAATAATAGTTTGGATGCATTCACATTAAACATACATTAGTGAATACATTTCTTTGACATGCTCATATATAAGCATCATACATAAGTGACCTAGAAAATACAAACATCGTATAATCAACGACAAAAATATTGAGACAGATAAGCCCTGAGATCTTTGATCAAATATATTCTTTGGCAAATAAACAGAACATGTTATCCTGACAAGAAATGTTCTTTGGAGTATTGGAACTGTGAATTGCCCAAGCGGTGGCCTCCGAGGCGCTCTGCAGCAGGCTCCCTGTCAGCGCTGCTGGGTGAGCAGATCCTGCTCTGGCTAACGGTATTCCCCCAACTCCCATCCCCTCCTGCAGGGGAATGCTGTGGTTCCTGGCTGATGCTGCCTATTGCCAGCTTTCTGAGCGAAGACTGTGTATCCCTTTGTGCTTTGTTGTGTTACAGAGAGCTGACCTGACTGCAGTCGCTTTGACAAACAAGAAATACACTCTCAGGTTGGTAAAAAGATAAGCTGTATGCAGGGAAGTAATGTTCTGATTCCCCTCTGTTCAAGTGCTGGCAAGGTGTTTTAGGATTTTAAGGACTTTTTTCTTTATCTAAAAGAGCCCTCCCCAGTGCTGGTAATTTGTCTACACTGTTCTTTCCACCAAATTATTGAGCTTTGCAGGTTGGCTGAAGTGAATTCTAATATGCTATTGGTATTTAATTCAAAATGCTCTGGGTTTTTTTTCTCTTATGCCACTCTGCTTGGTTTGCTGTGTACATGACTGTGGGGTTCTGAAGGAAGAGACATCAGAGTATTTCTTTGAAGGGGTAAATCTCCTCAAAGGTCTGTAGTTGGAGACAAGAGAGTCATGAGAGCCCGAAATACGCTAAATCAAGATAACAATAGTCATTTGGTTAAAACAATCTCTTGGAAATTAGAAAACGTGCAGTTCTAAAACTGCTTCATCAAGTCTTCGGAATATAACACATTATGACATAGTTTTGTGGTTACCCATGACTTGTGATCACCCTGTTAAATTTATCTTCTGTACAATGTGCACATACAGAACCTTAAATTGGAGAGAAGTGCAATGTTGATAAAACATGAACTTGTCAACAGAGCAAAGTTTGCTACAGTTAAAAGAATTCATGAAGTTTTCAGTATTTAAGAAATATTTGTGATTTTTAAAGTAAAAACCACGTAATTCCAAACACGTAGACAAAGTCTTTTTTTATATGGATGTTCCTAATTTGTGTTAGGCAATTGACATTTTAAATATGAGATGGAAGATATACATCAGGTTATGCAGACAGAAATGTTAAAATACATATTTTATTTTGACAAGTAAAAGCTCTGTCAGAGAGCCTTTGATTCACAAAGCTGGAATACATTCATCGGTTTGAAATATGATCCTCTATCATATTCACTTCTTAGACAGGTTGATGTCTTAAATACAAACAAATGCACATCAGAAAGAAACCTAGCCTGATTTGCTCGAGGGGCTGTAAGAATAATAAGGAAAAAAACTATTAAGCAGATTTAGAACTAGAGTGTTGGTTTTTTTTCCAGTTTTTACCTGTTTGCCTGAAAAATCAGCTCTGCCACTACTCTAATACATGAGGTGTCTAAACACATTCGAATTAGCCATTTTTTTTATTCAAAGGTGTTGTCTAAATGTTTCCTATTTTCTAAACAGAACTGAACAGTGATATTCCAAACAAATATAGTTCAGTACAACCCAAATAAATTAATCTGAAAAAGAAAATAATTATGGTTTATACTAAACTATTTCAACTGGAGATTACAGCTGACGCTGTCTACAAGGGTTTTTTTTTTTATGAGAAATATTAAATCACTGCGTGTTCTGGATATGACACCTTTCCAGTGCTAACAGGGTTTCAAACCCTTTTCAAATACTGTAATTGCAGATTTTTTTTTACTCCTAAATCTTAGTAATCTTGTGAATCATTCAGATAGATCCAATAGGTAACTAAGACCAGGTGCATGTAAAGTACATAGAAACTAAGAATGTATCTGGCTTTCTTTTCTCTTTCTCCTTTGTAAACATTCAAACCACTGAGTATCTGCTACCCCCAAACATGGCATGTAGTTCCCTATTACTCCTCTACTTTGAGTACCAATGGTCTGAGCCTTGTACCATCAGCAGTAGCTAGCAGGTCTTCAGGAGCTTTGCATTTACTTTGTTGTATTCACTAATGGGCAACAAAATCCCATGATAGATAGATAGATAGATAGATAGATAGATAGATAGACAGACAGACAGACAGTTGTTTCTTGTAAAATTCTGCTGATATAACAGAGTCCCAAAGCTACAAATTAGAGAAAAACACTGAAACCAGAGGCCAAGCTGCAAAGTTCCTGTGACTCTGATGTCTGAAGAACAAGATGATGAAAACACGTAATAAGAAAAATGGATACAACAGAGTGAAGTCTATCCAAGGAATTTGTATTCCCAAAGCCCAGACAGTCACTAGATATAATTTCATCTCTGCTATTGTCAACAACATCCACAAAATATCAGCATTCTCCCTTGCCCGTGATGGAGAATATTTGAATGAATCAAATACAGAAAAATAATAGCCAGGGAATCTACTCATGTAAAATTTCCAACATAGTTTTCTGTCAGAGGCTTCAGAAATGTGATTATCTGTCAAAAATCAGTACCATTTCCAGCTCTTAACTTGAACTGTCTTGAAGCAAGACATGCCTTTCTATTTTATAGGTGAACATCCATCCAAACCACCAGCAGATAAACTAGCATAGCTATCCCTCCTTCGGTTCTGTGTCCTCCTGTAGTCAGCCATGGACTGAAATAAAAGTATCAAGACTCTCAAAAAGACAGAGTAAAATGAAGGGACTTTCCCACCTCAAATTTAAAGGACTAAGGAGCGTTGCCACACCCATCCCTCTTTCTTTAAAACAAAACTAAAGCCACTTTTTAAAGAACCAATACCTTTTTAAGGCACAAACTGAACGAAAAGTTCATGCATAGACTGCCACGATTTAGTGCTGGGCCAGCAATTAAACCCCACAGCAATATCTCTTTTATCCATGTACAATCAGAGTCAATGTTTTTTACTGCAAAATTGTATAAGGACGGAAGCTTCAAATAAGCTCATGTAACAAATCCTCTGAGCTGATGAAAACATCAGCAGGTGTAGGAATGAAATCAGACAAAACAGGAGCTGGTACACAGAGAAGTTCATCTGGTTTTATCTCCACTGTAGGGGAGAGAGAAGGGATGTGGCTCAGGCTTGCCAGAATCCGTGCTCCCATACCAGAGCTACCACGGCTGGTTGTCACAGGTGGTGTTTTAGGGAGGACTGTTATTTCCAGAGCTCTTGCCTGACTGGAAACATCAGCTGACACATGGAAACCATGGCCACGTAGAAGTCAAAAACAGGCAGGCAAAGAAGCAGGAGGTACATGAACTGTAGACTGAAAATACTGAGGCTGCACTTCTAGGAAACTGGATGGTGACAGTAGATCATTTCTGCAGCCACGAATGGAAGAATAATACTTACATCCTTTCAAGAGGATTGTTAGCCCTCTTAAGACACTGAAGTTGGATTCTGTGTCTGTGCACACGCAGATGTGCCTCAGTGTTATTTCCTTGGAAATTCTGATTCCAAATACTGTGTAAACTGAAAATTTTCTGGAGGTATGTATGACAAATGACTTTTTTTTTTTTTTCCTGCGCGGTTACACAGAAGTTAAGATGTCCCATACTTGTATAGTGAAGCTCCTCTCAGCACTGCAGCACATCTATCCATTGGCAAGATCCAACTGCACACTAGGAAGCAGTGGCACTACATTTCTCAGTAGATGGCCAGTTAAGCTCTCAGGAAATAAGTAGCACCTGTCTGAGTTTGCATTTTTTCTATTTTGCTGTCACTCCATATAGTCATCTCCTCTGCCTCTTAGGGCATTTCCCCCCCCCCCCCCCCCCCCCCCCCCCCTTTCTTGAACCCGTAAAACTAGTTTGGGTTGTTAACCTGATCCTCATCCAACAGCTATCCTGCTGGGATTGAAACTGCTCTCTGCCTTCCTCTATTTGGTGACTGAGCCTATGAAGCAGTGAATGACAGTGCAGAAGAACAGGACATCCCTCTACAGCAGCTCATGGACTGTATTCAGGCATGACAAAGTTTTCTGTATTTCCTTGTATTTCAGAGAGGCCCCAAATATCACCACAAACAGACCCATCTAGATAGGTCACTGCTTCTTTGGGAGTTAACCAAGTCTGTCTGGAATGGATAACTTTATCACATAATAAAAGAGCTGAATGACAATAGTCTTATCTTATTCTTGGCTACAGACTTCCTTCAATATCTGCTCTTATACTACTATTCCAAATGGAGGAACAAAACAAAGCAGCTTACATAAATCATCTTCTAAAATACTGCAAATAAAAATATTACCAGGGATAACCCTGCATTTGAAAAATAACTGAAATTCACCTTATTTAAATCAAATGTCTTAGCCACAACCACAAAGAGTCTAGATTTTCATATTAAAATTTCCATTCTATTTTAAAATATTTTCTGTAATAAAAGCAATTGATTTGCTGCAACTGAATTTCAATAACTCTCTTATTAAAAGAAAATGAAAGAATTGATTAAATGCTAAGAAAAGTGTGAGGAAAAAACCAAGATGAAATATTAGCAGGCACACACTCCAGAGTTAAGACTTTTCTTGAAGATAATTGATATGCACACATTATTTAATTGAAACATCATGCATCCTGCCACATGTTATTCCTTAACCAGTGAACCCATATGGACTATGCTTGCAGGATTGAAACATTCTTGGTAATCATGGATTCTAGAGTGAGATGAAAACGACAGATGCATTTTTAAGTGAGAAAGGATATATAGGATTGGGGAATTACCAGTGGTCACTCTAATTAAAAGCATGGCCATATGATGTATTTACATTGCACAAGAATATTATGGAACATATTTAAATAAATATTTGTCTTCTCAGTTTTTATACTTTGTCAGATTGCATATAAACTCTAATTCTAATAAAAATGACCATAAACCTTGCAACCACTATGAGAAACAGACCTGTAAGTGGAAAAGTAATTCCATTGATCTCTCTCAATTTTAACTTCCCTATTAGTGGTGGTACAATTTGATAAACTGAGCAAGGTAGGTCAAACAGTAGCTTATTCTAAATAAAATGCTAAGCAGGAAAAAAAAATAAAATCAAGTCCCAGGATTGCATTCCAGGAATTACCATGTCTGAAGACATAAAGGACATTTTCTGTTTGATTTCATAACAGTTTCTACAAATTACAGTGTATTTTTCATCACATACATATTAGAAATACTGACCCTTGTCTTGGTGTAGTTTCCACAAGACAAACATATATCTGGTGGTTGGACTTGAACCTGTATGCTCATGGAGAGGACTAATAGATGTCTCCTCTACTTCTCCCCACATGCCTTGAGCATGTAACTGCCATTCACAATGGTGGGAAAGGTGCACAAGCTTCCAAGTGGGAAGACATGTTTTTGTCTTTGATATTCCACATAATGCAGCCTGTATACTAAATGTTGTTGGTTAATGATACACCACCTTTCAGAAAGCTCTATTACACATTGACCACATGAAGACAGGTTAAATTAAATAGGTGCAAGTCAATTACCACGTTTAACTTGGAGAGGGAAGTACTCAGTGTTTGATGCTGAATTTACTATAGAAAATCAGTGGTCCGTTTTCTTCCTCTCCTCAGGAAATTTTTTGGTTGTCTAGACATGCTAAGGATTTCTCTGTTCAGTTTCACCAAATACCACCTTCTGTAACTGTGAATTAACCTTTCCCCCAAGAAATCTCCTCTGAAACTGTTTAAAACAACCTTTCCATTAATAACTTGACCAGCCAGCAAACTCTGTATTGACCTGAAACAGTTCACTAAAGTAGATATGAAAGTCAGAGAAAATGGACTGCAGCAAAAAGGAGCATGTTTTGTGTCTATATAATGGCAAGAAAGCAGAAGATGTAATCCTGTTGTCCTGCAGTCATATGATGCTCAGAGAGCACCACTTTTGCCATATAAGGGAGGCCCTAGATTTGCTTGCAGCTTACAGTATTGTAAAGGGAGACAGGAATAGTTAACCACATTTGGCAAACTTTGAAGGATCTGAATACATCCTGATGGTTTCTAATTTTCTCTAGTAATTTTATAATAAACTGTAGAGAGCCTTTTATCTGTGCTTTGTGTTCAGTGAAGTCACATCAAAGGAAAGAACGAATCATTTACATCCATTTGGAAGCTACTCACCATATGCCTGGGCAAAAGATACTACAGCACTGCTAAACACCCCCTCCTCAACCCCCTGTTCATTAAGAGGAAAACTTGTATACATATAAAATTAAGCTTCAGGAAATGCACAGGCAGCCCATGCTCCCCTTGGTCATCTAATTACTCAAAGTCTGCAGCCTCTCACACCAGTCACCATGGTTTGTGCTCCGAAGCATCTGCCCAGCCACTTCACCTCTGGGCCACAGCAGGTTCTTTACATTAAAGGGATGAGATGCAACCACAACACTGATACCTTTCATAAGATCACTGACCACTTTTCTACTGCATCTGGACACTGAGGTCACTAAGCTCACAAGGTCCTTCTTGACTCTGCATGATTGTTTACTGTTGCAAAGGTAACTACAGTACATTCTCTCTTTAGAGCCACGTACAGGATTGGAGGCATTGGAGGCTGCAAATGATGTTTTCTATGAACAAGGGTGAAGGGAAACTTCAAGATACTCCATGTTCACCTTTCACACCAGCTCTCTGACAACTACAAAGTTGAAACATAATTCTGGGGAATGTGAACATAGATACATCTTCTGACCCTGAACTCAATCTCACAAAAACCCCCCAAAAATAAAGTTATGTCCTTACTGCAAGCCATATCAATCTCTACCTGGAATCCATTCTACCCCTACAGTTATGAATTTAGGAGCCCACCTACCTATTCAGATTCCTTGGTGGCTTCCATTCCCAAATTATTAATAAAGCTTGGTCTTTTTCAGGCTATGTCTGATAGATTAGATGTCCTTAACATTTCGAATTGTATTTCATATCTCTCCAAGTTATGCTTCCCTATAGCTCTGGATACACAGTATACAGATTTAGAACATACGAATATTTCCCAATATACTCATCTTGTGGAAAAAAGAACTCTCATAAAAGGCCATTGAACATTTTAAAATTATTTGATCTACCATCTAAAAATGTGTTAAGGTCTAAATTATACATAAATTTCCAACATCAGAAAAATAATTTTATAAAAAGTTGTTTTTATTACTATTTTTAGAAAGGAGAAGAGTTTTCTCTCTATTAGGTGAATTCTGACCCTTCATTCTTATTCATACCAAAGACAAAGTTTGGTAAATTAGGAAGGAAATACAGATACATTGTATTTTAATATAATACTGAAACAAAATTTTTAGCGATGGTACAAGTTATATTTGAAATGTTAAAGTAAAAATAAAATTATCAAATAAATCTGAAATAAAAATTCACCGTTGACTCACCGTTAAGATGCATTTCTAACTGAAAACAGTTCTGTCAAAACTGATTTATTTTTCAATCCTATACAACTGCATTGTCCTTCTGCTTTCCTCTATAATATTTTTACATTCCACATCTTCCAATTGTTAAAGAAATTACTGATTTAAAGAGTACAGTGGGCCATTATTATCACTTTTTTTAAAACACACACATTAGTCCATATACAGTTTCCCCAGATAATATGAGTGTTATACCTAATAGTCTTTCATGAGCTATAGAAAGATCTTTCAGAAGGGTTGAAGACTTTCAAGGACAGTTTCATACACATCTGTAATAAAATCACTCTGTTTACTTAATAAAAATGAGGTCCTGGTGTGGGAACACATATGAGTACAATAATAGCAATCAATATAATTTAAAAATTCAATTTCAATTTAGAGATAAATTTCCATCCATGTAATTTACAAAAAAATGTAAGTATTATACTAAAACTGATTGAAGTAGAATAAAGCAAAGGAAATCTCTGTAACTATTACTATAATCAACTGTCACTTCCCTGTAATTCTCTCTTTGAATACTAAAATATAAATTAGAGAGGTTTTGAGAATGGTATGACATTTCCCCTAAATGCCAAATAATAACAAGTCTGACTATCCATACCCAGAAAGTAAAGCATGCTGTCTTTGAAAGCCAACAATAACCATAACAATAAAATGAGCTCTTCTAAAATAGCAACATCTTAAACTGTGAGCTTTTTTGGCACTGAGTGCACAAGAAAAAAAAAAAAAAAAAGCAGCTCCAGCCATGCTAGCAGTGATAAGTTTTCACAATTTGGAAATGTAGTCATCAGTTCTGCTGAAAAACAGCCACTGAATCAGGCTGCACAGAACAGTGCCTTTGTTGCACTTGGTATGCACTGACAAAAGACTAATTCTTCACATTGTCAGGAGGACTGACTGCTTCAGAACAAACCACCACTATTCAAACTTGTCAGAACAAGCTTGGAGAAAACTAGATAAGAGCACTTGAGTGATCTGTACACAGAGACAATTGAACTGGAAGTGAAGTTACATACACGGATGATCTATTGTGTGGTGCAGCTTTAATTGTCTGAAACAATTCCTCTTTCTTTTTGTAGCAATGATATTCCGTTTATTAAAGGTCCTATTTAATGGATGTTTTGGGGATGCAGCTTGATGCTAGTGGTCTTTAATGAACAGTAGGCTGGCAACATGTGATGACAGGTACTTCACATAAGGTATGGAAATGGTAATTTCTGAAATATGCAAGCTTGTTTGAATTTAGTTTAATTTAAAATGCAGTAATTTATTATCTTAAATAACTGTGCCACACAAGAATCCCTGTACAACACATGATATTCAGGAATGGCTACAGATGGAGCTTTCCTGTACAAAAAATAGATCATTATGAACTGCACCTGTTTCTACCAGCAGGATGATTTTACACTGTAATTCTTATGTTGCACTAATAATTATCAGATCAGTATTAAACTGTTCTTACCCAACAGTTAGTATAAACTAGGGCACATACATCCCTTGAGATCTGAGCCAGCAACAACCTAAGCATGTGTGTTACCACATGCATACTTCTAGTCTCACGGGGATGTCAAACCAACTTTGAGCATAAAAGAGAAAGGCATGTTCATATAATGAGGAGCCACCTTGGTACCTCTGAAGCTCTGGCTGGAAGAGGCATTTGGGGAAAGCATACTTTCTCAAAGTGTAAGCTAAGAGTAGAGATTTTTATTCAAGTGACAGGAAGGGAAATGGGGGAAATATATTCATGTTGATGTTGTGAATCTAGATTAGAAATTAAGATTTAGGAATAAAGTAAAATGATACACACACAATCAGCCTTAAGTACCATCTCAGATAAGCCTAAGTGAAAACAAACATACAAGATGAAATCAACAGAAGTGGTCTTTTGGGGGACAACCTTCCAGTAAGAGGGCTCCAAAATGCACAATCAGAAATACTAATACTAAATAAATATGATCCTTTTGGTATTTTCCATAGTTTATCCACTTCGGTAAAAATAATGGGTGTCTAATGCCATACAATATTTTCTGATATAAAATCATTACCAGTTCTTACTTTTCAGCAAGTACTAACTTAATTGGTTTTATATTATGTGTATATATCTAACTCTGGTTGATATTTATCTGAATAATACATATCATAATTTCTACAGTCTGGGTACTAGCACAATCAACTGGATCAAATAATAGCTTTCAAAATACTTCAATGCATCAGCACTTGCACACCTATAAGCACTTCATGCTTATTTCTGTGCTTGGAAATAGACTAGAAATGTCACTTGACCATCTAAAATGCTATGTCAGTAAAATTCTGTAAATAAATGGATAATACTGTATTATGGCCAAATGCACAGAGTCCTGCACACAGAGGGATGAAACAATCAAATCTGTTATAAAGTACCTTCTGTGTTTGATGTATCTACCCCAGCCTTAGGAGATAATGTCAGACACTTTTAGAAAGGTTTGTTGGGTTTCTTCTCAAGTTCTTGAGGAATTCTCATTTTAGCTATGAAAGGATAATTTCCTTACATGGTCAACTGATTACATAAAAGCTACAAGAACAGCATGATCAGGTAATTACACATTTTTCTTACTATAGCTATTTTCACAGCATTGTAGACAAACAATTGTATATTTAAGGGTAAATAACACTCTTCTTGTTTACAATTCTACATCCATACGTGAGGTATGCTTTACAGAGATCTAACTGCAATGAGACAAGTTGAGGTAGGGGTATGTCACATAAGTGTTAAGGTGAATCTTCATCTAAATTTAATACTAATGTGATTAAAAAATATTTTTACCTCATTTTATGTTTAATGCCAATTTCCTTTTGTGATTCTAATTTCCTTTTCTTGTGGGAACATAATAACTGACAGCTTATTCATGAATTAGGTCCTGCATACTGTTTGCGACAGCTGTAGGCTTGAATCATCCCTAGTATGAGCAAAACACAAATTTCCTAGACATGTATCAAACTAGGTTCAACCTAAATGTGAGATGACTGTTAAAACTATAGCCCCCAAGCCTTCAGCAAACGTAAAGCCTGTCATGTGAAATTCAATGTGGATCTTAATGCCTGGTGTTCTGTTGAGCTACTGTACTTGATTCAAAACTAAATTTAGATAAAATAAAACTATAATCACAAAGCTCTAAGGGTAAAAGAAAGAACACAAGAATAAAGCAATTTTTTCTTAATGTAGTGGTAGTGAAGAACCTTTCCAAATATAGATAATGCCTTTTTTTTTTCTTCATAAAAGCCTATGACCATATTTATTCCTGATATTATTCAACTGATGTCACTCTTGCTGCTCTTGTAGTCTTAAATGACATTGCTAGCATTTCCTGCCTTTGAAAAAAATGGTGTCTGGGTTCATATGTGAAATGAATGGTCTTAGACAGGGAAGGAAAAAAAAAACCAAACAACCTACCCTATTTTAGTCAGTGGACAAAAACCTCAGGGATCAAAAAGTCGACTGTAAGGCAGACTGGAAAAGTGTTCCTGCACAAGAAACCCAGGTCAACTTTCTCAAGAAAGCTTGAGGGTTTCCAGAACATCACTCAAATCTGAGATACAGTATACAAGCTTAAGATACGGTAAAGATACGGTATAAACTTCCATTGTTTTATGGCTATATTAGAGTACACAAAAGCTTTGTAAAAGTTTACTGAGGCTGAAAAAGTATCAGTGCTTTTATATCAAAGCTTCCTCATCCTTCCAATAAAAGGATAGATGTGCTTTAATACCATCCTCAGCAAGAAGATAGACATTTCCTTTAAATCAGCCATTGCTGTTCAGTGCTGGACAGAACTACGTGCTATTTAGTTTTCAAATTTTCTCAGCTTTCATGACTACAATTCATTCACCCAGGATCACTGGATGCCCTGCAACCTCCTACAAGGTCGTGGGGAAAAATTGTTTAAAAACTCTTCAAAAATTTTAAGTGTATTTCAGGTTTGTTTGGTATTTACGTGCTTTTAAAATTTTTAAGATGTAAACCTATACTATCATTTTCACTACACCTGTAGTTACTAAAAGTACTAATAATTCTCCAGAATTATTTTCAACTGGGCAAGTTTAAGAGACATGGGGATATCCAGCAGCATAGCAAAGGGTATAACAATACAAGAAGCAGGAAAAGGAGATAAGGATAGGAGTTTAGTGATGTGGGATGTAAATCCAGTTGATTTACAGGGTCCATAAAACTCGACTCTGCTGTTCATAGACAAACTTGTGGGGTGAGCCACATTCTAGATGGTATACCTTCAAACAAGGAGATGTGTAAATCATATAAAATGCACTGATCTGGAAAACAGTCACTGTCTATTGTACAACTACAGTTGCATGATGTTTGAGTCCAGTCCTTTAAAATCTTATCATTTGGCCTTTTTTTCTAGAGTGGGTGAGCTGCAATCCAGGCTGGAGGGAGCTTCTCACACTGAGAAAGTCTACATTCAGAGCTAATCTTTTAGGGTCTGGGGCTTACATAGCTTGTGAGCTGGAGTGGAGAGGACACAATATTATTTAAAACAAGGATCATAGAATGGTGCTACTGTTCTTTTACAGGGTTAGTTATTTAAGATTGTGATTTAAAAAATTCCTGTCTGAATGTAAAACCATTGAGTTATATAGCAATTCACATAGGAGCTGAGAGGATTAAAGCCTGGAAAGTGCCACACTAAAATACACACCGAACCAATTTGAGTAAAAGAGTAACTCCTTTATCTAGCAACTCGATCACCCTCTGTCCGACAGTGCATTAGGAACGTTTCCCCTTCACACTTCTGCAGGATGCTGTACCCCCTTCAGGCCTGAAGAACATTACTAGTTAGTTAGTCTGAATCAAAGTTTTCAAGCTGCCAGATCACACTCACTCTCTGAGTACACACATGGAAACTTCTGCCTCAGTCTTCTGCTTAAAAATACACCGATGCTATGGTTTGTATAAGGCTGGGATTAAGACAGTTGGATAAAACAGCAAGACATCCACCAGAAACTGAAATTAAGCCTCTTTGAACATCTTAAGCAGAAAGGAAGTGGGCCACTCGATTATCTATGCTTAAAACTAGGCATTTAACTTATTTCAGCTTATATCAAATTCTTTAAATCATTCATGGGAATTTACCCATCAATCAAGTTAAGTATCTGAAGTAATAACGAGGCATCTAGAGACAAATATGTATCAAATACACGGGGTTTGATTTAACAATCAAAGATGCCTCAAACTTTTAAAGGGTGAATTCAAATTACTTGAAAGAAAGAAGTAAAACATCATATGCTTTTGTTTTACTCAGGCCTACGCAAGTAACGAGAGGAGAAGAATGGGCTCTGTGAAGAGAGCTGAGCTGTGCAGCCCCATTGTGTTCTGGTTTCTACATGTTAAGGTGTAAAACAGAAATAGGAATGAAAAGTGTCAGGTATAAAAAGGTGCTCAACTTCAGTGTTAATGCCACAAAGGTGTTGTCTAATATATGACCTTACCATATGTTTCCTTGAAGTTCAGAGTAGCTTAGAAAAACCAAAGCCAGGCTAACAGATACTAATGAAGTATCAATTAAAACAGGCCAATATTATTAACATACGTATGATTAATTATCACCTTGGTAACTGATTTGTTCAAGCGTTATTTATTCAGAAGTGGGCCACTCAAAAATAGTCACAAAGGAAAATACTTCATACTCAAATACCTCAAATTTACAGTTAATATTTATTTTTAGCTTTTTATTACAAGAATATTTTGGGAAATGTTTAATGAGGAGACCATCCTAACAATACCAGCGTTTTCTTGAATTCTGTTTTCTGTTTCATTCAATGATAACAGAAGCCAGCTGCTTATATGAGATGTGGATTGGCTTTGATCTTCAACAAAACACAGGAGAAGCACCCTTTCTACATTTCTTTCTAGTCCTACACCTCATAGTCACAGTGACCAAAGTCCAGAAAGTCTCATGCGTCTGACCTTACTGCTTGGTAGGAAGGGGTACAGAACACACAAGAGACATCTCTCTGCAGACACAGAGCAGTTCTCTAAAATCACACTTTTTTTAGTATACCCTTTAAGGGTGGTGACACTCTTATTAAACTCGTATTCCCCATTGCTTCAGCAATCCCACTGATTGCTACAGGATCTAGCAATATTTCTTTACGTCACCAACTGTCCCCCACCACTTTCCCCCAGGTGACATATCAGCTAATTTTTTGGGGTATTTTTCTGAGGAAACGTAGTTGTAGCTAGAAATAGGAACAGAACACTTCAGCTGATATAAAAATCTCTGAAGCTTGTGTGATGCTTGGCTCAAGCACTCACAGATTGCAGCCAGGAACACAGTTCCCCACAGGGCAGTGCCTGGGCTGTGGGTCTCCCCTGTTAAGAGCCCAGGCCCTGCCTTGCATCTGAGGCTCACCTGGAAATTTCACTTAGTAAGATCACTTCTACTGCAACATCCTGTGATACCAATAAAGCTTCTAAGGTCTCCTGCCTTTGTCCTGTGGCACATTGTAATTGTGACCATAGATGTTTTATCATGGGTTTAAGCTTGTTACAGGGTATTAGAAATGCTGTGCAGCCTCTGGGAGGAGGAGCAGCAGATGTCCCCCAGGCCTGCCTGGATTAACTGCTTGTTACACAATTGTCAGTCTGACAGCCCAGTTGGTCCTTCTCATGCTCAAGTTTCTAAACTGTAAATCATGAACTCGCCCTAGTTAGGAGAAAAAAAAATGTTCTCAGGGGTGGGGTTTTTTTTGTTTTTATTTTTGTTTTTTAAATTTTGTCTTGGCAGTACCTTCTATGTTGTGT
Source organism: Hemiprocne comata (assembly GCA_020745705.1). NCBI lineage: Eukaryota > Metazoa > Chordata > Aves > Apodiformes > Apodidae > Hemiprocne > Hemiprocne comata. Next base: position 10,193,280 of record CM036593.1, on the reverse strand, counting down.
TTTTTTTTGTCCTCCTCACAGCAGTTCTCTTCAGAGACAAGTCACAAGCTTAAAAAAACTCCAGTCCTCAAACAACTCATTCTATCAAAACACATGCCTTAAAAACAATGGCTTAAATGCCTTATTAACCAATGTAAAACAACCTTTTTAAAAGGAAGAGCTACATTTCATAACATTACCCATATATATTGCAGAAGCACAGAAACTGCAGATGGAATCCCATCACATCAATTATTCATTCTCTGCCAAGGCACTTCCCTGTAATATAAGCTCTGAACAGGTGAAAAGTTAAAAAGGTTTTAAAGTTAGAAAAGCTTAGAAGTTTGAAAGATTTTAGATACTTGTAAACAGATGACAGAAATCAAGCTTTCCCTAGCTTCTCAGCAATATAAACCAAATGGATATTAAAGCACTGTTTTCCTCTCCCTGGCTATGTTTCTGTTTTGGACTGTTTTTTTTGCTAAAATATAGTTTTACTCAAAAAAATAAGATTAATACTTTTTTGCTTTTCACAGAATACTATAAATGAAATACCTGTATATGATAGATTTATGCTGCCTTCTAAAAGCAAAGCTAGTTTCAACGTAGAACCTGAATACAGGAGATGTCAAAAATACAAACTAGATTGCAGACTTTCCTATTTGTGATAGAAAGACATGCATCATTGGTAGACCAGACATGCAGTTTCCTGTTTGTTTCATTTCAGAGAAAAGAGGTCGACAAACATATTTGTATATACAATAACGCAACATTAGCAATCGTCTATCATTGAATGTTTTCAAGTCAGATGACAATTAAACCTGTACTAAGTCAGTCTGAAAAAATTATACTGATCTGACATTTCCTCTCTACCTGCATGCACCCTTTGTATACATATCCATAACTTTTGCTCCACCTTTATCACATGCATTTCTGCATTGCAAAGACCATTTGCTTAATAAAATTCAAATATCTCTCTCTATATATATAAAAAATATAACCATATGTTCACACATCATGCAACACAGTGGCAAAAAAATAATTAATTTGGGTAGCACCATCACAAAAGGTAAAATCACAGCTTTGCTAACAGTCTGTGAAATTTTTTGTATCGGAAGGGTTTCTGAAAAGTTTCTGAATGTAGATTTTGAAACTGGGCTGTAAAGAACCCATTTGTCTGGTTAAGAACTAACAGTCTAAGAAAAAAAGCACAAATCACTTCTATTTGGCAAATATCACTTAGGGGTGTATTCTTAGGTAGCTCATATTAATCCCTACACATATACTACTGATAAACAATGCACATTTTATGTACTAATTCTTTCAGCAGAGGTGATGCTTGCTGCACAGCAGTGCAGGCTGCTTAAGAATTTCCATTTTAGAGCTGAAAAGTTTCAGGGAGTAATGCCCTTGAGGCCCATACTCATTTCAATTAGAGAAAAAACCCCAGAATTTTCAGGGCAAGGGGAAAAAAAAAAATAATTATTCCATTCCTTAAAACTTTGAAGTCACACAGCTTTGTAACACCTCATTATCTACTGGGTGAGAAATCCTGAGCAATGTGCAAGAGTCAGCTTCCACCTGATCCATACCTTGGTGTGTAACTAAAGAGATTGTTTTTGGAAGAGTCTATGCAACGGTCAGAGCAAAAATGGTCATACTTGGACTTATTCATGACTGCTATAGCCAAATACACTCCTCCCTCATCTTCCATACAGAGAAAACAAGGTTAATCTATGTGTCTAGCCTGATCTGTACAAGCCAGAATCAAAACCCTGCCTCAATACCCTGTAAAACCCAGGAAATACAGGGTGAGAGAAGAGCTGGTAACGTTGCATGTTTCTCCCATTAAATATTTCACATCCTGGTGAGATGAGACTGCACGGCTGCCCCTCTGCCTTACTGCGTGTTTGGTCAACAATGAGCAAAGTACAAGGTGCACCCTCCCAAGTAGTGCAGCAGGTGACCACCTAATATCTCCCCATATCCTTAGTTCTTCTGTTCTAACCCAGAATTGAAACTTTCCTTCATTCATTTTATGCAGAATGATACCAGGGGGTATTTGATTTTTTTCCCCAACACTCCACTGTTGTATTTAGAAAAGCAGCACAGAGCCTGTATGTCTGATAGTAACTGAACAGAATTTAATGCCCTTTATGGACCTGTGACATGACCGTTAGTACAAAAGTAGATTTTATGTTTGCAATCTTGTAAAGACTGAAGAAAACTGTAGACTAGGTCAAATAGAAGGTTTGTTTTAGATAACTTCTATCATTACTTCCCAGCATAAGTGAGCATGCTCAAATACATTCAATAAATTCCCTTGGATTCTCACCGGGGTAAAGAGAAGTCTCCGTGCAAATGCAATGGTTAAAACACATAAAAGATATTTGATGGTTGTTAGAAAAGACAGCAAGTCTCTTTTCTGGATTTTCCTTTTCAGGCTATTTATAATTCAAATGTACTTTCCGTACTCACTTATTTAAAAAGGGAGGCTCTAGCAAAAGGAAATAATGCATTAGGAGGAGGCACTGTGCTGCATAAGCAGTTTTCAGCCGAGGCTTCATTTACCATACTGAACTAGTTTCACACAGCAAGACAACCTTATGACCAAACAAGACAAAAGAAAATCCCTTGTGGGGATGTAGCACTGATCAAGGGAACTTCTTTTGCCAGAAAAGACAGTTTCATCATGGCAGTTAGGGGGTTTCTGACTAGAAAGAAAATTGTGTTGGACAAATAATTCTGCTAGAATTGCATATACCACATTGTTGTGACAGGGACTTTAATTTATTTTGTATTATGCTGTAGTGTAACTCTACATAACAAAAGAAAGTATTATGGGTTATGCTTATATTCTAGTACTGAAAGGAAATGACATCTTTACATAAAATGCTTTTCAAGTTAAATATATATTTTGATTCCACTTTGATAAACTAATGCTATAAATTATCCTTGTATTTGAAAATGTCTTTCAGTCCTTTGTCTTAAATGCTAGATTTAAATAGATCCAGACACACAAACCCACAAAAATCTAAGTGATCCCAAGCTTTGTGACAGAATCCTCCTTCACAGCATTCCCATGGTAGAAGACAGACACATGTTCAGGGTTTATCGTTTCAGACTGCTTCAACTTTTGCTTTGAATGTTAGTAAATATTCAGTTCAGTTACTAAAGTGGGGGGGGGGGGGGTGGGGGGGGGCAGGGGCTGTGACAGACACAACTTTTACTTTCTAATCTTCACAGAAACACTAGCCTGTGCCACAATATAAAACCCGTAAAAAGAGAACATCCATATTTACTGTAGGTTCCACATTGTTTCTGCAGCTATATCACATCAATGAACTCTGGATTTCTCTCATCACAGCAGATCATCATACTGGCCCTAGCTCTTGGAAAAAGGGAAATGCAGAACACACATGTGAAATAAAAGAAAACACATGTTTTATATTAAGCCAGTCTCAAGATTTTAAATCCCAGACCTGCTCCATGGAAGAGCAAAACGGGTATTAGCACCATATGATAATTATTCAGTTTAGAACTAGACTGTAAATTGTAACATGGTGTTTTTTCCTAGATAACGCATCCTAATTCAGTTCCACATTACTTCTCAGAGGCACTGTCTCGTCAACATTTATTCAGTTACATTCACTGCACCAGTAAGAAGTGCAGCTATTTTTCTGGCGTTCTGCTGCTCCCTTGTTATATCCAGTGCTGAGTGAGATCATTGTTCTCATTTGTTGAGAGTCAAGCAGTGAACTACTTATGTCTCTTGCCCTGAAATATTTATTGGACTACAGAAGTCGTTGATTCTATAGACACCTTTTGTCTGGGCATTCAATTATGATGTGGAAGGTTTAAATATTTTACTTTTCCCTAGAAATATATTTAAATTTACTTCTCTCTATCTATTCTTCTACTTTACTATAGCTGAAGAATGAAACATGAGATTTTCATAACTTCTCTTACCATATAGGTATCCACCCACAGAAAAAGAAAAAATATTTATCCTTATTATTGAAGTTCTTCTGATATCTTTTTATATTTTTTTGTTCAGACTGTAAACTGGCTAAATCACTATAATCTCTTATATGTTCCTTGGACCACCTCTGCCTCAGCCCAGCTTTGAGTGAATCATAAGAACTAATCTGCCTAAAAAAAGTTATGAAACAATACAGACACATGTAACTCTTAAGAATGTATGTTGAAGTAACTAATAGACATTCCTAACTAAAATGACATAATTTTCAAGAAATATCATTAAGATATTCTTTATTATAGTCAAGCTAGAAAACAGAACAATCGGACTACATAATTTCTAGTGTTTTCCCCTAACTAGGTCCAGTTGAGTACAGCTGGCAAGAAACCAGGAATTACCAGGTTTACAGCATGTTTTTGTTCCATAGTTTGTTTTTATTACACATCAAAATAAAACAGACCTTCCACAATCAATTAAAAATACACAATGATTAAGAGAAGCAGTTGACTTATTTTTTGGATGAAAGTTTGGACCTTGTTTCACTATGTCAGGTGAAAAACCCAAATGTCAGGGTCTTCTGGGCTCCTCTGTTTCCCCTTCTTTTTTCCAGCATAACTTTCAACCGAAGTCAAGAGCTTCCCCTGAGGAGTTTTGTTTTCAAGTTAACAAGACTTTTGCACAAGGGAACATTTAGTTAAAATATCTTTTAAATAGAATGGTTTCATTTGGGAAGCTCTGAAGATCATCTGGTCCAGCTTCCTACTCAAAGCGAGGCTAACTTACAGCACCTTCCTGTATCCTTGGTTTAAATACTGATAACCTTCTAGCAGACTTTTCTTCTCCTTAGCTAGGCCTGATAATTATGTACACTTTGCAAATTTAATGATCAGAAACACTCTGGTAACTAACAGTAGATAATTTTAAGCCAGCAGCTATGCAATTCTGATTTTTATATCAGATACACATTTCATATTATTCCCTAAAATGTGTCCACTAAAAGGAGATCATCCATAGGTCTTACACACACAATCTAACATTTTACTAAAATTATGTATAGGTGATCTGATTTCCAGAAAAATCAAACTCTATTTGTACCAATGAAAATCAGTAGAAGGTATTAGGTGATTATTTTTCAAGTAACTCTGTATCACAATTTTTCCCACTGAGTTTATCAGCATTATTGGTAGAAGCCAGCACTTTTCAGTTGCACAGCAACTCCCCAGTTGCTGTATGAGAGTAACTGTAAGGAACAGTTTGTATTTTGTTCAAAAAGGTCTGTGTAAGAGCACACACTGGTGAAACTGGCCATGGACAAGGCTTATCTTCTAGGACAGAGCTGGCCCAACTTTTGGTTGGTGCTCTACAACATTATTATTCCCCAATATTTATATTGCACTAAAATAAATCCACTCTTTCAAAATTTCACTGTTTGTACTGGAAATGTTCAGAATTTTAGGGAGGAATATGTATTCCCCAATGGATCCAAGCGTGAACAGGGAACAACCACAAAACAAATTGCAGTGCACAGTTTATGAACAGTTTGCAAACAATACAGTAAGAAAACTTTTCATGCTATTCATCCAGTTAAACTAAATTTATGTGCATAAATGAACCTCCTTTCCAAAGCAGGCCCTTTTATGTTTGGTTTCTTGTTTGTTTTGTTTTGTTTTTTTGTTTAAAGACTAGCTCTTTAATGCTATCTGAGGAGACTCTAACAAACGAGTATCAGCAGTTCAAACTGAATAGTCTGCCTGACAGTCCAACTACTCAGACTTTGAGATTTAAGCATGACTTGCATAGAAGTAAAAAAAATTAAACTGCTTCAACTAAAGTGTCATTATTGTTTTAAATGACAAACTAGCAGGATTAAATTCAAGACAGTTAATTATGACATTAGTTTGCCAGATGGTTTATTTGAAATCTCAGCAGATGAGTACCTGATTTTTGCTTCAAGTTGGGCTCAATGAGTTAGCAATGGCAAAGGACAGCGAGAGCACACGACTCTTTCCTTTTGCTTGCTTTAACAGATAAAATTTTGCCTGCTCATCACTCTGAGCAATGTTTCAAAAAGAATTTATAGTAATTGTGGTAGCCAAAGCAATATGAATGTTCCACAACTCCAGATGACTTTGGGCACTTAACAGTCTTGTTACCTCTCTGACACAAAGTTTCCACTAACTTTTTCAAAGAAAGTGATTTAGAAGCAAACTTCCATAAAAATTGAGACTTTTTTCTAAACGTGAAAAATGGTTTAAATAGTGCGCATCATCCTTTTTCTCTCCCCTAAATTTTTTGGCAACAAATAAGACTCCTTGTTGGATGACTTCAGGGGTGGTGGGGAGGAGAGGAGTCATGCATCAATAATCACAGAATAAGAACTAGTGGTATGGCTTGGCTTAACTATGCTGTTTCAGCAGTTAGCTCTCTAGTGGCGTGTTCAAACGGTCTCAGCACATTCACAAGAGTTTCCATTAGTGTCTGCTCCAGACGTGAGAAGAATCCATCAGTTTCATTTTCAAAATGTCATAGGATGTAATAACTGCCTTTGCTCAAACAGCTTCTCTTAATAGAGAATGTTGAATTTTGTCTGGTAACTGCATCCTGAATAAGTTTGTCTTGGGGAACAAGTCATTATTCTTGGAAAAGTTTCAGAAGTTTTTTGGCTTTCACAGGCTGCCTGAACTATGGACAGTTACCATCTGCTCTTACAAGAATATCCATCTCTTGCATTTCATTGTACTCATGTATGAAGTATATAGACACAGAAAGGCAACATCTTTAATCCCACCCCCACTGAGAAACTAAGTGGCAAAAATCTTTGCTCTTGTTTTCTTTCAGTGGTTGAATTAGAGGGGTTGAAACTAACAGCACAGCAATTCATTGCCTCTAAAATATTTCTCAGATGACCCTTTGAGAACAGAAGTAGCACCTGATCCACTCATTTAGGTGTGGACACAGAAATATTGAATAACTTGTTCCAAATGACTTAGGTATCTGTGGTACAGAAGACAGTCATGCTTTCTTTCCCATATTCCAGAAATACCTTTTGGGTATCTGCCCACAGAAGTTAAACCCCTTGTTTTATGTATTGCTCTGATGTAGTAATTGGTGGAACTTGAAAAAAACCAAAACAACCAACCTCAAAAATTCAAATCTCAATGATTTTAAATAAGACTAAAACCTTTTAGTGATGACATGTAAGTATTTTGAGGTGTTGCCCAAGAGGATAATAATAACACAAGCAATCAGTAACTAGGATTTCCAGTGAAGGCAGCACAGTTGACTCAGCTCTTGGTATCAAATAGCAATATCTGAACTAAGGTAGGTGTATAGTGCCCCCATCACTTTTTAACTTCACACAGAATGCAGATTGTCAGTATGAGAGAGAGTATTTCTGGGTCAGGACGTTAGAATCAAGTGAATGCATAACAAAGGAATCATCTATATATTTTTAGAGTTCTGGAGTTGCCTGCATAGTAGAAAGTTTTTTGCTGTTTTTTTTTTGTTTTGTTTTGTTTTGTTTTTTTCTCCTTAAGATTATTCTATCAGAGGCTATATAACATGGAGAAGAACTGCAGACTATACTGTGAGCTTCCCTCTCTCAGCCTGGGGTCCTTCTTTTCAGTTGACATACAGGGGCTCAGTTTTGCCTAGTTGTGACAAAGTTTTTTGGGTCACTACCACCCGTCAGGAGTTTTTTTCTGAACCATTGAACCATGGTCTCTCCCCCAAAGGACAATATCCTATAAATGCAGTATTGCCTAAAATCCACATGTGCATCACTTACTATGACCATAGCAATCTACAGCAAAACTATTTGCAAACACTATTCTCTGGAAGCCTCCTGTCTATTATTGCCTCAATATCCTGAATTCCAAAGATGGTCAAAATAATCCTGTCTGACATCATTAGGTTTCCCTGTCTCAGTCAGGCCCCCCAACTCCTGACAGTAGCACAGTTCACAACTTTGCACCTCTCAATATATGTGAACTGTCATGACTCTACTTTCTTTGTCATTCTGTAGGATATGAAATTATGCAGATTACTTCTACCATGCAGATTACTTCTAGATAAAATCTATACCTGTTATATCAGAAACATGCACCAATGCAGGACATCACAAGTATCTCAAAACCAACTATTATAAATTAAGTCATGGAAATACACTACACAGAGAAACCTAAAGTTTGCACTATAGAAGACATATTTTTAAAAAAACAGCTCTGTTTAATATTTGAGACTGCTATAAACCTTAGGGGATAGTTAACTCATTTTTTTTTATCTTCAGAAGGTCTCTACAAACATGCCACCTCAAGTGCAGCTCAGTTTTGCTGTCACTGGAGAGAAGCAAGATTCCTGTGTGATTAAGAGACACCTTGATTTGGGTGTCCCTGAGAACAACAGGACATGGATTCTATTTGGGGGTGGGAGGGACACAGGCTGCTCTTTACAGAATGTCACTCCAAGCTATTATTGGGAAAAAAAACAACCACCACCTTTTTAAATTCTGAAAAATTATGACTGAAGATAGGACTAGAAATCTTGCGATCATACACACACCTACACATATTCATTACTCGAGCAATTTACTAAATGCTGCTTCAAAATATATAGACCAAAACCAATAGTAACCACCCTTGCATTGGAAGGACAAAGGCAGAGAGTTGAAATATCATACCTATGATGATGTAATATGTTAGTAACAGAAGTAGGACTATAAAATACGTCATCAGTTAAGTGAATCATGCACTACTCTTATAAACTATCATATTGTTTCTCTTAAATATTACTTGAAAGAAAAATACTGGCTTAAAGCACATGCTAGTCTGCTTTGTCTCCAAATTCATACTTCAAAGAAAAGTTGCAAATATTTATTCCAAGGGTGCTAGGGGGCAGTCTTTTAGAAGCAGAATAGCTACCAACAATATGTCATGTGAAATAAGTGTTGATGTTAATGGCAGAGCACTGGACATTTATATGGGAAAAATAGTCTCTCTAGCTTTTGAGACAGACTATGGGGTGCAGGGAAAGAAAGAGGAACTCTGAGCTGTCAGCTCATAGCCCTTGCAAATAACTGAATGACTCAAAGTCACAGGGAAGTCTTGCCTAACCCCTAACCCAAAATACAATAGCTGAAAAAGTAAAGAAATCATATCATTGAGTGAAGGGGAGTTACTTACAGTCATACATGGTTTTAAATGGAATTTTTGTAGAAGTTCCTCTGGCTGTTATTTATTGGCAAACAGGTTGGTAACGAATTAAAGAGCTATATTCTGTTTCAAAACTCAAAGAGCCACTATGTTTCTTTCATATTTTGTGATTTTCTTTTCAAAGCTTGAAGGCCATCCTGTATAAACTTGATTATGTATTTGAAATTTATGGTTTCCCTACTGTTAAACCCATCTTTTCTGTGAAAACGCTGAGCCTTTGTGAAAGCTCTTAAAAAAGTGCAGCTAATCAGTCCTTTTTCTGGAAGGACTCCCTCAGCTAGAAATGAAGTATAAGATCTGTGGCTTTCAAGTTCTACTGTCTAAATGGTTCTTCCGCAACAGCTGGAGTAAATGCTTTCAAGAGTTTTGTGCTTCTTCCTGTGTGGTGATGCAGCTTTCCTCTAACGACTATTTCCCATCAATACCCACAGACACCTACCTTCTTAACCACTGGTTTAACGGTTTCTTACCACTTCCACCTTTCCGAAAAAAAAAAAAAAAAAGACACGTTTGGGAAAAGGTTTACAAATATCTGCACACCAAGCTGTTCAAGGAGATAATATCTCAAAGAACTTAAAATTAGGTGTACAATTCTTGTCTAAAGAAAATAGACCAAACCGGTGCCAAATGTGTGCAGGCAGCAGATGTGACCAACACGATTGGTATGTACTCTTTCCCATGTTGAGACTACAGTGGCTTCTACTGAAAACTTCACAGCAAGAAAAAATAAGAAGTGACCTTTTCCCATGCAATATAACTGTTATAAGATTAATAGTTAATACAGCAAAGTCCACTGCTCTGTCTCATATGCTTTTGAATTACTAGAAACTTTAAACAGTAAATCTTCCTTAAAAACAGCAAAACACATGAAAGCTCTGTTTTTTCCAAGAGCTGCTATCTACTAACGGATGTGTGCTGATTTTTCTGGGAACTTTAATGTTTGCTTCATTTTCCAGAGGACTCCCAGTTGACTTCTTAAGCTCATGCTGCATTAACAAAAGTATATTTTAAACTTATTAGGGTAAAACTTTCACCTAGACATTTATTCAAAACTGCAGTCTAATATTTGACTAACTGGTGTTTCCTTAGATAGTAACTGAGGGTATCATAACTGCCCAGCAAATCAGTGTGTTTCAAAATACTGACATATACTCTACATTGCTACAAATGTTTTATGCTCTCCCACACATATCATGGAATCATAAAATCATAGAATGGTTTGGATTAAAAGGGACCTTAAAGATCTAGTCCCAACCCCCCTGCATGGACAGGGACACCTCCCACTAGGTCATGTTGCTGAGGGCCCCATCCAGCCTGGTCTTGAACACGTCCAGGGATGGGGCATCCACAACGTCCCTGGGCAACCTATTCCAGTGTCTTACCACCCTCACACTAAAGAATTTCCTCCTAATATCTAACCGAAATCTCCCCCTCTTACAGTTTGAGAATCCATTACCCCTTTGTCCTCTCACTACATTTTTTGTAAAAAATTCCTCCAAAGAAAAGAACAAGGACAGCTGCAGTAGAAACCCCTGCCTGTCCATGACACAGCCTGGTAACTGTTCATACAGACCACGATTTAATGAAGCATGCTCTAACTCCATTTATAGTAAGAGATAATTAGATGATGCAAAAATTCTAAACTGTCACCTGTTTTTAGACCTGCCTCTAATGAAAATACAAACCAGTTTCCATACAGAATGCTAAAGATTGCTCCCCTCCCCCCAAAAAAGTTCTTTTATTTAAATAAAAACATGCAGACTAAGAGTAATGACAACATGTCACAGAAGTGCCTTTATAAAATCAATCAATAGCTAATTCCTAAAAAGAATATATTATAAGGTCATTGCTGATATCCTCTGATCTCATAAAACACAGATTGTTGACATCACTAAACGAACATTAAGTAGATAGTCTGTAAGGACTAAAGTTGAAAAGTGCTGAAGAAATATTTGCTGAGTAGTAGGGATACTGTCTACAATTAAAGGGAAAAAAACACTAAGATAGCTATTTTAAAACTTTTTTACCAGCTGAAAATAGAAGGCTGTTCACTGTTTAATTCAGTTAAATTAATCATTCAGAGGAGTGGATCAAATTAAGACTAAAAAGAAATCCTTATTATCCAGAAAGGTCAGTTGTCAGACATTCATGAACAAGACAGCAAAATGAATGATCAGGGTTTATAGAGAATCATCCGATCCATGAATCTGTGTGCAAATACTCCAGTGCTCTGGCACTAAAAAACATGCCAAGGCCAGAACCTCAGCTACCGTTTTTTGGCAGCTGGGAGCACTATCAAGGTTGGTCTCTGGATCTTACAGACTCCAAGGGGAACAAGGGCACTCTAATCAGTTCATGTTTATTAGCATCACTTGATTATGGAATATTTGTGCTACTGCTTAAACTACAGTCAGCACCTCCTCTCCCTCCAACAAAAAACATTACAAATGCATTAATAATAAGATTGATAACACTGTTATTATGTTACTAATATTACTAAATATGTTAATTTGCTGTGGGTGGTTTTAATGTAAAATGCAGCAAAACTTTTAAAGCAATGTATCTTAACGCTAGAATGAGATGCCACAAATTCAGTTTGTCTGGCTAAAGCATGGATTTTTGTAAGAGGTTCTGTGTTACAGGAAAAATAATGAACAGAATTCTTAAAGAAAGAGAGAAAGACCAAAAGTTAGGTGAGCAGTTTAAATCTAAGTGGAAATTCCTGATCAATTTTATTCTTCGAAAGCTTTTTAAGGTCTAAGAATGAGAGCTGTCTGAGCTGGCTTGGCTGCTACAGCAGTTCAGAAAGATGTGTTGGGTACTGTTTTGGGAGAGCTAGTAGAAAGAAGGAAAAGGACTAAACAATTTATTGTAGGAGGAAAAAAAGAACAGCACCCAGAAACTCTCAGGAAGAAAACGCAACAAAGACAATAAAATAGGTAGGTGCCTGACTATTTTAATTTCCTCTACTTATTTAGGAGACTACCTCAAAGAAAAATTCTGAAATTCAGGTTTGTATTTTTCACTAGAATTTTTGTTTTTATAGCACTTAGTGAAAATAGCTTTACTTCTACTTCCAATACATAATTATAGTTTTTCAGTAGAATGTCAAGATTGTCCAGCAACTTTAATGCTTGCATTAAAACATCAGACAAGTTCATCCTATGTTTTATGGTTTCTTTGCACTTTTCTAATTCATAAAACACCTCATTCAGTATTTTTAAATGAGATATTTAGTAGAACAGATACAGAATTTTTTTATTGCAAAAAAAATCTGTCTGATTTTCTGCATTTATTCCTCTTAAAAAAAGCAGTTGCTTATTTAATATTTGCCAGTTTTATACTTCTACATTAACTAAAGCGATGGATAGGACTTAAATTCAATATAAAGTTTCCATTTAGATGCTAAGAACTTATTTAAATATTTTGTGAATTAGAAGTTTTATTTTATAATCTTTTACAATTAATTAAAACTTCTTCCAGTTTTAAAAGACCCTAAGAGACTATAAAGACTATTTTCAAAAAATATCTCAAAATTACCACATTTTAATTAACCTGTGCATGCAACTAGATTTATAAAGAAACTGCCATTTTATACATCTTAGTTTCATTTTTAAAACAATGAACCTGTAAACCACTAAAATTAGACATTGCTCGTCGTTTCATTGTAGAAACCAGACTGTTGTATCAAAATGAGAAACAGGCTTCAACAGGCACATTCAACATTATAAGTAAATATATGGCCCTCTCAGACCGTAAGTGTTTAATTATTTATTTTTATACATCACTGAGAGCTTGTTTGGAAGTTTCTCACACATAGGTGTGCATATATTTGTCAGTGTGAACACCAAACAACAATTTTTAGCGATCACGGTTTATTTCTCTCTCTTAATGAAAAAATGTGCACAGAAACCCTTTCCTCTCTCCAGCTCACCAGCGATATGCCACAATGCACTTTGTCAGAGCAGAGGATCTAGCTGTCATTCTGCATCTCCAGACTTTGTGTAAACTAATTTTGCAATATTAAGACAGATCTTAGATTTTGTAAACAATATTCATACAAAAGATAAGAATGTAAATCAACCTTTTCTCATCTCTATGCAAGCAACTGCAGTAAGATGAGGAGCTTTCACTGACACTCCTTTCAGGCTTCATCCACTGCCTCCATGCACTGTGTTATTCACAATTTATCCCTGCTTTCATGGGTAACAATAGCATCAGCTGATAATATGCCAAACCAATGGAGTCTTACTTCATTCACTTAGGGGTAGCTTAAAGTCTTAAGTGGTGGGTTTTTTTGGTTTTGGACTGAGGAAGTGGGGTGGAGGAAAGGCTGGATTTTACTATTCACATTACTTTCTTTTGTATAGGTGATAAAGCATTAGCAGAGACTGAGATGCACACATTTTTTGAAAGGAAAAGAATTAACATAGATAATCCAAGGAGACAACACAAAAACTTGAATAGCATCCCTTCACACAGAAAACTGAGCAAAACTAATCTGTCTATCCTGTAGGTATTCTATGGTTCCATCCATATCTGCTCTTTCTATAGATGGCTGATATGCTGGGTCCTGTAGAACTTCTCTAAAAATCTCAATGCAGAGATAAAATGTTACTGTTTGTCTTTCAGCTGTCTCACCAAAACAGCCTGCATGCCTGCACACCTTCAACACCACTAGAAGATGCCTGACAATGCCACTGCAGTTTTAAGGTGACTTGTCCAAATGGTACCAGAAGGAATATCCATAAACAAGGTGTGCTGCTTCCCAAGGTACAGGTGCTAATACATCTCATAAGCCTAGACTCCATTCAGATGTAAATGTGACAAATTACAAAATAACTTGCCATTAAGCTTCCTTTGAATGCATAATTTACTGCTGAAGAATTCAACCTCTGGTCATTCCCACTGGCAGCTGCTACTTTCAGCCCCCACCATATGAATCGAGTCAGGACCAAAATGTCTCATGTTACTGCCTGCCACCACAAGGACTCAAATCCAGAGGCATGAAATTCCTAATAAGCAGGATCACAAGAGTTTCTACTATTCTACTGTATATTTTACATTAAATTTTCTACCTCACCTATCTATTCATTTTTGGTGATAAAAGAGGTCGCTGGTAATATTTCCCTAATTCTCACTGGTCACCCGGTTGGCATATACAGCTGACAAAATACACAGTTGCTTTTTTTTTTTCCCTTCTCTTTTTCTTTTCTTTCCCCCTCTTTTAAATACAAACAAAAAAAATTACTACCTTTGTATTAAAACAAGCAATCCCCCTCCCACACAGCCTAGAGCTGTAGGCCTTCTATCAGTCTTTTTCACCACATTTTTAGAGCCACTTCAAAATTAAGGAGCTCCATAACTGCATGGCAACTGGCTGGCTGCCAACCAGCTGCAAAACGAACACCCCTTGTATTGACATTAGAGGTTGCTTGATCATATTCAGTAAAGAACCTTTGATGCTAGCACTGTTGCTAGTATCATCTTACAGGGTCTTGAGGGAGAGCTTATCGAGTCTCTAAGACAGGTCATAAAGCCAGAAAGGACCCCCTAGTGTTAGAATAAAACAAAGTTTGTCTCTCGTGTGGCAAGCAGAGTATTTATAGGTGAGGAAATGTCAAAATACACACATCAGCTATGATTCACCATTTTTTGTGTAACATTTGGTGAACCACAGATTCCACCTTGTCTAACAAATATCAAATTGTTTTCTCTTGTTATCCAGCCTTAACAGCTAAGCCCCCTTGGGACACTAAAAAACCAACTGTGCTTGGGTGCATTTCTGTCACCCCATATCCTCCTGACTGTCAGCCTATATCCTCCTGACCATCCTTTATTATAGCCAGGTTCCTATCTTTTTCTCCCCCTTTCTGGCGTGCTCTCAGAGCAAAGTCTGTCACCCTGCCCGCAATGAAGTACTTCAACACTTGGCAGGCACAAAGCAAAACTTGTAGTGCTCTAGCACTGTGGGCTGTCTGGTTTGGTGACACCTCTTTAAGTACATTAAACTGTAAAAGCAGAGAGACTGACAGGCTCCCAAAGATTTCTGAAACAGAAGGGGGAAAAAAATTGCAATACACAGTGCCTTGCTTCAGTATCCTCAATGCTGGGCAATGACCTCTGGAAAGGCAGGAATCTTTCCATATCCTTTACTGAAATATGAAGGTATTCTAGGTTTTAGTGGTGATAGTTTTGGCTTTTTCTCCCTCTTGCTTCATTAGCTTGTGTGCCCAGCCCTGCAGTGGAAATAATTTCCACTGACAACTCGGTGAAGTCATAATTTCTTCTTCTCATCTTCAGGTTTCTGCTCTGCTGTGGGAAATTCCCCAAGGGTATAGGCTTCTTGTCCTCTTTGTCAGCTATTGCAAAATTTCACCTTTCCAAGCCCTCTAGACCTGGAACAGCATCCTGCTAAATGTTATGACCTGGAATATCCATTCCAGTACTAAGCTGGAGAAAACAACTTCCCTAACATACAAGCCATCTCATTTTAGTCTGGGTCAGGTCTGTTTATAAGCAGGTAGAATGATCCTAACTGGAGGAAGCCTCCAGCATTGGCTATCAACAGACACCAGTGAAGTGGGTATGTACCAGGCAGTCACAAAATGAGTTTTTCTATTACACTCTTCTAGCTTGCAATAACCAGAGGGTTATTAGTTCATAGAACTCTGAAAACTTTTCTTCCCTCATTTTTTAATAAGAGAAGGAAAAGGCAGAAAAAGGCTATCACAGATAATTTACACAAGAAAGTAAGTTATTCTATTTCATTTTTGTGAAACTGCAGATGCAGATGGAGACCAACAATAAAATGTTAAATGCTGGATTATGCTCTTATATTGATGTGATTTATTCTGCAAGGCATAGTCATTGTATGTCATTTTACCTACCCCCAAATGAAATAGTTCACATTACTCCTTGGGCCAGCTTCTCCCTCTTTCTCCTCCTGTGTTCCAAGCTCAAGGACTGCTGCCTCTTCACACATGGCCACACTCAGTGACTTCACCTCAGGCTCAGCACCGTACATTCATACAGGTCTGCCATACCTCCTGCTCTGGGAACACTGACAGCACAATGCTCTCCACTTCTTGAATATCAGAGAGAAAAAGCCTCAGATATGCCAGCTCTGAAATGCTACTCACTCTACCTTATATCATAGACAAAGACACTAGAAATGGGCTTTTAATAATAAAAGTAATTCCTATTTTTAAAAGGAGAAAAAGAAAGACCTAGGAAACTACAGGCCAGTCAGTCTCACCTGTGTGCCTGGCAAGATCACAGAACAGATCTGCCTGGAAAATTTGCTAAAGCATATGGAAAATAAGAAGGTGATTGGTGACAGTCACATGGCTTCACTAAGGGCAACTCATACCTGACCAATTTTGTGGCCTTCTATGATAAGGCTACAGAGATGGTGGATAGTGGCAGAGCAACAGACATCAACTACCTGGATTTGTGCAAGGCATTTGACACTGTCCCACACAACTTGGTCTCCAAACTGACAAGACATGGATTTGACAGATGGACCACTCGGTGGATAAGTAATTGGCTGGATGGCCCCACCCAGAGAGTTGTGGTCAATGGTTCAGTGTCTCAGCAGAGGCAAGTGACGAGTGGTGTTCCTCATGGGTCAGTATTGGGATCAGTGTTGTTCAACATCCTTGTTGGAGACATGGACAGTGGGATTGAGTGTATTCCCAGCAAGTCTGCTGACACCAAGCTGTGCGGTGGGTTTGACACCCTAGAGGGAAGAGATGCCATCCAGAGGGACCTTGACAGGCTGGAGAGGTGAGCCAATGCCAACCGCATGAAATTCAACAAGGCCAAGTGCAAGGTCCTGCACCTGGTTCGGCACAACCCCAGACACAAATACAGGCTGGGGAGAGAATGGCTAGAGAGCAGTCCCGAGGAAAAGGACTTGGGGGTGGCAGTAGATGAGAAACTCGACATGAGCTGCCAGCGTGCACTCGCAGCCCAGAGGGCCAACCACATCCTGGGCTGCATCAAAAGAAGTATGGCCAGTAGGGCAAGGGAGGTGATGCCTCACCTCTGCTCTGGCTAAACCACACCTGGAGTACTGTGTACAGCTCTGGAGCCCTCAGCACAGGAAAGACATGGAGCTGTTGGAGAGGGTCCAGAGAAGATCCATGAAGATGACTGAAGGGCTGGAGCCCCTCTGCTATGAAGACTGGCTGAGAGAGTTGGGGCTATTCAGCCTGGAGAAGAAAAGGCTCTGAGGAGACCTTATAGCAGCCTTCCAATTCCTGAAGGGGGCCTACAGGAAAGCTGGGGAGGGGCTTTTCACCAGAGGGGGCAGTGATAGGACAAGGGGTAATGGTTTTAAACTGAAAGCGGTGAGATTTAGGTTAGACATCAGGAAGAAATTCATCACCATGAGGGTAGTAAGGTGCTGGAATAGGTTGCCTAGGGAGGCTGGGAATGCCCCCTCCCTGTAGTTGTTCAAGGCCAGGTTGAATAAGGCTTTATGCAGCCTGGTCTAGTGTGAGGTGTCCCTGCTCATAGCATGGTGGTTGGAACCTGATGATCTTTAAGATCCCTTCTAATGTTAACCATTCTATGATTCTCATAAACCTGCACACTGAGAGGAACACCTGTATGTTTATTTACCAGCTTCCTAGATGAGACATTTAACCTAATTTGATGCCATAAGGCAGATACTGTAAACTAAATAACAGATGCATACGCTTCCTTCAGAAATGAAGTGCTCAGGTTATCACATTGCATCAAACCAGCATCCTAACACTGTCTCTGAAATAACCTTAGCAATGAGGAATTTTGAAGTGCTGCAGCCTCCAAAAGAAGCACTCTCATTCCTGCATTTTTGTATTATGCTCCTTTTCCAGCTACCTTCTTCAGGTAAACATTTTTTGCAAATTATTTTACAGTCACTTGAGTAAGATTTTCTTAAAATGTCACACTTTCTTTGAAATAGAAAACTGCAGAATAACATAATCAGAATAAATTGTGACCATACTATGGTTTAAAATATTTTTAGGATAAAAAAATCCCATAAATGAGTAAAATTTCTAATTTGTGAAAGAACCGACTAGCTCCTCAACTCCATCAAGAAGCTAAAAGTGTAAGATCAACCAAATACTTTATATCCTGACTCAGTTGCCTTTTAACAGTGCACATTCATTAAACCATTAAAAGCTTTTTTTTTTTAAATAAAGGAATAAGAAACTGCCTGAGATATAAGACCAAGTTTCTTCTTCAGAAGAAAGGAGCCATTAAGAGTAGCCAGCAGATTATATAGGTGAAAAAATAAATAGTACACCCACCAGTGTTAACTCTATAAATCGATTTTTAGCCACCCTTTCTAAATATTCACTTTATATGTGACTTCTTGAGAGGAATTAATTCAGATGAATGTTCACAATACCTCAACACTTGGGTGTGTTTCTTATTGTTGTTGTTTTAAAAAATTTAATCTTCCTAGACTGCTTTCACATCTCCTTGGCAATCAGTTCCAGAAAAGAGTCTACAAAACTTAAAAGCCAAATGGCTATGGAAAGTAAGTTCACAGCCACATGTGTAAGTATTCAAGGAAAATATTCAGGCAAAAATATTTGCAACATGAGTACTTATCCTCTTGAAGAACAGAAATACCATCACATAGATTAGCTGACCTTCCTAATTCCAACAGGACATGCCAATCACTTGCAAAAAACACCCAATGGTTAATTCAGACAGACAAGATATTGCTCCCAAACAACTCTAGTGCTCCTCAAGTAATAAATATGTATTTCAGTAAGCAAGTTTCTGAGCATTAGAAAACACTTTTGGTAGGGATGACAACCCTTAGAAGAAGGAAGAAAGGGTTGTAGTTGACCTGTAGTGGGAAAAAGGGATAAAGAACAAGAACCCCTGAGCTTCACTGCTGTTAAGACAGAAAGAAAACAAAAGGACCCCCCCTCATGTTAGATACGATTTGGATAAAGGGTTAGGAGCAGGAAAAAAGTTAGTAAAATGAGATGACCACATTTAAAAAATTAGTGTTCCAGTAAATTCAGAGGTGTGTCTTAGGAGGCTTGTCTTTCATTACACAAATTACACGTTGAGGATAAGATGCCTACTTTCATTTTCCTACTAAAGTCTTTACAATTTATTTACACCTTTTTCTTACATTTCCTTTCAGTAATCCCAGAAAATCAAAGGGCCACTAGTGATTTTACACATAGCTCATGGGTGACAAACAGTAATACGCAAAAATAAATTTATTTGAAAACTGGATGTATAAGATGATTTTAACAACTAGAAAGATTTGCATTATGGACATCTAGTTCTTCGCACTTTTGTGAACCAGCGAAGCTCCTTTTTATAGTTACAAGTTAATGTAACAGTCATTAATGTTTACAAACTGCGTTTAAGTATTAGATACTAAATAATGGAATTTTAAAAGGGAATATACTCTTGTGTTCATTAACAGAACTACATTAAAGGTGAGATTTTGCTTCTTCAGTACAGGATGACTTTTTGGCTCACATAATAAAAACCTGAAGCCAAACAACCTGGGTTTTCTTTTCAAACCTACCATATGTTTTTCCAAAATAACAAATTTAACCTTCAAAGATATGTATGGCATAAAAGAGGCAGTCAACTGGTAGTTTACTTTGCTTTTTATAGTCATGTTACTCTTTATTTTCACTGGAGAAGGCCACACATGCTATTTTAAAGTCTGATGCCTCTGGCCTTTTTAGTGTAAACCCTCAGCCCCTCCCTGCCTCCTCCCCAAATCCTCAGACTGTCTGGTGACTGGAACAAAGTATTGCTTTTTCTGCGCAAGCGTCTCTCCCCTAAGTCAACAGCTATAGACTGATCCAAGCACCGCAGTCCAGCCTATACCCCCGTGAAGGTAGCTTGTCATTTCCTGTCACAGGATACCCTTCTAAATTACCCTTTTCTTTTTAAGAGTTCAGCAAATCATGTTTCAAGAAATGACCATTTGAATTTCCTTTTTGATTTAACATGTTAAAAATAAACACCAACCATCCTTCTTGTTAAATTCAGAGCCAGATGAGGGTATTGTAGATCAAAAATAAATGTCAGATTATTTCTTCTCCCAGCTATAAAGACTTACATTTGAAGTTACAAAGAAAACAATCTTTAAGTTGGATATTTTTAAAGATATACAGAAAAGTAGAAAAGGGATTTGAAGAAATTGCAGTGAACTATTTCCCTTACTTTTAAGATTTTGTGTTGGGGCGCGCATTCTTGATTGATAAAAAACAAATGTCCACAAGAATGCTTAATGTCCCTCAGATTTAAGCTTTAGTAATCCATCAGGCGTTGAAAGTAAAAGCAGTTAAAGCTACAGGCTTTCACACCAAGATGTTTTGCCTTGGAGTTCTCAAGGTTTTAGACTCAGATGAGGAGCTGCCACATATGCTGTACAGCTCTCAGAATTCTCATCTCAGAGGGTAAGTTACAGCTTCAAATTCCATGCAATGAAATTGAGAATAGAATTCTGGGAAAAATGGGTCTCAGTTAAGTGACCAAACACAAACTTTTAAAGCAATAATAGATTTAGGCCAAAAATAAAAATAAAGTATTTTGATTTGCAAATTAACTAACCTTTATTAAGGAATCATTTTAATTACGGGTAGTTTCAAACTATAAATGTCTTTTTTAAGCCAGAAGTTCGAATATGTTTACTTTTCTAAAAAGTCACTGTTTCCTCACAGCAAATCAGCTGTTCTTTCACATTTTTCTGGGCCGTGAAGTCAGGATACCTCTTGATCCACCTTATTACCAATTCACAGGTCACTAACAATGCCAGATTGCTGGAAGACAGCTGGGTAGTGTGCAGGGGAGCAGCTGGAACTTGCCAGGAGATGGGCTGGTCCATGCCACATGGGATAGTGTGCAAACATTGATTTAGGACACATGCTCATCCAGAAAATGCATCTTGTACAATCCTAAAAACCTTGGCATGGCAAGTTGAGGACTTCAGAGCAACCTCCCTATCTCTACAACTCTGGTCATGCAACTATGCCAACACATGCTTAACCTCTTATATGTGAGACAACCCTATTTATTTCCAAAGTTAAGCACATGCAGATTCTGTGTCATTGATTTCTATACACAGTTAATTTTATGTCTGTCAAGATAATTTTAGAAATATCTAAGGTTTAAATCAAAGACAGTCATTAGTAATCATCCAGCCAAAATTACAGCTTTAAAATATTTATGTTCTGAGCACTAAAAAAAACAACACAGTGTTCAAAGTTCTCCTACTTCTTAACTCTAACCAATGCTACAAAAGTAGTAATATGTAGAAGTCCTTTTTTTGGTTATTAGCATCCCTAACTTCTGAACATTTTTTTACATCTGTTTTATATTAACCTTTCACTAGACTTGAGACTCAATAGTGGTGGTGGGACTAAACAAATGGTCATTCTTTCTTCTCTAATTATAAGGCAAAGTATCTGCATATCTATGCGTATCTTCTTCCATACTCTATTCTCTTTTTGGTGGAAAAAAGGACAATAAAAGTTCAAAATTCCTCTACAAGCTATCTTAGCACAACAGCATCAACAAGAAAAGTAAGATGTCTCATGCCAACACAAATACATGCATACATTTTAAAATACAGATGTTCTGCACAGTGCCTAACATACCTCATTAGTTTATCTAACTTCTACTGTTAAGAGTAATTCAGTTTTTTTTATCAGCTTGTGAGATCTCTAACAAGGACTCCCAACACAAGATTGGATTTATTTTCTTAAATTTGTTGAAGGTTATTGAACTTTACTTTGAGCGTGGAACATTCAAGTATGCAAAAACATGGCCTTGCCACATGTTCATTAAGGTTAAGGGAATCTGCAAATGTCCTAAAATCAGAACATGACTACAGTTGTGCTTTCCACCTTTACTGGAATTGTCTAGTTCTCACACATGACATATCTTAATTACATTTGCTGTTCCTTCATTATTAATGAACACTCTGGTGTTATCCCCTTTCTTGTATACGAGAGGCTCATGAACTTGCAGAGACTGCTTTTCTTCTCTGAGGTAACCAAGGTCATTATTAGCACACTCAAGGGAGTAATGCAGTGCCCTGTGTACTTTCTGCTTTTGCTTGTGCTTGGTAGTACTGAGACTTCAGTAAAAGCTTTATTGCTGCAACAGTAAACTCAGTTAGCATAGGAAAATGTGATCATTGGCATTTCTTTTCATTACGAAGTAAAAGAAAAGCTTTAGGGTAAAATACAGCTTTTCCATTAGGCTCCTTTTCCAACTATACAAAAATGATGCTATAAAAACTGCAGTGACTTTTGCTAATTCAGTGGCTGTTAATTTACAATCAGATCAAAAGGTAAGATTAGGTGTTTGAACTTTCTCTCTCCCCACTGCTGTATTTTAACTAATTCCATCAAACAAAATGTCAACCTTACTTTCTTTAAACAAAACTCATAACTTGCTAAAAGAAAAGTCGAGTAGCTTTCTATTCTATCCGAAGTACAATGAGGTCAGTAAAAATAGTCTCATTAAGTTTAAAAAGGCCCTGGCTCCAGCATTTGTATGGTAATACCAGAAAACCAGGAAAGATGGATGTCTTTTATAAAGCTAGGAGAATTTTACATCAGCTTTTGCCATTTATCATGCTAAAATATGGATATCAGTGACTTGGAATACAAACAAGAGGCATTACAGTATTTCACTGAAGGGCATAATTGCTATTGAAGTTCTTAATTGATTTGATGAGGGGTCTGCATTTTTTAAACTCAGGAAACATAAACGGATGAAAATTCTGTTTCAATATATATGGATAAATATGGACTTAGAATAATTACAGTGATATTCATAGACACCTTATATTTCACCTTTATCTTTTTAACTGCATGAAACCCAAATGCTCTCATGGTTGTTTCTGCTCTTCCTTGTCCCTCCCATTCCATGTTCTCAGCTTTTCTTCTACACCAGAATTCATGCATTAATTCCAGTGTGGGTTAATAAGTGAGAAATCTTTTTTTTTTTTTTTAAATTAATGCCAAAAATAATCAGTTTCGATTATGGTCAGTTTTTAAATACTAGGAGATCTACTTTTGCTTCTGGGCTTATTTCAGCTTTAATTTTTAATTTCTTTAAGTGAGAATTTTGTAAGAATATTTTAGTCAGGTAAAAAACTTGAGATTGTCCTTAATTTTATATAATGAAAAATGCATTTGGCTTTAATAAAATCCCACATGCTATTAAGACAATTACTGTACATTACACATCCTACACTGTTCATCACAAAGTTTCATCCTAGCACTGCATGTTCCCAGTAAGCCACTTGCCCATGTTGGCACATCAGGTTACTACTGGTTATTTTTCTCTGCTCATGCGTGCAAGTATGTCATTAGTATTTTCAAATCAGTGCAATCTTTACTCATAAACACCTAATATTTACCACCTTTATTTTAAAGCCACAGAAGCTTTCAATGCAATGTTAATGAATGCCTTCTAGTGTGGCTAAAACAATTTTTGAAATTATAGAAATCACATTAATGGGTATCACTGTGATTGGCATAAGATGGGCAGCTAGAATGAGCAGAGGTTTGGACAGTAAGAACGAGCAGCTTTTCCTACAGACTAATTCACCTGCTGCTAGTCACATACCAATAAAAAAATCACCAACACAGTAGCTAGACTTTCAAATCCACAGTGCTTCTGTGTAATCTCTTCTTGCACTGCCAGCAGCGTGCAAAATAAATAAATAAAAAAGCTTGCCATGCTTAGTGCTAGTCAGATGAAAAAGGATGCAAAGGAGTGGATGGGCAGAATCAAAAAGCTTTAGATTTCAGGCAGTTACCTACAATGTGCAAAGTGAATTTTTTATTTCAATAGTGTTTTAAAATTATTAAGGAAATAAAATATTTGCCAGCGTGCTCGTCTTCAAAGAGGTCCCAGAAAGAACACAAACACTTGCTCCAAAGCCTTCACTTGCTCTTACCCAGACTTCCTTTTCCTGTCAAATTAATTTTGTACCTCGTCTCCATTTTTCAGGCTCCCCCTTTTCCTCTTTTATGGCTGTAAACCCCCAAATGTCCTCACATTTTCTTCCTAGTCATCATCCATGTCTACTGAGAGGTTTCTCATTTATCTCTAAGATTCACTCTTTGCACAGAGAGCTTCTGCACTGTCCCCCAGCCCAGTGCTAGTCAACTGTGCTAAATCCAGACATTCCAGATGCCACAGATACTTGTCCATTACATTATCTCTCTTCAGCCCATCTGCTAAAATCAAATTTGCTGGATCGGGAACTAAACAAATGCTTCCCCTTCCCTGGCCTCTGGTAGCACTAAGCCAGCTTAGGGTCAGTAATAACAGCAGAACTTTGAACTCGGCACTTTTAGTGTTGCCTAAAGATGATCAACTCAACAAATTAAAATTAAATTAACAAATGAGCTCTTCTGTCACGTTAAATAGTTAAATTGCCGAAAAATATTTCCAAAAACTCATCTTTGCACTATTTTAGGACCTGGAAGTCCTAATGTTCGAAGTCTAGAATGGAATCAGAACTTGTTAACAAATAAATAGTAGTGGAAAGTATTTATCAATGCAGTCATCTTTGTCCTCAATACCCACACTGCTATTTTGTATACACATGCACTGCATACCATCTGCTGATGTTTATTTTAATTCACCAGGAAAGACCCGTGTTTAAGTTGGAATTTAAGTGACAGAATTAGAACAAAAGGAAAAGGGCAGCAGAATAAACTGAATAAATTCCAAATATGACTTGTAAAGGCAGACAATATAAAAGCTATAATCTTAGTTTAATCCCCACACCTTTTAAACATAGTAATTACTAGACATCTGCTGGTAACACAGCCTCGCTATTGGATAACCTTAATTACCCTGTAATATTTCCTGACACTCCCCAAAATATGCCCTATAGATAATAATTCATTCACGGTTCAGCCCCATTATTAGCTACTAATTCAAACAATCAAGACAAAGACAACGAACAGATGACCTTGAACAATTACCCACTCACTGAACAGAATTTATTTCATGCTTTTCAAAGACTTTACTGCTTTCCTGGCTTCACGAGCAGCACTCAAATATTAACAAATCTCAAGCAAGAAAAGAGCTGCAGAATAAAAGGAGATTTGCTGGGGTACCCCAGCTCTCTTAAACATAATTTGCTTGCATTAACAACATAATGGCTACTGCAATATATTTCAGTTTCTAAGATTAAATAGGGACCTAGACAGACTGGGTGAAAAACCCAATACAGTTCTTTTTTTAGACTGGATTTGTAAGTTGTTCAATTATCTGCAAGAAAGGTATTGGGAAACTTGGGAATAAAAAAAAAAAAGAATTAAAGGCATATAAGTAAATTGAATGGGATTCGTGCAAATGTTGCAGAAGCAGGCACAGTATCATTTACTTCCGTGCTGAAGCTTCAAGCCACAGATCACACTACCTTGTGTGATCTCTACTACCTTGCATGGTTACTTTTCTTGTTTATTTTGAGAAATTATTGTCCTGAACATGGAAGGGGGATATGGCTTTTTGAATTATTATTATATTTTTTTTATATTTTACCTTCAGATTTGGGTAAGGAGAAGGTGTTGGCCTTTTCTCTGTACCTCAATTCATTCTCTCTTTCAGAGTCTACAAGGTCCCTTGCAATCCACCTGAAAGTCAAAACATTCAGGTTCAACTTCAACTAGAATTACTGAGCTGGTAGAAAAATAAGGTTGAAGCAAAACATAGGAAAAAAAAAAAGTGAATGAAAATCAAAGTAAAAATAAATTAATTGTTTTCTGAGGTGGTTCTGAGAATGGCATTGTCATGGTAGGAATATATATTTGAATTTCTTAAACACCTGTAAAACTGAATGGCAGAAAGAAGATACTATAAATAAAAGCATAAAAAGGCAGATGCTACAAAATTTCCCGACGCCAAAATCAGAAATATGGCAAAAAATAGCTTCTTAACCTATTTAGTTACTTCTATGCACTAGCCACAATGACTTTAAAGAGGAGATTTTTTTAATGTAAAGCTCCTAAAACTGAACAACCTTGTTAAGCTTAGGCCAGGATAGCCCTAGTTCAGCCAAACAATCAGAAAGCCACAGGTAAAAGGACAACTATAGTTCTCCTTGATATTAAAAAGGATGTAATCTGCAAATATAAAACACTCCAGAAAAGGTGGAAGGGAAAAGAATTTTCTTCTCCACTGGAGAACATGAGACTGCAATATCTTCAAAGAAAAGTATTTGTGTCAACATGGCTTTATAGACTACTTGAGGCTTCTTGAAGCTATGCTCTCTGAGCATGCTTTGTTTATCAAGAATGTCTAACAAAACTTCTAAGATTTAAAGGTCCACCTCCGAGAAATTAGATATATGTGATAAAATTTCTAGTTCCAAGCAGATTTTTTTTTCTATTTTTCCACTACCCATCTGAAGATCCTCTTCAAGGATGGCACTGAAGGGTCAGTACGTCTCCCTACAATGTACTTTTCTAGTGTGGTAACTGTAATTGTAAAAGTCACTTCTTCATTAAATCCTCACTTCAAGGTTGGACATCTTTCCAAAATACTGTTTTGGAAGCATTTTCAATGGCACTACACTGGATTAAGTTTGGTATAGTCTCTTCTGACTTAAAAATTCTGTAATTGCATCAACATTCCTCCTTAACTTCTTTTCTTTTGGTCATTGTGTGATCCACAATCCAACATTCGGGATTTTCATTAAGAATTAGATTTCGTATCTCCAGAATTTGTCTGGAAATGGAAATTTGACATTTCCTTTCCCAGATCAAGAGTAGCCTCTCAGATCATAACCATACATCTAGGAAATAAATTTGTTATCAAGTCTTTGTAAGAACACTATGCTCTGTTCATGTTTCAAAGATCCCTCATGTAATGTATTGTCAACATAAAATATATTCCTGTGGATAAGTCTACAAAATAATCTCTTGGCCATGGGTCAGGAATGGCCTTTTCTATTGCATAAATATTCAAATAATTATTAGAGAGGAAAGTTTGAAATACACTTGTTATTAATGTCTATACAGACCAAATTAATGCAACTTGCCTGAAGCTCACTTCCTTGTTCATTCAGGAACTGAAATGTCACGTACAGCAAGATAGTCTTTTCTTCTAATTAATGTGGTCATGAAACAAATTAAACAATATGCAAATAAGAGCTATGATGATTAAATAAAATGCTGTCCCTCCAGGAACAAAACACTCAAAATAAACTAGTTTCAAACAGTTTGTTTTGAGAGGTCCATCCATTAAAACGGAAAGTATCTTGCTTAAATTACATTTCATTACTAATAGGTACTGTGCTTCCATTATTTCAGGGAAACTTAAAAAAAGTTATTGCTAGAGTTCAGGTCTGGAATAAACTGCATAAATGGGTTTTCAAGTGTTTAATCTTAGATGTTGGGCCAAGCTCAGAATTAAATCTGCATTTCTGTTCACATCTGAAAAGCCTCCTCAAAGTCAACAGGAATATAGATAATCTCTCTTTATGAATGGTGTTACACAGCCAAATGTCATACGAAAGAATAGAGAACCTTATTTTTGACCTCTTAATCTTACAAATTATAACAGAATACCATAAAGCCAACACAAAACAACCAAACACATTTACAGAATGAAGGGTCCTCACAAAAAAATGATTCTAAGGAAAAAAATTAGCGTTTTGCATCAGTGGTTCCACTGTCATTTAGCATATTTTAACTAATCTCCTGGAGCACACAATAGTGAGTGTCTTGTATTATTATTTTAGAAAAGACCTATTTATTACATGAACATTCAAAAACAGGGCAGAAAGCTCCAGTAACAAGAATTCTGATTCAAACAATTCTTTAACCAACTGGTTCAACAGAGGATGGTGTCCCCTTTCAGACTGGAGAGGTTCAAGCTGGTTATTAACATCTTCATAGCAGAAATTAGACCTTCCTCCTTGTTATCCAATGGGAGTTTTGACAATGGATCCGCAACTAGTTTCACCCACTGGACCCTTCTGGGATTGGACACCTAATCCTTCAGTCAATTATTTCCTGTTCCTCATTAAAGCTTCACATAAAATGGCTACTTCATCCTGTAACCCTGGAATTTTTTATGCTTTTAAAAGTATTCAATTCCAGAGATCCCTTTCAAAATGAAAAGAAGACAATGAAGAAGGTGACCATTTCCTCCAAAAAATACAGAGAGCCAGGGCACATGCCTGTCATTTTGGAAACCAACATTTTGTTGAATGAATCAGGTACAAGACCTGGCATGCAGCTTTCTCCACCATGAGCAACTGTTCTGATCACCAAACTGTGTTCTTAATTAGTTTTGTCCATTCGGACACAAAGATCTTTTCTAATACAATCTCCATCAAAGCTGTTATACTCCCATAAGAAGTCTTCATGTCAAGTTATTGGTATTTTTCAGTAACAAGTTTTTCTGCTGAACATGATTTTTCAAATGAGAATATGAAGCTTAAAGCCCCTTGAAAAGTTACAGATACAGAAAGCAGTGTTACTAAAGTGGTAAATATATCAGCATCTGTAGAGGCAAAGGCAACATTCTGACAGAGTAGAGCTTTTAGATGCAAGAAAGCTGTGCAGACCCAGAAAGGATTTCGAGACTAGCAGAATTTTTTCTTAGCTGTAGTGTTAAGCAATCAAGGCTTCAGACCTACCAAGGCCTAATCCTCACAACTCAATGGATGAGCTGAACCTGCTTTTAATTTCTTGTTTTTTCCCCAGCTCCCCTTCACATGAAAGCTTCTTTTTCTTTCTTTGACTGAATGCTTTTTTCTGCTTACATTTTCTCTCTCCTTCCTGGAATCATGACTGCCTATTTTTTATCTTCAGTGTACTTTGTTCCTAGTCTATACCTAAGACTATCTACAACGTATTTTTTAAAATTGAAATAAACAAACCTGCCTGCTTTTCTTCTCCTTGCTTCCAATACCTCCTTCTATCTTGCTCAATTCCTTCTCTTTTCTAAGCTTAATCTCTACTTTTATATCCTGCAAAATTAATTTGCTATATCATGCATACCTTTATTCCTTGTTATTTTTCTCTCCCTACCTTTAATTTCATACTGTCTTCAATGTCCAAATTTGGTTTAGATTGCAAAGCTTTAAGGACTATTTTATTCCCCCAAAATAATACTTTCATTCCTTAGCATCATAATGAACATATGTTTGGTTGTTTGAAATCAGTGAAGAACATCCCACCTTATGACTGGTGGATAACAATTTGAATCATACAATCTTTTTCCTCTGAAGCTGAGCGCTAAATTCCTGAAGCATATTTAAAACTTGGATCTTTAGTTTGGCCCCAGATGTATGGCATCAGTCTGTTTTCTCATTTCCTATTTGATGTGAGATGTCCTGTATACCGAACATCTGTAATTTTAACCTACTGTAGTCTGACCTGAAACCTTTCTTCTTAATGATTTTTACATCTGTTCACTGCAATATAACCTGTACCACTGCAAGGGGCAGAAATCATCCCTGTCATATTTCTATTTCTTGCATTTTCTGTGTGAAGTAGAGATTATAACCATGTGTAAGAAGCCATTGTTGGTGTAAGGAGGCAGTTTTAGCAAAAACAATGGTTTTTCCATTGCTATGTTGCCCACTGAAGCTCAAACATTTTCTGGCAACTATCCTCAAGGGCAACTGTCTGGCCAACTTAGCAGTGGGCCCCCTGCCATCTTAACAGATGGGCACCAAGTGTAAGTAGCCATAAGACCATATAAGTGCATTTAGTGTGAAACTTGGGGCACAATTCCCAGCCTTGATCACCATATGGCTTTTCCATACTGAGTTTGTGATAAATGGAATGTGCAGTGCTAACCTAACTTTGAACATGAACAGCATTAAGGAAAATAATAATGAGAATAGCTCCCACCATGTGATAAGCAGGAGCTAAATTTGGAATTAGCAGGAGCAGAAGAGTAGGATTATTATACACCATCTTCCCTACATTTTGATTGCTGTTGATCCATTAGTCTTTCCATGACAAACTCAACATCTGAAAAACAGGGAAACTGGCTCCTTCTGTCCCTCCAGACTCCTTTACATGGAAAGAGAATGCAAGATTATGAAAGCCAGTGCCTTCAAGAAAGAACCTTGAATTGATTCACTTAGTCTTATAATTGAACTGAATTTTCATCTCACAGTAACTTCAATATTGAATTTTTCTGCTTATATTTTCTCTCTCCTTCCTGGAATCATGACTGCCTATTTTTTATCTTCAGTGTACTCTGTTCCTAGTCTATACCTAAGACTGTCTACAACGTATTTTTTAAAATTGAAATAAACAAACCTGCCTGCCTTTCTTCTCCTTGCTTCCAATACCTCCTTCTATCTTGCTCAATTCCTTCTCTTTTCTAAGCTTAATCTCTACTTTTATATCCTGCAAAATTAATTTGCTATAACTATTAACATACAAAGTCTGAAGCTGAACCAGGTTATGTTTCAAAATCAGGGAATTAACTAGGCAACAACAAATAATCTAGTTTTGCAGATCTATGCAGCAACAGGAGGCTTCAAAAGCTTATTCAATAGCTGAACAGGTTAGAGACAAACCAAACATGCCAATAAAACATGTCCTAGTCAGAATTGGAGTATAATTAATAATGTAAAATTCCCTTGGAAATACAGAAACTACCACAAGTATCAAATCAAATTCACGACAAAGAAAATGTCTTTTGTGCTTCAATTGTAGCTCTGCTGAGAAATGAGTCTAGAAATTGGACAGCTTCCTGTTCATTATCTTTCAGAAACCTCCAGGTCCGATTCACTCCGCTTACCTGAAAAACACTTTTCTCAGCTGTTAGCCCTGCAAGACTGACCTTAAATATGAGAGTCAAAGCATGGACTCCTTCTGATGGGTGCAACTATGAATGCAGCACTGAAAATCACAGTTGGAATCACCTTTACTCCCTTTCATGATGGAAGTTACTTCATAACCTGTTCATTGTGAAGACTTAAATATACCAAATTCGTAACACAGAGCAAAAGGAAAAGGACTTTAGTAAGGTGAAATTAGATGGGAGCAAAGTAAAAATAAACAGGAAGAAATGCTCTAATATGCATCTATCCTACAAAAGCAGGAATACTGTACTTCCTGTAGAACTGAAGTTACAAAAGTTAACTCTTTTGGTTACAAAGAGAGAGAGACATATTCACAATATATCTAAAACTGCAGAACTCACTAGCTACAAGTGATTAGACAATTCAATAATTTATTTTAATGGCTCAGATATTTGTCTAGGTAGTGAAATTAAAGAGGGTCTTCAAAACAAGAGAAAAGTGCTCTTTAACCCACTGCTTCATGCTGTAAATCACCAGCTTGGGTGAGCCCAGGTCTGTGCATAGATTTCCCCAGTGTACAGCTGGATTGCAGGAGTTTCTGATGTTGGCAATTACAAGAGCAGTGAAAGCTACATGCTCCTCAGTTACATTTACAGGGTTTCAGTTTCTTCACATTCTCCACTTAGCTGAGGTGTGCAACTTCACTGCCAGCACAGGCTGGGATACAGAGCAACCCAGGAGGGACACAGCCCCCCCATCTGCACACCCTGTTGGTCATCTGCAAACCAGCACAGTGCACAGCCAGCTTTTCAACACCCACATGGCCTCAGAGGTCCAAATCAGAATAAAACTTAAAAACCTACCACGGAAGTAAATTATAACGTATTGCCTACATCTTGAAAGGTAATCAGCTCTATTTAAGAGGGTCAGCCAAAACAGCAATGTGTTGTGATTCAAGCTTTCACCCGCTGGGATCCAGTCAACGGCCCAGCTAACACTGACTCTGTCTCCTCAGTGTGTTCTCACTCCCACCACAGCCGTTCCGAGGTGCTCCGGAGTGCCGCTAGTCTGACCCTGCCTCAGCCGGGAGCTGCGGGGCGCCGGGGCCCATGGAGGCTGCACCTGCAGTGCCAGGGCTCATCCCTCCCCTGGCACCAGCTGCCCACAGCACCACAGCCACCCCAGGGTACCTGACGTGCCAGTGCTGCAGGCCACTACTATTCCTCACAGGTCCTCTGACACAGAACACAATTCACCCTCATCAGCCTTTGCGAGCCCAAAACAGATCCATAATGGAAAGAATAGGGGAATTCTGGGTTCTGTTTGTTTTACAGCATTCGTCTCAGGTCATGGTTTTATGTATATTACTGAATAGTAAACCTGGTGTTCATAGCCATTTAAAACAGGAATGAAACTTTCTAAAGCCCTTTTGGAAAATTAAGAAAAAAATACTTCCTTACTGGCTACCTTATAACACATCAGCAATATTTTAAAATGTGTCCAGATTTTTCTCTAATAACTCTTGCTGTGAAGTCTTAAAATCAAAGACACTGAATTCAGAAATTAATGAAAAGAAGTTTTTTTAAATTATGTTTGAATTTCAGTTATTTTTCTTCCCAAAATATTTTACTTTCTAGGGTATTGATCACTTGTTCAAAACTGCAAATTGGACAGTGTAGTGCCCCTTTCAGATTCCACTTTTACAATCCACAGAATCTTTGTGTTTAATCTTTCGTTAGACCCTAAAGTTCTTTGATGCATGCACATTATTTTCTAGTGATTGCCACCACATGACAAGGGTGTTAATCCTCTGCTAATTAACAACTGGTTGAGGTCAGCTGGGGTCAGAACTTTACATTTTTTTGATTTAGTGAATTTTTGGTTCATTGGAACTTCTCATCCTCATCAGTTCAGCTATTCCATCATTTTTTTCTTGGTGTATTTTGTTCCATGTCAGCAATAACATCCTCTTGTGCTCTTAGCCCACTAAGAACATACTATAAGCTTTTGGTTTGACAAAGGATTAATTTTGCTATTTTTTTCAGTAGCAATACTACCTCCTCTACAACTACTTTGATTACAAAGTCTATCACTTCATGCAGTTTAGGTGTTTTGTCTACTCAGGAAATGCAATTTCCACTGTTTTTTGTAGACATCCTAAATGTCTCATTGCATACAGCATTCTGCTATAAAACTATAATACAATACTTCCACAAAATTGTTAACAGAGTATAAAAGGTACAAAAAATTTTTCTATTGGTAGAAGAAGTCTGAATAAAGTCTTTCCATTTTTATTTTTCCAATAAGTAACATCTATTTATATAAACATTTATTCATTACCTTATTAATCTGAAAACCAGTTTAATAGAATCCAGACAGTTTTAATTTCATTCAGCACTACCTTCACTGAGTGCAACAGCTTATATAGTTGAAATTCTGTTTATCAGATTTCAATAACAGATTTGTTTCTCTTTTCACCTGCTATCAAGAATTTAAAAATGGTAGCTTTCTTTAGCAAAATGATACATGCCAAAAACCTGAATCTTGCATATATTCTAAATGACCCCATAACAACCTTCCAGAGTACTAGTGAAATGTAACTATGCTGCCCTGTTTATTTTCTTCAAAAGGTTCTGCAATTTGAAGAAAAGTAGATGGCAAGACAGTAGATGGTTTGTTTTGCATTCAGTTCCCACAAACTGGAAAAGATGCATGAGGAAAAACATCACAGAAACAGATTAATAAAACTTGATGGGGTTGGGAGGGAACATGAATGAAGAAAAAAATGGAAGGGCATCAAAACCATCCATATCCATACAGAAATTAACACGTCTAGCCTTAGTAACTTTGCCAGTGAGTTCCACAATGTCATCACACATTGTATGAAAAAGCACTTCTTGCCTAACGAAAGAATTTCATTTTTCTATCTTTAGGTTAGGTTGAAGATCTCTTTCATCCCTTGTGAGAGAGACAAGGAACAAGTCATTCCCAATCTCTCCTCTACAAGCTTCAGTACTTTGCAATTTTTTTCTCAAGACCCATTTCAATTCTTCTGCTTTCTAAATAATTAATCCTAATCTTTGCAGTCTCCTTCACCCAAACCCCCTGCATTTACTTGACCATTTTCATCATTGTTTGAACACCCAAATTTCTAAAATACCCTAAAAAGGATGAGGAAATTATCTTTGGAAACAGTGTTTCTTAGTCTAGCTTAAAATTAAAAGAAACTGCTTAGAAAGAAAAAAAACAACCAAACCAACACAGTGGCTATCACTCATAATTATAATCCTTCAAAAATTCTTCAAAAAATATAAAAACATCTAAAACTGAGGTGCAGACTTAGCCTGTGTAGACACTGTGACTAATTACATGTCAAGTAAATGGGATATCACAGACAGCACTGTATAGATGATAGCCCATTGAGAGTCAACAAAGGGAAGCAAATGATCTTACCCTTTTGAATCTTGATTAAAAGAAAAAAATAATTGTATAAATCGCTTGGTTTAAAATGATTT
Source organism: Hemiprocne comata (assembly GCA_020745705.1). NCBI lineage: Eukaryota > Metazoa > Chordata > Aves > Apodiformes > Apodidae > Hemiprocne > Hemiprocne comata. The sequence continues at coordinate 10,158,804 of CM036593.1, read as the reverse complement.
TATCTGAAGCTCAGTAATATCTTAGCACAACAGAGTGATTCATGATCCAGGATATGACTATTTTTTTGACAAACAAAATACCTCCAGGGTGCTGAAGTTCTGTGGCTCTTACTCTTTGAATGCTGGGAGGATGAAGGTTTCCCTGAGGTACCCTCACATCCTCACTGTGTGCACACCTTGGGCTCCTGTTACAAGAAGATACTGATTATCTCAGTAATTATTTTTGAACAGTTATTTTGAATGTTCAGAAGAAGCACCTTTTGAGATTCCATTTATGCAGATATGTGTTAAAATGAAAAAAAGCTGTCTGCCTTTTCAAGTAGTTGCTTTTCAGACCTTTATTAAAGAAGTTCCTCTTTTTATTAAATTACAACATCACTTTTAATTCTTTCTGCTGTTCATTAGTAGTAATAGATTTTCATGCAGATAAACTAGTAATTCATATGGAAGTAAATTCTTCCCTTAACCTGTTCACCAAGTAAAGAATTTCCGTGTAACTATTGGCATGAAAACAGTTCTATAATTTTAGCATTTGAAGGAGTTTCATTATTTGAGGAATTGAAGTATTTAGATAAAGTTAAATTAGGCCACAAGAAAATGTATTTTTTAAAAAAAGACGATGACCTAAATGGTGAATTGTGACAGCAGCCAAGTAAATAACTTAACAAGAAAAAGCTTTGCAGAATATTGATTTAATGCATCACTTAAGCAACAGAATATCTCAAACCCACATTATCCATGCTCTATTTCCCTGTACCTTGGACAGTTTATCTATTCACCTCTCTCAAAGGAACAAGCACATATTTCTACATGAATTGTTTGTCTATGATGTACAGTTTTTAACAGTATGATAAAATTCATCTTCAGTATAATTTCACTTTTGCAGAAGCTACTCCTTTATAGAAATTTTAGCACACTGGGAAAACAAAGCTATGGAATTTTAACCAAGATATCATATACATTAATTACAATCACTTCAAAATAAGGATTTTTCACTACGTCGAAGGACTGTAAACTGCATTTCAACTTCTTTGCACAGAGTTGTTTAAAAAGCATTAAAAGAATGCCCAAACTGACACAAAATTGCACTGATTTTAAATAATGGTTTGAAATGTTACACTCAGGACAAAGACTGTAAAGGTAGTGCTGTCTCACAGAAAGAGAAACGAAAAGCAGGAAAAGGTACTAGTTTTCTTTTTTTTTAATTTATCTTTTCAAAGAAATGAGCAAAAGAATCTATTTTTTTATAACAGTCTGTCTTATTGCCCAAAATAAAATTGGGTGCTGTAAAGATTATTTCAGCCAAAATTAGCCTTTATGGGTGTTATACCATTTAAAATGCATGAATGACAGCTTGATGGCTAGAGAGGCATCTGATTTGAATGATGAGATTTCCTCTCTGTGGCTACAGAGCTGCAGCTACTGCTGCCCGACTCCATGTCACCCAGCTGCCACATCAGGTTCTGCACGTAGACAAGACTGTTTTCACAGCATATGCTTAAACAGTCCTACCAAATTCCTACATGAATGATACTATGAATGAGGCCCTTTCCCACATGCCTGTATTAAGGCAGCATTTACATGGGCTTCTGTCCACTGGTTTTGGTTTTCCTTGATTAAAGCACTCACTTGCAGAATGGTTTGGGTGGGAAGGGACCTTAAAATATAATCTAGATCCAACCCCCCTTCATGGAGAGGGACACCTCACACTAGACCAGGTGGCTCAAAGCCCCATCCAACCTCGCCTTGAACACTTCCAGGGAGAGGACATCCACAACTTCCCTGGGCAACCTGTTCCAGTGCCTCACCCCACCCCGCCTCCCAGTAAAGAATTTCTTCCTAATATCTAATCTAAATGGGCTAAGAAGATAGTTACTCAGCAGGTGGTACAGGAATTGCACAGGGTAACAAGCCCAAAGGAAACTATGATTTTCATGGCACTTTGCAAAAACATGAAAGGTCAGGACATTGCCCTCAGAGCAGGGTTTTAATCACTATTTATTCATAACATCTTCTGTAATTTCCATCACTGTTACCCTAGTCTCAAAGATAGCTCACCAGGGACCAGCAAAGAACATGGAGGTGAATTCAGTACTGACAAAACAAACCACAGCTGAACTCCTTTTTCATAACACCCATTTTACCAGTAGAAAAACTTAAGTCTCCTCTCAGCCTTAGAGGAGACAGCCACAAGATCTTACTGATTTCACCCCCTCCCTCCAAGCTGTGGTGAAAAACTCCCAAGCTAACTGTAGTCTGCCCTTTGTAATATCTGCAAAGCAGATTTAAGGAATTATAGAAGTTACCTCCTGGACAGTTTTATTTATCTTTTACAGCTAAGGGATGCTCTAAGAGCATCGTTGGAGCCTTTCTGACCACCCTTAGCAATCTCTCCAGCTGAGCAAGGCAGGGAATAAGACTCATCTGCTCACCTCATGTTGATTTGTCATTTGACATCTGTGTCAGAGCAACACTCTGTAAGAGCAGACACTTTGATGCCACTGCAGCTTTATCTGTGTCAGAACCAGAGCTGGGTGGACTATTTACTGTGAATAATTTATTCAGCAGATTTCACCCTTTCTTCAGTTTGAGAGTTCTCTATACATGTCCTAATTAAAAGAGATAATTGGCTTAATACTCAAGCACTTCATTCTTACTTGTTCCCTTTGTCCAGAGGTGGCCTGAATAAAGGCAGGGGTGAAATCCTGGTGCCACTTAAGACACTGAAACCCACTCTCCTCCTTGATTTCACTAAGGTCAGGATCTCAGTCAAGGTGCCTCAAGCAAAAAACCTCCAGTTTATACCGTGATATGCCACAAATGAGGTCCCTAATTAAACAGTGAGAAGGAACAAAAGAAACAGAGTGAGGGACTCAGTAACAGGATATCTAGATACCATCATGACGGCTTTTAAAAAAATTAAAACAAAACAAACATGATAGAGAATACTTAAGGTAGAAGGACATTTAGAAGTGCTCAGGGAGGGATTTTATTCCCTTGCAAGGATCAGACAAATACGTGAACATACTTTGGTGACTGCAATTATTTGAACACGTTCAGTTTGCACTGACTTCCTCTTCTCTGCCCTCCCTCTTTCGTTCCCTCTGCCTACATCTTGCTCTGTAACCAAGATCAAACTCTTCTTGGTAAACGAATTCTTGGGTCTTTACTGTACAAGAAATTAATTAATCACTATAGAATATATAATGCAATATATAATTAAAGATAAAATGTCATTACTAGAGTAGCAATTCTGTTCAACTATATAATATTTTATTTTTTAAAGCATCTCTATCCTGCATGCACCTAGCAAGGATCAGTGCCTGGAGGCAGTATTGAACTATATGCTCTGAAATGTCTAGTGTTTTGCTAGCAATTCCAAATTCCTCTGTTCTTCAACATTCACTCACTAAACTATGCTGCTTAAATTATTAAATCCTTTTAATTTAAATTTTCATAAGCTACCAGAGGAAAAATGCACATCCTTAAAGTAGCAGGTCTGGCTTCTTGCAAGGAAAACTATAGTACTCGTATTGCTTTTATGCAGTAGTAACTTCCCTTATGAAAGGAACAAAATAAATTATTTCATTTAGGAGTAAAATGTGGAAGGCAGATGGCTTAAAAAAAAAACAAAAACCTTTGTGAGACTATCTTGGTTTAGGACCACCCGAAATTGGAACAGAAATGAGGCAAACTACCTATTATCTTAATCTCTAAAAGACTGAGACAAGAAACAAGAATAATTCATTAAAAATGGGAGGTCTCTTTAGATCAAAATTCTTAAAAAAGAAAAATTATCTTTAAGAGTTATTATATCTTTCCCCATACAATACAGTGCTTTGAAAAAATTTGCAATATATTCTAACTTTAATATGTTTTTACTGAAAATGAAGTTGCAACTGCTAATGTTTCCTTGCCATGCTTTAATCCCAGCTGTAGCAGTACACTTCTGTTTCAGGCAGTGCTGGAAATGGTGGGACAATGGAGGGGAACCTCTATTTAATTTTGTTACATATAGTGTGAAATACTTAAACATTCACCTATTTCCTCTGTGAAAAGAGGGATGGTTTATCCCACAGAATGTTATATTCTATTTAAAAAAAATAATCAAAATTAGACCACGTATGACCTTTACATCAAAAGACTTACACATTTGAAACACGAACTCCTAAATATTGTCATTCTTCACTAAATACTGGATTGCACAAAATTTTGATACATTTCAGATTTTGAAACCAGTAATCTTACAGGAGAAGGACATTAGAACATCAAATGCCAGTTGTAAAATTCTGTATGGAAAAAGCAGTTTGGTAGATAATTTATAAAATACATAAGTTAATATATTTCTATGGGTTTATTGGGAATTAAAGAATATACCTGAAACCAGGAAAAGCTATATATGTTGTAAGAGCAGTCTGAGGGGAAAAGACTCGCTATAGTCACCAAGCCAGACTGCCCCTACAAAGTCCTTCGTTTTTTTTGGTGCAAATTGGGCCAGCTGAGTTTCATGCCTGTGTATTTTAGGGAAAATAATTTGTTTACACTGAAAGGAGTTGCGGGTACAAGTGATCAAAGTGATAAAGACTGGAGGATTTAACAAAGATTTAGGAAATCACCCAGAGATAAAAAAACCAAACAAACCAGCATTATTTAAAAGAAATCACCAGACTTTCTGGAATATGTAGATGTAATATAAAATTTGTTCAAGTATGTTTTATTTCAATGATACCTTAATGTTTACAAGGGCTATTTTATATTTTAAACTTTAGGTATATCAGTTTAAAAAGTGTAGTTGATTCTAGTTTTGTTGATCAAGTCTTTCCGGACATCATTTAAAAATAGCCAACCTTTAATATATTTGTATCACTCAATTTCATCTGAACAATATTGCAGTTACCAACCCACCATTTACATAACATTCTGTTTTATCTAGTAATTTTCTCCAATAAATACAGTTTTTAACTGATTATTTTAGCTTTCACTTTTATAAGCCTTGTAAAAGTTTTAGAATCTATTTGCTGAAAATCCTGGATTTTTTCGTAATGTTATCACTTCATCTAGATGAAATGTTGGTGAGATCTCAATTCCTCACCAACAGTCCTATAACCAAAATCAGGTTTATAAATATGATACAACTAATAGCTCAAAGTATACATGAATTTCAGTATGTATAGGTCAAGAACCTACTGAATCTGAGATAGTTTTTGTAGAACTTAAATTGCAGCCAGACTGCCTAAGCTATCCACCAAAACTTGACCTAAATAGCAAGAAGGCCTGCAGAGACAACAGGAATAAGTTCTTTTACTACTAAAGGGTTATCAGCTTCCTCTGCCTATTGAAAATCTCCTGTCTCTCATGTGTTTTCATTCATTTTAGGTACATAAATAGCTAGAGGAGACAAAGGAATGAGAAAAGACTAGGTTGGGAAAAAAAAACCAGTAAAAACCCTCATAACTCCAAAAAAGCTCCACAAAATCAGTTATGATATTAACAGTTTTGCTGGTGATTTTTCTTTGTATCATGGTAGATACTGCAACCTAGCCAGCTGGTTCATGTATAGCACAGGTAACTTGCTCAGACAGCATTCTAGTAAGTTTCACCCCTCCTGGTACAGAATACCAGAACAAACTCTCTTTCACAACTCTTCTGTAGTAGATGCATTTGAAAAACTCCTCGTTAGCTCAGGGCTGTTCTCAACTAGGGCATAAAACCAATTCTAGAATATATGCACACACTGCAAGTGATGTGCATGTTTCCAGGCTCTGGTAATTCTCTGTGAAATGGCTTTTGAGTGCTCTTTGTCCACTTGCCCTCAAATATTTTCCATGACTTTGCTTCTTCTCTGCCTTTTTCCAGCTACTCCAGTATCTCATGGATGTTTTGACTGATTCCTTCTTTTCTTATAAATTACCAACATTGAGGGATTTTACTAGCAATGACCAATATAAAATATAAACTTTAGCAGATACCACCTACTGCCGAATTATAAAAAGCAAAGGTGTACAGAACAGCAAAAATTCTCTGACAAAGTTGCAAGCAATACACAGCCCATACAGTAAAGTTCAATTATTTTCCACAGAAAGAAAAATGGAAAGGCTCAAGTGAAACCTACATCATGCATACAATAAAACTGCGTTTGATTTTCTAAGGAAACAGTTAAAATGTTTTCAGAAGTATCTATTTATATAATACAGCACATCAACACTTAAACTACTTAAGTGCCTTTATTCTAAGTGTTTCTGAAATAAATCTATCAGACTTTTTGATTTTTGCCTTTCTAGATGTAGCACACATTGCTAAAAAGACACCAAAGGGCAAATCTCCTCTTCCTCTCAAGTGTTCCTCAAGCTTAGATTTACTCAAGGAAACATCACTAGCTGTTTTGTAAAGTTGTTTGGGAATGAACCCCAAACAAGGAGCAAGGCCATCCTACTTTTCCTCCCTCACACCATTTGCTCTCCAATAATCCCAAAGAATGAACAAGAGTTATTGTAGTGACTGCCATTTCTAAATTACTTCAGTCACCCCTCCTCTTTCCTAGAGCTCCTGTCCAGGGGACAGTGGCAATTCTTAGGAACAGGACTTCTACAGGATCTGAGTGTCTTTGCTAGATCCAGGAAACAAGCCCAAAATCCAAATAACCCTAACCCAACACCAGAAATAGAAGTCCATGCTGTCAATAGATGGAGTTACAGAGCAGTACAGACTCCAGACCGTGACAGCCCTGCTCATACAGCAACATCTTTTCTCATGTCTTAAGTGTCATCACAATGACAGTATTTGCAAAGTAATGTTATTTTCCACACTGTGGCAAATTTACGGTGCTCTCATTCTTTGACTCTTACAGTTATGAATTCTTCTCTAGTAACACACAATGGAGAAAAAAGCAGATTATTATTGAAGGAGAGTGAACATGATGCAGCCTAGGTCTTAATTTTTATTTCTTTTCAATGGAGAAGATACAGAAAATAAGGTATCCATTGAAATACATTAATACATGCAAATATGCACTTACTTCTCTCTCTGTAGACAATAATGATGCTAAGTATTATTTTGTTCTCCAAAATACTATAAGCCACAAAAATGTCTGCTTGTATCACCTAAATCTTTGATTCATGGCTCAAGAAGTGCAAGTAAATAATCACTGCTTCAGATTCTCTAAGTTTTCCTGAAATTCACTCATTATTTGTTTGAGAAAAGAGCTAAACAATACTAAATGAATTCAGATGTTTATTTCCTCTCTTTAAATAGCTTTTCAGCATTTTAAAATCAGAAACTGACATTCATGAAAAAGATGTATTTAAGACAAGACCATGTACTGGTCTTAAAACCAAGGAGTTTACTGCTCTCTGGAGTAAGGTTTCTTTTATTAGTATTTCTTCCCACTTTAATTGAATTAAACAACAACAAAAAAAGTAACCAAAATTATGAAGACCACCAGCACTGCAAAAAAAAGAAAATGTCTCCCAGGGTTTTCAGTTCTCTCCCCCCCTCAGTGTTCTGGAGTCCAGATGTGGAAAACCCAGTGGAGCTGAAAACATTTTTGGAGGGAGTAGAGAAAGTTTTTATGCTACTGCTGTACCCTTATTTTACCCAAACCAGACAATTACCTATTTCACGAAGATTAAAACAAACAAACAAACCAACAACAAAACCAAATCCTGATTTTTATATATTTTTACTAAATATTAATTTTAAGTGATCCTGATAAAGAAAATTAAACGCTCTTCATCTTCTTAGCACTTACAAGCAAGGAAATCCTTACAAGGCCTTTTTAACTCACAGTAGAACATGTAGTGTATTTGTCTTTAAAATCATGTTTGTCAGGTGTGTGAGTACATTTTTTAAATATATATTTTTCCTGCTCACATATCGAGCAAACACATATTGATTTCCTGCAGCAATACCAGGTCACAGGCTGCGGAGGAACGTTCCCGTATCTTACACAGCTACACCTGGAATATGGTGTTCAGCTAAGTGATGACAAGGGTGGTCAGTGAGGTGATGATAAAAGTCTATAAATAGCTTAAGAGGGTGAACTCCAAAGAGGAAGAAGCATTGTTTTAAGGTGGTCTGAACAACTCTTGACTGGTAGAAACAAAAAGATGTCCTGACACCCAGAGCCAGGCATAAGCTGCTGAATGGGAGCTTGTATGTAGTACAAATACCAGCAGTGGAGTCTGTCTGTGCTTGGCCTTGCATACACCACAGGCATATAATTAATTTGCTATTCCAGAATAATTGTTCTGGGAAATTTCCAAGTATAGTTAAGCCCTTCAACTGCTAAATTAGGCCCCTAAGTTCAACAACCCACCAACAAGAGCCACATGTTCAGGGCGTTTAGAGGTACACTACACAAAGCCTTGGAAACACAGAAGAGGAAATAAACCTGCCCAGAGAGGAGGACAGACACAAACTCTAACAGATCTGTCATACCTCTGCTTTCTGTGGTTCTAGGAAAACATGCATGTGGGATTTGGGAAAGGTCTTTTTAATAAGGGTTAATTGAAGAAGTATGTCACACATGACTGAGTACAGTTTCAAATTACTGCTCACACTGGCATAACTAAATCAGGCAAATGACAGGACACCAAAATAGCGAATTAGACAATCTTCTTTCCTCCTATTTAATCTTTATAGTTTCGTTATTCTCAAAGTGACCAAATATCAGCAATTATAGATTTTAAGGGATTCATTGTTTCTTTCAAAATATGATTATGAACACAACATAATATTCCCCAGAGGTCCAGTAACTCTGTAAAGTCTATTTTCTGTTGTCACTCAAACTATTACTCTAGGCTTTGGATCACTGGATTCATTTGTCTGGCTTATGTAATGAAAAAGTTCAAGTTAGATGATGCTGGTATAGTCCTTTCTAGGCTTAAAAAACCCCCAAAAACCAAAAAAAACCACCAAAACCAAAACAACTAGAAAAGAGAAAATCACCACATTTAGCCAGTCAGAATAGAGTTATTCCTGTAAAAATCATTGTCACATACCATAACACTGTTTATTACTCTAAGAGTCAAGTCCCTATCCCTGAACCTGAAGAAAGTCACTTCAGTTTCTCTGTACTGCCCGAGTTAACTGCAAGCATTTCCTGACACAGAACGCAGGCAGAAAAGGGAAAAACATCGACTTGAGAAAAGCACAGCTTCCAATCCCCACCCACCAGCTTCAGTCAAAGGGATGACTTCAGTCCCTTTCTTAACTAATCCTGTCACTGTAAAATCCTACAGTCATTCTTCCACACATAAAGGGAAAACGGGCTCACTAGGAGGACCTAGACTCTTTCAGCTTGAACTGTTAACCAATGGTGGAAATGCAAGAATGCTGAAGTTGTGCCTTCTGAGCCAATAGAGTGGATTTGTGTGTCCCACATGACTGTGTTTCCCCTGTCTTTCACATGGGCAGTATTTAGTTCAATTCAGAACTGCAGATAGTATAGCGTGCAGAGCAGCAATGGGATGTCTGAGCGCAAGTGGCTGACTTCCAGGCGACTTCAGGAAGCACATTTGTACATTTCTCCTAAATTAAACTGGGATTCTGCCCCTTTGACATCCTCCAACCCTTCTTGTCTCTACAGAAGGAGACGGCAACCTGCACAGCACAACAGAACTGTGAGTAAAGGGTCTATTTATTGTTATTTTCAGCCAGAAAAGCAAATATCTTAAAATTATCAAAATCCTATGTGCACTAAATTGATGTTTACTTTTTCTTATGAGATGAACAAGTATCTAAATTGCTATTCAAACTCAGAAATATTTCTTCTTCAATAAAATGGGGGAAAAAAAAGTTATCCTCCAGGGCAGTGTCTGCATGCACATTGCATGCCACACTGCTTCCTGACATAGCCAGCATGCTGCTTTGTTCATAAAGAAAAACAAAGACAAAAAGCCCTACACACGTATGTTGTTCACTTTTATTTGTACTCTGTGTCTAATCAGGCCTGATGGGTCCCCAAGGGGAAAAAATAAAGGCAAACTTTAACTCCGCCAGCAAGGGCAGCCCAGACTTTCCAGACATCTGACAGTTATTATAATTAGCTATGAAAGTCAGCAAAGACACTTTGGGGCAAATAGCTCTTACATTTGGAACAATGAAGTCGAGCAAGGTTCCCATCCCACCCCTTTCACAGGGGGAGGGGGAGAGGCGAGCCAAGGGGGGAGTGTTAGAAAAGGGTTACGGCTGAACTGAAAAAACACAACTAGTATAATATCTGAACTCCTTCAGCATGAGGGGAGGCTTTTTGATAAGCAACTTTAACTACCTTTAGATTGCAGCTTGCATTCACTCAGATTCCTGGTGGGGTGGGAAGGGTGTGGGGCTTTTTGCAGCATAACGTCAGAAGGTTGGGGTGGAGGGGGCAGTGGGGACGAAGGGGGCAGAAAGAAGAGACTATCCATAGCAAGTGACATTGCAATTGCTTCCCAGAGCTTTGCTGGTCAGATCTCCTTAAGCCCAAGTTGCTTTCTGGGCAAGATTTATGAGAGTTCTCAAACAGAAGCAACAGACAAAGCAGAGCTTTTTTTTTTTTTTTTTTCCTTCTTCCCTGGAAAAGAAATTGAACCCAAATGGATAATTGGATAAGAAGAACTGTTTTGCATTTTTGTTCCTTTTTTTTTCTTTCTACATGTTTGTGAGACCTTTAATAATACCTTTTCCCCTCTGCTTGCATGCTCCTTCCCACCCCCCCTCCCCTACTAAAAGTTGGATTCTGAAAACTACCATCAGAAGGGAAAAAGCAAAGACAATAGAAATTTGACTCGGTCCTGGCTAGGCTGGATCTCTAATAAAGCATGAAGTGAAAACAGTTTCTAAGTGAAAGATGAGCAGACTTCTTTAAAAAAAAAAATTAAGTGCAATAAGGAGAAATTGTTGAAAGACTCCAGACGCTACTAATTATGGCTTAAATAAATCTTCCTGGACAGATGTTTGCTTGCTCCCACTGCAGGGAAAGGAACGTTACAAGAAGCATTTTTTAAAAAAGGATTTGATGTGAATTTTTTTTACACAAGAATTTTTTTTTTTCAAGTACACCGTTTTATTCTTTGTCTGCACTCCTGTTATCTCCCCCTCCCCCAACCGCCGCCCACTGTGAGCTGAGACACCTGAAGGCTAGACATAATGATCAACAGAGCGCTGCGCTCGCCTGTCTGGATTCCAGCCAGATTTTTTTTTTTCCCCCCCTCCACAATCAAGGAGCCTGCACGCAATGCACGGCAAGCCCCTCGCTCTGCTATGTGCAGATCAGACAGAAGTCTGAACTGTGCTGCAGAAAGATTAAAGACAAACACAAGCCTTTCCTCCTTATGCTAGACAGGCTCAGTTTAAATTTCATTGTGATTTGCAAGATATAAGAAATAAGAAACTTTGAAAACATATACATGCACTATTGTACAAAACATGCACATACATGTACATGCTTTCCAACACGGTAACTAGGGGAATGCACCGTTCCCCATGTTACTGTGGTTTCTACTCTAGCCTTACAGTCAATGCAGTATTTTATGTGAAGTTCATGCATCGCTTACGTAATTGCTGTGGAGCTCTCAAATACCATGTAAAGATTTTGTATACGTATACAATGTGCTACATAGAGGCAAATAGTGTACAGAGGCCTGTATCTGAAAGGCCATCAAACTGAAAGACTTGGAACATATTTGGGTTTATAGAGATTACAAAGATCTCCTCGACAGTTTTGTGGCAGTTTTAAACAGGGTAGCAGCGAAATGCTTTGCGAGTAGCTTGTCTTCAAAAGGAAGGAGGGGAGCGTGGCAGGGGACTATTTAAGTTAGCTGGCCTTGCAACCCCCGGCCTTCCTGTTGCCACAGCCCAGAGAAACACTGACTGGCCCGGTGTCATCGTGCCAGAAAGTTGGTCTTGGGAATGCAGTACTCCCCAAAATAGTTGCTCTCCGTTTGGTGTGGCTATGGGTGGGGTTAGCACAGATACCCAGTGAAAAGGGAGATTGAAAGCATTTATTCTATTTAATTTTTAAATGTATGCTATGTGGACCTATTTTCTAAAAGTTCTTTGAAATTGCATTGTTTTCTGATACAAATTATGGTATAATACACATAGTGATTTATTTTTGCTTTTCAATATGGACTTAGAGAGAAAAAGATTTAAATAAAGACATGTTTTTATACACACATGCGCATACACATACACTGCTTTTAATTTATTCTCTGAAAAGGCTTAAGCTATATTTAGTCACACTAACAGGTATCTTAATAGAAAGATAGGAATTTTTTTTAATTGTGGTGTTTGGGGGGGGAGAGGGTGTTTATTTTTTTCTTTAATATTGCTAATAAACACTATTAAGAAAGGAACCTGGCATAGGCATCCCATAAATTTAGTCTTAAAAAAAACTTCCTTTCCAAATAGCAGCAGAGACGTACAAACAAAAGGCTGCATGTAGTGGCAGCAATATCCACAGGCAAGGTAAAGATTCTAGAAGAGAGATTTCTAAGAAATAAATTAATTGACAGCTGCCATTAAATTTGTACTCCTGCTTGTTCTGTTTTGAAACAAGGCATTTAACACTTTTGTGAAGGAACGTTTTATATACCTTATTTGACAAATACAAGCTAAGAACACAATGGTAATACATGAAAAGCATATACTTGTAAATTACATGTACATGTAGATACACAAATTCACTAATAGTAAGTGCTAATCTCCTTTCTACTTTTCCTGACATATTTATGCTTGAAAAATATTTGTCACTAATGTTTCACAAGTATATTTCAAAATAATGCCTGTAGTTACATTTTGAAGTTCTGACTTTTATATTCTTAAGGTAATCATAATAAATAATCATATTTTTATCGATTTCCTAAAGACTGAAATTCTAAGCAAACTAATTCCTCAAATTCAGAAGTGATTTACACACTACCTTATATCAGACGGGGTATTGCAACTGGAAATCTATACATTGTTTGTCAATGCAATATTAATGACATAAGAGTTAAGTATTAAACCAGAGCATATGAATACAAGGCCCTTGCCTCCATGTGTAGTTCAGCCCTCTCCCCTTCTCCCAGTAAGGTCTCTCGGTTTTTGTGAATATTGGGTTTTCAGCACTCTGACTAAAGTAGGTAGGAGATAAATATACTCAACTTTTTTGCAAATATGGCATTATCTGCCAGCTGCTGCCCAGGCACCTGAGATTTGGGGCTATGCATTTTAGCTTTTTATGCAGAAAGTTTAGTTACCTAAAGGTGAAAAATTCTAACCTATAGGGGTGTTTTTTTCCTGACTTCTTTAAACTTTGAATACGTTCCTGTTGAAACAAAGCAATCATGGAAGCTCACACACATTTATGACTCAATTCCTTAAAAATTTGTTGTCTGTTAGTGCTCATCTCTTAGCCTATGGCCTGTAATTGGTTGTGCAAACTCCATGGCGCTACTCACACGAACTTCAAGTTCTAATTTTTTTTTTTTAAGTCTCCTCTCCCCTGCTCTCCCCATGTTTCCTCTGTTGCATGTGCTTGTTTGAGCCCTTCCTATCTCAAGCAGAAGTGTAAGTTTTAGTCATAAGAAAAAGTGCTCGTGATTACTTCCAAAACTTTCAAACACTTGGTTGTTACACTTACACCTTTACACAGCAGAAGTAACTTGAAACATTGGCAATCTCATTAAGGTAACGAGGTCAAATGAGCTCATGCATTACAGATAGGAACAGAACAGTACATTGCATTTTTATAAATAAATAGCACAGAGTATTTTAATGTAAACAGATTTCTGTTTGATATTTTGGCAAACTGTTGCAAGAACCAAACTACGGCTGAGCCAAAATGACTTTCGGCATGGTACAGTTAGACCAGATGGCCACGTGCTCTTTTCTTATTTAGATGAGACTTTTCCTTTCAATAACATCTTTCTTCCTGACCTGCTTAAAAATTCCAGCGAATGAAATCAGCACAGGATTTTCAATTCTAATTGACCATGTGCAGAGGAAGGGCCAGTAGAGAAATCAGTAGGGCCATTGTAAGGCACACTGCATCAATCTCCCCTTTGTCCTGAATCTTTTCTAGCATGAGCTAAAATAATTAGGAATATTTAATTTATATTATTTGTACAGCAGTAAATCTAGCCACGTTCGGGCAAAAATCATTGCAAATTCCTCTTTTACAAATGTGTGCAATGAAGAGTACGTTTGTCTATCGCACACCAGACAAACAGGTACTCGGCGTCATTCAGTTGCCAAATATTTAAGAAAAATAAAAACCCTTAAGCAAAGGGTAAACAAAAAAAAAGGAAAGATGTGGGTGAATTAAAGCATGAACTGCTTTGCCTTTTCTAATGAAATCAGAAAGCGTGAAGGACGCGGTACTTCTCAAATTAAAAAAAGTCAGAAAAATATAATTTTCCACTGTCCAAAATGCTCACCCTTAAAACATCTGTCATCTTTATTTGTTGTTAATTTGCCTATATAGATTTTACACACACACACACACACCCCACCCACACTGTTGTGGCTTGGTGATCACAGTCTCACTTGTGTCTGTGGTCTACATGTAAATTACAGATTGTAAATACTGCATATATCACACACAAACATTATCTACAGCAATACGCACACAGGTGACATCATTACAGTCTTACCAACTACTTTATTTGGATTTAGTGAGCTATCTGTGGAGTAACATAACATTTATTGAGATTTAGCAAGTAGAGTTATACAAAAGAGGCATGAGATCCTACCTATATGTAACCCATGGATAAGGTAAGTAGGTAAAAATCAACCCTTTAGAAGAAAAGGGAGGAAGACCAATTGAAAGCAATATGGAGCAAGCTTGGTTGTTTATTCATTTGGCGGTTTTTTTGGTTGGTTGGCTTTTTTTTAAAACAAGGAAAAGAAATTAGCAACAAATTTTTTATTCCTCTATTTTGTAAAAACTCCCTCTACTACTGACAGATCAGTTTAATGTTAAACTTGAGTGGTTGATACTTTCACATCATCACCATAAGCTTGAATCAAGAGACAACAAAACAAGTCTGGAAAATAGTTTCTGAAAAATAATTACAGAAGTGGTTTCAATAAGATATCCTTCTTCAGTGGAATTAGGTTTTCATTAAAACCCCAATAACTTCTTAAATGTAAAGTGAAAAACAATCCAGGATAAAATGCAGTGGGCAGCATGGCCTTTGCTGTATGTCAAGCATGCAGTCCAACTAACATGCGCGAGAAGAAACATGCCTGAGAACATAAAACAAAGCACAGACTTTGGGACTGGCCAGGCAGACGTGGTAAAAGGTCTGGTTTCAGCTCTACAGCAAGATGCTTTCTAGCCTCGGGCAAATCATTAACTGCCTGGCTTCTCATCTATATCATATTAGTAGAATTCAAGTTTTGAAGTTGCGATTATTATTGCGAGGTCAGCATTGAGATACCACAGCAAAGGGTACTGGGAGACACCTGAGATGCTTGAAATAATATAAAATTCCAGACAGAACAATAGTCTTTGTTGTTGTTTTTATTGAATCAAGTCATTTTTGTGTGGTATTTCTACAACTAGACAAGATACAAAGCCTTTTTCTCACAACGTTCATTAAACTCCATTCTTAATTTTCTAAAGTTTTTCATGTACTTGAACATTGTGGGTTTTTTGCTAACACGCAACAAAACATCAGAATCCAGGATAAACAGAATACTCCATCTGTAATGATACTCTACATTCAACGTAACGTGCTGTCATGCAGGGCCTAACACTAAAATGCTGACTCTACTGTAGAGTACTGGCTTATTTAACAGACAGTGCCATGGAACCAGTGAGACTAACTGCAGGCTAAAATGCTGGCTCTGCATGACTAGGAGTACCAAACCTGAGCCCTAGATATTTACTGGCTCCAGTATTTGTGCACCAAGGGTCTGATCTTGTAATGGCGTTGAGCATATTCTTCTAAAGCCTTAAGGTGATCTAGCAAACCACTTTCATGGTCTAAGTTCAGCACCCGCTTAAAGCATTGTGCTTAAGTAGGTCTTTAATGTCTACAGAACCCTTTGCCGTGAGAAGTAAATACCTTTACATAGGTTCTTCCACCTTTGCTGGCAGTCATTGAACTATTCTCCGAGTTTCACCTTTCTGTTTTTTTTTGACAATTCTTTGATTTCCACCATTGAACAGACTGAGTTAGAAACCCTAGGGCAGCAACTCTAAAAACCACTGCACAAAAATCAGTGGGCCTGAAGATGATTGTGAGATTCCACAGCTTTTTTCAGGCCGCCATTTTGTGACTAACTGAAATGACTGTGCCACATACATGGAAAGCAAGACTTTGTTATCCCTCCATAAGCAAATATAAGGGATTTCTATGCAAAAGGAAAAAAAAAATTCTGCTGAATGTTTCCATCAATATTCATGCACAGTATGAAAGAAATATTCAGACTTTTAGCTGTTATCAGTGCTGTTAAGGAGTTGTAAAAATTAAGAGAAAAATACAATGTAGCAGATCTGCTATTCACCTTGGTGGGTTTCTAAAAGGGCCAGGGTAGTAAGAAGGCAGCAAGAAGGGAAATATCTCGTGTGAAAGTATGGCCTCGTGTAGTGCTCAGAAGGAGAAGAGGAAGTCAGCAAAATGTGCATGGTTATGTACAATTGAAGGGCTGTATTTCACAAGCTTATTTTTACTGTCAAGGCTCCAGACTATTTGAGAAGAATATCCAGGCTCTTAAGCTGTAGGATGTGGATAATGGGATCAAATAAAATTATTTAAATCAGTTTGGTCTCATAATTTCAGCTGGTAAGCATAATAGATGCAAAACTGAAAGACTTAGTTGTATGATAAAAGTACAAACATCTCTTCGCATTTCGCCTCTACATTTTTCCAATTTAGAGAAATAATTGATGAGGTTTTTTGTTTAATTTAAAAAATCAACAATGGCAAGCAAAATAATTATTTTCTTCCAGCATCCCAATTGAAACTAGTTTCATCTATCCAAACAAATAAGCCAAGATGTTGTAAAAAACAAATTTTATACTATGCCCCATTAAATATTTTACATAAAGTTTCTGGTTAAGAAGCTTCAGAAAAATGGATTCGTTTAAGTTGTTTACAGAGCTTGATAACTGCCTTTTTTTAACAAATAAAAATCTGATCATTTCCCAGATTGTCTAATCCATACACTGAGTTCATGCTACTTTTTCCAAGCATTATTTTTGGTTCATTTGAAACCATTTTTCTAAGAGAATAATTTTCAAAAAAGAGTATTTAAAAAGATAAGCCTAGTGAATGACAACAGTGAAGAAAAGCAGTTCCCAAGGTTGATTAAAAGACCCAGAAAGGGTTAAAATTTCAGATCTTTATATAAGAATTAAAAATGAAGGGAGAGTTAAAAAGGGGGAGAAGGGGGGGAAGAGCTAAGCTGCTGGTGACTTGAGTGTATTTATGGATTACTATGTCCTGAAAAGAAGAAAACCAGAGTTGTAAGATGACACTGCAGGGGTTGTCTGGACTTTTCACCGAGTGTAAAGTCTGTTTAGTCAGTGTCTTAATGCCTAGTGCTGACCTTTGCCCTCTTCACTCCTCCCTGCTCCAGGTGCAACATTTTCGCAAGTGCTTTAACATTATTGGAAAGTTTGTGCAGGTTTCACACCCTGCAAAGTGCACAGAGCATTTTATAGAACAACATCCATTACATATACTCAGTATCAAGCTTAGCATATTTCTTTTTTTTTTAATCTTATGTACACATCATGATTTGTTTTACATGTTTTTGCTTATTAGTTATTACTGTCTTAAATTAATAAAAACAAAAGCTTATTTGTAAGGTTATGCCATATGCATAATTCTACACCATAACATACAATATTAAGTTTAAACTCATGTTGAATACTGCCCAGCACTGAGAGTTATAGCAGGAGTACGCAACGTATGCTGGCAATGCTATCAATCTCTCAAATTAATTCTCTTTGCTATGGAAATGGGAGGAAAAAAAAACAGAACCCACTCCTACAAAACAGCCAAGACACTTCAGCTGATTTTCCTCAGAAATAAATTGATTTTTTCTATGGTTATTAATTATATTGGGACTGCTATAAACTTTAAAGAACAAAACAACAGTTTTACAGACTAGTAAGAAGACGACCTGAACTACATAAGGTCTGTATAGTTTCAATTTCTATTTACAAAATTAAGGAGTGTAGTAAAATGTATATTGAATATGAGATGCTATTAATTCTACAGTTGTCAGTGATGCAGATAACGTAAAAGATGACATGCATAAGTAACGTTTATTCATCTATGCCTTATGTTTAGTAGAGGGTTGCTAAGATGTTTGAGGGCTTGCGATTTCACTTTGCTGGGAAGAAAGTACAAGCTGGATATCATCACTCTCAAGACCATTACAGGCTTTGTATTGTTTCCAAAAAGCCTACTGTAGAAGTTTCTTGCCATTGTGGGTAAGGGACATGTTTTCCCCATTCATATTATGCTGCAGGACTGACTGATTCCTCAGATGTGGACCTGGCATTTAAGATCCATAGGTTTTTCTACCTTATGATACCATCTACTAAAATGCACTCTATACAACAGTAGTATAAAGTCTAATGGAAATAAAAGACTGTCCAATACATGTTTCCTGCACTTTGTTATCTATACCAGGTAACTATGCCTAAAACACATTTAGAAATTATTATTTAGAAATTTAAAAGCTTTAAATAGCTGACTTCCTCTCATTCCTTCCATTCTGAGCTATGCTGCAAGATGTACATTAAACTTGACAGGAAAGAAAAGAGGAAAACGTTTGGTTTAAAAGAGGTGAATAGCAGCAGGTATAGTCTTTATGGAGAACCTTACTAGTCTCAGCTGTCTAGTCAGAATAACCCAGGATAACACCTCTTCTAGGTTAAGCATTACTGGAGGAGTTTTTTCTTTGAAACAAAACATGGATCTTACTTTACTAGTTTATTCTAGGAGTAGGCACAGGTCAGAAATAAAAAAAGAGAAGCTGTTTATTATGACAGACAATTTCTAGAGCTGGGCAGCTTTATCTCAGCACAAAGACTGCTTCTGTTCACAGTGCAGCTGCTAACAACTCATCAACACTCCTTGTTTAAGAGTAGGGTACAATTATAAGTGAAAACTTTAAAGCAACCTAAAATGTTACTATTGTAGTAAGCTATGCAACTGGATTTGATTTCTAGCCAGACTGTATCCCTTTGCTCCTGACACTGTTTACAAGACATATTTAGTGCAGGTGGTACTCTCCTTAATTTCACTGGAGGTCAAGTGTGCTTGTCATAATTGTATTTTTTGCACAGCTGAGAATTCAACTACTTCTGTAGACTGAAAACAGACATTGTTTCTGTGAAGGAAACGTGCACTACTGAAGAGTTGGACTTGAAATAAACAGAATGAAGTAATTTTTCACCCTGTTTTCTCCTACTATCTCATCAAGATCATAACTTTTGAGGTTGCTGTGCAGCAGCCATTTGGGTATTTACAATTACAGAACTTCAAAATCCTTTGTCTGGAAAAAGTGGTTTCATTTGGCTTGCTTTAGGTGACTACTATGAATCTTCTTCAGGACTGCAATTTGAGAGGAAGTTCTTATCATGTTTGTAAATTACTGATTTTACAATCATTTGCAAGTATAACATTGACTAAAACTTAAATTAATCAAGTTTCTAATTTAAGTAGAGAAAAAATAGATAAAAATACACATCCATTTAGTCTTCTGCTATTTTGGAACATCAAAATCATGTCTTTCAGAGAAGACACATACAAAGCTTATTCTCTGAAAATTCTAAACTGATTTTTTACAATTGCTACACACCATACCAAATCTGCAGAAAAAAAAAGCATGATAGAAGCAGAACACTAGTCTTGTGTCTAGATTAATTTCTCCTTATGAATTTTTAGTCCCTTCCACAGACCTAGGATACAGGAAATTGTCCATTGAACCTGCTTGCTCTGTGAATACATATTTCCTTTATCCTCTAACTTACAGTCATTCCTAATGCCTTCACTATACATTTTACCTTTGAATTGTGGTTGGTTTTAAAGTTCATTTCCATGTCAGCTGAAATAAGCCATAACAAAAAAACAAAACATGTCCTGTAATTCTTATATAATACTTTGGTCTTGCATAACAAACACTTTACTCCAGTAAATGACTCCTAATATATCACAGACATGGAAGAGAATAAATCCTTTCTTCCAGATCCTGTGCACCACCAGAATCAGGGTCCATGTGTGCTCCAGAGCATCAGTTCACAAAATTCTAAAACTAGAGACAGATTTCCCTTCTGAAATCCATTTGCTGCTGAGTCGTTTCTTACCCATGTCTTCTACCTGCATCCAACCTGCTTCTTTAAATCTGCCCTGAATCCCTGCATTCCTCTACAAAGAGTAAGATGTAGACATAAAAATTGGAACTGTTTGCCATGAACTGATAGGGTGAGATTTTTTTACATTTTACTTAAAAGGATAAATGCAAGTAAAATAGTGCCTTTTTGTAAGGCAGTTAATTTTCAAAGGTAAATAAACTTTGTATTTAAATTGAGACAAGAAAGATTAGGGCTTCCAATCTACCGTTTCATTATTAGTCAAAATAACAAATAAATAATCAGCTTGGAATCTGATTGGTCTCTCTTTAATGGTTTTCCTACTTGCAAAATTACAGACAAGTTTCCTCAAAACGCAAAATAGTATCGAACAGAGCAAGAACTGCCTCATGAAATTTCAGTAAGGCAAAATATAGGACACTTCAATATGTGGAATTCATCTGACATTTTGTTTCTAAATCCAAGCACCATCTTTCCTCACCTCCTTGGTGACTCATGTACTTTATTTTTTAGTTTTATTTGCTTATTAAGTTTTAATGTTTTATAGTTAAAAGCACATTTCAATTGTACAAAACACATTAAAAATGAGAAAAAAGATCCCTCTAAACAATATCCTCTGCCAGCTTTATGTATATTTAGGGAATGAATTTTACATAACTTAATTTAGAGACTCATTCATCATTACTGTTCTATCAGCACCAGTATTCCAGCTGAAGTTTTCAGGCTCTGTGGCAGAATGTGGGTAATTTAGTTAAGACCATTTCCACAACAATCTATTGGTCACATTAATGGAGGAAATGAAAGCTCAGTTACTTAAAAGGCTGATAAAGTTCATGTCCTTTTCAAAGAGGAATTAAGGAGTTTTCTGCTGAGACAAGTTTAAATTTGTCTGTTAGAAAAAAAATCTTGAACTTTAGGAAAGAAATAGGTCAAAGGAAACGGGCTAACATTGAACATGCATCAAGTTCATGGATGTATTTCTTGGTTGCTTAACAGTTTCAGTTGGCTGCCTAAGGGAGAAGGCAACACACCTTTTAGCCATGCACGTTGTTTTGTAGCAGCTAACGCATGGGATTGCATTTGGCATCATCACAGCACTTCAATGGGTTAGGACTCCATTGTGTGTTTCTGACACACTCCTGGTGGAAGGAGGCTGAGGCCTTGCATACACAGGTAGTGAGAACATTAAGGCCATTGAAATCACCAGAGGGATTCACAAAATTTTTATTGTATGAAGACCAAGCTCTCTATGCTGCTCTCCTCCAGTGCCTCTATGCTGGGTAATGTAGCATGCAGTGCCTATGTCCTGTCCTCTCTCCTCTTCTTTGGGATTTACGCTGAACAGACAGCAATGATTTCCTGCTGAATGCCCTCGGGATTCAGTGTGTTTTGGACATTGCAAAAGGACAGCAGATAGTAAAGAAAAATTGAGACTTTTATGGGAGAGGGGGTTGTGGCCTTTGATTGCAAGATCTTAACAAGCCTTCCTATTCCTTTTTTCCTTAGCTCTCTACAGCAGGAGGTGGCAAGCATAATGAAGACTAGAATTTTGCATTCCTCCTTGCCAAATATTTGTCATCCAGTATTTTTAAATTTAGAAACTTAACTTGGCTGGCATTTCTTCTACTGCACAAATGTAAAATAAGTGAGGTTAACATAGCATGAAAGAGAAATGTGGGGGAGACCTACTTCTCAATTGTTCCGTTTGAAAACTCATACTTTATTTCATGACAAGCAATAAGATTCACTGAAAAAGGCATTCTGCATTAAAAGATACTGGGCATTCTTCATTATATGAGAATATCTTTGAATTAAGACCTTCTGTATTGTTTTCCATATCCTTAAGAAGGCCTCAGACTGTACCAGCTGTCTAAACACATTTACAGTCTCTCCACAGTGCTGCAAGCCCACTGAAGTGGAATTTGTGTAAGGGTCAAAGGTAGCATAACTGAAGAGTTTTTGTTTTGGTTTGTTTTTTAAGACACAAGAATATAGCCATGCATTTTCTGCAAACATAATTATGCACATAGCTGGCTCATTATAAAAATACTTCTTAACCTAATTTGGAGACACAACCTTTCTGAGTGACTGCTAAACATTTGACAAATTTTTTTCAAATTTAGTGCTACATTCTGCAGCTTGCTTTTTCTGACTTACCTACATTTTTCTCGACTGCATTCTTTTTCCTTGTTTTAATTTTATTTTTAAGATGCTAGTTGAGCCACAAAAGCAAACCTTGTATCTGCCACTGTACCTGCCAACTTAATTTTACTTTTACTTACTTAAGTTGGCAAAAAAAAACCAACCCAACACAACCCATTTTGGATCAGATGATACATCCACATGTGAAGCCATGAGCTAAGATGAGATCAGATCCAGCTTACCTAAAAGTAGATAAGCAATTACCGAATAAGCAATAGAGCACATTTATCACTTGAAGCAATTGCTCAAAATTCGACAATTAATATATTTTCTGAAATTGCTATTTGGAGGATCCCTCCCCCATCCTCCAGGAAAGACATCTGGCTAGTACTGAAGGGAGTTTAGTGTTTGAACATCCCATCTGGTTTCATCATGTTAGCACATGATTCCAAGTCATTCAAGAAGTATGAACAATGGATATTGTATTCCATATAGTGCCATGTGGATTTGATCTTTAAAAGATGGTGGCACCGTAGAACTCAACCTTTTAACTAAAACTCAAAACATTTTATGTACTGAAAAACTATGCCACAGAAACTCAGAAAAGTCCCACATTTTATCCTACTCTAAGACCGATAAGTAATGTCTTCCTCATACAGTGCCAGTTCCATTCTTACCTAACATAATAACTATCTTGATAAACCAAGAGCACTTTTCCTAAACATGGCAGCAAAAAGCAGCATTAAGACGCATTTTTTCATTAGAATACTCATTATTTCCATCCTCAAAGCACTTCCAGATATCTTACCAAAATAAAAAGCAGAAGTTTGCTACGGGGCAAATGGAAGTTCTGCACCTTTGCTTTCCAGAGCTGGTAACTCTGCCTTTCACTGAGATTAACAAAACCTACAAAGTCTCTCATCAAAACAAATGGTATTTATTGCAACAGACCAGCAGCAATCTGTCTCAGTGATGCTGAAAGAACATCTAATTTCTCTCTCTCCTCTTCATTAAAAATTCAAATTTCAGTCAGTAACATTTCTTATTCAAACACTTACTTTACATCTATTTCTTCTTAAGGATGATTGACCCATTGTCCTGTAACAATGATCTTAAGAGATATTTTCTGTAAAGGATGCCTAGTAGGAGCAAATTCTCAGTAAGTGACTTGTTAGAACTGATTTCAGACTAAAAGAGAATTATAGAAACTTCAAATGTAAACAAGTATTTAAGTATTTGCTAGCTGTCCTTTAAGCTGTCCAATAAAATAAGACCACTTCATTTAAGCACTTGAGAAAGTGAATGGATTTTACCTGCTAGGGCAAGAAGAAGGGGAAGTAAATACAGAGATTTGGGAAAGAAACATCTTTTTAGTGGAATGAAGCCAGGCAAACATACTTTAAAATTTACACAATGTGTGTGATCACAATTTTAAAATCAGATTACTGAATCTCAACTCACGTTTTATTTTTGGAGTGCAGATTCTAGAAGACTTGATTTTTGTCAGAAGTCCCTGGAACCGGACAAGGAAGGAAGACTAGTTTATCCTCCAGACTGTGAAGTCAGAGCTTTGTAAAAGGACATTATAGATTAGGCTGATGAGAAAAGACAAAGATAATTTTGTAGGGGCTGATAAAGGAGATTAAGTTACACCATCCAGCTTTTTCTGAACTCTGTTGAAATGTATCCTTTCTTTAGTGTCCCCATAATTACCAGACAGCTCACAAGGTGAAGTAAGTTAGATAAAAGTGGGCAAAGTGGATTGCATGACATCGGGATTTTCATAGAAACACCTAAATCAAAAGTATTTAAGAGGCTACTGACTATGCTTAAAAGATATCTTTGCACTGTCTGGAGAATTTGTTTACCTGCTGTGTTGTTTCAGTTGACAAAACCTATCTAGAGGATCAGGACTACAGTATTTGAAACCAGTTTACCTAATGGAAGCGGATGAATTCCTTCTGGCAGGAACTGGCTAAGTTCACTGTAAAGCTGGGTTACAGGTCAGCTCTATCAGCTGGAGATTTTATTTAAACCTCTGAAGATCATATAGACTTTTAAACCAGTGGATTATAAGGATTCATCAATGTCACCTCTAGCTGATTGCAGCAGGGAAGCTACTGAAATCCCTAACTCTTTATACGAACTATAAAATACAAGACTGGAATAGAGATGATCAAACTTTGCTGTTTTTAATATAGTGTGTCCCACTGTTCCTATAATCTCCGATGATGAAATCATTAATGTATTAATGACTATGTTCATTGATGACCACCATGGTTTTACAGAACTAAGGGAATAGTTTTTTTTCATTTGGAAATACTTCTATCAACTCTTTTCACGTAATACTGGTTGAAGATTCATTCAGCACAGATTTATACAAGCTGTAGCATACAGCCTGTGTCAAAAAGTCTGCAGAGTCTGTTAATCTAATTCAAGTACTCTGTTTAAAAAAGTACTGCTCTCGAGTACTCTCAACCTATTAATTCAATTCCTCATGTTGGCAGGCACAGAGTCTCCAAAACAGACAATACTTTTCTGTCTGTAATTATTAACATAGGAAATGTTTGATACCTCCCTCCATCATCTGTTACACCTGAATTTCTACAAGCACGCGCCATATACTAAATAGAAAAAGGGACAATGAAAAAAGAAACTTCAGGAAACTGAAGTCCTACACTGAGTCTACCTGAAAGCACTTCTAAAAGAATTAAGATTTCTGTGGCCTAAAGATATGAAAAACATGTAAGATCCTTGCTTAAAAAAAACACACAAAAAAAATGTATTCTAGAATTTAGGCAGTTCATTAAATCTTGATGGTTCCACATAAGCATTTTCCACAACTTGACTTGTCAGACAAGTTGAGCTGTTTCACTTAAGATGTAGCAAGAGAAATTTCAAGAAGTTGCATGGGTTTCCTAAGGAGATAGAATTCATTCAAATGCTTTGCTGCAAGTCAGACCGTAATGGTCTAGCTAGACAACACAAATTTGTTGCCAAATGATCCTCAAGAAGATTAGCAATACATCCATTTTTCAGGACAGTAAGACAGCATCTGATAGAACTCGTGACTTCATCAGTTGTTCTCTGATTCCCAAGAAAGTGAGGAATATTAATAGTAACTTTTCAGTTCTTGAATGCAGGAAGGAGTATTTATTTTGTAGAACATTGTATTAATCTTGCTTCTACCTATGATGTTTACTTTCATAAAATATAGAATGTCTTTACTATTCTATTCCACATTAGGGAGGGGAGAAGTATCTCCCAGTTTGATTTAATTTTCAGCATTAAGAGAAAAAATAAATGGCTTTATTGAACACATCTGCTCTTGCTGGATATCTACATAGAGAGCTACCACCATTAATTGAAACTAGCAAGTGGCAGTCTGAGTTCTAACTTGGACTTCGATTATTTGAACTCATGGCTAGCCTGACAGAGGCTCTAAGTATGATCCTAATAACTATATTAAAATTTCTCTTCTCCCTTCATTAATGCAGCTAAGATATTTGTTTACTGCAGACATTTGAAATCTCAGTCTCCTCCTCTTGCTAACAATCTTGTTTTCCACATATAAATGGCAAGCTGCCAATTAGGGAAGTACATATGCTGCAATAAGTAGATATGTCTGTATGTATTAACTACAAGTCAGAGTATTGTCTAGTGCAGCTGGAGTAAAGAACACTCCAAAAAAGCTAATTACAACTCCAATCTTTATTATTATAAACCAAAGCTTTTGTGAGCTAGAGTTACATTGCTCACTACGTTATTTCTTTTTTTAAGTCTTGCTTTGCTTTTCTTCTTCCACTGATTCAAACTCTTGAAAATAAAATTGTGTCAAAGTTAAAACAACAAAGTTATAACAAGGCAATTTATCAAACTATAGAACAAAGAGCAAAATTCTCTTCATTCATTCCATTACCTCTATGGGTGAGCCTTATAGTTGCTTTTAGCCATATGTAGAACACATATCCAACATAAACGCTGGAATGTCATTGAACTATCTAATAAACAAAACCTATTAGTATTGATTGAAACAATTTCATAAAGCTTAATTTTCCTCTTCTTGGGGAAGGAAAGAGCAATTTACTGGTGAAGCCAGCAGGACACTCAGGTTCATCTGAGCTCCTGCACCAGATCAGTTATTCCCTGACTGCCAGGCTGTGGGAAGGTATGTTAAGATTATTTCCCTTTATTCATTCCAGTATAAAACAAAGCAAATTGAGACTACTTTGGACACTGCTATAGAGTAACAAAGAAATCTAGACAATTCTATATGGTTTTTCATACATACAATAACCTGGCAGTAATAATCCATATCAGGATGCTGATGAAAACACAAAGTTAACAAAACTAAAAAAAAACCCGTATGTTCTCTCTCTATC
Organism: Hemiprocne comata; assembly: GCA_020745705.1. Classification (NCBI taxonomy): domain Eukaryota; kingdom Metazoa; phylum Chordata; class Aves; order Apodiformes; family Apodidae; genus Hemiprocne; species Hemiprocne comata. The sequence continues at coordinate 10,131,981 of CM036593.1, read as the reverse complement.
TGTATTTTCTGTCCATACTCTAAGTATCTTGACCATCTACAAGGTCACCATATTTTTTGAGCCTGCTAAAATAAAAAATAGCCATAATTAACTTTTATTCATTCTCCTCTCTAGCTAAAAATGAAAGACTTCACATAACTACACTTTGTGGGCTCTGTAATCTCTGCATGACCGTGCTTCATTCTCTCCTCATGAAATGCCTGGCATCTTCTTGTGCCCCACTACTCAGCATAAGCTGCTTCTCTGTAATTCATAGACCACTTCTGTACAGGGCCATTGCCATTTTCCATTTGCAAAAGCAGCCATATGAAGGAATAGAACTTCCAGAAATGGAAAAAATGTGTCCTACTTTTAACTTAATAGAAAGCTGCATCTCATCTTCTAGCCCTGCCAGTGCACTTGTTAGTGATGTGATGTGTCACGTAGGTTGAAGTGAATTTGTTTGCCTCAAGGATCAAATGCAATTTCTCACCAAAATATAAGAAGATTTCACTTCATCTTTGACTCCTAATTCACAAGTAGTGCAGTCTTTGAATATCATCTTTTCTGTCAAGCTGGAAGATGACGGTTCAGGAAGTTAAGCTTCATGTTTATGGTTGCAGTATTTTAAGAATTAAAAGGGAATTTATACTCAAAAACACACTGACTCCAAAATAGCTCTTTCCCATTCAGCAGCAAATGAACTATTTTAAACAGATCTCTTAATTCCTTTAAATTTATCTGCAATTTGATGTAGAACAGAACAAGTTTTGAAATCAAAGTTTTGCAAGACATCCTATGTGCAACGGTACGTGCTGCATAATTTCTAGTAAAACGCTTTTAGTCAATTTTGGACAAGTGATGGAAACTTTTCAAATTAATTATCCAGCAAAACCACTTCATGAAACAAAAATGGCCTAACCAGTCCTCCAGATGTAGTTAATTTTAATCACAGAACTACCACATGCCAGATCCAAATCTACTTCTTAGGTATTTTAAATGAGTATTGCAATTCTTCAGAGGTATGTAAATTTATTCAGGGGAGGGGAAACATGCCTTTTTAAAGTTGGATTAGATTTTTATTTAAGACTCTGATTTCAGAAGTGCCATTACAAAATAAGCAATACCTGGAACAAACCAGATAAGATAAAGGTCTTCTAAGCCTCTGCTTAGCAAATGTGTAGTTGAGAAAAGGCAGTAACTATTTCCCAGGTCTTTGAAACCTTGACGGTATTATAGATAACAAGGATTATGAGATGCTACTCTTGCTGAAAGAAATCTTCAACAATTATCAAAATTATGTCAGGCTGACATTTTCTGAGTCATGGAATTGTGCTGTTTGGATGTCAGGCATTGCAGAGGACTTCTCACAGAGAAAACCCCCCAGGTTTCACAGGAATTCAGCACAATAAGTGTAGCTTTTACCACAGCCTTGACCTTCCGTTTTAAATCTTTCCAAGAGGACAAGGTATACACTTAAAGAAAAAAAAAAAAAGGGGAGGGGATGCTTGAGATAATCTGTGAAGATTAATGTGTTTGAGGTGTGGAATGAAAAAAAAAATTCTAAGTACAAAACCTGTATGTATTTTGAGATTTTTTTTTTAATTTAAGATAAACCTCTTAAAAGAAATTCCTCACTGTGAATCATGTACTGGACTTGCTTTTGTTGTTTTTAACAGTAGAAAGTCACCTCAGAGATAAAAAATGCTGGCTGTTTATTAGAGTATGAAAAAGAGTGCTGTCCAGCAAAAGATTCATTCCTTTACAGCAGCAAAATCCCATAAAATTGAAAGGCTTCTATGATTAAAAGAAAGTTATGCAAATATTTAACAAATATATATCTTCTTCTATCAAGTGCAAGCCAAGCATATGACACAGTGCTTGGGAATAAAAGGTGGAGATAGATGAAAATCTCCTCTGGACTCAGATTTGATGGGAGTCTCATCAATGTTAGACATCTCCAGATTAAGTAAAATCCACTACAACAAAACTTGAATACACTCTACTTTTTATATACTTCAAATAATTCTGGTAATTTAGGTTGTTGAATATTTTTTCTGACATGGATTTTTATAGAAGTTTCTCTATGCATTATAAGGCAGAAGGATCAACAATTTCAGAAATAATCACTAAATATATATATAATTACACATTTAAGAGAAGAACGCTATCAACAGTCATTCAAATAAAGTAACAAAAGGAACACAGATTGCAGTTCACTAAGAACTGCTTGCATTTGCAGAGAAATTTTGTCTAGAAGCATGCAAAATGCAAAGTAATAACACTCTTCTGCACCTTCAGAACTTATTGTCATGATGTACAACTTTCTTGCTGGACACAGAATATTTAAAACCTTTTTTTTAAGTTAAAAGTAGTAAAATTAACTTTTAAAACTTCTTCAATGCACCAATGTCACTACAGTGGGTCAGAGCATCTGCAGTGGCAGTAGTATTTGCTGGGGCATGTGCTGTTCTGCAACCATTATCAGAGTGACTTGGGATGAAGGAGCTGAATCAAAGGCCAAATTCCAACCAAGACTCAGTGTACAACACTATATGCTCGCATAGGTTTTTGTTTCTCTCCCAGTTATGAAGTTACTGCAAGAGAAGAGCAGACTTAGATTCTCAAAGTGGAACAAGATGGAGAAGGAACGCTGAAAACTGTTTAATGTCCTAACTTGAGGGCATGGAGTTTTTACATGGTAATGTCCATATATACTAACTTAATTAGTAAAATGAAGGTACTATACAGAATACTACTGAAAGACTCACTGCATGCACCAAGATATTATTCAACATATTGTAAAGAAAATGTACAACAAAAATTTCTTGTTTAATAGTAGGATTTATGTACTCATAAAACAACTTTGCCATATCAGTCCCACTTCCTATACTATCTTTACTCAATGAAAAAAGATTGTACCGAGAACGGCAAAAAAATGTGTATCATCTGTGACTTTCTTCTTTAACAGAGTTCCCTTCCTATATCATAAACAAAGGCTCCTACTACACCTGTGTCAAATATACTAGCTAACAAAAGGTGAAAACTTTCAAAAAAAAAAGAAAGCAGCTACTTACAAAAGATAACAGAATTTGGTGTTTGTGAGAAAAAATTATCCCTGTTCAGGGAAAAAAGCAGAGCAAGAGGAAAGTATCCTTGACCTTTAATCTCTCTCTCTAAATGCTTTACTATAAAAACATAAAACCCACTTATTTAATTTATATTTAGGTTACCTTAGAGAAATAATGCTTCTGGAAAGAAGTAGCCCAAGGTAGTTATAAAAACCTCTGAGAACATTTAAGCGGACAAAAATTCAGTTTCATTATCACATAATCCCATCTCCTGGCTTTTCCAAACAATACAGGTAGCTGTTTTTAAAGGATTAAGAATATCATACATGTTGATTTGATGAGTCTGAGTTTAAACTAGGACATCAAGAAATAAGCAGCAGGTATTGCCTTACTCTTCTGCTGCCAAAAAGAGATGCAACTCCTTATTACCCATTATTACTTCCTCCTCTGATTGACACTGGCTCATGTCACTATGAGTCTCTGATGGTTGAAATGTGTAGTGCAAAAAAATTACTTTCATTTTTAAAATATTTTTGTATCTAAAGCAAACATCTTTCCTTCCAGCATCAGCATGTGGAATACTGGCATTTCTCTCTCTCTCTAACACTACCACTGGCTGTCACAGTAGAGAACACACAGTAGGGACTCTCAGGGCATTGTCTCTCCTTCTCAATCCCTGCTAGGTTACATGGCAGAGAAAAAGACTTCAGAGGGTCAGGAGCCTTCCCCACTCTATAGCATCAGCCAGCTCAATCTGCTGAAATAAATACAGCAGTAAGTGTCTGCCACTTTACAGAAAAAAAATTAAAAAATCTTTTAATATCAGCAGGTACTTTCTGTTTCATATTTCACAAAATAATAAACAACAAGTTTAAATTATTTTTTTTTAACTGAAACTTTAAACTAAACACCTATGAAAATTAAATGCCTAAACTCACATAATACTATTGGCAATCCCTAGTTCTTATTACCTGCTGGTAGCCTGAAACAGTTTGCCTTTTGCACTGCTTACTGGCAGCCTGAAGAGTTCCTGCACACAGTAGGGTGAACTTTTCAAGAGCTGGCCAACATTAGTTGTGGTAAAAACAACATTTCAGGCAAATTCTTTAAGTCATAATCCATCTGCATGCATCTACTTTCACACATTCACAGTAATTTACAGTATTTTCACCTATACAATCATTATTTCATCTAAAAGGAGGATGAATGGGAATACCTTCTTTAAGTTATGTGTCCAAATTCGGTTATTGCTTAAAAGAAATAAGCAGAGCTTCAACTTCTGTGAATTAAAAGGATTTGCAAAACAGTTCCTACCCTAATGTGAAACACTAAAAATAAACCTTTAGAATGCTTAAATAATAATGAGATGTAATTAGAAATTTTAATATTTGAAGTTATTTGAAGTAAGCTTTACCCTTGAGTAAATTAGCCAATCAAAAATATGTAAAAGTGCTGGAGAATTAATCTGATTCAAAAACACACACAAAAACATGCTCAATTTAAAAATCTTAGAGGACTAAAAAAATACTGTGTGATGAGGTGTTGTATAACCAGAGTACTTGCAGTTACTTTGAACCTTGCAACTTTGTTCAACAGAGTGGGCTTTAGATAATGCTCTATGAAATCCAGCCTCCATCCTGTTGGAAAAAGGCACAAGATGATACTTCCAATACCACATAAAATAAATAGGAGATCTAAATAATATCCTGGAAACTCCTCGTTACTAAGTGAGTTGCACATGGAAACTCTGTACCCATAAGGTTTAAAATAACAGAATTCTGCTGCCAATACCCAGTCCTGTTAGAACTGTAGTTTTTCATATTATCTTTTAGATTAAACTAGGTCTACATCAGGAACCTTATTGCACGCTATTAATCTCTCTCTGAAATATGTACTTAATCTACATGTACCACTGCACACACACCAGTAATGTATAATCTGACAACTCAAAGAATTCAAACTGTCCACTAATGAATCCCCATTCTTTCAAAAAGAAGCACCCTAAACATGAAAATTTCCTCTTTAGTTATGCAAAACATTTATCAAAAGCCAAATACAAGATTAGGTTTGATATGAAAATTCTCTCTGGGATGTGCAATGGAGTATACTAAAATGGTTTCTTAAAAAAGTTATTATTTTCGTGTTTTTTTTAGAGAAATTTCTAACCCTAGATCTAGTATATGCAGCACAAACACCTGATTTTCAAAGGTCCCAAACAAATGAAAGATTCACTCATTTTTCTCCAAAGCTGTGTAATGTAACTTTTTTGTAGTAAAGAAAATGGACCTTGTCCACAATAAACTGCCCTCAGGAATTAGCTAGTTAGTACAGTTCTGAGCTAGAGAAAAAACTTTACATAATACCTTATAGTTACTCTGAAAGCATACCTTCAACAGTTGTCTTTTTGACTTTTTCCTCTTACAATAGTAATTTGAAGTGACATCTGAGATATTTATTTGCAGTAAGGACCCAAGCACTTGTGTCAAGTAGCACCATATTCCATAAGCTGTCATTTAAAAGCTGCAAGTCTAGCTGGATACCAGGCATGTATAATGCAAGGTGACAACTCACTACTTAGCAGGGGAGGGAAACACATTTAGAAAATAACAAAAGGCCTGTTATGAGCTATGGAAATACATAAGCACATTGAGTTTAATGGAAAAAGCCTATGCCTAAAGTTAGGTAAATGTGCTCAAATCGCTCACTTAGTCAGACAATAAGAGGAGATCTCTCAGTAAATGTTTTAACATTACAAGGTATTGTAAATACTGTGTCTTCTCTTTGGATATAGTCTGTTGCTTTCATAGTATTAGATACAGCCAACTAAAAAATAATTGAAAGTTATGGGATTCAATGTTGGGATATCTTCTTTGAATTTACTGAATTCCTTCCAAAGTGCCTTATGGATGGACTATTTAATATTCATCGCCATGCTCCTGTACAGCAAGGGCTGTTAATCTTCCAAAATGGAGAGAAAAGGAAAAACATTAGCTCTACAAACAGGCTTATTTTGGCCTATCTTGTCATTTTTAAGAGACGAGATGCTGTGCTTTCTACAGGAAAAAAATTCTAGTAGTTAACCGTCTATTAAATAGATATAGTACAAATTTACTGTCTAGTGTCTCTAAGAAACAGTGAAACAAATTCACTTTTCTTCTCTTTCCAAGGTCAGCACTAAGATGACATACAATCTGTATTACATGGTTGCATCATGTAGTCAACATGTCAGATGATGAGCCCATAATTCAACAAGCTCAGACTTCAGCTCCAGCACAAACACAGAGTTAAATGTGCTTTCCAGTGCTTCTGAATATTGCATTCAGTCATTGCTGTTCCCTAGGAAAACAACCGCGCCCCCTCCTCCAACCACACACACAGAAACCTCCTCCTTTTCCTCCTGTTTCAACCTCCCTCCCCAGTGTAACCCAAAAACCAAAGAAAATCATAAGTATGGCAGGGGAGGGCAAGACTGAATTTTAGTCAATATAGAGTTACTGAATTGACCTTAACAGGTCAGTGAGAGATAGACAGCACTTCTCTGATTTTACACCAGTACAGAAGAGATGAGGATCTAACTCCCTTATGGAGTTTAACTGATTTTAACAAGAGGAATTGGGGAGGGAAGGGTTTCCAACTATATTCTGAAAAGATATCTTTGAACGGAAAACACAATCTTCAAAAAGGAAGAAAATTAAAAGCTCTTCCTCAAGTTTCCTTTCATTTCTTATCTTCCTAAAAATACATATATACAGTTTGTTCCAGGAAATATCTGAGATGCCTTCTGGTAGCTTTTAAATAAACATTAAAATCTCCTTTTGAGTTGAAAGAGTTTCAAATAAAATGGGGGAGGAGTTCTTGGACTGTAACACAGATGTAAACAAAGGTCAGGAATCACTCTCAGTAATTAAAATGCATTATCGTTACTTTTGGACTTTTAGTCTGCTATCACATAACTGAATTAGACTTGAGCAAAGCTCTAATTTGCTTCCACAGCAATTTTTTCTTGTACACTAAAACCAACAGACCTCAGCTACATTTCTCAGCTAGGAGCTAATGTTTCTGGATGCATGTTACTGTTGCAGTTTCATTTGCCAGTAAAGCCTTATTTACCTACTTCCTGTTATTAATTATGGGAAACAGGATCTCTTCGAACTGTAGGAGAGGCTCTTTTAACTACTGTCTAGACTTCTCAAGACAAAATATTGATGAGCCCTTTAATGTTTGTGCAGACACACAAACTGAGCAAAAAAAAAGTTACCTCAAACAGCTTAAGACTTCTTATCACACATTCACAAGAAAAATAAAAATCCCTTAAATCACTCGAGCTCACATCCTTATTGTTAGTCACTGAAGTAAGGTTTTCTTTCATAGTTGGATACTTTTTTCATCTGTCACACTGATTAATTAACAGCTCACAGTATGAGCCCTGTGCTTAAATAGCCTACGGAAATGAGGAGATACCAACGTTAATATTCTATAAAAAGCTGAAGAGGAAAAATGCTTTCTTTAGTATGAAGGGATCTGTCTTCTAATAAAAAAAAACAAAACTACTTTCTGTTTGGTTACATTACACCAGAAGATGAAAGCTCACAGCCTGTGAGGGAGGATTGCAATGAAGGATTAGGAAAAAAGTTAGAGAAGACTTTAAATGTTTTAAATTAAGCTATTGGTTGGAAACAACCAGGTCCTGAACACTAGTGAAATTATTTTCATCACTGTTAAAAACCAAGCCAGTTTATCAACACGCAATAAATAAGTCTATAAACACAGTACTGTTGCCTTTACAGATATATGAGGGAAAGGCATGGAATTACATTAAACACAATTGCTAAAACCTTAAACCTAAAAAATAAGCCAAAATACTTGTAGTTTCTAGCCCCCCCACCCCCCTTCCCAAACTATTACAGTCTGGCAATTATTTCAAGAGTTTGACTTTCAATAGCTATGAGCTCTCCCCCTTTTCTAAGCCCCTCTAGTACTGCTGAGTAGACAAAAATTACAGATGCAAGAAAACCTGACAAATGAGTGCAAGGCTCCTCCTCTCCAGTGCCTCGACAGTCAGAGCTCTTGCCAAAACATGCCTGAAAGCTAGTGAGGAGACAAAGACAAAGATTCCATTTTCTCAGGGAAAACAGATTTCATGTAGAAGCTACTGAGCAGAATAGCACATTGGCATGTGTGTAGGTTCAAAAGCAGAGCAGGAGTTAACGTTTCAAGAAAAAAAATTAAATCGTATTAGATTATTCAGTGAGCTCAAAAATGCTGTTTAACACACAGCTCTTTTTTAACTGCAAAGGGCTGCAGGGGGTAGGAGGGGGGAAGCTCCCATAAAGCTGGAAAAACATTTTTAGTCATGGAGAAACTCCAGTTCAGCACGATGTAAGCTAAGAGTTCACCACTGTTGCTCTAAATCATCTCCTGATAATGCTGTAGTACACATGCAACCAAAAAACAGTAAATCCAGCTTTTTCAGCTTAAATCAGTTTGAATGTGTTTATTAAAATATTCTTTCCCGAGGGTGTCATTTATAAAGTTGCAATGAGTTTAAAACCTTGGCACCTAAGCAATTCCAAGTTTGCAAGTTTTTCATAGCAAGTTTACTACTTTTGGCTTGTTACGCTGTCGTGACTGGCACACATCACTGAGCTGAACGGGTCTGCCTGTGAGAGGGAGATCAGCAGTGAGGTGAACACAGGTAGGCAAAGCAGAAGAAAGAGCAAGAACATGGTTTCTCTTTGAAACTAGTAAAAGTTGGGGGAAAGTGCAACTGATGGTGGGAAGGTTTGGGATTATTCATGTTTCTCAGTAATTTAAAAATAAAAAACATATTTAAAAAAACAGCATATAAGATTAAAACTACTGATTATTCAAAGTGTGATTCCAATCCATCAGGACTCAGTGGCAAAAGAAGCTATTGTTAAGAATAATATGAGCTCCCATCAGACTGGGAATTTGGGAGGTAGAGTGTAAAATGGTGTTTGTGTCATCAGTAAGGTTTTCAGCTCTGACAATTACTGCTCATCAACATGTAGCATTCTTACAAACTCTCCGTTTTTAATAGCTCGTTTTTCTTTCATGTGAGGCTGCTTCTACGTATCTAGTGGCAGAGCCACCCCAATTCAGTTAGTCTTTCAGCAGAAACACTAACGCTGTATAAACAGAACAAAAAACATTACATAATGAAAATACTAAAGATGTGATTAATGCCCTGAATTGACAGGTTTGAGACTGAGGATAAAATACAACTGCTGAGAGCTCTCCACAAGAGGACTCCCAGGGGCAGCCTGCCCTGCAGAGAGTAGTGCAGGCAGCAAGCCTTGCTCTCTTACCTCTCCTCACCCTCCCGCTCCCATCAGCCCAGCCACACACCATGACATCTCTCCTGCCCACCCAGGCCAGGAGGACATTGCACAGTTCTCACTCTGAACCCACATGCTGTCTTGCAGCCCTCACTCTTCCCTTCTGCCTGTACCTGAAGACCACTCTGATAATAGACTTAAAGAAAGGGCTGGTAATCCTTTGACTATCCTAATAAAATCACTTCAGAAGATCAGCACTAATCATTATTCAGGGATTGGGATAATCAAGAACAATATGAAAAAACCAAAGATTGTACTAGAATCAATCCTATTCTTATTCCATCTGAGGTGAAGAACAGGGAACACAAGAACAAACCTTGAACATTACACAGAAGCTTACATTTATTTCTTTAAATATATTTTTCATTAATTTCTTCACATTCCTTTGGCTGATCCCACTATCCTCCCACTTGGTAAGTTCAAGCATTTTCTAAGTCTTCATAGCCAGACAGCATCTAAATGCTTTTTGTTCTTTTTGTGCATTTTACCATCCAACTATCACTCAGCCCCTCCTCATCTCACATTACTGCTGCCACAAAATCCTCTTGCCTGCTCTGATGAAATGCCATCCTCCTTCTGCACAGCTATTCCCATATGGCCTCTATTCTCAACCAGACCAAACTACCATCGCGTTTTTGTTTCATCAGCACCAAGGGATACTAAACGTTGGCTCACTGCAAAGATGTGAAAAAAGTCTGCATCTACCACTTGGATCCTCTGATTTTTTTTTCTCCTTCAAATTCTCATAAAGTGGATCTCAACATCCTCCCATACTTCACCTATAGAAAGCAGAACTGCTGCACTTTAACACATAGATCAAGAGTCATTTGATTGCCTGATTTCAAGACATACAAGAGAAGGAAATTAGTTCTGGGATCCATCTCTGGAAGGATTACCAACAGCAGAGCTATATTAAAAAAATAAAGAGGATGGGATGCAGGCATCGACTAGATGAGGAATATAGAGCAGCGACTCGAATAAGAAACAAGATTTGTGAACTAACATTACAAAGGAATCTGAGAGAAAACTCAATTCATACCAGATTGTAGAAATACTGCAGCACTTTAAAATATCACTTGATTTCACCTATATAGTGGCCCGTTCCCTCACTCAGTTAACACTATTCCTATTTGACACTCAGTTAACACTAGTGAATATTTTAAAGATTTCTTGAAGACCAAATCCAGGATTATTTTAACCTATAAAAGCTGTTAAAGTAAAAATGAAATCTTGCATCTTTGTATAATGCCTGTCATTGCAACTGAGTTAATTTTGACTACATGTCCAGGCACTACGTGGCACAGGGTTTGAAAAGGAAGTAGACTTATGTTTTGGTTGGCACTGGTACAGCATAGGTCTTTAGCATTAAAATTAATAGCATTAATGGGCATTATGCAATTAAAGCACTGTGCTTTAATTCCCTGAGGGGTTGTGGGGTTTTTCTCATGTCCTGTGAAATAGCCAAATAACAAATGTAAGAGTTTTCAAAGCTATTTGAAGAATTTGAACTTGCACCCTCCTCCATTAATCATAATGGAGAGGTGTAACTGGACAAGATGGATTCAAAATTCTCAAAATGTCCTCCATGAAACTACGTGAAGGTTAATACTACAGATCAGTCTTTTTAAGCATGTGCTGTGTAATTACAGTATTTTGCAGACCACAAGCTCTTCAAAAAGTAATCATTAGACCATCGAAAAATATAGATTTGAAAATACTTCTTTTTAAATTTAATATACCGTACTTACTTGATACTAGACTTATTCAGATGAGTCCAATTTAGTAAAGTGGCTTTAACAAGCAACTGAAATATTTGGTACTTGAGCCCTGAAATTTTCAATCCTGAAGGCCAAGAATCTAGAGGGATTTGGGAATCCTACCACTGAACCCACTGCACTTCGGGGACAGGGGATAGTCATCTATGCAGTTCCACAGGAGCCTTTGAACATTGCAGGTGAATGATGGGATGATTTTCAGAGCTACTGAAAAACTGCAGGTTTTTTGCAGACTTCATCAGGATTGATGCATAGTACCAATAAAGATCAAGTGTTACCTAGTCCTGTACTTGAGTATTTTAAGTGCAAATATTTTTCTTTTAGACAGTAAATTAATAAAAAGCTACACTATGGAAAAAAGTGGATGCACACAGATTTAATATTTCAGTTTTCAGAGAAGGATCTTGTCAACAGTTATCTATAGCACTGAAAAATAAGCCTGGAGCAAATTTTTATTGTTTTATGTCTGAATTCTCTCACAAAACAGCAAACCAGAACAGTATAATACAATAGCATAGACCTATGTATTTATGATATTTAAATTATTGAAAATCTAACACTGATTTACAGTATTGTGTCTCAGTTTAATATTCTGAATAATCTGATTTCACTGAGAGCTAACTTGAAGCACAACATATTTTACCTGAGTATCCAAAGAAAAGAATTGGTACAAAACCACTCAGACCTTTATAGTGATGCTAGTGATTTTTCCTTGGGTAATGTCAAGACCAATTATCAACTGATCTATTAAGCATATTCTAAGCTATCACACAAAATATTTTATTTCTTTATCTTCTAGACAAATCACCACAGAGCTGCAGACCAGCAAGTGAAGTGAACTGAGGGCAGTTTGACCATCATCTATGTCAATTCCCCGGAAGTCGATGCAACGTGTTCTCGGGTCTCCAAGGTACATCCCAGAGATTAGTTGGTTGTGCCATACAATTAGCAAGTGTTTAAAACAAGCTGTTTGCTTTGATTACATTAAGATACTTGCAGCAGTAACAGCTATTACGTTCTACAGAGGAGTGTACCTTCCCAAATATGTTGTTCATTAGCACTTCAATAACAGCATGCCACCCCAGCTGCATGGTCAAGTAGCACAGTGGTCTCAGGTACAAGGAAGAGATCATTATGAAACTCCACCTGGCTCATTTGGGCAAATGAAGTAAGTGCATTTGAACCACAGACTGCAGAGAAATACTTTAAAGCTAGGTTTTATCCCAGGCCTTTATCTGTATGTCATGCCAAACCCATAAGCTTTCTTCAGAGGAATCAACAAAAAAGTGTAGAGACTGAATTAAACAGAAAAGTTTTTAAATGGCTAAACGTTGGGTGTTTTTTTTCTTAAGGACAGGGCCCCAGGTAAATGCTGCCTTCTAATACAGCACATGAAAATCTCAATTATGGAAATCATTATTCTAGGCACTATTTGCCATTTTATATTTGCAGCAGGATGTTTTTCATATCATCAAGAGTTTCCAAGGCTGTTCATTGTTTCTGTATGTGCAAAACATATTTCAGGGTCTCCAAAAAGATCAGCTAATTAAAAAAGCTGAGTCAAGTGGTCAGACAGACTGGAACTTGAGGATTATAGGTAAGAAGGATGAAATGAAGGCTTGGAAACTATAATTTCTCTTTCTGTGGTAGCAGCAGAAGCAGCTGTTATAGACCAGGGAAATTAAAGATGTGGATGACTAAGCTAGCAGTCTGGAAATAAGACATTGCCAAAACATAACAGCAAGTCTTCTGCACCCCACTTTTAAAAAGCCAAAAGTGCTGACCATTTATTTTCTCTCTCTCTCTTCCTGTTATTCTTATCTGTTATCCTCCAGCTGGTACCCTTCCAGCCCTTGCTACCAGTTCTAATTTCCCACCCCCATCTTGGGGAGTTAATAGTAATTCCCAGGACTGTGAACAAGTGCTCCATAGTGGGAGTTGTGAGCAAACAAGAAAGGACACTACTAAAAGAAGAGCAGGTGAAAAAACAGAGTTGAAGTTCCACTCATTTTTTATGCATGAGAGTTGTTAATCCAACATGCAAAAACATCTTCCCATACTGAACAATATTTACCATTCCTTGAGAGCAGTTTCATCTGCCTAGTAAAATCAGCATCTACATATGGAAAGTTCTCAGATTAAAAACCAGACAAATTGCTACCATTTTTTCAAATACATTTGTTACATGTCTTATAATTGACTATTTTAAGAAAATTTTTCTTCAGTTTCTAGTCTGTTTACCCTGAATCTTTTAAAAATAAGGTAAAAATCATTGTGCCATGAATTATGAGGCTCTATAATGTTTTCCATATCAGAAAGTGATGAAGAATCTATGAATTGCTGAAGGAATAAGTTAATTTAAAAACAACAAAAACACCCACAAAACAATCCTTTGTCTTTCCTCAACAGGTATGGACTCCCTGTTACAAGCTGAAGAAACATTAGTTAACCTTGCTTAGACAGCTTTTAAGTCAGTGTTGCCAACCTAGAATTTCTCCCAAATCATATTAAACCTGTGGCATACTTTTGATCTCTGTGTATACATAATGAATGAATAACACCTGATCTATTTCCCCTACATTTATTTGTTCTGAAATCAAACCCATCATTTCAAGTTTGTGGTAGATACATTTTCTAAGTGCTGCCATTTCAGCACTACTCCAATAATGTTGCTGCATTTAAACATTCGCTTTGATTTGAGGCACACTCAAGCTCTTAGCAAGCAATTATTCATTAATTACATTTTAAAATGTCTGAGATTCATAACATAAAATTGTAACAGACAAAACTGATACAGGCATATTAAGTGTCCCTTTTCTTATTAAAAATAATTTTAGGTAGCATGGAGCCTTTCTCTGATGCCTTTACCTGAAACAAATGCCATTTTGTGTTCTCATACGAGTCTAAGACTTCTAAAGGTTAAAACCCTTATTTAGTACAGTCTCCCCCCTGCTCTGGTAGAATGGATATTTGAGGAGGTTCTTCACATCTCCTCCCACGCAGTTTCCCTGCTTCATAAGCAGAAGCCAGATGCTGGTTCTTTCAAGTCTAGCGGTTAGTTGACATTTACTGTTAGTTTATGGTTTCCATTCTATCTTAGCAAGGAAAAGAGTTAGAACATTACTTTTAAAGAGTGAAGATCAAATCTTTAGATGTCTAATACCCTCAACCTGGAGGGGACTGTAGCCAGAGTTTTTTGGTGGGGCAAAAGGAAGGGACAAAAAGACAATGCTGTGCACCAGCACATAGAATAGGACTACTAAGTCCTGGCTTTACTGTTGCTATTCTCTCCCCTGGAAAATTCCTCATTGCAATTCTTGACCAGCAGTGCTGATTTTGTTATTTCCTTTTCAACCTCAGCCTCTAAAAAATGCTGTGTAGAGCATTGATTATATTTCTGACTTCACAAACTTGACAGCATTACTTTGCAACTGCCATAAAGAAAAAAAAAAAAGAAAAAACTCCTGCATATATACCTATGATACGGTGATTTGATTCGATGGTTGAGATGGGAGAAAAGAGAAAGAAGTCTAGGACACACCACAGAAAACACTTTTCCAGAGCAAGGAGAACATTAAACCCAGCTGAAATCTATGCCAAGTAGGATATCAGGTCCTGCAAACAACTGCATAGTACACCCATGTGAAAGATTGCTGCTGCTGTTTAACTCCCCCTCCAGACATGCACTATGACACAGCCCCGATGTCTTAGTTCCCAGACAAGCACGAACACACATCTAAGGTCTATCGTTCTGAAAGTTATCTTGAAAATAAACTCAATTATTCATTTCAAATCTATTCTTACATGAAAGTACAGATAAAAAAAAGTAGTGTCATTGACCACTATTTCAACACTAGAATACACTTTCTAAAATTATCAGATCAATAGTTATTTTGAAATCATAATAAAGAAAATATAGGTAAAAATGGCTGTCCTGTAGGGCAAGTTCATACATGAAGAAATTGGAAATATAGAGGTGATCTGATAAGCAAAGTTCCCCCTCACATGGGGAAGTCAAAAAAGCCATCCCCCTGTGGTTGCTAACAGCCCACTAAAACCCTCAGTAAAACTAAGCTCAGGAATCAGTCAGCTGGTACTACTGTGTTTATCTAATGGACTTTTACAGAGCGAAAAGCCAGAGTCTGTAGCCTTTTATCTGATTATATTTACTAACAAAGAGCTTTAAAAGAAGTAACATTAACAGGATTGCTGCAGGACTTGGAACTTGCAGTTGTTACTGGATGGCTCCAAACTTTATCTGTTGTGTTTAGGAGCCACAGAAGAAAATCGTCTGAGCTCAGTACAGAGTGTGCCAGAAAATATCATAGTGTTTTTTTCTAGTCTAGGTCAGGACATTTGAATACATCCATGACAGAACATTATTTCATTTTCCTAAATCACTGCTTCCATAACTGACCATCACAGAGGCAGTTTTAAAAATCATACTGGCTCACAACATCTGCAAAAACTCAGTAGTGCAGCTGTCCACTGCACACGTGTTAAGCAGGCAGCACTAAAAACCATAAAAACAGGTCAAAGCAAAACCAAAAACCACCTGAAATGAAGAATTTCACATAGGTAACTGGAACGAAATGTAGAAATAACCTTTTCTCCAGGTCAGCAAGCTGAAAGCATAAGAGAAAAGCAGTTTGCAGCAATCCACACACAATAGGTCCCGAGCATTACTTCCTTTCATTGTGCACTGCACTTCTGGGGTACTAGATTTGTCTAAACAGTACCCAAAGCTGGACTTTCAAGTCCAGCCAACAAACATTGGAATGTCACAGCAGCCCTTCAAGAGAAAGTTCCAGTGCTGTGAGTTTTTAAAGACAGACTGAAATATTTAAAAGAGATCAAATATATCCCAATGCTACCTCCTCTTGTTCCCTTGAATTAAAAATGAAGGGCAACTTATGTGGAAAGCAAAATCTAATTTAAAATTGTCTTTTCTAAAGAATAAAGGAGAAAAGCACTGATCTTTAAATAAGGTGGAAACCCACCTGGAGATGGACAGCAATGCCTCTCTCTTTTTGCAAAGTAATTATTCAGAAGCATACCCAAAAACACATTTAAGTAACGAACACTAAAATATTAAGTACTAAAAATGAGGTGCATCCTATGGGAGCACGATTCAACCATCAACTTTCTTTCCCCACTGACGGAAGCTTTAAAAAAAAATCAGACCTACCTGTGTTCGTGTACATGAAAAAATCTTCAATACCTTAGCATGCATGCTGAACTTTTTGAAAGACTTCTGATTTCAGTTAGAATTTCTACTTCAAAAGACATGTTGTAATAGCCAACAATAAAATTAAGCTAAGATTCTGCATATTTTTTGTATGAATGGAAGACAGGAATTCAGATTTATCAGACAGATCATTTTTCATTCTTCCATAAAGAGTCACTTTGGCTTTATGAACAGGATTTTTTTCCTCACTTTTATTTTTCTGTTTGTTTTTTTATTTTTTAAAGCTGCCCTCACATTCTTAACATTAATTCTGGTCTTCACTATGCATAAAGCAAAATGTTAAATACATATACAAGTACACAGACAGCAAGATGCTTGTTCGCAAGACTCAGTAGGGTAAATCCAAAAACTTTCCATTGCTCCAGAGAGCTCTTCAGCTACAGCACCTTTCTCTCCACACGTGTAGTTATTTCACTTCATTGGTAAGGGCAAACTCTATATCAGTATTGTAGTTTTGTTTTCTTTCCTAGACAACACGAACAGTGGATCTGTGCAGTATTGTTACAACGGATTAGAAAACAATATCTCAGAGATGAAGAGATTTTTAGATTCTTTATTCTGTGTTAGACTAAAGAGAGGTATGTCTAAATTACTTTAATTTTCCTTTGGGGAAAGAAGTTCATAGCAAAGTAAAGATGAGGAGAAAAATTAGACAATGTGATCATTTTTGAGATGGATAGTAGTCTGATCACTAAGACTTTCACACAGAGTATTGGAAACCCAGGTTTCCAGGCCCTTCTCCAACAACAACAGAGCTCTGACATTCCAAAGGCACACCAAAAACACCAGGCTATCAAGCATTCTGGGGCAGCAAAGGGTCTTTTGTCTTCTCCTCATGCAAGAAGCTTCCCAGAAAATTGTCCATTGAGAAACATTTTTTTTTTCAAAACATCTTGCATTTTCCACACAGGGGAAAAAAAAAAAGATTAAATTTTGAACCAGATGTAGTTTCGTATACATCTGCAATTGCAGGGAAAAACTTCTAACAGAATGAGAAAAAAAATTGTTCTTTCTATAAGGTTCTAGTACCATCTACCTTTAATCATATTACAAGCTTAATGCATTATGTTAATTTGTTAAATTAACACAGTTGGACTTTTAGATCAGAGGAGGAAGAAAAGACTGTGATTCAACAAAAGTATGTTATAAAAATGCTGCTGTTCAAAACAGGCCAAGTATTTTCTTGTGCTTGAACCCTAACAAATGGGTTTTTCCTTAAGACAGTTATTTGGTGTTTTGTGTTAACTTTTGTATTTTTTTTAAGTGGTAATGTCTCAGTTGTACTGCTTTTTGAATAGAGTTTAATCTGTTGTTATGCCTCCGAATAGCAATTTTCTTAGGACACTTTTTTATGGTATTAGTAATAGTTGTGATAGGATTGCTTTCTCTCAAGTTTGCATTTTACAGAAGACCACAAGCCTCAGAAGACCGCTGTGTGGAAGAAACACCATCCTATCATGTCAATATTACCCAAAGCACAGCCCAGTTCAGTCTTCTTTCTGCTTTGAAGGAGTCTCATGTCAGGTAGTGGAACCTAAGTCATTTATTTCTTTGCTGTTGAGTGTTTTTTTCTTTCCAGCATTCCCCCTTTAAGAACAATTTACACTTTAAAATTCCAGAGAGGTACCTGCAACTGCCAAAGGACAACATAAGATGCAACTTTTCCACCACACTATGGGGAAAGAAGAGGGCTGACTACAGGGACCCCCACACCTTTCCTTTCTCACTTAGCCAAGTCAACTCCATTATAATTGGTGCAGTATGCAGAAAAGAAAAAAGAGGACTAATTGTGTTTAAAAGCTATACAGTTGCAGCCTTATTTAGGAAATGCCTCCAGGCTTGCTTGAGTATTTAGTAATAAACCTAGACCACAAAGCAAAGTAAATCTTCAACTCTACATGCCCAGAAGGGAGAGAAGATCCTTTTCTCCATACTCCTAAGCCCGTGTTAGCCCCCCCTCCACTCTTTCTCCAACAAAGCAGGATTCCAGGAATCATCATCTCCATTTTTCTCATCCTGAAATTGGAGCTGTAGACTGTTGACAGCTACTATAATCTTGATTACAAATTTCTATTACAAAAATAGATCAGCATCATCACCTGAAATCAAGGCCCTGCTTTGCTGCATCTTGTAAAAAAAAAACAAACGTAAAAAAGCCATTTTCAAGCTAAGCAGATTAGGAAAATAGGAGTGGCCACACATTTTGGGAACTGAGAAGAAATTTGTGTGGCATTCCTCTTCTGCCACAAGTGGCAGTTATAGAAGCATAGAATCATTAAGATTGAAAAAGACCTACAAAACCATCAAGTCCAACTATCAGCCCTACACCCCTGTGACCACTAAATCATCTTGCAAAGTACACCTGTTTTTTTAATGCCTCCAGGGATAGTGCCTCCACCACCTCCCTGGGCAGCCCGTTCCAATGCCTCACCACTCCTTCGGTGAAGAAATTTTTCCTAATATCCAATCTGAACCTCCCCTGTCACAACTTGACCCCATTTCCTCTTGTCCTATCGCTAGTCACTAGAGAGAAGAGGCCAACACCCATCTCACTACAACCTCCTTTCAGGTAGTTGGAGAGCAATGAGGTGTCCCCTCAGCCTCCTCTTCTCCAGGCACAACAGCCCTACCTCCCTCAGCCTCTCCTCATAAGATGTGTTCTCCAGACCCCTAGTCAGCCTAGTTGTCCTTCTCTGTATTCTCTTCCAGCACCTCAATGTCCTTCTTATACTGCAGTGCCCAAATCTGCACACAGCACTCGAGGTGCGAGTATAGCTAGTATCTGAGAAGCTTTCTGCCCTAGATCAAGTGCTCACTAGGGCATCTAAAAATCAGTTAAATGGCCTCTAGTAATGAGTTAAAATAAGAGAATACACAACCAGAATATTCAATGTTTAATTGTGTGTGGAAGGAACACACAATCAGCCCCAATAAAGTTAGGAAAGCGTTCAAGAAATTTGAACACAGGCATATTCAACCGTAGTAGAACATACTCTGAAATAACAAAAAGATTAGAACAACCATAACTGAAGTTATTCTCACGTTCTTTGTTTTTAATGATCTAACCTTAAATTAGGCTTCTACTGTCCCATAAAAAGACCCCCATAAAACAGTAAGAGAAATACCAGAACTTAACATTTAGAAATACTTCCATAGATGGGTTTTTCTTCCCCTCTCTATACACTCTATAATCATGACAAAAGAAAGCAAGTAGCATGATGATCGTGAAGGGTCTAGAGAACAAGTTCTATGAGGAGCAACTGCGGAAAATGGGTTCTTCTTGTCTGGAGAAAAGGAGACTGAGTGGAGACCTAATTCCTTTCTACAATTACCTGAAAGAAGATTGTAGCAAGGTGGGGGTCAGGCTCTTTTCCCAAGTAAAAAGTGACAGGATGAGAAGCAACAGCCTCAAGTTGTGCCAGAGGAGGCTTAGATTAGATATTAGGAAAAATTTCTTCAAAGGGTTATCAAGCATTGGAACGGGCTCTCAGGAAAGTGGTTGAATCACCATTCCTGGAGGTATTTAAAAGGCGTGTAGATACGATGCTGAGGGACATGGTTTAGTGGTGGACTTGGCAGTGTTATGTTAATGGTTGGACTCAATGATCTTAAGGATCTTTTCCAACTTAAATGACAGGTTGAAATCATTGTCTATGTCACCTTATATGCTGCTTTAGATACTAATTCCCTCCTTACGTAGGATGTGAAATGTTTTTATGATATCCTAAAATCAAAGTGCTTCTTGCACTCACTTGAGCAATACAAATGCACTTAAAGACTGCAATCCATAATATAGACTCCTTCATACTGTATCTAGACATCAGTACAGCCACAGTGAAAGTATTTAAACAGATCCAACATTATCAGACAGTCAAGCCATATCTTTGCTGTCCAACAATTACAGCACCACTCCATACAGCAAGACCAACATCTGGAATTCTGCTCTAGTTGGGACTGCACCACTACATCAGGGAATGAGCTGCAGAGTATACTCAAGCCTAACTTTTTTCAATATTTTTTTTTCAACTGTTTTGGCTGCTGAAGGAATTACTTGTGTACAAGGCATAAGGAATTAGTTACTAATTAATATTAGGAATTAGTTATTCTAAGTGCATAATATGCTTGTGTGAGATGGAGAAGTTATGCACATTCACTCTATATTTAAAATCCAGTTGAGCATGAAGAATAGTTCCCTTTCATTGCAAAAATTATTTCTGAAGTAGAAAAACAGTGTTATACCCAAGACTGATTCTACCAAACCTGTCGCTAAGAAGAATTTTCACTAACTCAATGTTCTGGTCTTATTTAAAAACCAGTTTGGGAAATGGTAGCCATTTTTTGTCTCAAGTTGTGCTTTGGTTTCATGTTATTCCTCACAGAGGCTTTGTGGCAAAAAGTGTAAGAAAAACTATCCATTTCTCTTCAGATGAACTCTGTTACATGACAGGGAAAAAGCCACTTGCAACCTTGATCTGTATCAGGTAAATGAAGCCAGGTGAGATTAACTTCTTACTATAACAGCTATCATCCCCTCCAGCTTTTTCCAGCATTCACATGCATGCCTTTACACATTTTTCTCTCCTGTGCATGTAAATCACAGGACTAAATATTACATTGCTTCTCATTTGGCTTCATAGATTCCCACAGGACTGTGGGCACTAGATACTACTCAAGTATTATTTTTCTATTCTGTGTGACATACATGCACACCATTCTACCACTGCAGATGCTCTTAACTGAACTGCTAATCCTTGAGCTTTTTGGTTTCTTCATATTTATTTTTCCACTTCTTTCAGCAACCGATTAACTTTTTTGATTATGCTGTTACAATAGTTTTCAGAGTACAGAAAAGAAGGAGTTGCAACATTAAAGACCATAAAGCCTTCTTCCCTTCCGAGTGTCTGAAGCAGTGTCAGTAGTAATGCTACTGTTAACTGATCAGTACCTGTCCATCTTTATGAAGTATATGTTTTCTCATCTTGAGGGCACAAGTTAGTCTTAAAGAAATCAGAACACTGCCTCTGTGCTACTCAACCTCAGTTTTAAATCTGTTAATAACTTAATCTGGGCAAACATATGACAATGTCTGGAATATTCTGTCAAATATTTTTTATTTCAAAGTTTCTTCTGCTCTTAATAATCAGCTGGCACTTATGCCCAGTCCCTCTGAGCATTATAAAGAACACTTAGGCCAAATAAGTGGGCAAAAGTGATGCAAGTAAGCTGCAGATTTTTCTACCATTTCCTCCACATTTCTTGCTAGAACATGTTGCAACTTAAAGACCTGAAGATTATGGCTATAATATTAAAATACTGGGCCTTTCTTTCAGAGTCTCTGACCCCTCAAAAGTATTAGCAGTTTGGTCTGTGAGCAGCTGTTACAATATCCCTAAGCTCTTCCTGACTCTTACTAGTCTTACGAACAGTTCCATTAACTTGAAGTGGATTCCAGCATAGGTGATTAAGCTCTAGGTAATTCTAGTTTTCTATGGGTTTCAAGAATGAGGGGAAAGAATTCCTAGCTTTCCAGGCCAAGCTTGTGTGACAAGGGTGCTAAGAAAGAAATTTTTCACAAGTCACAAGCAAAACTGTAAGAGTTTTGAAAGTAGATAGTCCCCTTCAACACTTTTCAGCAACTGACATATGAAAGTTCTACATTGGCAGTAGACTAATTTCCTATCATCTTTATCTTTCATGAAAAGTCATATTAGAAATTAAAGAAGCAAAAGTTTACCAAAAACTCACCCTTGTAGGTTACATACCTGTGTAAATAGTACATGGTAAACAACGAGCTACATGCGGAAACACAAGTCTGTTTGCAAAACACCAAATTTGGAAAGTTCAGCACAAGTAGTCAGAGGTCTCTAGTTACTTGAACTACTGGGTTTTTTCAATAGTGGGTGCATAGTGACTAGTCATTGGGACTAGTCATAGCAAGAAAGTACAGTCACGCTAAGCCAAAGGATTTCATAAGTAATGATTCCTTGGAGATAGCAAGAAAAAAACCACTATTGAAACAAGAAATCTCATTTCTGTTTATATTATTTTTTGTTGCACTATCAAGCAGAAAGACTGTAATAAAATTGAGATGTTAGTACATTGGCAGGACAGTGAAGAAACTAGAAACAAGTACAGGAAGACAAACTAAAGGGAAGCCAGGTTCTCTCAATACTTGTCCCCCAAGACCCAGAATTTTGATATTTTATTCATGACACTTCCAAATAACGATAAGAAAGAAACCAACGATCTCTACTAGAGAGAAGCTAGAAGTGGTGCAGTTCCCCAACATACTCTAAGGTTATAGCTGTTGAATATGCTGTTAGAAGTTGAGAAAACAACCTTCCAAAATTTATAACTTGCGGGCAGGAGAACAGGAAGAACCTGAGTTGTTATATGAATGCATAGCATCAGTAGAAAGCCGTTTTGATGATCAGAGATTTGAAAGACACTGCTTCAAAAATCATGTGACATGGCAGATACCAGATAGTAGATACAAAGTAGATAGATGTTGTATTTTCTAACAGAGAAATATACATTACATTTTTGTAAGTGAGAAAAGAAAGATACATACATTCACACATTTACCACACTTAGAACCTAAGGACTGTACTATAGAGACAGCTTTTCTGAAACTGCCTACCTATCCCTTTAGCAACTATTAGTATGTAATTTTGATTTATTCACAGAATAGAAGTTGGATTTAAACTTTGTTAGCACATATTTTGCAAAGAGCCCATCTACTTAAGTAAAATTGGAAGCAGCTAGTATATGTGTTATAGTACCAGACTTAAAGACAACGAACCAGCTTAAACAAAAAAAAAATCCTAAGTGTAATTTACAAAGGCTTCGTTCTTTTATTTGCATTCTATCAGTATAAAGAAATAATGCAACTATTACAACAGTCTCATTTTCAAATTGGCAAAGTGCTTTAATAAAGCATCACATCTCATTTCTTCATCTTTTTCAAAATATGTGCTTAGAAAAGCTTCACAATTAACATATTGTACACATTTTCTCCAAGATCAGAAACTGTTTCTGGAAAGACTCACTCCAATTTGGCAAACAATTACAGCATACTTTACACTAAGGTGCCTTAACCGTTTGGCTTCTGTGAGGGTATGAAACGTGCTTGCCCACAGTTCAGTTCAATAAGCAAAACAAGTTCAGTTGTAATTTAAAATGGGGGGTAAAGAAAGAGGAAAAAAAGGAGAAAAAAAAAGGGAAAGGACAACAAGTATAAGAGGCAGAGAACATTACAACAGCCGACTGGGAACAAATGAGATATTATACCCAGGATGCAGTCACAGGACTACTTGTAACTCTGTTACAGTGAAACACCAATAGCTTCTGGTGAAATTAGTTCTGTGTGCTACTTTACCAAAAATATAAAGAAGCATATTCAAAAGCCAATGAACACAAAGAAAACACAGTCATGACTATTCACAATAGTGAATTCTGTACTGAATGTGTGAACGGGACATGAGTTAAGCAAAAAAACAAGCAGCCTCCCTTTGCCTGGGGTCTTTGTAATGACACAAGCCAAGCAATCTGAACAGAAAACGTCTGTGCATGCTAGGAGGAAGGGAAGAAATAAAAAGCCACAAAAACTGCTTTCCTCATGAAAGAATGGTAACTTTGGACAACATTTGGCACCACAAGTTCAAAGGGTTATTTTATCTGCAATGTAAGTACAGACCCAGGAATTTTACAGTATTCCTGTCTCCATGCTATTGCTTTTTGTGCTGTTAATGGCATTTAAATTATAGACCTGCTGCAGCCACGTAGTCAAAACACCACATCACCCGATGAGACACTGTATTATAATGTCAGCGTGTCTGTGTTTTAACTGTTCTTTCACATACTGTACTTCTTGTCAATCACCCTCTCTCTCTGCCAAAGAACAGATACAGGAGACAAATCTATCTTTAGGCTCCACTGAAATTTCTCACTCAGACGGCTGCAATGCTTCATTCATCACATAGACAGGACTTCTGTTTACACCAGTGAAATTTTAGAGGTACAAATAGTAGAGCCAGATAAAATGCATCGATGGAGAATTTTAAATTAAAATTTAGGATATGGTTTGGGAGTCAAAAATAATGTACTTTGAACAAACTGGCTCCTAAAGTAGATCAGGTGGAACTTAGTTGCATTTGTTTTTTAAATATTAGGTATTTTTTGTTTCCACTTTCAATAAAGTGTTCCAGATATACTGAAACACTGCTTTTCAGAAGCAGGTATTTATTGACCTGTACACATGTAGTTATTCACAGTAACAAGTATTTATTAAATAGCAGCTTGCACTTTGACAGCATCTTAAAAGAGAATACATTGAAATTTCTTAGGAATTGTGTGACAAAATCTGAGATATTTCTTTTTCTGAATTATTCTAACAAAGAAGTTAAACTAGTCTTATGAAGCCACTAACAGAGCTAGGTACTGAATCCAGATTTTTGGCCTGCATTAAAAACTTCTCTTTCATCTCAAAAGCCCAAAGAAAGTTGTTTCAAGGTCACAAAACTGTTTTTTTGGGGGAATCTGCTCCTATAAGCTGGTCTGCTGCTTACAGCCCTCAAAAAAACAGCTCCATTTAGGATACAACAATTCATCTAAGAAAGAATTTTCAATATTTCATTATTTCATATGTTCTGTAATGTAAAGTATTCACAGTTCATCAGACTGAACTCTCAGCACCTCGAGTCAGTGTTTCAACATACATTAAGAAAAAATTCACTTACTAAACTAGTCAGCTGTTTTTCCTGTATTGCTTTATTTCTAATGCCATATGCAAAATAACAGTGATTTTTGCTTACTAAAGCTATAGTCTCAACTCAGAAAAGCTAAATATCCATTAAGTTTTTTGAGCATGTTCTAAAGTTGCCAAGATTATCCAGAGCAACTGAATATATTCATCAGTTCAACTAAGCTTGTAAAATTATTTCCACTGGGCAGGGAATAGAAAAATCAGCTTACAATTTTCTTTTGAAATGTTGAAATAATTTTATTTCTTTCCTAAATGGAAGACTATTTATATTTTAAGAGAGACCTAGCTTCTTTAGTTTTTTTTTTACTTTTTTCTCCTCCAATGTCACACAAACTTTAATTTCCCCCTTGCATTCAATTTTAAATGTCTTGACAATGATTGTCATTAGATAGCAGAGTGTGAAAGCAATATTAAATTCTCCCCAGCTATTCACTCGCCACTTGTCACAAACTACTACAACAGAAAGCCCACCTCACCGTAGGCATTGAAGGAAGTTATGTACACATATGAAGATCCCAAATGTAATTTTTTCCCATAAATTTTCAATAGTCAAAAAGACGTATTTATTATTCCTGACTTCACAGAATAAAACCCACAACACAGACAAGAAAAAGCCACACCTAACAGAAAGCTCAGAGTGTCCTTTGGATATACAAGTTTTCAAACAGATGACAAAACCAAGTAAATCTACTTTAAAGCTTTCAGCTGTCTGAAATACCTTTATCAACAGAAGTGCCTCTGAAAAAGTTCCATCAAGCCTCAGTGATACATACTCAGAATGACCAAAATCCAAGACACTCCTGACATAAATGAGGTCATGAGGGACCTCAATACCTCACCTAGTCCAATATTCTGCTCAAACCGACGAAAAAAACAGCATTAACCTGTGCTGGGTGCCTTACCCAATCAGCTTTTAAATAAGACCAAGAATGGAGCTACCAGCCTCTGCTGACATGTCAGTAATAGAGGCAAAACTTAGTAACTATCACTGAATCTAGGCAAAGATGATTCTTTGAAGATACTTCTAGGTTTTGTATCATTTAATCTGACCACATTCATCAATGCCTTACTAATACTTAGTTTCTTTTAAATTAACATCATTCACTAGAACCGCCTCAAAGGCTCTTCAGAAGTTGGTGCAGTCAGCCTGAACTGGATTAATTCCAAGTCCTGATGGTTTGTTCTGATGATTTGATCTGAAAATCCTCCTTGCACTGCAGTAATTAGCTTTGCTAAATTCAACATAAAAATTCCCATTTAACTTCACCGAAAGCAAAGTAACATTAGGTCCTTTTGAAAACCTACTCTGAAGACATACTGTTTAGCTCAAAGCTACCCCTGGAACAACCCTCTCTTTATAAGTGAACATGACAAACCCTCAAAATTATCTATTACAAGATACCAGGTTTGATTACTTAAGAACGGGAGATCTTCTGTTTAGAGTTTGCTTCCTTGAGGTAGTTCAATACACATTTTTACCTATGGTAACAATACTAGGTATTCAGGCATCTGCTTGAAAAGATGTTGCACTACACAACAGATTTAAATCATGCTTGACCACTGCTAGTTACCTGTAGTTTGTGTTTCAGGGGTAAAATGAAAGTTTACTGGGAAAACACCCAAATAACTTTCCCTCCCTATCCCTGCTCTGAACTGGGAAATTAGGTCTATTATTAAACTTGCTGATTTGTCCCTGTTGACCTCATCAACAGAAATTCACTGATTATTATGACAGAATGGGGAGACAACTGCATTTAAACACTAAGAGTCCAAGTGAGAAATTCTGTACCCTCTGTATCCTTTCTTACAAATCACATCTCAAGTTAGATATTTCCATGATTTTCAGGGATATTAATGATTAAGTACATTCCATTTTATACCTTGTTATATTCTTATTATCATATCTTCTTTCTTTTTAAGTGCAAGAAAAATTCATTCAACTTAGGATGAATCAAAATGAAATCGGTATACTACTTCTCCAATAAATTCATTCTTCAATACTCGCATAGAGACACAAAATGCTTAAATCAGTACATTTTCAAGCAGATAATTATGGCATGCTGATGGAAACAAGCCTTTACAAAAAAACAATGCATATATTTTGGTTTGCTTCTCAACTACATGAGAAGTTTTGCTCTGGGAGGTCCAGCAAACAGACAAAAATATTTGACACTGTAAAAAACCTGTTTCACTTTTTAACCATTGAAAAAGTCTATTGTGCTCGTATCTCAAAGATCCCCCTTTATCCAAACCTGCTTACATTTAATTATGTTCATCCTGACCAAGTATTTCAGACATATTTGTCTCTTTTCTCTAAATAAATCCCTCACCTTCTTCTATTTTTTCAACACACATGCCAGGGTAGCACAACTGTCTGTAATACCTAATTTGGATATTCAAAAATCCAGCCATATGTATTTAATAATTTCCTTGCATAGTCAAGTAGCAAGGAAACAGTATGAATGCAGTATGATGAAAAGCCAACCTAAATAGAATCACATCTCAAGTGAAAATCCATGACAAGTTTAACAAGAAATTATATCATCAGTGCACTGTTATGTTCAGTTTATAATGATCAACTTGCATAAGCCACAGAAACATAACCCCTTGCAATGCAATCCACATTGCCCCAGTTCACAACAGATAACTCCTAAGGCTA
The DNA here is from genome assembly GCA_020745705.1 of Hemiprocne comata. Lineage (NCBI taxonomy): Eukaryota > Metazoa > Chordata > Aves > Apodiformes > Apodidae > Hemiprocne > Hemiprocne comata. The sequence continues at coordinate 10,104,126 of CM036593.1, read as the reverse complement.
TTATTTTCCTTTCCCCATTCTTGCAGTGCATTTTTGCAACATATTTGAGTTTTATCATCAGAGTCCAACTGGAAGTACGCCACGGTGGCCAACTAGTATTTCCTTATAAATTCTTCCTCCTCTATGAAGGAAAAAATGTAGGACAGTGCTGTAGTGGTGGGAGAAGCAGCAGGGAAGGTGAAGGGAAGAAATGCATTATTAGAAACAGTAGTTCTACCAAACCCATGTTAGGCAACATCCATCTTACTCATAACAGCTCTTCAACTGCACCTCATCATAAGCCATTGCACACCCCACCTCTCACAAGAATAGGCATGTTTTCCATGTTTCTGCACTCTCTCATATTACATAAGCAAAATTTCTTCTCTATTGTCTCAAATTAACGAATGAAAAATCAAATGAAAGTCCGCCAGATTCATATTATCGCACGTTTCTACAATTAGTTCTTCCAAGTATCCCCAAAGGCATCTGGAAAGGAGTAACTAGATTACTTTCAATTACCTGATCTTCTGAACAATAAACAAAAAATATCAGCATAAAGTTTCAGTAATAAAGCAGTCTAACAAGAGACTCAAGCAGGTGAACGTGGATAAAGAAGCTCAAAATGCACAGTTAACTTTTTCTGAAGTCAATTAAAGAGGAAAACCCCTTCTTAGAAAAGGGAAAAATTCCCTTTTTAAGAAACACTGTAGCTGGCATACTCAGAGTAGGAACAACAGAATAGCACTTTAAGGTTCAACAAAAAAACTGCATAGCACTTTCTAAGGTTCAACTTTGCAGAAAAGCAAGGCTTAAGACTTCCATATATTGAAGGTGGACTGTAAGATTATAAAAATAAAGGTAAAGCTTTATGATTCTATGATTAAAAAAAACCCACACAGGAGAAAAACTTCCTTGAAGATACCATTTTAACTCCAAAGAAAACCCTGTAAGATATAATGAGCCTTCTGTTTCCATCTGGGCCATCCAGCTACTTGCTGGCAGAGTAATAAATAGAAATAAACTCTTCAGTTTGGTGCACACAAATATTTTCTTTTATCTTCTCAGGTTTAGTTTCACTGTGGCTTAGCTAAAAGCTAATTTGCATTCTAAAAATCCTTCTCAGATCCTTGAATTCATATGTTAACATTTGCAGCTATCAAATGCATATGCATAAATACTGGGTTCATACGTTAGATGTCTAGAATTAGCAGCTGAAGCTAAAGCCTTTGATAATGGAAAAAAAGACTGACTCTGATTTACCTGCTAAAGCTCTTTCTGAAGAACTATACAGCTGAACTATTCTGCATGCAGATTTCTGTGTCACACATCACCAGGAGCTGTCACTTTAGCAGAAGGAACAGTATCTATTTAGGCCTAGGAAGAAAGCAGAACATCCAGCAAAGAATATATTAGCCTCTTATAAGGACAAGAAGAGTTCACCAAAACCCACAACCATTACATCTATTTTCTAACTGGGGGAAGAGGAAGCAGGAGAAACCCTCAAGATAGGTTAGAGCAACCAAAGGACTGTAGTTTTAGAAATAACATTAGTTATCATCCAAGCATCTATGCCCAAAATATCCATCCAGATTTATATCTAGGCAGCTATATATATATTGCTTAAAGAACTATGCACATAAAAGAACTTTCAGAAGTCAGCAGGTTGAAGAGTGCTCCTAAATTAGGTGGGGGAATAGCGAGAGTCACAGGCCTGGAACTGCAGCCTTGAAACTTTGGATTTAACATTACTTCTATCCCAGCAATACCACCTTTGGCTGACAAAGGAGCAGGCACTTTCACTGCCTCCCTCTCAAGAATAGGTTACCCACCCAAGGCATGGAAGACCTAGATTCAAATTCCAGCTTTACCAATGGAATTTTGAACCCAAATCTCTCCCTTACCTATGACTGGATATTCTGATTGAGAGGTGCTCTCAAGTGCCTCCTCCATAAGCTTTCACAATTTGCAAAGAACAACTAAATATTCAGTTGGCAGTAGAGAATATGCGCAGCTACAGCTTGGTAATCGAGACACCCAACTTCCCTCATTTTTAGGATCTGCTCCAATGGCTGCTCAGAGGAGCAGAAAGCACAGGGGAAGGGAACTGCACACTCCTTCAGCCTGTTGTACAAGACATGCTGAGGTGAGGCCAGCAAGGTACTGCAGAGGTGTGCTCAGCATCAGCCTGGCCTAAGCAACAGGGAACTCATCTGGCAGATTATTTTCATGGCCATCGTCTTTGGGCACCTCCATAGTGAAACAAGCACTGAATAGGGTGTTTTGAGGATTCAAATTTTGAATTTAGGTACTATACGCGCTAGTTAAGAACCTAAGCAGCCAGCTGTGGAACACATTTAAGCAAAATAAGGCAGCTTGATGAGGTTTACATTAGGCTAATTTTGTAATGATTGTTTTAAATGCCTACTGAAAAGTTATTTGCATACTTTAAGTCTGATTGGAAAATTCATTCTATTCTTATTCTATTCTTACACAATCAAATGGCTCTTGGCATTTTTGGGAAGGTCCCTGGATTCTGTAAAAATTGGAAATGCCATGAAGATGCATTTACCATTGTGAAAGTATATGTTTGCACATTAGCTTCAGCATTACTTTTCTTGATTTTGGTTTTAATATTGCACCATTTTAATTTTCTGTATGCCATCTCTGTACGGACATAATTTGGGTGGGGAAAGCTGGAGGCAGTTGAACTCCTTTATAGGTTCTCTGCTGGTTGGCATTCTGTGCATGTGCAGCTTGGTTTCAATACTTACACTTGATTGGCAGCAAAACACTGTTTAAAATAGAAGAATTTCTAAATACACTAACGTCTTGGAAAGTGAAGAACTGAATGACAAATACCGCAGTAGCTGAGCATAAAAGACATTCCACATAATATAAGATACCAAAACGGAACAAAGTAGGATCTTGCTACCATTTGAGACCAGAGACTAGTCTAATTCTTTAACCATGCAGGATAGCAAGACATTTGTTATGTAACAGCAACTTTAGATGGTGTTTTTAAATTCTGTCACCTTTTCAATGAAGAACAGAAGATTAGACTTCTGCAGACTCTGAGAGACAGGGAGTAGAGCCAGCAGCAATATTTAGCACAGAGTGACTGATTTCTGGCACCATCTAGTTTCTCTGCATCAGGAATCTGGCAGCCTGGTAGATGCTTTTCAAAGACACCAATTGAATAGTTGATACTAGTGCTATACAAAGGCTCAAAACAGTGCAAGAAAGACTGATCCTAAGCCCCAAGACTACATCAATTTTTATTTTAAATAAAGATAGTGGGGAGGAAAAAATCGTGGGCAGAATGCCAAAACCAAGAGAATACAGACCCTGTTCGTCATTCACCTTCTGATTATGGATCTCTGACAAACGTTTATAATATATATCAAACATGTTAGGTGCAAACAAGTCATAATGCAATGAAGACTGTATTCTTTGTTTTCATGAGACATGGTATAATCTGCAAAGTATGGATTTTATTTTTTTTTTAACCAATAAAACTATCCCTATTTCCCTTCAGAATTTTAAGACTCCAAAAAGTCTTTGCAATTATAAAGATTTTTTAATTTACACTCAATCACTACACGAAGGATTTTTTAATTGTTGAAACTCCAGTTCATCACCACCAGCACTGTATGGAAAACTGCTGACCATCTGAGAAAAGCAGCCGTGGTTTGCTGCTGAATGTCAAAATGGAATCAATTTATATTCTTCAAGGTCCTTTCCAACTAGGATGGATCCTGTCATTCTGTGATATGTGCAAACTTTGAATGCTTGTGCACTGTAAAATTTTGCAGCTTTTGATGCTTACTCATCAGCATAAAGACATGTTTACAGACTTACACCTTGTGAAACCAGAAGGGAAGTCAAATAAGGTTGTTTTATATCCTCAGTAGAGGAGGAAAGGGTGGGGAAAGAGGAAAAAATCTCACTGGAATATAATAGGCAAGCAAGAAAACTCTTCAGTTCAGAACATTTTTTCAATTTGCACAGTGAAACTTTCTTTCCATTTGTCTGATGTCACCTGGAATGCACTTTAGGAGCTAATCTCTTCACATTTGGTTTACTCAGCATAGGCTAAATCAAAACAAGGATTCTCAAATGCACAACCAACCCAATCCGCTTCCTCACTTCCTTGGTCTTTTCAACTACATGCATGACATGCATCAACGACTCCTGAAATAGAAACTTAGCTATGTTTACACATAACTAATACATAGTAGTTTCCCAATAGAAAGGATGGAACATAATAACACGATTTTTCCTATAATCCACTTAGTGATATTTCTCTGCCTCTCCATCAGGGTCTTGGCTTAACATACTCAAGTCTGGATAGACATTTTCTCAGTATAGACATCTAGGGTTATGCTGCTGTTGATTCCTTCATGATGAGCCTTTGTCTTTTCTGATTTCATCCAATAATTGAAGTGTAAATGCAAGGGATCCATTGTTGCCTACTTAAGTATATTTCAAAGATTTTCCTTTAAAGAAGAGTCCTACATTGTCTTCTCCCTAGATGTTTAGGTTTTTAAACTACATGTTTTCCACTTCTTTTGATTATACAAGACTATGAAGGACCATGTATTTTCCACAGCATAGGGACATCTGATGCCTGAACATTTGCAAGTCAGTATCTGGTGTGGCACAAATAAGTATCCCAGTGGGAAGGAATTGCAAGATTTAGATCTGAGTAAGAACTCAAATGAACCCAATCTGAACTGCAGGCAGAAGTCAAACTTAAGTTTGAAACTACCCTCAAAGTTGGCATCTGTTTATTTGAAGACACATTAAACTGATTGAACAACTACAGAACAAAATGGAAGAGCAAGTAAAACAAAATTAGCTAACAGGAGCAAACTCTTTTTGCACTGTATAATTCCCAGCATTTCTGTATCACCACATCTCAGATACACATATGGAAGACTTAACTTTCTAATCTTGCAAATGTGGGTAGAGATAAGGAAGGGGAAAGCAAGAAATAACATTAAGCTTCCCCTCCCTTTTGCCCTCACATTACTGGATGATACTTCCCTTTTTCTCCAAATACTTGAGGAATTCACTGCCCCCGCAATAAAGGGAGAAGACTGAAAGGAGACGACTTATTTGTATATGCATAAGTTTTTTTTCTTTTATAATTAAAAAATTATTTTATATATATAATTATCAAATAGTGGAGGGGAAATTGTAGTTCCAGGGAAAAAAGTGACCAGGACCTGTGACTGTAATTGCCTCATTCAATGAATTTATATATTAGAAAAGAAGCTATATCTCAGAAAACATTTGTCTTCTATTGTCTTTGTTTTTTTTTCCCTAGGAGAGGTGGGCAAATTGCTAAGTATTTTAGCTGCTCTTTATTTTCCTTCATCATTTCACTGCCTGACATTATATTGGCAGTGCAATGGACAGCATATGACAATAATACCGAGCTCTTAAGAAAGACTCTCAGACTAGACCCTCATATGCCAATTAAGCATGATCCACGTTTCACAAGAAGAAAAATAAGCTCCAGAGACATGAGCAGACTGGTTATATGCTTTCTTTGGTCATATTATAATCTTCTTTCCTATTCAATATTTGTTTCTTTCTCAGCCTCATATTCCATCTCCCACAGCCTTAAGGGACAGTATTTGGAACCTTAAACCAGTTTCAATCAATGGGATGAGGTCAGCCATCAGATCCATGGGACCAGCAAAATTAAAATATATTTATCCCAAGTTCATGTGCAGTGCCCTTTTCAGACAGCTACACTGTATGCTAGTTATCAGGTTGAATTGAAAACAAAAGTTATATTAAAAGACAGCAGGATCATTATTTCTCCCTTCTGCTCACCTCCTCAAGTGCCTGAGGTCATTTTCCACAACAAAAATGAAAGCCCTTCTTGAAAGTGTTTTTGCGCTAAACAGCAGTGGTTAATTTCTTGCAACTAATTAGTTACTCAAGTGAAAGTATAATGATCCTCCAACATGATTGAAAGTGCTTCAATTGAGTTTCCTGCTAACAGCATACTTCTAGAAAAGATGCAATAAATCAGCAGGGTTATGGAAATCTTTAAACAAAGCAAGTCTACAACAGGAATCCATTAAAGATAGAGCTATGTAATATTTATGTACCTAGCTGACTTGTGCTTTTAACCTAGCACTTTCAGCTATAGCTTTTTAGCACCTGGGTCATATTCACTAAGAATGAAATTCACCCTATCTGCTAAAAGCCAGCATAATGTCTCTGCATTAGGTGTTCAGAACATAGAGTTACCATAGGACTTAAGTGATGGAGCCTTCCCACCAAATGGAATTTCATCCAATTTTTTCTTAAGAAAAATACAAACAGAACACCTTTAAGCAGCAAAGATTTTGAATCTGTGAGCCTCAAACTCCCTGAGTACCCTTCGCAAGAAAATCCACGGGTCCCTAAACAAGAAAGTTTCTATAAGGAGGTATTGAATGCAGAAACAAACCTCTCAGAATAGCCAGTGTCACCTATGGTTGTTCAGATTATGATTTGTTGATTAAGTGTTACTGAGATGGTAATAGTGGATGTCTAGAGATTTTTAGAGAAGGTGCTGACTGTATAAAATGCAATCCACTTACTCCAAAAACTATTTAATACAGTTTAGGTGTTGAAATGTATTAGGTACTGCAAAAGAGCAAGACCCAGTTGTGTAGAAACATTTTGATTATGTTTAGCCTTCTGAATGTTACAGATGTACAAGCCTCATCTCCTGAAAACTCCTAAAGGAAGAGGCATTTCACTTTCTTTCATCAGATTTAACTACATCTGTGTGCATGCTTACATGTATTTTTGAAACACACACGCTGGCATAAGTGAAGCAAAGGGAACAGTTTAATAATGCCCCCTTATTTTTGCTATACATGCTTTCCCTCATTCCATTTACTCATTTCATTCATTGCCAGCCTCCCAGTCAGTCTTAACACAGTTTTAAGAGACAGAATTTGGGTTTACGAATCAGTTACAGCTGAGGTCCCAAACACTATTTCCTGGCCTATCCTTCCTTACTTCAGCACATGACTGCAAAAAGTGAAACCTCGCTGCTGTGGGGCTGGAAAAGGGAAACTTCAGGAAGGGATGTAGGAAGTGCAGTTTTTCCTTTGACTCTGGGAGCTGGGAAGAAGCAAGAGGTTTATAAGAAATTAGCAGGACAAGGGGATAGAAGGACAGAAAAGGAGACCAAACATCGCTCCCCCTTCCCAACAAAATCACGTTTGCTCACCATAGGTTTTTGGGCCAATGACCACTTTCAACTCACACTTTGTTGGAAAAATAAATTAGGAGTCCAGCTTAATTTTGTCAATAGAAAGTTTAAAGTGGTCACTGGAGCACAAAGCTTTTCAAAGTGCAGCTGAGCTCAACAGGGACAAGGCAGAAGATATTGAGAGTCACAAAAATACAGGCAGATTAAAAACATTAAAGGTGCACCATTGTTCAACAATAAAGGTAACAATTCCTGCAATCTTGTATCAATGTATAGCGGGCAATTTTTCATTAGAAGAATATATATTACTTTTAAAATTACTTTAAAATATGTATTACTTAAACATACCCTTGCCAGGGCAGAAAATAAGTAGTTTGTGCGTGTTGGTTTTTATTAAAAAAAACCAAGAAAAAACATAAATCAATCAGGCATTTGATCCCTGAATACATGGGATTATGCTTTGCATTTGTGCTGTAAATTATTGGATCCAGTACAACTCTACTGCAATGGGTTTTGCTATGCTAAATATTTAAACTGAGTGCCCAGTCCTTCGAAGCCTGAGCTTATTCTGTGTGCAGAGCTTTGTAGGGTTGAGTCAATAGCATATTTGTTTTGAATGGTTGTTCCTAGAAAACAACAACAAAAAAATCCAAAACTTGTTTACATCATTTAAGATGCCTAAAAGCTTAGCTCAAGACAAAAAAATACCAAAAATTGCAATTCTTTAGAAGGGTCTCTGCTGTTGAAAATAAGTTACACAATCAAAAAGGCAAAAGGCATGTTTTGCCAACTCTGGACCAAAAACTGTTTTGTTTTTAATCTGGAGCATATGACTGGCATAAAAAGATTTCTAGGAATTTCCTCTTCACCCTGAAGATATCAATGAGCCCTTCTACTACCCCAGACTGCATGTTGTAGTGATTGCAAGTTAGGCATGTCTTGTGGATCCTACACAGTAGCTTTTATTTATTAGAGCATACAGAATATGTGATGGAGAGTCAAAACAAAGGAAATCAAGCAAGTCCACCTATCCTATGAAAACTTTGTTCCCATCTGAGCAGTACCTCCAGCTCAGATTAGACAGATGTTACACCACACCTGTTTCACAAAAGCTTCTCTACTGTTTTCTTCTATTTATATCTTAAGAACAAGATATTGCCAACATTTACACAGAGCCAGCCGCGGAGCGTTCAACATACTCTCGAATTGCATTTGTGGTCTCACTTCTGTAAAGTATGGTGATATTTTTAGGAACAAAAAAGAAGCATAATCTCTCTTCTGTTTCAAATTACACACAAAAATACAGAGTATGTTAGCAACAAATAGATTTGAATGCAGATATTTCACAAAGGAAAAAATGCCAGAATACCAAAATACAATTACAGCAAAGGAAATTATGCAAACGGACAATGATTTACCATGTTAGATTTTCAGAAACACTGTTCTAATGGAATGCTTTAGTTAGTATTCAGTAATGTGTAATAACCACAGTATTTGAAAAGATGTACTTTTTCATACCTATATGTTACCAAGAAAGATCCTGATCAGGAAGCAGACAGAACTCAAAAAGGTGCCTCTAGTCCAGTGAAGAGGTGATTTCCCCTCTGAGGGCCTGGGGCAGCGTGCCTGAAATGCTAATAGCTTCAGTTGTGTGCAATAGCCCTATGTTGTTTATATAGCACTTCACATGTTCAAAGCACTACGAGGTATCAGTCATCACTACACTTTTATGAGGCTGTAAGTATTACCCACTAAACATTAGGGTTCAAATAACTCGCTCTTGATCAAAAGAAACTTTGTGCAGCAGGACCATAATTGTTTGAATTTGGTAATTCTTGCAATCCATTCCTATGGTGACTCAGAAGAGGGGGATGGGATACTAAGCCTGTTGCTAATGCACTCTGCTCTGGCACGGAGAATCAGGCACATGAAAAATCCTTTAGCACCTTTTCTGGTAAGTTCTAAAAAATAATTTAAAACCAAAAATTAAACAATTTTTTAAGCCCCCCAACATGCTTTTCTGAAAATATGTATTTCATATAGTCACTGCAAAGAACCTAAACTGTACCAAAATGCTCCAGAAAATCCTAAAATGGCGATCCTCATTTGTTGTGAAGCAGTTTCGGTTTTTTTTAAAACTAAGAGTATTAGTAGGCAAGCTAGAAGTAATTAACCCGTTTTCTTCAGGTAAAGAACTGCAATCTCTTTTCTAACACTTAACTACAGTAGGACTCAAACTTTAGAAATACAGAATATTTTTACTCTCCATTTTCATACATACTTCCATTCTATGAAAATTCAGTTGCTTCTGTTGACATTTATAAGTCTAGCCTCAAAATATCAAGTCTCCATTCCCATGAAATAAATACAAAGACGATGTTGAAAAACAACCAATGAATCCACAGTCTTGGCACACATGACAACCAAATATATGCTCAACATAAACACTACTCAGGATACACCCTTAAGATTATTGTCTTTATAGCTGAAAGCATGTCACGAAATTACTAAGATTAAAGATAAAATTTAAAAATCTCTTATCCTCTGCCTTTCCATCCAGAGCCCATCCTATCATACAATATTGTCTTTCCCACATGTTACATTGTGACTTGTACAGTCTTGGTTTCCACATGTACCATATGTTTTCTGAGTGTAATTCAAGTTATTTATCTTAGAATCTTGCCTGCAGGATCACATGGGAAATAGATCCTTCTACTGAGACAAAAATGTAGACTGCTACACACAATCCAGATTAATCAAATAAGAAAAGGATGCCTGTTTAAGACTATCACAGGAAGGGGAGGGTAAGAATTTCCCTTCAAAAGCAGTAACGAGTACAGAGAATTACTAACAGAACCTGTTGTGTTTTAGCCAAGTTGATCATGTTGCTCAATATTCACCCCCTCTATCATACAGTTTCCATGTAGACATTTTTTGGGTACAGTCTACGCCAAACTCTATGCCAGACTGTCTCTGCAATTTCTACTGTTTCGACTTACATTGCCTGAGAAGTTAAATTATTGAAATATTTGCTAAAATACTAACATTTAAGCATAATGGCAGTATGTAAGCATTACTTCATGGATATTAATGTGAAAAACAGTAAAATGCAGCTACCATACTCCATTTAATGATCTAAAGAACAGATGTTTGCATATGATTTATAGACACTGAAATATGTGCATATCTTCCATAAATAGTAATGTGTTCCAGTAACAAAGAGTGAGGAACTGTCATCCAAAAGGCTGAGAAACTGCAGGCAGTATGACAATTTATTCACCAATTTCTTGGCTTAAAATAGAAAGCGAAGCATATAGGTCCAGTGCTGTGATCCTGTATGTTGGAAAAGCTTGTACAATTTCAAACAGGACTAACAACACAAATTAATAAATTGCAGAGTCACGCTCAATAAGTCAGATATAAAAGTCTGTTTATAACAAATGAATGCAACTATGATTTGTTAAATAAGAGTAATAGTTTATATTGATTGAGGTACAGAAAGTCTAAAGCAGTAAGCAAAAAGTCAATATTGCCTTGGGTATTATTACATTAAATTTTGTTTTGGAAATGTCTTTAATATCAAAATTTAACAAAATACCAATCAGGGAAAATTCCAATGTGCAAAGCATAGTTTTGAACTCCACAATTAAATTATTTCTGGAAGTACAATCAAATATTTGATTGAACTAATGTCATTGCTGCTCCCTACACTTGTTATGTTCATAAATTAGCTTGGATAATCAGCATGCCACCTCATGTGTTGTGTTGTAGTCATGTAATATTATCTGTTTAATTTCAAGAACACAGTCAATGATTGGACAGCAGACTCACTAAAAAACTTAGTCACAGGCTACAAGCACATGAACTAGTATATTTGAGGATATCCTGGTTTCTCAGCCAGCAGAACTCCAGTAGGACTCATTGAATTGCAGATTGCTCTGTGATGGCTATGCATGCCAAATAAGTTTTGATATAGTTTAAAAAACAATCTTGTGATTATTTCACCTCAGAAAGTGTTTTCTGGTGTGCCAAGGTATCTTCCCCCTCTACTTTCATGAGTAGCCAGGATAATTATAAACAACTTTAGATTTCTTCTTACCATAACGTACAAAAAAGCAGCCTTATGGAATGTAGAATTTAAACATAGCAATCACAATTCTCCCTCCTACCTCAGACTGGTGTGCACTAGTGCTTAAAAATCTTATGCAGCTGCTGCTTTTCTCCAGAGATGGCTGTACTCCAGTAAATGGTGAAATACGCCCCAAAACATCTTTTTTCCAGCAGAGGTTTACCAAGATGTTTCCATAGATTGAAGGCTACATGAAAACATTGTGATTGTCTAGTTGGATTTCTTGAAAAACCTTGGCCTTGGAATTACTGCATTGGTAATTAGGAGCCGATGCTATACTCCAACGCACTGCAGAAACAACTGCAGTTAGTGTTTGGAGCATGCAGTAAGAGTCTTAGGTTACAAAGAAGTTTTAGATTCTGTTCTTGCAGTTCTTTAGACCACAAAAAATGAACACCTCTCATTTTTTTAGAAAAAAGACTTCCTCTTGATAGCTTCACAGAAGTTTTACTTTCAGCATATAACTCAAAGTCATCCAAGACTAAATTGAATCTCTAATAACTACAGTCAGCTGGATTTAATTCCTTTTGGTGGAAGCACAGTGTCAATACTTAGATTTACTATTGCTAATTTACTGCAGGTAAAACGTCAATAAAACATTCAAGCTTTTCTTTTGAGAAAGGCTTAACAGACCAACACACAACATGAAAAACAGAAATTATTATAACAGCTAACTGATCTTTCTACTTCACTTTTTTTCCAGATGAGCATCCAGGTGCCAGCTGGTGTAAACGCAGATGCCACTGACATTAATGGAGCCGTATCAGTTTACACTAGTTGACAATCTGATTCCAAGTGTCAGTGCCACTTTTAGACACTGCCACTGGAATTCATTTTTACAATTAAAATACATCCACATGTTGCATTTCTTCCTGTCCCCAAGTATGTAACTAGAGGCCTGTTGACAGACCGTGGGAGCGGGCAAGTGGTAGGTGGAAGTAGCCAACAACTGGATCCATGAGATAACCTTGCAATATGAGTATTATTATTGTTCTCGTCTTCCTTTTATACAAAAGAATATTTGCCTTCAAAAAGTCTTAGCTCCAACTTCCAGTAAGAATTCAATGCCAGCAAAAGAAAAAAGATGCTGTAAGCCATGCAGAGTGTCTACCACAGAAATACGTTAACATACTATTTTAATCAGTGTACAGTCTATTCAGACTGTTTTAATGCATCATTAGGGAAATTATCTAAAATAATAAGAAACCACTCCTCAAACCCAAGATCCTAATTATTTATTCCTAAATAATCTCACTGCTGTACAACAGCAATATATTTAAAAGTACTAAAACAGCTGTTTGAAGTAGCCTGCCTGCCAGAGGTGTCTGACATCTCCATTTATATTTCACCAAGCATTTATGTGGAGGAGGGAGAAGGAAGAAAGGAAGAGGTGGGCCAATTAGCAGGGCAGAGTAGTACTTCACAACTCCAGTCACCATTTCTAAGTAGAGAGAGGGAGCTTTTATTGTTGTTTTACATAAGGCAGCTGTAAAACTAAGTGTACTGCATAACAGTTGCCAGTATTAACCAATACAATGAAGCTGAACATTGGTATTTTGATTCAAGATACCAAGGACAAAATGAAAAGCTAAATAATTAGAACCTAAGATGCAGTTCAGATAGCACTGAAGTAATTGTGCAGCACAACACCCATATCTTCAATTTAGGTCATGTCATCAAGAGGAGGAAAAGGACTGAAGACTAAAGATGAGATGCTCTACTTCACACAGTTGCCCTCTGGAAGGACTGGAAAAGGCAGTCACTTAAATTAAGTACAGGTCATTGGACAAGATATCTAATCTATTCCTAAGACAGGCAGCTCTAGCAGTCCAAATCCCCATGGCCTTTACAGCAACACAATGAACTACTTCCTCATGTACCTCTGTCAATTCACGTTAGGTTCCAATTTTTTTAAAGCAATATTTCATGTACACCATCACCCTATTGCTTATAGCAAGGAAAGTGCTTTGGTTTATTTATGACCTACTAACCTTAAATAAAAAAAATTCATCCAATCTGAATGTTCATATAAGCCTGAAGATCTGAAAATTTAAAATAAAGCTGGCATTTGTAACAACTAGCTAAGCCCAGCAAGGGATTTTAAAAAATATGAAAACCAGATGAGAGAAGATGAAAGCATTTTTACCCTGTATAACCTGCACACATCAGGAATCAGTGCTGGAGCTCAGAAATACCTTTTTTTACTTACAGGTTTCAGCCTGTTACATCAGAGGCTAGGTAACCAAGAAAAAACTGAGGTTTTTCCACTGGGGTGTGAGGAAGGAATATAACAACCTGTGAAAGTAATTCCTTCTAAAATGTAATCCACCAATCTGCAAGCTCTACATAGCTCCTCTCCTTCTCCTGCACCCCATCCTCACTGCCAGGTAACAGTCAGGTAATACCCCATATTGAAATATGAAGTGACAGATGGAAGCAGGGAATAAGGGCATGGGAATAAGTACTGAAATAAATAGCATACAGAAAGAAGCTTATAGGGGCAGATGTTAATTATGAGCAACCCTAAACCATAAAGTCTATAAATTTGGCTAGACCGATGTCAAACAGATGCAGATGCACAAAAGGCTACTGAGTTGGGGAGCCTTATTCTCTCGTCACTCATGCTGGTGTAAGGCACTCCTTTTACATCCATGGAATTAAACTGTGGAAAAGCCAGTACAAAACAAGGAAAAAAATTGACTGCCATATTTAGTTAGAACTCAGAATATTAATAATCACACTCGCTTTCCTAAACTAACCAAATCTAATCTACCATAAAGGAGAAAATGAGTTGCCTCTATTCTTGTCTAGTTCTCCAACAGGCTATATTAATTACTGTCCTTTACATATATTTGATAGAAAATACTGTTAAATTATGTAACAAATACCTCTACATGCAGAGAAATTAGTTGAAAGAAACAGCTAGAACAAAGTCCTTGTCATGGTGTTTGTTTACAAAATATAGGCAGCACACTCATGACCTACAGTCTTTTGGTGCTGGTTCCCTGTACACAAGTACAAACAAATTTAACCAAAAGGCCCCTACATTCATAAGGATTTTTAAAATAATTGTATATGTATGAGAAAGAGTGTAAGAAATCTTACCAAAAGACAAGGCAAAAAAACAATAAAAGCCAATGAGTCGGTCACAGAATTTCAGTGCAGCAAGCTAAGAGTGGACCCATCAAAAAAGAACTCTCACCAGCTGAGCTGGGAGACCACCTTCTGCAAGACAACTCTGCTCAAAAATACTGCTAAGGTAAAATTCCTAGCTTACCACATTCTGCCTTCTGATTGAGCCTCTACATCCCCTCCCCTACAACACAAAAATTGCAACACTATTTATTTAATAAGGACAATCAAGTTGGAAAGCTGCGAAATTTGGAAAAAATCTGTGCTAATGTGGAAATTTTTAAGAATAAGCACGTTACTGTGTGATGATCAAGTTCTGGATGTGGATAGCATGCTGCCACCTAAAAAATATATGAAAAGAAATTTAGGTTATCAAGGCTTGAAATACATTCACCCTTTTTTCTCCTGAAAACTATCATAACAGATGAAAACTATCATAACAGATTCTGCATTTATGACAATTTGTAAGGAAAAAGGGCCTTCTGCCTCTGATACATTTATTGAAAAATTAAGTCTTCTTAAAAGAAAATGTTTCCATCAATCCTAAGCAAGTTTAGATCAATGTCAGCAGAAATTTTACTCAATCAGGCAATATATAATTGGCAACACTAACTCATAAAACTCTTGTCCAGCTCTGTTCACATACGGGATCTTGGGTTTTGGTTTGCTATGTAGTTCAGTTTCATGAAATAACAGACAACATGAATCCACTTCTGCCTGGATCCCCAAACTATATTGCTAAAGCCTGAATAAGTGAAATATATTTTCTTTTCATAGAAAGAAGTTTGGAAAACTGCCAGCTCCTCGCACAAAGACTGAAATAGAACGGGCAGAGAAGGGTGTTGGTGTCGGTAAGAGAAAAAAAAATCTGAAGTTGAATCTTCTTTATGACTAAAATCGTTGTGTGATTTTGATTCCCCCCCTCCTTTCAGACATTTGAGGATGCTGTCAAGTCAATGGAGTTCTGTTGTAGTGGTTGCTTCAGTGAACATTCAACGCTGTCGGTGAGTTTGGAATTAAAGTGAAAACCATCGACCGTTGATTGTACCCTCCAGCTAACCATCCTCCTCCTTACTTCATGCTTTCAGGCCTTAACACCGAAGATAGCAACCTAACCACCACATGATGTTTCTCCCCTACTCTGTCAAGCTTCACAAAAAAAAGGTCACAATCAACATTCATTGCTGTCGGTGGGTTTAACTATGTGGACAAGCTCACTGAACAATGAATGCAACTGTGGCCCCACATGTTACAGTTGCGGTTGAGATGAACATCAGCTCTGAAAACAGTAGTGAGAAGCAAATACTTCTTATAGGCTACACTTTTCTGGTAAAAAAATAGCTGAGGATATTCACTTTTTGCTTGCTTGTTTTTAAATGTGTTTAACTTAGCTGACTAGAAAAAAAGAACATCACTGCTTTTTTCTGGAATATTGTCCTACCAGGGTTCAGCAGCATTGAAACCATAAAAAGTCTTATTCAGTATGTATGTGGAAATAACAATATTGGGAACTGTATGGGAAATGTATATCCACTCCTAAGGACTCTGAGCATAAGAGAAAATATTTAAATCTCATTTTAAGTCGACATTGTGGAGCTGTTCAATAATTCCTTCTATACTTGTCATGACAAATACAAGTGGGAGACAGAGCTCAAAGATTGGGATAAAATGTTATATGAAAGATTAATTTTACATGAAACTGAGTTTAAGCACCTAAATACTATTAGCACTTGCTATTACATTGGCCTTTAAGGATCTTAAAGATGACAAAGAAATGTATATCCAGAAACAATAATGGAACAGTAGTTAAATGTAAAATTACTGTAAACTTTGGATACCTATGTCACAATCTTGGTATTGGTAATAGTAATAAATAAATAAAAGTGTAAATAAAGCTTGCAACTTCGTCCTTATTTCCTTACAACCCTTTATTAACCTGGTCAGACACACAGAAGGAACAGTGGGTATTTCTCACATCACACAGTCATCCAAGGTAAGTGCAGCCTTTAGACTTAATGCAACTCATTCTGCAGTAGGAATTGCTTCTAAAAGTTAGGTAATCACACAGCATTCATATTGTTCCCCTAATAACAGGGGGTCCAATAAAGATACCTTACTCTGATTATTTATAAAGTTTCCTCAGCACGTCAGTTACATAAGAGTTTTCTTGTGTTCTATACTTGTTTTATCCATGTTTCACCATGCAGCAGTTGAGCATGATACAAGCATCAAGGCTGCAATGGGAGTACAGTAGTTGCTTCTTGATCTTTGTGCTACCAGTCTACTTAAAGGTAGATTTAAATCCCGAAAGGGATCGTATGTGAGACTGATATTTATAGGACAGAAAAATAATCAGTTCCCTGAAGTTATAACCACACTGACAAATGAAATTAGGAAGAAATTCTTCACTATGAGGGTGGTGAGACACCAGAACAGGTTGCCCAGGGACGTTGTGGATGTTCTCTCCCTGGAAGTGCTCAAGGCCAGGTTGGATGGGGCTTTGAGCAACCTGATCTAGTGGAAGGTGTCCCTCTCCATGCAAGGGGATTCGAACGAGATGATCTTAAAGGATCCTTCCAACCCAAACCATTCCACAATTTATGGATTTTGGAATTGTTTGGATGTTGTGTAAACCTGATGTTTGGGAAGATTATATTTTTTCATTGCAATGTTTACTAGAGAGGAACCCACAGGATCTATTGGTCAATGACTATTACGGTGGCCAGAGACAGCTATTAGAAGGAAGGGGTGCTATGGATGAAAAACTTCGCAGCAAATCCCTTCTGAGATAAGCCTGAATCTTTAAGTTACTTATTTCTTCAAAAATGGGAACTTGAATTACTAGACTTCTATATTGCAGATAAAGATCATATGAAAAGCAGGAATCTAAGGTATATATTCTATCTAGAAGCAGCAGCTTTCAAATTCAGTTGTAGTTAGTACATTCTTGCAACAGCATGCAAGTCAGGTTTTGTTTCTGCCATTCATTTATTACTGCTAGTCATAGTTGTGTTATGTACTTTTAACAGAGAAAATACTTAGCAAAATAGAAAATTATAGAATTTGGCAACACTGGAATGAACCAGTGTTGTGGAGCATGGGTGGTTTCTGTATATATGTTTTCTATGCTAACTGATAATATCTGAAACAGCTAGCACTGGGGGGACAGATTCCAGTGCAGGAAAAATCTAAGGTAAGGTATATCCATTTCTAAGGCAGGAGTTTTCCCCAAAATACATGTCATTCTGATTTCTATCATACTTTTGTTTCATGCACTTGCTAAATATTAAACAGCAACAATTCAGATCCTACTAGAACAGGGTGCAGAAACCTCAGTCAGCATTGACCCCTATATAATCAGTCCACACCCATTACAAATATAAAACAAATATTTTCACCTGGACTGCAAGTTTCTATCCGTTTCTTAAGAACAGGCTGCAGCAATGACCTCTTTTAATGGTGAATTTTATAAAGTTTCAATTATTTTAGTGACCACAGAAAAATGTCTTCTTAGTGTACATATATATATAACATTTCATACAACTTAACTAAAAGTCAACTTATACAGCCTAGTAATTTACAAAATGTTCATTGACAAACCCATACAATATTCCACACCTCATGAGAGACACTGGCTCACTCACATCTTTCCTTACTTTGTAAAGCCACAGAACAATCCCATGTTGTTAATGGTAGCTGAGAAATACTGTGGAAAAGCTTCATGGTAATTTTCATGGGGTTTTTTTAGTATGATACATATGTACTCAGCGCAATGCCCACAGGCCATAGAGAAATTCTAGAAAACTGTTCCTCAGTGTAATTTTAAATAATTCACTCAGAGCAATATTTTTAGGTCAGGCATATCAAAGCTGCAGTAAACGTGATGGACCTTGACATAATAGGAGCACTAGTTTTACAGCAGCAGAGGAGGAAAAGGAATATGCTTTCCATACAGGAGAGCAGTTGCTGTTCCCCAGTGCACATGTGCTTGAAGACAGCAAAGGTGATACTAAGGGCTTGTTACAAGGTTTGAAGTTGTTAGGTTTTTTACTTACCTCCATGTTCTTTTTTTTCCTGACTTCAAGCATAAGATGGGTCAAAATATCTAAGCCAATAGTTTCTGCATCAAGTCTATAACTTAGGTTTAGCAAGCACAGAAAGATACTTGGTTGTACCTCAAACTACAAGTCAAAGAATTCCTATGATAATAGTCATGATATTCAGGACCATGGCAGGATGAATGTCAGACTTGCTTTTTGGCACCTAACACCACCACACTAACATCTTACTTTACAGATGGTGAAGTGGCATATGGTAAGTTAAACATAGAAGAAGTCTATAGTTGAACTGGAAGCAGTATCTAGATGATCTTGGACCTCCAATCACGTATCATTCTGGAAAAAAAAACTGGAATGATCCTGTAATCCTGACTTTTCCCTGACATGCAGACCATGTTTTTCTTGCTGACCAACTCCTTTTTCTTTTTGCTTGATGTTTATCTATGTTACTTACCAGTTATAATGAAAACCAAGTTGTTTTTTTAACCACTTCAATGGTGATACCCACTCCAGATATAATCCACCTGGCCCTCTCTTTTATTTAGGTTTTTATAATTTTATCTTAACTTTACCTTTTTTTTTGTCTTAAGTTTTATGTCTTGTTTTTAAACTCTAAGTTTTATGTCTGTGTTTTACAAGTAATCACTGATCCTTTTCAGCCAAAAATAGCATTTCTAATGGCACCACACAGCTAACACCTTTAAATTTATTTTACATTATTCCATAGATACATATTCACATTTCTTTCCTAGTTTGAAACAGATAACTTCATCCCCTTGAAATACAGTACTTGCAATTTTTTGAACTTAGAGAATTTTTTCAAAATATATCTTCTCCTCCTCCCCCCCAAAAATCACAAGGGTTTCAAAACCTAGAAACATGACAGCATGTAGCAGTAGGACTGAACTTTGAATAAAAGCAGAAGCCTATTATGATCTAGTACAAAAATATTTAAACTTGCCATTGTTATTTCATTTCTCCCACATTAGTTTAATTTTGAAAGTACAGACTGCAAAAGGGGCCATAAAAAGAACAAATACAAAACCAACAAGTTTTTCATGAGCTTAAAAAACATTCCCTGTCATATAAATGAAGTGTACCTTCAAGTTGCATAGCTTTAAGAGAACCATTAAAACATTTGCCATTTGTCACTGTTGGGAGATACCACAGATACTGTCACATAATTTAAGCAAACATAATTTCTGGAAGGCAATTACAAAGTTAACTGCTGGCCAATAAGAAATGTATTAGAAGTAAAAGGATAATGCTATTTTACATTATTGCAGCCTCATTTTTTTTTTATATAGTAAGCATCATGCCCCCTCCTGCTGTCTGCAGCCAAAGTGTATTTACAAGCTCAGTATTTTATGTTCCCTTCACTTCATAAAAACCAGTAATCACCAACTGAATACACAAAAGTCAAAAAAATATAAATAAGGTTTATATCTGAGTTTAGGAAGTATTGATCTGAGGAGGAAACAGGGCAAGTATTCAAATTGCACAGCGTCCAAACATGGCTCTTACAAAAAAAAAAAGGGATAGAATTGCCCTCTTTCTACATCTGCTGATTATGCGACTGCCTTCACATTGTCAGCAGAATCTAAGATAATCTCCAGCTCCTAGCTTTGGATCTGAAAGGATACAAAAAAATTTAGGTAAAGGTTCAGGTGCAGAAACTCTAATCCACACAAGCTGTGAATCACAACAGAAACTTTATATTTCAAAGCATAACAGAAATAAGATCCATAGCTCTGCAGCAAGCACACATGCCAATGATACATATTCAGACCTCTTCTGATTGTTTCATGAAATATAGCTGCTTCCAAGCTAGCCCTGAAAATTCTGATGTGTTTCATGTTTTAACAAAGCCACTTTAACTTATTTTAACGTTGCAAACAGATTATCATGGTGCAAGTTATGTTGTGTTTGGTCGTTTCTGTCTCTTTAATCTTCATGTCTATTAGAAATTCACACACTGTCTTTATGATGAAAAACAAGTCTGAAATGGACAAGATACCATAATTCTAGGATACCAGTGTTCAGAAGGTCCAGATACCGGGTCACGTAGAGGCAAGATAGCTGGAAAGTAACATTCATCTGAAAGTTTTGTATTACACTCAAACTACGATATACATAAACTATTATCTAAACTGCAGTATCACCTGTGGGTGATGACAAGTAATCCCAATAATCATGCTATGAAGCTAATGGGTTGCATGGATCTATTATTTCATTAAATAATCAAAATTTTATCACAGACTTTTTGAAACACTAACAAAAAGAAATACAAAAATAATAATTTTAGCTAGTGAGAGCTGAGTCCAGGTGGTTGCCCTCAAAAGCCAACATCACCATCTGATGTGTAAAACATTCCAAATTATTATAAAGTACACCCCATGCTAATTACTGTGTTTGCCTCAAAATAATGAGCCATGATAAAAGCCTAGAGTTCATGACAATGGATTTACATTTAAATACCATGCAGTTCCCTGTCTCAGTGTCAATATGCCACTGGCTGCCACACTGACAGATGTGATGAAATTACTGTACCCACTGTTCCGCAGACTAGGAAGGCCACAAATTGCTTGAGGGATACAAAAACCGAAAGAACTTTCAGGCACTCAGGATGTAACTGCAGAACAGTACTTTAAAACAGCAGCCAGCTGTGGCCTATGGAGTACCTTAAAGGAAGTCTTTGTAGCCCCTCCAGGAAGACCTCTGTACATCTCCAAAAGAATTGTGGGAGATCATTCCAGAAGTTCACGTGGATTGTGGTCTGCTAAGTACTGAATTTAGATTCTCTGGTTTTAGTCAATGTACTTCTATTGATTTCAATGGAATTATGCCAATTTGTGCAAGCTGAGGATTTGGCAAGCCAACACACAAGAAATGTAAAAGCAGTATGGTCCCACACATCCTACACTAAATAAAAATGCAGTCAGAGGTAGATGTCACTCTTGGGGGAGTGAGAAACAAAAGAACATGTACTTGAAAAAACACATGTTCCCACCTACACAGATGGCATCTGCCCACTGACAAGCAGTGGGTGGCCCTGGACAAACAGCACTTGGACACCCACCTACTCCAATTGTACAGATTACTGCTTAACAGGTACAAATAAGGAATTCTGGGACACAACAGGCAGGATAGTATTTTGGGGCAGAAGCATCACGGCCTTCACCACCATGTAAGTCTCCTTCAATTCATTAAGCTTGAGGTATGTGGGTGGAAAAGAGCTCACACTATATTTTTGTCTGACAGCTCTCACAGCACAAAGGCACATACTTGAAGCAATGGCAGCTTGTTTCCTCTCTCTCCTTTTCACATTGTGCACTTTATGTCATTTTCCATTATTTTGACACAGAGCTGGTAAAGCGAAGCCATTCATTTGTTGCATTTGAGAAAAAAAGTCAAAGCAAAACATTAGCACCAGCTTGGATGAGGCTTTATGCAGCCTGGTCTAGTGTGAGGTGTCTCTGCTTATAGCAGGGAGGTTGGAACCTGATGATCTTTAAGATCCCTTCCAACCTTAGCCTTATGATCCTAATTTAAAATACATTATTGCAATATCCAGGACCTTCTTCATTTGGCACCCCTCTCTGGCCTAGAGCTATGTATCATCTTCAGATTTGCATCAGCTTTTACAAGAGATTATTTGTTCATTAAAAATTTAGACATTGTAGGTACATGTACAAATGTTTGCAAGTTGCTGACTTTAAGTGACTTCTGGAACCAGATGACACACATCAAGAGTAAGATAACCAAACCACAGGTCTGTTCAAAGTGAATACCGCAAACTGACTGTTAAGAGTCAATTCTAAAAAGGACAAAAGTCACCCAACAAAACAACACCCTCCCCTCTCCCCCTCTCTCTGTTGCTAGACCAGCCATCCCATCAATGTCTTTGTGGATACAGACAGGCACCCAAGACACTTCATACTTTAAGAAAAAAAAAAACGTAACACATTAGATTTCCTTCCTCATTGTTGAGACTGTTATCTGCGGGGGAACTTGATTTCTGCTTTAAAACTGGCACTGAGACTTTGGGGGCAGTACAGTATCTATTGCTAACTAGACAGGAATAATCTGAGGCACTCACACCTGTGGAGATATTTTTTGCTAGAACATAAGTGCATACCTTTCCAGTAGTTTTTGACCAGTTATAACGTCTAACCCTAGTGGTGCCTCTGTATTTTGATAATGCACTGGAGCTATATTTTCCTGAAAGAGAAGTCTTCCTGCCTTCATTTTCCACGAGGACACGATCAGATTAGCTCAGAATACCCATGAAAAAATTATTTGCTAGGAGGATATACTAGGCTTTGCTGAACTGAAAGGTAATTAAATAGATTTCCTACAAATAATAGACCATGTTTTAAGGACTCTGTAGTCATTAAAATTAAACCGACTAGTATTTTGCCATCTGTATACCACAACTGAACTGGTATAGGTCCCATCTACAAAGGAATTCTGGCTTGGATCCCCAAATCAGTAAGATTACATTAGCAGCTTGCTGTGCTCGAGCTCACAGGGTGCTGGTGTCACTATCCTCCTAATAACAGGAAGAACCACAGTTTTAGCAGGTCCTCTTAGCTTGTTGAGCAATAAAGTGCATATCTCTGCATTGCACTTAGATAAGACTGGTAGGTTCCTGAGCTGACTGCATTTTTGTGCTTTTATCATGATCAGAAGCTGTAACAGTGTTAAAGTGAACACACAGCCTGCATACTTACAAGCACAGAATACCACAATATGTGCTTAGGCTCTGTGTTCACTTGTTGGCTGCTACATTTTCTCAACTCTCTTTAAAATAAGGATGCTCACTAACTGCTTTTCAAGCTTTCACATATGTATCATTTCCATCAGCTACATGTGTAAATTTGCAGGGAATGGGAACACACACACGCACACTCAGTCTGATGGAAACTGTATAGAAGGTAAAACTGTCACCAGATGGCATTTTTAAGTTTTGTGCAGCCAGATGCTCAGAAGCAGCATCCAAAGTTTGGATGCTTACCTTTTTTTATATACTCCCCAAACACAGCATTTGCTCCTAGAAATAACTCTTGTGATTTTGGATGGATAAAACACTAACGACTCATTTTGCATGACTACATACCTAGACTATAAGAGCCCTAAATTAGTACTTAGGTAAAGACCATTCAAAAATTCAGTCCATAATGTCAGTAAATAAACTTTTTATGAACATTATTTTGAGTCAGCCCTAACAGTAGCAAAAATAAGTAGGTTGCATGTTCCTTTCCTACAGGGAAATGTTGCCAAAAATATATAACTGTCACTTTTCATCTTCGGAATAATGTTAGCTACTGAAAAAAAGATGCACAATGAGCAATTATGTCTTCAGCTTTCATGTCATTTTACATCATTCCGCTATCAGCCATGCTCAAAAGCTTAAAGCCAACATTCTAGGTCAGTGACTTTTGCAGACAGTGTATTTGCTGTTTGGTAATTAAATTAGATACAGTTTAAATAACAAGATTCTGAAACAGACAGCCACTCACAAACACATGACCAAATGCATCACTGGCACTGTTAACATTGGATGAGGAAAATTATACATAATAGCAATCATTAACTATCACTGAGGATTATAAATTTAAGGATTATGATATTAGGAATAAGTGGATCAGCAAATCACTGCAGAGAAAAATCTTTAAGATGTAGCTAAAAGCCAGACTGAAGGACTGACCTACTTTTCATCACCAAGTTTTATTTATACGTGTATAGAATTTTTTCTTATGTTATGATTATAAAAAAAACTTCTACCAGGAAAGCTCTCAACTATTAAACTAAATAGAGAATGAAATACTGCAGCAGATACTCAGCTTTTGCTATTAATAAGGTTTTAATCTGCATTTCATGCAAATAGCCACTAGTGCTGTTTCAGATAAAACTTTAAACAGCAAAATAAATGCATTAATTTTCTCTTCATATAGAAATTTCTGTGGATAAATTAAGTTATTAACTCTTAAGACTTAAAATTGGCATTTTCAAAAATTTTCATATTGAACATGGCTCAGAGGCATCTGCTGTGTCAAATGTAGAGATTTGCTATTTTTCCAAACCTCACATTTGGAAATTAACACTTAAAAAGTCAGAAAAAGATCTGATGGGTGCTGTAGGTTCTTTGTAAGAGCAGTTCTCAACTCTTCAAGGGACAAATAGGCCTCTTAAAAAAAAAGAAACAAAAGCAATTCAGAGAGGTATGGTAAAAAAATCATTTGGCCTTCATTTTGTGAGTGATGTTATAGGATCAAGGTATGAAAATGATGAAAGTACACAGAAACAACTTCAAACTGAAGTCTCCTAAGTCATACAACTAGTTCCATAGCAAAGGCTATCAGGGCTCCACCGTTTTGGGTGTACTTTCTCCAGCTCACCCACAAGGTTTAGCTCAATTTTCATTAGCTTAGTTGCGCTGCTACTTTGCATCAAGCATTCAAGTGGAAGTCCTCTATTTGTGACAACCCTGCAAAATTATCCCATTTTAAAATTCCATTTTGTCTTTCCTTTTGGAGGCTAATTGGACTTTATTTCAAGATAGACAAGCTAAAAGGCACAATCAACAGGCACAGATTATTAAATAATCTAACTGTGTCTGCAGACCAATGTTAGGTCACTGAAGCCAGCCTGAAGCTGAAGATGACAATATAATTTTAGCATTGCCATAGTCACTTCAAAAGTACTGAGCTGGAAAATTAGTCCTAGAGTTTGCAGGTATTACTTTGGCTGAAACACATGGAAAAACTGGCTTCAAGAATGAGGAAAACAACCCACCAAATGTATATTTCTTACTGTTATAAAACATGAGACTGAACAAGGAGTTTCTGTGTCTCTTCCTGTGCCACAGGTAGAGGTTTGCAGTGGTGTCACATTCAGCTGCCAGCAGGTGTTGCAATGGGCAGCCATGTAAAGCTCCTATTCACTGAACTCTGCCACTCCAGCTATGTGCTCTTTATGGCAAGAAAAACAGAAAACAAAGAGGCTGTTATGCTTGGACTTCAAAGCCTTCATACCCCCAAGCTTCAGCTCTATACATCAGGCAGTGCAGCCCAGAAGAGAGGCAGCATAGTCTCAGGTAAAGATATTTTTCTGCTCCAATAACTGAGTCTCTGTAGCGCTCACAAAAAAGACTGCATTGGTAAAAAAAAGTCTTGGTATAGGCACTGTGAATAGCAGAAGGTCATCTGGTATTTGTCATTTGACTGACAAGTTTTATTCTTAAGCTTTCCAAGTTCACAAGAAGGTTTTTTCTGAAAGGTCATAGAGGAATCACAAGTTTATCCATAAGTGCTGCAAGAATCAATGCACAAGAAGTTAGGAGATAATTGATCTTCCCAGTTTACAGTTCCTGTTGGAGTTATCATTCTCCAGTTGCACCAATTTCCTCTTCATCAGGGGTAAAGCTTTTATGAGGTCCCTAAAGCCCATGTGCAATATTTATTCTGTTAGTCTAATTAAAGGTATTACTATGTACATAGTTACTGGATCTGTCCCCAGTGGCACTTCACATCATAAATAACAGATGTGCAATGTACTCCTATTGGGACAAGTGCTAGTATCAATTCTTTTTATGCCATCTCTTTAACTATTACATCACCTCATGATTCTTTAGGATTTTTCTTAGGAGGAAAAATATAAAATTTGTTATGTCTTCATGAGTCTACATAAAGAAATAATTTTAGGATGTATTCACTTTACCATAATGTAAAATGAAATAGTTATACAATGCATAAGTCAGCAGTACCAAATTCCTGCTGTTTAATTGCATGGGACTGGGCCAAGATAAAATTATAACTTTAAACATGTATTCACAAGTTCAAAAGGCTTTAATATTAGTCCATGAAAGTTTTGGGAAAAAACAATTTGGTCTTCCATTTCAAACTGTAGAGGTATTCTGACTATAGATTTAGATTAATCCACCTACTTTAGAATATATAGACATATATTCTTTCAGTGGGAAGGGGAGAGGTTGTGATGATATGGTTAAATTACCTTTTCAGATCCATACAGATGCTACATTAAAAGATAAAAATGCGTGTGATTAAAACATTAATTCAGCTGCCTAAGACTAAGGTAGTTGCCCAATATCTCTCAGCTGCAGGTCAGCAACTGCAACATGTTTATCTGGCTAGAGTCTTGAGTTCAACAGTGTCATTAAGGTATGGTCCAACACAACTATTATATCAGCAACAAAAAATCTAGTAACATCTAATAATCTAACATCAGTTTTCCCCTTTATTGAGTGTGTATATAAAATACCCAATTGTGTTTTCATGTAAAACAATTCTACTTTACCCTACATTTTTAACAGCATATGGCATTTTGGAACCATAAGGGAATTCTAGGAGTCCCAAGTCCCCCTCATCTCTCACGCTATGATTAAGCCTGTTATATCTTTGAGAGTTTTTCTCTGTCTACATGGAAGAAGTTTTTATATCTTAAGACATTTTCTTGTCTTATGCCAAAGCACTCAGATTCTTCCAGTGTAGATATCTGATAAATTTCAATTACCTTTTTAGGATCTCAACATTGGTGGAAGTGGCACATCCAAGATTTTATGAAGTAATTTGAATGATTTACTACTGTCAATTACAGTATATACACTTTCAGACTATTTCCTCAATTTCCCCAATGCACTTGCAGTCCCCCTTTCCCAACTCAATTCTTATCTGTAAAGCTAGTAAAGTTGGATGAGTTCAACACCAAGCTCTTAGTGAGGCTGTTGAATAGTCCTGAACTTGGGACAGAACTTTGCATACTACTGTGCAATAGCTTTTGATTCTGAGAGCTAATAATTGATAACTACCTTGAACCTTACTAATACAAGGGTAAGTTATTGCTTCTGTTTCCTACAAGTCCTGTTATGCCATTGTAATGGAAATTAATTTGAAAGCTTGCTCCTTACAAATCCAGTGACTCATTCTCCTCACATTTCAAGAGTTTTTAAAAAGCTGGACCATTTAGTCCAATATTAATTCAAGGAATTTACCTTCAGCCAGTAGGCTGACAGTTCTGAGAATCCTCTTACCCTGTTCCCATACCTTAAAGATGGAAAACGTTTTTTTTCTAGCCATCATCTGTCCTCCACAAAGCTTTTAGATCTTTCCTTGGAAGCCAACATTTCAGGTCACATAGGAATAGTAGGACAAGTAGCCATGATCAGGATGAAGGAAGTGTGGTACTGACAGATGAGAAAAGAGCACTTTATAGGGAGATGCCAGTGAGGAAAATGTTGAAATGGTTATGTGAGATGAAATCTTAACAAAAAAAAAAAACCGTAAGAGGATTCATAACAAAAAAAAACCATAACAGGAGGATCAGATGGTGTCTCAGTATAGATTAAAATATAACTCAGCAAGAGAAAGTAAGATGTTTTGCAGCAATGGGGAAAACAAGTCAACAAATACATCAGAAAAAGGAGCATGGTGGGACATGTAATAGGTGGCATGCAGCTGTAGTACCCTCTCTTCTTGCTCACTCCCATATTTAATAACAGCCCTTTGCAATCATTACTCAATTTGATAGTTTAAAGATCACATACTGACAACCAGCTGGGCTTACCTCCACATGAATAGTTTTACAGAACTAGATATTCACCTTTTCCAGACCACCTCATTTTGTAAGTTAGCAATCTGGCTGAGCTGTCTTGCTGTGACTCTACAGGTCATACGCTGGAATGGAGTCCACTGCCAAGCTAAGGTTTATGCTGGATCAGACTAGCAATATGTACCATGCCATTGGCTTTATTCCCTTCCTCACAGCTGAAGAGGTCTGTCCCACCCCCCTGCTACCTGAATAAGATATTATTTGGTAATGAAGCACATAGAAGGATCTTTGCTAACTCACTTTCAAAATAAGCTTTCCTATTTCTAGTATTGCAATAGAAACAGAGCTAGAAGGATCAAAAATGTAATTAAAATTTGATTGTATAACTACTTTTTTTCCTCTTTGTAGATATTTTTCAAACTGAATGGTTTAGCTGTTTTGAAGAAAACAGTGTCTCAGAAATGCATTGTGAATGCTGGCAAATATTAGTTTTTTTGTAGCCAGATCCAGGATAAAATCCTTAAAGATTTCATCACTCTTTTTGTTTATTGAAATGTTTTGTTTCTGGGTGGATTCTTCGAAGATGAACATCCCATTCCTGCCAGCATGCTCGGACAGCTATGCCCATGCACAGATGCTGATTCAATGGGTCACAGTGCAGCTGTCTGCTTCAAAACAAATAATCCAGATTTTTGTTTCATCAGTATTTTCTCATTTCTTTTGTTTTAAGACACGAGTACCTTCTTGGACTTCAACTGTAGTAATTATTCATGTTCAAAAGTTAGACTTCTCTTGTAGCAACTCATGACTTGGTGGTGTTTCTATACACAGAGGATTGGCTTCATCCAGAAGCATACCCTGTGGAACCCCATTGGCTTTAGACAACAAGGTGCAGCTCTATCTGGATAAATTCCTTCATCGCCTTGAAATACTATTTCAAAGCTGCTCTGTCCTATGACAGTAGAAGTCAGACTGCTGTTGCTTTCAGCTTCAAAAATTAAGAACATAGGAACACATGAGAAGTAAAAGCATTTGAGCTATTCTTGCAAGTGGCAAAAACTGTTTTCCAGGAGTTAATTTTTTATCTCATTTTTCTTTTATTTGAGCCAACTCTTTTTTCCAGACTGTTAGAGTTCATTAAAAAAAATCTTCTAGCTTCCAGCAAACTTATGTTCCACTTTCATCTAGAAAGAGATAAATGTGAGCCAAAACCACAGTATTCCCCACTATTTGAAACAAACCATGTAGCTCTTACATTCCTGTTTGCAGAGACCCCTACAAAATCCAGGTCAGTAACCACAGCACTAACCTTTCCAACTGTCCACTCATCCTCTAGGTAAAGTAATATACAGCATCTGCCCATGGAGTCTTTTATGACTGGGATCAAAACACCTCCATCAACTAGCATGTGCTAATATGGCCTTTATCATCTAACAAAGTGAGATTCCAAAATTAGAATTACAGGGGGTATTTCTACTGATCTAAAAGATTTAACACATCTTTGCTCATCAAGAATTCTTTTTGAAATAAAAAATAAATGCTTCCAAATCAAGTTTTACTGTACAATATGTAGGGAAGAGACAGTAATTTGATATCTCAAATTTTGAAAAATATTGAGCCAAAAAACTCAGTTCCCACCAATGAGACACTGGGATAAATTAAAATAAGGGTGACATGTTCATTTTTTGTATCATTTGATATGGACAGATCTGACATTCAATGCAACTCAAGCTTAGAAAGCATTCTTCTCAGATCACCATCTTGAGGAACATGTATCAGCAGTTAAACATGCAATAGACAAGCCAAAGAATTTAGTGTAACTGCACTTCCCTGACACCCCTCCACCCCCCAGTAAAATAGCAAATTAACCATAAAATACATTTGCTCATAAGAACAAGCCCTTTGTGGTTTCCAGACAAACTGCATGACCAATGTGAATCAAAATAGACAGGGAAAACCTGGGAGCTCAGATTAATTTTTTCAGTAATTTCAAGCAAAAACATTGAATATTTTTAATCTAAAAAAATAACCTATTCTTTAATATATATTTAATATAAATTCCTATGTTTTTCATTAATTTCAGATCATATGTTTGGTTTCACCCAAAAGAAACTGATGGGAAAGCTTACCCCCACCTTCTCCCATCTGGTTTATCCAGAAACCATTTCCCCTCTCTTCCTTTCAAATGCATTAATTCAATCATTGAACTGAAAAAGTCCAGCTTTATTTAACATCTGTGCTTTGATGCACATACATAACCTGAAGATTCCAAAGCCTTTTGCTAAGCAATATTTAATTATATTGCAAGGAACCTCTTTAAATTTGTTAGGATTTTATTAGATACTTTCAGGGGTCCTACACCAAACTAGTAGACTTGGGAGAGAGTCTGTCCTAATTTTCTCTGGACACCACCAAAGAGAAAATTTAGCAGTGGACAAACCATCACTTCAGGGAACCTGCTGCTCAATAAATGCAGACAAATCCGAGTAACCTTCTTGCTCCCTTTACATTCCTTCCACTCCAGTAGGCTTTACTGCTGTTGTCAGGAAGGGGTTCTTGCTGCCACCACGACAGTTCTAAGCCCTAAATTGTTTATTTTTTGGTCAAAGAGAAATGCAGTAGCTCCAAAAGCACAAAAACCAACCATCCACATTAGAAGGCAGAACTATTCTCACTTAGACAAATTAAATATTATATGGTAAAAGCAGTTCCATTGGATCTAATCATTGAGGGAAAGAAACAGATGTCTGTTTGCTTTATAAACATTACATACAAGCACAGAAGTGTGAGCAAAAAGAGATGCTGTCAATGCAAAAACAATTTCCTGAGATGTTTCAACTTTCCCTCATGCTGAGGCATTACCAGAATCTATGTATTTTCTGTGAACACACAAAAATAGTATCTACTCTAAACAGAGCCTGAGAAAAATATGCGGGAAAGGGAATGACAATCAAAATGAGAAGATATAATGATAAATTATGGCACCCAATGACACCACCCAGCCCCATTACTACTCTTTCCTTTCCAAAAATTTCCAGGTGTATTGAAAAGCAAGTCTCTCCTTCCTGTATGAATCTTTATTCACAATCTGAGAAGCCTATTCAAACCACATAGCATCTATTAATTGTGCTGTGGATCTTCAAGGTTGAAGGAAGGCTGAGCAGCATTTTTATTCACCTTCAGCTTGTTCAAAATCCAGTAAGTTTTTATATTTGCTAGTTCTAAAAAGTTATGTAAGGTCCTTATGAGAGTGAGCTAAGCTTTATCATTCAACAACGTAGAAACATGTTATTTGCAGGCAGTGTTCTGCTGTGTTGAATAAATAACGAAATCAAATAGTGTGACAATGAAAGATGGCAAATTAAGAATTATTTTTCAGGGTAATTTCAACTACCATGGTGGTCTGCATGAGACACAGAAAACTTGCTGTTAGTTTGCTTACTTTTAGGGCTGTGATTCTCCATGTTTCAGGAGTGCAAACTGAATACATTACTATCTTAGTCAGTTAGTTTGCTTACTTTTAGGGCTGTGATTCTCCATGTTTCAGGAGTGCAAACTGAATACATTACTATCTTAGTCACCTTGAAAAAAATTTTTTCCACACAGGTGATAGCTCAGGTACTGGAAATCTAGAAAGATGAGACCTGTTTGCTTTCCATTATAAAGGCAAAAATACCCTATTCAATCTCATTCCAGAGCTGTTACCCTTACTCTAAAAAGGGAAACTGAAATGAGATCAGCAATACTTCTTTTCATCACTGCTTTGGGAAAGTGTTTTTTCCTGATGTGCAATACCCAATTCAATATTCCATCTAATTGCTTTTGATATGAAAATGCCAAAATAATAGCATGTATGAGCACAGAACAGTTAAATATGCACAGAAGGCAGAAGAGAGCATGAACTAGCATCAGAAAACTGGACTGGAATTTACATCTTGGTCAAAGTAACTTGCACTCTGCTGTGTTTTCTGGGTGTGTTTGGGGTTTTTTGGTGGTGTTTTTGTTGTGTGTTTTTTTAGAGGGTATTGTTGGGGTTTTTTTATGATTAAGGAGTCCATGAACATGGTCTAATTATAGCTTCTTTGGCAAATGAAAGTACACAACTCTTAAAAAAATATACCAAATGCAGCCCTAATTCCTTAACACATCCTGAAAATAAGATGTGCAAAAGCTGACAGAAGCCAGACATTAGAAATTTTTCCAGAACCTGGGTTGCAGTGCAGGATTTATCACACATAGTTGCTATATATTCTCATTACAGTAGCCATAAAATTTCCTAAACTTACACAGAATGAGATTTTTTTTTTCCTAGAACACCGTTTTCATTCACACTGAGACTTAAGGCCCCAGGTGTGCAGGTACTGGTTTCAGCAGAGCCAACTACACCATCTGAGAGTTTGCCCTTAGTGACTGGGCAAGCCACCACTCAAATGCCCTGGGCACTCAGGGAAGTTAAGGACATAAGTTTGCAGCTTAGGCCACTTTAACTTGCAAGAAAAAAAAAAAGCATCACTAAGGAACTACAGCAAGTGGTGACGTTATGAAAGTGGAGAGCAAAAGAACATGATACAGGATGTTTCTAACAGGCACCCTTTTGCTATATCTGCCACAGCCCCTACACACAACAGGAAAGGGCTGTGCAGACCCACTGCTGAAAGGCCTCAATTTCAGGCCATCAAACACATTTGGGTTTGCTAGCCTTTCTGTCAGCTCACAAACCACAAGAGGTGATAAAAGTGGCAGCTTGCGAACTAGAGAGAATCTTAAAGCTTTTTAATGAGAAGCTACACAACTGTATAACATAAATGATGTTATGAACTTCAAACACTTAACAGATCTATTGAAAACAGAGCAAATTCCAAATTAAGAATGTTAATTTTGGAAACAGAGTAATTGTGCCATATACTATTCTTAAGCCTCTATTTTAACACGTCATTGGAGGAGAAAGATATTCCTGCATAGTCTTTCCCTACAGAATTAGCTGAAGAAGTGGCACGTGGTAAGCAAAGTTGAAAAGAGAAAATACAAGAAGGTTTTTAAGTGCCAACTACAGCAATTTTAATGCTCTGCAAGATTCAGAAAAAAGTTTAATTTTCAAGTTGATTTATACATTTGAAGTTCAATAGAGTATGGAAAGTAAAGTCTGAATCCTCAAAATCATACTTTATGCTACATAAGGCTTCCTCTTAAAACATAAATTACTACTCTGGTAAGTTCAAGAACTTCCCAAGCACAGAAAATGACCCTGTTAAAACAGAGGCATAACACTGATCACCCAGCTTTCAAGAATTATTTAAATACATGGTACACTGAATGGTCCATTGGTTGAGTGGGAAGCCAGCTCTTTACTGAATTGCCTACTAGGCTTCAAATGGACATCGAAGTAAATCAAAGAATAATTCAGGTTAAGTCAAAGTACTGCTGATTATTATCAACTGCAGATATTAGGTTGTACAACATTCCAATAAAGAGCTCACAAGTTCCTCATGATTTATCAGGCATGCAGTGTTTGATGTTAACCAAGAAAGTTCTCACTTGCACAACTAGAGCTGTTACAACTTCTAAAAAAGTCTTTATAAAAAAAGAATTATTACTTGGCATCCTTAAGCAGCTGCTCAAGACAGAATCCCATATCTAAATCTGTATTTGCAACAGCTCAGAAGCAGCAATTGGTACTCCATATCATAGACTAGAAAACTTCACCCCTTAAAGCAGTATTTCACACATTGCTTCTATGCTTATCTATAAATATAATGAGCAATCAGCTCCCACAGTGGTGCCTTGCTGTCTGTCTAGAACTACTCTTCTATTGTAAAGTTTTCAGACAGCACTTTTGCCCACTAATAAAGCACTCCAGCTTGCCTCTTTTCACTGGTTGAATCTCAGAATATCCAAGCTGGACACAAACCTATATATCTTTATGAGCAAATATTTGGCACAGAAACAAACTTTATTAAAGATCTGAATTTCAAGCTGCAAATCAGAAATGGAATTTTTGATGGCCTTTCTTTATATACATGGTTCAAAGGACACCATTAATAAGCAAACATATGCCCTAAATTCTCAGAGTCAGCTTTAAAGACAAGCTGTCATTATGAACATAAATGTTAGCTCTCCCACAAAAAAACATATTTGATTAATAAAGCTGCGTGGCAGACTGCATCTGTGCCCATATTACTAGAATATACATACAGAAATACATATAAATACATAAATTAGAGATTATTGTAAATGCATATTCACAAGGATGCCGTGCAATACAACACTTAGTTTCATATCAGTTTAGCCATCTACAAGGACATAGCTGGGACCTCTTATTTCTCTTGAGCTTGTCCACCCGTGTTCTAAATCAGTAAAGTGTTTTAAATTATTTTGAACCTAATTCACTAGGGGTTAAGAAAACTCTTAGGAGTTCAAGTTTTAGCCATTGGAGCTCTTATCGTGGTACCAGCAACACAGGTGGCATACTAATCAGTTCCAATGTCAGATATCGACACAATCGCATTTAAGTCAGAAGCTAGGACCAACTACAGGAAAATGCTAAAGGGGAGTCAAAGACACTCTGAATTCAAACAGGACAAACATTCAATGGAGCTTTCCACTTCTTGCAGATGCATTTAGGAGAGGCAACACCTGTTTCCCCAGATGTTTACATACTCCTTTAGAAGACAGCTAATCAACCAACTAATCAACCCTGATTGTGTTATGAGAATTTTACAATTAATGTATACTCCACATGGAAAACAACCCTCAAACTTACTGTATTTCATATCCACACTAGTCCTATGAATTTACAAAAAATTACAATTGCATCCATGCTTAAAAGAGATTACCCTGATGAAAAATGGAAGTGAAACTGAAGTAAAACTGTTGAAGATTTTTCAGGGAATCTATGCTCTATGTAAGTTGTTGTATAGCTTGGCCTTCTTTTTTCCAAAGGGGTTTCTCAACACCAAGAAAAGGCAGAGTTCTGTTGCCTATACAGGGAGTACAGTTACATATTATACACTATTCTAGTCACACAGCCTGAATTCAGTGGCATAAATCAGCTGACATCGCTGCCCATTTTTTCTGCTATTAAAGTCAAAATAAGTTTGTAATAAGTGAAAACGTACTAATGTAAGCAGAAATACATGAAAATACAAAAAAAAAGAAAAATCAGCTAAACAAATCTTAAACATACATGCTTAGGTTTACTATAATACTTCCATTAAAGCATCATTTAGGCCAAAGTTTGAGAACATTTTTCACCTTAGGAATCTGTATTTAGTATTTTTGCTCTGTATAATGAAGTAGGCAACTTAAAAAAAATGTATCAAGAGCCAGTTGATATATGGGTACTTGTGGTTCATATGCATTTGCTAGCTTGTATTTGAGATCATCTGAACTAATCTAAGTCTATTGCTTTCCGTTGTAGCAAACAACAATAGGAAATACTTAACTGGTATTTGGTTTAAGATCTTGTTGTATGTGTTGATACATTGTTTCTACTTCCTGGATAGTTGTTTTTTTACCATCCTTTACTGTAAAGGGCTAGAACATTGAGACAAACTGAATGCACATCATTTTATCTACTCAGATTTTTTGATGGTTTTGTTATAACCAATACTTAAAATAGTTATATAAGAAACCTAGCCCTTTCTGTCCCAAAGCATACTTTCACAAATCCAGGAATACTCCAGTAACACATTTGACTTTTTTATCCCTGTTCTCTCTTTTTCAGAACCCTTTTCTGCCCCTCTTCACATGCCAAGTCCTGCTATTTTCCTTTAATTTCTCCTAAGTAGGAAAAAAAAATTATTTTATTCTGCATCTGTGTCAGACTTCTAAAGCCATCACTGCCAAAATGGACTCAACACCAAATAGAAGAAGTAGATTCCCGTGAGCAGAAATTTTACTCAAACTCTATACAGCCTATTTGTCTTCTATATTATCTGGAATAAGGCTTTTTTGTAGTGTCCATTTCATGTACTGTTTATTATTTGTTCCCATAGCATATACACAATGTTTGATGGCTAAGAGCATAAACTACTGCAGTATTCTCAGACTCAAAGTTTACTGCCTTATCTCTGTTAACTAATATGCTGCTTCGGCTTCTCTAATTTATGTAACCATTTTATGACTGAATTCTTCTATCAATTTAAAAAAAAAATCCTGGAAAAAAACAAGGAGTGGATAAACACCACCTTAAGTTTTTTATTATTTGGAACACTAGGTTCTCACCTTATGTTGACCTTAGTCTCAGTGTTTAAAAATATCAAAGGCAGAATTTAACTCCACAAAAAGGAATACACTTGCTTTCCCCTCCTGCCCTCCCTTAATCCAAACAACTGCAAATAACTGCTTTAAGGTGCAGCTCTGAGAGAGCATAAATGCAAACTCTGCATTTACTTCACAGTTCTTTGTCCATGCTGCAGAGGTAAGTGATACAAATTTTGTAATCCAAATAAAACTTCTTGTCTTACTGGTAAAAAAAAGAAAAAGAAAGGAGTATCTTGCTGGTACCAAGAAAGACAAATTATATATAAAATTGAACTATCGATGTTACACATCACTGAAGATTTCTCCTCCTTAAAAAACATTAAACACCTTCAGCTACTTTTCAGAGGCCAGTTTCATATGGGAAGAATATCTTACCCAAACTCATGATCTGTGACACCACCAGAAAAGCAAAACCTTAAGACAACCAGAAATAGCAAGAGCACATACAAGAAATAAGGGCACCATTCAAACTTCTCTCATTAATATTTGTTAGGAATTACATCACCCTGCAATTAAAGCACAATTTCATCAAAACCTTTCCCTAGTTTTCCTAAATATACACCATTTAAGGGCACAAGCCTGATCTCTGCATAACAGCACCTGTGCGTTGCCACCATGTCCTCAAACTACAAGGGCAGCTGAGTAAAACAAAGAACCTAGGAACAACAGAGCAGAGCTTGCATTTACACAGGGAAGTTTTCACAAGCATACACAACTACAGCAAAAGCAACCTCACCCTAAACATGAAGCAAGAGCCTTTAAAATTTCAGAACCCAAGTGACCTCCAGACAAGAAAGAAACCTTCCCTTCCCCTTGCTCTTGCCACCCCCCAGCTACTCCAACAACAGGGCAAGGCTATAAGGGATGACATTAACAGAAATAACTTACCTGAGCTCTTCAGCTCTCTCCCAAAGCACCTTCCTCACAAGGTTTGCTGCTGTCTCAGGACGGGCCCCAAATAACTTCTGCTAAGGGGAAGGTGCTGGGGCTGGGTGTGGGCTGGTGCCAGCTGCAGCCCCTCAGCCCAGGCCCTGCCCATCAGGGCCCAGGTGCTGCAAATCAGCCTGGGCCAAGAGTGTCTGCACAGCTGCTGTGTCCTCGGGGCCAGGTGGTATTGCAAAACTTTGCTGAAGCTATCTCTCCAGCTTCCCTGCACATGGAATAAGGGCTGTAGAGAGCCACCCTGTGTGCTACATCTCGGGGTGACAGAGCTTTGCCCAGCAGCAGGCTGTGCTCAGAGGGTGCTGGAGAGGGCTCCTGAGGCATCACGGCAGCCGGAAGTGCCGCAGTGCCCAACCCATGGTGTGGGCTTGGATGAGGATCTGTTGCCTGAGAGCCGTCTGCAGGGACCAGCTGAGCCACCATGCTCCTACACACACAGCCAGCTGGGAGGGGAAAATGCCCAGGACAGGCCTCAGCAGAAGCTGCATGCTCTGCCAGGATGGATCTGTGCACCTTATCTGAGGTGGGAGCAGGGCTCTGCCTCTGCAGGCTTGCTTACTCTTCGGACACTGAGTAAAACAGACATCAGGGATGTTTCTGCCCTTGGTTGACCTTAAGGGGGTTTGATTTTTTTGAAGGCAATTACAAAACCTAATGTCTTCCATACTGCCAACTGTTGAAATACCTTTGCTCCTTCTGCAACTTCTGCTGGTTTCACCACCCTTCAGCTAGCTGTTATGCAGTGGCCAGATAATGCTATCTAATGAGTATGCTTTTTCATGAGGGGACTTCACTTCTGATATTAAACAGCAAAAAAATAAAGTGCACAGTAGTCTATGGGTGGTATAGTGAGTTGTTAAAAGCTTTCAGAGCACTTTTTGATTCACGCAGACAAAGAATTTCACCTCCTAAACTCATGCCTATGGGGTCTTTTTTTGTGTGTGGTATGAGCAATCTTGAGTTGCATCAACTTGTAATTAAATATGTAAAGAATCTGTTTTGCCTAGCAGCTTTGTCCTACTGTGACTTTAAAAAGTACAAATTCAAAATTTTTGAGCACTGCAAAGAATTCAGAATGTTTCTGCTTCTAATACTCAGCATCTGTCTAGAAAACATATCAATCATATGATCACAAACAGCTGTTGCAGTAGACTTCTAATCAGCCATGATTTTCAAAAGAGACAAAGAATGTTGGAAGGGATGATGGAAAGTTATTGCAGAGAATGCCCTACTTGAGAACTCCAAAATCCAATTTCAGGGAGACAGAACTTTACTAAGCACTGAAAAAACTCTTTCATGTATAACATATTATATTACAGGCAGTATAGCTTTCTGATACAGATAGAAATAAAATACTCAGACACAATGTGCACACAAGCAAAAGTGTAAAAAGTCCTCTGGGCAGGTATTTTGTTATTAAATGTAAAAGCTATGTATCAGAAGCTTGCACAGATTGCAAAGAATAAACTTGTTGCCCAACAGTCCATTTTCTCTTGAAGCTCTATAAATCCCATTTATACAGGGTTATGAAGCCTTATAGGAGAGACAACATATCCCTTTGCTTAGAAAATGTTGATGTCCACATGGCCGATTTCTCCTCTCAGTAATGTTAGTGTAAATCTGCATTAGCTCTGTTGGATTCAGGAGACATTACAGGGTAGCTCCAGACCAATTTTTAATACAGCACGCCAATTTGAAACACTAGTATGACTACTACAGTAGTATGATGACTCCGTGTTATCCATCTGCCATAAAAACACAAAAATGAAGAAAAGGCTACTTGAGTAATTGCTTTTTTAAATTAAAAATTTCCCAACTCCTGACATTCAACTATTATAAATAGCCTCATAAAGTACTAGAAGGGATCTTTCATACAATTCCTTTAAAATAGTTTCAAGCATGGAGCCTTAGAGCATCCTAAACACATACCTCTGGGAACATCGGGCATGGTGTTTGCTCCACAGTCAGCCTGCATTGGCTTTTATAGCCTTTGACTTGATCCTGACACATCGTGTGACCCCTGCCTGACTTAAATGTTCCCTCATGACCCCTTTTTGCCCAGGAACAGGGGCTCGGTGTTCTGCCAGCACTACCTGTGCCTGCAGCAGAGATGGATGTTGCAAAGGCTGGTGTGGCTACTTGAGAGCTGTCGACTCTTTGTGAGGGATAAATCCTGGAGCTAAGGTCCCAAGGCAGGTTCAACAGACATGACACAGATCAACAAGTGATACAAACTTTCTGGCCAAAACTTTAATTTTTATCTAGGCCCATGTATTTTTGCTTTTCTTACTCCTAGAGGGGTGAGGGCTGTCCTTTGTTTTGGGCTGCCCAAGCTGCTTGAGCGGGTCACTGAAGCCACTACAAACTCTGCCTGCCTTTTCCCTCCTTTTCCAGCTGGTTATTCTTCCTGTGCCCAACAGCAGTTCAAGCCCAACAGCAGTTCAAGCTCATAACACCATGAATAGCAAAGGCATTTGGTTTGAAGAAAGATTCTATGAGATGGGCAGGGCAGACACAGCATAAAACTGTGTCCTAGGGCAGAAAATAGGTTATTCTGTCACACCATTATTTGTGCACGCATCTAAAGAACAGCCCTTGGACCATGAGGTTGACACAGACACCAGAAACAGCTACCCATTACAAGTGTTGTCTAGAAAATATATTACAGGAAGGATTAGGACCTGGAAGTCCTCTACTCTCTATCTAGCTGAGAAAACATTAATAAATTATTTTTATTTAAGTGGTCAGAGATACATATGTGGTGGGTCGACTCTGACTGGATGCCAGGTACCCACCAAAGCTGCTCTATCGCTCCTCTCATCACCCCGACAGGGGATAAAAAAATACAATGAAAGGCTCGTGGGTTGAGATAAGCACAGGAAGATCACTCAGCAATTACCATCATGGGCAAAACAGACTCAAGCATCCACCCGCTCCACCGCGGGGTCCTCCATGGGTTGCAGGTGGATATCTGCTCCACCGTTAACCTCCATGGGCTGCAGGGGGACAGCCTGCCTCACCATGGGCTGCAGGGCAATCTCTGCTCCAGTGCCTGCAGCACCTCCTTTCCCTCCTACTTCACTGACCTTGATGTCTGCAGAGTTGTTGCTCTCACATATTCTCATTCCTCTCTCCAGCTGCTGTTGCGCAGCAACTTTTCCCTCTTTTTAAATACCTCATCACAGAGGCATTACCACCATTGCTGATGGGCTCAGCCTTCTAGCAGTTTCTCACAAAAGCCACCCCTGTAGCCCCCCTGCTACAAAAACCTTGCCATGCAAACCCATTACAACATAATAGATTGTAATTTCATTTCTGATGCCATTGCTTCCATAGAAAACACCACAGATGGATTCCAAGTATTGCTCAAATACCTGCAGAAACTTATTGCACATTGCAAGCCATCATGTGAAAGACAAATGGAAAACTCATGGGAATGAATGTTCCCTTGTCCTTCAGCAGTTTTTCACACAGGTCCTAAATAACATGCATTTCCAAAGTGTTCCCAGACACAATTTTAATTAACACTATAAATCAGATTCATAAATCAATAAAACTTGTAGAATTACATAAGTGTGGAGTACAGAAAGATTGTAAAAAACAAACCAAAAAACCCCACCAGCATTCAAGCCTGATTAACATGGAGCTACGTTACCTGAGCTGGCCTGGCTGGCCAGAGTTCCCGTACCAGCACCAGTGATTTACACAGTGTTTTCTGGAAAAGCACTCCAGATACTTCAGATATGCTCTGGGGGCCTTCCATTTTTGAGGTCTAAGTATCACCACTTTCACTGGCCTTGATGCCCTGCTTTATGGATAGGTCAGCACATTATAATTATCAGCAAAAATACTTCTTTAATGTGCAAGAAAGTGTTTTTCAAAAATCAGTAGCATCAGTCTCACATATTTAGATCCATAGGTGCAGCTGAGAGTGGGGCTGCCTGTTGAAAAGGAAGTAGTCAAACTGAGCACCATTTTAACCTTTTCATAATAAACATTGCCAATAATAAGTCAGCAGGTAAAATATACATCCTTGAACCCTGTCCTAATGTTTGGCACAAAAAATTCTATTTTTTCTCCTCAATTCTTACTTAAAATTCAGAGAGAACTTCCAAGTGGAAAAATTAGAAGAAAAAAACAAATCGAACATGAAACAAATGAGCGTTTTACTTGCAAGATACCCAAAAGTTGTTAAAAACGCACAAAGATCTGATTTCCTTTATGTCATGTGCCTATATGTTCTGCCACTGCAGATCATTGGCCACTAACTGAAAGGAGCAGAGTGGTAAAGTTGACAAAAATTCTTGACAGTCACACTTAATTACCACTTCTGTTCTGCAAAGCAGCCTCAGTGAAATAAAAAGGTAATTTTCTCAGGCATTGATCAATCCCATTCAGGAAAAAAAAAATTCTATAATCTCCTTGGTCCCATTATAATAAGAAGCTGACCCACAAATGAAAAACAATGTAGCACTCAGAAATGAAAAATAATAGGAGAGTGTGTGTGTTTTTTCCCAGTGCAATTAACATAATTCAAAACTTATCAAAAGAAAAGCAAATACAAGAAAATAGGAATTGCCATTCCAAACCAGACCCAAGATACATTGTCCAAGACAAAAAGCTTGACATGGAAAGCAAAAAAACCTCTTCACTAGGAAAGTATGAGATGATCTTTCCACTCTCGCCATCCCTGGTTCTTTTTCTTGAATCACATCACTTGATTTGAACTCCACCATGTCTGGAAGTCATTTATGTTTTCCCTGCTAAGGGCCACTACTTTGCACATGTATCCCGACTGACCTTCCCTTCTGTTTACAGTCCCTTGTTCCTCTTGATACTTAAGTCTCCATATTCAGCAAGAAATTAGAAATGCTTTTTTAGCTGTTAGTACTCACTAATAGTCACCTTGGAAATTTGTTACACCTGGGTTGCCAACACTATGAAACATGTCTCTGACAGCCTCTTAATTTAGGTGTGTTCTCAAGAAAAGCATGTTCCAACAGCACTCTCCCTCTCCACAGTTCCTGCCTGCCCACATTAATGATATGAATCAGCACTCCTGTTAACATGTCTCCCCATTAGTGTTGCTTCTCATAAAAATGATTGGGTTTTTTTTGTTTTTTTTTTTAAACACAGAATTTGTATAGCACATTTTTGCACAGAAAAATGTAGACATTATCTGCTACTTTCTGAGCTACCTAAATCTTACCTTGTATTTCTCCAGATTGTTGGTTGGCATCTTCAGCCTTGGATTTTTATTCTATTAACTGAATTGAAACAGGCATATACATTTAATGGATAGTTCTGAAAGTCCTAATTTCTATTCTGTACTAATTGCCAAACTACTGCAGAATCTAGCCCTAAGTGCTTCAGAACACAGCAGCAGCTTCATGGCATATATCGCTACCCTGAAGTCTCACCTATGAAACACAGACTTTGTTGTAGGCTGAAGAATTAACTGTACAATGTGAAGGATATGGGCAGGGATTAGCCTGCCAGAGCAAATCCTCTTTACCAATCCCATCAGTTCTAGGTATGTGTATATAAAGGACTTTCTCTTATGCACGTTTATGTCTTGCTTCCTCTTTGATTTCCATCAAAAGAAGCCACATAACACTATTTTTTCTTCCTAAAATAGCTTGTTTGTTCCCCATTACTGAAGATACCTTCAGAGTCTTTCAATGCTTTTTATCTCACAATGAATTAACACTGCTACAAAGTATTATGTTCCTCACTTTCCAAACAGTCCTTTTGTCTTATTTCCCAGAGGGCCTTGCCCAGAATCATTCAGGAAGGCTATGGCAGAGGAAGGAGTTAAGCCTCCATCAGTGTTCCCTGGTGATTATACACCTCTCCAGGTTAGTCTTCTTTCCAGAAGCTGGAGGTACAATGCCTGGCAATAATTGGTCAGATCCAAGAGAACTCAATTAGATGAAAGGCTCACATTACCTGGAAAGGTCTTAGTATCAGATTATGTTCCCAGATTCCTTTCTCCTGGAAGCTAATGAATGTGAGTTTATGTGCTTAACTATTACTTGGCTGTTTGGACTTCAGAAATAGAACACAGACATACTGTTTGCCAAACATTAATTTAAAGGATTTGACTAAAGTAAAATCTAATTAATATATATTAGTGAGTGTACGGATCAATCTTAAAGATGTCTACTTTGATATATATCTATGTGTTCCTACTTCTATTTCCAATCTCAATATATTTGTACATGCATATATGGTGGGAAAGGGAATTGCTTTCCTACAACTTAACCTTTTTTCTGAATTCCTAGAGAACGGCTTTTCGAGCAATCATACTCAGACTCTTGCTTCTCTTGGAGCTATACCAAAAAGGAAAAGCACAGGACCAAAACTATTTGTTTTATATACAGCCTTGTGTATGTGTCTTTGAGACAACTGGTCTAATAAGCAGTGTGATCAGACACCCATTTAAGTCAGTACAATTTTCTCAGCACTGACAACACTTCCATATTGCTCCAAATAAACTTGCTCAGTACCAGGCACGATAGCTGCTCAGTCTTTGCAGTCTGCCCAGGCAAATCTGTCCTGCCTCTCAGCCGGGCTAATTAATTCTGATGAGGCTGCTGGAACAACATTGCTGAGCTGCATCTGGCTCATGGCTTCAAGCTCACCGGTTGAGCTGAGCATTTCCTACATTCCACTGTGTGACACCTTCAGATACCTGCATTTCAGTGAACATACATTGTACATAGACTCTTAGTAACATTCAAACTTTTGCCAATTGCTCCCTGGTTATATGGAAGATAAAAATAAACTGCAAACTAACACGTGACTCCTCACTTCCACTTTCCTCTCAAAGAGTTAATTTCAGGTACATCCAGGAGGCCATAAAAGGTTTGGCACCTAATACCATGTTCTGCTCATCCAAGGCAACAAAGATTAAATAAGACTCTGTTTTATTTGTGCAGATAAAGCAATGTTTATTTGCTTTAGTAATAAGTTTGTTAGTTTTTTAATTTGGGGATAAATGTTGGTAAAATTTAGTACTTCTAAAAATGGGAGATTAATCCTGGCCAGAGCAAGGTTTGGTGCAAGCAGACCCTGTGTAAACTCCCACACATGTCTCTGACAATGCACCCCAGTCAGGAGTGACAGTGGGACATGTCTGCTGTCCCAGTACTAGACCTCCTCTGGGAGAGAGTTCCAAAGCTGCTGAAAAGCTCAGTGGATTGCTTGATCACAAATAGGTTTCAAGCCCA
Source organism: Hemiprocne comata (assembly GCA_020745705.1). Lineage (NCBI taxonomy): Eukaryota > Metazoa > Chordata > Aves > Apodiformes > Apodidae > Hemiprocne > Hemiprocne comata. The sequence goes on along the minus strand of CM036593.1, from coordinate 10,059,594 downwards.
CCAGAACAGCACATTTCATTACACTTCCCTTGCTTAACTCCAACATTGTAAAAGGTAATTGTGTGCTATCCAACCATGCTCATGTAATTTGCCCTAGTCAAAAATAAACCAGGAGGTAGCAGAAGTTGTACTCGTGATGATGGGTTTGGGGATTATTTTTATTACATGCCAATTTTTAATTTACTGGGCTGACTCTTGATATAACAGAAGCCCCTTCTAAGAACAGATTCATGTTGCCTCTTGCTTTGATCTTTTACATGCACAAGAAAAATCCCAAGAAAAAAACTGACAGAGAGGAATAGAGCATTGAAAAAGAAACAGGTGCAAGAATCTGAAAAAGAGTTTAGCCAGGTCGATAGGAATTTCCCACTTGCTGTTCAAATCGCAGGCCTGTTTGCCAAGGAATCAAGGCTAACCAAATACAGTTTATCCACTGGATACTGCTTGGCAGGGATCTTATCACTGAACCAAATTAGCAGGAAAGCATATTCTTAGATTGCTGTTGGCTGAGGACCAGTTTAACAGTGGGCTCCAGGTAAAACTTAAAACAAATCAGTATTTGTACCTTTTTTTTCTTAAAGAAGCAGAATGTGAAAGTTAATACTGAGTTCACCACCAACACACCCTATGCTGTTCTCCACTTAAAGGGCAGCAGAGTCCAAGAACTGAATTGTTTCAAGGCACAGCAGTGTGCCAAATACACATTTTTATGTAGATGACCTCTTATTTCCCCTTTTTTTGGGAGAGAAGAAAGAGCTTAGTGCAGGAGGGAAACTTTCCTTGGAGAGGCAGTATTTGAGAGCATCAGTACCTCTGGTACTGAAGGGCAACAAAAAAAAAATTATATGTAATCTATTCATACTTGCTTCTACTATTTAAGCCCCAACTAAATGCACAGCAAAATCATTGAAAAAAATCCCACTAATTTCAGTTTATATAGGACAGAGTCCTGGCTCAGAAGAATGATGTGACCATACTGACATAACTGGACATTTTTAAGCAACATTGCAAAAGCAGTTATGTCCATGGAACTGCTTTCCTCCTGCTCATAATGTGCTTTGTGGAGCAAAAACTCACTCTGGGAAAACTCAGGGAACTGCTTATGCATTATCCTATTGGGTCAAAAAAATTGTTTTTCAAGAGAATGTGAAATGCATTGGGCTCAAAAAGCTCTTGGCTTATATAACAGATGCCAAAGGGCAGTCTGTTCATTAGCCAAGACATAAAAGTAAAAAGACTTCTCCAAGGCCTCGAGGCAGCACAGTTTCTTGAGCTGCGCTTCATAACAGCTGCCCTCCAACGTCTGGTGAACGTCATCAAAGTGCTCTTTAACAGAGAACTAAGATGACACACTCAGTGTCACAGCATCCCCTCTTTGGACAGAAAAAGACATCTGCAGTTTCCAGAGCTCTCCTTCACAGAGCTGAACTCTGACATACTGGGCTCATCCTTTACCTCAAAGTAAGCACAGCAGGAAAATTTGCTGGTTTTTTTAATATAACCTTCTGTTCTCCTTAGTCCTTGTTAAACAATGGATGCACAGATATTCTTTATAAACTGTACTGCTGGCCCTGCATAGTTCAGTCCTCTATGACCAAGCTGCCCTGATCTTTTCAGGCTGAGGGGACAGCCTTACAGAATATGTATGCTTCAGTTTTAGAGAACAACAAGTAGGGAACCAGCATAAGGAAGAAAAGGGAGTCGACGTGTTCCTTCCTAGCACATGATTTTATTAATTTGCCATAGAAATTATTAGTGCACACTGCAGTTTTTATTTTAAATGCTGCTATCAAATTATATAATTGGCTGGAAAACAAAAATCCTCTTCCTTCCTAAATCTGGTGTGCCCTTTTCCAATTTAGAAGCCCAGCAGAACAGAGGGGCACCTGCATTTCTTCCTTTCATACAGCCCACTTCCCTGCCGTGGAGGCATGTCCTGTTCTAGCTTCTGGGCTGGGTTACTCATGCTACCTTCTAACAGCCCTTATATGTGATCTCTGTCAGGGAACCACTTCAGAGGAGCCATCAGCACACAGTTGTAGCTGTTCAGAGCAGTTACCATCACACGGTCACTCGTTTGTGTTTGTGATGTCTCTCAGCCAAAAGTGTCAGGTTGCAGGGGAAAGTACTGGCTGGGATGTCTACTGTACATCAAGCTCTTGCCAAGGAAACCTGAATAAACCTTGTAAAAATAGTCTTTCCTTCCTATTTATCTTAGATTTTTGAAGTTATAACTGCTTAATTTATCAAACTTGATTTATTGAAGTATTTACCTTGGATGCTGTTGTACTTGATGGTTTTAATCAAAGAAATAAGTAATTCATAATGACAGTTGGATGAAAAAATTCCAGCACCAGGAATTAAACTAACCAAACTCTTGATTTGTTTATATATTTAGCTGCAAGCAAAAGCTTGAAGTTAAGTAATAGAGTGCTAGATGCAACTTTAAAACAAATTGTAATGCAGAAAGGAACCAAAGCAAAAGAAAATTCCATAAATGTAAGGAAAAAACATACCCACCTGCTCCATCCAAACACTTTGGAAGACAAAAGGAAGAAGAGATTGAAATGGCTGTTGAATAGCCTTTGTTTGAGGACTTCTGAGCATTTCTTTCTGCAAAGAAAATGGTGCCTCCTGCTAGAAGCATCCTGTCATGCAGCGCTAACATCACTGCTGCCTTCAAGCCTGCTCTGTTTTGACTTAATGAGGCTCCTCACTATTAAGAGGAGGCTACAGGAGGCCTATAGAGAGCACGCACCAGAAAGACATTTAGAAGTATACAAAACATAGTCAATGGATCCTAATGTTCTTGAAACCAACCTACATTCATTTTGTCCAGTTGCACGTGTGGCAAGGATTCAATTTGCACTTTTACCATACGAACAGGACCAAGCCCACCGTTTCACACATGTTGTCAGTTCATAATCATGCCTGTCACCTGCACCTTAGACTAAAACTGTGGTCTAGGCTTCAAGGTCTTTAAAACTCAAAACTTCTAGGACAAAAAATTCCTGTAGCCAAGACTTAACCAATGGTTTGTGCTGTAGCCTGTCATGAGTTGTGAGGCTGTCTGGATACATACATATATTGGGACAAGGAACCTTCTCCTCCTTGTTTGGGCATAGGTGAGAAAAAAGGAGGAGTTACTGGTATTCCAACTCTCTCATTTGTTAAAAAGGAAAAGAGAGACAGCTCTCTCAGAAAACAACAGCTATTATACAGCACATTATATAGCTTTGTCCTTCAACAAGAGACCAGAAAATGAGATGTGGTGCTTGTTCATATGTTTCTGTGCAGCAGTGCACAGTTCATTACTTCAAGGAGTACTGAATTAAGAATTCAGAATTTGCAAGCTTGAAACCGTGACTCTCACAAAATACTGTGAGAAAGTTGTTCCTGCAAGATGGAAATGTTGAGCAAAAGGTATCTGGTTTGTGGCTATTTCTTTCCTATCTTATCTAAGATGAACTTTCAAAATAAAACCTCAGCTGACCAGATGATGGGAGGATTCACTTAGGATGCAGAAGATACAGATGTAGATCATAGAGTAGAAATGGGCCTTGAATAAAAATATACAAGAGCAGCCTATCTGTGAGTCAATGAAGTCAACTAACTTTCTTTTCTCTCACATCTATATATTTAACTCTTAACTCCAAATTTTGCACAGATCATCATAAACGACTTTTTTTTATCAATTAAGTTTCAAGTTTTCGTCCAAATATTCAGTTGGCATTCAGGCTGCAGCATTGATTTTACAAGGGTCAATGGTTTTCCTATCATCTAAACATGTAAATTGTAAAACATCAGCACTCTTCAGAAACAATAAAGCAGAGCCCATGGAGTAGTGCACTGTGATACAGTGAGATGCAGTGCTGACATCTCTTACCTTACTAACCTGGTATGAGGTCTTCACAAGCCAGTATGTCACAGGCTCCCTCTAATGCCATCCAATGGTGAGTAGTCAACCTCCACAAGGTCTAGCCAAGTGATATGGGCACTTCACACAGCCAACAACTCCAAAGTGGAGCTCAAAACCATGAGAAAAGAAGATGTAACAGAAACTCGTATCTTGACACAGGCCAGGAAATGAGAGGCATTAAGGTCTGGAGCTCTGCCTAGACTAGCTGTGCTGTAGGTCTACCTGCATCTGGCCATGCTCATGGCTGAGCCTGACTCACCACTCCTTGGCCTCAGACCTTCTTCATGCCTTTGCACTTGCCTGGCCAGCAGCTGACTGCTTGTCTCATGCTGGTTACTGCCACCAGACCTGCTCTGCTCACCTCATTTGGGCACTGTGGGACTGCTCCATGTGGGTGCTGCCCCTCCTATGCCTGACTTGCTTCACCCTAGCACTGGGCTCCATTTCCCTGGCAGGGCAGTCAGCTTCTGCTGCTTCCTTGCACCAAGGATGGGCAGGGAAAGGGGCAGTGAGGATAGGGATAGGAACTGGGATAGGAGAGGAAGGGTGTTGCAGAAAACAGATAGCCCTTCAAGTCAGTGAAATGCTGAATATCCCAAATAAGGAGAAAACCTAGAAAGTTGATATAAATATTAAAATAAGAAGAGGCCACTGTCCTGTAACTGAAGTGAGAGCTATAAAGGGAAAAGTCACAGACTTTGACTAATCGGAATGTGGAGATAAAGTAGGAGGGGGAGCTGCAAGCCTCATCCACCCTGTACGGCCACAGAAAGAGTCTTTCCACTGTGACTGGCACAATGCAAGACATTACTTGAGAGTGGAAATGCCTCGCTTTCTTTGGAAGGAGACATAACTCTATGGAATAATTTATTAATGTCATTTAACAAATTGAATTCCTGTTCCATAAGAATTTTATTTATGCTAAATCAATAAATGAAGTCAGAATTTCATTTTATTGCTGCACAGAAATTATATTAAGAAAGCAGCACAGACAAAGGAAACACTTCATGATACTGAAATGTTCTAGTCTTGAAGTGGTTTCAATTACATAATGACATTAAAAATAATATATTTAAATATTTCGGAAAAGAGCGAGCGTAAGGGGAAGTATAGTGCTAAACCTAGAGAAAGATATTGTTATTCTCAAAATTATGTATTAATGACTAAAATAGGATTAAAATTATCCATTATTTCTTTCTTAGAAAAAAAAATTAAAAACACACAAACCAAAAAACAATCCAAATTGACACTTCTTGCTAAATGTCTGCATTTGCATTAACTCCATCTTCCAGTTGTGATTTCTCTTGTCATTCTTTTACCATTTTTCTCTGCAGTTGAAGAACATACACTTGGACTTCTATTGCAACATCAGGAGAGCTAACAAATAATTTCTTAGTAGCCACTGATGCCAGCACCGATTTATTCTGTGACAACAGGCGCTCTCTATAAGCAAACTCTCCTGTACCTCATCTGTAGCTTAATTTTACAAATTCATTTTTGAAAACCACTCTTACAAAGCCCATCAGCCACACAATCCGATATTGTCTCAGTGCTGCATTGCCCCACAAAAAAGTCAGCACAGGCCCGCCACATCATCCCTGTTTCTCCTATTTTTCTTTTTTTAAGCCAAGCAGCTGCCAAGTCAACGACTCTTCAATTTCTGGTTGGGAACATAATCTCACACTTAGGGCTGTGAGTCCCACGTGGGCACACACACACAAAGCCACACACACACACAAAGCCACACACACACTCCCTCACTCTGAACTAGTGCTTGGTCTTGGATTGACACAATCTCTGCAATGCTGTATAAACAAATGTCATCTTCATTACCTCAAATGGCTCCACAGTACTGAAATGGAGCAAGCACTGAACAAAGCAAAAGGCATTTGAAGAGTTTCAGCACAGCCTGGCGGGTAAACCCTGAAAATACACCACGTCCACCCCAAGGCCTATATGGACTATTGATGTGTGAGAGCTCTGTGTCTCAGCTAACTGCCAGGCAAGGTCAGGCTGTCCTGAGGTTTCATCTCCAAAACCAAAAATTTGATACCGACTGCTAAAATTGGTCCAAAGTAAACTCCCTTTTTATTTTTTTCCTCTGTATGTCAGGCAGTTGCACTTATGACTAGATTAGTATTGCCAGCCACAGTGGTGTGCAGCTGTGGGATTCAAGAGACAACCCAGCTGTAAATAGTTATATGCCTATTCCTCCAAATATGTTTATTATGTTAATTTCAAAAATTCAGTAACATTATGCATTGCTGATGCTGACAATCCTGAGTCCAAGGACATAACTATTAAATAAAATCCTGTTTTTCACTGAGGTTAAAACAATGAGACTAATATTTTTACAATAAGTTGTACTAAGAATCCTTTCTGATATTTTTTTTTTTTGTCCCTAGAAAGGAGATCTTTTAGTAGAAACTTGCTTAGTACTTTTGTAGTAATCTTCCTTTAATTTGCTTTGAAAAGAAAGATTGACTTAAAAAGCTTTTGCATAAAACTTTATTTCTACATTGCTGTACCTTTAAAATTATTGGATTCTGTTTTTCTTCAGAAGACTTGCATTTTTTCTGAAGTAGAGCTGATGCATATAGAAGCGTGCTGTACTCTGTAACTGAAACTTTCCTTTTCTTCTACTTTGGTTTTCCCTAGTCTAAACCACAGCACACTGGTTCTTAGCAAACAGTTGCTTTAGGTATGGAAAAATAGCTGTGGTACAGCTGTGTAGAATCCTCGGGGAATTTCTGATACTGTATTAGAGGCAATCTAATGTACAGTGTCAAAAACACGGGCCTTTACAAAAGCAAGATGCCTTGTCGAAGAGATAAGCACTGCTACTGGAGACTTTTTCTGAGGAATGTTAAATAAAGGATATAATTTCCAGCTTAATGAGACACCTGTTTTGAGCCTCTAATTCTTTCTTAATTTGCCGTCTCACACAAACGTCAGTATTTTACTTCACAGCTCCTAGCTTCAACACTCCCCTGTACCACAGGATCGCTATCCAGCTCTGCTTGAGCCCCTGATAGATTTACCTCAGGCTGCCTGCGTTGCAGCAAAACTGCTTGCTTCCCTCCTCTGGCACGCTTCCCCGCCCCAGGCCATGTCCTAAGGGCAGCTCTGAGAGGTGGGGCAGGGGCAGGCGGGGACTCTCCGGCCTGGTTCAGTCTCTGGGGCTCCTCCGTGCGGCCACCAGCCTCTACCGAGCAGATCAGTGCAGAGGAAGGGGAGGAAGGTGGTCCCTTCCCCCGCGGAGTGGGCTCACCGCCGCAGGGGCTGCGGCTCGGACAGCGTCAGCCGCCTCGGGGGCGCAGAGGCCGAGCTCACGGACACGGGCTGCACGTGGCGGCGGGAAAAGCAGCAGGATCAAACGCACCCCGCAGGAGCCCAAACGCAGCAGCGGGAGCTGGGGTGCGGGAAAGCAACAGGGCTTTGCCATCTCCTTCAGCAGCATCCCTGATCGCCACAGCTCGGTGGGCAGGATGTTTTTTGCGCTGTTAAACATTTGTATCAAGAACCATGATGTGGCTGATACTCATAATGTACAGCCTCTGAAAAAGATTTTAATAGAACTCCCATTCGATACAGAGCACAAGAAGCATTTAAAAATCCAAACAGAAGCAAACACAAATTCCGCACAGCAGTTACCTGACCACATAGAATCTTGTGGAGACTCCAAGATCCTTCCTCCCCCTCATCTTCACACACAGGACGCTGCTAACACAGAACTGCCACTTTTCCGTACCTACTCTTTTATTAGCTTCTAACGACCAAATTATGGGAGAAATCCAGTCCCTCTGGTCACTTAAGCCCTTGACTGGCCTCAATTGTTGCTCTCAGTCCTCTCTCCCAGCTGATCTGTTGCTCAGTTATTTTTAACCTGGACTTTTATTACAAAACACTTTTGAACAACAGCTAACTTTTAGCTTGAGGCAGTGGTTAGCAGACTTCAGGCAGCTTAGCTTGAGAAAATAAACACTTTGTATCTTCCTTTGAATGTTTGTTTCTCAGCTTTTAGGCTATGCCAAGTCTCCAGCCTGCTACAATATAGGTCTTGCCCTAACAAAGCCAGAGCATTTTCCTAGCACAGTTTATTAGCCTGAGCTTCATGCCTCACCTGTACTATGCTTCACTGTGTTCCTGGGAGACATAAAATTAAGTCTACAAGTGAATAATCCAAGTGACTATGGAGCATTCAGGATAATGACCTTCTTCTACAAGCTCTGTGTCACCACCTCGTGGATTTTTGAAATTCAGATGACAATAGAGAAGGCAAATAAATTGTCCCTAGTGTATACATACATGCAGAGTTTCTAGAAGCAATCAGAACTTCTAAGCTGTGTGTTAAGACCAGCTACCTCAATTGTCACACTGGGATTTAATAAGATGTAATTATTTGGAGTGTTATTTATTTTAAAATAATTAAAAGCTAAAAGCTCAGTCTATCCCTGTGTGACTATAAGGAATTTTTTACTCCAAAAGTGGTTTACACTAGGCATGTGTGGGCGGTGTTAATGTCTGTTTCTCTATTAGGCTAATAATGAAGACATGCATGAGGCAAAACTGAATATAGCTCAGGACTTCTCTTTCAAAATACATTCACAAATCAAGTGTAAACTTAGCATGCTTTTTTTTTTAAATGTATGCAGTCAAAAAAACTTGAAATTATTCTAGAAAACAATTTCAGCAAAAGAAAATCCTCCCGAATTTTTACAGCCTAGATGCTGCAGGAGCTTAAAAACCTGCAGAACCATTTTTCAAGGAACTGAAGTGTATGAGCACCCTTACATTTACACAAAATGAAAATTCATGCCTAATTTTTGAATTGGGAAACATTTTCAGTTATTCCTAAAAGTGCGACTAGTCTCTATGTCCACATTCTTACAACAGGTAGCTGCACTTACCTTTTTATTTCATTACCTGAACGAGATAGAGAGGCTTTACAGTGGCCAAATCTCAGAAGAAGAAAAAGAAATTGTTGTCTGTCATCAAGTGAGCACCAGTGAGTCACTCTGCCTCCAAAGCACTTTATCCTTTCAATCTTCAAAGGTGTGTTAAATTTACATTTTTCACATGTTCCTGTAAAAATAGCCAACAGGCTTTGGGCCTACAATTCTAGATTATCTTCACATTTAGTCTCATGAGCTTTTTCTCCACAGGTGGCCCCTCAGCTTTGTTAGTCTATTACCTACCACAACTTCAGCTGAAAAGGCAGGTCAGTGGACAGTCAAGGAGAATCCCACTACCTCTATGACTGTTTGCTGACTCTTACTCAAGCAAGACTGCCACAAAGCACTTGTCTGAGCTGATAATTGTGAATGAAATACTTCACCTAAAGTAACAACAAAATTAAATTTACATTCTAACCAAGTGTGCCCTGCCTGTTGTTCACCTGGCTAAGTATTTTCAATTATGCTTTTTAAGGAGAGATCAGGAATACGTAGTGATAAACCAGGAACACTCAATCTATTGACTGACTGTTCCTCTAATGACTTGAAGCAAAACAAAAAGGAAGTTTCCTTCCTCTGTAATGAGAGGCTCATGACACTTACCTGGGTTCACACAGAGTTTTATAAGAAATAAATGGTGTGTTTTCCTATTGAAATTTATAAATTTTATCCATGTATAGGATAGCACAAGATTTTGTGCATTTAGAAGAAAATTATCAGTTTACTGAGTCCAATAGGACAAAATCATTGCCACCTTGTTGACTCTTAATCATCTTTTTTATTTGTTCCAAAAACAGCAGGCAAAATGCAGCAAGAAACAGTACCAATATCAGAACTGTAACATACAAAACCTCATAATAAAAAAAAAAATAAAAATGCTGTACCAATTAAAATCTGTAAGGTTTGGAGGAAAAGCATATCAGTATTTTCCAATTCTGAAAACAGGTCGGATGTATTCATGGAAGCAGTTCATTTAAATAACAGTAAGCATAAAAAATAGATGTGCAAGCATGCAGTATTTTAAGCTTTAAGAGTAAACAGAACGTGTTTTCTATCAGAATCGTTGCAATCATTCAAATGCCGATCTCCCAACTCTTCTTTGAGTCTAGCATTGAGAGCTCAGATTATTATATGTGGGGCAACAAGGACACCTTGAGGCAAGACAGAAAACTGCAAAAAGTTCTATCCGTATCGATATGGGCAGACTTCCAGGTTCTCCAAAAGTCTGATTTCCTTGAAATTGCCACATGATGTAAATTATAAGCTCTTAAAACTGTTTGACAGTGTCCCACAAGTTCCACAGACAATTATTAAAGCAGTGCTTGGTCAACATTCCTGAAATACTAGAATATATGCTTACCAATTAGGTTAATTTACTTGCTGATGGTTCTGAAGACAGACCTGTTTTTGAAATGAATTTATCTTGTTGTTCTGAGTTGCTTTTCTCTTTCTTACAGACGTCAAAAAATTTCCTTCCCACTGCTCAGCATAGCATTACATTGTACATATCTTTAAAAGTATAAAAATAGTGAAAAGCTTTCTGAAGGAGTTTTAAATGCAAATCTACACAAAAATTTAACTTCCACAGTTCTTTGTCACTCTCTACAAGTTTCAAGTATTCCTTTAATTTTGTACCTTTGAAAAACTGATATAACAGTTAATGTTTTCCAAAAAACTATAGGAAGAGGAAGAAATTTTATGCTTATTTTGTTTAAGATTATTTTGCAGATGAAAAAAAACTTTTTTCTTTCTTTTTTTTTTTTTTTTTAGGATAGCCTCTAAGTTAGAACTGGAGTTGTGGGGCCGTTTGTAGAGCTTTCTGTTCCCTTAGTGCTACCTGTAGACTTAGAATCATCACATGCTTCAGAAATCTCTTTTTCCTCTGGCGTTGATGGGCTAAGATCAATAGTGATCAAATCAGTTTCCTTATCTGTTTTTTCTACTTCACTGCAAAATTCAACTTTATCTTCCTGCTGGCTGTTCTTCTTTATTTGTCCATTCTGTGCAGGGTAGGTACTGGCAATGGTGTCATACAGAAATTGGTAATGTTCCTTAAAGAGAAGAAGTTAGCATGAATGAAATGTAGGTGAACATGCAAGACTGCATATAAAAGCAGCTTCAGGGTCCTTGGCATACAGAGCATTGCTTCTACAATTTATTCTGATGTTGTGTGTATGTAATGTCTCTGTAACTGCCTGTATCAATATTCCACGCTGAGTCACTCAGCACCCTCTTGCTTCACAAAGTACCAAAAATATGTCTTTTCAGAGTACCTACCTTGTAAATGGTACATAATGTAAGGAGTCTAGGAAAGTCATCTAACAACCTGCCCCATATCAATCTCACCTAGGCCTAGTTTGTTAGTAGATATGCACGGTGTATGCCTCAGAGACACAATTCCTCTGGAGGGAGTTTAACAAAGCAGGCTGCTAGCCTGTGGAGTTAGCATCCCAACTCTGCAGGAGTTGAGGGACATTGTGCATGTACATCCTTGAAGCAACTGCAGAAACATCCATTTATGGAATTTGTAATTTTACGATAGGTACCCTTCCACAAAGCTGTTCTAGAACTGCAGCTCTGGACATCTCACAGACTCCTTCATTCTTATCTGTAATGGCCAATTCCCAAGTACTGGTGAGTGACTGTGAATGCCCTGATTAGAATTAATGTTCCCTATGCAGAAATGATGTGTAAGGATATGAGGATATTCATGGCCATGATAAGTAATCTCATAATTTTTTCTGGTAATTCATAAGTTTTACTTACAAAGGTGGAGACCACTCCCAGCCTGGCGCGACGAAGAGCTTTTACTACTTGGAAAACATCTATTACTTCTTCTATTTCTGCACTTTCCAAGAGGGTCATTAAAGCACAAAATACACCAGTCTGCTGTGATCCATCACTGGAAGATGATGTACATTTAAAATGTAAAATCAGCAAGTCCTATGACTAAATGTTAGATTAATTTCAAAGGCCACATAAATTACATTTCTAAAACATTTTTTCATTGGACTGAAATTGTTACTATTACGAATATCTGTAGGAAACACATAAGAGACAGTTTATCTAGAGGCTACCTGGATCTCATGTGGCGACTTAAGGGGTAAGAAGAAAATCAAATCATCAGACTTACAGTCCCAACAATTTTTAGCAGGATTATCTTCTGTTTTAGATGGTATGCAAGGCTTTTCCTTGAAGTGGTCCTAAGAAAGTGGGCTTAGGTGCTGGAGCAAGAGATAAACCTAATAGCTCTGCTGGCTCCTCAATAAATGCCACAAGAGCATACTGACCAGGCAAGAGCAGCTAGCTCTGACCACCTACTCTGAGGCCACACTTGCCGAAGAGAAGTGTGCTCACTTCTCAGCACTACAATTAAAAAGGTCAAGCTTGAGCAATTCAAGGAATCTTCTAGGGAGAGCAGAGCCTCCAGACACATAGAAAGGCTCATGGGAAAAGGCAGGCATCCCAAAATTGTGGTTGCTACGTACATCCAGAACGCAGAGCTAGGTTAAGGTATATGCTGAACTCAGACTGACCGGCAGTGGATGACGAGCGGGACACTGCGGGTAGTCCTGCCGTCCTCGTGACTGGTCTGGCTGGGACTTTTTGTTTAAGGTTGTGAATCATGCTGACTAAATCTTTAGGGTTTTCCGGAACATCGAAGCCACTCCACTTGTGATACTGGTACTGATACACTTTCTGTGTTTCTTTTGTCTGAAAAACAGCAGTGGAGACGTAGTCAATGTTCAGGCTGAAATAAAGGTTCACATAGTACCTCTAGTGCAGCTGATTTACAAAAGAAAAAATATATTCCTGAGGAACTGCATGGTGATGTGAGTTCTACCTCATGGATGTGAGCTGGGTAGACATCCAAGCTTTGCTCAAAGTACAAAAGACAGCTGACCTTCTGCAACTCCACTACCACCATCTCAAAAATTCACTAAATGGAAAATCTGAGTTAATTTACAGCCTTTATTGTGATTGGCTGCTGGTCTGGGAGAGAAAAATATTTTCATTTTTTAGAGCAGGAGGTAAGTGCAGTGGGAACTGTCCCTTTACATTCTTAATAGGAAGGGAACAAATTTACAACTTCCTTTTGAAATTTGCAAATAAACTTTTACCTTCAGATGTGTAACATCAAATGCTCGTGTGGTATAGCTAGAACAACAGGTGACATCTGTCATTTGAACTTCTATGCCATCATACGTTTGTCTTCCTTCTCCCCAGTATTGTGCAGAGAGTTCCTAAAATGGGTAACAGTCCAAGTCAGTGCTTACCATTCAAACTTCCATTTATTTTATCTTCCACATGCCTTTACAGAATGCATCGAGTTCAAAGTAATAGGATTGTATTTAAAAATGTATCATCATACACTCTTCTCCTCGAAAAGTAATCAGAAAGTAAATTAAGAAGGTAAATAATAGAACAGATTATATTGGAAATCCATATTCCTCATCCTATGAAACACACTTAACCAGTGGAAGGGAATGAGAGAGTGCAGTGAAGTGTTTTCTTTTTATAGAGAAGACCCTTAGCATGTCAGTGTGAAGCCGATGCCCTCACCTGATCTCCTTCTTTCAGCTCTGTCAGCATAACAATGACTTTGACTTTTCTTTGGAAAACCATTTGCCAGAAGTCAGAGACAGTCTCCTGCAGTGGTCCCTGTGTAGCAATCATGGCTTTTGGACCCCAGTAACCCTATAAAATAAATGTTTAATTTTTTTTTTTCTTAAAAGCAACAGAACTCACTGCCACTTAAAGAATATCCAGTGAAATATACTAATGAACTCTTTTGTTTATAGGGAAAATATGCCTACCACAGTAGGCAATGGTCTTACAGGAATTCTATGAGCCAAATGACATTAAACTCAATCCTCCTAACAGCAGCATCACTTCCAGATTGACAGGAAGGCATACTCATGCTGCACTGGGTGAGAACTCATCCAGCCATTTTCTGCAAAACATATTTTTAAGGTCTAAATCATTTAATTTTACACAGCTGTTTTATTTGACCACTAAGAAATTGAGTTTATACCACACAAAGCTGGCGCAACAGTCTGTTCACACTGAGTTACCCAAAGGCAAAAAGTACATTTACTCTGAATAAATATTCTAAGTGTGAAGTATTTTAAAGGATTCATATAAATCAAATTTAACTAGTAATTCCATTTAAATCAATTACTTCCTTAGTGACCAATAACCGCTCTCCTTCTTTTGGAGGTACATAAGATATCAAAAAAACTAATGGCCCCAGTTTTCACTAGTAGGGTTTTGTATATGTGCGTAACTATACACAGATTTCACTAACAGGGAAAATATTAATATGGATCAACTTGTGGGCAGATACCACTAACAGGATTGTGACCATGTTATTGTGAGGCCAGTTTGCAATCCAGTGGTTTTAAAACATAACACACACATTTAAAAAAAAAGGTATTACTGTATTTGCTCTCACTATTTGAGATTGCATAGTCTAAGACCACGTAAGGAAAAAAGATTAATCTTACTACTGCAGCAAAATGTAGAACATTCTGAAGATTAAAACTATAGCAGATTTGCCAATTGACTGTCAGATCTTTCTCCCTTACTCAGGCAAATCTTACTCTATTTGTGAAGCCAGTAAGAGAATTAGAGCTCAACCTAGAACACAGTTTTAGCTGAAGGCTTGTGAAATACTTATAGTGGATTCTCTAAACACATACTGTTATGAAGGAAGCATTGATGTATCTGCTTGAGTCTTCAGAGTCGCTGTCTTCATCTGAGGAATCCTCTGAATCATGGTCACCCTCCTTACTGCATTCATCTTCCTGTCTGATGGGCACTCGGTTGAAGTCATCTGCATGAGAAAAAGTGTCACTGTCGTGCCACTCTGCTGCTCAGGTACAGCTTTAGACAGGGGCTATCCTGCATGGGCAGGGGGGGAAAATGCATAGAAAAAGGCCAGTCCTTTCAAAGCAGACTGCAGAACAAAGGCCACCTCATTTGAAATAAATGCTCCCAGTAATTTACATTTTTAAAAATTCATCTCTTCTAAAACATTATGAGAAATGTCTAATTTTACAGTGTTGAGAAAATCAATCAGATACATTTCAGTAAGGTAAATTACTGTTTTTTCAGAGTTTATGTTTTCTTACAGAAGATTACAGAGAAAGTTCATGGAAGATACTTACATGGAATTATATTGGCATTCCTATTTTTGCTTTTATTTTCCTCACGATTCCCAGTGTTCTGTGTCCGCCATCCCTTATAGGAAGGTAATCTCTAAAGAAAGAGGGTGTTTGGTATTATGCTTGATTAAAACAGTTCCGTGGATCATTGTCTTCCCTGGACATCCACACCCAGCTTTCATCTCCGAGTACTTCACTTCTTACTTTAATTCTTTAAACTTTGGTCACATCTGGACTATAGTTTTAAAATGCCTCCTATACCACATAAAATGTCACAGGAAATCATGCACATACACACAAGTAATCGTTCTGTGCTCCCCGTATTTGTTAAAATCATTAACATCACAAGCAGGAATACAATTTCATTACTTTACAGCTTTTTCATGAAGGTAAAGAAACTGTTTCTGTGCCGGAGAAATAAAATAGCACCGAATATTATGTATGCTATCTCTGTCTCAGCACTATTGGTCAAGGCACTTCCTAATGTAAGTGGGAAGTAAGAACACTGAATGCAAAGCTTATTTACCTGAAACTCTGCCTCCAGCAGAGAAGGATCACTCGGGGGATCTTTTCTTTTCAGATTGTTAAGATAGGAATGCAGTTCTGAGAGACTGACCTCTGTTTCTCCATACTGATTGTATTCCACTAGTGCTTGATGGATAAGGATGTACTGTGACTGGTGTTTCCCATAAGCAGGGTTTAAAAATGAAGTTATGGAAGAGTAAAAAAAAAAAAATTTAAAAAAACCCACAACTTTTAAAAACCATTATAAGAAACTATTACTCCCATGATGTGATTTAAGAATATTATGCATTAACATTAAATAGGCATTAAACACAAGCATTAAAAATCAGAGTGGATTCCAGAATAGACATTTTGGAGCGCACTTAGTGTGTTGGATGAAAGTCTCCTGCAAACAAATGTAGTGTCATTCAAGAAATATGCAATTGAGATTTAAAAGATCTGCAAAATGCTTAAATAATTTTAAAGCACGCATTGCATCAATCCATAACTTTTTTTGTATGCTCAGCTGTAATGAAAATCCTACCTAGACAGACAGTTTTTAAAATTTGAAAATAAAGTTTGAGTATGCAAGCTTGATTTTGCATTTGTGAATTGCGTGCCAAAAAAGTTGCATTATCAAATCTAAAATGTCCTTCTTGGCTTCCTTTTTAAAGCCTCAACTTAAAAAGTTGACGCTTTTAAAACTGAAAAACTGTGTTAGAAGTTTTTCTCTCTTGATATTTTTCAGAGCTGTATTTTCTATGTACAACTTGAACTGACCTGTTGCAGCACCCAAGACCGAGCAGCACACTTCTGAGAAACACTGAGGATGCCCTAGCAAAGGAGAGTAGTAAGTGACAGGAGTTTTAGTGAGATACCTCCACTTGAACCATGAGGCACCGCTGCCGACGTAGCTTCACAACGTAGCCATAAACATCTACTCTGCCTTCTGCATCCAGCCCCTCCAGCATGGCATCAATTCCTATATATGTCCCCGTGCGCCCAACACCAGCACTGCAAAGCACAAAGAGGTTTGGTTATCGTGAAGGAATGGCAGCTCCCAGTCCTACTCTGAGGGGAGCAGTGAGAGAGTGAGTTAAAATGAGATACAAAGCAACTGAAAACAGTTCTTGCTGTAAATTAATTGGTAACACAAACAATACGGCAAACATGGCCAAATGTGGTGCTTGTAGCCAGAGCAGCCCTACATTTATCTGGCTTCTTTCTAAAAGTCTCTGTATCCTCAGATTTTAGCAACCTGAATATTCTTCAGAGAGCAGGCCTCTTTATGCATCTTTGCCTCAAATAATCAAGTCAGAAAATTTGAGACCAGCCAAATGCCTTTGCCAGCTCCCTTTTCTGAATAGCTTCACTTCATGTTCAATTAACACTAACACCATTTTTTAAAAACAATCTATATTTACCTGCAGTGAACCACTATTGGACCACTAAAAAAGTTGCTGAGCGCTTTAACTCTGCGTCGGAGTTTGAGAAGGAGATGTGGATCCTCAGGGACTCCATGGTCTGGCCAGCTTGTGAACTGAATATGAGTGACATCTCTTCCAGCTGTCCTTTCTCTTCCCTAGACAAAGTGAAGTAAGTTTTTTTTTAAATATATATATACACACACACACACACAGACACACAGACACACAGACACACAGACACACACACACACAGAGTGCCAAAATCAAGTGCAGGTATACAAAGCAGGAAAAAAAAGGGCAATAGTCATAAACTGTTGAAGCAGAAATTTCAAGCAGCATGCTCTAATGTTGCAACCCCAATGGTCTCTCAGGTTATGACATTTTTCATACTCCATTTGAATTAAAAAATATGGAGCAATGGCTCCAACAGAGGACGTGCAGGAGGTTTCGAAGTGTTGCTAAAAATACTTTCTCAGGTTAGCCTGTGATCCAGATTATGTCTCCTCTCTATTCATAAACAACTCAGCCAGTTTATATTTCCTTCAAGCTGGAAAGGCTGGTAATTCTCTTATGTCTCCTAGAGTAGATCACTGAGGGTACAATAGATTTAAAAAAAGAAAAAAGCAAACTGAAACTCCTGTTTAGAAGAAGATACAAGAATGATTTTCAATGAAACTGTTGCTCTTAAGTCACTTGATTAAAGCCTAAAGCATGTCACATCTTGAGCCCTACTTTCCTGTGTTGCTGCTAGATTAAAAGAGAGGACATACATTTTAATAACCATGATCATTAAACAATGAGAAAAACATCTAAATGGCAATCTTTTACTGACCAAGATTTAGTATGGCTGTATGGGCATCTCCCTGGTAATTAACCCCCAAATTCTTACTCAAAGTGAATTATCCATTCATGACACAGTTATTCATAGTTATTTGCTATTGTTTCAGTAATTTTATATCACTATTCCAACAGAACTGCAGAACTCGCCACTTTCTGATCAAGGACCACTCCTAAATTCTACAACCAGGATCAGTTTTATTAATATTATGTCAGTCTAACAGAGAGCAAACAGCTCTAAAAATATCAGTTTTCAACCTGCAGCAATCCCTCATTTCTACTGTCAGATTGTTCCAGTCACTGGGCAGTGTCTTTGCTAACAGTTAATTCTTAATATCCTGGTATTCTCATTGTCTTCACACTAAGTTACAACTTTCTTTTAATCAGACCACTTCCTGAGTAAATTTTAATGCAAATGAGACAGCGGAATACGAATTTCCAGCTGTAAATATGGATGAAGATAGGTAGAATCTGTTGCTTGAGTATTTTGCTGAAGATCTGTCAGCAGATTTACTCTTTGAGTCTTAATCCTTTTAGCTATCACATACAGCGTTTACCCACACTAAAATATTTTGGCTAAGGGCCTGAGAGAAGCATTTCTCATTATATTGGCAATTTTTGTTCCCAATTGCATACAGAGCAAGTTGATGTGATTTCAGATGTATAAAAGAGAGCAATTAACCAGCCTTAATGATTCTACATGTACCCAAATAGTAATTTTAAACCATTATGTTTATAAATGCACTTGAGATTACCAGAATTTGTAACTGTCCCCCTGTACAATTATCACAAGGATAGATGATGGTGCTCTGAGTCACACAGATTATACTTGCAGAAGGTTATGCTGAGATACACATGAACTAGTACAATTTCTGTGCTAAAGAACAAGTTAAATATCTAAGGAAATCACAGTGTATTAACTTTTCCATACTTAACAGCATATTAAGATTTAGATTCCAGAATACTAAGGGAAATACATTTTTAAGATGGAAAATACATGTCTAACCCATATTTCGTGTAAGGAACAACACCTACATCTAAGAAGTTTTCTCTTAAACTGTATGTTGCTTCAGAAAACAGCAGAGCAACTTCCATTGATAGCTGACTCTTGTCCTTAAAAGATCTCTCAACGATACCTATAGACTCCAAACAGACAACCCAATTCCATTAAGTCTTACACTTTTGAATCAACTTACATTTGTTATGTGTAGTTTCTGAATGACATAGTCTGGACACGTTTTACTTTCGTTGATCTTCACAATGATGTCCCCATAGGTTGCAGAGCCATTCTCCATTGATGGCCAGTACTGGGCACATTTGTTCTATGAAGATAGGAAGTTAGGAGAGCAGCATGACAGCGAAGTGGCAGAGACCTGAGAGCTCAAAGAAAGTCTGATTTTAAATAGACAGCAATTCAGAATAGTTTTTTCAACTTCTCACAGATATTGTCCTCTCCTGAAAAGGCTGTCACTACTTAGGATATCAGGGCTAAATAATTCTATATATCCAACAATTCACATCTCTGACCTGAAGTTTATGCCCATCAAATTTAACTTGAAACATAAAGTGGGGAAAAATCCTGTACACCAGTTGAAAAAATGAACAACTCCTGCCTGCCTAATAACATCAACTTGAGGATGCTGTAAATCTGCAGGCTGCCGACCTTTTCATCTTCAAAAGCACTTCAAACAGCAGTTCTCCTTCTTTCTGCTGTATTTGGAATAAGGAACAAAAGTAAGCCAAAAGCACCCAACCTTCCAGTTAAAGGAAGGGCAAAGACAACAGATTAAAAAAATACTATGTCTAGCATTTACTGAGGGCATTGCCAAGATATCAGAAGATAACAGACAGGAGTAAATACAGACCATAACTTTTATGACAGGTCTATAAGGAGTTGCAGTTCTACCTTGAGCCCCTTTTGGGACTTACTAGCTGTAATTAGCTCACCCTCTGCTACTTACAGCTGTGACTAAAGTGGCTTTTTCTGCTAAGACTGGTAATGCCATAAGTCAACACTGTTTTGGCATGCTTTCCAGCATAGGTTCTGCCACAATGAGAGAACAGTAAAGAATGAAAAGAACTAAGAGGAAAATGTAATTCACCACATCAGAGCAACCCATTGTGTTTTCAGACAAAAGGAGGATGGTAGGATGGAAGGATGGAAGCATGGATGGATGGATATTTCTTACCCTCTTTCCTTCCTCACAACGAGTCACCATGACAATAATTGTTGCCTTCTGTTCCCAGATCATTCTCCAGAAATCATCTGTGGTTTCATCCTTGGGGCCTAAAAGAAGATATTTTAAGGGAGATTTTCAAAGAGTGCAGCTACATGAAAAAATACTTGCTTTCTTGACATGCTTAGATGTGTATTATGAAAATCTAACCAGGATAAAGCGAGTAACAACCACAGACTTGATTTCATTATGACTGCTGCCATTAGGCTACAACATTTATATAAGTATAAGTATATCACATATATCTTTAGTGCATAGTTCTGAAATCTAAAAATGTTTGGTGTAAAATTGTACATCACGAGAAAACTGTCTTTGAAGTACAATTTATTAATCTTCACAAAATTCCCTAAGCAAAAACTCATTGGCAACTTTTTCCTATTAAATTTCAAAATGTCAGATTTTCACTTTTTCTTCAAACTTACTAATACTTTTTTACAACTTTCTAACAAAAAGTAAGTGAATAAAGAAAACATATTAAGGTTAAAAATTACCTTGTGCAGCAATGTATTTTCTTGGTTCTTTGAAGCCCTATAAAAAGAACAATGCTATCAACTTTTAGAAAGGAGGCATGAAAAATTTAAAAGATATGCAACTTTAAAAATAAATTCAATGTGTGACAGTACAATACCAAATACATTACAAAGATGGAAAGAACCCACATGAAAATTTCTCAAAGCTGTTTGATGCATGAAATGTACAGACTATAGAATTTCTTCAGTAGTGCCTAAGAATTTTTTTTAAGTCACTCACATCAATATAACTTGCATTGATATAGTCTGATCCTGGGTCTCCTGGGATCTCTGAGAGCTCAACACGATTATGATCATCTGTTTAAATAATTTAAAACAAAATAATTATATTATCTCAAAGCACTGAGAAAACAAACATTTATAAAGTATGAAAAGCTGTAACAAATACTTACATGGAAGGATATCAATGTAACGATTTTTGTTCTGATTATGGCTCTTTTTGGCCTCCTTTATTGAAAATTTAGTGAAAACTCTAGGAATACTCTGTAAAAGACAATGTTTCTTCTATTAGGTAAGCATATATTTAAAAGCTTCTACATACAGTCGAATGCATACAGAAGAAATTCTGTAGTACTGAGTTAGGAAGATAACATTGTGCTTTGTTTGATACTATGTCATATATTTATTGTATCTAAAATAAACAATTTTCTTTTCCCTTAATGCAACTAATATCCCAATGGTTACGCAGTAAGAAAGAGTATTAAAAATATGCATTAAAAGGTACTTTAGAATTATAAGTATTTAGATTGTGTATTTTATAATTTTGCTGAAAAAAACCTCCAGAAAAAAAAAAAAAAGTACTTTTATCTTACGATGAGGAGAGCTTGGTAGCAAAATTAACTGAAACCTATCTGACCTTAGATGAGAATTTACTCAACTTTTCAGATTCTTATTTTTGAAATGTATTTATACTCAGTGCATATACTTCAAACATGCTCTTTAACAGAATTTTTCCAACCACCTGGCTAAAAATCTGTGGTATATTTTGAGACAAGGACAAACCTGAAATTCATCCAAGAAAAGTCTTCCTTCATCAGCAATCTTCCTCTTGTACGTGTCCAGCAATTGCTCTGAAGGTATTGGCTCTATGTTCAGAAGTTGCCTGTCATCATCTTTAACTGTGTAAATACACTGAACATTTATCCTGACTGACTTTGAAAATGTCAGTTACATTTCAGTAAATGTGATTCTTGAATTACCAGATAAATTAACAAAAGGACAAACCTATTTATTTTAACTAAGCATACTTTTTCTTTTTTTTTAAAAAGAGAACTGCCACCTGACTGGAGACACCGCAGGAGGAGGCAGGGACGTGACATTAACAGCCCTTTTGTACAAAGTGGTGATTGTCACATGCAAGTCACAGCAACAGCTCCAACATCCATGACAGTTACATGGCCATGTCCTCTACTTCAATTCTGATCATTTATTGTCAGTGGTAAAATGGATTACCATGCAAACAACCTACAAATGTAACAACATGTATTGCCTGCTTTTCTAAATTTTCTTCAACTTATTCTCTAAATTGCAATAATCTGTAATACCATCTGTAATAATACAGTAATGATTGAATGAGTTTTAAAATCTCTAAGTTTTAAAATCTCTAAATTTTCATTATATTGAAAAGATTTTTTTTTAACAACTGTTGTCTAAGCAAATGGTTTTGAATATCAACACAGTATTAATTCCCATTTCATACATTTAATTATTGTGGACTTGAATGTCTTTTTTTTTTTTTTCCCCGTGACATTTTCTGGTACTGACTGATTCTGTTTTTCTTCATAAGCTTTGAAATCTTATGCAAAAATTTGCACATAATGTTCAGTTTCAGTCTTTGGATTTGAAAGCCTTCAAAATTTTGCAGTAAAAAGTGAATGTCTTATGTTTAAATTCTTGCTTTGAAAAAGGTGCACAGGAAAGGGCAATTCTAGCTAAAGCTGTATTTGATTCTGGAATTACTCTCAGGGTTAAATGTACCACAGCTATTGTCTGGGATAACAAAATTTGGTTTGTAATTAAATAAGAGTTTTTCAAACACTTATAAACTTTCAGTTCATTTCAGTATAAATCTGCTATGTATTTACTGGTGTTGAGTTTTTTTCCCTGCAAAATGAGGTGTTGTCATGTTGATATCTCTAACCTTTGTATACAACCTAGAAGATAAAAAATCCAAGGATGCAGCAAATGTGACTGATTTTACTTCCACTTGCTAAATATGTAAAGATACTCACCTTCAACAAGGTTCACACCTTCAGAAGAATTGCTGTAAGAAGCAAAAAGCATCTGTAAAAGCTTTGACTAGTAAGACATATATACAATAATGAGTTAAGTAAAAGCAGTTTTGTATGTGATCACCAAGACTGTCCATAACCAGCAGATCACATTGCAAGCTCTCTGTGAAACAAGGACTTACGGGCCCTACACAGAGGGTGTTGGGATCCTTGTCTTCCTACTCTGAGCACTACTGAGGGGGAGGAAAAAGGGAACCACATCAAACAGCTTTACCCCTTGCATAATTTTGTCCATATCACCTGCAGCCAACAAAACTTTAATTTCTTCACTGCAGTGACTGCTAACACCATCTTTTTTTCCCTCGCTTAATAAGTGACAAAAACACATAAAATACAGCGAAATTAAGTTTAAAGGCTAAGTAGCAAAGAACAAGCTAGACTCTGGAGCTGTACAAGCAAAAATTAGCTTTGCTTCCCTAAGCATAAAAGTTCACATCTGAGCTCTAGCAGCTCCCCTGTCCCCCAAGGGAAACAGCAGGGTGAGGGAAGGGGTCCCCAAGTCCTGCTGGTGCTAAAGGGTTGAAAGGTTTCTGAAGAAACTGCCGAACTCCTCCATCTCTACCAGCAGCAAATGCTCCGTCACACGTGGCACCACCTCCCTTCACGGCACTAGCAGCAGCCAGGGCTCTGGCACCGCCGTCAGGGAAGGCAACGGCCATTCCTCTATTGCCACCTGCTGCCCTACGGAACTGCAGTGTCACCTGGAGATGACTGTGATAATCAAAGCCTCCTTGAGATACTGTTTTGGGTGAATACTCATTTGAAAGAGTTCCAAGGAAATGTGCATAATTTGCATTATTTTTAACTGAAATAAAGAAGGAAAGGTTTTCAAGATATTTGTGAATATTTTTTCACAAAACTAGTGACAAAAAATCTTGTTCTTCTGTGCCCTAAGAAAGGCTATAGCAGAGAGATTTAAAATCTATTTAATTGTATTTGAATTGCCAGCCAAAACACCAAAAATTTTGAGAGGATTAAAAGGATGTCTTTTCCCAGCATTAATGAAATATAAAACCTGTAACATATTTGCACTTCCAACTGGGAAATCTTGTGGAAAACCAGAAAGTTTCCCCCCCCAATTTCATTTATATAAGATAGGGAAAAGAAAATGAAACTTACCTGAGCTTTTTTTTGTGAAGATCATAGATTTTGTAAAGAACCAGTAGTAAAGCAATTGATGTCAAAATTATCAAGAACACCAAGAATATAATCAGGGCCTTAGAATTATCTAGGAACAGAAAAATAATACATTTATTATTTCTTGAATACATAATTAATGGCATTTAAAAAACTTAATTCTCCCCCCCCTTTTTTTTTTAATCTGTATACTTTCTACAACCAGGGCTAATTGAATTTTTTTTTTTTTCTGAAAAGGACTAAACAATTATTGTTAAGTATTTAGTTTAAATTTATTACTCCAAAGTGCCAAAATATTTTAAGCTCACAGAAAAGGAGGGAATTTTATTTCTTCACTGTTAAAACTTTCACTTCAACTCTCCACATCCACCTGTCAAACTGCTACAACTCACTCCCTGGTTTGGCATTACCATGGTTGTCTCCTGCTCTCTCAGACCTCTACAGCTGAGAAGTGGAGCTCTCAGCTGCTCCTGATCTGGGAGTTGGAAATCCCTGACACAGATGTTCAGCTCCCAAATCACAGGATCTGAACACAGGAAAATAATCCTAAAGTGAATAATTTAAATTAGAGAAATTAATTTCTAGTTGCATGTGAGTGTTTCCTGAAGAAACCACAGCTGTGTAATAATTCTGAGTTACGTTCAATTGCTTTTCAACATTATCTCTTACATAATACTGAACAATGATGTTATTTTTTCAAATGCAGATCAATCATTACCTATAAAAACAGGAAGCTTGGATTTTTAAGTAGGTGCAATTGTAATGGAATTCACAATTTACACTATTACTCTATACTATGCTAAAGTCTAAAAGTAAAAATGCTGTATAGATTTACTTACATCTGGTTTTTATACTCCTCTTTACTGGCTGCCCTTTATATATTCCATTATCCACAAAGATCTGCGTGCAATTGGGGAAGAATAATGAGATGTTAAGTAAAAATTTATGCTTTTTTTTTTTAAAAAAAGCAAAACACAATGGATATTCAAAACACATCCATCTATTTTCAAAGAATCAACCTCAATGACAGCAGGATCCACTGTCAACCTTTGTATATAGCCATTTATAGTGCAGCTCAGGTTTCCATCTAAGTTACAGCAAGATCTAAAATATGCAGACAATGGGGAAAAAAAGTTAGTAAAAGTTAGTAAACAGGAGACTCATTTTAAAACTTCTAAAACTATTTTAAAACTTATGGAGACCCCAAGTTTTGCTCTGTGCCAAGTACAACCTATTCATCTTGTATTTTTCATGCTGTCAGAACCTATGTGGAATAGCACACAAGGATTGCTTGATAGGCTAGAGCTGCTGCTTTACACCTGTGGCCTACAGATCCAGATTAACTCCTCTGCCACCATATTTGCCTTTTTTTCCTAAAATCTAGTCTAATATGCTTAAACAATCAAAATACAGCAATATTTTAGATATTTAATGTACTAAGCCTACTTACCGTAAATGTATAGTTTGTCAAGTACAAGAGATTTTCTTTTGTAAAATCACAATCCTTTTCTTTGCGGTACCGTGTTCCATCATTTTCCCAAGTAAATTCAAACACTTTTTTTTCTCCATACACTTTTTGACTTTTGCACTTAATTCGGACAGCGTTATCAGCTGTCAATGTTGCCTCAATATCAATCACTGGCTGTGGTTCTGTTCACAAAAGAAGTGTGACTGTTTTTCATCATTTCAAACCAAACATTACAATAGCTGTAGGTGTTCATGTCCCTTCGTTATCTCCTCTCTTAATAATTTCATACATTTTCTTTCTTTAAAATTTCAGTCCAAATTTAACAAGGTATACTTTCATAGACTTATCTGAACTGGTAGAGATTCACAGTGGAACTGAAAAGATTAGGAAGATCTACTGACAGGCTGCAAAGATAATATGATGGCAACTCTCTTGTGTCTGACACCACTGTCTCATTTGAGGAACATGGGACAACAGACAAGACAGGGGAACAGTTTTCTGCATATGTTTCAAAACTTCTGCAAATGAAATTTCCTACCAGGAGTTACTAGTATATTTTTATATTTGGAATAGTAACCTTTTGATTAAAGCATTGAAACCACCACAAACATTTATTTTTTAATTATAAGAACTCTGTCAAGTCAGATTTGTGTTTTCTAACTCTAATTTTCTATGTTATAGCAAACTGGTTTCAGACTGGGGGCACAGCCCAAGGGACCTTTCATTGAGAGCTTATAAAACCTTTCATAAAGCAAAGTAAGGCAGCCCCATTAGTCACATTTCCACATTTCACTAGAACACCACCACGGAAATTTTCTTCAAAATCACTTCAATCACTAGCATGTTTTGGTTTGTTTTGCTTTTCAAAAAAAGAAAAAAAAAAAAAAAAACAAAGTTGCTTTTTTCTTCATAGGAAGAGCTAAGATGTGTGAGCAGATCACATACCCCATGTGGGACATGGCACTTGGCTGAATGTGCGGTTATGATCTATCTGCTCATTTTTATCCACAGGGCAGATTTGTCATACTCCTACTCAACATGCTACTAGAAGAGCTGTGACAAGGATAAAATGAACATTTCTTGAGGCAATGTCTTTGTTAAAGATGAAAAAATATTTTATAAAATGTAGGGTTTTTTCTGCTTCCAAAGAGTTGTTCTCTACTGATATATTCTCTTGTTCAAGAAGCCACAGAATTCTTCCACTATCTGCTTGATCATGTTTTCAACTGTTGTAACAGTTGGAGAAGGTTTAATAAATACAATGAATTAATGAAGGCAAGCAACTTGTTATTTTCTCAAAAAATAATGGAACTGTGGACTGTAATCTCCACCTGTGTTACCAAAATATCAGTAGGGCCCAAGAAAGTGGAGGCTCCAATATCTAATATGCTCAAACTAGATTTTCACAGAGAGAAAAGTTATGATCATGCTCTAATGATCTGTTAAGTTTCAGATCAAATTGTTTACATTATCAATTGGTTTATTTATCAGCTTTTTTTTTTTCCCCCATGGGGCTTCAGGTGATAATTTTTTTTTTATATCCCTATATTTTTCCATATAAATTACAATTTCTTAGCTCAATGACCCAGAGTAATAGGGAGATTCCAATGTTTTCATGGATTGTCTATAAAACTGGATACAAAAACTCTGTATATGGAACAGAAGGATAGTATTCAAATTCAAAACAACAGTGTGCCAGAATCCCCTTTACTTCCCACAGCTCTATAGAAACATATTTATTTTAAAAAAGCAGTCAGATTTAATGCTCTTATATGTCCATTTCCACATACTTTTCAGGAGTGTTACAAGCAAGAAAAGATTTAATTATTTCTGCTCTTAGATTTTAAAAAAATCATCATTTTAAACTCTCATTACATCATTAGCATAAAAATACTATTCTCTTTTTCACTTTAAAAAAAAAAACAACTTTTGCATATTCAGTGGAATTAAGGGAAATACAAATTTGGTATAAATCATCATAGTTTCCCTATAGCTGTATCTTTGTATAAGCTGAGTCTGGAGTTGGTTGAACTAGAGCTAAGAAAATACAGGAAAAAATTAGATAAACATGGGGTTTTGGTGGTTTTGGTTTTTGTCAGAGAAGGAATTAAAAAAGTACAAGACTCTAACACCTGAAGATTAAAAGGGCAAAAAAAACCACCAACCAAGTAGAAAAGACTGTGTCTCTAATACATCTTCTCTGCATCAAGAAAACAGTTGCAAAGTCTGTTGCTTTATTGTTTGGGTTTTTTTCTTTTAGCTTTTCTAGTAGTTCTATCAATTGAACATATGTGGCAAACAAGAATCAGGACCACAAGGGTAAATTTTTGAAGGTAGTGCCTCAGAAATGTGCACAGACCTTTCTGACAGCTGAAGTGTTGGCACACATCTGGCTTTAACCTAATGTGAAGCCTTAGAAGTCAACTGTGTGTATGTATAACCAAGCTAACTGAAACCTGGTACACACACCAGTATTGGTGCAGCCTGGGTAACAGGTCTGCTCTGAGCAAATAGGCAGCTACAGAGCAGAAGGTAAATTCTGCATATCTTATCTTTCATGCCACAAACAAACCCCAAATGTTTTTCATTCTGTTTTTGTTTAATTTTAATCTTTTCTTTAGATTGGGACATAATGCTTCCTAAAACCTTATAAAGAATTTCAAATGAATGCAGAATTTTTTTTTTACAAATCTACTGTATATCAGATATAAGAATAATACTAAATGTATAATTGAAAAATAGATTAACATTATGTAATCAAAAAAGAAACACTAATTATAGTAATGTTAATAAAATTATTCTGATATTAATCAGTTTCTTGGCTAAGAGTACAATGAAGTAGAATAAGAAAGTACATATTCCTTGTCTTAGCACAAGCCTGGTTCATAACAGTTAGCAAACAAGAGACTTACCTGCTGATTTTGTTTTAAAGTCCTGTCTTTCAGGTTCTCCCATATATTTGACATGACTTCTTTTGCTTTTTGTGTATGGAGCCACAGTGACAAAGCCGCTGGTATAAGGTTCTAATTCAGAGCAAGTAAAGTTGGTTTCGTTGATAAGATCGAACTCTTTAAAAACACCTAAGAAATTAATTAATGAAATTTATGTTAGGAGCACAGGAGCTCTTACATTTCATCAGAGCTACCTGAAACCACAGTCATGTGTACTTCTCTTTTAAATACCTTGTACTTGGTTGGTTTGTCTTGCTGACTAATGCTAAATGGAGGCTCAGGAAGAAGAAATATATTCCCCAACCAAAAAGGTAGAAAGGTTTTGTTCTGGGTTGGTTTGGTTTTTTTTTCACTTTCTCAGGATGTCATTTAAATGGGTGCAATTAAAAACTAACAAAAAGCACCTTGATAAAAAGAGGCTGATAGTTTCTTCTGCCTTGAGCTTGCGAGGGAATTAGTAGACAGATGTCAAAAGTCACTCTGCACACTGGGCAAGTCTGTTCTGGTATGATGCATGAGATGTCATGTGCCTTCAGTAGTGGCAAGGAGGACAGAAAGGAATTGCACAAGAAGCAACACGGGCAAAGCTAATGCCCACACTGCAGCTGGGGCTTTGGTGGCTTGGGGAACTGGAGAGCAAAGGCCTTTCCATGTTTCCTTCTGGCTGCTTCACATGTGACCTCCCCAGCACCCCAGCATACTAGCTTGGTCCAAAGCCAGACCAACCACAGAAACTGGTGCATGGGGCTGCCAACCTTTTGGGCAATGGT
Organism: Hemiprocne comata; assembly: GCA_020745705.1. Taxonomy (NCBI): domain Eukaryota; kingdom Metazoa; phylum Chordata; class Aves; order Apodiformes; family Apodidae; genus Hemiprocne; species Hemiprocne comata. The sequence continues at coordinate 10,030,401 of CM036593.1, read as the reverse complement.
CAAATTCGGGGCATGGAGAATGGGAGAGATTATCTTTATCTGGGGAGCACAGGAGCAAAACAGCCTTTGGTTCCTGTGGCAGTTCAGGTTTACAAAACATGCAGTATGTGAGCAGAAAGAATGAATTAACCCAGGATTAGCTTAAACCTAAAAATATATTTTCTGAAATCATGTATCAGGCTCTTCATTCTCAAAAAATAATTTTTTTCCCAGTCCTTCTTTGAAGAAAAGCTCACAACTGGAAAACATGGTCCCAGTATACAGAGTTACCCATCTAAATGTAAGGTGGCCTAAAACAGCATATCTGAAAGGAGTGATCATGCAGTAGAAGACAACCACCTGGCTTTACCTATCTAAACATGTGTATGCTAACTGACATACTTAGGACCCCTGACTTTTACACACACTGTTGTTACTTAGAAGGCTAGTCCCTGTCTTCTCAGAGAATGTGTTAACCAGCTATAGCAGCATTTTCTGAGACAGAGGACCACTACAACTGATCAGGCAACTGATGATCTTGTCATAACTTATTCTTAATACAAGAGGTATGAGAACTGAAGGGCAACAACTGAAATGATAAACTGAATAACCACATGGTTCAACTTGAACAATCTCAAAGCAAAGAAGCTCAAATGTTTGTACCAAAAACAAGCAAAAATTTCTGTAGTTTGAAGAGATTCCAGTGTGGTTTACCACTGCATCATGCTTGGTGTTCTGTAAATATTAAAACACACAATTAATTATTCAATACTGAGGGGACATAGACTTACCTCCGTTCTGGCATGTCACCTTGTAGCCATCTATAGGGCCCTTTGAAAGGTCACTGGGGTTCTTCCAGCTAACTGATACATTTCTGGCATGAGACACTACTGTAAAGCCTTGTAGTGGTTCTGGAACTGTTGTGAAAGAAAAATAACAGGGAGGGAAGGAAATGTTTGAATGAAAATGCAGAATATACCTCTTTTTACCTACTTTGATTAAATTAAATTTCATTGGATACTAAAGCAAGATGCCAACAGTATGTAATATTTTTTGTAGTGTATTTCATTCAAATAGATATATACATAAGTATAAACTGAATGTATGCAAAAGCATCATATAAGAGCAATTTTTAAAAAATTAATTAATTCAGGACAATTACCATAATTGTCCAACATTTCCAAATATTATACATTGGTTTGATTTCCTTCTAATTTTAATGTTTGGCCTGAATTTTTATTTGCTGGTTACTTGATTTAAGTTGATTTTCGAAAAACACATCATTTTATCTGGAGAAATTCCTTGCAATTATTCTATCACCTTTCTTCAAATCAAGAATTTAACACTTGTTTTTGACTAGGCCTGTACTTCATTTGTTGTTGTTGTTCTTTACTCAAACTTCCTTACATTTGGCCATGTTTTCAGCCTCAAAAATAAAAAAATCACAATCTCTGAGAAAAGGAGAGAAAGGCATCAGAGTAGAAGACTGAGACTGGGGCTAGAGAGGGAAAGAAAGACTTTGACTGCAGCCAAAGTACAACTACAAGGGCAGGAGGCCAGGCAGGAGGAGCTGGAGGAGAACCTGGGAGTGGCTGAGCAGGCTGCTCAAAATACATGTTCAACCCCAGGAAACACAGCTAATGGGATTTATAGTAGGGTTTTCCAGAAGTTTGTAGAATGTAAAAAATAAGCATTACAATTACCACCATAATCTGTTGTTATGTTGAAGGCTTGGTTGACAACCTCCTTTTCAAAAAACTGTACGGTACCAGTGCACTTGTAGTCACGGTTGGGCGATAAAGCGTTCAGCTCTTTACAAGTTTTATTTAATTCTTTAAAGTCTGGAGAATCTGTAGACACAAGAAGAGTTTTATTAATATTTTTCACAACTCCAAAACTACATATTAATATTTTAACTGGGATTTTCTCTACCATGGTTATTCAATATAAAGTTCGTATGTTTTGACTTTCTAAGAAAACAGTTTTCCCACAGAAATCAAAACATTTCATGGGAGTCTGGCAGAACCCTGCAGTGGCTTCTTAGCTCTTCAGCTCCTTGAAACATGAAATCTCCAGCCCAGGACATTCATCATGCTTTTACGGAGACACATGAGGACATCCAGCATCCATATCTCCCCTACCACACTAGATGCCTTGGAGTCAGTCTCTCCTCAGGCTGGCCAGCTTCAACAGCCTGGACTCTTGCCTACAGAGCGAGCTGCTCAAGTAGTCTGCAAGGGATTAGCTCACAGCAGACTCACGGATTGCAGGATTTCCAAATGCTCAGCTCCTCTTCAGACCATCAGTCAGAACCTGAAAATCTTCAGAAGTCTGCAATCTGTGAATCTGGTAAACTCATGAAATGAGCTCTCTGAGATAGAACCTTCCCCAGATCTGCAGTGCATTGGGACGTCTCCAACTTGGCAATCCCAGAAATTCTGAGCAACTCTTCTCTCAAAATGGCACAATTAATTTAAATCTGCCAGTGTCTCAGCAAAACACAACATTAACATTGTTTTTAGTAAGAAATAAATAAATAATCAATTAAAAAATATCTTAGAAGTGTCCCACCTTCGCAGCTCACAGTCACATTAGCACAGGCCAATGAGTTTTCCCAACATAATTTTGCAGATGTGTTGGTTTCAGCCTCAACTTTAAAAGGATCCTTGATGCTGTCTGAAAAGGTTTAATATTTTATGTCACTGTGATATTGTCTATATATTGATTATTTAAATAGCAATTTGTTCTTTTATATTTGTTGATGTGTTCTGCAATATGAAGATACAATTGGCACAGAATAATATACAAAGAATTTAACAAGAAATGGAAAGCAAAAACTGAAAAAGCTTACATGTGATAAAGACAGTGATGACATTCAAATAATAATTGAAACTTTTAATCCAACAATTGCTTTAGTGAACAAAACACCCAGAATAAACAGCAGCTTTCAAGTGCTGGCTGGTCTTGCTAGTGCTAATCATGCTGGATATGGTCAACACAGTTAAAGTTGCCTTTTTCCTTTTACAATGAGAAAATTACTTTTCTTTACATCCTACTTTAAGAAATGACTGAGAGATTTTAAGGTGCTGCTTCAAAATGCAAAGTATCTTGCAAATCAAGCACAAAGTATGAAAACCTTCTGATTCTCTGAAAAGAGACCAGAGTAGACTAAGAAATCCAGGAAAGCTGAATCACTGCATGTCAACAAAACAAAAAAAAAACACCAACCCTTCTGTACCTACCAGGTGGAATAGTAAGATATTGGTCTGCACAGTTTTCAGCTTTTAGTGTGTATCTCATGCATCTCTGCATTAGAATTGTGCTGGAATTCACACTTAAGGTCTTGTTAGTCTCCAAAATAAAATATTGTCTGTTTTTTCTGAGATTTTTCAGTGTAACATTAGCCATGTTATTCTTGTCTGTTACATTTTCTATGCTGTAGTCAATATCATCTAAAAGAAAAAGATAAAATAGTAAACAATGAATTTATAACAATTTTTAAGAACCATGATTTTTTTTATGCCATCCTCATCACCATATGTTTTTTAGGAACCAAAAAATACAGCACAATTAGCTGCTTCTTATTCTCTATTTTTATTTTTTATTTATCTTTTACTTAAAAAAAAATGTTTAGTCAAAATAGAAGATCAGCTGAGGAAACTATTCTTTTCAATAATTCTCTAGTTAGGAAAACTAAAGAATTAAAAATATTAACATTTCAGGACCAGATCTGCATTAACTTAAAATATTAGTTCAGAGTGAAATACCTTGTTTTGACACATTCAATCATTTGATTGAACAGAAATTTCACATTTTCTTATTCAAAACATTTCATAACCATCTAGCACATAATGGCTATAGTCTATTCCTGAATATTAGAAACAAGATGTCTCTAATTCTGAAGAGGGATAAAACAATGTCCAAACTTTAGTTTTACTTAAGTTATGAATCGCAGGTTGCAGTAGGGGAAAAATTACAGAGGGCCTAGTGGGACTGCAGTCCTGATATCAACAACCTAGTTAGTGCAGGGCAATTTAACAGAATTGTAAATGGAGGTGAGAAGACCAGAAATGTTAATAACTTTAATTCTACTCCTCCAGGATTGGAAGGCAATTTATAAAATAACCCGAGACACTAACTGATCAGCCTTATTGATTAGTTTTCTGTATTTGGATGTACTGATTTCGTCAAGTTTCAGGACTGAAAAAAATAAAGGGGTTTGGTTCTCACCACAAGGTTCTTCAGTTGTCACTACAGGAGTTTCTGTAAGAAAAGAACACAAAATGAAGATGCAGCTCAGCAAGTTTGTGGTGTGTTTTTTTCACAGAGCATTAGAGGAGGATGACTGGTACTGCCCAAATCTCTTCAGTATATTCAAAGCAAGTAATTGTATTTAGCACTCCACTCACATTTTAAAAAAGGAAGAAAACATCAGCTACATATGACACAATTTAACTAATTATTTCAGAGATCACGTCTCTCATCATTTTCCAGTGCCATCACTCACTACACATCAAACTGGTTATTAATAACATTTCTGCATACAAAATTATACAAGAATATTTTTTTAAAATGACACATCCTCATAGAGGTATGATAAACTCTAGCAGTTTCCCAGGATATGTACACTATGGAATGGCTAACTGAACAGTATCCAATGTCACTAAAGAAACAAAATTTACCTACTTCTTGCACAGCTGCTCCTACCTATGGAGGAAGATTTATGCAACAGTACAGATTGTTTTACAACTGTTTTTACACTGCAATGCCCAAAAGAAATTACGAACTGGTATTTAGAAAACCTGTATCAAAGCTTAAGCAAAGAACTCCATCCTGAAAACAACTACGTAAAATATACTAAGGTATAAGTATTACCAAAAAAGACTGATATCTAATTTTTTTCATAGATGAGCCCTAGATTTGCATCCCTCCAGGCTGGGGCTTATCTGGCTGAGCAGTGCCCCTAATGAGAGGGTAAACAGAGGATACAGTGGAGAGTTTCCAAAATGGTTAGGGGCAGAAGACCCACAACTAAAAGCTAAGCTCATTCTGTCAAAGAGCCAACAGCAGCCCACAGCTACTTTAAGCTCACTTACAAAGATGGTAAGAGTCCAACTCCTGGATGTCTTTGCTCAAGCACACACATATATTTTACTGACCTAAGTAATTCCTTGCAGTCAAATTGCAATAATAACACCCAAGAAACTGTTAATACTGGCGTGAAACAAAAGGGAAGCCACTGAAAACCAGAGAACGCAGACCTGTGGAAGTACTAATAATTTTTGCTGCTTGGGCAATTTTCTGTGAATTTCAAGAGGAGTACTGACACAGTAATTGACTGATTTACCCTCCTATTATTCCACTGTGTGGAAATAATTTCTGTTTTTCACTTGCTTGACAAGTAGCAAATTTGTTGTCTTTAATATTACTCCTAAACTTAAGTTTAATGCAATTGTATGCCTAATCTGTATGCTTAAGTTTGATAAAAGAAATTGAAAACGAGTTCCCTCATTCTAACACACTTTCCGTGCTTGCAGTATCATCATTGCTGTAACTGTGTGCAAGTTTGTCACCTATCATGTGAGTTGGGAAGGTCCCAGTGTTTGCTGGCATGGTGACTGGTGAGGTGGTGCTGTGCAAGGATGTTGAATTGTAATCATCTGCAAGGAAATAAACAACATATCAGCGTTATAAAGTAAAATTCATTATTTTGTGTGGCTATGTCATCAGAAATGTCTTACACTACAGCCCTTCTCCACTTTTTTTTCTCCCAGGGTGTTTGTAATTTAGAGAAGAGTGCTGAAAGAAAAATCATGTTAACATATCCAATAAACCAGAATATTAGTGTTTAGAGAGAAAGCAAGCTTTTAGGAATATACCACTTATTAATGAATTTTGCAATGTACAAGGAAAATTCTTTATTTGTAATTATTTAGGCGTAATCCAGGATGGAGTCAACATAAAAATGGCATTAATAATTGTGAACTGAGAAAAACTGAAACATTTTGCTATGTTCTTACAGTAAAACACAATTATGAATATTGCTTCTGCTCTTTCAGGAAGAAGCACTCCAGTAGTGTTCATCTGCCAGATCACACACCTTGCTCACTATATTACTTACTGTATCTCAGTATTTATCTCCCTGCTTATAAACAAACCACTGAAAGGTTTCTACATTCTCTTTTAGGTTCATTCCTATTTTTCTTGCTTTGGCAACAGCCTTGTCGACAGCAGCTGGCATTTTGATACCACTTTGATGACTACAAGAATTGGCAATCAGATACTAAATCCTGGAAATAATTCTGGTATTCCCACTATGCCAAATTGCAGATATCTTTTCTAATTGATGAACCATAAGCTGGAAAAGGCTACCTTGAGGCTGCATTACTTCCTTTTCCCCTACAGTAATTGCTCAGTTTTCCCCTACAGCTCAGAGAGCAGTGAGTGGCATCCAAAGGAAGACAGCCAACCTGATGAAGCATTCTTGAAGGCAATGGGAGTGCGTGTGGTGAGGGCAGCAGTGCTGCTGTGTGCGGGGTTGCCGAGTCCCGTGGCAGGGATGGAGCCTGCGTGCGTGGAGAGGTATGTGCTGTCTGCAGGAGAGACACCTGTGGTGAGAGGTACAGCAATTTCATTCATGCTTTGGAAGCTGCCAGTCAAGGAGGGACACAAAGCTGCACACAACACGGGACGCCTGGGCTGGAGTGCTCTCGTGTTGAGGCACTGTGGATTTGTTAGTAAGCTCAGGGTGTTAGGGGGTCCAACAGGCATCAGCTGAACATCCTGTAAGTACAATCCTTTTTGGTGCTGACTGCACCTCTTCCATGCTAAATGCTGTGTATTAAAATATACTCAAATTTATTACTCAAAACCAGACTTGTCTGATATTTTTGTCCCTGAAGACAGCAAATTTCTTTTCATTGGGCTGAATGAAAAGGCATTACACACTCTGCAAGATACCTGTGTGATGGAGAAGGAAAGAAGAAATTATCAGAAAAAAACATCAATGCAGCTCTGTCATGTAAATTAAAAGTTTCTTACCAGGTGTAGTCATTGCTGACGCAACTCCTGAAAACACAGAGAGAGAATGTGTAAGTTCAACTTTCAAGGAATTAAACACAATCATATGCCAAAAATACAAAAAGAAACATTCCTTTCTCCCAACTATCAGCTGAGCTTTCCCCAGGAATTACACATTCTTAGGTAATATTTAGTGGCATATAGCAATAACCAGACCCCAAAATAGGACGCCTAGGATACGTGGACTGATACTGTTTGCATGAAAAATAACTTTTCCTTGAGCCAGCAGTCTGCACTGTGCAGCCTCAGGGGTGGAGATGGCTTCGGGAGAGCTGTGGTGGATGCTAGTTCCACTGGAACAGGAGAAGCAGTAATGCTGCTGTCCCAAATTCACCGTTACCTTCAGTGGTGCCTGGAGGTGAGAGTGATGTGGAGCGTGCAGGTGGAGGTGACACAGAGGAGGGAGAGCTGGCATTTGCCAGATTTTCATTTCCTGTTGCACAGTAGGGAAAAGATATCACCAGGTGAGAAATGCATGAAAGTCAGAACTTCATCTATAGTAGGAAAAGACCAATGGTTTGTACGGCTTTCTCTGAACCATGTTTATCCAGACAGATTTGACTGTGGGATACTTAAATGTTTTCATGTTTAACAATGTATTTTGCAATACCAAAACCTAAACCCCTCAAAATGTTTTGCATCATCACACAGCACCGTATACAAATATATATACAAATACAAGCAATATCAACAAACAGAGGGTGTCTTTTCACTGAATGAAGAATGACTATTGCTAAGATGACCAACAGTAATTCTGCTGTCAAGAAAAATCCTACCTGTCTATAATCCTCACTATACAAGAGCTGGAAAGCCAAGCCTTGGCATTCCTGAAAGCCATTTATTTCCCTAATACTAATTTCTAAATAGCAGTGCCCTTCCTGGACCATCCTGATGATTGTTAAGAATCTCTCTAAATAACTCTTATCTACAGGCTATAAATTACCTCCTGACTTGAGCTGGGAGCTATGATCTTTTCACACCTATAAAAACAAGCCTCATTTTTACACTCTGCTCTGAAATCCTGACCCAAAACATTTTGTATTTGTGTAATGAAAAATTTCTGTTGTGACAGAGAAAAAAGTAAATGGCAACTGTGAAACCATGAAGTTGTTCTCATCACTATATCTTTTACTGATTTTGAGAATTAGAAGCTTCTAATTTGACATAAGAATCATGAAAGCAATCCCAAAAGCATGCCTGCTCCTTCAAGACAACTCTCGCTAGCACAGCCTGCTATGCTTTCAGCAAGGAACAAACTTCCACTCATTCACACATTCCTTGCTGTGACTGCCCACAAATTTTCATGCAGCCATTTGGTTCTTCGTTTCTCTCTCTCTCTTTTTTTTTTTTTTGTCATATGTGTTTTTCTGATAGTTCATCACTGTTCATAATTTCTCTTTTACTTCAGCTTCCCTACATGGTTGTAGCTTCACAATGGTTGTAGCTCTACTCTTTTGAAAACAAACTCCTTCAAACTTTACAAAATCCAGGTTTATGTGAAGAAACTGCAATACTTATGGAGGACACATGTTCTGTTGCCCTGTTCACGTGCCTGCATCAAAACCATGTCTCTCAGCTCTGATAAGGAAGCTCAACATATGTGAATCTCCCGGGACTCTAAAGATTTTCTCCTTTTCGACTTGACAAGCAACAGCACGTGTTGGCTGCTCAACAGCCACCATGGATTCTGTGCCCCGTGTAGATAGTTCAGAAGACAGACAACAGCCATTAAAAAACCACCAGTGATGACAAAGTCACCTGTGAAGAGTGAACAATGTCTTTATGCTCAGAATTGTCAAGAAATGTGTATAAGCCATCATACAAAAATGAATGTAAACAAAAGCTAAAATCTTGTAGAGTACTTTCCTAGTGAACGTTTGGATTTGTTGTGGACTGTACATTATTCATGATCTCTTCCTATAAATCAAAAGTATGAAAAAGCCAGTTGTCTGATATTTTAAAGAAAAAGTAGTAACAGAAGCTCAGCTAAAAATTACTGAGCTACTTTGTTCTCCATTTATAGAAGTGGGGAGGGGTGTTGCCTAAAATCTGGTCCATGAGATGAGGATATGGGCCTGCCTATAACTCGTCTGAAATCATATGAAACTGTCAAAATAAAATTGCTCTTACTTGTAAGAACACAATCTGCAAAAAATGCAGTAGACTGATAACAGACTGAATAGCACAGGTTTAGAAGCCACTATATTAACAGCTCTAGTATGTTAACTCATTTATCTATCAGTATCTCCATTGAAACATACGACCGGGTATACTTCTCAGAGCTACAAAATATTAGCAGATGAAGCCTCCTAACCTGACAGAAACAAAAATACAGATGATCTTATCAAATATCAATGTATCTTCAGCATCTGAAATCTCCAGTAGAACTGGACATTTTTTAACAGCAATTTATAATCTGTTTACGTCAAACTGCCAAGGAATGTTGTAAAATTTAACATGTATACTCTTGCATATTTGCCCTAGGCAATTAATTCTCAATGCATCTTCATGTTTTTTAAATTCAGTGTTTGAAAGCTGGTAGTTGGTCACTCTAAATTTCATAATATGATTTTTCTTTTTCAATTGGCTTCTCAGCTGAAGAATCAATTATTTCCCCTCCTTCCCAAATCTCACTTTGGTTCAGCACATTAAGTATAGCTCAAACCTGTGAGGACCTACAGAGATCAACTTTCACTTAAATAACTGTTTCAAAGAAAAGAATAAAAGGAGTTGCAGAAAAAGTCCTAAACCAATCTCTGTTCAGACAGTAATGAAACATTTAGAAATGCTTTTCAAGCTATTTACTGATCTCTAATGCAAACATGGTTGAGACAAAAATGTATACTTCAAGATTCCCTCTTCCACGTAAAGTAAGATAATTTGATCAGAAGAGGGTTTGTAAGGTTGTCACAGTAGTTTCTGATTGCCTCATTCACTTAAGATTCCTGTGAAAGTAATTTTCTCCATCCTCTCCCTTGTAAAGTTAGGAATAATGTACTAGCTCAAATATAGCGTGAGGTTTATCGTTCACTTATGGTCACAGATGCTAAAACTTACACACAATCATAGAATTCGAGGTTGGAAGTGACCTCAAGAGATCATCTAGTCCAACTGCCCTGTTCAAGCCAGTGTCAGCTAGAGCAGATCACTTTTTAAAGTTTGGAAAATAATAGTCCTAGATTGCCCTTTTTCCCCTCCAAATAAGAACTGGCATTTAAACAGAATTTCATGGCAGTTTTAAGCCCTTCTAAGTATTTCAAAGGTCTCCCACTCTTGTATGATTCTATTATATTATTTTTTATAGCAATGGAAGAGGATGCAATTGAAAAGAATTCAATAGGTGGCACCAGAACACTAAAAACCTTCTCTCAAACAGAAAAGTAGGTATGTTTCTCCATATAACCTTATTGAGAGGGATGAGGTGAACTGAAGGAAAATAAAGAAGGTTCCCAACACACTAGACTGTGTTACTCCAATATTAATAGGCATATTGCTACAATTAATTTATTTTTTCCAAAATGTCCCACAGCTAACAAATATGTATGAGAAACCTTGGGTTAACAAAATCAACTTCAAAGTAAAAAATGTCTGCTCATTCTAATACATATTTCTGGAATCTTGAAGGCTGAAATCTAAGAATATCTAAAATTGAATAAGGACGTCCAGTCCCCAAAAAACATGCTGTGCCGTATGAAAGCCTGATGACTTAGCAAGCTAAGCAAGTTGGTCTGGGTTTAAACGGAACTATCCCAAACCTTTTCTCAAATTTTAAACTGTATCCAGCCATAAGATGTTAGTAAGATAATATGGGTAGGATAGGCTCAGGTACCCAAGCAGAAGAACTGAAGTATACAAAAAGTTCCTACTACTGGAGGAACTTCTCTAAGCTTCCCTTTCCTTGATTCAACCACCAGGTTGTTCCTGTTGACTTTCTAGAAAGATTTGTAGCCCATCAGTAATGTTTGAGCAAGTCTGGCCTTAGTTGGATACCCTGCAGAAAGCTTCCACCAGCACATCCCACGGACAGACTGGAGCTTGGCTCATTGCTCTCATTCTCTTTCCTCTCTGGCCTCCAGTCGGCAGACAGAGTGCAGATACTGCTTAAAAGTTTTAGATAGGATGACAGGCTGTCAATGAAATAAGGAGGAGGGAGCCAGACTCCTTTCAGTAGTACCCAGCAACAGGAAAAGGGGCAACGAGCACAAACTGGAGCACAAGAAGTTCCATCTAAACATGAGGAAAAACTTCTTTACTGTGAGGGTGACAGAGCACTGGAACAGGCTGCCCAGGGAGGTTGTGGAGTCCCCTTCTCTAGAGATATTCAAAACCCACCTGGATGCAGTCCTGTGTAATGTGCTCTAGGGGATCCTGCTTTAGCAGGAGGGTTGGACCTGATGATCTTTAGAGGTCCCTTCCAACTCCAATGATTCTGTGATTCAGTGTTCAACAAGAAGAGTAAATAGAAAAACTGTGAAAGCAACCAGGCCACAAAATAAAAGCCAAACATTTCAAACCCCAAACACAGGAGGCTGTATGGGTCACATCTGGAGGTCCAGGAGCTGCCATAGTGACTCTGCACTTGCTGCAGTAAACTGTAGTCACACCCATGTAAGAAGTTACTGCTCACTGCTGTCAGCTCAGGAAAGAGAGAATGAAAATGCTTTCCACTTGGCAGGACCAAGCAGCTCAACAGAAAACAACTCAGACCTAGGATATGTTAAAAGACAACAAACTCCAAGTAAGTCCAGGGTCTGATCTTCTCGAGCAGAGGGAAGCACCAACACACACTTCCTGTGCATGTGTGTTATGAAAGGAATCTCCAGCTGATAAGATGGAGAATCTGCATTAAGAGCCTAAAGCCATTATCATGTTTATATGGGCAAAAATACATGAGCTGATGACAGGGAACATGCTTTTTAACTCAATTTTGCTGCTTAATTTGCACAGTGGGTACATAGACCAGGTCTTGTATTTCCTGCTGGGCTGGGCTGGGCAGGGGACTGTGCTTGCATGCCAGTAGCTCAGGCTGTCCCCTCTGAGCACAGGAGTGCTGCAGTCTTGCATTCCCTAATGCACACAGCATAAAGAAACGTGGAAAGGAGGATCCCTTTCTGCTAATCGTGAATTTTGCATTTTATCTAGCATGGTATCATACCAGCTGGCTCTTCACATCCAGCTGCACTCTGTGTGCCTTTGCCAGACCTGGGGAGGGGGCAGAGGAAGTAATCCTTCCTCTCAACCTCACATCTGCAAAACCATTGGCAGTCAGGGTTTTCTGCCAGGAAATATTCTTAGAGATTCTGCAGAGCTACTGCCCTTTTCCCAGAATCTCTGCACCCTTCAGCATATTGGACAGACCCCAGCAACCTCCACCAAGCAGCACTTCACACAAAGCAGCTAGTGTAGGTCCACATTCTGTCTTCCCTCTTTTTACAGCTGAATGGTGCTGCTTCAGCAGGGTCAGGGCTCTTCGCATCTGAACAGAAGGCAACAGGATGTGGCCTACTTCTTCAGATGGAGTAAAGCTCTTTGAGGGGGTCTTCTAGCAAACAGCACAGACATTAGTCAGCTCCTCTGCAAGCCAATACTAAATTGCAAAAAAAAAAAAAAGAACAGTTCCTAGTGGGAGGTGAAGGGTGAGTAAGGCAAGGAGCCTTTCAAAATGCTGCCAGCTGCCCTTCTTTGATTTATTTTTAAAGTTCAAGTGGGATAGGATGTAATTCACACCTACTTTAAGGCTCCCTTGTGCTGCCAGAACCAGCTAAAGGGACCTTAAAGTAAAATGAGAGTCAAGGCCTGAGATGTTACTGCTGCTTTTTGCTGCAAACATGACATAAAGGGATCCATTGCTACTATATAAATAAATCTGGGCAGACCTATGAATAGGTTAGCAAACACTTAAACATCTGAGTAATTCTATACCACAGAGGACCCCTCAAATTTTATAGGTAGGATCATATGTGATGAAGTGATTATTCAACAGTTTGCTTTCACAGTTTTTCCATTTACTCTTCTTGTTGAACATATTTCATGATCACAGACTGCAGAATTACAATTTATTCTTCATCACTAACTCTGGGGAAGAATGTCAAGTGTTCCCAGTTTCTGGACAAACTGCTGTTTTTTGAAAATTGATTAAAAGTATGCCATATAAAGTTCCTATTAAAATATTTGAAATTTTGCATGCTCTGACTCAGAAAAACAAATTATCCATTTGAGTTCAATATGTAGAAATTTCTAGGGTAACTGGAACATTCAGAGAGTCCTAAAAAAATGCCTTCATTTTTGGTCATTGAAAATGCAGCCCTGAAATCACTTCAGAGTAATCCATAATCTAACTGGTAAGAATCTTCATAACCCTGCAGCAGCCATAGGAAGGCTATACGTTTACTGTAGCTGAGACTGAAACTAAAAAAAATATTAGAATTTCTATTGCCACAGACAATATTTACAATACTTATTTTGACAAGAAATCCGGGATAAAAAGTTGGAACTGTAAATTGTAATTTAATTGAAATTCTGAAATGTTTTGACTGAGAAATGCCAATTTTTTCCTTTGGGCATGAGGATGTAACATTCATTCTGACTCTCCAAAATCATAATCAAAATAGTTTCCATTTGAATTTCTCAAAATATTTCCTTTTACAAGTTCATTAATAATTGCCTCTTTTAGTGGCTCCTTAACACACTGCAATCACTGCCTATGAGCCTGATCCTGTCACTCTTTCCTACCACCCTTAATCTTTGGTTAAATTATACATATATATGGGGAGCTAAAGTATTTCTCATTCTTGACACACCTACCAGTGCTTAGACCTGTATTGCATTGTGGGAGGAATAGTCTTCTGGCAAAGTCACATCTCAGGAATAAGTGCAGGCCTACACTACAGCTAAATATTATAGGATGTGGTATTATTTTCTTCTGTTAAAATTCAACTTTGAAATGAATGCTTGTTCTTGGTTCCCAACATCTATGACCCTCTCCTTGATCGCCAGCTTCCAGGACAGGAGGATGCATTAGGCAACATTTACAGCACTAGAGAAGGCAAAATATTCAAATTATCCAGCAATCAAGTACAAGTGCAGCAGCCAGAAGAAAGAGATGGAATTAAGAAGAATTTATAGCTGGCAATACAAGGAGAAACACAATGTTGCAGGCCCAGGAAAGAGGAGGAAGTACAAAAATCAAAGTTTGACAAGATTCATCAGCTAAAATAAATTAGTACCAAGCATAACTTCTGCTAACGTGCAGAGTCTGTCTTAAGGAAATTCTAAGAAGAAAAGCACAAGAAAAATAATAATTATTTTTTCCTCAGCTAACCTGAAATAAAATTAAATATTTCTGACCATTAAAAAACAAACAAACACAAAAAAAAACCACGGAGAAAGCCAGAAATTTCCCTCAAGAAATACTGTCATGGAAACAAGATTTGTTACAAATGATACCTACAATTTCCCCAAACCATAAACCTGAAGTAGAACAAAAACTAAAAGCAGCAATTCAAATATTTTTTGCTGTGTACACAGTCCTTGTAAACTTAAAATAACTTTCCAGGAATATTTTGTATGCAGCAGGCAGAAGGAATGCATTTCTATCAATTGCACTGCACTTTAAATGACATCCTTGGTCTTCATAGGAGGACTTTACAGCAACCCACTTGTACCACTACAGCTAATGACGCCTTTGCTGCTCTGTGGTTTCTCTCATGCTGTTTACTTCTGTTTTTCTTCTACAGAACCCTACTCAAAAGGAAGAGGGTGCAGCATACTGTGGTTTAGAGCTTAAGTGCTTCCAAATGGTGAAACAGAGTTACCATAGCACCCACATGCCCAAGCAATCAGACCTATCTTAGTGCTAAACCACAACTTCTCTAGTGCAGTCAAGAAATTTCCCTATTGAACTCCTTTTCACCAAATTTGCATTTTTAATTATTTGTAGCTGTACAGGTTCATTAATATGATACAGTGAGGGGCGTCAATCTTTGGGATATGGTCCAGGCTGCTTTGCAGGGAGTACTTGTCACCATGTTAATTTTCTGCAAGAGGGAAGAATATCAAACCCTGATATAACATGGTTACTCCAACTGTGAAACGCTGGCTACTGTCCACAGTCATTAAGCAACACCTATACATGAGGAATGGAAGATTGGCTGTGATATTTGTTTGGCAATTTCGTGCTACATGGGAAAGAAAAACTGTTGATGTTTACTTTGCCTTTGTATATTTTCAATATTTATGCATGTATAAAGTCAAGAGCCAGACTCAAATTGATAACGTGCTAAGCTTGTCTGTTGTCAAAGGCCAGTCCCTAACTTTAGATATGACTTTTCTAGCCCTGCTGTACCTTCCTTGATCTTCCTTTCCCACATCTACCTCGAGTAGAGAGAGACACTTGCTCCATATTGCTCAGCTTCATGACACCGACAGACTGGTTCTGAATTTGTGGAATGCATGTTGTTTATGACAAGCAGAATGAGGAAAGAACATGCAACTATTACATTGTCCCCAGAATTCCTACTCCCATGTTTTTGCAATTGCCACCTCTATTAGCCCTGGGGAGCTATTGAGCCCAGCTGAAGGCAGCTCAGTTCTCAAGAGTTGTGACCGGAAAAGGAGGCTGCAACCAAGAACTGACTGATTATTTGGTGAGAGTGTGAGGTAGGGGCAAACGTCATCTCAGGCTATCTCATCGGACTGTAGTTTATTTAAATATCTGACTTGCTTCTCCATCTACCTCTAAGTTCCTTCAAGATAAAACCATTATATGGTATTGTAGATCTATTCCTGACTGCACGTGACTTCTTCCATAATTTTGCCAGCAATAGAAAATAGGTCCTTTGCTCTGCAAAACCAAAACAACTTGGAAATATTCTCTAAACTATCTTTAATCACCTTAAAAGTCAAACCATAAACTGCTTAGTACTGCATGAATAGCAGCATTTTAGCCACTGATAATATAAAGCCTGCTGAAATCAGAAATACCTTCTGTTTGGTAGAGATCTATTAGCATCAAGTCCTTGGATCAACAGCTCTGTACCTACTAGGCGCATTATGTCAGTGGGGACACCAATCAGTGATTTTCAAAAAGATGCAGCCAGTGATTTTTAAAAAGAAATTAACAATTCTTTAAAGAAATTATATCTATGAGGTTCTCCTTTTTGTAATATTTTTTTTTTCTCCGATCCATTGCTCTGTTAATGACACAAACAAAAATAGCTAACTGGCCTGGGGGAGCTGAGGGAGGGGTGCTGATGACAGAGAGAAATAGTTGATATTCGGGTACTTTGAACATCTATGTTTCCAACTGACATCACCTGGATCTGCAAATACTTAGCTTTCCTACAAAATAGGATCAAAGCACAATCAAAAATGGAAAGAAAACACACAGGCTCTGAGAAGAGACCATAACATTTCCTTTAATAAATTATTATTACTATTATTGTAACCTTAGATGCATATTGTTACTGAGCCAGTAAAGAGTTAAGATGGAATTCTGACTTTTCAGGTGAGATTGCTTCTTCTTAATTTAATTTTATTTATAATGCAGAAATATCAGTATTCCTCAATCCCAATCATAACTGCTCAGTACTTTGTTCTGTGAGTGCTGTATAAGACAATTTATGCCTAGAAAGTTTTCAGTCAAGCAAGATGAACGAAAGGAAAGGAATATTTCCAATGTTACAAAAGAAATATGAAGATTAAAAAACCAAACCAACCAACCACAAAACTTGATATGGGCACTCACAAATTCTTCGAAAAAGTCTATGTTACAAACAGGATCACCAAACAACAATCTAGCACTGTGTAAGTTCACAAATCCACCCTTTCACTATCACTAATGGCTAGTCCATAACAAACTACTACTTTGGTTTTTATGCACTGCAGATTTTTATATATATATTTTTTTTTTAATTAAAAGGGACATACAAAGGTGCGGCAGCAGTGCCATGTCTTCACTGTGGCCAAGGGTGAGGGCAGGGCAAGCAGAGCTGGGAGGTGGAAAACAGCCCCATGCCAGCGAGACGAGAAAGTGTTAGATGAGCCACAGAGCAACAACCCACCTGAGAGCAACACTCCATAGTGCTGCAAAGGTGTAGCGGGGTGTTCCTGGGGGCTGCTCTGACACTCTGACAGCACCTGGTTATTGAGACCCTCAGCAGTAGGGGCTGGGAACAGAAACAGCCCAGAGCCTCACAAGTCTTTCCAAAGTTGCGGTCACAGAAAACCTCTGGTTTAGTGACATGGGTAAATGCAGAGGCGGTGTCTGCACTGTTCTCACAGGACAGTTAACCTCACTAAGGTAAAGCTCCCAGTAATTCAGTATTGCTGCAAAAATCACACATTTCAGATAGTGCCCTGCACACAAAATTTCTCACACACTTGCAGGACATGCCAAGTGGCTCACAGGAGTGGTGATCTGAGGACTGCAGTTATGTTTGCTGGTATGGAAGCACCCTTGTTACACAGCCCAGGACTGGTAGGAGTCAGCTGCTGGTTTTGATGACAACAGGTTCTGTGGTTCAGATGACCACATTGGAGTCAGAGTCAGGATCTGATTCTATTTGCTCACAAGAATGACATGACTGTTTAATTGAATTATCTGATGATTGTGCAGTTCAGGCTTAAATAAAACTAGCTGCTTAATTCTACAGCAGAGTACTGCATGTGCCATTGCTCTGCACCTCCAGCAAACAGCACTGGTTTTTACTGTGCTCAGTTACTCTGCCTGCACAGACCCAGCCTTTGAAAGCTCCTTAACTGCAGTTTCAGAAAGACACAAATCAGAATAAAGACATTGCACAAAAATTTCATTTTCCAGTGATCTGTCATTTGTATTTCTTCAGCTTCTTGCTCCAAGCTTAACAGGACCCTCAGCAGTCCCTGTGCTCCAGGAGCTGAAGTCCCAGCGTCTCATCTCCAAGCAGCAATGCTCTAAACTATCCTGCTAGTCTCAGCCATCTCCCATGACCCAGATTTTTTCCAGCATTAAGAGAAGATCCTAACCAGCCTTGGCTGATAGACATCTAGCTTCTGTTTCTTAAAAGGATAAAAACTACAGAGGGGAAAAAAAAAAATCAGTCAGCTCAGTAGAGAACTGTTCCCATACCAACTCTGCCTGCTGGGCAGGTTCCTTGCCCTCCCAGGGCTGCCAGCTGCAGCCAGCAAACTCTCTTTGTTCCAAGGGAGAGTGATTTTACTTGGTTACTATCCTTTTCCTTTTTTTTTTTTTTCCCTCCAGACATTCAAGCCAGAAATGATCGGAATTGAATATCATTCATTAAATATGCTATTGAATAACATTATTGTGGTTCATAAAATATTGTTACAAACTATTCCCTGATCAACAGCTAAATCAACTATATACTTATTAGGGTGCATCTTAAAACACAGTAAAATATACAGACTTTAAAGTATTGTTAGGAGGCATCATATAAGCATCAGATTGTACCACCATTACTCATGCAAAAATAATTTGAAAAATAAATAATTCAGTGAAGCATATCAATATCTTTTACAAAAACCTGCCCATTAAAAACTATGTCCCTCCTATATAAACTAATATGGAATTATTAATTCTTATTGAAAAACAAAAAATACCAGTATTTAAATTAATTAAAATTTTCTATATTTGATAAATAACCTGAAATCCACCTTGTACGCAGCCAGCATGAGGAAAGCTGGGACTGTGACCCTGCCTGTGGAATCCTACCTAGGGATTCCACATTTTCCTACTGTGTGTGTGGTCAGACATACCCTCTATCTCTATCCCTATGTAATGTCCCTTGCAAAGTAGAGGTAACGGCACTATTCTACTAAAATGGCATATTGTGACTAGAAATACACTAAAAACTACGAAGTTTACAGACAAGTGCTATAAAAAAAATGCACTCACATCTGTCTGATTGCATAAACAGGAACTGTGACAGGGCTGCAAAGAAACTCCTAGAACTCGAGCTCCCCAGGATGCTGAGCACACACACAGAAAAAGCCTCTCACTATCTCAAAATCTGAATTGCAAAATCTGGGCTTTGCCCCTTCAGGGAAGCAGAGCCAGTGCCATCGAGAAGGGACCTGTACCTCATGTCATGCCAGAAAAAGTGATGAACAGATTTCAGAAGACAGCTGAGCATGCACAACTCCTGAAAGCAATAAAAACTTTGAGTGGAATTGGTTTCTCAATCCCCTTTCCTTCTTTATTTTTCTTTTGAAAATCAGGTCATTAATTTTGGAGCCAAACTGTGGGCAGTTACCTGCATTTTAAATGTGCAAATTTTTTTTTCTCTCTCTCTATTTGCAAGTTTCATTATAACAAACATGA
Source organism: Hemiprocne comata (assembly GCA_020745705.1). Taxonomy (NCBI): domain Eukaryota; kingdom Metazoa; phylum Chordata; class Aves; order Apodiformes; family Apodidae; genus Hemiprocne; species Hemiprocne comata. Next base: position 10,011,023 of record CM036593.1, on the reverse strand, counting down.
GATGAGTCCTGACTTCAACTAACAAGCTATCTGATAATTATAAGCAAAAAGGGGAAAAGAGTTAATCTGATTTTGCTTTAAATCCTGTTTTGACCAGTCCTTTCTGACAGAGTATGCTGAACATTTCAGGAGATGAAAATAAAGTCTCAGAATGGAAGAACTCCAGTCTGCTCACAGGGATTGTGGTGCCCCATATTCCAGGCAAAGAACCTGAGAAATCTAAAGCTCATATGCCTCAGGATTTGAACTAGACTCATTTCAGTATTGCTTTAAATAATTCAAGGGAAAAGGAACATAAACAGGCTATGCTTCCATCTTTTTTGTGTGGCAAGCAATTTTCATTAGCATTTCATACATATTTTGCTTTTTTCCATTTCCTCTTGTATTTTTTAATTTTAAAAATATTCAGTGAGCAGTCTGGTAAAGAAAAGCAAAATCAAAGGTAATACATAAAGATGCGAGACAATAATTTATTTAGGAAAAGAATTTTATGGACCTTTCAAAGTACAGGGAATCCAGGGAAGGCCCTCAGGCCAAAGCTAAGAGAACATCCAATTTCATGCTCTAAATAATTTTACACTCTTTATATAGGCACAGGAATGCACAAGCCAGGAAATCCAGCAGACCTGTAAACATTTCTGGTGTCTAATAATAATGATGTATATAGTGGCATTGCACATCTTCTGACAACAGGAAGAACAACTCCCATGTGGATGTGGGAGATCAGAAACTTGATTTGATCTGTAGAACAAGTATCAGTTTGTATACACACAGGCATAGAACAGTTTGGAAGAAGCATGTGTAATGTCTTCTGTGAGGACAGATGGAAAAGTTGAAGCAGAAAGAGACAGTATGTGCAAATTTTACTCTTTCAAGGTCTATACTTTAAGAGCATTTCGTTGAAATGCTGATTAATTTATGACCAGATGATCTGGTAAAATTAATTGATCTTTCATTTTTAACTAAAGGAATATATTAGAAATTCTTCAGTTGTGTAGATTAAGATACTTGGAGATACTATTTAGCACCTACACAGCATTTCATACACACGCTGCACAAATCTGACAGTATAAACAAACAAACAAAAAAAAGACAAAGAAGTTGTGGTAGATGTTCAAGAAAGCACTTCTGCACACAAATTCATCATTGACTTCAGTAGTAACTAAGCCCATAGTTAGAATTAGCATGATGTTCTGAATCAGAACTGCTACAGAGTCTGGCATGTGACTGATCCCTGATACCACCCCAGCAGCAAACAGAAATAGGAAGTGGGGGCTGACAGTGCTTCTTCATTCAGCATTCAGCTCTGCTGGCTTGGGAAGGCACGTGAGCCTTTTCTCTGCCTGTCACTGGGTGTGTATAGACCAGCTCCAGTCTGGAATCACCTGGCTTTCCGTGGGCTGCTCTGCACCAATGTGTGTGCTGTTAAGACTACTTGGATACACTGAACTATGATCAAAACCCTACAGCACCTACAGCCAAACTCTACATCAATTTGTCTGTTTTTATAACACTTCATACTGCAAAGCAAAAAATTCAAGGCAGTTTCATTCGTAAGAAAACTATGAAAGACAATGTATAATGGTGCCCAACACTAGCAAGGCAATTGAGACCACTATACCTGAAGATTCAAACAGGCTGCAGCATTTCCATTAGTATTTTCAAGATTACCTTCACATCCAGGAAAGTTTGAAAAATCTATTCAAAATAATATTCTAGCTTATAGATTCCCACTTCGCTGCTCAAGATTCTTCTCTAGGAAATTCCATGATCAAGAATGCATGATGCTCTGCCCATTCTAACATCTGATGCCAAATCTATCAATTGTGCATTTTTAACACACTTAATGTTATGTCTTTCTTTCCTTTTGGAAATAAACTATTTTCTTTATGTACATTTACATAACCAAGACCCAAAGAAATTAAGAACAGACTAACAGCATGTGCAACAATAATGGTGTAAAGCAATCTGAAATAGTGTACTGAAAGTTAAGGCAGGAAACCAGCAGCCTTCTTTAGGCTAACAGGGCCAAAGAAAACCCTTGCAAAGATCAGTAAACTCCGAAGCAAATAAGGAACACAGTGATGAGGAAATGCAATTCCCTACCCAGGACAAATGTTTTTCTGCTAGGGGATGAGTAGCCAATCGTCTAGGACCACAGCAGATGGTATAGAAGACAACTGAATTAAAGGCTGTCAGTTCATTTTGGCAGATGTCTGGGGCAGATAGGTGTCCCAAAGGAGTGGTTCTTTGATGAACAGAAATGGAACTTTTATAAAACCAGTCTCCAAAGAATGCAAGAAACAGCACTGAGGTCCCTAACATCAACTCACAAGAGCTGACATTTCCCCTGCTCAACCCCCCATCCTGGGTGATTGGCAAACTGGCTGTAGTGGAGGAGCTGGCTCTGCAGAGCTGAGTGGCTGAGTGGGATCCCTCTGCACTTGGTATCATGGGGAACTTCTGAAATTACATGAATTACAATGTTTGACCTTGGCTTCCTCCCTGTGAACAAGGGTCTATGTTACCTGAGGAATGTGGGCCTCTTGCCACAGCATCTACTCTCCAGCCAGGACTGCAGGTGCTTTTACTCATGCAAAGGTACACAGTGCTAAAATGGCTTAATTGCCAAGCATGTTTTGCCTTCAGTTTTAAGTTCTTGGCAGTTGCTAATGAAAGTAATCTTTTATCTCATCAATGTTACTGAGCTTTGGCACTACGATATCAAATGTGGTTGTAAAAATCCTGCTTCTGCAGCTAGCTGTGTTACTGCTTGTTCAGGAACCTCTCTGTCTTGCTTTGCTGTACCCTGTAGTCACATCCTTTTTGGCTATGAGTCATTACAGTTTATCAGCCATATGGTCAAACTTCCATTTCAATATAAATCAACTCCAGTTTAGATATGAGTGGCTTAACTATGGGAGGGTTCCCATTGTCTTGATAAGTTCCTGCCTTTGGACCTTACGGGACAAAACTGAGAGGTCAATATTGGTGTTTACCCATTAGCCTCAAGTTTTGCTTACTCTTCACATGCTGATTTGGCAGAGATACAGAGATATCACATAAATAAAACCCACTGCAATCCAACAAAACTGTTGTTAACCGTTTTTGGTCCCTAGCAGTAACTTTGTCCAACAAAACGTCTTCATGTGTTGCTTCCCAGGCTCTGCATTAATGCTGGCACTTACCACAGCTTATGATGCAGCACTGAATAAATACATTGATGGTCTAAGAGAGGGGTCTGGGACTAGCTGCAGGTCCTGCAGGCTTCACTGTTTTCTGCACATGAACCAGACAATGCTACTGTCTGCTGGGAAGCATAAAATTGCAAAAGCCATCTGTGATTGGCTATGTCTTGTCTTTTTGCCTTCCCCAACCCCCCCAGCCCAGATGGTTAGAAGTTCCTGATTCTCTGCTGCTTCCGAGACAGTTTCAGAAGCCTGCCTCTAAACTGTAATGGTCCCGTGTTCAAGGGGCTGATTATTTCCTGCCTGGCTCCATTCATTGTCTTACCATCATACATCTGCTTATGTCACACACCAGAAAATTGGTCCCTGAATCTGATGATGCCTCCACAGCACAAATATCCCCATCTAAAAAGATGTGTCCAGTCTCTGTAGCCTGAACACTGACCGTTCTTACACCAGAGATCCACTATGAGCTTGCAGTTGCTTTAGGATTGCCCCCTAGGTTGCCTATTTTGGGATGCCTTGACAGTTTGCTATCTGTCTGCCAACCTGATCAAAAATTGTGAGATTCAAAGGTGACAAGATCAAAAAGATTGGCTCAGCCTTCTACAGAGATAGTGATTTAGATCTGCTTGCCCAGCAAGCCTGTGACAGGTGACCATGGCACTATGTTTATCCTCCTAGTCTTGACCAGATTTCACTACAGAAACACTGCTTTACTTCAGGTAAACTAGCAAGCTTAATGAAAATTTATGTTTCTTTTCAAATTATAAACTACTAATTTTGGAGGAATTTCCAAAATAGACCCAGTCAGCCCTGTTTATAAGTTTATTGCTAAAGGTACATAAAAATTTAAGTTCCTACCATTATTCCTGCCAAACACAAGAATAAAAAGAAAATGTCCATTTCTACCTAGTCTATCACTTCATTTGAGATGTATGTGTATTCCAGAAATAGAACACAGTTGATTTTTTTTAATAATTTAAGGCTGCAAATTTAACATTTTTTGAACAAGGAGAACAGACACAAGAACTAACAGCAAATAATTATTACAGATGACTTGTGTTAGCTACAAATTATGGGAATGCACTTATGTTCATCTGCAAAATTAACATGGCAGATGAGTAGTCAGAGCTGTTATTTGCTCCTTCTCCTGACACCACCAGGAAGAGGCTGAGTTGCATCAGCAGAAGATGTAGCTCACGAGGGACACCTTCAACTGTACAGACTATAAGGGAAATCAAGAGTAATTTTTCAAGCATTTTCATGTTTTAACAGTCTTTGCAACTAATGGACTTATTTCAATTTCCTGGTAAATGGCAGTCTGCAAGAACTATATGGTGTCACAGGATGTGGGTGCCTTAATTTTATCTCATTTTTGCAGAACACTGGTATGTACTCCGCAAACCAGCTCTCAGCTTGCATTGTAAGCAAGTGCCTCCCCATTCCCATGGCAAGGCTGTCTGTAAATCCACAAATTAGTAAACTTCCTCACCAAGGTAAGGCAAATAGCAGCAATATACAAAAATATTAACACTTCAGCCTACACCATCTGAAAACAGAATTTTGCAAAACAAAACTACCAGAAAGTGTAGTTGCCCTAATGACTCATCTTGCATTTTTAGCATGCTTCCTTAGCTACAAAGCACTACACAAGCACCCTCTACAATGACACAAGCCTCATGGTACATCACAGTGTTAGACAGTTATTATCTAAGAAATGACTGCTTGTAGTTTACCTTCCATCAGTATCACACTGTACATAGAAAATCCACTGACTGTCCTGGATTAGGATGATCTGAGTTGCCCAGCACAAACAACCAAAGTATTTTTCCTTTTATATTTCTGTTATTGCTATTTCCAGTATTCTTTAATTACTGAAAGTTCATTGTTCTAAAGTCCACAGAGCCACCTTTAAAAAGAAGATTACTGTAGTACACTGACTACCTGCACCATAGCAACTGATGCTTAGGGAGCTGTTTATTATTTTTATTGTAAGTTCATATTCCTAAGCCCTTCAACAATTTTTGGGTGAATCCCACATCATTCAGCTCAGAAGCTTACTCTCTAAAGACAATATTCACAAGCTTTATGCAGAGTTCTTTCCTAAAAGAAAACCTAGAAAAAAAAAAAAAAATGGCAACGGGTCTCATCTCTTCCCACTGCTCACACACACAATCACCCTGTGCTGTTACACTGCTGCACCCCTTTTCTCACACCACTAACAGACTGTAGCCAACCCTGCTTTAGAACATTGCCTCATACTTTCAAGCAGTGAACAGGAATCCCTGTGGGGCCAAGTGAATCAAAACTTCTTTTAAAGATGGCTTTTCTCTTCTCTTTGGTTGCTCCTATTACTTTTTAACAATCTAGCAGTGATTCATGGTTTTTCTCATATATTGGAATACTTTGTTAATCTATTATGGTTTATGCTATGTCCTGAATTAATTTCTTCTTCATTTTGGTAATAATTACTTTGAATTTTACCTATAGCAGTTGATAGCTAGTTAGCATCACTTCAGATGTATTTCCAGCTTCAGAAGAACACCTTTAGTATCTAAACAAACACTAATTTATTTTTTTTTCTCTGGCTTTCCTGCTCTCCATTTAGGCTCAGGCACACACTTGCACAGTTTATTAACAAGATTTCCTTACGGGTTCTGGAATTTCAGTTTGGGGGGGTTTTTTATGTATTTTCTCTAAGCTCATTCTAAAGTGCTTTCTCCTAGAGCTAACTTCCGAACAACACCTGTCCCAGAGAACAGTAGTGCTCCTACTCTGCAAAAATATCACTGGGGACTTCAGAGGAGATGTAACTTTTACTCTGTTTAAATTATACCTAGAAGATAGCATATTTATGTGCAAGGCATTACATTTATGTAATATCCTCACATGTCTAACTTCCTAAAACCAAGTGTACACAGATTTTTTGTAAGACTAACTCCAAATGCCTAGTTATATGACAGGAGCTCTTCATGCTAAATCTCTAAATCTCTACCAAGGCCTTAAACAGTGCAAGGAGTCCCTTGGTTAGGTATGCTGGGAGCTCAACATAACTGAGTGAATTCACTTTGTTTCCCCGTATGACCATTTTCCAGCCCACCTTAGTGGTACCTTGCAGTGAGACTCTGTCAATGCATGCCTTGTCCTCACAAAAAAACCCACAAACTCAATTACTATGCACTTTCAAAGCACCAGAAATTAAATGGAGAAGGATTTTTCAGACGAAATTTTAAAACTGACAGAGGTAAAACCAAGTTACCACATCTGTATATTGTTCCTGTGCTTTTCTTGAAAGTTGAATATATTCTCTGTAAAAAATTGCAGTTACAACATGACATTGAACTCAGTTTATATTTAGATAAATAGTGGTGACTCACTGCAACAAGAGCAATGCAATCACTGGAAAAAGGATACACTCCTTAACAGATTTGGACATGGTATGATATGGAGGCATCCAAGCAGCCTCAGACTTCATCCTTAATGCATCAACAGAAATGTATTACTATCTCTATACCAACAAACCTGAAAATGCTTCCAAGATTCCGGGTCTATCAAGCATACCAGACACCAACAGGGAAGCACCTCTATCTGCCATACTCTGGTTGATAGATGAAGGAAGCCTAAATCTGCAGGGAGCAGCAACATGTGCCAAGATGTCTCCCTGGACAGTCAGAGGGCCAAGGCTGCAAGGGGCTGCTTAGAGCATATTACTACCTGCAGAAGAGATCCAGTCAGAAGTGTTTTCACTGGGGTATTTCATAGAATCATAGAATAGTTAAAGTTGGAAAGGACTTTACAGATCATCAGGTTTCAACCTCCCTGCTATGAGCAGGGACACCTCACACTAGACCAGGCTGCATAAAGCCTCATCCAACCTGGCCTTAAACACCTCCAGGAAGGGGGCTTTCACAATCTCCCTAGGCATATTTCTTGTCTACATTGTAATTTTTTAAGGATTTTTTTTTATTTCATAGCTTGCATCATTAAACTTTTGAAAAATATTCCTATCAATATAAACAGTTCCTTTAATTTAAATTGAAACTCCCCCCAAAATATTATGTCTGCTTAATAGAATTATGAAAATTAGAGAACAGAAAAAAATCAGTTGATTTCAGTAAGGTTGCCCTGATAGATCATAAATGCCATAGAAAATAATGTTTCCTACCCTGGATTAAAGGTATATTTATATAAAGAAATACAGAAAGTTCATTCTGCTTAATTATTAGTCTGCTAACAGTACAACACTAGTACAATGGACCTAGATGTGTCCCTGAAATGCCTCTGGCCTTCTAAGCCAAGAAAGTGGCAGGTATTGGGTTTTGTAGAAGATTAACAATTTGTGCGTCTCCAGAGGATCCTTTTAATCCCCCCACACCTGGAGAATCTGTACTGTACAGTGTTTAAATTTTTTTTTTTTTTTTTCTTCCCCCTGTAGCATGCAGACAACCCATCTGAGTTGAGAAGCTCTTTGGAATATTTTTGACTTCCTTTATTTTCCTCACAGCAAGGCTTCACCTATGAAGAAGGCGTGAGCTGGGCTGGTGCTCACCAACTTACCATTACAGTAATGAAGGCATCAAAAGCAGTATTAAAAACATGCACCAGTAAGACTGTAAACACTGGACACTTCAATAATATTACATCTAATTATTTTTAGCAAAGAATCAAAGAACTGAAATTTAGAAAGCCTTTTGGATACTATAACAGCAGCAGGCATCTGAAAAGTGAGTGTACCATAAAGATAATTAGCAGAGAGACCAAGCTAGGCTCTATTTGCAATCAAACTGGTTTCTTCTCCAGCAACTGCATTGTGAAGCTTCTAGATGGAATCTGCAGACAGGAAACCAACATCCAACACTTCAAATACTCAGCATCATACACTGTCAGTCATTCCCAGTGTTCTTCATTATGATTGAAATCTCCTGTATCAGTATGAGAAGAAGTCCTAGGGGTTTGGTTTTGAGCTTGTTTTTGAGCTAAAAGCTTTGAAGCGCTTTTTGTTCTGAAATGTGTCATTACAATGAATTTCATGACAAATCATCTCCCTAATGATCACATTTCCTGTAGCGGCATTTCTCATCTGCCTCTTTGACTGCACCAACCCTGCAACCACATACACTCTGCAACACCTTCCATCTCCAGTGGAAACACGATTTATGTGCATAGACTGAAACAGAACTCAAAGAGATGTGTCACTCTGACCTAAGACATAGATTAGGAGTCTGCATCACTAGCACAGCTGAACTGTTTTTGGTTTGGATTTGGATTTCTTCTACAAGCAGAGCAGATGGTAACCTTCATAGAAATCTGCCCCACTAAGAACTGTAGTTCTGATCATGTTAATCCTCATTTGCATTTGCCTCCTCCAGTACAACAATCATTCCAGATCATAAAATTAAATGCAGCTGCTGATTGTACTGACCTCCGCTGCAAAATTGTTTGTACACGTTAGTTTCTTCCCTGCTCTTGATTTACTCCTGCTCATGCTCCAGAACATCTGAAAGGTGCCATCCTTTGATCTTACCCAATTGTCCAAGCAACGCTTTTATTTGTGCTTCAATCTGATAGCCCTGCCTGGAAGCAGGCAGAAATTTTCTCTGAAGCTGACAGCAATCTTCTCCCAGGAAGGAGGATTAATACTCTCACATTGACTTCCACTAGTCTTTGCTAAATATCAGTTTAAGTTCTTGTGTCCACCCTTTGCTAGGGTGACAGGTACTTTATGCAGAAGGTTGACCCAGGATTTCTGCAGCTAGCTGAGGTGTTACACAGGCCTCCTACGACTCTGCTGATTGACTAAAATTCATTAAATGAACGGTTTACTTCACACAATAATCAGCTATGCTCTCCTCTTGGTTTACATTGTTCGGTATGAATTTTTGCTTGAGTTTGCTACAAAATACGTTATGTATGAAATAACAGTCACAGACAAGTTAAAAATTCAAATTAAAAAATGCTCCTTCTTGCCTTCATCCCCCCTCCATTTTTTTTGCTTCTTACTCCATGAAAGTTCTAGATTATTTCTTTTTGTTCAACAACTTTCCGGGTGACCTTTTAGAAGTCAGCTCTCTGGATCTGTTTCCATTTAACGTGGGAATAATGACTTTTCTGTGCTAAAGTGTTTTGAGCTCTATGTAACAGCAAGATATTTATGAAAGTGCATTGACATCCATTTATGAAGCAGAAATATTCAGCTCTACACAGTGATAATTTGCTATTATGAGCAGATGTCTCTTTTTCCTTTGCATTTCCTTTAATAACTAATGTTTAGCAGCACTTACTAAAATCAATACATGGTCTGATTTCTGGACATACATACTTTCCCCTCTAAAGACACATGTTCCATGGTTGTTTTAAGGAAATTTCATGTCTTTTTCTCACCTAGAAGATAACAATGACACTCACTAACATTATGTTTCACTCAAAACCTCTTACATACCTAACAAATAATCAGGGTTCAGGTACATTCCTGAATGCAGAAATCTGTTCTAAACCCTTTGGCATTTAGGAAGAGCTATTGTATTTCTGATTACATACATAAAACCACACTCTATAAAGAAGCGTCATCCCATTAATGGTTTGGGAATCCTGAAGAGTGGCTGCATGGTGGCTAAGGGATCAAGTCTTGTGTGTTTAGCCTGACAGTGATGTATTTTAATTTCACTGGTATGGCCTCACCTTGAGTACTGCGTGCAATTTTGGACACCACAATATAAAAAGGACATCAAGCTATTGGAAAGCATGCAAAGGAGAGCCACGAGGATGGTGAAGGCTATGGATGGGATGACTTATGAGGAGTGGCTGAGGTCTCTTGGATTATTCAGCTTGGAGAAGAGCAGGCTGAGGGGTGACCTCATTGCAGTCTATGGCTTCCTCACGAGGGGAAGAGATGGGGCAGGTCCTGATCTCTTCACTCCTGTGACCAATGACAGGACTTGGGGAAATGGCAGAAAGCTGAATCAGGGCAGGTTTAGGTTAGATATCAGGAAAAGGTTTTTCAGCCAGAGGGTGGTTGAGCACTGGAACAAGCTCCCCAGGGAAGTGGTCACAGCACCAAGGCTGCCTAAGTTCAAGAAGCATTTGGATGATGCTCTCAGGCACATGGTGTGATTCTTGGGGTGCCCTACACAGGGACAGGAGTTGGACTCGATGATCCTGATCGGTCCCTTCCAACTCAGCATATTCTATGATTCTATGAAGTTGGTTCAAATTTAAACTAGTACGCAACTCTTTGTTTTCTTGACGGCACAGATTTAATAAGTAATATCAATAAACCTTAGTAACATTTATTTCAAGGATAAGCTATTTTTTTTCAGGCAAGACTCTCACAAAAAGAGTTTGAAACCTTCTCCAGGTAAGCATTTTCTGAAGGAACACTATAATAATTTCAGTAGTGCAGCTCTAACCATTATTAAGATAAGAATGAGATCCCTTCCTGACTGGAAAAATAATGTATTTTTCTTACTTAGATATTGCTTCTTCCCCTCCACATTCATTCTGCACAATACGTTTGCTCTCTAGAGAAAAGAGACATTCTCAGTGACTTGTCTGAGCAAGAATTCCTCCTCCTCCCCTTTAAGAATTGCCTTTAATCTTTGTTATAAGTGGAAGAATGATAGTATTCTGCCTACACTTCCTGGAAACTTGGCCTAGGCCTGTGTGTCTGCTTTTATCAAAATATCCATCAAAGGTCAGGTAATTTTCCATACTCATCTAGAGACAAATATGCTACCTATCTTGATGAATCAGATCAAGAGTGTTAATGCTTCTCCCTCTAAATGAATCAGAGTTAATCACTATGAAAACTAAGGACATTATTTCCATTACTATAAGTGTGCTCAGACTTACAATCTTATTAGATTCCACAGATTTTTCCACTGTGGGTCCCCAGTCCAGTTCTTCCCTGGCTTCAGAGTTGTGGCTAAGTAGTCAGCAGAGCTAAGCTCTGCACTAGTTCTATTGGCTATCAGAAAATATGAGGTCAATTAGGGAGCAACAGACTAGTTGTAAAAAAGAAAGAAAGGAAAGAAAAAGGCTTTCTTCATGCTACAACTGAAGAAATGCTGGAAATAAGCCATTAAGTTTTCATCCTCTTTAGACTAACATGTAAAATGGTGATCACGCCTTCAGTACTCATCGACTCATTACATAGGAAAGAAGTCCCCTAATTTATTGGGCAAAAACCCCATGCTGTTTTATCATCAGGACTGCAGGTACTACTACAAGTCACCAATGTGTCAGCACATCCATTGTAAGCCATTTCAAAGGTCAAAATTTCCAAAACATAAAATGGATTTAGCAGCCTAAGAGATCCTCAAGAAATCCATTACAGCCATTAAAAAAAAAAAAATAATCTGTCACCTTCTTCAGCAACAACAGAAAGAAACTTGACTGAAATCAGTTTATGCTGACCCAGTTTGCACTGGATTTTTAGTATTAGTTCTTCATCTCTGTTTCAAATATTGGAAGAGTAGCTATGAAAAATATTGACTTGCTTCATTTACAACATTGCCAGAAGAACTGCAGCACAGAATTACACTGTGGAAAGTGGCAGATACATGTGAATTTCACAGTGTACAGTGACTGTTTTAAAATCAAATTGTACACACATAAGCTGTTCCAAAAGACACTGTCTAGAGAGCAAACGTATTCTTACTCAAGAGCTGGCAAATGTCAACTTGTATTGCCAGGTCAAAGCCTTAGCTCTTTGCCTTTCCTAACACTTCTGAACCTTCACCAAGATAATTCAATCTGTGATTGCAGACTATTCTTTTTGTCCAGCATAGAAACACTCCAGACTGTACAGTGAAGATACTTTTTGCCTTCAGAGCTAACACTGTGTATGAACCATGGAGTTAGTGATACAGGAGATCACCAAGAAAGAAGAGAGATCTCACAGCTAAGTAGTAAAATGCTGATTTAGGTAACAGGATTATATTCCAGCTCTTGTCACATAACTGTTATATTATCTACTTATACTAAATTTTCCATTCAATGGTCATGAATAATTGGTCTGCATTTAACAGGTTTTTATCTTTAATATATCAATCTGGTTCACACAAATGGTGACCTTTCAAAACTGCAAATTAACTGAAGTAAGGGGTGCTTTAAAGTGTATGGTGTTTGTCTCACATTAAATTTTCTGAATCGACAGATTTATTTTCTCCTTGGATCATTTTGTCATCATAAATTAAAAAATCCATGTGTGTAGCTACAGAAGATGAGCATCAACCTTAAAAAGTTTAAGAAGTAATATTTTTAGCTGCAGAAAGTTTTGAACAGGAATTCCATAAATGTGCCCTGAACTATACACTGAGCAACACAGATATCCTCTACACAGAGAATCCTGTAGTGGAAAAACGGTATTTGACAGGAAAAACTGCACAGGATAGAGAGGCAAGGCTTCTTCCTGAAAACTGGGTCCTTAGCTTCATGTCACTCTGTACATGTGGTTTCTTAGTTTCTAAAACATCACCCTCAAAAAAAAAAAAATCAGAAACTTTATGAAAGGGCACAATGCTGCTCCTTGAGGCTAATCAGCAGGACTGGGATGTGTGTACCTCCCTGCTCAGATCCACCTCTCGGGGTTTAGGGAGTAAAGATAGCATTAGGGAAAGCCTTCTTTTCTGTGTAGCACAGTGCTAGAAGAACTTCATCAATGAGTTTTGCAGATACCTGATGACAGTTCAGGTGTGGTGAAACTCAGGGACTTGGGCTGATATCTCAGGCCTTGCAGTATGAAGTAGAGACTTTTTGTCAGTTTTTTCATGTCTTTTTGTGTCTCCCCCTCCTTTCAGCTGCTCTGTTCCCCGTTGCCATCTCAGTCCCAGTATCCAATCTCTTCTCTCAAACCAGTTTCATCATCCTTCCTCTTATACTTTGGAGTAGCAATAGCTGTACCACCACATCCTGACTCCTTGTCCCACAACATTGATCTCCCCTCATTTGACTTTGTATCAGATCAGAACTTCCTTCTGAATGTTAATTCTTCTAACTACAGAACATTTCACTAAAAGACACCAGCTGCATCCACTAACACTGTAAAGCTCTGACATAAGCCAGAAATTAGAAGATTTTTCCCTCTACCAATCATTCCAGCGCTTTTTAAAGACTACTGTAAAGATCTTAAGTGATTTTTCTTCAAAGGACATAGGGTTACGTACTTGTGTTTCCTGCTACCTATGATTGCTCATTGCCACCAGGACAAGCTGACTTAACAGACAGAGCTCAGCTTTTACAGAAAGACAGTATTATTAAACACTTGTTACACAATACATCGGCTTCATTCAGGACTCTACTCACAGCCATTCTGAACCCTTAGCATTTCAAAACAAAATCTCTTCACTCAAATTTGCAGCCATTAAGAACCTAAAGCCTTTATGACCCTAACTCCAACTCAGGAAATTATTCACAACCAATTTCATACATACACAAAACCAAAATAAACCAAAAAAACCACAACCTCCTCTGTAGAGCTCAATAAATGTTGGGTTTTTTTTCAATTCTGTAGTGTATTACGGAGCCAGGTCACATCTGAATTAATTGCAGGCAATTCCCAAAACTTGGGTCTACAGAGTCCACTACCTGATATTCAGGAAGCAATGTAATCCTCTGCAATCCTGAAGATAAGTTCTTTATTTCTTTCTCCTTTCCTTTTTTCGAAAGAAAAGAGTTATAGTGTGGTTTGTTGGGGGTTTTTTCAGTCTAAATAAATGTTATGTCAATTACGGGTCAAAACTGATTTATTATTGTTATTACTATTTATCAACTTAAATATGAGAATGCTGAATGCAACACAATAATTTTCAGAACTGAACAGAATGTGGTCCCCCTCTTTCATATACAGATGCTGTTCCCACTAGCTCATCTCCTGCAGATAGAGTATCTGCTACAAGAATTGAGAATTGGAGGGGTGAGATTATATGCTCTCCCACACAAGGGAGTGAATTGTGCGTGTGTTTGTAACACATCATCTACACGTTCTGTTGTTTATTTACTGCATTTCACTCACTGGTGAGAGAATGCAATATGTTAATGAAAGGATTAAACAGCTGGAGAAAATAATAATTGCAAATAAATATAGTGCCTTTGTATGTGACCTGATTTTTTATTGTTTCTATGTAGCGAAAGAGGAGCTTTGGAGCACTGTCAGTTTTTATTTGCTGCAGTTTTATCATTCTATGATTTTATGATTAAGAGTTATCTTCCAGGAATATGTGCATCAGTTTTTGTAATGTAAAGAAGTTATAAGAGCAGAATGGGAGACCTTCAATACATGAACCCATGCAGAAGAGTTTATTTTTGATCCAGGCAATAATTTATTCAGTTATATGCTGCTTTAAGTAAGATGTTGTATGTCCCTTTCCCAGAAAAAGAAAAAAAAAAGCATCAAGGATTATGCAAGTTCTTTGGCTGGGCATATAGGCTAGTATTACTTTTTCCCTTATCTGTCTTTGCTCTTGCCTCTATACCATTCCTTTTTAAGAAATACTCATGCTGTCCAGACACAGTTCATAAACCCTTCAAGGACAATATCGTATTTCACCTCATGTTTGTACAGCACCTGGCCCAACAAGAATGCTGATCGTGACTGTGGCCACCAGCCCTACTGCACACACAGGTCAGACAGTTACACACGCACACAGGAGCTGCTCCTTCCTGACTTTCCAAGTGTTCAGTATTCACAATTTCAGAAAATGTTTAAGAAAATATGAACTTGCAGCTGCATACTCCAAGGTTTCACATTGTCTCAGTGACCAACACATGAAGGTCTTTGAAAATCTGATCATTTTCTTCTATGAAAAAGCCATTCTCAAGCATTTTGGAGCTTACAGGCAAAACTGGGGATGTCTCCTCCAAACAGCTCTCTCAGGGCAGCTAACAGGAAAGCAGAACTTAGAGTTTGAAGACCCCAGTAGGTGTTTAAAAAAAAGTGTACTTTGCCTGTTCTAATATAAAGCCAAAGAAAAATAAAAAAATACAGTAAAATACCATAAAAATAAAATCAATTCTGTAAAACACTTGAAAACCTTTTCAGACTTTCCACTGACCTCACCACTGAGGTGAGACTGAGGTGAGCAGCAATTCTGTTGCAGAGAGAAACAGCATCAACTGCAGAGAGAGCAGCCAAAAATGACATATCTGACATGCTCTGCATTAAGATGTCTTCATTGCTCAGTGCAGAGTGATTTTTAGAAGCTGTGGTTTGCAAGCAATCCTCCTCTTGCCATTTAAGGCACACTCCTGCAATGACGACACACTTGTTGACATTTCTGGAGAAGAATCACTTCTACTTTTTAAATGGCTGTCTTCCTAACATTAACACAAAAACTTTAACAAGCTACTGTGCCAAACACTTGTCTGTTTATTCACGGTGGTGCAAAACTGCATTTAGCAGGCCCTTAATCACAGCAGGAAGACAAATGCAGCTGTCACTTTTTTATTAGCTTTTGGAACAATCTGACCCTCAAATCTTGGAATTTTTGTGGAACTCTTTCTCCTGAACTCTTCTACTATTTGTAATGAACTTAATAGATCATGTGGTGACTCAAAAGGCATCTGTAGGTGAGATTTCCATGAACAGTAGGCCTCTATAAACACTTACTGCACATTAAAACTTATCTGATCACTTCAAAATCCTCATGGCCAAACTGGCCAGTCTTCAGAAAAGTATGAAGTGCTAAGTTCAGGAGGCCAAACACGACTGGATTTTATTGAAGTTTTACCTCTGAGTATTACAAAACCTCTAAGTATTACCAAACGTTAATCTATTAATATTAAGGATAAATTACGCTTTGTAGATCTCACATTCATTTCCTTGAACTGCTTCCCTCGTGTTCAGCACCATTCCACTGTAAACCTTCTAAACTGTATGTATGTAAGTTGATAATGGGTTAAGCTGTATTATTCCTTACGTTTTCAAGGTGACAGTGAGTGTATTGAGCTGTTCTCAGAAACATTTATTTCTAAGTAATTTGATTAGAGGACAGGTACAGCAAAATCAGAAATGCTACTAAGTTGCACAAACGCACATTTTTTTACTGCTGTTTCACATCTTTCCCTCAAACCTCAACCACATTTCCTAATTCAGACTACCACACTAGACTGCAGGTGTGTGGAGGATGTAGAAAAGTCTTTCAGTTCTGTTGAGACAACACAGTTGGGCACAGAAGAATTAATTAAACTGCAAACAAGGCCAATTAAGTTGTGTACTTACTGGGCAGACTCAAGTATCAGAAATGTTACTTCCACTCACACACACAGATACATGGCACAGGCTTGCACATTCACACACCTTACTTGGTCATGAGGAAACCTGCACATTGCTTGCAAGAGACCTAGGACAATTATCCCTCACTGCCATCAGGGATCAAGTAAAAAAATTACTTTTAAAAATATATGTTTCATCATAATTTAAATTATTCCAAGAAAGAGTGATGCATAAAATTCAGATACTCTATCCAAAACTCATTAAAACCAAAAGATTTCTCTAAAGTGTACACGCATGTGCATATGCATTCATTTTAGACATCAGAGCTTTATCACAAGATTAACTAAACTGCTGCATTAGCAACATTGGTCATCTTTCCTTTGATTACGGAAGCATATGATTTTAAATCATATGCTGGCAGAGTCAACTTGGCCTGCATTTCTCTACAATGGTTGGTTTACGTTTATAAACGCTACCACTGAGACTCCTAAGACACCTAATTTACTAGACAGGCTCACTGTTGCATTTACCCCTGAAGTGTGGAGGATGCTTTGTAACACGAAGCCTTTTGCAGCTGTTTAGCACACCACCTCAGCTGCAGACACTGGAAGTAAAAAAACTGGCAGTCCTGTTCTTATGTCTCACAGGGATTCATGCACCAATTTCAGTTATTTCACTCAACATTGGTTAAAATGGAGACTACAGTTGACATGATTGCATTTTACAGAATTTCAGATTTGCTGAAGGTGAGCACAGTATGGATTGTTCTTACTCAGCACAAACGTATTGGCTCCCCATTGACAACAGCTGTGCTTTAGGACTGAGAACAAGGTAGAAATTTATGCACAGGTAATTTTTTCACACTTTTTTTTTTTTTTTTCTCAAATCCACTATTCAAAATATTCTAATGCACGACCAGTTTCCTCAGATTAATTTGTGGTACTTTAGAGCTTGCAAGAGACAAGCATCCCCCAGAATATTTAAGGAATTACTCTACATTTTGCAACAGAGTAAATGCTACTATCTTCAATTTAACAGATGATGAAACTGAGATCTGGAGAAATGAAAATGACTTAACACTTCAAACCAGGAGTTTCTGAGACAGCCTAGACTACAGCTGACTTCTGTCTCTCAGATTTTATTCTAGAAGCTTGACTATGTTCTGCTATTTATCTTGCCCTTTTTTCCCACCTACATATGTCTTAACTCACAAGCATCCAGAAACAGTTCAGGGACTAATACTATCTTAAATATTCCATTCATGGCCTCTGCAATGTATATGATTACCTGGAAAGGCTGTACTAGCCATACATTTTTGTACCATCTCAGCTGAGGCACTGTATTGTACTACATTTCCTTGAGCGTAAAATCTTTCAGCTCATATAGGACATACATGCTTCATTTAACAAACTGCTATTTCCCTATATGTTTTACAGAAATCTTCATTGTATGGCTTCATTTTTCTATTAGACAGCTAGTTTGATTATTTCTCTTTTTGTCAGGAAAAGAATGTATCTCAAAAGGCAATTAAAAATATTGCTCCATGGAATCCACATTTTTGCGACAACAAAAAAGTCATTCACGCACCACAAAAGACACCTTGAGAGCTCAGTGCAGGGTGGTGGGATTATGAATGAAGAACAGACAGATTGTAAGAGAACTCTTTGAAACTATACAATAGAAACCTAAGCTAGCAGGCTAGCCAAGGAGGCACTGACACAGAGGGAATAACTGGAAGAACAGTAGTGCAAGGTAGTGGAATAAAAGAAAAGAAGTGGATCCTGTTAGCTATACAACAGTATGGATAATATAAGCTGGCACTGAAGTGCTCACAGCTAGTTTCTAAAATCCTAGTACTGAAGGCCCCAAACTGCTTTACTTGAAAGGGAAATAATCCTGGAAATAGATAAAATGCTTAAAAAAGCTACTGAAACACCAGTGAACAAGATCTGTTTGCAAGTGCATGGATAGCCTGGAAATACATCAGGACACACAGTACAAAAGCCTGAGAGAAAAGTAAAGTTGTAGGGGAAAAAAACAGCATTTGCAACAGTATCTGTTATTTTAATCTTGATATTTACAGGAGGTTGTCAGAGTTTTGCCACTTCAAAACTTTTACCATTTTTTTCACAGAAGTGCTTCAGTGCCTAAACTGAGCTTTGAAGAGAGTG
This sequence comes from Hemiprocne comata, assembly GCA_020745705.1. Taxonomy (NCBI): domain Eukaryota; kingdom Metazoa; phylum Chordata; class Aves; order Apodiformes; family Apodidae; genus Hemiprocne; species Hemiprocne comata. Next base: position 9,992,451 of record CM036593.1, on the reverse strand, counting down.
AACTATTCCCCCCCCAAATATTTTGGACTTTCTGTACTTTGTAAGTTTGCCTGAAAGAAGTAACTGCTTCACTTCCAGTTCCATATTGTTAAAGATGAATAAATGTGAACAATGGACATCTCCACACAATGCAGAAAGCACCAGAGCTCAGGGACAATAATTTCTCCCAGGCAGGGCTGGCAGTCAGGGCCCCAGCAGCCAGCTCAAGGGGCATGTCTGTCCTGAGCAGGGCACAGATATCCAGTTCAGCCATAAGCTGTTACATTCCCATAAAGCACATGTTCTTGCTAGGGTTTGAAGGGAGTTCCCTCCCAGCCACAAATTGCTGAACTCATGCTAGCAAGCCTTGCCCAGCACATGGCGCTTTCCTGCAGTGCCTCTTGTTCCTCTGCTGTCTTAGATGCCACCTGTGCAGCCACCCTTGAGGTCCTCAAACCTGGGGCTGGCAGCACTGGAGGAACAGCCACCCAGATGAAGGGGAACGACAGTGGAAAGATTCAGGGCAAGTCTGTGCTGCAAAACACTGGGTAATGCTGAGACACTTGTGCTAACTTCAAAAGAGGAAGATGAATGAGTATGAAGAGAAGACAAGCCATGACAGCAGAGAGTTCATTGTGGCTTATCTTGCCCTGCCTTCCTGGTGGGCCAAATGTATGCTTATGAATATTAACTTTTAAAAGTAGATCAAGTATGTAAACAGAAGACAGAACATTCTCATGGCCTGCTGTTCTCCTTTCCTTGCTCCCAGCATGGTACAGTACATACCACTATGCAGCTGCACAGCAAAAGAAAACAGGATCATTTTCATGCACTCACAACTTCAGTGTGGAGACTGCCTACTTGTCTAATGCATACAGATGCTCCCAGGGGGGCAGACAGCTCTGCAGATAGGTCACAGGAGTCAGAAAAACAGAGTTTGATTCCTGATACTAGGAACATTTTGAAAAGTCACTTCATCCTGTTTCTGCCCCCCTTCTTCTCCCTCATCTCATTATATATGCAATGTTTCTAACCCACTCACTGTCGATTTCTTCTTTAGAACCTAAATATATAAACATAAGTTCATCAAATGAAAACTAAAACTAAAGGAAGTGGTCACAACATACCATGCCACTGAGAGCTGGATTTTCTTTAGAACTGGTCTCTGCATGGCAGTTTTGCACCTTTAGGTCTATTCTGTAAAAACATTCTCAGTATGTCAATATACTGATGTGAGTGATGATAGAATGACAAGCAAATGTCTTTTCCATAGTATGCAAGAAAGACCCATTAGTCCAGAATTGATTGTCTCTTGCCCTATCTGCAGTTAAAATCAATACACCACATCAGCAACCCACCCATCTGCTCATTATGTTTGTGCAGCTCTAGGTGAATGTGTAAAGCAAATTACATGTTTGGTTCAAATCAGTAACTAATTCTAGTCCAGAAACCACGAAGCTATGCTAGCGTGCTGCTGTGCTCCGATTAACATGTCCTGCTGGTGGCTTAGGTACAGCACCATAATGCAGCTGAATGGTTTCCAGTTTAGAAGTGGCTTGTGTCTGGCCAGCCCAGGAAGTGAGAAGGACGGCCTGCATCTCTGTGCACACAGACTCCCTCAGTTGATTTTGAATAAAGCACTGGGACTGCTCAAGATGTGAAAAGCAGGCAATTTGTTTCAAATTATTAAGGAGGTCCCAAGTATGGGACTCTGGGGTATGTATATCAGAAAGCCTTAAGTGCACCAGTAAAAAAAAAAAAAAAGAATATGGTACAGCCCTAAACAAAACCTGCAGTGGGGCATCCATAAAAGAACTTCAGACACAGTGCCCTAGCCTTTGCTTTACTTTCTTCTACGTTAATACCTATTCTTCTGCCAAAGTAATTCACCTTATTCTTTATCCTACACATACAATGAGCCAATATTACTAAGTTCTACTACTTAAAAATTAAGTCTGCCACACTGTTTCCAAAGAGAGAGACCAATCTGTGAAAAAGCTCACAGAAAAGTCAAAGCCATAGGATGAGCTATGCCAAAGCTGATGTCTGTGCAAAGAAATATAACACTTCCAGGTGGAAACCTCCATAGCTCTTGGATATGGAGACTACATGGCCCCAGATTTCATGTGCCTGCTGAAGCTTGGTACTTTTAACTTGGAAAATAAAAAAGTCACACCCAAAACTATCAAGCAATTATTTAGTTTCCTGAAATAAAGGAAGTGGCTCAGAAGTGGGTGAAGGTTTTTGAAAGCTGTCAAATTGCTAATGTGTTTGTGGAGGGTGGGGGAGGAACCTGAATTAATTATTTAAATGGAAAAAAGTGCTTGTCTTGCAAGCATTTGTTTTTTTTTTTTCTTAATGGAATCAAAGGGGTTTTTCTGGCTTTTTGTTTAATTGGGGAAGGGGCGCTGGGGAAGAATTGGCAAGGTGTTGGGGTTGGGGTTTTTTGTGTTTTTTTTGTTTTGAGGTTTATTTTATTCTGTTGTTTTGGGGGTTGCTTTGTTTGTTGCTTGGGGCCTTTGTTTTTGCATAAACAGGCATTGATGCATTTTATCAGGTATGTTCGCATCACTTTTCTGATTGGAAAGTCAGGCTAGATATTAGAAAAGGTTATATTCTCAATCTTACACTAAAAATTCTAAGACGCACAAATCTGGCAACTAAAGATTTTAGTAACGCTAGCTATTCCATGTAGGTACAGGTGAAAGACTAACAAATAGTGCACAAAACACTGATGAATTTAATGGCATGTTTCAGCAGTGAAAATGTTCACAAGGACAGATTGAACCCCAAGCTTGGTGTTTATTGGTACCATATATTGGTATATATGGGTACATCCACAAATACCATGACTTGGCCTATTTCTTGCCAAGAGAACCAGCTGGATACATGCCTTTCATTTGGGGGATTTACAAAATGAAAAGGCCTTTGTGTTTTAATGTAGTTTGATGCTCTTAAAAGTGGCTTGGTGATTACAGGAAATTAGGGATGCTTTATAGGATGTCTGCACTTGTCGTAGAAGTCAGACGGCCTTCACATTTCTCCTACTAGGTCATCAAAATCACTAAGTACAGTAGACTCTTGGATAACAATAACAACACAAATCCCAAAGCCCACCCAACACTTGTTAACAAGTGCCTGAAAATTGTTCTTGCCATAAAACTAAAGCCTAGGCCACCTTTTCCAAATGTTGTTCCTCATTAACAAACTCCTCCCTAGAAGACTCCCCAGTCACCCATAGCTACGAGGTAGAGTAATCGACACAGCAAACATGAAGTAAAATGGTGATGTGACCCTGACAGGAGAACCAATCTCTGTACCAAACTACATGGTGAAAACAAGGTGTGTGAGGTTGAGTACTTGATACCACAGCATGAGACTCTTAATTGCTTTAAGCATACCAGAGATTAGTTTAAAGTTTTCATTTCTTTGAGGGTCTTCTGTTCAGTAAAAGTATGGAGAGAGGAACTGGCTCAAGCTAGACTACTGTATGTGGGCAGAGAAAATAACCCTTACTTGAAATAAAATATTGCTATACCTCTTTCTGTCTTCCAGCCCTCTCTGTTATCAAATACATTGACTGACTGTGGAGGTGGCTGAAGGGAGCAGACAGTAATGTGCCCTTTCTGGAGAAAAGGTAGCAGTGGGAAGTCTCAGAAAGACTTATAAAAAGGAAAGTAGGACAGTAGATTTAATATTTTTTTAAAGGATGGGAAAAGCAAGAGATTTTGTTCTTTTCCTCTGCAGTGCAGCATTCACTTGTTTTCTTATAGTATCCAACAGCTTACCAACCAGATTTATTCAGTGCTGCCTCTCTTCAAAGACTTTGAAAGACCATAGAACTAATGCTTAGGCTTCAAATGCTCATCTTTGCTGGTCATCAACTAAAGGCAGATAATTTTCTTGCTTACATCAAAATAAACCTGGAGTTACTATAGTGACATGATGATAGATACGTGCCTAAAATCAGTGTATGTGAAAAGAGGTTTCAGCCCTGCGTATATTTTTCTGCCATTTCAGAATATATATTTCAAGCCACTTTTTAGGGTGAGCATTACTTTTTAGAAATGCTTCTGTGTCTGCCATTAACTGTACCAAATTACGTGAACTAGCCAAACTGATGGAAGGCACATATACATAGAACGCTGTAGGTCCTTTTAAGAAAATATTTGCTTAACCATAGATCCATTTTTGTCTTTATATAAAGTCTCAACTCAAAATTAATTGCTTTACTTACTACCCATGTTATCTGTCACATCTCGCATGTTTTGCAAAATCAACTTCTTGGGCTCTTCCATAAAATTAAAAATGTCAAGCGACAAATTCACATTCAGTGGGGTAAAGAGACTGGCAATTAAAAATTTGGAAGGCTTTTTAAGAAGCAGCTTTTATAAAATAAATAATATATATTTTTAAAAATTAATATAACATAAGTAATTTCCCAACTGGAGATATTAACTTACAATGTTTAGATTTTTTTTTATGAACACCACTGCAGTTAATATCAACATTTGAGGAACTGTAAGCAGGTTCTGAGATCAGGGAGTGGCTAAAATGGGTGGTAAGATTTTTTTCTTGAAGGATTTAAACACAGAAAACAAAGTACTGCATCATCAGATGAAACCAAATGTAAAGACTGTATCACATAAGAGACCTAAATGTATTCTTTTTCAAATGCAACTACAAATCTGTGTTTTTTTTAAGGGTTCAGATAACTCTCACATATGACCACGCAGAAGAAATTTTAGCCTTCTACGTTCTGCGCCCATCTTCCTGATCTAGATTCTGACAGTACTGCATACAATTGTATTCTAGTTTCTGAACAAAGATGTTATTTCTCCAGTTTGCAAAACTTTTCATTTGCTTTACTTCTATGGAGGACATTCAGGGATGAAAATGCGAGAAAGAAATACCAGTTGCTACCTACCTTTGACCAAAGCATCCTGTCCCAGAAACGCAACACCAAATGCTAAGAGCTTAAGCCACAAAAACATGGTTATTTCTGGAAATCAGGCGTATCCTTATGAAACAGCATGTGTCTCTCTCTGGAAAGCAAAATAAGTGTTATCTGCCTGCAAAAGAATTTTTCAGCAAAAATTGAACCAAAAAGGAGAATAAGTAGGCACGTACATTGCACTGCCTGCTTATCTGTGAAGGAGCTGCTTCCTCTGTTACCCTAAACTAACCACTCGCAAACTCGCTATGCAGCTTAGTGATGTCAGAGACAATTACTTCTTCAAAAAAAATTCTTTCAGTTTCCAGGAAGTCAAGAGCGTTTTTCTTAAGTTGGTGCAGTAATGTTCAGCTTCCTTAATTCAAATGAAATAGATTATTTTCAGCCATTTCTTTCTACTGAGGAGCAAAACAAAACTTAACTTTTTCAAAGGACTGAATTTCACAAATGGTCAATTCTTTCTCTTACTATTTTTTTCTATTGTATACATTCTGTGTTATGGATGCTTCTTGACATTTTTGCTGAGAGAAAGAGAAACCCAAAGCATGAGTCAACAAAACCCTTATACTGGCAACGAGGCCTTCATAAAAAGAGGCATCCTCAAGTGAAGTGACTATTGATTAAAAGAAAGCCCTTTAAACATGGGATTTACTTCTGAATTTCTCCACAATGATGCAATTATAGCTATGACAGTACTACACAACAAATGGATAGAGGCAGTCTAATTCTGTTTTCTGTAATGTTTAGTTCCTAATTGCTCAATGCTATTCTTTGCCGTGCTAGTGCCAGAGGATTGAGGTCCATTTCCTGAAGCTGATGCAAGGTACAAAGACATTTTTCCTCACTGCATGCACTGAGAGTGGAAGCCCCCTCCCTGGACGTGTTCAGGGGCAGGCTGGATGGGGCTTGGAGAAATCTGATATAGTGGGAGGTGTCCGTGCCCATGCAGGGGGGTTGGAGCTAGATGATCTTTAAGTTTGCTTCCAACCCAAACCATTCCATGATTCTATGATTCTGTAACAACTTGATAACAAATGCCTGTTATATAGTAGATTACAAAGGGAATAAATGTTGGGATTGCTTCTCTTACTGAAGGTTTCAAAAGTTTTAAAAGAACCAGCAGAATCCTGTTACAAGACAGATAAAGAAGGGAAGATAATATATTTGTGCTTATTCTTTATATCATAAGTCCCAAATATCTCTTTCCAAGAGAAGATCCTTCAATCAAAAAATTGCTTCAGTGCCCATCTTCTGGCAACGGACCATTGCCCTGTAACAGAGAGATCAAACACCTTCCCAGTAATTACATAGTGTCTTTAATTTCAGATTAGTCTCAGATGTTTTAATATTCTGTCTGCTTTCAGTACATTTGAAGTACAAATCTCAGCTGTCTATTTGACATTTGTCTATATGGACAACTGAGGAAGAAATGAAGGAAATCATGGTACTAAAAAACTGGCTTTCAAAGACTTTCTTTAAGAAGCCAATGTTTTTACTTAGAGATGCTATGTGCATTTTAGTCACTTAAGTCCTCCAAACAGCTGCAGACCTGGCCTAAGAAGCAGGAAGCAAGCATGTGACAAAAAGCAAACAGCCTCAAGATTTCTCCCCTTATAATCACCCTTTGAAAGCAGGTAATTACCAACTACTTACACAAAGCTAGAAGGTACACAAAATACAGTGCAGATTCAAGAAAAAAAACTCCCATAGAATCAGCCAAAGAGAATCAGTTCACTCTGCTAGCATTTTCATCAGTCAGAAAAACCTAGATGTTGTGGGATGTAAAGGTGTGTGTATTAGAGAACTTCAGAACTGATGGAGCCATCTCCACTCTGCTCATTAACAAAGGAGGGCAGTTGAGTCTCTCTCAGCCACAGGGAAGGTCAGCAAATGGTAGTTCTATACTTGCTGGGTGGAAAAGCAGTTACTCCGGAAAGAGAAGATGATGGTTTGAAGGGGAAATTCCTACAGCATAGGGCTGGCTGATGGCCAGAATATAAACCCTTCTGTTGCAGTCTTCTGACAAGGAGATATTGCTTGTTTTTGCTAACTAAGATCACTGCATTGTGAGCAAGGCAAAGTACAAAGTAAAAAAATTTCAGTTCTAGTGTCATGCAGACCTGTGGTGAAAGCAATACTGTAAAGATGCTATCATGGCATTTTACACTCAGCATCTAACAATGAGCTCTGTATCACATAGGTTCAGCCTGCAGCTTTCTATAAATATTTTAACGGTTGGACTTGATGATCTTAGAGGTGTTTTCCAACCCAAATGATTCTGTGATTCTATCATTTTATGCCCACCCCAATATATTTACATTCCATATATTTCATATTCATGACTTACCCAGAAATAATCACAAATGTGTTTAAAGCTATTAGAACAGATGAAGTCTTTTCCCAAACATAAATTGCAGTTGTCTTGCAAGGATAAACCTAAAACCCCACTTTTAGGCAAGTGGGTGGGAATTAATTTACTCTACTTGCAGAGTAAGCAATGGGCTATTAAAATATATCCTTTTCCAGGACACAGCCTTAATTTTTAAATCAGCCAAACTGTTATGTCACTATGTAACTAGAGCAGTACACTTCCCCTGCACTGGAAAGAGTCAATGCCAGAACCATCAATTTGTACTGTTAAAGACTTCTAAAATGGCATTAAAAAAACATGTGAATACTTAAGTTACCCATCTCTTTGGAAGCCTCTCTCTTTTGTAAGTCATGTAAAGACCAAAATACCCAAAACAATGAAATTAACAAACAAAAAAACCCTGTAAGAAGCAAATCTTTCTTTGATTCACCTATCTTGCAAAACAATCGATTTGTTAAATTACCATAAATGTCTCCATATTCTGTGCAGTTAAACACCAGCTCAAAGAGCAATTGTATCACAGCTGCAATAAAATTCTAAAAATATGAAGTGGCAATAAAAAATGTGGGTTTTTTGAGTTAATATCTGAAACCTTTGGAAAAGATCACAAATAAATGTCTCCTGCTTCGTACCAAATATTTGAAAAATAGAGCCCTTGAAATATAGAGAAAACAAAGGGAATTAAAAGTAGAAAGCATTAAAGTAATATGTCTTTGCTCCAGTTGAGTTGCAAAATTTGGTATGAAGCAAGTCACATAATTTTACATGAAAATACATTGAAATAATAATAAAATAATTAATTGTGCACTAATTAGTGGTTTATGACATAAATGTTTGTTACATTACACTAACTATGCCATTGAAAATATGTCTATGCTGAAGCTACCATATATTTGCAGATAAATTAACCATCCCAGAACAAGTCTAAAGGTTTTAGAAAAAATAAATAAATTGTAAAGGCAAACAATAAATGAAACAAACTCACAATAAATAACAGAAGTGTAAAATTAATTGAATTTCAGAACTAGCAAATATTTTACAGGAATATAAGCAGGCTATATTCAGCTTCAATACCTAAAATACACAACTGGGTTTGATTGACAGTTGCCAAAAAAACATTTGGTTCTACCATGAGAGTGAAATTAAGTCTCAAAGAACCATACTATTAGATTCTGTATATTCAGATATTCTATCCTTGCAAGAGATTTCTGAAACAGATTATACAAGGAGGGAGAAAAATCAAATTATTCTATGGAAAGAAGCAATGAAAATTCCCACAATTTTTTATTTCTGAGACTAATAATTGTTGAATAAGTAGATGATAAAGATATCATCAACCCTCACTCCCAATTCTCTCTCTTTCCCACCTCTGTAATCTTTTGCTAGGCCTAATAAATTTTCAAACATTTGATATGAGCTCTTGAACCAAGAGTGCCTCTCTGGCATGGAAGTATTTCCCTTCTAACCACATATCCACTGTTCATGGCAGAGTGACTTGAGTTATATGGAAAAGGAGTCTCAGCACAGATGGACGTTTAAGTGCCAGCCCTGAACTGTTGCCCTGAATGGGGGAAGCAGGAGGACAACTGTTACTGCTCCCAAGGCTGTCTGAGCCTTAGCCCAAGGCCTAGTCAACTGTCCCCCTGGTTAAGCCAGGAGGGAGGTCTGGTTCCCTCGCTGCTAATGAGACCACAACTCAGGCACTAATCCTGACTAGTGAAAAAGCTCTGCCCAGATTCCAGAAAATCTGCTTGGCCAATTCATACCACACCATGTAGTCAAAAGCAAGGCAGAGGAACAGAAAATTCAGCCGAACATGCTTGATTCTGTGGTTAAGCAGACTTCCTTTCCCAGAGTATTTCACAGACTATTTGAAACAAAAACAAATGGACAGCCTGGGCTGTACCTGTTCACGCAGGAGCTCACAGAGAATGAAGTTACTCATGAAGGGAATTGTACTCAAGTGGGAAACCCACAAAAAGGGTTCATATCATTTTCCATACATGTAGGAAAGGGGAAGGATGAGCAATGACTGGAGAGTAAAAAGGTACCCATATAAGCCAGGTAAACACAAGCACTTCTCCATAGCTTCCTGCTCTACAGTAGCTTTATTAGGAGGCAGTTCCGGGTGCATGGCATCTTGCTCTTTTCAGTACCAATTCCTGCCCTATTTCCTCCTTCCAAGTAACAGTGACATGTCTGTGTGTGTGTGTGTGTGTGTGTGTGTGTGTGTGTGTGTGTGTGTGTGTGCGCAAGAAGGAGGGAGCACACATGACACCTCTGCCCCAGAACGACTCCATCATATGCTAATACACCTAAAAAGTCCCTTACTGCTCTTTGGAGAGAAATCAAGGAGCTGGTTCCTAATACAGTGAAGGGTAGAGGAAAGTAGAGAAGAGCCATAAAAACCAGCACTAGCTACCCAGAGGCAGGGAGATAATGAACTTCATCCATGAAAGTGACTCTGAGACTCCCCTCTTCCACTGCACAGTGTTCCCAAAAACTGTTCCCTGTCTCAGCCTGGTACCTCAGGGCTGGGAGGAGACAGACTAGAAAGATGGAGGGAAGGCTAGAGTAGCAGTAACCAGGGTATGCACAGCACTTCCATACAGCCACAAGCCAAATGAACTCGTTCTCAGGTTGGATTGTCACAAGTTGCTCGCAAAAGATTGGACCAATCTGTATCTGAGATCATGTATCAAATAACAGCCATGCTCAACCTGCACAGGTCTTGTGCCACCCAAAAGTCATCATTCCTGGTGCTTGCTGAGTTCAGTGTCATGGGAACTGTGACTGAAAGATGCCAATGAAACCACACTCTCTGCACTCTCTCCATACAATTTCATCCTGCTTGGTTTCACCCTGTGTTCATACCATTAAGACTTCAGCCAAATAATGATGGGGCATTCATCTTCCTCACTCAACACAACTTTCAAAGCCAATATGGTGTCACTTTGGCATTCATTGTAAAGAATTTTTAACTGGGTTGCATTTTTAGTTTGGTTTGTTGTTTTTTTTTAACTCAGGCAATCGTGTTCTCCACTGGTACCTAAACCTGATGCTGTTTTGTGTTACTGCATCTACAAAATGTATAGATTTGTTTTCTCCAGAAATGTATTCTTGAGAACCCATCTTTGGGTTCTTTTTGTCCAAAGGGCTTGAAAGAATAAAGTAGAGAGCATGAAATTCAATAAAAATTAAATTCTCTACATACTCTATACATGGCTTGGATTTAAAGTTATGCAGACTTTCTTTTGTATAATTTTACTTGCATAGAAGTCAGCTTGTACGGCTCAGCTCAGTTACACTGATATTCACCACAGCTGCACATCAGACTTAAGCAGTTTCACAGAATCTGAAGGCAAACACCTTAGCAAACACTAATGGACACAGGATAAATTCATCCCAAGGGCAACTCTGTTTAAATCAAGGGATCTACCTCCTAAATGCATTTTATCCTGTAAAATGAATTTGACAGCCTTACTGTGAAAACATTGTTCATGCTAGAAAATATATGTTACAATACTCAAATTTTTGTTGAATATTTAGAAAGGAACCTATTTTGTACATACTTTTCCAGGCTTGTTTGCAATTGCCAAGAAATATTTCTTGAAGAAAGAAAACATTTTTACTTAGTATGTCATATTGGATCAAATTATTTTAAGGTCAAGAGTAAACAATACAGCTCTTTGTGCAGCCATACTGCTCTGCTGCTATCAACCCTCAGGCAATGATGATTTGACATCTTCACTTCATATGTTGCCTCCCTGATCTATGCTGTACCTGCTCAGGACAGAGATCGTATTTTGGTATCCCTGAGGCACTATTCACAATCTGGCTCAACATGAGCAATAAGTCTATGGTAAGCTCTCAGAAGTGCCAAGCACTTACTTCTTGCTTACACATAAAATCATTCCAGGATAACACTAGGCCCAGTTATTGCAAAATGGGTGTTCTTGAATAGCTGTGTTTAACACGCCCCCTTAGAATTTGCTGCCCTTAGACAGTGACAGCATACCCATAGGCACTGGGTCAGATTTGTGCTGAACATCTGCTCCTCCTCCTGGATCTGAATGAGAGCTGGATGCTGAGAACAGCTCAGGATTTAGCTTCATATGCAATGTTCAAAAATTGTGCAATGAGTTCATTTCACATTATGAAACATCAAATAAACATTTTTACCCATAGTGTCTTTATATCCTTCCATCGTCCAGTTTAAAAGGGTAGCTGGTTAGTCTGTGTTGTGCTTTTTTCAGTTTTTCCCAAGTAGGTCTCTCTGTGATGTTAACTTACGGACTGTTTGCTTCTAGCACCATGTTCTGCTTTCAGCCAGACTACTTCCCACCTAGGATGCCAGATTCACTGTCATACACTATTAGCTGCAGTCTGCAAGTCCTTCTAGTGTTTTGCTGTCTGTCAGGTGACAGTGCTTATATCCAAGATTATTTGTGCTCATTTTTATAGTAAGATGCAGGATAACTTTATACCAAATACCCTCCTAACATCCAAACTATGATTATTTTTTGGATGGAAATGTATTCCCACATCTGATTGCAGTCATCATGGTAGAGAAGCACAAAAATGCCTTTGAGCAACGTATTTACAAGCATAAACTATAAATATTTACCTAAAAGACCGGTCTGCTTACAGTGATGCTGTTGGTCATCTTCTGGTAGCCCATTTCCTACCCTTCTCCACATTTTGACATGATTTTTCTCTCTGAGGCTGTCCAAATGGATTAGATAGATGTCTCCACAGATAAGCATGTGGCAGGCATTACTTCTTCCTCAGTGGCTTGTCAAGAAACTACTGCTATAAAGCTAAAAGAGTCCAGAAGATTTCTATGATCTTAGCTCATAATATCCATCTTTGAATTTGAAAGTTAGGAAACCAGACTGATCCCATAGAGTTACCTTGCACATCAGGATGTGTATCACTCCTCCCTCCCCCAGTTTCCCTGCCTGTAAGCTCTTCAGTTTATATTTCCCACACAGACACACACACAATAAGCTATCTTTAAATGTGGCAAGTTCATAAATCTGATACTCAGAAAAAGTCTGTCTAAAGATACACTGGTTGTCTTTTTTATCTCACACTATAAAAACAACAAAATAATTAGCACAGGCAGCAAATTCAAAGCTTCATTAAAGAGAAAGAATTATCAAAACTGAAAGGAAACAGCACTGTGAACTATTTGTCAGGGACAAACTTTTTTGAGAAATTTCTGTAGCATAAAAAAAATAATCTTCTGTAACATTGAAAAACCCATGAAGCTACATCCTTGGAAAGATATTTTGAAGTATTGTCCCAGAAACACTTTCTATTCAGTCTTCTGAAAGTTCATGTTCCTTACCTATTGGCTCCTTTAGCAGAAGTGCTAAAAAATCTGATATTGCAACCCATTTTCCCTGACTGACTTCAAATGAGGCAGTGTCAAAAAATTAAAAAAAAAAAAATCACAAAATGGGTAAGAAACGGGAGGAAGGTTGTGGGGCAGAAGTCAAAAATAAGAGATGCATTGCAGCAGCATGGAAAGGTTACTCACTCCATGTTCTATGTACATGTTGGTCAAAATATTTCAGATCGATTGTCTGCAATAATAGCTACATTAAACAAGAAATTACCAAATTATCACCCTTCTCATTTTCTCTGCTACTTCCCTACTGATTATATCTTTTCTTTTAATCAAGAATGTTATTTGTCCTGGGACATAGAAAACACTTACTGTCGATTAAAAAATGACAATGGAATAGAAAAACTGAAGACAATACTAGATTATTCAAGAAAAAAAAAGTTCTGCAGTTAGGACATAACAAAATTAACATGGCCTGGCTGATCTTTTTAGATCACATGTTCATTTGGCCTTCTACAAACTTCTACAGTATTCAGAAAGTTCAGTGAAAATCACCCTACCTGAGTAGACTTGTCTGAATGAGAAGTGCAGGAGGTAAATCTGAGCAAAAGTGAAAGATGGACTCAATTAAGCATTTCAATTTCATTAAAAGGATTAAAAGGAGTACTATATTAAGTCATTTATGCAATTGCAAATGCTTCTCTATCACTTCTTGTCAATGGACATAGTCAAAGTCAGCTAACAGAGGTGCAGAAATATAAGAAATATCTACTTTTAAAGTAACAGCCAGGTAAACAGTAGGCTCTTGTGTAAGACAGAAACTGTGGCAGAGAGCCAAGTAAGTACTTGAGTGATTTAAAGACAGTTAGGAGAAACGACAGCACTGGGAAATTAAACACTCTGAAATATTTCATTATTTCTGTTTTATAGCTTATTTCTATTTCACTGTAGGATGTTTTGTGATAAACACTCAAAGATACTTAGCACAAATTGGCTATTTTGTGTCAGACAAGCTCAAGAAACATATTGCTGGGGCCTTATAAACACATACATGTTTACTGCATACAATGCAATGGAATAGTCAAAAACAGACAAAAGAGGAAGGTGGAGGAGGAGGGAAAGCTTGTAATATCTCATGCCAAAATAGTCCATTCTGTGATATTCCCCAAACACCCAGAATTCTCAGACTATGTGAACAACTAAATCACAATACAAGTAAAACAGTATCAGATTCCTTTAGTTCAACAGAAGAACCTCTTTCACTTGTCTCACATAGAAATTTCACAACAGCTAATATTATAGTTTGTGCTTGTGTATACTGCCAAAATTCTAGTATCTATCAAAACAAACAAACAAACCAACCCCAAAAACTAGTGTCACTTAGTATCACTATTGCTGCTTCAGTTTGTTTTAAAAAGTGACAAAGTGTTAGCAATATGAATTCTGGCATAACAAGAATAGCTCATTTTTCCCATCTTAAGCTCAGGCTGACATACTGACTGAGGTTATATACTCCCCACCTCCCAAGATCAGCATAAAACATTTGCACAACCACTTTCTGCCCTATAGCAAGTGTTATTTCCTATACTATTAAGTTAGGAAATACCACAGAAGATGAAACTCCATACAACAACTATTTAGCAAGAGGCTCTGCCTGTTTTCTTCTTCTTCTTCTTCTTCTCATAAGATCCGCTTTAGAGTTTATGAAATTCTGGGTTAAAATACAGAGGAATTATTTAAAACTTGGTTTTATGCAAAACAAGAAAAACTTGTTAGCTAAACATTACCAATTCCTAGGGCAAAGTCAGTCTATCAAGCCTGTAAATTGGTAAACAAAAATTAAGGTTTATTTTTCTTCAGACAAAGGTGTACTGTGAAAGATATCTGCCTCATTTCAGTGTAACACCCCAGCTTTATTTTCAGTTTGCAAGTTGCCCTTTACTGATCAATAGAGACACATTCTGAAGGGGTGAAGTTTCTGGCAGATTTTAACCACTCCTCCAGCACAGTGTCATTTTAGGTGGAAGAGACCAACTACTATGAAAAAATACAGATTCGCAAAGAAGTTTTACTAAGAAAAGTGATTTAACCACTAATTTTCCTTTCCTCCTTCTTTAAACAGGAACATAATTTAAAGACAAATTATGATAGCAAAAAAAATAAGACCAGCCTGCCCTCCACTGTTTCTGACCAAGAAAGTTCTTTGTGTTATTCCTTACCCTTAGAGCCTTTCTTTCTCCAAGTCTCCCACGTTACCCTGAAAAAATGCCTACACTTTCTCACTACTGTTGACAGATAGCTCACCATATTAAACCATACATCTTTAAGGTCAGACTCACACTTTCTTCTAGCTGGAAATAATGTCTTTCACATACTAGTACAATATTTGGACAGGCAAAGCACAAAATGCCAATCCTGAGGAAACTGAGCTGCAATCAAACCCTCAACTTTGGGGGGTTTGGGGCGAGGTGGGGCTTTTATTCCTTTTTGTTTGCATGAGGAACACAAGCAGGGTGAGAAAGGAGAAGTTCCAAAATGAGGTGGGAAGAGCTTTTCTCTGCTGTTTCCACAGTGGCCTCTGCTCTGCTCCAAGTGGTAATGGGAAGTAGAAAAAATGTTCTTGAGAAACTCGGGTTTTGATGTATGTCCTAGGTCCGTGTTGGAAAGTTGAGTAGGCTGAAAATGTACATATCCTTAGTACAGCCATCCAATCATGTGAACTCCCTGAAAATCATCCATCTTTACTTATTTCCTAATTTTAAAGAGTTTTATGCTTTCATTAACATTTAGATGAATTAAGGGAAAAAATAGTTTGCTTTTCATGATCTACAAGAGTTGAACTGTGTAAAGTTTGTTTTGTAAGTTATCTTCACCAATCTCCAAAACCTGTTAAAATTGCTTATTGATCAAGTAAAAGCTCAAAACAAAAAACAAAGCCCAAAAGTTCTGTCAAATAGATTATCTATCTTGAATCCAATCAAATACCCACTTAAGCTAGTTTATTGCTACTACTACATTTTATGCTGTGTTTATCAATATTTTAAATATTGGAAGCAAGTTTTGCTTAATTGCAAAGTTAGATACATTTAATGTCTTAACTATCCATTACTTAATCAAAGATCAGCAGCAGCATTTCCAAGACCTTCAGATCAGGACTTTTAGGCCCCAAAAAGTTGTAACTGAAGTTGATATGACTGAAAAGCAATAAAAACTCCTGACTGGTGCTTTTTTGCTTTTGTCTCAGCTTGGCCTGTGAAGCTATGCTACTCTCAGCTTTCCAAGCCAGTTTCACTTTCTGGTTCCTGTATGATAATTACTAAGGCCCAGCAATGGGGCAGAGCTGAAAAATTCGTAACTGAGGGCCTTCATTATATATAAACTTTGTTTCCAACTAAGTGAAATCCAAGATACATCAGCAAAGCCACAATTTTGCTCATGTTGTTTCTGGTAGATCTCTTTGAAGATGGACCTTCCGGAGATCAGCTAAGGCATTTTGATGCAGCCCACTGCTGGTCCCTTAAGTTAAGAAATACTCCAAGCTGAAAACAGCAGTTTTGATAGCCAGTCCCTGTCTTCCCAAACTCAATTTAACAGACTGAAATCTTTTATGTCAGCGCATGCCTTTTTACCTTTGGATTGTTTGGATAAAAAGACCGGTCCTTTGGGGACAATCTGATTAATATCTTGAATTTCATTTTGTACATCAGAGGTACCAAGCTCCTTGTCACCAGTCTGGCTTTGTATCTAAAGTGCCTCAAGGAGCCAGCACTTTCTTACTGAAAGGAGAAAACTACAGTGACAGACAAATACTACCCAAATTGTCATCTAAGGACTACTTTAAAAATTCAGCAAAACTTTTTCAATCAGTTGCCTCAGGTTCTTTGAAAGTGATAAGCTGGTTTCTTAGCTCTTGTCACAATACATTGGGGGATTTGAAGTTTGCACTGATCTGAAGCACACATGACACTGACTCCCAGGTCCTGCAGAACCAATGAGCCCTGCTCTGCAGCAGTGGAGGGCTTGCAGAAGTGTGCAGAAATTTGAAGCTATGTCCAGTCCAAGTGCTGAGAGCAGATCTCTCACTCTGCCTGGCCCCTGGCTGCTCTTTCAGTTTGTTGATGCCTTCCAGTTAACAAGACAGGACTTGAACATGTTGTACAGAACAAAATGGTCCATTAAATAGCCCTCCCTAATACCAATTTTCAGTAGTACATTCGATGGGATGATAATTATGTCTCAGAGTGTTTTGGCTTGTAGTTTAACCACACATTTCAACCTACCTATTGTATATCCTCCTCTTACCAGCTAATGCGGTGTGAGGTTGGGTTTTCTAAAAGAAAGCAATAGCTGTTGCTTTATGTCCATTTCTGCAGCAGTATTTGGAATAATTTGAACATTTTAATCTTCGGAAGACATACTAGATTACTAGTGCAGAGATCTATGTTGTTGTTCTCCTAAGCTTGGGACAAGCACTGGAAGCTTCTTTGTTTTTTCACCAGGTGTCTCCTAACCATGGAAATGCATACTTTGGTTAATCCAGCTCCATGCAGCACACATGTTCTACAGGAACAATGCAAATGTGTGTGGGAGGGCAGTGGGAGGAAGAGAGCAAGCAGACGAGAAAAGTAGATCATGAAGTAGGAAGTGGTGATCAGTCAGAGCACTGCAGATGAAAGCAAGATGCTCGTATTAATCTCAGCAGAGAAAGCATGAATGCGTACAGTGTGCTTCACTAGATCCAACTCCATCTAGGTGTCAGGTTGCTGCGCTCTACACTCAGCTCTACAGGCATTTGGGAAGCCCCAAGGAGTGTTCCAAGGCAACAGTGATACACAGGATCCTCAGAGAGAGAGAGAGAGGTAGAGAGAGTGTGTGTGCATGTGTGTACACACAAGTGAAGTTGCAAAATAGTTGTCATTTTTAGATGGAAGGGTTATCAGGCTAAGAGGATCCAAACATGTTCCATGGAACAAACATGTTTGTGTAACATGGAACACGTTTTGATAATACTTACTTTAAGCAACTCATACTGCCTAGCACAGCAAGGTTAATGTTCACATTTGCTGATAAAATTAATGTTGATAGCAGTTAAAGGGTCATTTCTTGGAAGCTTTACACTCTAAGAACCAGAGAAAATACACATTCAGCAAGAGACCTGATAACTTAGATTTATAGCTTGACCTTGAATTATGGGAAAATATTTTATAGCATTCCAGATTTATAATTCTCATTCCTGGAGACCCTGACTCTAAGAATGAGGCTGGATTTCAAGAAGCGAGTTCACTTCTGGTTTTCTTAATGACAAGGTGGTGTCCTTGAGCTGTAGCAATCTTGTAACTATTCAAGGTAAACCAGACAAGCTTTCAAGTAATCTATGTGCTCCCTTAATTGTGTTACAGCTAAAGGGTATAAATCCAAGATGCGGTATGTCCTTCCTTATGTCCACAACTGCATAGAGACACTGAGCAAAAAATTCTAGCTTTTATTATGAAGCTTTCTTGAGATTATTAAATTATTTTTCTCCATACCCAAACTTCGAAAGTACCTTTTCTCTTTCCAGATTTGTAGCCTACAAAACCTTTGCACTATAGCACATCGTAATTTTCAAAATTATTATCAAACAAAATACCCATTTCAGTTACAGGAACAAAATCCAGAAGTAAATGCTTTAAAACCTTATGACCTCTCTCCTACATAATGTGTGACATCGAACCCTTGTCCTGCAACCAATAAAGAATCTTGCTAGAATAGGATTTCACTAAAGAATACAAATACAAATGTTATTGACTTGACAACTTAAAGTAATAATCCATTATAAGCATATCTGTCATTATTTTCTCTATTTAGGGTCAAGACAAAAACCTACTTACATGTTACTGCATTGTTTTCTGTTACAGATTTTAGCACCTCTCATTTAGAAAAGTACAGAGAATTGGAGCACGTGATGAAGAAGCAGAGAATGAGAAGACTAAGTTTGTCAGTCTAGACAAAAAAAAAGCTAAAAGGGGATGTTATTCTTGTCTTCAACTGCCTCGTGTGTGGTTAAAGAGAAGACAGAGTCAAACGCTTCTCAGAGGTGCACAAGGAAAGGGTGAGGAACAACAGGCACCGACTACATCCAGCAAATTCATGACTCCATTTTAAGAACAAAAATTTCCCACTCCTCATCAAGTGGAATGAGCTGCCCAGGCTGTGGAACATCCTTCCTCAGAGTCAAAACTCAATTGAAAAAGGCTGTGAGCAAGTAACATTGAAGTGAGCCTTGCCCTAAGCAAGGGATCCAGGCAGGTGATGTCCTAAGCTTTGCTAGCCAAGGTTATTCTGTAACTCTATAACACTATTGCATTGATATGAACCAGAAGAGTTTCACCAAGTGCCTGGAGAAGTGGGGACTTGGTTTGTGAATTTTTTAAATTTTTTTTGTGGGACAGGGGCTTTGGTGTTTTTTTGTGTTCAACAGCTTCAAAAATCGAAAGTTTACTTTACATTTACTTTCCCTTTCTTAGTTTCCAGGAGTAACTATAAAAACCTCAGGTTTTTTTTTTTTTTCAAAGAGTTGCTAGGAATAGATTTCAAATTATCAGAGGTTCCCTTTCTTATTTAGGTCCACTGACTGGCCATAAGGAAAATGTATTGAGCCATTAGATGTATTTGTTTGAAATACCTGATATTGAAATTCAAACAGTTCTTCAAGCAGAATTCCTAACAAGAAGGTTTTGTGACAGGGAGTCTACAAGATTTGCTTTGAAGAAAAAAATGTGTGTTTAAGAGACCCACAAACCTTCAAAAGAATATCTCCTTCAAAAGGCCTCACCTTACAGCTATAAGGGGGTTTCAGAAGTTAATGTATTTACATAAAGTGGAAAGACTTGCAAACTGTACAAAGCAATTACTGGAAACAGTGGTGTAGTATTGAACAAAATGGTCCTGATTTTCCTTGTTTTTTCAAAGAAATCCATTATTTCTTTCATCTACACTAAAACTATAGGCCAAATCCTGTAGTCCTTACATAGAAAAAGTCCTTTTTCCGACCTCCTGCTGGTCTTCTGTACAAAGAAAATGAATACTCCAATGAGAAAAGGGCAGAAAGAAAAGGAGCTTGAAGCTCCAGTCCATATGGAAAGAAAAACTGCATTTAAAATGCACGCAATAAACACTAGGGACCTATTAGTGTGTATTTGAGCAGCTTTTGCTGACATATATATAACTATTTGTATGTGTCCACAAAGACACACATATGCACATTTATATACACACTTCCTTCCACATATAGCTATGCAGATTAAAAAGTCTACCTCTTCTTATCTTTAGCCATAACATATTGAAGCCTACATACTCTTTGGTATCATTAGTCTCTTATTGCTGCATGTTTCAAATCAGCTTTGTGAACATATTAAAAATATATTTCAGGAAGAAAAGGGAATCAAATATATAAGACACAGATAAGCAGTGGTGTCTAGTTAGGCAATTAGAAGTGATCATTGCATTAATTTTTGGTTTTTCTTTTAAAAACATTATTTTCCCCTTCTGGTTTATGCATAAATACTTCTCCCTTCTGCATCCCCACGTTGTTTCTCCTTATCTCTGCAATTAGCCCTAAGAAGCTTCAAGGACAGGGTGAGAAACTGACAAATTATTTTTGCAGCACAGAGTGGGACTGGTACAGCTTTTCATCAACATGTATGCACACACACACACTAACATATGCACGCACCAAACACCACGCTTCCACTGAGGATTCTTTCCTCATCTGTAACTGCCAATAAGGACTGAAAATATTCCCCACTGTATGACAAGTGTCTGCCATTTTTGTACTGCAGCTCTCTGGATTTTATCAATGAAATCTCTTCCTTCTACTGTAAACACAGTAGTATCATTCAGCCTACATACAATAACATATTTTAATCTGGCAATGCTTTCCAATGCATTAAGAACACCTAAAAAAAGGGTACATAATATCTGCATTAATTCCCGTTCACCTTTTTCAGTAACTACAAATTTTTAACTAATTAAAAATGTAATTAATTTTTTAAATCTACCTTAATCTTAAAACATTACCAACCATCAATCAGTTCCCATTAAAACAATTATGCAGGCCAAATGCTTCATACTGTTTAAAATAATCTTGCATATTTGAAGAGCAAGAAGTAAGAATCCATTTTTCTATACATCATGCCCAGCATACAAGTGCTATGAAAAAAAAAAAAAAAGGTTCTCTAGTTGCAAATATCTACATAGCTGACTAATAAGATTATAGACATAAGTGTTTCCTAATTGTTCTCTGCATATTTAACAAGTTAGCTCTGAAATGCCAGGAGTCTGAAGCAACACTGCTTCTTGTGGACACTTGGATGTTGAATTCTGAGAATGGTTATGAACCAGTAACTGAATCCAGATTTCTTTTTAATATCTAGAGTTACTAGATTTGCATACAAAGTTATAACTGAAAGCAGTTTGTAGAATTGTCCATGAAGTTTGTTTAGGTAGATATTTCCTGCCTGTTTGATATGATGTTTTGGAGATAAAAATATTTCCAGACTTTTTTTTTGTTTCTAAAATATAAGTATCTATTTCTGATAACATTATTTTATCAATAATTATACCATGAATGATAATATAAAGACAGCAGAGGAACTTCAAGATACCACAAAATATGCAGTAGGAAACAAACAAAAAAAGGCTTTCAAAACTCATATCTTAATCCAGGCATATGATTTAAGGTAACAGTCCAATACAGTAATCAAATTGGAGGGAAAGGGAAGGAGATGTAACATGATCTTCAAAGTCAGTACCAATCACTGGTAGAGACCTAAGCCCACTCCATACTGAAACTGTTAGAAATTTTATTTTTATGGCATTTCACTAGAAAACAGGAAAGAAAAACTCCACCTCTGGAATGAACAGTGTACAAAGACGACATTTTTTACTTTATTGTTTCAGAAGTGAAGCAAAGGCTTTCATTTATGCCACTCTGGAGTGACCTTAACTGCCTTTTTTCCCCCCAGTCATTCCATTCTTATGGGAATCTGAAATGTATCTACTTTGAAATATTCTTTTTAATGTCAGGGATTACTCCAAATGCTGAGCCTACCTTCTACTAAAACTCTGGGTATTAAAGAGTCTGTGTAATCACTGCAGTAAATCCAACTAAATCTTCCATCCATTTCCCAATACTTAGACTTTGTTCAAATTTTGAAGCCTGCTGCTTTAAGGCTTCTGTGCAAAGGCTGTGATTTAGTAACATTACTGAAAACCATAAGCCTAAGAACATTTAACTGAGGTCTTGGTGATTTCATAAGAAAGAAATACAGCCTCTCAGGCCCCTTCATTTTTCCACGTGGATATCAGTGAAAGCTAGAGAGCACCAGCTCTAGGAAGCACATAGAGACTAGATGCATGCAGCAGTTTTCCCACTTTGTGTCCCTTGAACAAACATTAGAAACAAAACTTCACTCATTAATGTGGGTGCACTGCTTGTTCCCCACGGCTGCCTGCAGCTGTTAGATAACCTGACAAACATCATGCAGTGTAGGAAAGGACTAGGTCATCTCTGCATCCTCGCTAGACCAGGACACAGATGGGCTGTCTATAGACTGTATGGCAGAGGTCTCAATGTGCCATAGCACCCATAGTTCTTACTTCTGGGGACTGAGAATGCCCCTTTGCTAAACCACTAATCTGACTCTTCAGAGGTCAGGCCACCTGCTGGTAGACAAGCATCTTCAGGCTAGTAGGATTCTATATGCTCAAATCACATTTCTGCAGAGAACTCTGAAGGTTCCCCTTGCAAAATTATTTTTCAGATCAGTTTTCTAAATAAACATAGATTCTTTGACAAGGGAGTGTGTTAAGATGTTAAGATCTATGAGCCCAATAACAGCACAATATACATCCAGCCACAGGAGTATTTTTTCACACAATCCTATGAGCTACTGTCTGGGGAGGGGGAAGGTTCCCATAACCAATTCATCCCTTTATATTTTTAATCTGTAAACTTCAAAGGAGCAAAAATTTGTATAGAGGAAGTCGAAGTTACTGTAAAGTGTCAGGTTTCAGAACAACTTACCGGCAGCTCCCCTCCCACCCTTTAATTCACTTACCTACTGACACAACTTTCTACACTGTAGAGCCTTGTTATTTCTTCAGTACCACCAGTGCTCAAGTGTTTCACATACTGCAGAACTGCAAAAACAGAAATGTGAGAGGGTCAGAAGAAAACACTGATATCAAAGATATTACAATGAGAGGAAGTAATTTATACTGAGAAACTACAGGGAGATGATAGTGCTCTAACTGTAATTCTTCAAAGCAGTCCCCAGTGTAATAACACATATTCCTGCTGTGGTTTTTTTTCTGAAGTATATAGGACATAATATACACATTGTGAAAAATATATCAACCTGTTGCTACTAGAGTCAGTTTGCACATCCAAAAAGCTTGACACTGTAACACACCACAATTATTTGATGTACACAGGTGCTTCCTGCCTCACCTCGCTGCAGCCCACAAGGAGAAAGGTTTGTCTTTTCATCACCATGTCTATACCTCTTCTTCTCCAGTGGGATTCATCAAAACATTGCTGTAGGAGCAAACAAAAGGAATGGAAGTGCTCTGTGTGTGGGTGAGTGCAGAAGCCTGCCTGAAGGTTGTACTGAGCACGAGGCTTTGGATAGCGAGTGCTGAGAGAGAGTAGCTGGCACCTGCAAAGTGCAGGCTGCTCTCTGTGCTCTCACAGGTTATTTCATAAAGCCAGAGTAATTCTTGTTCTGAATGCAAGGAGGAGTTGAGTGGCCAGAAAGAGGTAGAAAAAAGAATAATTTCTGATGATGCTCAGTACTTCAGTTTTAAGGTGTTCACCCCTAACTAACAAAGAGGGAGAAGTGAAATGCACAGCTGAACTGCTGTAATATTCTGAATTCTGGGACACGTGTCTACAATCACCTCTGCTACGAAGAGAAGGATCTTAGGTGGCTTGGAAGCAAAAGATCCAGTAGGGCACACTGACTGAATAAAAGCCATTACTTGTTAGGTCTTTACTAAAGAAGGATTGTTAGTAGATTTAATTTGATTTCAAGAGGATTTTGAGAGCCAATATTGTGTAGCCTTTTATCAAGGGTTACCTTACCATAACATGAAGCTTCTTTTTTAATCTATCTTTTGAGGTTTTTCAAAGCAATGATTTCTTTCTTCTGAGAGACTATTAGAGTGTCTGCCATGCTCTGTGAGAGAAGGTTTAATCCACGCTGCTTCTACTGTTACCTACAGCATCAAAAAAAGAGCAATGCAAATAGTCACAATATCCTCAGACAGAAATACAGAGAATATTTTCATGCTTTCATAGTAGTCTAATTCTTTCTCTAGAAAAGGAACTTTCTAGGCATTTATTTCAAAGATAAACTAGGCAGCTGCTCAGAATAACCAAATTGATAATAATTTGTCAATATTGTCATTTCCAGCAGCCCATGACCATATATTTAGTGGAGAAAACTTTTCATATTAACATTAACTGCATGCTAATGAAGTCCCATTTTATATTAAAAAATATAACTTGAAAAAAAGAAATCCACCTCTTTTTGTGATGACTTCAGAAGAGCACAGATCTGTTGTCAGACGTTCCCCTTTGAGGTGCTGCGTGATACCATAAATCTTGTGGCGCTCTGCTAGGCCAGAAAATACTCCCTGTGGGTAGATGAGGAACTTCCAAAATGTTCTTACTATACAAAACTTCGTTCTTCTTCATCCTTTCCATGTCCCAGGCAAAATGTGACCTCTAAAACTTCTGTGCAATAACCACAGAAGTAAAGAGCCAACATGTCCACACAGGAGCTGTGAGAGAGACATACGAGGAGCCCTTCCACAGTGGCCCCCGCTCCAAGATCCACCATTAAAAGCACAATTCCTGTCAGAAATGCACCTTTTTCAGTCTATTGCACTTCCAGGACAATGATACACATAAGTTTTGACCTCCCTCTGAATCACCCCTCCTGTTATTTTCCATTCCATATGAAGGACAATCTCAAACAATACTGGGCCAAGGGCAAAGTTTAGAGCCTCACCTCGCCCTTCCTTTGAAAAGGTGTTAGGAGGGCCCCAACTTCACAGCTGGCTCCCACCAGCTTAATCTCTGTCCCAGTGCTGCCCCCTCACACCAGGCCCAGAATCCCACGTCTTGCTCCCTCCCGGTTGGGCTGGCCTGGCAGCTCCATGCCCTGCGAGCAGCGGCCTGGCAGCAGGCCTGGGGGAGGCACAAGGAGATCAAGGAAACAGGGGGTCTCTACTGGGCCCCAAGCTCTCCTGAAACACTGGTCATCTCCTGCATTAACAGAGAGCAGGTAACCAGTGTGGTGGCCTTCAGATCCAGTGCTCATGGTTTCCTTTGATAGCACAAGGCCTCGCAGTTTGTGCACAGTGCTACTTTTGTGTCAGCTGTAAGCATTAAGTAGCTCTAACTCTCTGTTTGCGGTTCCCAGGTTTTCCTTCACAAGTTCTGCCATAGTATTTGCATCTTAAAGAGTACTATATGTAAGAGTACTTTAAGTACTATAAATTAATGCTTTAAAAATGAGAGTACTGGATTAGAAACACTGACCGACTGATGATGCATCGTGCCATTGCCCAAAACATTCACCAGAGCTGGTTTACAGATATAATCTGATGTGATTTTTGCAGTGGCAGCCCTGGAAATATAAGGAAAGTCTATCAGGAAGGCTTTATATACATGTCCTTGATGGATAAAGCAGCAAAATTCCTCACGGTAGGAAAACATGAAGCAACATAAATCAACCAGCTTTTAAAGTCTGACACTAGAAGCCAGGACACATTCAACATGCTGTAACTGTGCTTAGTTTAGCTAAGCTCTGAAATGACTTGCAAGTGAAGTGTTTGAAAGCAAAGCAAAACCAATATTGAACTTCAACCTTTTTTCCAAGATTGTAAGAGGGACAAATGCATAATATAAGCATTGAGATACATGAGATCCTCATCAACAGAATTACTTCCTGCAAAGCAAAACCCAAATCCCTGTGAGTTACCAAGGGACTGCCTAAAAAAGAGGGGGTGTGGATGGGGAAGTGTTTACTGCATGAAGACTTGACAAGTCCTTCCCCCTCTCAGATGAGGAACTGCCTGGCATGCAAGACTTGCTACTCTTGCAGCCACATGAGGAGCGAGAGAAACAGAAAACAGAAATACCAGAGAGATGATGTAAAGTGATGAACAGGCTAAAATTAGTTAATGTTCCAATTTCTTTTTTGAAGTGAGGTTAAGTTTTGTGGGGTTTTGTCGGTTTTTTTGTTTTTCTTTGGTTGGTTTGGGGTTTTTTGTTGTTTTGTTTTTTTTTTAATTAAACCAGAAATCCTAGAAGGCACTGGAAAGTGAGGAAATTGAGATTTCAAATCTCAGTGCAGAAGCACATACCTGTATGCATACACATGTACTTGTATAAGTACATGTTTCTTGTTTTAGGAATACTAATTCAAAAGCAGGTCTTCCAAAATAAGGAGAAAAACACCCCCATCACCTTCATAATCGTATCAGGAATAATGTCAGGACATTTTACATGGACTAGCTTAGCTAAGGCAATGTCTACTCAGGTTTTAAAGACTGATTGTCAGTATTTGTCATTTTTTCACCTCTTACCTTTCTGAATAATCACTTGCTTTATGAGGACTAAAAAGAAAAAAAAAGCTTTCCTTCTTCCTATTGTAATATTAATATTTTCACTGGAAGAAAGGAAATTCTCCTTACTCCTTTTCTTCACTTTAACTTTAAGCTGGTGTTGCTCACAGCTGGAATGAAATACAATGACATGAATAAGTAAAAAATGTAGATTTTGTCAAAGGTCAGCAAAATTGGTTCAACAATCAAGGAGATTGCAAAGAGCTGCACTGGGAAAAGAAAAAAGGAGGAAATGTTATTTGAAATGAAGCATTGCGTGCTGGGTCTGGCTGGGACGGATTTAATTGCTTCATCACAGCCCATCGTATGGGTTTGTGACTAAAATTGTGGTGTTGCTGAACAGTGCTTGTCACAGCCTTCTGTTCCTCAGTCTACCCCCCCAGGAAGCAGGCTGGGGTGGGCAAGAGGGGATGGAACACAGCCAGGACTGTCACCCGGACTGACCAAAGGGACACTGCATGCCACTTAATGCCAGGCTCAGCAAGAAAACTGGAGATTTGGTCTTTCCAAAGCAGTATTTGGAGGCTGACTCGGCATTGTTCTGCTTGTGGGAGGTGGCGAGTGACTGTCTTTGCATCACTTTGCCTCCCCCACTCCTACCACTCACTTTTCAAACTGTTTTATCTTGACCCAAAAGTTTTCTTGCTTTTGTTCTTTTGAGTCTCTCCCCCATACCACTGTGGGGGAGTGAGCAATCTGCTCAGTAGGGGCTTATTTGCTAGCTGGGGTGATCACACCATACACTGGGTAGGAAATAATCACAACCATAATGACCGTCAAGTTATAAATTAACCTGGAAGTTTTAAAGACTTTTGCCTTTTTTAATTTTTGCTTTTCAAAAAAACCAAACTTATTTTACCTGAATTATTTGAAAAAAAAAACCTCATTTTTTTTCTTAAGTTTTCTCCTAGAAGTTCTAGAAAAAAATAGTTCAAGACACACTTCACACTGGCTTTCTCTGAAAGCTAAACCAACTAGAGTTGCAAACTTAATGACTCAGTCCAAATTTAGGAAAAAATATGAGTTGGTCTTACAGGTAGGTGTTCAATATAGAGTAGGCAGACTGCAATGCCAGCTGAAGCTGGGGCTGTGTTGACAGACTTGGCCAGCAGTCAATAAGCTCACCCAGACATAATAGCAGCAATCCACCTCTGGCAATATTTTAGTATTTATTCATCTTTGCTCACCTGTTAGTTCCCATATTTTTGGGGCCTCTGGATGAAATTCAGGCTTCTGAGCTCAGCTGCGCTGATGTCAGCAGCATGAAAACGTCACTGTCAGAAAATGCTGTGGTGAGAATCCTCATTTTCAGATGTAATTACAGCTTCAGTACAAACTTCGGAACTATTTTTCTTTCAATACAGGCAAACATGGTTGTTGAATTCAAAGAGAAAAGGCCATGATTTTGAGAAATATGTGATAGTTTTCACGGCAGACATTTTAATTTATGCACAAAGACCTTTTGACATGAACACTGGCAGGAGCCTGCTACTCTTACTCAACATGATAGATCTTATTTCATCTGAAGGTGTTCTACTTTCATCAGAAAAGCAGTCTCTATCGTGATGTAGAAGCTATGCAGGTGTGCACCCTGCTTTTCCTTACTTATGCCTTTCAAGAGCAACAAAACAAAAGGCACACCGAGACACACAAAAGCATCCGCACCAGCTGCCCTGCCTGATGCGCTGCCCATTTTAACACTTTATCATTGAATCAATGTTGCTGCTTTGAAGCTGTAGCCTGAACAAAGCATACTATTTGGTAGTCATACTGCTCATTTGCAAAGAATAAGTTTTAATAATAAAAAAACTATTTGAAAAAACACATGTGCTTCGGGAAATACAGCTACAGAGGGAGTGCATGGGAAACTTTTAGCTTAAAACACATTTCAGCAGAAACTCTGCCTGCTGCCCTCCTACATACAGAAGGGCCTGTGCACACTTAAACCACAATAAAAGGATGCCACAGCACTGCCTTTACTGCTCAGTGGTAGACAGACTGATAAGTTATGTTCATGCTAGGTAAGGCTCAGTCTGAGTAACAACAAGTGGCGTTTTTTTCCCAATAAATAACCTGAACTACCTGGGATGAACTTAGCCACTGGCCCTGCCCTTCCCACTGCAGAGAGAAGACAGCAGCTGCACAGCCCCCATCTAAACTAGAAATACCTGATTTAGAGGGTTTCTGCTGGTTAAGTTGTGGATGAGCAGGGGGAGTTCAGCAGGATGTCTCAAGCCTTGTAAGACTCTTAAATTTCTTTGCTCCAGGGCTTTGCTTTGGGGGAGTGAAAAGGACAGAGCCGAGCCACATTTTCCCCCTCTGCTGTTAGGGATATCCAGAAAAGGCTCCGGAAATTCGGGGGACCAAGATAGCTGGATGAAATACTTGAAATACTGAGAAGAAAAGGGAGGAATACTAAAACAAACAAACAAACAGCAACAAAACCAAACAAAAACCACAAAAACAAACACCAAACCTCCTCTCTGCCCTCTCTCCCTCTGGTAAACACCTCTCTCCCATCACCAGTCACCACATCAGCTTCTTTTCTCTAATTGAGTCTGGAGCTGACTTGGAAAGAAAGCCAGCAACTATGACACAGAGAAGTCTCTTATTGGCTTGTGTGATGAAGTAGGAGCCTGTTTGGTCAGTTGGTGGCTTAACCTACTTTATTTTAATGAATTATCCATGAAGTGAGATACACAGAGGTCTCATGTCAGCTTAGTCTGAGATCAACACTGTCAGCGTCACAGCTTTGAAACTAGTTCTAAGAGGCAGAACTTGTGTGGAGTCTAACAGAATGTTAGCACCAGCCAAAATAAATGATACCTTCTCACCTGCAGAGACATACCAGTACCTGCCTGATGCCATGAGGAGTGCCAGCATGGCATGCCACCACACTCTATATGAACTAACTACAAGGAAAATTATAGTCTGAGATTTTTTTGAGTCAGAAAAACATTTAAATATGTGAACTGTGACATCTGCAGCTCAAATGAGCTGCTTAAGAGAGATATACATTTTTAACAATGCAAGAGCTTTGAAATTTGTTCAACGGTGGATTTTTTCCCCATTAAAATTAATAATATAGAACTATTTTCTGTGAAATATTAATTAAAATTAGCAGATTGTAAATACCATAATTCAGATCCTTAGTGAGGCCCACATAACATAATTACAGCTCTGCTCTGAAAAATCAAAGGGTCTGACCACGATGCTTTCAGCCAAGTCCAGAAACTCTGAAAGAGTTTTGCTTCCTAGCAGTTCTGTAACATTTCTTGTAGCAGTGAGAATTGCTTGACAAGACCCTTTGCCTGGAATATACTTTTGATGTCTGAGACAAGCCTGAGATTTCCGCTTCCTATTTAATTTTTAAGTAACTACTGCTTTAAAGTTCTGAGCCTAAATTTCCTGCCCCAAGTAAACCAAACCTCTTCAATTTTTACTTTCATTTTCCACTTCTGCTTTTCTTTGCCAGTCAGATCATTTGGAGCTGCCACAACAGGCTTCCTAACCCTACAGTTTCTACATTTTCTGTACAATTGATCATCACTTCCTTTTCTATGTCCAAATAAAATAAACTTCAAGGCTATGCATTAAAATCTTCTAAAAATAGTGCAATGTTTGCTCTCCTGCAGCTAGAGCAGACTTCTGATTTCAGTGTTGGAGACCAGGAGGCATCTCACACAGTTTCTGGAAAAAGGAAGAAACTCAGTGACTAATATGCTGCAGAAATACGGATTTTCCTGAGAGGGAGCCTGGGTGGAATTTGACTCGGTGATACCAGAAATCAAAACAACTTCCTTTTCAAAGTCTCAGTGCTATGTAGTATCATTCAGAGCACAGCTGAAGAAGGTAATAAAGCAAGAGGCTTCTCATTCCACTTTACCTCAAGCCTGCAGCTATTTGGAGGGACACAAAAACCCCTTCATAACAACAGTATGGATTTCATCATACGGACCAAGAGACAAATGCACAGCAAGCAAGTAGCATGGCACAGCTGCCCTAGGAAGCCCCAGAAAAGAAAGGGCCCTACAGCAAGGGTCATTAGCAGAGAGCACCAAATACTTTTTATATATTTATATTTTATTTTATAATATATATGGAGAAATCTTTCCTGTATACATACATATCATTGCAGCCAGAAAAATCCATTTACATCAGAAGGTTATCTCTTGGTCCTGACACTTTTGTGTCAGAAGAACTTGCAAGAAATATGCTTTACTCATCTATTAAGTGTTTTTTTTTTTTAAAATCAACCTATGTTAGTCATGACATGTCCCCCTCCTGTGCATTGACCAAATTACCTATGCATGTGGAATTTGTTTTTTTTTTAATAAGGATTCAAAATATGAGCATTAGGCTTATTGATGCAGCAGCTCACAAGACACTCTTTCCTACTGTAGATAAGAGGATGTGAGCCTACAGCCACACTCGTGCGTTCACTTGACGTGTGTGTGTGTCTGTGTGTGTGTCTGTGTGTGTGTGTACTTGAAAGTAAGACTGAGACCACCAGTTGTACCTTCCCAGAGTCTCGGTCTCAAAGCTAATCCCACAGCTTCTCACCACAACGCTCGTCTCCCTTGTGGCAGACTACAACACAGAGTACACCTTGACCACCACATGCTTTTCTAAACTTCAGTCCCAATTTCCAATGAAGATTTTTTTTTTTAAGTGGAAAAACTCTACCAGATAATGTTACAAAGTAATACCAAAAAAGCCTGCAACCAGTTCACTGTCTTCAATCAAAACTCTTTGTGACAGAGTTTTATTATTCACATTCAGAACTTTCACTAAAAGGAAATTCCAAGAACCATTTTTTTTTCCCCTCAGTTCCTCTGACAAGATTAACTATATTCTGCTTCAGTAATAAAAGATTAAAATAAATAAATGGATAAAAGCCCCATTCAACTACCAGTCACTTGGAGTGCTCTTCTCTCCTTTTCCCAATGTGTTAATCAGACACCAGCTTTTCTGTGACCCTGAGGAGGGGACAACATTTCTTTCAACCTCATTGCTGTGTTTTTTCTGATTGCAATAGCAGGCCTTTTTGCCCAGCAGCAATCCAGGCAGAGCTGGCTGGTTTGGTGCAATCTGGAAGGCTGTTGTAATAACAGAGAGAACAAAAAGCACAAGGAAGAGCCTGGCAGCTGTATAAAACTCCCTCCCAGCTCCAGTCCCCGCGGAAGTGCACTGGCCTCAGCAATCAGCATGACCAGCCAGTCGCAGGGAATCCAGCAGCTTTTGCAGGCAGAAAAACGTGCCAAGGACAAACTGGAGGAAGCCAAAAAAAGTAAGTAGCTGGCCTGGTTTTACTGTACTTTTCAACTTTACTGTCATTTTTAGAATTACAGTGGCTCACAAAAAAAAAAAAAAAAAAAAGCATTATTTCATCTGTGTACATCAGAGCTGTGCTGCTCCTGTTCTTGCTTCTCACTTGCATTAGTGCTGTGCCTTGACTGCAGCCAGGCATTTAACCAAATCTGAACATGCAGAGTTTGCTTAAAATTCTGTGTGCATGTGTGCACACGCACTTTTGCCTTGTTACAGTAAATAAGGTTTTCTTTGTTATATTCATCCTGTCAGCTAGTTTTATTCTTGCTTTATCTCAATGCCAATAATGTCATTATGGCCTTGCTTAGCTATTCAAGCCAGAAGCCTACATGCCTCTGGCTGCTAGCTCTGGAGGACCAAGCTCCATACTCGTCATTTCTCTTTATAGGCTTTGTATAAATTTTTCAGTGTCCCTTCTTTCTTACAAAAGCTAGTGACTTGTCTTCTAATCCCAGCTGGGCTTCAAAAAAATAATATGAAAACAAAGGGAGACTTCAGCACAAACACAGTAATCAAAGTCATGGTACAATCAAAAGCACTCAGTACTGTAATAGGTCATTCATATAAGTCTTATTACATGGTGCAAGTAATCAGTAAGAGATGAAATGTTAAATTTAAAATAAACTTGTTTACTGAATCCCTAAATGGCCAGGGCAAAGCATGTGTAGAGATCCAATAATAAAAAATTCATATATTTTTATTCCAGTTCATATATAAGCAAAAATTAACGATGAAAAATATTAAAATGAAAGTGTCTGGTAGAATAATTTAAAGAAATCATCATCCTGGCAGAGTCTTTCCATTATCTATTTCCTTAACTTTCTGCATTCATCTCCCAGAGATAGAATGCAAAATATGGTGACCTTATTCTCCTGAATGTAGTTACCAACCACATGAGTCACTGACCTGCAATAGCACTGAAACATCAATACTGTTTCATGGAGTTATCTTGATTTAGAAACCAACAGTAGCAAACAATGTTGCCCTGCAGGACTCAACTAAAATGTATGAAGATCATGCCATATGCAACAGAAGCGTGGTGAATAAATATAGTTTTCGAGGGAGAAACAGAAGCTAAACAAAAATAATTTGTGTCATTTCAATTTGTCTTCTACACACAATCACCACTGGTTTGTGTTCCTGAATTATTGACTTGTTAATTTGTACAGCAACATAAAAATAAGTGGAAAGGCAATAACCCTTCCCTGAGCACCCAGCCACTGCCTGTGCCACAGAGGAAAAAAACCCCAAATATTCTCCAACCTTCATAAAACAGAAGGCTCACAAAAAGGTATTTGGGGTTGCTGGTATAATTAAGTGACCTGACCCTCATACAGCCGAATGAGGTGCTCTGCATGGCTCCTTCTTCTGCCCTTATCATGTAGGGCAAACAAAACACTGTTCCCCACAGCCAGGAGGAAGAAAGTGAATGCCCTGGAAAGGAACAGCCCCCAGAGAGGGCAGTGGGAGTTTGGTCTGAACACAGACTGAAATGTCAGGCCTTCAGCTATGATGGCTTGATGTTGATCATCCTTTTGGTTTTTATTACTTTGTTTTCATTTGGTTTGCTTTTGTTTTTAAAACCAGAAAAGTCAGATTGGCTTTTTTTTTTTTTTAAACAGCCAGCTAGAAAGAGGTTTCACAAATTAAGAAGCTCAAAAAATAAAAAGCTTAACTATAACATAAAAGTAATGACCGAAGATGAGTGTCTTGCAGTATCCAGATGTGGTTGCAGGTGCACATACACTACACAACACACTTGCCTGTCATCACCTCAGCCACACACAGGGTGCTTGTGATAAGCATGGGGTTTCTTACAGATAAAGTATCTTCCAGACCTCTCTGAGTCATAAACCTGATTTAAACTACTGCCTACACCTACCGGTGTTTTAGTGTTTAGGAAGGAGTTATTATTCAGCATCTACAGAAAAACAGCTCTTAAGAATTTTGCTATCAGTAAAAATATTTCTAGTAGAAATACTTCAGCAGTATGACTTCCTTCTCTATCACTTTTAAAGCCAAACATAAAGCCTTTGTAAGAATTATGAAGGAAAAATCAGGGGTGGGGGGGGTAGGAATGGAGAGAGGCTGAGAGGTGGGTAAAGAAAACAGAACCAGACTCTTTCCAGTGGTATCCATTTAAAGGCTAAAGGACAGCAGCACAAATTTAAACATAAGAAAACAACTATATAACCCAAGAACAGGCTGCCCAGAGAGGCTGTAGAGTCTCCTTCCTGAGACATTCAAAATCCACTGGATATGGCCCTGATCAAGCTGACCTTGTCTGAGCAGGGGCTTGGAGTGGATGCCAGAGGCCCCTTCAAGCCTCAGCAGCTCTGTGTGATCCCATGAAAAACCTCAAGCATTCCTAAGAGATTTCATTCCTAGGTATAGCAAATCAAGGGCACAAAGTCCAAATGACTACTGACATAGCATATTCCTCTACTACCTAAAGACTTTGGAGCATCTTTCTGTTCATGTTAAATATTACCAACAGTTTCTACCTGGGTGCAAACACCAAAGCTCTTGAGAATTTTAGATCTTGGGTCACACAAGCAAGGTCAGGCCTTAATGTTGCTGATTCTTGTTTTTCTGAGAACTACTACACCCTGGATTTGATGCTAAACCAAGCATCTAATAGAATAATTATACCTAGACAATCTTTATTATATTAAACATTACAAGAAGTATTTAATGAAGCTATTAAATAAAAATCAGAAATTTCCACGTTGTCCTTAATTTCAGTATTTTTCATGGCAGCGTCACTGTGCCACCTTAGATACCCTACTATACCAGCATAACCTAAATACTGGGGAACAAAGACAAAGGAGATTCTTTTAGTGCCAAATACGGTTTTGCCAAGTTAGATGAACTCCCAATTGTCTCTTCCCTGAGTGAATCTGCAGTTGGATGAGCATAAAGGATTGCAACCTGATATAGTGTGAGGTGTCCCTGCCCATGCAGGGGGGTTGGAACTAGATGATCTTTAAGGTCCATTCCAGCTCAAACCTGTCTATGATTGCATAGTGTGAGCGTAAAAACTAAGTTAAAAGAAAATACACGAAATGCAACCAATATATCCAGTGCAACTGGTTAAACTGTACACACACAATTCAGAGAAACAAGGCGAGGACATGCTGCTTCACCCCAGGAAAGACCAGCCCAGATCCACCTGGTACCAGTTGAGATCAGCAGGTTCTGCTTGGGGCCTGGAACTCTGCAGCTCTGGGCTGCCAGTGCCAGCAATCAACCTGCCCAGCGAGTGCTAACACAGTCCTGGCCCTGATAAACTGTACGTGTGACCTCCTTTGTCACCACAAACAGCCACTGCACACCACCATGATCCCAGCGAGTCCACCTGTTCTGTTTACACTGTAACAGGGGAAGAATGAAAGGCAGATTGTTCATAGGACACAACCAGGAAAAGTCATTTTCAAGGAAATGCGATTAGCAAACCTTCTGCAAACCCTTCAGTGTTTACAGTCGATACGTAACCAGATCAGAACGCAGTGTGAACACACATCATATTGTATATAAACAGATAGTGGGCATAGTTTTTGCTGACATATGTGCAGCTGTTTGTAATGCAAATTCCACTCTGGATAACTGAAAAATCAGCAAATAAATTATATTTATAGACAGGAAGCCAAGCAAAAATACAGTGCTAAAGCTCCTCTGTACATGTTTTTTCATACTTCTTCCTCAATAACCTTTATCCTGGCTATCCTGGATATCTTTAGTGTATCATTGGCTGTTGTCATTTATACCAGAAACATTTTTAATAGTTTGTTGGTAAATGCACACAGGCAAGGTTGAAACCATTAAACTGATTGAACACAAACCAAAACAGTCTGCAACCCTTTGGCCTTTTACACACAGCACTGCTTTATCTATCATTTTTGCTTTAAGAATAATTTGGATCCCAGACATAACTGAGCATGTTCAGAGCCAAGACATCAATTCCTGAAAATCCTTTTGGGTAAAACAAGGGAAACAAATGTGTCATGAATGTTAGGCTTAGCAAAACTTGTCTTCCTATAGGTTTTTATACCTTGGATTGGATTTCTAGTGCCTAATAAAATGAAAACTCAAATGAAAGATCTCAGACAATCAGATTAAAAACGAATGTTAATCAAAATAAGATACTGTAAACAGAATTACATCAATGGCACTCTCTTGGATAATATCCAGGACATATTTTATCTACTGAAAAAGCTATACATACTGATCAGCTGCTTCTATTGTATTTCCAATTTTGCAAATCCAATTTTACAGACAATTTAAGACTCTTGAAGGCAATTGAAATAGTCCTATTTAAAGAAAATATGGTTAATTTTTGGCAACTTCTTCATACGACATGATTTCTATGCAGGAATTCAGATAGAAGCCTAGATGATACGTTTGAAAAGAGAAAGCCAATTTTAGCACAGCAGTTTTTGAAAAGTAAAAAAACCTTAGTGTTGAGCAAATTAGAATGCAACATTTTTGCTTTCTACTGTCTTTTTCTTGCAAGATCTAAAAAACCCAACAAACTAAAAAATGTTGCCAGATCTTATCTATCTAACCTGAGCTAGCTATTTCATTAACATCATAGAAGTAGCTAGAAAAAAGAATACACCTCTCTCCATGCTAATAGTGCCTTCCCAGGTCAGGTAAGAAAATCTAATACAGGGCTGACTTGTTACAGGAAGTTGGTTAAGACAATTTAACATGATGCCTAGAAATGTACAGGCTGTCAGCTTACCATAGTCATGGACAACGGTGGACAATGAAAGCAGGCTTAGCACAACTGTTTTGCTGCTCCTTGTCTTCAAGTATGGGAAGGAGGGACAAAGGGGCAGCAGCAAACCTGGCCCTCACAGCATGCCCTTTGGGGCAAAAGTGTCTTCAAACTTGGAGCTTTCTGTACCTGACCTTTCTGATCCTAGAGGAAATGTCATAGGGACCAGGTTGGTTTGCCCATCCTCCTGTATTTCTTGCCCTCTTCTTGCATGATCTTGGCTGAACTTCCATGCTCTGCCACCCTTTAGTGTGTAAGGTTTGAGTCCAGCTCAGCTGTGCTCTGCAGAGAATCCCATCCAGAAGATCAGTAAGACTTCAAAAAGGCAATCCTGTATTGCACAACTAAGGTAGCAGACAAGAGGTTAATAACAGACGGATTAATTAATTTTGGTTTGTCTCTAGTGAAACAGCAGGTTAAGCTCTAGTTTCTGCTCAACTTAATCAGGTGCAGCATATGCACTATCGCATATGTTGGCAGTTGCTGATTCTGCCTGCAACGTTGTTGAACTAGCAGTAATTTACTCACAGCTTTTCCACTTAATTAAATAGCAAGCAGCAGGTTCCTGCTGTGCCAGTCCTAAAGGCATGATGGAAAAATGAAATGGCCGCCACCCTACAGTGACACCCCATGTATTGTGCTTACTCCAGTGCACTGTCAAGAGCTGACACGTCTGCATATATCTACTTTTTGGTTCACTACCTACATTGTCAGAGGCAAAGGAGCTCTTGTTTTACAGTTAATCTCTTTCCATTTTGTGCATTTCAAATGGAATTATTTATCTGTCTGGTGGCCGAATATGTAACATATTTACCACAGATGGCCCCCCAGATGGAATTTGAAATTAAAATCCGACTGATTTTGAAATAATTTAATTTGCTATAGAGACCCAGCTCCTCAGCTGGTGAAGTTGGCAGAGCTTCATCCTAGGCGCTCCCCACAACGTCCAGCTCCAGAGAATCACCCCCCGGCTCCACTCCTGAAGGAAAACTCTCTAAAAGACTGACTGGTTCCAAATTTTGAGAGAAGAATAAGGGAAAATTCAAAATACAAACATAAACCTGGTTCCAAATTTTGTTGTCCAGACTGATGTCAGGCTCTTACACAATCCTGTCAGTTCACGTATACTGGTCCCAAAACTTCGAGTGAGTAGCAGAAGCTGAGGGAATCAGCCCTTATCAAACACATACAAACTTTGTGAAAGTACACACTACGTTTTAAACTGCCTCTCTGACACTTTAAACACAAGCACAGTGCCTCAGTGCAGAAGGACTCTGAGAAATATAATTAACTATGCAAGAGAGCACCACACTGATGCACTGAGAGTCAACAAAGCTATCTAGTTCCTCACTAAGTTGCTCCTTCCTGTAAAAAGCCTTTATACAATCATGCGCCCCAGGTTCCACAATAAGCAAACCCACAAAATCAAACAGTCCAGTAGTCAAGACTTCAAAAGGAAATTCACATTTCAGGCATCTCTGCTTCTACTCACCAATCTGCTGATAATGACTTCAGAAAGAGCTGCCAACCGGGCAAATAATTTACCACCAGACCAGGTATTTTACCCAGGCTTTTGCTGAACCTCAGATGCATCAAAACCAGCAGTCTTACTCCCAAGATTCGGCTTCCTCATTGTGCCATGCTCAGTAGAAGCAGAATACTCCATGTCACACCTGATAAGGCTTCAGAAATCCAGCACAGGTGTAGCCAATCCAGTGTAGTAGCCTGGAGAAAATAAATCAGAAATACTAATGCTTTTCTTTCTAGCCTAGCGGGAGAATGTGCCTTAGGATTCCAGAAAAGGTACTGTTTTCAACTCAGTGCTTGAACTGAAAGATTTAAAAAGAAAAAAAAAAAAAAAAAAAGAAAAAGAAAAGAAGAAAAAAAACCAAAACAAACAACAAATGTGAAACAAAACTTACAAAAGTATTCTCCTTCCTCAGTGATGTTAAGTATGTGGTTAAAATAAGTAAATAAACAAATAGACATTTCACACATTAGATCAAGATGCCTATTTCAGTTGCCTAGCCTCCATTCTCTCATTCTTGTGATATCCTCATATAAGCAACGGAGCAATAGCTTTTGCAGCCATCAAAGACATTTATCCCATTAAGAAAGGGGAGCAGGCTTATCCTCTCCACTCCTAAAATTCTAGCTGTACAGTAGAGACACCCTAAAAATCAGCAACAGCCTAGGTGTCTCAAACATAATGCACCAACTTTCAGTGCAAGAGGTTTACAGCCCCATTAGTTAGAAAGTGACTTTTTCCTCACAAAGTAGTGTGGCAGAGTCCTGTGGAGATTCATGCAAATTTACTGATTTTATACAAAGCAGGCAGACAGAGAGGTATCTCTATGGGGTGGTTATGACATGTTCAACACTTGCTTCATGTAAAAATTGAAGCATCACATTCCCGTCAAACCTTTAACTCCCACCCTTTACATAACATTCCTGCTAAGACCCAGGAACCACCTTATGCCAAGTCCTGCAACGACTTACATGGGCTGGATTTGACAAACCCATTTTACTTAAGACAAAGGAACTATACACAGTAAAAAAAATTAAGTATGTGAACAAACCTGTTCAGGCAGAGGGCTCTTGCTTCCACTGCAGCCTAAAATGCCACTTTATAGATCACCCTCCTGTTTAAAAAGAAAAGGAAGGAAAAGACTTTTTAATCACTTTCATATTTTCATATGTATTGGTAGAGAATACCATTGACCTCTTTTTTCTCTGAATCCTTCACCTCTGCATTCAACAAATATTACAGGAAAAGGGCAGGGGAGAAGGGGACAAAGCCTGAAGGTTGCAACTCAGCTTGGTTTTGGTTAAGATCTATCTAGCTGTACTTTGGAAAATCTGCCAGCTCCAGGCAGAATCCAGTTGGTGTGGAATGAAGGGATGCTGGCAACCAATCAATACAAAATCTTACAGAATAACATCTTTCCCTATCAGTGACAACTAAAATCTGTTATCTGGCTGCTACTATTGCTGATGAAGAAAAGATAGAGATTTATTTAAACACTAAGCTGTGATAAAAAAAATAAATAATTTGCATTATGAGAAAAAGTGCTTTTGCAAAAAGACTTCTGTTGTCAGTAAACCGAGAAGCTATTCATTTGATGTGTGCTTTCACACAGGGAGCTGGTCTCAGAACATGGGTGCTTACATGCCTGGCTTTCAGACAAAAAGTACCCTACCTAAATCACTCTGACTCAGTGACAAGTATGAAGTAAATCCCTGTTTCTTCCCCCATTAGGAAAAGGAAAGAGGCTGAAGCAGGCCAAAGAAGAAGCCATAGCTGAGATCGACCATTACAGGTTACAGAGGGAGAAGGAATTTAGAAGCAAGCAAACAAATGTAAGTAAAAAACCTGTATGTGTTCTTTTGTAGTGTCAATGTGCTCAATGATAAAACAAATTATTTCAAACAGTGTTAGATGGAAACTTCAGCAGACCAACTTGATCATACCGATTAGACACAGAGATACCACCCATGATGTGCATATGCTTAATTCTGACTTCTTCACAGGCTTTGAATACATTTGCAGAAGGTATTGTAGACTTTCACCACTAAAACTGTTCAGATTCTGTATTCAGTTCATGCTTGTCTTTTGAAGATGTACCTCCCTTAAGGAAAAATACCTTTGGGTCCTCTGTCTTTAACTCCAGACAGACCCCATTCCTGTCCTGGAACTGGAGGTTTCAGTAAAAAGCAAAGTCTTAAAATCTTTCTATTTCTGTTCCACTTTACCTGACTTTTTTGACTGCGTAGAAGACTGCATCTTTGATGAACTGAAATCACCAAAACTTTGGAGTTTTTTCACTAGATTTTCATAGTAAAAGTGGTCTGGTGATATTTTCATATCTGAATTCTAGTATGTTTTATACATTTGTGCCATCTTGGATTTTTCTCTAGTATTTTCAGGAAGGTTCACAAACAGTCCTCTTTTTACTTAGTGACCTTCCTCATGTTTTTGTTCTTGTTTTTTCCCCTGCTTGTTTTGTGCAAAGGCAAGGAAACTACATCTGCAAAAGCAGCCACAAAAAAAAAGCCAAAGGGGTCGAATAAAAACTGCTTTACAAACCTGTCACTTCAGTCACACTTCACATAAAACATTTTCCAGGAGAGATTACAAGCCTTAGGAACAGACATGCACACAAAGTCTCTAAAGCACACTGCCAGCCCCCAGACACACTGTCACACAGCCAGGCCGGGTGGAATTGTCCTGTATGTACAATTTCAGATGTTTACTGACACTAAAATGACATAAAAACACCTCTAAAATTTGCTCACCTTTTCAGTCAAACCAGACTTCTTGTTTAGGTCTGAAATAGCAAAAAAAAGATGTTGCTTTAGTGTGAACTCAATTTTTTCATCACAAACAAAATTAAAGCTGCAGGGAAAGGCCACTGTTTGTCGACTGAACATTTCACACAAGCAGGACAGAGCACATATTGCTCCTCAAACGACAGCATGTTGTAAAAGATCATTGCAGTCTGCCTTCATGTTCCCTGACCCCATTATGTCGAACATTTATCTACCCAGAGAAATGTCATCATTATTAACCTGTGCCTGAAAGGCAGTCAGGAGTTCCAACCAAGCCAGTTCAGAAGGAAGTCTCATGCCCAGTTCAGTTTACTGGCTCAGATATTTGGACACAAGTATTTTTAAGTATTTTTTCACAGTCTCATTTAATGCTATTCCTCCTCTTACTTTGTGTTGCTGTATCCAAGCTGGGGTAAATTTTCTTATACTATGAGATGTTCTGCATCAGTCCAGAATGAACAGCAGCAGCAGCAAAAAATAACAATTAATTTGAGGTTAAAGTGATAATACAGCTTTTTTCAAAATATACAAAACTTAAGCCTGGATCTCAAACCAACTCTGCTGGTGTTCATGCTATTTGTACTCAGGGTCTGAGACCACCCAACTCTGGAGATGTGGAGCCTAGTTCAGAATTTTGTGGCTTCCAAGTCAGTGTAATGTTTTAGCGACTTTGGAATGACACTAGCATAAAACTAGTATGGGCAAAGTAAGGGACAGGCCTTCAAGGTCAGCAGAAATTATAGATTAAGCAGAAAATTGTCTGCATTCTGACAAGAAAAAGGTCTTCAAATTCAGAAGCAGAAAAAGGAAAAAAAATGTAGAAAAGTAAGAATCTACTATCTCAAGTTACAGTATTAGCATGAACTGAGAGAGCAGGTTCCCAGTCTACAGAGGATCATCTTAAAGTTATAATACTTTTCTTGAGGTTTTTCAAAAGTATTTAGTAGCTGGATAGCATGCAACCATCTGGGATCTCTAGAAAGTTATTTTCCCCAATGGAAAAGATTAGCTTCATAAATCTGGTCTAAGCTGTACAATCTTTCCCAGAGACCCTTAAAACTGGTCTAAAAGCTAAAATAAAATTCCAGCTAAAAATAGTTACTATAGAAAACTATAATCCTTTCCTGACATTTACAATTATGTCTACATCCTGTATTTCTTCCAAATCGAAATGTGTTTTACATCTGGATTACAGACAAACTTCTTACTATGTTGACAGGTACTGATAAATAGAATTGCAAAAGTGTTCTGTGCAAAAGATCTTAACTCAGCTGCTTTTCCTTCTTTTAAGGACTAAGTTGGGCTGAAATCACATGGAAAATAAAGCTAATGACTCCTCCCTCGTTTCTGGTAATCCTCTAGGTATCCCACTAACATCACAGGTTAGCTTCAGCTGCTAGTCCACCCCAGAGTACCATGGCAGCAACAAGAAGAATGTTACTTATTCCTTTCTTACTCTGTCAGCCTTCAGAAATGTCTTCTGCTCTCCCCCATGGAATTCTTTAGCTGGAAACTAATTTCTCTGCCTGTATCTGAAGGACTTTTCCATAAGGGAAGAATTCAAGGGATGTTGAGGCAGAGGGGGAGGAGGGAGCAAAGTCACGGATTTGGAATGCGTGCATCTGTTTATAACATAACCTTGCTAAAATGTTCAGCAAGTCTAGAGTCAATTAAATTCTAAGCGAATGTCCTGATATTAACTGTGCCAAAAGCTGTCTGGTATTTCGCCAGATAAGAAAATGCAACATTAAAAGACCTTGCCTGAGGCCTGTTGGGGGTTATACATCACTAACTGCTGAAGACATTTCAAGTACTCTGAAACTGTAATTATGCATTGTCAGGAAGGCTTTCCCATGTTTTGCTCCTTAGTGACTCTCTCATTCATTCTCAGCGAGGCCAAACGAAGCACACCGGTGATGGAACTTATTTGACTACTCATTAAAATAGAAAACAAATTAAATGAGCGATATAAAAGACAAAACATGTACAATTGTTCCCACAGTGAGCTGGGAAACTTTCATTACATGGGGAGATACCCGTTGCTAATGAGCATATGAAAGAGTTCCCTTTAATCCTGTTTTTATGTGTACAGTTCAACCTAGATGATACCCTTACTGTTAGGAAGCACTGTGACATGTTTGCGTTGTGTTTATGCTAGATGATGAAGAAAAGTACAATAAACATAGTTCTATATAACCTTCTATTTTGCTCAGAGGACTTCTGCTTTTCAGGAAATGGGCTCCCAAGGTAACCTCTCTGCTAAAATAGAAGACCAAACAATAGAAACCATCCAAAACCTCACCAGCAGCTACCACAAGAACATGGAGAGCATGATGAAAAAGCTTTTGAACACGATATGCGACATCAGCCCTGAAGTTCACCCAAACTTCAGACACACAGTTTAAGATTCGTGGATGTGCTGGGGAAGGATATTTGTAAAAAGTAGCCTTTCTTGATAAGCATAAACATTTCCTCGTTTATTTCTGTATGTGTGAGGAAAAAAGGCACACAGCTCCACATAGGCTTTTGGCATGACAAGAATGATGTGGAATTAATCAAGCATTTCTTGAAATACTGTTTCCTGTTGTCATTTAGACAGAGGCAAGTCAAGAACAGCAGAATAAATCATTATTTGACACCAGTAGCTTTTTGGTGGGAGTCTTTATTCCTTTTCTCTTATAAAATGTTTTGTACTAGGATGTGGTGTTGCATAAAGTCCGTTAATCCCAATCCTTACTGTACTTCAAGTCACATGAAACAGAATATTACAAAACTTAAAGTAAAGCATTTCTCTTTGTAACACACAGAGTGGTCTGGTTATGGGACATATGAGAACTCAGTCGCTTTTGGTCAAAAAGAATAGGTCAAAATATTTTGAATTTTTGTATGCTGATTTAAAGCAAAATAGAACTTATTTGTACAGAATTATGTTCAAAATTTGTACTTGTATTGTCTTGTTGTTTAACTACAGCACAAGCTTGATATAGCTCTGTTAGGTCTGGAAAAAAGAGAGCAGGAGTACAAAATGGCTTTGGTTCAAGGTGCAGACTATCATCACCTACACAGTTACACCGAAAGCACAGGAACCCATGGGCTAAAGCTCTATACCAGATACACACTAAGGTACCTTAATCCACAGATTGCTCACAGAAATAACGTCAGTTAGAGCTCACTTCTGTTACCCTAAGTGACCTTGAGTAATACTTCACTCTGCAATGGCAGCTTTCCCTTGGAATAAATTCTACTGAACTTAGGAAAATACAATATCATCTGGTGCGTTCAAGGTGAAGTCCATTTAATCTGATGGAAGGCTGATGGAAGGCCCTGATGAAGTGGGGGGTCTGGCACACTTGCATCATGAACCCCCTTTAATGCCTTGTCTCAACTACAGAATTACACTGAATCAGAAAATAAGCTTCAGAAATTGCAACGACTAGCAAACAATAGCCATAAGTTTCAGTCCACGTAGACACAGACAAATCATTTCAATTTCACAGCAGCTGGTCATGGGCAATCTCCTGTTCCAGTGAGGTTTACACAGCTGACGTGCTGTCATGTGTAAAATGACCGTAAAGCTGTAGTCAGTGTCAGCAAACGTGACTCCTCAAGGCTGTGCCTGATGCTACATAATCTCCAACAAGCCCCGATTGTTACAGTCTCCTGTGTTTGATTATATTCTCCAGGGACGCAGGGATGCCAAGGAATGGGAAAGAGACTAGAAATCCTATTGACATCAGCTGAAAGGCTCATTTATTTAGGAGTGCTTTGAATCAGGTTGTGATAGGCTTTGATTTACTGGGCAGAGGAAGGAACTGCAGTCCCAGGCTATGAGCCCAAGCCAACGCAGGCACCCTCCTGCCTGGCACGGGGCAGTCAGGATTGCCTCATTGCCTACACACACATGCTTCAGCCTGCGACATGGCTGCAGGCCCAGTGTAGCACCCAA
Organism: Hemiprocne comata; assembly: GCA_020745705.1. Taxonomy (NCBI): domain Eukaryota; kingdom Metazoa; phylum Chordata; class Aves; order Apodiformes; family Apodidae; genus Hemiprocne; species Hemiprocne comata. The sequence continues at coordinate 9,947,731 of CM036593.1, read as the reverse complement.
CAGTCAGGCACAGATTTTCTGCTAACTTTCACTGTCACTGAAGTGGACCCTGGTCTCTCACAAGGACTTGCTGTAGCGTTCAGGACTGCTCCGCTTTCCCTCCTGGGCTACCTCAGCCCCCTTTCCACCAGTTACCACTTCTGGGCGTATAGAAATGTTGCAGGCTGAGCTGCAATGGGGTTTCCACTGCCAGCTGTGTGGGATAACAATACACACTCCTGTATGGTAAAAGCAGACTTCTGTGTGGCAGGCAGCAAGTTAGAAAAGCAGCTTTTCAGGACACCAGCAACTCAGATTACATCAAACAAAGCTTTGCCTTTCTGCATTGCTCTGCTTCTTTTTATGACATTTCCTCTTTCTCTCATTCTCGCCCAAATCTGTCCTCTACTACCAACTGCTTCTCTTGCAAAGCTTCTGTCCTCTTTTCAAGGCTACTCTACCCTTCTGGTCCTAACAGCTTCTTTAGAATACATTATCCCATGAATACACCCTCCTTGACAAAAACCCAAGCACATGGTGGGGAACAGCAGAAGCCACTGGCAGCATGGATGAGCCCTGGGTGGTGCAGCTAAGCTTTCTCTCACATAGTGACACTGCACTGCAGTCATGGCAATGACCTGCCTGTACCCCTCCTATCACCTGCATGCCTGAGATACAAATTGGGTCTTAAGTACTCAAGCTTTCTGAATGTGATTTTTTTCTTGAACTATAGCCAGAACAAAGAGCCCCTGGTCATGAAAAAGGAATTAATTCATTATGATGAGCTGTTTGAGCTTGAGAAATATACATCTGAGAGCTTTGAGCACTCTGTGCATTTGCTCTCTTCTACAATCATTCCTATTCTGGACAGGGAGAGAGTGGTTATACCACCCCTTTTAGCTGTACAGAGGTAAAGGCCAAATTAGACTTCATTTAACTTGGCAAGATAGTTTTTTTTTTTTTAAATTAAGAGTGTGAAGTACCAGCTGTATCAATGGACTACTGAAGTGCCAAGAAAATGCCTGCTGAATTTACAAGTGCACAAAATATCTTGTATTTGACATTTGCATATTCAGGATAACAGCAAATAATCACTCCACACAAAAGAAACAGAAATAATAGAAACCAGGAGGTTTAATTTCAAAGCATTGTCAAATGCATAAAAGAGTAAAAATGCTTACCCTGTATTACCAGTTACCTACTGTGGATGATTTACAAATTAGTGGTTAGACCACTCTTGAGCAAAACAAGCTCCTGAGGTTTAGCCAAACCTCAGCCCAGTGATATTTGTAAGGACTTGCTCTTCCTTCAGAAACAGTGGTTACCTGACCATGACACCACCTCAGACAGAGGGATTTTCTTTACAGCATTGGAAGCCAAACTCTGTAAGGAGTAACTATTATCCTTCCTGTCCAGTGATAACAGTAGATAGCAACAGTGATCAGTACTTTCAGTATTTCAATTAGTATCTTCTAAATAAATCAGGAATCCATAAAATGAATGGAGCTGATTCAAGGCATGTGTCTAATCCCATCAAAATCAACTGCAAACCCCCCACAGTGTGAGCTATCGAGTCTGAAATAACAAAGTTAGGGAGTTTCCTACATTGGCTGAATTCTACACTGACTTAGAAGAGAGGGTTAACAAGGCTTTTGCTGCCTGAAAAAAAGAAGAGTTGTATTATACAATAAATTCTAAATCCACCAATTAAAGTGTCTCAAACAAGTAGTAGTGGGTAAGGTCAGACTGGTGAAAAGTACCATTACTGCTTCATACATCTCATGACATGGACTGGGTTGAACTTTTCTGGCTGTTTTCCCTCAGTGTTCTGAGGGAGCTCTTACATTTTTGAGTTATAAATATATGAGGAAATGGTGATGTGATTCCCATTCATGGATGATGTGGGAAGATCTCTGAACTCATGCAGGTGAGATAGAGTATCTTTCAAGTCTAAATAAAGTAAAAATAAAACAGACATGAAGAGTTGATACTATGGTCTATGTAGAGGGCAGGTGTCAGAATCACAGAAGTAACAAGGCTGGAAAAGACCTTTAACATCATCAAGTCCAGCCTATAACCTAACACCACCACATCAGCTAGACCATGGCACTAAGACCCACATCCAGCCTTTCCTTGAACACATCCAGGGACATGCCTCCACCACTTCCCCTGGGAAGTCCATTCCAATGTCCAGTCTCTTTTTTGCAGTGTCCAATGACAAGACAAGAGGCAATGGGCACAAGCTGGAACATAGGAGGTTGAAGTTAAACATAAGGAAAAAATTATTTACTGTGAGAGTAACAGAGCACTGGAACAGGCTGCCCAGAGAGGTTATGAAGTCTCCTCCTCTGGAGACATTCAAAACCCGTCTGGACACGTTCCTGTGTCATCTAATGTAGGTGATCTGGCTCTAGCAAGGGGGTTGGACTAGATGATTTTCAGAGGTCCCTACCGACCCTGACAACTCTATGACTGACTTCCCATTTTTTACTGAAGAGTTTGGAAGCTGAGATTCGGGAATTCAGAACCAGATATTAATCTATTACATAATTACGATATTAACTGAAATCAGATTTCATTCCTTGTACATGGTTGCATCAATTAATTTTTCCATATTAAAATATACTTGCAAGTTCGTATAATTTGCAAAACATAAGTCATTCTTGTAAATGTAGGATACAAGTGTATGTGTGAAGCTCTTTACATAAGAAAACATTTCAGTCCCTGACTTAAAAGGTTTTGTAGTTCACGGGCTGTGAGCAACGTCTCTCTATAAGATGGGACAAGATGACCTGCTGTTGCAGAGCTCAGGAACTATAGCAGGATGGGTGGCAGCAGCCTGCCGTGACGTACGATCACTGGAGATGTGAACCTGCACATTCCTACTTACAGGAGCAGCCTTGCCCAGAAGCATCCTTAACAGCAGACAAAGCAGGAAAGACACTCTTGTGTAAGGATTTATTGAGCATCCCTGCAGCAAGAGGCTGTGTCAAACTTTCAGTATGTATCTAAGAGAGATACTGTGAGACCTCAGACTAAGTCCGAGGATTAAATATATACATGTTTTTAGGCTACTAAACATTTCAAACATTTGCAGTGGCACAGCCTATTAGCTATATTGACAGGCAGGTTATGCTGTCATCACTTACTGCTGGGTTAAACACTGGCTGGATGGCTGGGCCCAAAGAGTTGTGGTTAATGGAGTTAAATCCAGTTGGCAGCCAGTCACGAGTGGTGTCCCCCAGGGCTCAGTGCTGGGGCCACTCCTGTTTAACATCTTTATTAATGATCTTGATGAGGGGATCGAATTGCACCATCAGTAAATTTGCAGATGACACCAAGCTGGGAGGGAGTGTCGATCTGCTGGATGGTAGGAAGGCTTTACAGAGGGACCTGGACAGACTGGATCATGGGGCTGAGACCAACTGTATGAAATTCAATAAGGCCAAATGTTGGGTCCTGCATTTCGGTCACAACAACCCCAGGCAACACTACAGGCTTGGAGAAGAGTGGCTGGAAAGCTGCCTGGCAGAAAAGGACCTTGGTATATTGATTGACACTCGGCTGAATATGAGCCAGCAATGTGCCCAGGTGGCCAAGAAGGCCAATGGCATCCTGGCTTGTATCAGAAATTGTGTGTCTAGCAGGACCAGGGAAGTAATCCTGCCTCTGTACTGGGCACTGGTGAGGCCCCACATTGAGTATTGTGTTCAGTTTTGGGCACCTCAATACAAAAAGGACATTGAGGTGATGGAGCAGGTCCAAAGAAGGGCAACAAAGCTAGTGAGGGGTTTGGAAAACATCCCCTATGAGGAATGACTGAGGGAGCTGGGGCTGTTTAGTCTGGGGAAGAGGAGGCTGAGGGGAAACCTTATCACTCTTTACAAATACCTGAAAGGAGGTTGTAGTAAGAGTGGGGTTGGTCTCTTCTCACTGGTGACTGATGAGAGGACAAGAAGAAATGGGCTCAAGTTGCGTCAGGGGAGATTTAGGTTGGATATCAGAAAAAACTTCTTTACAGAAAGGGTTGTTAGGCACTGGAACAGGCTCCCCAGGGAGGTGGTTGAGTCACCATCCCTGAATGTGTTTAAAAGTCATCTGGATGTGGTGCTTGGGGAGAGGTTTAGCAGTGGGTCATCAGAAATAGGGTAATAGGGTTAGGATAAGGTTGGACTCAATGATCTTAAAGGTCTTTTCCAACCTGAACAATTCTATGATTCTATGATAGAGCTACTGTAAAACAGTAACACTTCTTAAAAAAAGAAAGAATGACCCTTGCCTCTATGGTCCACTTAATGGGAAAACATTACCTTCAACTGGAATTTCTCTTAGCTAAATTTGTATGAGTGAGTGCTGCATCTTTCAACTATTGGATTTGGTTTTTCTCAAATAACAGTTTGCAGACTAATCAAAAGTTATCTAGACATGATTCTTATTCAGTCCCAGCCAGCTGGGCTCCTAGTCTAGGAAGACTAACCCATGGGAAGGGTGCCTGTGTGGCATTTTATAATCACCTTCTCCATATCATGGGGCAAAGAACATTCCCTGACTGTCCAACAACTGAATGGGGAGCCAGGTGCTGCTGAAAATAAACATAAGGGAAGAAAAGGATTAGAACAGCAATTCCAGTTCTTTTCTGTTACATCAACCCACCACAGTTGTGTTGATTAAGTAGGAAACTTGAATGTTATGTAAAGTTATGTTCTGCCTCATGTATACAATGCATATACTTCAAAATAAATTCCTTCAGTTTGTCACAGAGATAGAGGAAATGCCTGTGACACAATACACAAGTGTCATATATTCCTGTCAGGTTCACAGTGGCCTGTACTTCACAGATTTGATTATTCCGCATTTTATGGTAGCGTAAGGCACTTCAAACCCTGAGTCTTCCCTGAGGAATGTTAACGCTTGTTAGAAGTACACGACCTGACCAGTATTACTACCAAACACTTGGAAAATGTTACATCAGAGTACTATTAATACACTCTATTGCACTTAAAAGACATGACTGCATGCGGAAAATCTGATGACTTGCAAGCTTATTAACTTACTGAGATTCCTCATTGGTTTTATGAAAGATATGCCACAACTGAATTACCTGACCCAGGGTGATTCCTGAAAGTCTCTTGCCCCAGGTATCTTTTTTATTTACAAGTACATTGGACTCCAATGTGCTACCAAATTTCCGTATCACTTTTGGAAAGACAGACATTTTGAGTAGATCTGTGCTCTAAAAACTGCTGCTGTGGTTAAAAAGAAGATTTCCACGGAATATCATGCCAGAAAAATTACCTCAATACTTGCTATTAAATCGATTTTGCTTTACAAAACACAGTACTTATAATTCAATCCACCTGTAACCAAATACCATAAATATTAATAGAAAACAGGTCAACAATGTCAATATAACCTAAATCGTATAACCTCCTCTCTATATATCATGTAAATATTTACTTTTTACAATCCTGTGGCACTGATTTATTGAGGAAAATAGAAGGATGGATAAATATATAACATAAATGTAATTTAACCACGCATGTGCCACCATGGAAAATAAACCTAGCATTTTGTGGCAGCCCTCTTTCCATTCAGAGTTACGTGTGGGAAACAGCACAAATACATGAACAAACCCATTGCTGGCAGTGGGATAATTTATACCCATGCTTGAAATTAAACAAAGGTGAAGTGTGGTGGCAGTTCAGAAAACAGAAGAGAGACCAACCAGCAAGGACAGGCTGCCAGGGCACCGTGGGTGCTACAAATTGCTCCTGCCATGAATTATGATCCACTTCTCTGCACCGGGTGGCTGCCCTCTGCCTGGCACCAGCACCGCTGTGGCCATCCCAGGATCATACACCCTGAGCCTTTAACAATCTCATGAGCTACTTTATAGCCTACTTTATAACCCTGGGTTCCTATGCAGGAGGAGGATAAATTTTACCTCTTAATCGTGGTTTCCCAGCTGTTAGCAGTAGTGAAGAACATTTAATAAATGAAATAATTGTGTCGTATCAGATTAACACTTCTCAACAACATATCTACTAATATTAGTTTCAAGGAAAAAACCAGCATTGTTTCCTATTAACACATAACTGCTCTGTCTGCATGTGTTATGGGAAAGGTTTGTCGGGCACAGGCTGCCAAACCTGTTCAGCATTATTTTTCCCTAATGGCTTTTCCATTCAGCTCCAGAGTAAGTAAATTATCATTCAGCACTCTTCTCTTTTTTTAAACAAATTTTCCTCCTTATAGTTTCTTGAATACTCTTTGGCATCACCCACAAAAGTGACATTAAAACAGTAACTTACTCCAAGACCAAGGATCTTTAGAATCTTCATGCATTTCCATAAGTGCTCCAGTTCCTACCAACATACACAATTTTTACTTACAGATACATATACATATGAGCACAACTATCTCTCATATGTATCCTTTATATTAAAAAAGTTAAACTAATTTTCATTATTCATTCAGTTTCCAGTTTTGACCATAATTACTTATCTATCCTGGAAAAAATAAACAAAAATTGTTTTCTTACCTGTTTGTGTCCAATTCAAGCCTAAATGATTCATCACTTTCCACTTAATCACTGCTAAAAATATTTCTATATCCACCATACTGGTTTTTAGACCTGACCTTGGAGAAGGGTCTCCAAGGCAAGTAGAGGTTTCATGGAAATATTCCTTCCAACCTTTTGATTACGTAGAACTGCTGTGAGAAAAATGTCTTAGACTTGATTGTCAGCTCTTGGGAATCACTGTAAGTCAGATGACACCAAGGGAGCAGCAATTAACTCAATTTTGTGAAAATCTCTGGGCTCTGCATTGGCGTATACCTCTGGTACTTGCTGCACTGTGTTGTTCACAATGTCCCAGCACTCCTGCTGCTCTGCTGATAGCACTGCTCCTACCTGACACCAGATTCAGAAAGAAAAACACCTCGTGATGGAGGGAGTTGCTAGACTAACATGGCAAAGGATGTTGTGCACGGCCACTGTTGATACTGGGCCTGTGTGCAGTCACTTTGACTCCCAAAATAGTACACTGTCAATGAAACAGGCTGCAGAGTACACCAGAAAATTAAAGAAAATCTCAAAGCAGAAATGTGTCTCAGTAAAACTGGCATTTTCTGAGAAAACTTTCCATGGAAAATTTTCCAATTAGCTCAAGCTTTAAATTGTGATTCTGCATTATTTTCAATGAAAATAACTTCAAAGAGAGACCCTATTCTGAAACACATTGTGATACCCCCTGGAATACTGTCTGCTTGGACAGAAAAATGGATATGGCCATGTTCAAGGAAACATGAAATTTTGTCACAGCTTTCATCTGTACAGAAATTCAGTAAATTCCACAATACAGCATAGTGCTTTAAAAATGTGATTCACTTGTTTGAGATGTGACTTGTTCAAGCACTAGGACCAATATTTATCCTCTTTGGTGGTTAAGAAAGATGTCATATTCAGAAGAAAATATGTTCTACACAGAAGCATGTGGACTTGTCAGCAAACACTGAATGCAGTCATATATACTAATATGTTATTAATTGCTTTGTGGATAGTAAAATCAAGTCCCTGATGTGCTTCAGAATGAAAATATCTTCTTCTTGAAATGGTGAGCAAACTTGTAACCTACACACAAACATGTACTCCAACATTCCTCAAAATCTTCTGCACCTTTTCAATTTAACTTGAGACTCATTCTGTAATACCAGATGGAAAAAGATAAGATTAGATGCGTACTATTAAGGCAGCATGTAATTAAAATTCAAAGCATTAACAAAACCTGCACTGTGCTGTTTATAGGTGAGATGCAGACATAAAGTTTAATGAGCCTCTTTGTTTTCTCACCCCCCTGTGACTTGTTCCAACTTTTTTAACTATTCTTTTGCCTTGTAAACTTCAGGTCCATGAGAGGTGAAGATCAGTTGGAAGGTGCATATAACATAATGAGTGTGTCTGAGTTTGTGTTTCACTGCCTTGCTTCCGCTCAGCTGCTCTTGTGAGGCTGGAGTCTTGCAGAGTACTAATAGCAACTGAGTTCAGAAGTCAACCAATAAACTGGCGCTGCAGCGGTTAACCATGTTTGCATAGGAAAAACATTAGCAGTACATGCACAAGCATTTGCTGACCTTAGAAGCTACTAGTGGAGTTAAGACTTCAGTCTGTCTATGGAAGAGCTGGGAACTGAAAGAGCAATCCTAATAGAGACCTATAAATGAAAGGAAGCACACTCCAACAACGTGGGTTTGTAAGAGGTCCAGTTCTTGACTTAAAAACTCAGGCTAATGCCCTAGCGAAATTGCTAGAGGTGCAATATCCAGCTCCTCTGCACTGCAGGGGCTTTCACCAACCATTGGGGTGTCACATCTGTTTGTGGACTTGTTCTAGTGTATCATGGGTCAGAGAAGACATATTTTCCAAAGATCATTCAGAGGTGCTGCCATGACTGAAGGACTTTAAGTCATTTCTCCATAATTGTAGATACTGAATTAATCTCCCCTTCACAGAATCCCTGCTGAAATTAAACCTATCTACCACACCAAGGAAGTATAGATGCCAGAACAATTGGTTCATTGGTTAATCTCTTTCCCATAGCCACTAATATCATTGTGAAGAATGAAAAAACCTAATACATAAAAATCCCAAAACTTTCCTGGCCTCTTTCTTTCGTCAGGCCAACATTTTCTGTCACATCAAACATAACCTGTTTTTCTTCCAACTTGTATCCTAATTTATTCCCACTATAATCTCCTTAATTTCTACTTACTGTATGGATCCAGCTTCTGTTATCCTCTAATTACTTTTCAAATCAGCATCTTCATGCTTTCTCCTGGACCACTCCCTGACAGACACACTCCTCATCGCTTCAGTTTCCTCTTCCAGACTCCTCATAAGCAGCTTTATTTTGCCACAAATCCTACCAGAAAAGCATGGCAACTGTAAAACAAATTGTGTTACAAGGCTACTGACACCGTATTACCCAACAATAATTTATTTGTTTACTCATATTCCTATTTATCGGCTGTTCTGCTGTGCTACAAACTCTGGTAGATGGGAACCATCCTCCCCCCAAAAGCTCAGCCCAGAGTCCCACCCTCACAGCAGTCCTGGTCCATGACTGTGGTGCCCAGGAGTTATCAAAGAAATCATTACTATTAAAAACAGAATTTGTAGTTCTCTTGTGAGAAGCCCTACACTAAGGAACAGCAATCCTGCCTCAAGCTGGTGTGCAAGCCTGCTGCATGCAGTTGGGTGCTGATGAAAACATTCAGAGCATTGCCCACTATTGCACACATGAATCTGACTTCCTCAAAGTATCATCAAACTATGGTTTACAGCCTGCTTACATCGACACAGCTGTACCACATTTCTTACAACTTGAACAAAATGTTTGCTAAAATCAGCTTAGACTGCAAAGCAGGACAGGCTGACCAAGAGCATTGGCCTTTCTAAATTGAGAAGCAGTGGGTAATTTTAACCTGCCCCTCTTACGTTTGGTAGAAAACAAGAATATTCCTTGTGTTTATCCCTAGGGTGGGATTAAAAAAGCACACTATAAATGAAAAAAATCCCAGTTGCAGTGTTTTTACTGAAAGACTTTAATTTAACAGGTCTGACCTGGATTAAAAATAATGACCCTCCAAATTCCAAACCTTCTTCATATAAATAGTGGCTGTCCATTTATAGCATAATTTGAGGCAGTTCTTAACTTGTAGCTGGCTCCCCACCACCTGCCACTAACAGCTTGTACAAAGCTGAACCTAATTGTACAAGGAGAGGAGGAAACCATCAAAGGAATTTCTTAACCAATCTGCCATCTATCATGCCCATCTCTAGGCATGCTGCTGCACTGCTGGTAGGCAGACTAATCAGTTAGATATACAAAGAAGGGAAAAGTCTACTGCTTTGCCATAACTGCTGGCTAATTTTATTAAAATAACAATATCGATACAATAATTAGATGTCAGAAATAATGGGGACTGCTCTAGTTCCACCCTTTTCTTTCTTTATTTGACTCAGTATTTCAAGAGAAAGTGATCCAGTGGCCTGTAGATCTGACCTTTATCAAATATTCCTGAAATCCACAGCTCAGCTTTTCTAATCTTACCTTGTCTCCTCTTCAGTGACCCCCCTCTTAAAGACTTGCCAATTACCTCAATATTCTTGGCATTCCCTAAAGCACCACCACAAGGTATCATAGATACCACAAGGTACCTATTTACCTTCGAAACATTGGCAAGCTATTATGGACCATCACTGTGCTTACAGAAAAAGGACAGCAAAAAGGACTGTGTTTAAAGGTGTGTGTGGAAATTGTTTGCCATTTAGGGTACAGTTGGCATTGTCTTCAAAAGGAAAAATAATTAGATATTTCAAAAGCAAAGCAAATGAATCTCAGTTAAGCCTCTCAGCTGTTTTGCATTCATAGAAGCACTCATATTATTTAGAGATATTTCTGCTTGCTTGTATTTTCCCCACACATGTTCTGTTGCTCACTCCTCATAGAGAGTCCTTCAAAAAGTAAGAGCTACCTAAGGATTAAGACGTCCTGGATCTCTAACTCTAGCCCCATACCCTGTTTTCCAGGTGGATTGCCCGGTTCTTAGGCTGATGATGCTGTGCATCTGCCTGGGGATGGGGAACAGATTCCTGAAGAGCAGGATGCTTCAGGAGAAACAGTTCAGGAGAGAAGGAGCAGTCAGCACAGAAGAGACAATAATAGCATGAGACAGTAGTTAAAGCTGGAGGAGAGATCTACAGGGGCAAAGCTCATCCACATTCGTGTACTGTCAGTAGGACCAGCAAATTCCTTACCAATTAATTTCTTTATTTTCTAATCAAAATGTTTGGGGCTTTTCAAAATCTGAAACTGAAAAATGCTGTCCATAAAGACATCTGAGCTTTCCCCCCCTGCCTCTGGTGGTTTGTTTGGTTTTTTAAAATAGCAGATTTGTCCATGTGATCAGATTGTGTAACATTGCTGATTCCAGATAAAAGGGGAAAGAATTTGTCTGCCTCATAAACAAACTCAAAATAAAACATTTTGATCTGTTGTTTTCAGTTACTGCTGTTTTTTTTAAAGGAAAAAAACCCCACCATGATCTTCCAGTTTTCCAAAAAGTTTAAAATGTTTTAGAAAAATAGTTCTCATTTTGAGGGGAAGAGCAGCAGCAGAGATGTACAAATTCTGTGAGCACAGGATGAACAAGAAATCCTCAGGGCTCAGCTCTACATTTGGGGTGAGATTTCAAACACACTACTCTTATTCAGCTTCCTGCAGAGACAGGCACAAATCCCAAAGTAGTCAGTGTAATTTAGAGGTACTGAGCTCTTCTGGTGAGAAAAATAAAATCCACGTATTTAATGATTTCCATGTTAAAGCTGTTATTTAATAGCATAATTAAATTTTCTTTTGAAATAGTGCAGAGTGCTAACCGCAACTAGAACTCAGTGCTACTTCCATCTCTGATCAGTAGATGGCACCATGAATTCATCAAACAGAATAGAAATCATCAAGTAAATTTATCTCAAAAAAAAAAAAAAAAGAAAAGAAAAGAAAAAAGGGGGGGAAGCATACACCCAACTTGACACACATAAATCAGGAACTAAATTCGGAGGCTGTAACTTTCCCCCCCATTCAGCCTCTCCAAAAATAAAATTATCTGTGAAGCACACTGTGTTACACCCCGACGCACAAATAGCAGCTATACCTAAGATGTTCCCACTCTTGCCCTGTCACTAACCTACATTGTGTCCTGATCTCCTGCGAGATTTAAAAAAAAACAAAAACGAAACAACTCCCCCCCCACTCCTTTTTCTCTGTCCTCCCCTTGTTCTGAACAATGCATCTCTGGAGGGGAGGGCCTTCCTTGGTTGGGAAGGATGACCTGGGAGCAACCCCCAGGAGCTCAGAGGAGAATCTGGCAGGCACGGTTGAAGATCCAGCCCCAGAGGTTCAGCTGGAAAAGCCTCATTAGGGGCTTCTACCCCAGACAAACCCCCTTCAGCTCTGAGATTGAAGCACATGGACAAATGCACGCAGGGGGGGGTGCAAGTCCATCCACCTAACCCCAGGCTGCGGGCAACTTCAAGGCTGAGAGCAGACTGGTGGAGAAAAGTTTGAGACTTTTTTGTTCTTCTACCCAAATAGCCAAATTTCTCCTTAGGATTCAAAGGCTGGTAGATGCAGCCTCATTCTCTCCCTCCCTGGTGCCCTGCATCCCTGATGCCACATGGTGTGAGCCAGCAGCCCCGCAGCAGAGCCCGGCTGCCTGCAGCATGTGCTTGCCAGGAGGCAAGCTCTGCTCAAAGGAGCAGCTCAGCCTGTCTGGGTGTTTACTCTTCTCCTGGCCCAGCCACGCTCATCCTAACCTGTGCTGGAAGGATAACTGTTGACAGGCACGGAGCTGGCACCCACCCAGCACCTCTTGACGCCCACCAGGCTCCCGTGGGGCTTTGCTGGTGGGTGGGAAGGGCAGAGAGAAGGCGTGTTCCTGCACGCACGCCAAGTGATGTGCAAGATGTGCTCACCCCCAGCAAAAATCTGCTGCCGTAAATGTGGGCTCTCCATGCTCTTACATATGAACAATGAGTGCGAAAATCCTGCCTGTCCATCTGTTCCTTAAAGGATCTTTCTTGTGCTGCATGTTAGAATTTCTCCCTAAATCTTCTTCAGCAGCACAAATCACATCAGTGACATTTATAGGTTAAGTAAATAGCATGCTGCTGACATCATCTAAGCACAGTACCAGGCACAGTTAGGCTGTCTATGGGTAGCTTTAATTCTGTGGACCTCAAGCTCCATTGTTCTTGCTCTCCATGAGCAGTAATTAAAAAACACTGTAACCAAAGTATTGCTCTGAGAAGCTATAGCCCTACCTTGCAAAGTAAGGAAATTTTGCCAACAGAACAGAGAGTACAGTCAACAGTTTCAACCATGGCACAGAAGTGAAAGTGCTGATATTTAAAATTTAGAGAGGAAAGCAGCGCAACAGTAAAAATATAAGCCCACCTTGCATTCCATGGAGTCATCTCAGGCCCAAGGAGGAGATGCTGTAAATTTTCACTATCTCAGGCTCTGCACATCTGGTTGTTACAAAGTGATTTTTCTTCCTGGGCATTCCTTATTATTTTCCCAGCCTGCTAAGCAGACACAACTCAGTAATTATCAATACCATCGGCAGTGAGACAATTGATTAAGTATGAGCAATACCAGCCTGGGTTTTGCATTTAGTCAGAGCTCTGTAATGGCAGCACAAGGGGCCTTGCTTGTTGAGCAAGAAGGGCTTTATGTCACTTGTCCCTGGAGCAAGGCACAAGTGAACTTGACAGAGAAGGCAGCAAACATACTGTCAGAAGCCTTATTTGCAGGGAGAAGGCAGAACAATGGAGATTAAACGACAGAGCACAATCAAGGAATTAAGTCATCCCCGAGGCTCAGATACTCCAGGCTTCTGCACAACACCTGCTAAAGGCACAGGGGAGGACCTGGAGCGAGTCCCTGTGGAGGTCTTGCCGCCTGTACCAACACACTGAGGGAAAAGCCACAGAAATCTGTTGTGGCTCTGCTAAGAATTCATGGGCCGTGCCACTTTGTATCCAGCTGCACGTTCACTTTTCAACCTGTTTTCCAGTTTGAAATCTAGACTGGAAAATAACAGTAGGATTGCTTTTAGTCTGACTTTTTTTTGTACTCTTTTTCCCTGCACACAAACGTAACTCCTGCCTGCCCTCCTGCTGAAATCATGTCGTTCACTTAAAGTGGTTGTAATGAGAAAGGAAAATAATTGCTTGCTATAAATCAAAGGAGGTTACATAGGCCACTTGCACACTGCTAACTCAGTAATCACACCATTCTCCAGAGGGATGGGAGGGACCCTGAACCCATGCCTGCCCAAATCACCACGGCAGAGTACTTGGTGGCTGAGCATCTTTTCCTCTGGACACTCGTCCAACTTACAGAAACCAGTGTAACATTTTTTGGCTGGAAAGATCGCAACACAAGGTTTAAGATTTTCACCTGAGAGAGATTACCTCAAATCCACCCCCAGTGCCAGGGAAGAGTTAAGTTTTCCACATGGAGAGAAAGAGCTTGAACAGGGAAAACTGAACCAACCAGCTCAGTCTGTATCAGCCTGGTAGCTACGGTATCGACTCAGGCCAGGGCCTGGGATGATATTATGGAAATTTAAACTTTGATACTGACTTTCTCAGATTTGTGCTGGGAACAGTCCAAATGCTTGTGCAAGAGTGATCAGCAACATTTCAAAGTCTTGGTAAATCAGGTCAAAATTCAATTACAGCAACTTACTGCTTCATTATGGTGAATAAGAAATACTTCTGAGGAATAATGTTTCAGGCTGGCTGTATGTTTGGGAAGTTCCTTGTTACTTCTGATGCAGGATGCAGCTTGCTTTATAGCCCTGTATGTGTCTTCCTGCTGGTGTGCAGCCACTACCAGCCTGCCTCTTCAGATCATCCCTTGGGTTGGTACAAAGCTCAAAAATGCTGTGGTCAGCTCACAGCGAAATCAGAGACACTGTAAATTTAATCTTGAATTTTTACTTAGTTTTTCCATCTCCTATAAAATAGGAGTACAACAACAATAATAGTAATTTAAAACTAGAAAACTAACTGCATTCATGGGCAGCTTCTCTGTGCTCCACTTTCCAATGAGCTTCAGGTACAATGAATCCATTCTCCTATTTCTCCTTGTTATTTAGATTAAAAACATCAGGGCAGGAAAAGTTGCAAACAATTAGCCTAGTTCTGTTGCCAATATCCCATAGCCCAATCTCAGAGCTTGCAGGGCAATTCCTCCATACCACTGATGCTCTCCATGGATACAGGGCTGTGCCCATGCAACAGCAAGACACTAGCTTATGTGTGCATGATATCAAGGACTGTAGAGTCTCAATTAAAACCTGAGGCCTGTAACCCCCACCAGTGCTAGAAATAATTCTTAATTAGTGCCAAAGTGTCTATAGACCATTTGCAATGTCTTCACCAAACCAGTCTCCTGTGCCTGTTTATAACAGAAGAGGAAGTGATGAAGCAAGAGCTACCACCTGCTTGGTAGCCAGTCTGAAACAGAGCAACCCATCATTGCTGCTCTGCTCAAGCAAAGAAAGGGAGTTGATCTTACACAGTTCAACAACAAGGAGAAATATTAAAAGATTTATGCAATTCATTCACAACTGTTACCAAATATGGAATTGTTTCCCTATATATTTTTCTCCTCACCAGACAGGGTTTTCTACGCAATTTTCTCCCAGCTTTGGGTTGGATAAGATATTTTTTAAATCAGCTACTTGAAAGGAGAAAACTGTGCTCTTCAGCATGGCTTAGGAAAATTAACATGATTTGTGCCGCAGCATACTAGTAGGATATCATTAGGAATTTTGTTCAGCCAGAAAAGATATGTTTAAGCTAGCAACTGAAATACATCTTGAAGACGTCCAGACTGCATGCCTGCTGCCTCTGCACAGCTGCTGCTCCTACAGGGCAGCAGAAAGGCTGGCACCATCCTTCTGCCATCCCCTGCCACCCCCACCACCCTTATCACAGAATGATGTGCCTTTAGCACCAGTCTATGGGTTTCATAACTGCTGATATTTCAAATTTCCTGTGTAGCTGGTTGTTGTTTAGCTAGCTTCTATATTATGAGAGGGCAGCAATGACTGATCTCCAGCCTGAAGCAGTATTTTCACTGTAAGCACTGCTTTTCAGACCTTATAAGTAGAGCTAAATAATTCAGGGAGAATTTATTTGATAAATGTAAACATGGTATGTGTGAATTTTCATTAATATTTCACATGAAGAAAACGAGGCCAAATTAATCAGATATGTATTGCAATTTAGCCACTCTCTCATGATAAGCGACATGGACTTTACATCAAACACACTCCTTTTCTGCTCACTCACTGTTCAAAATTGCCAAGGATATTTCTTTGTGAACAGCTTTTTGCTCACCAGACCTTCTCTCAAGAGCTTACTTACATATTTTGATTTGTCACTGAAGTCTGAAAAAGTTTTCCTTTATGTTTAAGTTCCTTTAAATTCTCCATCTCACATTCCCTGCTCCAAAACACACAGTCCCTCCAGGGCCCTTCTCACCTCATGCTCCCCTTGCTGCTGCAGCCACCCATGCTTTTCTGGACCTCCCCTTGCAGGGCTCCACAAGGTGCCAGAGGAAACAAGACACCTGGCAGCAAATCCAAGCCTGACTGCATCCCACCATCTGCAGGAGATGATAGAAAAAAATCCTACCAGCCTCAGCAGGCTTTGCATCCACCAACTAGTACAACATGTATTCACAAAACCATAGGAGCTCTACCAGATGTTAGTACCACAGCTTGCTGAATTCAACCAAAGAAACATGGAAATCTTCAAACCGTGTAATCATGGAGCTGCAAATAATCTTCTGTCTACATTCTGCATTTCATTGCCAACAAGCATCGAGCTCCTCAAATGTAACATTGAGCTAATGTCAGCATTAACCTAGAAAATGTGTAGCTGTATAAAAGCAATTTGAGCTCTGATTTCAGAAGCAAGCTGAAAATACCACACTAACAAAACACACTTTATGACACAGTCCACACCTAGTTTTAGATGTCTCGCAGACCCTTAATGGTTTGGTGTTTTTTTTCATGGTGGGGGTTGTGTTCTGGATTTGGTAATATTTCATTTACAGGGAGGTTGAAGACTGCATGCCAATGTATGCACTTGCACCATATTTCTTTAAGTATATTCCAGGAAATGCCATACTCATGAACTGCTCTGTAATGTAATCCTTCAGACTGGAGCGATTCATAAGATCCTGAGAACAAAAAAAGCTTTTTCAGCAGGTATAGTTAATCAGGAAGTGAGTACATGCCACATTAGCATCCCTAAGGTTTTCTAGTGCTCAGCCAGAGTACGGCCAGTTTGTTGTTTTGCTGGGAAAGTTGTCATAGGACAGCTTTCCTTGTTAGAGCTCCATTTTCACATTCTCTGGAGTTTGGAGCAGAAGCTTTGCCATCTCTGCTCCGAGACCTTTATTGGTTTTAACCCAAAGGAAAATTCTCAGCCCTACAGTCCAAAAAGTTCACAGTGTAAGAAGCAATTCACACTAAAGATAAACTGTGAAATGCATTCTTAAATGTGTTTTATTATCATTTTTTATTCGAGCCTGGTGCTGAAAGTAGACATCTTTCTTTGACACAAAGCCTCTTGTCCCACTACCGGTGTGAGAGCTCCAGGGACAAAGCTGCAAATTGGTTTCCATGTCTATTTTAGGAATAGTTTAACAATCAGAAGAGGAAATGTGATATTAGAAACAAATGGCTAATGTGCTCAGTATTAAAGGTGATGGGGTGAGACCTGCTCTAATATCACAGAATGAAGAACAAAATGCAAATACCCCCGCGCAGAGAAGCTGTGCATGGTCCAGCACCTGCTGAAGTCACACATTCCTGCTTGCTGACATTGGTAGAGGGATAAGGCTGTAGGGGAGCTTCTGGGGGACAGAAAACCAGGAGGCTGGGCTGCCATCCCTCTCCTGGCACAGCATGGGCAGCCCGTGCAGCATCACAGGCTGCAGTGATGATGCACAAGGTGAGCAGCACCCTTGCCACAGCATGCAGCCCCCAGCATGCCCCGATCAACGGCTGCCTGACAGACTCCAGCGAGATCATCCACCAGGGCACATTTACCCAACACCACTGCATAAAGTCCCCAAAAAGGCACATGGCAGCTCTAAATATTGCACTTTCCTTCTCACTGCTGGAGTAGACTCAGAGTAAAACAACATCAGCTGTGCCATGAAGGCTGTACCCGTGGGGCTGCATTGCTGCACACAGCAGCCAAGTGTATTCCATACAGATGCTGAAATCCAGTTCATATCAATCTGTTTCCAACAATAAGAGAATATAAACATACTCACAATATACATAAGCAAACCTAGATTTGTTTGCAATTAGAAGAGAAAGGTTTCTTCATGTTTTTAATAAGCTTTTTTTGATTGGTATGCTTACTTATTGTTCACTCGTGAAACTGGAAGGCTTTTATAGCTCTTTTGCCATAGAAGTAAAACAAACATTATCAGGTGATGGCATAACTCAACTGCACCAAAGGGAATGGTGCAATGCTAATTTGCATGAGCAAAGGATCTAGCCTCCAGGGTCCTCTGTGTTTTCAAATTAAAATGGACACACTGCAACCTTTAGTCTAAAAGAGGGTAGCCTGGTATAAAAGTACTGAAGAACCACTGCTCGTTCAAAACCAGGTTTTGTGCCTTTGTTCTAGCTTTTTTGTAGAGCGTGTTGCATGCATCTTCTTGGCCCAATTCACAAAACAATGCACCTAACCATACCACAACATAGCAGGTATGAAATTCAGCCACATGCTGCTTTAAGTGTGTCTGCATGTACCACTGCTTCAAAAAATCTGAATCTAAGTATCATCTGCACTGGGCGCAAGTCAGCGCTCTGAAACACGTCCGCTTACAAGAAACCTGTACTACTCTGCTTGTCTAAGGGTTTGTCTACATAGGGGAGATTTACAGAGGCAATTATACTGCTGTAACTGGGCACTAAACCTCTGCAGTCACACTGATGCAAATCCCTAGTAACAACGTACTTGCTCACAGTTCAAATTGCTTTGAATGCAATATAATTATACTTGCATAATCAGAAGAGGAAATATCCCTTTGCAGACTGCTTCTAAGAATTGAAAGGCTTTTGTGCCCTGGAAAAGACTAATGTATTGACAGATTTTTTTTTTTCTTTTTCTGATTATCTGTCTCTGTTAAGAGCCTGCATGTCAGGCAGCTTGGGCTAATGAAGGGGGCAAAGATTCAAGATGACTAATGTCTCATCTCTGATTTTCACACTTTGAGTGACACCAGGTAAGTTCTTGCCTTTGGGTTTGTCGGTTAGACCAGGACTTTTTCTGGCAAGTCAGTAGAGAAGAAATGACAACTTAATACAGTCAGTGTACAGTCAGTCAACTCTGATACTTTTTCTTCTTAACATTGACTAAAATAAACCAAAACATCAATTGCTTCAGTGTTCCACATTACCACAGTCCCTACACAAATATGACTCCTCTGGTCAACGTATTCGGTCCCAGCACTTGCAAAAGCTTTGCATATTCAGAAACAACTATCTGAGCTCAAAACTGAGCTCTTCTGTGTGAATCTAACTGGTGTAATTCTCCACAGACGGGTGAGGCAGAGCAAAGACACATTTGAATAAACTTCCTCTGAAGCCACAGAGGAGTAAGTTCTTCATTTCAGCATGGTGTTTTATGTGCAAGTCTGCAGAGATGCACACGGTGACTGCTGTCAGACATGTCCAAAAATAGGTCCTACAACACTATCTTGCCCTACTAGCCAAATGGAATACACAGTAGGTTCACTACTTGGTTTAAATTACTTTAAATTCTATTTGCTGATACATCTGCTTTAGTCTACTCTCAGAAACTACACTGTGTATTTAAAAGACTCACCACAACCATGGTGCATGGAGCATGATGGGCAGCTGCAGAAACAGCAGCACCTCCCAGCCAGGCACCGGGTCACGGGAGCCCACGTATCTCTGGAGATCCCAGTAGAGCATCTCCCACTCATTTACCAGCCTCCTTTATGGCTTCCCTGCTCCCAGTCAAGGCTTTACATGGTCTCTGTAGGCACCAACCTGAGGTGCTTCTCCTTATGCCTTCTCTCAGGCTCTGTTAGCACTAAGCTGGTGCAGCCCAGCAGTCTGCTGGTCTGGGATGGGCCACTTTGCCTGGGGCAGGAAAGCAAAACTATGATCCGCTATGATGAGAAAAAACCACTCTGGTGTGCTGCCCTTCACTTCTTCAGCATACTGTGGAGGTCTGAACTAGTGGGCTTTCAAAATTAGGGGATTGATAATGTCATGTATTTGAGGGCTGGATGATGCCTGGACTGTCAAAATGACTCCAGGCTTCCTTTGGGGTAGCTAAGTCACAGCCTCTTTTTCCGAGGTTGATTTTCTTTGCTTGCTTAACTGACAGGTGGGAGCTAGGACAATGTTCCTTATTTTCAGGTGCCTGCCAGCACACAGCTGCTGGAGACTCCAGCCAGCACCCAGTCCCAGCACGATGCAGCAAAGCCAGCACCTTTGCCTCTCCACAGCACCTGTGAGGCATGCTGGGAAGGGAGCTCCACAGTGGGGACAGGTCAGCCTGACATCAAAGCCCTGTATCCACCATGCTGAGGGCACCATACCATGCTGCAAAGGCCTTATCAAGAACATGGCTGCCCTGTGCCCTTCACTTTGAGTCTGGACCCTGTGTGATGCCCTATATTGACTACACACTGCACCCTGCCCAAGTTTCTCAAGAGTCTGGGCATGCAGGAGGCCTTTCAGAGACAAAAAGCTATGAGCAATGTGAAGACTAAACAGATAACAGTTTGGCATAAGCCAAAGAAAGATGGTACTCCTTCAAACACAACCTGCAAATAAGTGAAAAAGTCCAGTGCTCTCAAGGCAACGGTCTGAGATGTTTCAGATTAAGAGCTGATGATGTGCCATTATACTCCTGAGCACACCATGGGATATGTTTTTCCCCTAGTATTTTTGAATAACAAAGCTTAAATCCCATGAAAAGGCATGTGGGTCCTTCTTCACTTAGCCAGCACAGGCCACAGTCAGGAGGCTAAAAGAGATGATGCATCCTGTGAAACACCTGTGAGAAGTGAAACATAGGAAACATGTCAATGCATCCCATTAGAAAGAATGGAGCAAGGTGGAAACGTGCTAGCACACAGTCCTTCAGGTCAGCCTTACTGTTTTCCAGACATAATATGATCTGGAAAGTGTTAAGCTGCCATCATAATCTTTCAGGAACATGAAACTACTGACCAGCTTTTTTCTCATAACACAGAAAATTCCCATCCATATTATTCTCCACAAAGCAGTAAGAAACAAAAAAAATGGGAACACCATGCACAGGAACAGTTCTGGTTAAATAAACACTAAGGTAGAGACACAAAGATAGGGCTTCCATGCCACCCGTCTAACACTTTAGTCTCACACACTG
Source organism: Hemiprocne comata (assembly GCA_020745705.1). Classification (NCBI taxonomy): domain Eukaryota; kingdom Metazoa; phylum Chordata; class Aves; order Apodiformes; family Apodidae; genus Hemiprocne; species Hemiprocne comata. The sequence goes on along the minus strand of CM036593.1, from coordinate 9,926,700 downwards.
AAATGTCTGTCTGAAGTCCTGGACTCTTTGAGATTTGGAGTCAGTTTTATCCATCAAGAATAGGTGGAGGTATTACACATAAGAGAAAAGGGATTTCAAGTTTAACTCATCAGTGAAGATAACACTTGGACCTTTCTGCCTTCACTTTTAACAAAAATAATAAGTAACCTGAAAAGCTTAAGTTAGCATCTGTCTCAAATAGTCAAAGGTCAATATAGCTGTCAAATGCTGCAAATATTCACTTTACATAGTCAAATGATCTACTTGTGATCTTGCAGGTACTAAGATGTGCACACACTTATCTGGTAAACAGAAAAAAATCACATTTCATTTATTAGCTGATGGACACATTCTAAAATCAACATTCATTATTCTCAGAGTATCTAAACGTATGACTCCGGTATGCATCACATCACATCACAATCTAGGGACCAAGGTAACTGTCCAACTTCATACCTCTGAATGAGATTGCTCGTATTTGCTAAACTAAACAAATATGCAGCTCTTGGCAGGCATGGAGAATAATTTGAGACATTGAACTGTACAGTGGGAAAAGAGATCTCATGAGCAAAGAGATGGCAAAGACGTGTTAGATCAGAATGACCTAGCAAACTCACTTTCAGGGTGCTTTTCTTAGAAGTACTAGATGTTCAAGAAACACTGACTATTAACCTTCAGAGAAAAATCAAGTTCACCAGAAGGTTCCCAACAAGAAGGCTGCCCTTGCAATAGAAGGCTTGGGTTTCACTTCTGTGCTACGAGACTTTCTGCCTCACCTCAGCAAACCTGTGAAATACTTTGATGGAAGGTGCACTATTCCAGGGCACAGCACCAGGAGTGAGATAAATATCTGGAAAAGAATCATCAACCACAGCATGAACACTAGTTTCCTTTATGTTTTTTCTTCAGCTTGTTTTAAATGTGGTGGTTCCTTATTTTTTAATCTCTTGCTCGGAACCCCACCACTGAACAGGGAGAGGCACCAGTCATCCAGGGCAGCATTTTGAGCTCCATTGCTACACGTTTTCCAGGTAACAGGAAAAGTAAGAGATGAAGGGCATTGTGCACTTTTGGGCCTAGGTAGTCAGTGAAGTTGCTATGCGTGACACTTTTTTGGTACAGGCACTCGTTTCTAGGAAACACTTTGGTAAACAACTTTGAAGTCAAAATGAAAAATTACAGCCTGAGTGCTTTTTTCACTTTCATCCACCGTACCTCCATGACTGCACTGGTCCATTTAAATGGCAAAGCAGAGCTGAATGCAAACAGCCTCCTTCTGCAGGCTGTCTCCACAGTTCAATTACCAGTGCTTTAACAGTGCTAATTAGCATTCCTCAGAGCTAGATCTCTTTGAGTGACAGGTAACCATGGAGAGTCACAATCCTGTAGGTGATCAGCAAGAGTCTGACTTTTCTTTTTAATTAAGAATTAGAAATGCCTTAAACAAAAATAATAATTCACTGATTTATGCTATTATCCCAGGGTTGCCAAGCTGGTGAGAATAACATTAGTGTTGTAAAAATGAAACAATTTTTAAATGAATAGACTAGGGTGATAGAAAGGAGAGCAGGTTTATTATCTGTAACAAGAGAATGTACCCGTAATGATGGTACAAAATAGTAGACACTTCTCCAGAGAGTTGGCATGGAGACCAAAAATAGGACACTTTCCTGAATGTAGGATGGGATTGCTCCAATTTATTTCAGATTTTAATAAGATAGATAGATGGATAAATACTAAGCCTGTTGTGCAAATAGAAATTTCATACTAATATCATTTCTGTAAAATTTAACCATGAGTTATACTGAGAGATAAAATTGCATCTGGTCCAAGTGAGAGCCAAGAATGAAAATTGAATCAGCCAGATAATCAATTAGTGAAAATTGTTTTCAATGCAACTATGCCATTTCCTGCCAGCTAACGAACCAGTTCTCTTTCCAGAAATGGACTCCAGCAGCAAAAAATTCAGTCATATTTTTGAAAAACTGTAGTGGGCCCAAATAAGTAGTGTTGACCCAACCTAATCTGAATATTATTCATCAACAAATAATGATGAAAATTTTTAAGCTGAGCTTGCCAAAGAGGAGGAGGAGAAGGATATATGCATATTTGTAATTCTGAAATATTTTCCAAGACCAAGTAATCTAAACTCAACAAGCTTCTTACTTACATGTAGATTTAATGACAACAATTGTATATAAGACAATAAAATGAGACAGATCATTGACCAAAAATTGTTCTAATAACAATGATCACAATTCAAAATTCTAACCATTGTTCACAGGTAAAATCACGGCTGTTAACTGTGAAGAATCAAATACCTATTCAATTAGGTTTTTTTTAAACCTTCCTATGAAAATATTTTTTTCTACATGCAAAAAAAAAAAATCAGCATTGTTAAATCGATATGGTTCTCTCTGCTATGGAGGTATTTACGTCTTTAAGAGAGTATTTGTGCTAGTAAAATTTAACTCTACATGGGAAGGAAAAAAACTAAAGGTAATTGCATCTCTATCAAAATTTCTGTCAGATTTACAAGTACTATTTCCTTTCAAAATTGGAGTTGTAACAAAAAAAATAATTTTTACAAAAGCATGAAGGAAAGCTTTCCTAAAAATACAGGTAAGAAAACCTAGACAGCTTTCCATCTTATCCTTTCAAAATGCATAGCAGGCACTAGTAACATAAATACCTAATTTTCATCTAATTTATTAAATATTTTAAGCTTACAAACGGGTAACAAATTATCTATCTATAGTTGTCAGGACAGGCAAATAGCCAGGGCTAATCACAGTTTCCCTGAAACTTATAATACAGCTAGATTTAAAAAAAAAAAAAAAACCAAAAAAAACCAACATTAAGATGAAAAGTGTCTCTGAGTCTAATATTATCTTTACTTTTTTCCATAATTACAAAATGTCAATCACTGACAGATTTTTAACTCCACAGAAAGCTCAGAACTTTTTATTTTGGAAGGATAAATTTTACAAGCTGACGACTCAGGGAACTGGCTTTGTGCTGTTCAGAGACTTAAGAACTACTCAGCCCTGAGAACTCTGACCCCAGAGGAAATCTCAGCAGAGCTGGTAGCACCGAGCTGACTCAGTCTCAGCCCACCCCGATGATTCCCAGTAAATTCAGTTTGACTCCTTTCTAGCTATCCACACACATGCACATCTCCAAATTTTTAGGTCTTGTAACCTTCTTCTTACTCTCATATTTTAAGGAAATTATAAATCAAGATTAATAATAATGCTATTTTGTTCCAAATTCAATCTGCTTCTGTACTCATGTAGAATGGTTTATTCAAATGCTGCAAATTTCAGCCCCCAGTATCGACAGAAAAATCCTAATAGAAGACAATTAATTGGTGGAAAATAACTCTCAGAACAAAGGCAGCCTGCTTTTGAGACCAGGTTCTTCAGCTTGTTTTTAAAGCCATTCTGCTTTCCTTAATCTCTATTGCAATGCAAGGGGAGCAAGCCTGAGGAAAGAGATAGCTTGCACAGGAATGGGGCAGAAAAATAAGCCCACCACTCTGTGGAATAACTGTTCTTGTCCTTGTTCTTGGAAGGAAACTCTCTCTCTTACAGATCTGCTAAACTATCACCTACTTAAGCAGGATTTAAGGAGCCACAAAAATCACAAAAATTCCCATCAGTAAGTTCCAAATTGAGTTATTTTAATTTAAATAATAGAAAACTAAACATTCTATAGTATTATGGTGCTGTTTAAGTTTATATCCTGCTTGCTTCACTCACCTAAATAATCACACCCCAGTAAAGTTTGGATTTTTGAAGATTAATTATCCTATCCAAAGATCATTCAGTTTGCCTCAAGAACACTTTCCCTTCAGGTTGGTAAACGAATATCAACATGTTTATAATAGGCTATAGTCTAATCTTCACAGCACCAAATCTAATTTGAAATATGAAACAAGCTCTCTTCTAACTCTTAGCTGAGGGATGAAGTTCACCAATAAAGGAAGCCGATACTGCCCCCCCCAAAAGAGCTATCAGAATTTCTCAGCAAAGTCTCTTGATATGATAGCCACTGTGCCTTGCCCTGTGATGGTGGAGCTGGAAGGGTTGCTAGCTGGGATCTCTGGGTTTCTTTTGCAAAATGTTTGACACAGTCTTGATTGCTCTCATCTTTCCCAAAATCAATGTAAACAAGCAATCAGATTGGCTTCAGTAGAACTTGTACCAAAACTTAAACATGCTTCTGTTACCAATTCTGTTATTGATTCCAGTGGATATTCCAGTATTAGTAAATATTTACAAAATTTCAGAATTGTATATAAGCTATTATTTCCCCTTTTCCCTGATAGTAATCCCTGGCTATGAAAACTGAGTGGCATTTTTCCAAAACCACAGCTGTCCCCTGCTTCTATTCTTTCTTCTATTCTTTCAACTCTTGCCTAAATTGGCTCAAAACCAAAAGTAACCTCAATCTAGTCTGGTCTTTATATTAGTTTACTTGTAGGTAAGCATCATAGCATAATACAAACAGTATTTTAATTGATTTTTCAAGGGATCCATAACTCTTCACCAGCCTCTGGCTGTGGCGATGGGTCCCAAAAGCATGAGTCTTCACAGGTGTGAAGTCCCTGTCCCTGCTGTGATAATCTCACCTTGCTTTCATCAATTCTTAACATTTCAAAATGCTTACAATCTTATACAACCCATTTTCTGAATCATATTATTGAGAGTACTATAAATCTACTGTTCAGAACTCCCTCCAGATGACTGAATAATTATATAGTTGAAAACACTTCCTTCAAGATAAGAAGAAAAATGTACTAAAAATATTAAATTATTAAAGTGAAAAAATTGCTCGACTGAAAAACAGGGCATGACAAGAAAACCTGTTTAATAGGAAGTTACATGGCAAGTTTGTAATCTAGCACTGAATTATGCACTGAATTTAATTCTATAATACACATCTCTTGTTACAAAGCCCACACTGGACAGAGTTCTCTCTCTCCCTCTGTGGGGTTAAGGACAGCCCTGGAAGGTGTGCAAGCTGGCCCTGCTGTAAGCAGGCTGCAGCCACAGCAGCCTGGCAGCACAGCACTCAGGCTGCAGCCACAGCAGCCTGGCAGCACAGCACTCAGGCTGCAGCCACAGCAGCCTGGCAGCACAGCACTCAGGCTGCAGCCACAGCAGCCTGGCAGCACAGCACTCAGGCTGCAGCCACAGCAGCCTGGCAGCACAGCACTCAGGATGCAGCCACAGCAGCCTGGCAGCACAGCACTCAGGCTGCCAGTGCTCTGCCTCCAGCTGGCGTGCCTGTCCTCTCTATGGCTGACTGCAGCACACCAGGAGATAAGCAGCAGAGGCTGCTCCACAATATGTTAAAGTTCAAAGTATTACAAACTGGTACCTGTGCACAACCCCTACAGGCTCTGCACTGAGCCACATACCAGAATTGCCATCATCTCTCAATCTGAACTATGCTAACCCTGTATTCCCATCAACTCCCAACGAGCCGTCAGGTGAACCCCGCAGCCTGCGTTCAGAAGCAGGTGTACTGTAGAAGCTGAGCAATGGATTTGCATTGCTGACTCACACACAACTTAAGAGGCCACACATTGAGTGTGGCACTCACTGTTATTTGTTTTCCTGGTATATTTTCTGCTAGGTCCATTTTTGAGTCATTTTATAAAGAGGGCAAGCTGAGACTGTGTTAATGATCTGCTTTCCTTTGTGGATGCACACGTAGGAGTAGTGTTATTTACAGATGGCTAAATTTTGTTTAAACACATGTGGCACAAGTAAAGAGAAGACTCAAGTCAGACATTCAAGAAAATAACTTTTGCATCTCTTTGAAAGAAGTTGCTGGAAAAGCTGCTGGCAGTTGCAGAAGCTCTGCCTAGTTTGGCTGCTTGTTTCAGACTCAGCATCAAAATGGGAAATTTCAGTGCTGTCCAGCACAGATGCTGCCTCGTGACTTTTCAAAGAACAGAATAAGTATTCATAGCTAATTAAAGTGTACTATACTTTTTCCTTTGGCAGCTAAGGAAAAAAGGCCTAGCCTTCCTGAAAGCCTAGAAAGGAAAAAGTAGGATGCATCTTTCTATTCCTAACAAGAATTACATAGAAAGGAGATAGAATCACAAGTTCATATATTGAGTTTAAAATGTACGCATCCAGGTAGCTGTGCACATGATAAAAGAATTTCAAATGCATAGAGGCTAAATCTAACTTTCAGGGAAGTTAAAAAGCTGTTTTCTACTTATTTCAGCAGGCCATAAGTGATTTTGTATTCAGCAGAACAGAACAGAATGTATTTCTCTTAGGTACAGCAAACTGAGTATCTTGCAATGAAAGGATGCATTGTTTTGTTCTAACCAAAGAAAAACAGCGGATGAGTGAATAAGAGCATGATATAAAGCCTACTGAAATCAATGGAAAGATCCTTATTGACTTCTCCAGGCTTTGGATCAAGCCTCAGAAGAGCAGCTATTTCTCTCTGATACAGCAAGGAATCAATTCTCTCTCCCAGCGGTACTCTAAATAATTCAATATTATGTCTCAGATCATTTCCTAAGAAAAATGATGAGGATGTTGTTCAAGTGGGTGATACCCTGAAGTGACAGAGTTTACAACGCATTCAGCCATATAAAATCTCCTCTGTGTTGCATGCCCACACAAAGACAGGGCAGAGTCAAAGCAACCCCCAGATGCTGAGGAGTGTCTACCCCCTCGAGGACCACAGGACAACTCAAGAGTCACGTTTCTCCTCTCGTGGCCAGAAAGATCTGTATAAATTTTGCTAAATCTTACAGAACGCCTGTACTGTGACATTTCTTTAAAGAAGCAAAATTATTTTTTCTTTGCAGTAAAATCACCATCTATTTGCACAGTGTTTTTTTTTTAATTCTGCACACCTTTCTCCTGTCAATTAGAGAAGCCTGCTACAAGTTATTAGGGACAGTTTGAACAGGAGCTGCAGCATCTGTGCTGTCTCCCATGCATGGAGGCCGGCAGGAGCACAGCCCTGCTCACGGTCGCACTTTCTTTCAGCTGGTGGCAAAGCAGGGCTGGGAAGTTTTCTCCCCATTTGCACAGAAGGACAGCAATTTGCAATGGGGGGGGGGGGCGGGAAATCCCACTTCTCCACTCCTACCAGGCAGCTACCTAGTAACAGCTGACAAATGCATAGGATGGAATTGGTACTGAGCTACGGCTCACGTGATTATCCCCTTTCCCTATCACTTCTGATTGAGTTACACCTGTGGGGAGCATCTCGCCAGCAGCACCTCTGAGTGCAGACGTGGCAGCTCTGGCACATTCACTCTCTTTCGTTCCAAACACAAAGCACAGCCACAATCCAGCCTTCCACCATCTTCTAGGGAGAAAAACTAACCAGCATCTAAGTATGCTCCTATTTTCCTTCCAATCTCCTTGCTGTATGTAGATATGTGTACACACACTCTTGCTCACTGTGCATTTCAACTGAGCTGGATCACAGACGGTATCATCTGCTCCCAGGGCCAGGTGTTACCTCAGGTGCACTGTGGTGTCAGTCCCAAAAACTTGCCCTGGCTCTGCTGCAAAGCCTGGAAATCCTCATGCACAGAGAGAAACCTGCCACCAAGCCCAGCTGCCACTGCCAGCTCTTCCCTAAGAGCAAGAAAAGAAAGGGGCTCTCCCCCTCACTTGGAGCTGCTCAGTGATGTTTTTCAGAGATCTGCTGGATATTTCTGCCAAAGCCCACCCAGCTGGTTGGCCAGGCCAGCTGGTTGCTGCCTCACCACTGGCTCAGCTGGGACAGCCACAGGGCATGGCTGACAGCCCTAAAACACCCATGAAATCACCTTCATGGGTGGTACAAAACAGACACGCTGTCCTCTCCAACGCCAAGAAGTTAGTGGTCTTGGCAAGGCCAGAGAGTGGTGCTCACCATCCTTGTGCCGCCATTTGCCTAACACCACCACGTGCAGCCTTTTCTTTCCTTCATTAATGTACTTCTGATTGATTCTCTCAGAATAATTCTTGATTAAGCAATTTCTTACAGTACCAAGGGGCATTTGGCAGAATACTATATTTAGGACTCACTATATAAAAACATGAAACACCTCTTTGATTTGCTGTATACCTATAAAGGATTTAATATCAACATCACTTGGTCATTTGAATTGCCATAACAACGCTTTGTGAGCAAACACTAAGACTACAAGCAACAATTTCAATTTCTTTTTTTAATTAGCTTTAACAAAAAGAGCAAAAACTCCTTTTTGCAGCTTTTTATGCATAACAGAGGAGAATAAATATTCTAATTAGAAGTTTTCTTCTAGGATGAACCATTTAACCTATTTCATATATGATGCATTTTACCTTTTTTGTATGGAAATCTAGGCACTGCACACAGAAGACACATGCTTCTCCCCACCACCACATACAAGCACCAACTCAGTATTCAACCCCTTTCTTTCTGCATTCAACTTCAGTTTGACTGCCACACCAAGAAGACCATGATACACATTTATGTGCATCACAACAGCCTCATTGACAAGGCAGAGAAATGCCTATGTGTACCTTTGCCCTGAACCTCCAACCACTTTAATCTCTTCAAAGAATGAGACTCTGACACAGTCTGATGGGTAAAAGGGAAAGACAGCACAAGAATTTCATAGCTATAAATATCTAACCACAAAAGAAATCAGCTACTAAAATACCACTTCCTTTTCTAAGGAGCAATTTTATGCAGCAGTTAATAAAGTAAATTTGAGATTTGCTTTTTATTACAAGGAAATGAAAAAACGCTCCGAGCACACAGAAAGCAAATTTATTGAGGAAGACATTGCATCCAGTTCTCAAACACATTAACCCCTGACTGAGATGGGGAGAATTGTTCAGCTTTTTCTTACACCAATTCTGGTTTTGTGTTATTAAACACCACCACCCACCCCACTGTTGATAAAAACTGGTGGTGCAGGAGACCCCATGCTAACTATCTTGCCTCTTTTCCTCTCCAAGCATGGCTCTGTGCCTTTGGGAGGCTCCCAGCCAGATCCCACACTGTCAGAAGCATGTGTATACCCGCTCTGCTGTGAGACACACAAAACCACATTGCAGCCCCTTTGATTCTGTACTTTCTGTCCCTGCCTAGATAACTTTTCAGAAGCTGACAGAGCCTTTACAATTTAATTGGTGTTGACACCTTTTGAAGCAATGCCTTGAGGCGCCGAGGGTCATTGTCTACTTTTTCCTGCTTTTCTGCGGCTGCCTCCATTTGGCTACCTTGCAGCCTGTAGTGCTATGGTGGCCCCTGCACTCTTCATTCATGTTTGTACTTGTACTGGGTCCCGTTACAAGGACCCTTGTTAAACGCCCAGCAGGCAGCACTGAATAGAGATTTTGACTATCTGGGATTTGAAGGCCTCTAGCAATAACGGAGAAAGCCCTGTAAACACAAAAGTATCCCAGTAGCAGTGGGGCGTTAACGTAATCACACATTTATTGCACAGGACCTCAGGACCAAGCTCCTTACTGTTGATTCACTAGCTATTAAGCCTCCATAATTAGGTGGTTTCCCGTGACTTTTCTTTCTTGGGATCCACCAACTATCATTTTCCATATGTCCCTTTTTCCCAGAGTGGCTATACACTCTCACACACTCAATAAGCCGGGCAGATGGTATCATGTACCAGGTTCTGAGCAGTCAAAGCAAATTCAAAACAAGTAAAAAGCTTTGGCCTGGCATTCCCAAAGCTGACCAGGAAGCCTGGATCCAAAATGCACAGAGGTCCCATGCCCTCATAATAGCAAACATCTCTAAAGGCTCAGCCCTGCATTGCCTGCAAGCAGTGAAATGCTTAAGGGCAGTCACATCCCCAAAGCAGCTCTTGCACTGAGGCCCAAAAGGAGAATGACACAATACTAGAATTTTGAGAACCTTCCTTCACTTTATAAACAACTTCTCACATGTTTGTCAGCGACTTTCTCCAAATTTAAACAAAAAAGGCTCTCAAATAAATAAATAAGGCTCTTTAAATAAATAAGGCTCTACTGAAAAGGTGAAGGATTCACTCACTTTCTTCAGTCCCAAACATCAGTTTGCTTTGGGATACATCTTAGTTAAACTCAGCCTCAAATACTGTATTAAGACAGTCAATGAATGAAAGAATAACCAACTAAAATGGAAAAGAAAATTTCAGCTGGGTAAATTTGAGGTATTGAAGTCTGGCCAGAATGCCCTCAGTGGCAATTCCCTATTTGAAAAATTCCCTCTCATCCCAAAACACACTCTCACTAAACAAAGCCAATGGTTGGGCTTTGCATTTTTCAGCCCTCTTTGCCACATTTGAGAGTCTGCTTTACCACATTCATTCTGAATTCCAGCAGTTCACCTACAGGGATCTGAAAAATGAGACTTGTAATTCCAATATGATGCTACCTGTATTCAGTATCCCTTGCTTCTTCACCGAATGGGGGATGCTCGTCACTGTGTCCATGATCCCACCAACTCCTTGCTTCTACTGCAGAAGCAAGGAGAACCAGGCTTCTGCACACTCCTGCACCCCACAGAAACCAGGATCTGGTTCAAAATCTTTCCTTGTTAGTTGTCTCTCCCAGTCATGTCTGCAAGCCTCTCACTCACAGCAAGCTGCAGCCATCCTTCTTCCCTCTGTCTCTAGCCTGCCTGAAAGATGGCTGCACCTCCAGGCTCTTTGTTTGAATCAGTGCCATACCCTACACATTTCATTATCTCAGTTAACATGTGAGTTTAAGAGTTGCCAAGACTCAGAATAAAAACAAGTTTCCTCACATTGACAAAGCAGCATTCAACTGGGATAAAGGACTTACCTTTCTTATGCTCTACAAAACCTCTCTGCATCTTTCCAGGCACCACTCTGGCATAGCACACAGTGCTTTCTGGAAGTGCATCAAAGTCCAACAGTTGTGGGGGAAAAAAAGCCCTGTAGGAGCAGAGGAAGAACAGAGCAGCTCTGGAGAGGCCAGGCTGGCCTGGTTATGAACAGACATGATAGAGAGTTTCACAGAAACCACCACTGATGACAGGTATGCTGTTTCAATGAGCTGAATGTAAATAATGCCAAGAAGCTTCCAGCTGCGACATGCTTCACGTAGCTCTGCTGGCTCAGCCAGGAGATGTTTCCCTTTTGCTGACAGAGGAAACACCATCTGCAGAGCACGAATGCCCTGCAAACAGCATTAGCAGTGACAACTTGCTGCACAGCCTTAGAGAGAAAGTCACTAGATAAGGATTGATTACATCCAACTAGGTGTCTGCTTCCTTGAAGACTAAAGTCAATCAAAGGGTCATTCCAGCAGAGTTAAGAGCACAAGTTGAGGCAGAACCTTGGTTTTATTCTGTTTTCATAATTTAATTCAGAGCCTGCAGGAGAGGATGGCAGCTAATAAACAAAAGGTAAAGAAGCTCCTCTAGACTGGCCATTCATGTAAGTTCGGATCAGGTTGTTCCTTGCAATAATTAAATTGAAAATACTACTCTTTCCTCATGGAGACCAGGGCATTATAGAGTCTATTGCAAGATACAGGATATTATTTATATACATAAGAACAACAATATCTGGTCAGATGAGAGGCTGACCTTACGTTTTCTGTAAGTGGCCTTTATGTGCTTTCATTTAATAGGCTTTAGTGAAGCCTTCTTCCACCATTGTGCCCAGCCTCTTCCTGAGTCCATGCAAACTTTTGATAACCACCACTATAAAAAGCCCCATTCCAGAATCACGATGCTCATTTAGAATATCTGCTGATTTCCTTAAGAATCATACAAAATAGCACAAAGCACAGGAACCGTTGTTGCAGCTAGGACACCTTGTACACTTGTCTTATTACAAAACGCTATGGAGAAAGCATTAGTTCTATTTTTGAAATGTTCAATAGCCTCCTTTTGTATTTTTTTTTATTATTCTGCTGTATTCTCCTCAAGATGGGAGGAGCGTACCCTATTCAAGTACTTCTATGCACAGAATCTGCTGAGCTGAAACAAGCCCAGTGTCTACCCTCCTTCTGACACGTTATGTAGGAACTCCCTCTTGCACACCTTTCATGGCCATCCACAGGCAGGCAAGAGAGTATATCCCTGTTCTTTTTAACAGCTAGCAAGGACAGCTTATATTTGGGCAGAGTCTGTGTTCATCAAGGCACAAAGGCTTCCCCAACATCTGCTACTCAGGCCTGTATCCTTGGGGCCAAATAGTCATACTGATTATGATGCACTCCAAAATCTGCTCATTTTAGGGAGACCAGGACTAAAAAAGTCAAACCAAGTATTTCTCTAAATTTACAAAGGGACTTTGCTCTTCTTTGCATTGGATTTATATCTGTTCCAATTGTCCTCAGGGAACTTACCTCTGATTTACAGCAGCTGAAAAGGAAACTGTCCATCTGACTCCAGTTATGAAAAAAGCAATACTGATCCTGTGCAGCATCAGAGGGGGGACTATAAATGAGGGAAGGAGCCATCCCAGCTGATTGGACTGATTGGACACACTTCAAAATCCCTTCCTCTCTGCATCCTGCATTTGCTCTTTATTAAAGAAAAAAAAAAAAGCACAGTTTACTTAGTGCACAGGGTAGCTGTAAAATTTAATTAATCACTGAAATTGCTGAGATCCTTAAACGAAAAGCCCTATAAAATGTAAAGTTTCCTATAAAGAAAACCCCTCAGAATTGCCTAACTTCCTGCTTTTGTATTGTACCTTACGGCAGCAGTGGCTGGACACTGCCTACAGTCCTGATTCAGCAGATTACTTGGAAGTAAGCATATACCTAAGCCAATGGACACTAAAGCATGCTTTGATACAGTTGACTCGGGATGGACTTAAATTGGTGCCCTATAGACTGATTGCTTCCATATCTCCTGTCCCCCTCCAAGGGATTTCAAACTACCAAATGAGCCTTCCTTTCTCACTTGCAGATCTCCAAATGCAGCTCTAGTCAGAGGCAAAGTATGAGCCCCTATTTAATAGGACCTTACTTCATGAAGATGAGAAGACTTACTGCACAGTATGTTACTGTACACAATAATTACATCTAGGATTGCTGATCTAGAAAAAGCAAGATTTCCCCCTGCCCCAATAGCACTTGCCAGGGATTTGCCCCAATGTGTAACAAGTGAATGCACACCGTGGTACAAAAGACAAGTGCTGTATCTCAAGTGTTTTTTCGTCTTCTGGGTAATTTGGTTTCATCACATGAATATATACTGTTACAAGCTGATAATCCCCACAGATCTCCTTTCTTCTAAATCAGAAATGCTAGAAGAGAGCAAATACTCTGGTTTTGCCCTAATTTACAGTCTTAAATAAAGATTAGGACATACGGATGGGATGAGCACAGAATACTTCTTCCCTCTACAGATACTATTATTTCACTTTTCCAATCTCAACAAAAAAACCTCACGGGTCAATTTTTCAGTTACAGAGAAAAGCAGGAAGGGAAGAGAGCTGTTAGTGAGGCACAATAACATGTGCAGGTTTTCTTGGATCAATTGCCAGCATTGACATCGTATCCTTCAGCCAGCAGTCTGTGATGAATGGTACCCAGTGGCACTGCAGAGAGCAACAGCAGCCAGGCAGCATGGGTGACTGTGTGCCCTCCTAACTGGCTGATGGATCAGGAAACTCAAGAGAGACTCGGAATGTGGGAGCTGCAGTGGTAAATGTTTTCATCTTTCTCTTTTATGATCTTCCCTTCTCCATTTATTTCAGATACTTCAGAGACTGAGCTTTGTTACAAACTGTTAGCCCAAGGCAGCGGGTTGGGGAAGTGAGATTTCATGGAAAGACAGAGCACAAGAAAGTGTGAAAAATTGGAACTACATGTGATATTAATGGCTTGTTGTTGAAGGAATTTCTGTTTGGATTGTAGTTCAGACAGTTGCCTTGATGTACTGGAATGAAAATCAGCATCCAATGTGCCTACAGACAAACCACAGAACTGTCAAAACACACTCTCCTTTTTATGTCCCAGAATCTTGAATTTGAAATGAAAAGTCCCCACTCACCCACTACACAAAAAACACAGCCCAGCAATCACAGTACTGTGCAGTACCATGCTACAGAAAACAAGACAAACAGCTCTCCCCCAAAAGCACCAAAGTGACACACTCCTGTATCCAATTGCCCAGACTCACTCTGCCACACTGTGACACTGTAGAGCCTAACTTTAAGCAATCCCATCTTTGGCAACATCCAAGGGCCAGAGAAGCACCCACTCAGATTGACCTGGTGTCAGTCTAGGGCAACTCTACTGAATTCTATTTTTTATCCTGTATTTTCTTCCATGTAGTAGAGCAGAATATGGTATTCACTAAGGATGTTGTGACCCGCATGTGAGCAATGCTTTAATCTGTCTGTGATCAGTTTGTTCACCCATATTGCAGCTTCAGCTCAGAGTCTGGCGTGACCTCTGTCCACGGGGACCTGAGGATCCACACCAGCTGAGAGCACAGGCTAGTGCTTACATGTTGCTATGAGCTGGAAGCCACGCCGTGTTTGTCATGTACTTAAAATGCTCAGCTTCTGCAGATGAGAAAGCTGGAGCAATAAAAGCCATGTCGTTCCCAGCAGAGTGTGCTTGGGACTGCAACAGGAGAGTCTCAGAAAAAAAACACACACAAAAAAATCCATGTGAGGAGTCTGTACGGGGAAAGGAATGCCTGGGGACACCCTGAAAACATTTTTTTTCTCTGATAGTATGGCAATCTCACACAAATATTTCCATCTAAATGAAGATGACTTGTGACGCAATGTTATGAGGTCCTGCATGGTATTTGCTTGGGTTTACTGCCAACAAGTCAAGGTGGGAACCACCGTGCAACTGAGATTATTCCATGGGCACATCACGGACTGCATTAGATGGCCAAGTAGTCTTGCAGGAGCTCTACAATTGACCCAAAAATATTGTCTACAGCTTGTTAAAATAGCCCTTTTTGTGCCTTTAACTAGCGGACTAGTTGCGAGTCTTCCTGTCAAATAAATGATTTGTTTTCCACTTGGAGGCAAACCAAACTGCCCACTGGGAAAACCCTGCAATGGAAGCAGCTGAGGAACAGAATTCACAGTTGTGAGGAACTGAGGGAAACGCTATTTTCCTTATTAAATTAATCAGTTTACAAAATATGAGAACGTAGAAGGAAAGGTGCATTCCCCTTGTTAAATATTTGCCATTAAATCTCTGCAGGGACTCCTACCATAAGCCGGAATTAAAGACCAAGAGAATTAAAGTCAGTTATTTTCTGCACCATGGTATACACCAGGCCTGCAGGAAGGGACAAAAATCTTCCACCTGAAGGGAGCATTACATTAAATTACTTCATATGAAAACTTAAGACCTGTGGACAAAGTTTTTAAAAATAGGAAATTGAGTGTTCACATTTAAATACATCGATTGATTTTCAAAAGCATAGGCTACAATTAATGGATTTACAAACCTATCTTTATCTTCTAATAATGTTATTTTTGCAATGGTTTTTAGTTCTTTTTCAGACTATTTTGTAGAACAATTCCATATTTAATTTGTCCTTAGTTTCAGGGGAGAGGGAAATTTTGAATTAGCCAAACAAAAGCAACTCCCAGATCCTTCAAGCAGATGGAATGGAACATGCATGTTCTCCAAAAAAAAAAAAAACAAACCAAAACCCCAAAACAAACTAAACAAAACCACCAACAAATAAAACCACTATTTGAAAAATTGTAATAGTAAAGCCCCAGACAAAAGGGGAAGTTGTCAGAACCTGAGGAGATATTGAAAGACTGCCACATTAGAGGCAATTTAAACCTCACTGTCAATAAAAATTGTACAGGTGATTGACCACATCCATAAGTATTAATGACATCTTTCTATTCTACCTCAACAGGAAAGACTAACAATAAAAAGTCTTCCTCAGCCTACCACACCCATTAGAACATTTTCCCATCACCTTCCTAATGCTTAAATCAAAGAACCCATTGACCAACCACATTCATCCAGGGTAGAAGCAACAAGACAGAACCAAGACATCAGTGAAGACATCAGAGGACAACTACAAAATCCAAGAGTTTGGCTGACAAATTGCACATGAAGCTGTGTTCAACAAGACAATAATCTGACTGGTGTGGGTCACCCTAAGCAAATGTCATTATTTTATTTCTACAGGAAAATAATGGAAAGAAGGAAGAAGTGTCTGAGGAGGCCAACAGAGGAACCCAGCAAGAGTGACAGATGTTTTGGTTACAGTTGCAGGTTGCTCTGGCAACCATGGGAGATTCCAGGAATACTTTCACCCATAGCTCTTGCACATAACAAAGCCTAAACTTGTCTGGAATATGTTTAGGTTTCATACAGTTCAGGCACACCTCATTTGTAAATAGTCTGTGTCACTTTTAATAGAAATACTTGTTCTCAAAACAAGTCCAAATAAGGCTGTCAGAATGACTTCAGACAGGAAAATCAAGCCTTCCCATAATTCCAGTAGATGGTGAATTTCTGCAACCTTCAGCCCTCTAAGTTTGGTCCCAAAAGCAAGTCTCAGGGCTGCAGGACTAGAACGATGGAAGTCAGTGGTTCATCCCTGAATTATTCCAACAGCCACAATGGCATTGTGCATAATGTGAGCATAACAATCAGTGCAGGACTTGACCCATTCTCCACTAACCTGACTTTTGCCTGATGGCATCCTATCTAATGGTTCAGTTTGGGAACCAGGTAGTGTTCATTTCTCCACTAACTAACAAGAAGGCACCAGTGGGAGGGAAGAGGGGAAAACATTCTCCTCGATCTTGCGGATCAATCTCTGTTACTGTGGCACAAAACACAGAAATATTAGGGTCAAAACACAGAATTGAATGAATATAATTTCCAGCCTTCAACTTCAGTCATGTAAGGAACCCTTTTTACCTGCAGCTCTCAACAATTTCAGGCCACAGCAGCCTGCTGTTGCCACTTGAGTGGACAGAAATTCATACTGAACTGAGCCCATATACAGAACAACCGCTTGTCCTCCTGGCCTAGGGACAACACACTGCGGATGCAGAAAATGCAACAGCAACACCTTTAAAGAGCCTCAAAGGCTCATTTCTTCCAAAGCAAGAATGAGGCACACAGAAAAATGAGCACTCACTATACTTATTTTAACAAGAAAAACACATAAGACTTAGCACAGTCTGTCCTGAATCTTCTTGAGCACCTGGAGCTTCATTTTTTTGCTATATCTCAATAAAGTCAAACTTCCAGAATTAACCCCTACATTTGCATGGCAAAGATACATTTATCAATATAACTTAGCAAAGGTAAGATGATACCATAGAGAATCAATCACTGTTGAAAGTAAAACAGAAGGGCTAAATAAAAGGACTCCACCTGCTTTTAATTTGAACCCACAACACAAGGGAGAAATTAAAACTCCAATAGGTACCTATGTTCCTTTGAATGGCTAGCTCTGTGCCTGCACAAAAGAAAGAGGCTTTTCACTTACCTCCTGTGGTATCAAAGAGACCATTAAAAACCAATAAAATATTATGAAGCTTTTTCCCTTTGTGAAAAAGTGCAATTAATATCCTTCAGCAGATGATTATTGATTTTTATAAAGCAATTTACAGGCTTCTAAAGTCATGATTATTCAACCCTCTGGGTGCCAGAAGAGTTTTCAGAAGTAGGAATCGTATTCTCATTTCCACATCAGCAGGGCCAGAATTTACAGACTTCTGATTATTATTATTATTTTTTGCCCCCAGGATATTGTTGTTGTTGTTGTTGATGTTGCAGCGGTCCAGCACAGGATTAACCCTTTTATTCCCTCCCACCTGAGGCAGATTTTTTTTTTTTTTTGTGACCTGTTGTTGAAGTATATATTCTGTCAGATATTCATCCACTACTCACGGCTGGTGGGTTGGATGCTCAGCAGAGTAGACTTCATGTCAGAAAATCAGCAGCTGCTCATATATCACACTGGTCATTAGTAGAGGATCATTCTGGACCTTTGCCCAGAGCACCTTGCTATGGCAAGAGAAAGGCTATAAAACCCTAGGCCCTGTCAGCTGTTGTCATTTAGGTGAGAATTTATCAGGTCTCAGAGTGCCCTCTGACTGGATTATTATGAATAATGAATGAAGCTTTATGCCACACTGAGGCATTAATAAGACTGGGATGACTGGGAGAAATTCAGTATAACATCATAGCAGTAACTTTCTGTGAGCAACTACACAGCTGGTGGGCTCACTGGATTTAGCTTCTGTTAGATACTGCGACTGAAATGAGGAGCTCATTTAATTATTAAGCAAGTAGCACGACGCTTTTGGTTTAGCCTATGGGTGGTATTATTGACCTACCCAGGGAAAGCTTGCAACAGAAGGATTTCTACCCTCTAACCAAACTCATTCTGGTCTTGAGAAGCTGAATTGGTGAACTCTCCCCAAAACAAAACCAGTGAAAGTTAATCTTCATATTCAATTTTAATCCAAATTAAATAATAAATTTTTAAAAATATAGCTAAGCGCAAACAGTTAATAACTCCCTAAGATCTCCTAACACAGAAGTCATCTAACCTGTTGGTGATACTCTGGGAATATTAGTCAGGATTAGTGATTTTCTCCCTTACTTTTCCTCAGTTCATCCAATATGTTTCCCTACAATGTGCAAATCAGAAACAGAGAAGGAAGGAAATAAAAAGGCAGCCAATGACCTAACCAGGGGGGAAAACAAACAAACAAAACAAACACAAAACCCAACAACAACAAAAGCAGATGCACAGCAGAGACTATTGGCAATAATCAACCTCCTGGTGTAGCAGTTCCAGCTGCACTCCAGAGGACTGAGGCCACAGAGCTGACAAGCACTCGAGACTGTAATTTATCTTGGTACCAGCTTCACTAGGATAATTATTTTATAGCGCTGGACACACTTTTACAAACTCTTTAATATCTTAGGTGCATAATATCACTAAAACCATAGGCTCTTACTATCTCATATTACCATGACCTCAGAAAAAAAACAAAAACTGCACGGCCTCTTTCAAATACACGTCCTCTCCAAACTAATTTTATTTATTTATCCAGCAAATCCTTGCTAACAGTAGGCCAGATTTTACTCTTCCCAACGGCCTGAAATTAGGCAGCAATGAAGCAGGACCCAGCCTGAAGGGACCAACTGGTGACACCACGTCTCAGAAGCACAGCTCCTTTTCTCAGATAGAAACATTTCACAAAGAATATTTCAACTCATGAACAGGCAGGCAGCAATAGGACTTGGCCTAACTCTCACATCAGCCTCTCAATTAAATGTTTTTAAAGCAGAGCCAGTGATGCACAGCCAAATTATGAACAGACAGAAACATTATCTTTTTCTACGAGGGAATACAGCTTTTTGGCAGGGGCTGGGCATAGGAAACATCCAAGCTCCAGTTTTCCAGCTTACTCATACAGTCAGAACTGGAAAATGGAACAGCGTCACAGACCACAGCTCATGGCAGACTGAAGGCAAAACACTGCTGCAGTGGGCAGCCTTCGGGACCCAGACACTGGCACCAGGGACTAACATAGGCACACGTTCACAATGTGACCAGAATTTTACAAGCAGTCATGTCAGAAAGGCTTAGGAAGTTTTTCCGTAAAATATTAACCAAATTATCCACTTGGGTAAAATATTAATGTTACAAGTTTTTTAATACAGTCATAACGCAGCAGCCCTCAAAAAAATATTAAGCAAATTAACAGACCTTGTCTTGTTCCAACTCAGTTTCTGCTTTTTGGCCCCAATTGCTTGGACTTAACCCTCAGATAGGACTCACTTTCCAGTATGATATTCAAGATCTTATTTTATTAGATTATTCAGGAAAAATCTGACCAAGAAAAAAGAGGAATATACCCTCCAAAAAACCCAAACTTTTTCAAACCACACATAATAAAAGTCCCTAGTGACACCAAATTTTGTCATAGAAAAGGAAGCCAGTACAATTCTGATCTACAGTTACAATGTGGTCCTTTTTTCTATACTTCCGCTATTTTTTTATGAATGGGAAATGATAAAGACAATCATGATGACAATCCCTTTATTTCTTTAGTACCTAGAAATAATGTAAAATGGTTTGTTTACATTTTCATGTGAGACCTCTAAATACAACAAAATTTAGTGTAATCTGGAACTATGAAACCACACTGTAAAACTCCTACTGAAGCAAAGATTCCTACAGATTTTTCCTTTCACTGGAATTAAAATATTTACCATCAATATAACTCACTGTATATTTTGTGGATAATAGTATCTTCATTTTTTTGATTTATTTGATTTATAATTCCTTATATTTACATCCTGACACTTTTGCTATGTATAGGTAATTTAAAGATGACATTGGTCATGTATGGCTTTTTAACACATGGATGTTTTCATGTATCAGTCTTTTCACAATGTGTCAAGAAAGTAAATAATATATGCTTGATTTCACATTAGTGAAAGCTAGCAAACAGAAAACTGACTTTTCTCTCTTACTTTTTATGTAATAATCTTTACAACTTTGGAAGGTTTTCAGGACAGTACCAAATTTTGTATGTTCACAGTATTTCTTCTCTAAGAACCTCCTCTTTTGCTAAAAGCAGACACAGTCCCATTTTGGATGAACAGCAGCAAGAGTGAGAGTAAAAAGCAGAGCTCCCAGTCCTGCAGCTATCTAAACCATACCTGCTATGGGCTTGGGGTTTTTTGTTTGGGTTTTTTAAGGGTCTACAGGAATGAGGGTGACAACAGGAACTGGGTGTTCACCTCACTTCAGTTTCCTGTCTGTGTCAAACAACTCTGCTGAAGCTAACACTGATGGTTGATAACAACTTGTTTCAGTAGATGTCTATCAAGGGTTTTCCCCCTGTTCTCCATTACTGCCTCCTCCAATGGAGCTTCCCCATGTGGAGTTCAGGAAAAGTGGATGCTGCTTAGCCCATCTGGGACATGGCATCCAGGTCCCCACCCCATGGGAGGGGTGTACAGGGACTTAATCATAGTTTCTACCTTGTGATGCTCTGTGCAGCTGACACAAGATCTAACACAGTATCCCTGACACCTCTCCTCCCACTGTACCTCCTTCTGCCTCCCTTGGCTCACAATCTATCCTGCTTTCCTAAAATCCAATTTGTACTCTACAACAAATTCTACACAAACAATTATTTCTACTAAAATATTCAGGGGGCAGGCCTGCAAAAGCCCCGGGCACTAGCACTGCCCACACAGCACAAGGACTGTTTTGCAGGGGGTGGTGCAGGAGCCCACTGTGCTGAGGGAACAGGCAAGGGGGGCTGGAGCACCAGCATCACAGCCAGCCTGGTCTTCTGAGCTTGCTAAAAGATAAAAAAAAAGAAGTGGCACTTTGGATAGCAAGCACTTGCCTAGAGTACATTTATAAATGAGTTTACATACCCTTAAAAGACCTTATGCTTTAAACAGTGGTGCAGGCCTAGGAGAAACCTGGCAGTGTGAATCCTCCCCATGTCATAAGCACTGCAACAGATGCAAATTTGTAGAACCAGCAAGAGGTTAATTTCAGTTTCTTCTGTGTTTTTTAAATAACCATTTGGTATTTTAGATGTCTTGCTGCAAAGCAACATCGTCAGTGACACCTAAGATGTGAGAAATGTAACTACAATTTATGCATTTTTTTAAAGTCACTGCACTGTGGTAGGTGAGGGTTTACCTGTGCAGTTACTCCTGAATCACTGTAACACTTCCAGCTGTTCTCATGTTTAACAAATGATTACAACAATTCACTGGAAAATTATCTTCAGAGGCTGAGGAGACCCTCTGGAGGGTCTCAATGTCCAGGACTTCTACAAAGCAGAACAGAGTGATTCTTGAGGAAAGAAGGGAAGAAAATCTGCAATTTGTGAATAATGACTAAAAATACAGCTTTGGAGGTACTGGAATGATTTGTGAATTCAGCTGCATTTCAACTACTGAAAATAACTGAACACACATATAAAAGTTGCCATCTTAGGATAATGAACCATCTCACTTTTATTCTGGTGTGCCATTGTAATGGAGCCAATACCTTTGAAAAAACCCCTCTCAACAGAAACCCCCTAGGTCAGAGTTCACGCTCGCAGAAAAAGCACATCATGCAAACACAGTAGGGCCCCTGTCATTTATCTGAGCCACCCAGCCCTTTAGTGTGCCTGTGGGCACTGGGCACCTTCCTTTTTGGAAGAAAGTTTCCAGTAGTGAAAGTGTGACAGGTTCAGGAACCAAACCTTTCCCCTTGCCTCCCATCCCTCCACACAAATAATCCACTACCTTATGGCAGAGCTGCTGCAGTTTCCAGCTCACTCCAGAGTCTAGTTTTTGCTGTCAGGAGGGTTCTCCATCATTCCACATGGAGCTCTATGGGTCTCCTTTCCTAATTTGGGCCAAAAGAAGCAGTAGAGATCTAGTCCAGTTGAGTTTCCCATTGCAAGTGTCTTTCAAGTCTTTACAGCAGAAAGCACAATAACAAACTCTTATCCCAGAAGGAAAATACACAAATCCCTATAGTTCCACTACTGTGGAAGAGCTAAAAATCTGCATTTATTTTATTTTTTGACAATTTGGAACTTTAATCTATCTTCTCCTGCTTGCTAGAGCTATTTCCCTCTTTCAGTACTTCAGATTTCAGTTAAGCTGAACATCTGTGAGCTCCACTGTTGGGCACACACTCCAGTTTTTGGTTTGGATGAAACCTACAGGCAGCCACCCTCAATCTCTCATTTTAAAATATGAGACTGTACATGCAGGGAGACAACACCATGTTTTAATTTTTAGGCTGCATAAGCTCGGAACATTGGCGTAATAACCTTTTAATTGTAATTGAGCTAATGGACACATCTGAAAACACAGACACTGGCTAACTACGTTTATTTTATTATCAGCAATACTGAGTAGCAACCTGTTCACTTTAAAAGTCAAGGTATACAGTGTAAAGTTAATAAGAACCTAGAGTCAATTAAAACAACAACAATTAGGGCATTTTATTGATTTTTCAGCTTCCTCCAGCTACTTTTTATCTGTAGCAAGCTTAAAATTTCTTAAAACATGGATTAGAAGAGCCTGGGATAGGTGATGAAAGGAACAGTCTTAACCAGCCCATATTTTGTATGTGCTAATTCAAGGTTCTCTTCTGAAGAACTTTTTTTTTCCTAAATTTATTTTCAACTACTTTTGTTTTCCTTGAGGGACCTCTGAAAAACTATATTGCTACTTTTCATGTTTTTTATTTGCCCTCTGGAACAATAAAGGCTCAAAGGTTCATAAATATGCATTCTGTAAATGTATTATGCTGACAAAGTGTTGCTCAGATAGCTGCTCTTGCCTTTAGGGAATGAGTAAGTTTACAGCATGCTTAAACAACAGTGTAAGGGGAAAGAGAGAGAGGGAGAGAGCTGTGTCAGCGTGTGGGCTGAAAATGGAACAAAAGAGTTACCCTGAGTGCACAGAGAAAATAGAAAATAAAGTTAGGTAAGACACCACAGCTAGTACCTTGCAATAAGCAGGGGTGGGGGTTTGAGGGTGTTATTTGCTAGTGATATGCTTGAGAGTACATCACACCTTGTTCTCCAGGAAGGTTTTGCAGCCAAGACATCATAAAATAGCAAACTTCATTTGCTAATTTTGATACATGAATCAGGATAATTCCTTTGTTCCTCCCAGAACACTCAGCTCCTGGCAGGGTCCTAGCCCAGGTTAATTCTCAAGCCAGACACAGATCTAGTTGTTCTTCAACTCAACTCTGCCTCGCTGCAAGCTTAGGGCAGATGCTTGCTTGTCAGTATGTACACTTTCGGCAGGAAGAAAACATTTCACTATTAAAAATACCATTTAAACACATACCTCCAAATTGGCATATTAATTAATGTTGATGTGACAATAGGTTTTGACAGATAAGCCTCAGGACCAACCACAGAAGGAGAGATGGAGCATACATTTATATCTCAAATAAAAGCAGCTGACAACCCTTCCATCACATTCTCAAATATCAGGCATTTTCTGAAAGTTCACATCCAGGTTTAGGAGCAGGGGCAGCAGGGAGACACACCACAAACAGCAAAATGTCACGTTGTATTGCACAAACTGCAATAAACCTGGAGATATGAGCATTTCACAGTGATGTTTCTCCACTTCTGAGCAGCCAATACAGAGTCGATCCAGCTCAACCTGTTTCTACTCCGACTTGACAGCTTATGCAAATACACTGACATGCTACGCCTCTACTCTTCACAATGACGACTTCTGCAAGAAGTATTATCTTTACTCATGGCTAAACAAGCATGCCAGTACTGTGGTGCTACAGGTGATCTCTAAGACCTATACATCTTAGAGTGCCTGACATTTTATATGGATAAAATCCAAAGGAATAAAGTAGCCAACCAGTTGCTGCCTCCAATTTTTTCTTTCAAGCTACTGACTAAATGTCTCCTAGTAAATACATTTTCCTACTTCATCATCTAGGCTTGTGTCTGGTTTTTCCTTGGTGTTTTGGGATCATCTATTATATTTATCAATACTGGATACTAAAATTATTCTTTGTGGCCTGAGATTGCCTTTAAATTAACTTGGTACTTCAAAAGCCTTATACCTTTCCTAGCCTTCTGCACTTCATTCTTCCACTTTATCTTACAACTCTATCAGGTCAGGATTAATATCAAAAGCTTCTTGGTATTTATTTTCTAATTAATTTTTTTTTCCATTCTTGCTTTGTTTCCTCATCTCAACTGTAAACAAAAGTAATTTCCATCTGATGATTTAAAGCCATGTAAACAATTAAAAATGTTTGCAAAAGTAAAGCATCAACAGACTAAGAAATACCCTTCAAATAATCTCTGGTATGTTGTATTATATTCTTCTCAAAAATAATCCTCTACATTGAAACCAAGTTAAAAATCTAGTATGAACTACATACCATGAAGGAAAACTATATAGTTTCTAATCTAAAGTTGTTCTCCTCAGAGAAGGCAAGTGTCTTCGCAAAAATAACCATCAAGCTATGCCTCATCAAAAACTTCTCCAAATGCTGTAAAGAAAGTATTGCAAAATATATTTCCTGATAACAGATTCTCAACATAAGCAAGTCTGCTTTGCTGACTGGTGTTCAGCTAAGCCCCAGACACTGCTTAGGGCAAGTTTGGGTGCTTGAGAACATAGTGTCTTCATTTACTCCTCTGATTAACCCTGATGCTTATCCACCAGGGAGAGCCTGAATTCAGTTTTTTCCACAGTTCCCAACCTCAGGTGACTGATGCACATCCATCTCAAAGTCTGAAAAGATATCTCTGTTAGATAGAAAGGACTGGGAGTGGTGAAGGCTGTCTGAGAGGCTTCCCCTCTGCACAAGGATGAAAAGGCAAACAATCACACCTTCTCTTGTGACGATGTGAACCGATGTTCTGGCCTCCCCCCTTTCACCCAAAGCTTTCCAGAGGAAGCAGCAGGGGTCTAACAGCCTATGAAGCCTCCATTTTAGCCTGACTGGCTGAAACTCTGACAGGCATGTGAAGTTTGAAATAGAAAATAAAATACAATTATTTCACTAGCCCCCTCTGTTCTTATAAACTGCTGCAGGCTGGCACAGCTCTGGCAGCACACAGTCAAACCTCAAATCATGAGGGGTTTTTTCCTAAACCGTATCTCAGGTCAATATATTGCTCCATCTTCACTGACACTTTTGCCACTCCATTTTTGCTTTGCTAAGAAGCACTTCATCTGCTTGAGCATGTATTTCATATTAATTCAGCTCTTTTTTTCTTAGTTAAATATTTCAGAACTGCAATCTTTAAATGTACCCTATGTTGAAATGTTCACCCGGTTATTTCTCAACCCTTTTCAGGGTTTTACGTTCTTTAATGTAAAACAAAGTTGAAAACAAAAGCCTACTTGCAGAGCACAGAAATTAAAAAAAGGATTTTCCTTGCTTAAGAGTCGAGCAGTCTCTCCTCTTTCCTGCCAAAATCAGTAGATTTTCGTAAAAAGTTTATCTCAAAGTAATTAAGAGGTTAACTTGCAAAAATAGAGCAGTGCATTCCATGAGTAAATCTGGGGCAAAAGCATTACAAAACTCCTAGTAAATATATTATTAACTATAAGAGAGCTTTAATCTATTTTCAGAGCAAATCCCAACACCCATTCAACTGGTAAATTAAGTTAGTACCTCCTAAACTCTTGTGTAACATGAGTTTGACCTAAGCGGAGCTGTTCTAGTAAGAGGACGTCATATAGCTGTACTACAGCAATGTAAGTAGGGGGCTTTCTTCTGAAAGCCCTGAACTGTGTCAGACATTTACCCTGAGCTCTGCCTGCAGACACAGCCCACATCAGCTGAGCATCTCTGCATGATTGTATGCAATTTATTTCCCTGAAACGGCACTGATTGCAAATGAGAGGTTCAACTCTGCCCCTTGCTAGTAAAAAGACACTTTCCTGGTGTGGACCGGGCTAGGCTTCAAACTGAAATTGTATGCAATAAATCTTTGACAATCAATCAAGCATAAGGGAAGGGTGGATCTAATCATCTGACTGCCAGCGAGTTGTTTGGTCTGCAAGCATTCAATGGCAGAAGAAAGGGGAGAGTCCTGGAACGAACAGGGGAAAAAAGAAATAGGCTCCTGGCCTATTCAAGATAGAGACAGACATACTGTGAGGGTTTCCAACAGAAATGTAACAGATCAAGACAGGGGATACAGATGCACACACGTTCTGCATCTCTCCCATAGATCTACTTTAATAAAGTACAATTGATGATCATTTTTTTCTTTTTTTTATCTATTATTAGGTTTTTCAAGTGTGTAAGTGTTTCTTAATCAAAAGAACAGTTCCATACAGCTCTTGACATCAAACAAAAGCATTTCCAAAGCTATTACAGTATCAAAGTAATATTCTGTGCAGAATCTAAGGTGAACCATTGGAATAATCCTTCTGGGATAGAGATTAAAAAATGCTGCATTCAACGTTTCCCAGAAGCATCCAAAGCAATCTATCAAAAAGGCCATAAAAACATGGGGCACACTTGATGCATGTACTCACCACTATTATTTTCCTCCATTTTCTCTTTGTCTGGTTAGCTACTAATCTTACCTTTGTCTGAAAGTTCCCGCTGTATATATGAAAGTAGCAGAGCTGATTAGCAAGTCACAGGAGGAAGTGACCTCTGATGTGCTTCAAATCCATAAACCTTTTATAGCGTTGAATCATATTATGAAAAAAAGCGTTAAGGCAAAAATAGCAGCATTGCAGCAGCACTAAGGTGAGACTGCCTGATATTAGCAATCCTTTTCAGGTGCCCTCAACAGATTTTCACTATGTCAAAGTTAGGTATTAGTGACTTCTCTTCTACTTAGTGAATATGCATTTAACAGTAAACTATAACTATGGTTTAGTTCGAGAATCCATTTCGATAAAAGACTCTGGTCATCCAACCAACCATCAACTTAATTATATGCACTGTACAGCACAGAGACTTCTCCTTTCACCTATAGGAGTGAAACACTAGGCAACTTGCAGAAGGGATGGGCAGTTTGGCAGTAGCCATGGTTAAATGAACTGAAGGGGTAGAGAGGGAGAAAAGGTAAGCAGAAGTTACCAAACAGCAAAAGCTGTTCCATGTGACAACGGTGGTTAACTTGCTCCTTGAACTTAACATCTGGTAACATTTTTATCTTCTGCAAACTTGTAAAATGTTATGGTATTTTCGACAGTGGGAGCTTACTTCCAGAAGAAATTTTAACTGTACAAAGAGACCACAAAATCCATTTCTTTGCAGGCCATAGGGTTTTCTAATTCTTAACTCATAGCTTAGTTCAAGAACACCTTAGAAGTTCTCCATTTGCTTAATATTTTTCAAGAGTATTTTTAGCATTGATTTCCAGCAGGCATCACATGCATAAAGGGAAAGGTTGTCTCTGACATATCCTCATCATAAAGGGATAGATGTGGGTAGATACAGGCGAGATATTTTTTCCTTAGCTACCTAATAAAGCCAACATGGGAACCAGAGAAAACTTCACTGCTACCAAAACAGATCTAAAATTAATATCCACAGAGGAAGAAGCAGTATTTTCTGGAGCTATGGTTTCCACCTTTAATTCCCAGCTGGCAGTGCTGAGGGGCTGCAGGGAGGAATGAACAGCTTCCCACCCTCTTTGAAGGGGGCACAGTGGTATGCACACTCGCCTGGAGAGACAGCAGGCGGTGGGGTGGGATGCTCTGCTCTCTGGTGCATGCAAAACAGACAAGGAAACAAAGCCTGTTAGAGACTAACACACCCTAATTCCTTCTTCCCTAACAGGACTGCTAAAGCTATACTGGAAACTGGGTTAAATGAAGCCAGCAAAGACTTACAGTGTGATATTACATGAGCTTTAAAGAAACACCAACATTGCCAATTTGCAAGCAGCATAAAGAGTCACTCAGCCACAAAGACCAAACACACCCATTGTGTATGTTGAACAAACTGTTTGCAACCAAGCTTCACTTTAAAACACAAAATGGAAAAAAAAAAACCTTTAAAATGTTTTCTCTCTTATACATACATATATTGCTGCATGATGCCTGTCCCCAGTCCATGGAATTAACACCAGGTCCTTCTGGGAAAGATTATTTTTTAAAAGAAAAAAAAGGTGGTTTGGTGAGGATTCCTTGGTGACTACTAAGCAGCTGGAGTGGCAGTGGGCACTGCATTTGCCACTCAATCTAAATTACCACCATTCCAAAGCACAGGACGATCAAATGATAAGAAAAACACAATCCAAACCTGCTTTGACCCAAAATGCAATATTTTTGCCTCAGTCTATCATGAGAGAGTATGTAATAAACAGCAAACCTGAAATGATACAAGGCTTTTGTATAATTACTACTGTAATTAAAATTACACTATAAGAAAAATGAAGGAAAGCGTAACTTTTCCTTCCAAATTAAATTCATTCAAAAAATGTTTATAAATTAACTGTAGAAGCAGATATACCTGCAGACAGATGTTAAAAAATATTAAGTTCCTACATCAGATAAAAGAAGTTTCAAAATACAGGAGTCAAACTGCAGTTTTAGCAACACAGAGGCAATCTGGAAGACATTGATCCTGATCAGCCTCAAGCATCAAACTTAGCATGCTTAATCCAAAAGTTAGTCAGGATAATAAAAAGTTATACATCACCTTTTGGAGAAACCTTTGTAAAGCTTACAGTCAAAACCATCCATGGGAAGTTCATCTGTTTACTACACAAAGGATTTTAAGGAAACTTCCCTTCTGAACTCAGCCACTCCTTTTTCTCAAATCATAACCATTATATTCCTTAGCCTGGGAGAGGTTAATAACCTCCTCCATAACTGGGGATCCTCTGTTGCAGATCTCAGGAGCACATAGAAGGTGTATCTCAAAGGATGAGAAAGAGCTGCTTTGGACCTGTGGTAAGCTTTACAAGTGAACTAAATTAGCTATGCTATTACTTGGTAGGATTTACTAAACTTGCATTTGCCTCTTCACATATGCTTGCTGCACGCATACATGGGAAGAGTGTACTACATACCTTCAGAGGCAGGGTAAAGAAATAACACAGGCTGCTCTCTCTTCCACCATTGTCTCGTAATCGATTTAATAAAGCTTTTGTAGATATCAACTTCAGGAAAAACAGATAATATGGGGGAGAAATTTGCTAAGTATTTGTCACCGTGCTGTCCTAGAGAGATTAAAAATTGAGCAACATGTTCATAGGTAGCTCCCTGTTAAATCCATGCATGACTGTTTGTGCTTCCAAACAATTTGATGAATTACTGAGGTATGCCTCTGCTTGAAGCAAAGTGGATAATACTGTGTGGTCAAAACCAAGCAATCATTATGAAATCACACTGAACTAAGCAGTTATTTATAGCAAGATATATGCTTATATACTTTGCATTCAGCATAGGCCATAACACTGAAGATCAATATTTTTACTACCTTTAACCTCTTCTTATTTGCACTATAAGAATCTTAAAAGAAGTTAAATTATACATGCAGTTATTTATTACAGGTAAAATGTTTCGCATACTCACAATACCTAAAATATGGTATAGATAAAATAACATAAGAAACTGAACCATTCTGGGGACAAGATGGAAAGAGGCAGTTACAGGAGAAGATTTCTATCCTATGGGAAATGTCCTTTTTTTGCCTGCATATTTGAGAGACTCATGTATTCTCTTATTTCCTCTGCCTCACTTGTTTACAAGATGACAAGTGATGCCCAGCGATCTTGGCATATCATATTGCATTGTGTCACTCCACCACCTGCCAATGCCAGTGGCCCATCAAGCCTGAGAAATCAAAAGATTTGTTAGAAACTGGGGAGAAAAAAAAACCAAAACAAACCACATTTTAGCCAAAAATAGAAATAGTCCTTTTGTATCAGTAAACAGACCAAAAAAATACTGATCTACAAAAGTAAGCAAGCATGAGTAATTTAAGTATCCATCTCATCAACAGACTCAAGGATGAAAAGGCCTTTCAGTATTTATATACCAAGAGCTCTGTGGAAGACATCATCTATCTCAGACCAAACATGACTGTGCAAAACCCTGCTGCTCTTTAAGGGAGGGAGATCTTGTGATGAAAGAAAAGCTGAAGAACCTAAAAGTTTTCATCCATAAAAAAAAAAAATTATGAACTATGACAAACATGCATCCTGTGTGATGTACTCTAGGTGACCCTGCTCTGGCGGGGGGGGTTGGACTAGATGATCTTTCGAGCTCCCTTCCAACCCCTAGGATTCTATGATTCTATGCAGTTACCTTTGCTGGCAACACCAAAAGGAAGTGCAATTAAGAAAAAAATTAAAAGAACTATCACTGTTTGGATCCTCATTTCTTCTTGTTATACAACCACAGAAAAATCCTTCATTTTAATACAGTCGACATCTCTTTAAAAAGTTGTCTTTCGAAAAAGAAGAAGAAAAAAAATCATTATTTGCTTTGCTCTGCAGTGAATATTAATAGACAAAATATAGAGAAAACAGCAAATTTACCAGTACTAGCCAAATTACAGCAGTAATTTCAAAAGGTGGTATCCTTTGGGTAATCCTTTTGTTACTTGTAATGCTGCACAGGTACCGTGTTTGCTTAAGACCTAATCCCACGCTATTCTGAACACTACTTGAGATCTCCACTCAGCCACATTTTTTTCCCCTCAAAATCCTGCATACTGTGGCCTCGATATTTTCTTGGTAGCTGTCGTGTGCAAATCATGTTTTGTAATGCATTGTGATCCACAGAAGAAACAAAGCCTGCTCAGAAGTTCCTAGTCCAACTTCTGTGTAACTGGGACTGTAGCAAAGGAGTTTGCAATGTTACTGGACTCTCAGAACAGAAAGGGATTTTAATGTCCCACTAGGGAGATGGGACCACAAAAGCAATCTCATCCTCAAATCACAGCAGAAGTACATGAGAAAGCAAGCACAAAATGACTAGGAGAATAAGAGAAGTACAAAGTTACCAAGCCGGATACTGTGAAAAGGGTGTAGCATCGGAAGCTTCTCAAAGCACAGAAAATCACAGAATGGAGCAAAGTTAAGAGGTAAAAGGCAGAACTGAGAGCTAGGCATGGTGTGAAATGCAGGATCCACCAGAAATTGGGAATGCTAAAAAAAGGCCAGAAGCACTGTAGGAACTGACTACATGCCAGAAAAAGAGCAGAGACCAGAGCTATGAATATACAAGAGGAGGGCAGAAGCTGTGAGGTTTCCATGCTGCTCCAAAGTTGCTGGACTCCTCTAGGACTCCTGCTCACTTAGACAATTTGCTATGAAGTATTCTGCCTGGAAATGTCTGTCTGGTACACGATGGAAACCTGTACTGTGCAAGTTGCATGGAAAAATAAAATGGACACAGAGACAACATTAGGGCCAACCTGTATGTTGAGGGTCATTAAAGTAGAAAGTGTTCCATGTTTTTCCATACTGAGCAGCAGATCAGGCTTTTCAATAGCACTCCAGTGACTTTTCAGACATGAATTTTAAAAGCATCTATGATAGCCACATAATAAATGCTCAGTGCATGTAAATAATCAAGTCCCTTTACAGTGTCCAAAGATGGACATCCATAGAGTTAAACAGATATTCAATAGATATTCCTATGCCATACGTCTTTTAGCTAGTTTATAAATATAAATAAGAGGCACTACCCTGATAGAAATAATTCTTGCTCCATTCTCCTCAACTAGTAGGAAAAATAATGTGATTAACTTCAGTATGGGCAGAGGTGGATAGGAAGCATACAACTCAAAGTAACGACTTAGTGTGGTTTTTAATAGAGTTCTGGATGTAGAAGCTTCTTCCACAAGTGGGTTCTGCAGCCATTAACCACCTCCAAAGACGACCCCGTGCTAGATTCACTCAGGCATTTTGGTAAGACTGGCAACACCCAATGTGCCCAGCACAATGAAGTAAGCCACAGCATCGTGCCTTCTGCAGTAAGTGCCAGCACGTGTGCAAGCCAGCTGCAATTCCCAATGCTGACACGACCTTGCTCCTAACACACCGTGCGGCCAGGTAAGAGCGTGGCTCGAGGCTGCACGAGCAGAGCAGTGGTCACAGGGTGAGTTCATACCACAGCCTCCCCCTGAACAGCTTGTTCAAGGGTCAATATCCTTGTAGGCAACTGGTAACACTGACAGTACAGATGGACAAATCCACTGTACTCAATACATCTGGACAGACTGAGCTCGGAAGTAGAACTAAGCAAACTACTAGACAAATCAGAACAGCTAAAGATGCAATGTTCGTTCATGAAATCACCACCTATTAGTTTGATACTGAACTTTTTTTTTAATAAATACATGGATAAAAAACAGTCCCAAGACTCCGACAACACGTTTGTCATGTGACAATTATATAAACCAATTTAAAATAAGGCATGTATATGTTTCCTATTTCTGTCCTGTAGCAGAGCAAAAATGATTCTGATACAACTCCAGCAGTGTGTGTTCACTGTAGGGTACACGTGAATTATTTTCAGGGAATAATACATCCCCAAGGACATTTTCATGGATTAAGTGTCAGAAATGAAATATTGCATTTCAATTTAGTTAGGACCTTAAAGAATTAATATAAATACAATTATCGAGAGGTCTGAAGAACACAATTGATTTCTTTGCAATTTCAACTCTGAGGCATTTTATGCAAACAAAAACAACTTCCATTTCAGGTTTTCATTACATAAAATTACGAAGTTATGTAAAGATCTAGTGCTGACCATATTTTAAGCTTAAGAGAGACCTTCAGAGTATCTGATTTAAAGACAATTATGATCTACAGTTCTTTTTGCAGTAGCTTGATGGTCCTATACAAAGTCAGAAATTGAAAATCAGAAAAAAATAAAAAAAGGCCAAATTCCAAAAAGAGCCTCATAAAGCAGGAAGAAGTTATACATTTGGAAGGTACTTTGCTGCAGGAAAATGACTGCCAGCATTCCAAATCAATGTGTGACGCAACCTACTGCAAAAGTTTATTTAATTAGATACAGACTGTGTTTAATACAGAGAATATTCTCAGGTAGATACACCACCTAGTTACAGTGGGATTCTCATCATGATTATGGCATTTGGGTACTATTCTAATAACAAAACCATCCTGTGTCTAATTTAAATTTCTTACAGAAAATAAATAGAAACCATTAATGGCAAAATACATGCAAAGTTCTCTTAGCACACCATATTAGAACACCCAAGTTGTGTTTATAAAAGCTTGCAGCAGTTTTGAGAGATATTAATGCTGTTAAAAAAAACCCAAAACATTCAAGACTGAAAACAGCAGCAAGTGGGAAGAATGTTACCTATGAGTATTATGTTCCACTTCATGGATATCACCTGAAAGTCATCTGTTTCCACCCATTTGCTACCATTGTCATCAACTTGTGCATTCTCAGAGAATGAAAAATAAAACAATTTTCAAATAAAATATACTTTTATAAACAGCATAACCATTTCATTACTAAATAGGCAGAATTATTTTTTTTTTAAAGTATTACAGCTCAAAGCAATCACCACCCTTTTATATCATAACAGCTTTAAAAGATGACAGCTTTCCAAATACTGCATTGGTAGAGTTTCACAAGGTCTTTTTGGGATTTGTGACTTTGTGAACGATGACCAAATGTTACAGCAACAGAATGCCAACAACAGATAGGGTCAACTACATGATCCTCTGCCCTTCTAGCTGGAGCTGACAATTCACATCGAACTGCCCACTGCTTCTAAAAACTCCAGGCAAGTGGGTCATTTCTTCCAATTGGTTGTCCCTAGAGAGAAGTAAGAGATGGGGGAGGGAATACGGTGGCCCAGAGGCCCTGTGCCAGCTGTTGGATCAATGGCCAGTGTCAGCAGGCTTCTATTTAATGATGCTCAAACCAGCGCCAGCCTTGCTAACGGCCATACTTACCACTGACACCCACACACAGGAAACAGGGCTCTGGAAAGACCAAATAATTGCCTCACTTTGCAGTATGCAGAATTTTTTTTCAAAAGGTGTAAGCCTTGCATTTTATGTTCATAGCATCAGTCCTTAAAGTAGAACAAAGAAAACATGTTCACGTTCACAACAGTGCAATGCGACAGTCAGGGGCAGCTCGTAGCAAGTATATCTGTGCAACTACAGACCAACTTACAAACCTTTCCTATGAAGGAGCACACAGTGTTTTGTAAACCTTGCTAGCACAAAATGATACATTTATATGGAACCTTTTTAATTATAATTTTAAGGTGAGAAGTGTTTGGCAAAAAAAACACCACACCAAAATCCATCAAAAACAACAGCCAACAACAACAACAACACACCACCACAGAAAAACACAAAATCAAAACAGGACAATTGTTATATAGGGATTGAGTAGTCGAAGTCATCTCCATACACATGTAAACTCTAAAGTGGAACTAAATTACTGCTTCCTGACCAGTGAGAAGTAGAGCAGGAAGACTTTTACTTCTAACAGACTACGGCATGGAGAAATCACACTCTAAAATAATTATTTGTTTTGGAATAAGCAACAAAAATCATTATTGCTAAGAATGCATATTGAATTCAGCAAAATTATCTTAGAAGATATT
Source organism: Hemiprocne comata (assembly GCA_020745705.1). Taxonomy (NCBI): domain Eukaryota; kingdom Metazoa; phylum Chordata; class Aves; order Apodiformes; family Apodidae; genus Hemiprocne; species Hemiprocne comata. The sequence continues at coordinate 9,891,648 of CM036593.1, read as the reverse complement.
CTTCCACAAGAATAAATGCTCTGAGTCATTTTCAACTTTTTAACTTTTTTAAACTTCGGAATTATATGAATTATGAATTAATGACAATCAGAAGAAATTCATGGTGGAGTTGATGTACATCAGAGATGTGTGTTTTCACAGTACCTCTAACTTTCCCATTTCCTGGCGTCAAAGGGTCTGACCTACATGGCTGGTGCTGGGAAGCAAAAGAACAGAGAAGCACCTGCAGCTCCACCCCGTGCCAGTACCTGCTTGGAAGCAAATGCTACACAAGGCACACTCAGTCACCGTGTCCTCCCTGCCACCACTGCTGCACTATGTGGAACGAGGCAGATGAAGGACCCCAGCTGCCAGACAGCCCAGACAGCTGCAACACCCCTCGAGCAGGTCAATGGAAGCACACACCTTGTAAAAAGTCCCAGCACAAAAGATTACGTACAGCCGCCACCACCACCCTGCCCGATCAGTAACTGCTAAATGATGTAAGATCAAGAAATTATCTTGCTTTAAGAACATTGTCTCACAAAGACTGAATTTGTCAAATTTGGAACTGAATCTGTTATATTTTTTATTTGCTTTCAATAAGTTTGTGGTCCAAAATTTCAAATTTTGAGTTCTCATTTAACACGGGAAAATTTACTAAAACCAACTATTATTCTGGAAACTACACACACAGAGGACATTTTCCTTCTCAAATCTCTGTTTTGATAAATCTCTCTAGGCAAGTTTCCACCTGCACATGAGAGTTTACGAGTTCCCATACCACCAGTTATTCTGATGCACATTAGCTTCCTTCCCACCCCATCCCCATCCCTGATGGTAAGCTACCTTCCTTGAAAGAGGCTCCAGAAGGCAGAAATGCAGTTACATTCAGGTTCCTGACTTCCCTGCTTCACCAAGGCAGGCAGAACTGTGCTCTGCCAGGAAACATCTAGTAGATTTAAAAGGTAACAAACGAAAACATTCAGGCCATGAACATCACAAAACTTTTAAATCAAGTTTTACTGCCAAAAGTTTTATTTTACACTCAAGTAGTAAATTAATATAGTGTACATGTCATACAGGATACAGAAGTACTACATAAACATATTTATTTGCTTGGAACAACAGTTTCAGAAAATAAAACATAATAATTTCTCTTTTTCAATATCTGACTTACCTTTTTTTGTGTAATATAAAGAACACATGAGGAGTGGCAGGAGAACAAACAATGGCCATAATTTGTAACTGAGGAGTTTCTGACCAAACTTAAGGAAAACAAGGTTTACAGTGAAGCCAGCTAGGCACTGGAGAAGGCTGCCCAGAGAATCTGCACAAGTTCTATCACTAGAGGTTTTCAAGATCCAACTGGCTGAAACCCTGAGCCCTGGTCTGAATCCAGCATTCACTCTGCTTGCAGCAGGAGGTTGAACTGGAGACCACCCCCTCAGGGTCCTTTCCAACCCAAATGATTCCACAATTTGATTCAAGCACAATAAGCAGCCAAATTAAAACAAATCAATGAACTCTTCCCTTCTTCCCCTCTCCCAACAATATCTTACTAGAAAATGCAATACTCATCTTTAATTATCACCTTTACAACAGTCCAGCATGACTGAAATCAAAGAAACAATCAGCAAATGAAGTGTACAGAAGAGTACCAACAGCACACATTAAAAAACAAACTGAGAGCCTTTGCATGATTTAAAATTCTCTTTTAACAGTGAACACACATTTTTAATGCCAAACATGTGAAGAGCAATAAATGACTGAATAACAATACCAAAGAACTTCCTAGTAATTTTTAAATGCGATTTTCTATTCACACTGAGAAAGTACACCACAGGAAGAAAAGCATCAACATTTTAGTTTCCAATTTTCTACTAGCCCTCGATCCCCTGGCAGTTCCGTGCCCCAAGCAAGTGCTCCAGGGAAGACAGAGAATGAGGAGCTAGGAGGCGGAGAGGAAGCAGGGAACCCCAGAACATCTCTGTTCTATCTTGGGGACCATTTCTGTCCAGTTTGAGGCTGCTTTCCATTGCTAGGATTTAAATGCAAAGTAAGTGCAACTATCAGGAAGGACTCAATGCACCAAATTTCTTAATCTATTTTTATTTCCATATGAACAGAAGATTTCTACTAGACAACCTGTGTAAGGCCTCCACTCATCATTATGGTAGTTGTAGAAGAGCAAATTAACTAATGGTATGACATGATGCAAACTAGCAACAAAGAATAAATATCAAACTTGAAAAATATTTTAAGTCTGTTTTGTGCCAACAAGCAACTGATCCCCTAAAAGAAAATAATTATTCTGATGCATATAAACAGTAATTAAACATGTGTATACCCACACACCAAACAATTTCATGTTCAGCTCTATGTCATACAGTCTCAAGCTCCCAAACTTCTTAGTTTTGTGGAGAATTTTGCTTCTCAGTCTCAATCTCGGTATACACAGGAGGATGATTATGAGCAAAGATCAGACAATTCCATCAACAGTGAACCTCTGCAAACACACAGTCTTCCAAATCTGAAAGCCTGCTAAAACTGGGAAATCAGACAACGCACCTACACAAAAATCCTGCAGTCCACCACACAGACAGATCTGATTTGGCTTTAAATTAGGGTGGCGTGGAAGAGCACAGAGCTCAGTTTTAGACCTACAATTTGGCTGTTGATAAGAACTTGCAGTATTGCTGCAAGTATACAAGCCACCTTGTTTGTAGCTGGCTCAACTGCATCTAAACTACCCTGCAGTGTATCTTCAGTTAGGCAAGACAGAGGGCAGCAAATAAGAGAAGCCAGTGACAAGGGTGGGACAGCAACAAAGAGGAACATTGCACTGATCCCATCACCTCTGGATCCAGCCAGTGAAGCTCAGAAGCATGTTCTTATTTCAAGCAATGGTAAAAGGACTGAAATCAAGTTGCTACAACGTGAAAACAACTGTTAGCTGTATGTGCAGAAACAAGACAAGACAAAGCTACACAAGGTAAATACATTAAAAATGCAGGGCGAAAACTTTGTATCTGTAGTGGCAGAAAACTAAATGAAGACTCAAAATCAAGGACTTGTGAAGTACTGGGAGGAACAGAATCTACTTCAGCTCTACTACAGTCATGAAATAAGACCAAATCTGTGGGACTCAAGTATCTTAAAAACACAAACCAGATGGTAATTTGGTGGAGTTTCTTCTTAAGCACATGAAACAACTGAAGCCTGAAGACAGTTTAGTCCTGTCAATTTTGATACTTTGAAGGGAGAAAAGAAGTCAAAATGACACAGAGGTTAAAACAGTAAAGATGAAAGAGGAACACAGTGAAAAGGGCAGGAATCATACTACTAACTTTGAGACATTTGATACGCAGGCATGGGAGAAGTGTCAGAGATAGAAAGGTTGTGGCCCTGGAAAACAGGTGAGTAAAATTGTCTGGCATGTTAGAAAATAGTTGAGAGGGAGTTAGGAATAAAAACTAGATCTTTGAATCTGGACAGGTCTGAGACTACAGCTAAAATACTCAAGGAATCTGGAGACAGAACTATGGGAAAACTAAACTGAAGAAGGAATCACTGGATTTTAGGGGCATTCAAATTAAAGTGTAAAGCCAAAAAACTTAACAACAAATTGCAGTGAGGATGTTCAGATAAATTAAACTAGGGGATGACAAATGGTGTTAAAAAAAAAATCAGTTAGGATGACGGGTGCCATCCCTCTCAACACAGAAGAAAGAGAAACTTGGTTGGTAGTGAAGGAAATGAGAGGAGGATTTTAAAAAGGAAGTAATTAAATGAAAGGAGAGAGGCATAATAGATACAGAAATAAAAGGGGCAAACTTGTATAGTTAAGAGGCAGAGAAGCCCACTTCAGAAACAGATTCTGAGAAGTAGAACAATTTTGAAAAAGATCCCATAATGAAAAAATCAGGATTGGGTTTGAAGATACCTTTTGTATCAAGAAAGAAGGGAGAACTAAAATGAACAGCAAATCTGCAAGCAAGCTCAACAAGAAAAAAAAAAAGGATAAAAGTGGTTAAAAAGTCCATTTGAAAGGAGAATTAAGAGGTAAGGCAGAGCTGAGTCCAAAGCTGCATTGTGCTGACATACTCTTCAGAGATATTTGGAAAGGCAGGAATTAAGATTAAGAAATTACAAGAAAAAATGTCTAGGGAGAGGAATGAATACAGGGCAATGTGAGAAGCAACCAAAGAAATGACGTTTGGAGAGGCAGATAGAGATGAAAATAAAGACCAGTGAGTCAAAGGAAGTGAGGCCAATGAAGGAAGGAGGCAGCTGAGAAGAGTAAAGGAGTCGGAAAGGTTAATAGACTGGAGATCCCAAAAGGAGTGAGTGACAGGGTAGAGGAGAGAGAAAGACAGATAAGCTGAAAGAGAGCAGGTAGTGATCAGAGAAAGGGAATTTAGAAATGAGAGATAATAAAGTGAACAGTATTTAGTAAAGACAAGGTCATGGGAATGATTGAGGCAGTGAGAAAATCCGTCTAAAACTAGAAATCAAAGCAGTCAGGCTGGAAAAACAGAATGAAGAACAAGGGAGTTAAATATTTATCAGGGAGAAAAAAAAACAGGGCTTGCCCATGGTGAAGGATAAAATTTGAGAAGACAGAAATGGGTTGAGTTTAGCAAAGTCACAAAGAAGGATCAAACTAGTGGCCACCAGGAAAACTAGACACAGAGGACTTCAAATCAGGAAGAGGGTAAAGTAGAGATCAGGATAGATTTAGCTGAAGCAGAAGACAACAGGAACTGCAGGATTTCATTAGTGAATATTAAAATAAAACAATTTTTAAAAAGCATCAACTGAAGAATAAGGTTCAAGGAAAGGAATAAAGTTTGAAAAAGAAACCTGAAAATCTGGTTTTGAGTCATGCTCAGAAACATACGTAACACCAAACTGCCCATGTCCAGCACCTATATTTCCCTCTTTGGGTGATTTTGGCAGAAAGGTTCAGTTACTCATGCAGACCAAACCAGAGATCAGAAATTCAGAAAACCAGCACTGCCACTGGCTAGATGACATGGGGATGTGGCAGAGTTGGAAAAACTTGTCTGGTAAAGTATTTTAAATGATGGAAAAGTAGTGATTTCAACTCTGCTATCCAGCACCTTTACTTCCACATTAAACTAGCAAAATTCTTCACAAATCAAGACTTGAAAACCTTAGCTGACTCTCCCTCACATCAACCTCCTGTTCCTTGAAGCTCACATACCCAATGCAGCGTTCACCACCAGCATTCAAATTCAGCCATTAAGATTCTCATCTCGCCGTGTAACAGCGAAGACACAGATTAAGTGGACAGATTGTTGAAAACAAACATCACTGCAATTTTGGTTCCCGTTCAGAGATATCTGAGAACCACTGACATAAGAAGTCCTTCTTTATTTCCAAGCTTCTGTTAAGAATTTCACTCTATGGCTTTCTTAATCATGAGCATGAATAAAACACTAGCCTTCTCAGACACTTCTAATACTGTATTTCATCTTCCGGTATTTTGGTGTGTTTTTTAAGTTTCTGCTCATTACAAAAAGACAACATACTTGTATTGCCTGCCCATACCATTGATAGCTGGATTGTCAGAGTGCAACAGAAGAGGGGGGGAAAAAACCTACATTATTCCCTGCTAGCAAACCAGTGACAGAGAAAATACAAAAAGTGAGCTCAGCACGTCATTGCTATACACCCTACTGATTACTATTTGTGTGTTCACATGAGGTTCACTCAGAAATACTGAAACTACATAAACCCCAGCCTACCTATAAACAAGAGCTCACAGGTCTCGAGCCATAAAGGGAGCTCTTTGTCATTTTTATGCTTTTCAGATACTTCCATTTGGTTCAAAAACAACTTCAGATTTGTTTTTAAATTTTAGATTAAAATCCTCTTTTGGGTTAATTTGTGAATATACCTAATGTAGTATTTTTAGATAAATTTTTTACTCCTAATATGAAAAAGATTTTTTGAATGTATTGCCTTTCGTTACAGTCAAGAAAACTCACCTATAATCAACACTGGAAGTAGTAAACTCTCCAAAAGATAGGTAGCATCTATTGTTACACACACACATATATATCTCTTTCTCTGTAACAAGAAAAGTTTGAAAAATCTCATAGAAACAGTATAATTTTTTCATTATATTTAATATCTGCATGTTTTATTTCTATTAATCTACTGCACAGCAGGGGAGCTTTCAAGACAATACAGGTTTTATGCAATGTGATTCAAAGCACAAATCCCACTCATCAAGCAAGTTAATACTGTAGCATTACTGAAATAGAAGAAGCTAGTCAGACATTTTGGTTAGAAATGTAACATGTTCTCTTTAAAGAAAATAAACACGTAATGCCATAGCTTAAAATAAATAGTGCCAAATATCATCATCAACAACATATGAAAAATAGAATGGTGTTTTATAAAAGAAAATATTGTACAGGTGTATAGAACACATGGGAGTGTTATAAGAGACTTAGAATTGTTTTCATATGCTACTAGGAACTTTACTCAGGGGATAGAGTCTACAATCCCCAGTTATATAAGCAGTTCTATTAGCTCATATGGGCTTCTTAACTATAAAGTTTGGTACCACAGTCATCTGTACCATTCATTTTTCAGATTTTAAAATAGAAACAACTATTTATTTTCCTCAGCACAAGATTTAATCTTAAATACTAAAAAAGAACAATAAAAAAATTTAAATACTAAATTTTGCACATTTGCTAACTCTTAAATCATTATTTCTTTAGTCAACATAGCCTTCCAGACAGTAAAGGGAGGGGAAAAAAAAATTAAAAATCTATTATTGGTTTCCTTAAGGAAGAGTTCAATACTTGATGCATAATATTAGATGCAAATTGCCTGACTGTGTTGGGTCTACTTCGGAAAAAAGGCTTGAGTTCTTGTGAATATTCAGAGCTAATCCCGGCAGTCAAGCAAGTATCGTGCTGCCTTTTCCAGAATAAACCATTTCATCCTATGACATATGATTTATTGTTATAGAACATAACCATCAATTTTGAAATTCAATAATCAGGTAATTAATGAAAACAAAACAAACCTAGAGGTTGTTACACACAAACCAAGTTTTCTCAAATACTTCCTCCCTACAAGCTGTTCCACTGAAGTCCTACAAGATTAAGTATCCACAGAAGCCAGAAAGAAAACTAAATATTCATCCTACAAAATCTGGAAACAAAAATATAAAAAAATACTTAATAAGATAAGCTGATGATCTGGCACACACTATTTAAAAGCTCCTGTATTTTGCCAAACACAATTTCCATTGAACATTGCATCTACAAACCCTGAATCAAATAAAAAAATTAAAGCTGCACAGATAAACAAACAAAAAAATCTGAACATGCAGGAACTGACTCCATCTAGAACCTGTATGTGTAAGTACATACTGCTGCTTTATTGAATTAACTTCTTTTTACCCACATAAGGAAAAAGATTTAATTGACCATAACAGCTTCTGGTAATAATTACGTTTTGAAAGTTATGTATAAAAATTCAAATCATTTCAGTCTATTCTCCATTTTTACCACATTTAAAAACAAGACACCTTCCTTCCTTAACAATAAAAATATTATTTAAGTACACCCAAAAAGGATATTAAAGTCAAACAAAAGGTCTAACAAAAATACTCTGAATTTCCTTTTCAACTAATAAAGTATTTGAAAACCATTTGCATAAATCTTTATTTCCCAAATGAAGAAGTGGCAACTTTCTCTTAAACACAAAAGCTAAAATTTCCTTTTGCTAAATATAAAACTAATTTTCAGAATAGACCATACAAAATCAGATACTAATGAAAAATACATTTTGTGTTATACTGCACTACTATATATTTTCCAAAAGGTTTCTGTATTTAAAAAAAACAACAACATTTTAAAATTTAAATATACTGTAAGGTATTCAAGGCATACTGTAAGGCCACTCAAATTATTTTGAAGACAAAAATCTACAAGCAGTAACATATACATAAACAGTTGGGAAGTTGTTAGTTAAAGATAGCATCTTTTCATCAGACCTCATCAATGCTAGCCTCAAAAGAACCCTATTTGCTACAAGAAGCATCTGCACGGTTTTAAGACTGAACTATGCAGACTCCTGTTGCCCCAGGGCAGCGCTGCACAAGTCTATTGCAAAGGATCAGACTGCAGAATCGACACCTTAAATTTTCTAAGGAAACCTCCAACAAATGTTTTATATGCATTATGACAGAGTAACAACAGAAAAAGGGATGTTACAAAAATTTCAGCATGACAGTTTTTCCTGAAACTATTTTCCCATCACATTTGGCAAGCAGAGAACTAATCCTATCACCTGCCTATTCTTATGCCGAGAACTGCAAACTACAGTTCAACATAAAATACAATAACCTTCTATAATAACCATGTCCCTCCTAGAATAAAAATTAAGTTATTCGTGCTGATTCCTACTTTCCATAAATTACTAAAAAGGTGAGAGATTCAGACATTTTGCTTCTGGATAATAAGCCTAATATCTGTATCATGTGCAAAAGTGCAACTGTGTTTTAGAACCAAGGCCCAAACAAATACAATTTTTTTAAACTAAAATATACTTGAACCCACTTAACATGAAAAACAACGGTTCTCAGCATCTTTTAAAGTTATGCTTTACATATTTAAACCTGTTGTAAAACTGTAAGTTAGAAAAAAAAGAAAAATAGAAAAACAGAAAACAACAAAGCTTGTATATAAATTGGTTTACAACTCAAAGCATAACATTAAGCTTCAAATAATTACATTTCAGTAGAGGTGGGATGATTTACTTGAAATACTTGGTTATTTCTGCTGTTTTCTTCATGATCTGATGTCTGTTTAGCTGCTTGCAGTGTGTGCATGCATACGTTTGGCTACATCATAGACATAGGTTATGTCTGGTCGCTTCTCTGGATCCGGGTTGATGCACATATTAACTAACTGTCGCAGCTAGGAAAGAAAAATAACATGTAAGAAAGCCAAAGATCCTGTCAATTAGTATTTGTGCATTATCAAATTCAAATTAGTAAGAGTAGCAAAAACTAGCCAGACATAGCAATTCTGCATAAACACACACACCCAACCATCCCTCTCTCGCCTCACACTGCAGTTCTAAGCAAGCACATAAGCAACACACGCTCATGATTTTTACATTTTGTACTCTTGTCCAGAAAAACTGATGAGCAGATTCAAGTTCTAATTCTTTTAACACACAACTTTAAACAACTTTGGAGAGCTATGCCTGCAAAGCACTGAGGGCTGAAACTAGCCCTGAGAAGGTAAACTGGGACCATTTGCTCACTCTCTTCCAATAGAGGAGTTTGCCAGCAATCAACAGCATTGCTTCCTGACAGGTTCCAACAAATAAAAGGCAGCAACTCTCCTTGAAAGAGTCAATCCCCAGAACCTCCTCCTGCTATAAGCTACGAATACACACACATTTAGAAAGCAACTGAACACATCAATCTCACTATTTAATATAAAGACTCCCGGCTTTGACTGTGGAATTCTCTGAACTTAAGACTGGAAGCTGGGGAATTATTTTGGGGAAGTACCATATTATGCTGGCCCTTTTACTCCACTTGCACAATGTTAGAGACATGATACTGGAATAAACAACCTTTGGTCTATGTCCCAGAATCTGTTCCTAGGATTAGATCAGTGATTTTTTTCTTTCTATAAAGAAGCACATAATTAACAAGTACGTCCACGGAAGACTTTATTTGAGATTAAACAAATCAGTGTGACTAAAAAACCCCTTGTCTCCACAGACATCATAATTTATTGGGTCTTCTATAGTGCACATATTCAACTGAAGCAATCTCAAAGAGCTTCCACAGCACTCAGGTACTTCTACTGCCTCCTCAAATTGGCTGAACAGTTGCAGGTTTCTCTTCCTCCCTGGATTTGCCTAAGAACTTATGACATCAGAACCTAAATATATTGTCTGGATAACTTTCTGATGGGGCATTTATTTTAAAGTGTGTTCATCTCCTAAGCATTTTGCAATATGGAATACATCTGCTTTGTGATGACTTATTAGAACAATTACCATCCTTTGCAAAAGCAACTTAACCGACTGTAAAGCTCTTCCTTTATGCTTCCTAGTAGCTTTGCCAAATCCTCCTGGATCTCCTTATAGCATTGGAAAACAACAACCAAAACACCTTAAGATCCACCCCTCCTACAGGAATATGGCGAATTTGGTTCAGTCTCTCTCCCAGTACTATTAGGTAAGATTATTGAAAAAAATCAAATTATTGCAACACAGAGCAACCTCATCAGCATGATTATTCTGTTATTATGTTTGCGACAGAGCCATCGTGTTGCTTTTGGCAGCAAAAAAATACAATACCACTGACAAGAAAATCTGTTAGTCTGTAACAACTCCCAATCATCTGAGGAATAGAATACTGGAAATCATGTACTACTACAAGAAATAATAATCCCCAACACATAATACAAATATGCAAAGCAAAACAATCTCATGTAGAAGAGGCACAACAGGCACAATGTATTAGCTGAGATGAGCAGCTTGCTATGCAACACCTCAGATAGCCTGCATGGAAAACAGGAAAGACTGAAGAATGTTCAAAACAACAAAACAAAAACAAAATTGAGATTACACTCAAATAAGTAAACTTTTGTAAAGAGACTGCAACTGTAATTTATCTGGAGAATATGACATCAAACCTTGTACATATACATGTATCTTTCTCTGCCTTCCATCTGCTCAATAGAACTGCACACAGTGCACAAACTGCACACAGACTATCATTAGAGTTAGAGTAATTTTTTATTATCTGGCAGACTGGCCAACAGGCAGAGCAGACTTTTCACTGAGCTGCAGGGACCTCCTGTTGCATTCCCCAAGCTGCAAACTTCTTCAGCTGCCTATTGTTCTTCACCTCCTCTGTGCACTTAGCACAATGACTACCTTTAGCCTGGAGCTTAGCCTGACATTGGAGCAGTGGGATACACTTTCTTTAACTTTAGCAGGTTTTTCAGCTATGAAATAAGTAATTATTACTCAAGTCAGGAGGAGGAGTGGGGAAGACAACTGTAACAGGCAAGTACTTTGCATTGTTAGCCTGCTGAAAAAGATAAATTTTCATATAGGAAATTTTGGATGAAAAAAAAACAAAACCAAAAAGACAAACTCTTCTTACTCTGAATAGGAAACCTCCTCGAAGCACTTTCTTAATTGTTGTTCTCAAGCCCTTCTGCTGGCAACTAATACTGCCTACTGCCATTCCAGTGCTGCTGGCTCATTTAGCCTTCACATCTGAGTAGGAGCTGGGCTATGGACTTTAGAAGTGCACTGCAATAAATTTCAGAGCGTTGATCTCTGCATCTATTGTGAAAGCAAAATGATACTAATAATGGCTGACAGAATTTTAAGAGTATTGACTGGGGGTGGCAAGGGAGGCCCAGCTTTGAATTCTTTAAAGCAGAACAGCTTTCAGTAATTGCTGAGTATTCACACCGAATACAAGATATTGTTTTGGAATATTCAAAATCTGAGATATCCAAAGTTGATGACCATTTTAAAAACTTGGCTTCTGATGCTACTGATGAAGCAAGAGTTTGGGAAAATGCGTCTTAGACTATTAGGATTACTAATCAAAGGTTTTTAAAAAATAATATCCCTCTGTCCATCAGAGGTGGTGCATCTTTCTGTCACACTATTCTCTGATGACACACATGCTGTGTCACCACATCACAGGCTGCTAAAAGGCTAGTCTTAAAGAGAGTTCAAGTTTTAGAAAAAACACCAGATCTTAAAACTCATTAAAATTTACTTACAGTTTCTCTAAAAAGCACTTGTTTTGTATTTTGTAATGAAAGTATTTACACTCCTCAATCGGGATGCAGAGATCAACACTCCTGTCCTGGTTTGAGCCTGGTTTAATTGCCGATCCTGAGTCAAACTGTGACAACTCTGAAATTTTTCTTTCAGAAAATTCTTTGAAGTGGGATTTACTGTTCAATGATCCCTGATCTTCACTGCTCACTGAGTGTGCTTCCAACCTGGTTAAAGGTTAGATATCTAGATTTCCAATACAAGTGAAACATTTAGGACAGTACCCTAAAATGACAGATAATGATTTTGTTTCTTTTTTTTTACAGTTCATGCCAGCACAGCATTTTTTTTGTAGAAACAAAAAAAAATTATATATATTTTGGTGCAATAACTCATAAAACTTATCTATTTGTCCATTTACTTTAGTGAAGACACAAGTCTTCATACTAGAACATTAAAAAAATGTTCCCATTAGTCTCCTCAGTCAATTACTTCTTTTAAGTAAATATTTTCATACCTATCTTCCTACCTATCACAGCTCTGATTCTCTCATTATGTTTTTAAATAATTTATGTGTATTTTGCATATAACTGGTTTATCCAAGGTGCAGTAGTACATGCCTGCTTTGAAATAAAGAAAACGTAACATGTGCTTTGCATCTGTTTTCAACCCTAGAAACTATACAGATGGAAGTAAAAGGTGGAATCTCTTTCCCCATCCAAACTCCAAGACCTTCTATCTGGGCCAGACTTTGATATTTGCCCCTTGGCTGGGAATCCGCATATCCAACTTCACACTTAGCTGCAGTGAAGTAGCCCTGCAGGCAGGCCAACTTCAACGAACCACTAGTGGTATCATCATTAAAATCCTGCTGAAGGTCACCATGGAAACCGCCTGCTGAGGCTTCGCTGCTGCACTCGGCATCTCCTAATCAGCTACCATGTGAAATGCAAATTCAGACAGTCTGAAAATTAGTCAAGAAGAATAGAGGATGAGGATGCAGATATGTGAAATATTCATGCGCTTCATGGAAAAAGGAAGACAGCATGAATGACACAACAAAGAACGGCCCCTGACATTCTTGCTATCATTTTGCATTATTGTTCACACCCTACTCTATTTCCAGACCTCCGGTTCTGAAGTTGGTTATATGAACTGCCATATTTATAGCCTACAATAAATAATAATTAAAAAATGGCCCAGGTAAAATGACTAATTGGAAAACCCACAAAGAGGTACAGTGCATAAATTACCCAATAGATCATTATTTCATCCTTCGTAACATCACTGAATTATCTTTTTAAGTCCGTTTTCTTTCATAAAGGGGGAAATATTGTCACTATAAATACAAAACAAAACAAAATACTGGGCAGTAATCTTTTATTAATAGTCCAATCACTGTCTCAATGTAAAAAACTTTAAGGTTCAGAATCACAACCCCCTACTCTATAAGCAAAACTGCACAACACTATGTTTATTAAAAGTATTTCAGTGCTCGTGTTTATTTGCATTCTCAAAGTAATCTTTAATTCATGTAGGCTGAATTAAATTAGAATTGCTTACTAATAAGTGGTATTTGGTTTACAGCTTCTATCAGTTTGCCCTGTTCTTTTCAAAGTGAGAAAGTATTTCAAAACTGGCATCTCAGTACATTAACAAGCAAACATTTATATTTTTTCATTCTGTTACTCACAGTAAGAAAAATATTCAATTTATTTTATTTAGTTCCTTTTCACTGTAGAGCTTAAAAAAAGCAAGTACCCCCACCCCTTAAATGCATTAATGACAGTAAAGAACTGTTACCTATCAGCTTAAAACAAAAACTGCTGCGATGTGCATGAGTTTATTATATTAGGTCTGCCTGCATTTCTCTGAAATTTACTATTAACGGTGTCAAGAACCACTCTTTCTTGCAAAAGAACTGCCATTCAACTCTATTAAATAGCACGTTGCAGTTTTATAATGCAGACAAATGGGAACTTAACAATTCATATTTACTAGCTAGTAGTTACATTACACCTATTTTAATGCAAGCCCCTAGAGAAATGAGGCTAATTTACCATGCAATACAAACTTGTATAGTTGTGCTTTCAGGAAAGCATGTTATAGATGTAAGACTCAGTCCTATTCTGGCACATAGAACTTATCATTGTGCATTCTGGGAAGGCATTTTGTCATAGTTGCAAGGAAGCTCAACAAAATTAAGAAGCTAACAGTATGAGGTTTTCTATCATTAATCCCCCAATATTTCAAATCGTATCAGAGACTTGTTTTGACAGAACATCCAAGCAAGTTCAACAAGCAAACACTTATGGGCATAATCTGCAAATAAAATAAGATCACACAAGTTCACTTACTTCCCTGGAAGTGTGCCAGCTTACATAAACTGAGGATCTAGCCCATGAATAGGACAATTACTTACTTCCTCTGAATAGTGATCTGAAGGTAGAGGTGGGTAGTCACACTGTTCTATCTTCTTGCACAGGGAGTACAAGTTCATTTTATCACCATAAAAGGGACTCTGCAGTGCAGCCATCTGTTTAAAGAAAAGGTGTAGTTTTCTTTTGTGTTTTTAAGTAAACCTGCTTTGTCATAAAATCTCAAATCAAGTGATTTTTAATGACTTTCTATTCCCTGCTTACAAGTGTCACAGTGCTAAAAATAGAAGTTCCAATACTATTCTTGTAACCAGTGCATGTACTTAATTCTATGTTGTACAGTTGTACCTGTCACAATCCTTATATAGCAATATTTGAATTGTATACCACAAGTTTTATTAATAGAGTATAAGAAAAACTGAGCAGTTTCCAATACTGCTGTGAGCATGGAGGATCCTTGTACCATGAGGGAGACAAAAAACCCCTCCAAAACCCACGAAGTAATTTTCCTTTTGGAAAAAAACGTCATTTCTTCAAAAACACTATCCAATCCAAAGCAATACGGTGTGGTGAAAAAGCTGGATAGCAGTAGTAGATTTTGTAACCTTCCATAGCTATTACTAGACTCAAAGTGTTTTTTCTAAAGCAAGAAAACTAAAGGTAACATCTATACTTCCAAAAAAACCCAAGGTCAAAACTTCAGAATTCAGTATGTTGCTGGAAAATACTTTAAAAAAAAGGAAATAATATCCCCAAGCCTCATCAGAAGTGCAGAACTGGCACCCGTGTCTATATTTTACAACTGGAATACAAAAACAAGAATATTTGTTGAAGAGCACTTAAAAAAATGATCAGCTTGAGACCACCATTAGTAAACCTACGCTTTATTTCCAGACAATGTTACAAGGTGGAAACAAATGCTATGGTTAGCAGGATTACAAATGCTAAAATTCATTTAAAATCTCTCCATTCTGTTCAAAGCCTTCTAAGTCTTTGAACCGCAGCAGCACGAATGCTGCTTTGAGTGCAGTGCTGCCCCAAAGTCAGTCACCCTTTTCTACATGTGCTAATAAGTTTGATTTTGGAAGGACAATGTGTACATTCCCCAGACAGACAGAGTGTGTGTGAAACACGCTAGTCCATGCTGTGCTACTCAGTGAGCTTCAGCAGGGACAGGACAAGCTGAAAATGGCTCTCATCTGTCTTGTGGTCTTCCAGATAGCAGTTTAACTCTTTCATGACTAAGCACCGAGATCACTGCGAGAGAACGGATTATCAAAATTCTCTTACATTCACTTTACAGCTGATGAAGCTGCTCTCAAATAGTTCAGTACTTTTTTCAAATTACCTTAGAGTAAGAATAAACAATTTTAAAGCTCCCAAAATACCATACTGTAGTTCCATCCTACACTCCTCCCAAAAATTTTGTATTACCAAAATAATGTTAGTTTTTTGGATTTACATGCCATTGTCTCTTACCTTAAAAAGAATGTTAAAAATGCAAGCTAAAGACCAGAAAAGAAAAAAAAAAAAAGGAAAATCAACTGCAGGGTCTGTACACATGCAGAAACTCTAAAGAAATGCACAGATACTCATTTCCATACTCTAGGTGTTCATTAAAAAATACTTTTGTTTGAATGCTGCGGAGTGTTAAAAAAATTCTGAATGTCCCCTAAGGAGTTAAAACAGGAATACTATATTTTCATGCATCTCCTGCTTTGACAGATGAAAAATGTCAACTGTCCTGTTTTTATTTTCAAGCTTTTGCACTATTCATCTGGTTCATTAGTGCATCTCGCTGCTGCCCCTGACAGCTGCTCGCCCTCTCCTCCCAGCAGCTGAATTTTTCAGGCTAATTTGATCCTCCACACTGAGACGATCGCTAGAATGATTGACTTGCTCCCTGACCTCCAGGGTCTGACTTTCCTGATTAGTATTCTGGGGGTGTCTGAGGGACGAAAGCCCACTGTCTGTCTTCAGGGCTGGTGGCAGCTCGCTCGCTCTCTTTTTTTTCCCCCCCTTTCTTTTTTTTTTTGAACTGTAAGCCACCAACCTACAACCCTGTAAGGATGCAATTGCTACGCTGAACAATAAAAGGAAATGTGTAAAACCTACTTTTCCATGTAAAGGTCCATGTAGCAAAAGCACAGCATCTTGATTTTAATTAGTAAAGTCTACTTTGTTGCATATCAATTAAAACTCCAGTGGTAGTGTTTTTGAGGTTTCAGAAATACCTGGAGCTCTCAAAAAAAAAAATCAGACTTTAAAATATACTTTTAAAAATCCTACTGGCCACATGGTTACTATTGAATAATAGACTGTAATATAAGCTAGAAATCAAAATTTTAGAAAACAACATAAATTATAGCTAATTAGTTTAAACTGAAATTAAAACATAACTGAAGAGTTTAGCTGCAATTAAGCATTTATTAAGAAGTGATGAACACGTCACAGCTTTACTGCAATTACACTGGAGAGAATCCAGAGCACACATTGACATGAAAGCAACATAATAAAACACGCTAAAATGCAGGCAATAGACATATCACAAAAAGATACCCAGCACAAAACTGCATGGTTAATAAAATGCCATGCATTAGTCCATGCATGCATTGAAGAACCTTAAGTAACTACTTTCAAATAATTAAAAAGAGAAAAATGCTAAGCACATATTTCAAGTTTACTATACCTAAGATTTCAAAATTACATCCTAATGATACAACAAAAAACCTGAAAACCCCAGAACACCCCACAAACATCTGGTATGCCATAGAATTAGCTAAATGGTATAAATGCACCTCTAAAAGAACTGAAAGCCATAGTTGAAGTCACTACCACATACTATAGCTATATAATTTATATCAACAATAATAAACCTAATAATTCCTTTATTCTTACTACAAGGAAAAAAACAAACATCATATCGACTTTAATACTGTGATGGTAGAACTTTAAAAAAATATAATGGTATTTAGAGATACTCAGTAAACCAATGGAATTAAGGTATTTAGCTATTTTGAAATTATTTACCAGATTAAAGAAAAACTTAATATTCACATATGTTTAATATACTGTACCAGCAATAAAACCTTATTTAGAAAAGTGCTACTGATTTCTATCCAGCAATTTTATTTCATATAACATAGAAGAAAAATTAACCTAAAAACATGTTTATTTTATATAATAATTAGTTATTCAAGGTTTTTATTTGTTTCCAGATTTAAAAAATCTTAAAGAAAACCAAAAGTAGTATTACTGAAAAAAATCCTCATCTACCTTTCTGCAATCTTTAGGCTCCTGCTTGCACAAATGTGTAAAGTGGAACACTGAAATTGATGGCAGTTGTCATGGTCAGTACTAAGGAATCCCAATATGGGATTAGGTTTCCATTGAGGATTTAAACTTGTAAATACTTGCTATCAAGTATTGGACTTCATTCCTCTGAATTGTCTTAAATATTTAGAAGCAACAGCTACACTTAGATCTGTAAACTCTGCAGAATTGCGAAATAGCTATTTGCCCTTTTAATACTTAAAGCAACATTTTAAGGGATGGAAAGGAAACTAGTATTACTGGAGAAAATCACCTCATAGTGTAATATAGAACTTTAACAGGCTGACAATGTTTTCTACAAAATCCTCAAGTAACAGGAGGTGTCGATCCTGTTCAGCATCTGTGAAACGAGTTCTGCTGACTCACCAAGGCAGGTGGCTCACAAGTAAATGAAAAGTGAGTTGGGTATGTTAGCTTTTATCTGAAACATGACTAGTAAGACTTCACTGCCATTGCTGATGGAAAGAAATTTTTTCCAGCATCCTTCAACACAAGTGGCTAGTCTTTTGATTAATAAATGGAAGGCGAAGAACTCTGAAGAGACAGTTGCCTTAGAAGCCCATCTGTCTTCACACCTTCATTCACCTCAATTTCAGTTTGTCCTGTATCTTTATGTTCTCAGAATATAATATCCCACAAATCTGAACTTTATTAATATAGAAATTAACCAATAATTATAGTTTAACCAATAGGAGGAGAAGACAGCATAGAAGAATTACAAATGTCTGTGCAGCAGAAGTCATCTTGGAAGTCAATGCAAGCTAGTAGTAGTACACAGTAACCCTTTTTGCTTGTTTTACTTAGGTTTTAAATAACTTGAAAGAATTTAAATTTGTATTACAATAACTATATTGCAGTTTTTGAAAGCCTTAGTTACACACTCAAGTCAGTCCTACTCTTTCCTAATGCGTTTATTACGAAAATCATCAGGGGCCATTTCAACACCTAAAACAATTTAATATGTGCTTGCCATTATTCATTTATTAATCTTCCAGTTATGTCCAAGCTTCCACAGATCGCTGCAAAATCTTGCTACCTTACTGGTAGCAAGACCAGTACAATGCAACTCTTGAGTAACACAAATAAAGGCATTTCATTTGCTGAAGTTCTCCTTGCTAATTTTTAAGACAGATGTAAAAGCTGAAAAGTGGCTTTTCCAGAAGCTACATATTTTTCTAAACAAAAATCTAGAAACAGATCCTAAAACAGTACTAAATACACTTGGGGTGGGGAGGGAGGCAGGGGATGGGGAGCACAACAGCATTATTAAGTTCAGTGTATATATCAATATTACCTCATACAGCAGACAGCCTAGAGACCAGATGTCAGATTTGAAGTTGTAACCATTTTCGTGTATCCTCTCTGGAGACATATAGTAAGGGGTACCAACTGCAACACACACACAAGTATTTTTGAATTAAAATTTCCATTGTTACATAGCAGTAAAAGTATAGTTTTCCTAGCTGAAAAACTTTTTTTTCATCTTCTATACTTCCCATTTTGTTACACATAATTTTAATTCACACTTACTACTCCAGTTTGATAGAAATACACATTAATTAGATATTTATTTCATCCAATGCAGCTTTATTTCCACTACCGATATCTAATTAGCAGAATTATTCAGTCGTAGAATCCTTCCAATTTTTGCTTTTAAATACACTCCAAAATAATTATTTTCTTCTGAAAAGAACCAAGGGAACATACTACACACACACATACATTCCCACTCCTTTCTAAATTATCACTGCAGTTGGAAACATCACTTAGAAATTGCCTTCCATGGCTTGAATTGCTATTCTTCCTTTTGAGAACACGTAAATCAGAAAAAGTTGCTTTTGTAACTAATAAAAACAATTTAGTTTCAGTATCTGAAACTAAAATTAAGCCTGAAATCTGGGATCTTCAGCTTCCCAGAGAGGAAGACAGGAAAACCTGTGAGCCCAGCAGAAGCAAAGGTTCCTAGAAGCGGTTCAGCCATCTGCTGCAGGACCAGACTCTGCGAGGGCTTTTCAGCTCCCAAATCTGTGGTTGTCCTAGTTACTCCTGCCTCAGAGCTGTGGGTTTTGGAAACGTCTGCTCTTCAAGAGTAGCATTTACTCAGACTGTCCCAGAGCAAATTACATTGGATACTCAAGGACCTATCTCCCCTTGATTTTAATGAGACCCTACCCAGCTGTGTCACAAGTTACCTGGAAGAGAGAAATTCTCAGACACATTTCAGGTCTGTTAAAAAAAAGCCATTATAAAAAAGTATCTGAGTGATGGGTTCATATGTGACAGAAAAAAAAGTTATTAAAAATAACAGTAGTGGCAATTTTGGTGCATTATCTCTGTATGTATCTCCCCCAAAATGACTTCCTAACACCAAAAAAAGAGTAACATGTATGTAGATTTTTACTTCAATTTTGTGTGGAATATTTTCTTAAGCACTGAATCCTCATGATGAAAACCAACTGAATTCTGTTAACTCAATACATGTGGACCTTATTTCAAAACTAAGCACCTTGCAACACAGCCAGAGATTAAAATTGGCACTCTCATTGCAAACCATGAAAATCAGAGTATGAACCTCACACAATTTCAGTTAACAAAGATCTTGTATCACTTCTGCACTTCTAAATTAGCCTCATCCATTCAGAACTCGTGTCTGTATGAACACTGGAAACAGAGACATAGTGAATAAGTAATTAATTCCAAATCTTAGTAATCAGGTTAATAGTTTTAACTAATCAATCAGATTACTAATTTTACTCTAATCATTTGCAAAAGTTAATGGTTTTGCTTTGATCATGTGCCCTATCTTTTAGAAAGGCTGACATCTCAAACCATGTCATACTTTTCTTAGGGAGGGGAAAAAATGCCCAGCTCAGATTGGGAAACCCAGTACCACCTTATCCTAGGTCAGGCTACTGCTGCTGGTAACACAGAATTTCAGTTTATCTCCTTGGCAAACAATATTGGAAAAAATATTCCAAACCAATATAAACTGAAAACATGCTTCTCTAACAGATATGCAAGGACAGAGGTTCCATATTGTATCCTACGATGGATTTGGCCACCTAAATATTTCAAGGGAGACTTTCAGCCCTGGGAAAGCAGAGGGTGCCACAGCCTCTCTCCCCAGAGGCTCCCTTAGTGCTGGCCTGAACAATCACTTCAGCTCTGAACTGAGACTGCAAAAGATCAAGAGCTTAAAAGGAGAAAGGCAACACAAAACGATGGAGTACTGTGAAAACCATTTACCCTCATGGGATGTTTCTATTTACCCACGACAGAGGAATGGTGAAGAGGGGATGGTCTTTTTCCTGTGAAAGAACAGGCAGACAGATGGGTGGACTGCAATACCAAAATAGCTACCAGAATGTCCAGAAGCAACTCAGTTATTATAATGTATCGACAGCAATACTTTACTGGGTGTTTGATGACAGCTACCTTAAAGATATGAAAGCTGTGCCACGCCAAAAGTTAATTATAGTTTCCAATTTTACTATCCTTGTGCTTCCTGTAGTATTATCCTGTTGTACTTCCCCTGTAGATTTCATTATTTTTTTAATCCAGGGACTTATGAGCTTGGACACCCCTGAAAACTGTCAGCTGCATTTTGCATCCATTAAGTAATGCACCACTTTAGTATATTCTGATGCTTTGCTGGCAGAATTCATTTCACAATAAAAAATAAGTTTAACAGCAATTGGATTCTTAGCTGGTTACAGCAGCACTGCCTCTGCTGCTCTGACACGTCACACAGGTAGCTGGCAGTGAGTAATGTGCCAGAAAGAGGCTTCACAGAATCCACAGGGGGCAGCTGAAAACACAGAGGTTTCAAGGTTCATAGTTTACCAAAAGCAAAGGTAATTTTAACCAGTAGCTGTGGGAAGCTTGCTGATAGGTTAGGGGTCTGATATGACTGTGAAAGATTGATGATAGTGAAAAGGAAGAACAAATGCTATCATTTTACAGCGTTTAGCCTAGTGTAACACCTTAACTGCAATACAACCGGAAGCCCCTGATGACCAACAAATGAAAGGAATTGAAATTACAATTACATTAATCATTGAATCACAAAACCAACCTGAAGATCTAGACATCACTACTACTTGTAAACTGGTTTTAGCAGAACATGACACTAAAGATTCATTATTCTGACATTCAGGAACTACTGAAGACATTGCAACAATTCTTTAAAACGGTGAGCAACCTCTGCGTGTAGCACTGTACTGCTGGCAAGCTACTACCAGATGAGATTACATGTTATGTTTCCTTCCTGTATCATTATTTTTTCTGTTAAATGAAATACAGCATCAAAATACTATAAAGACACGCAACCTTCTTTACTCATCTGAAGTCACAGAAGTGGGATAATACAAGACAAAGACATAACATTAAGGTATGTATGTTTTTAACAACAAAATCTGTAATTTTAGCATTCCGTTTACTGCATTTGCACATCTCAGATGACCTGCAGGTCTGAACTGGATCTTCTTGAAAATAGCCTGGGTCAAACAAACTGCTTCCTCAGAATCTACTGCTGCACTGGATCTCTCTCCCTTCAAAGATGCTGCATATCCAGAAAGTGTTGTTTCTTTATGCAAGCTTTCTGCTATTGGGAGAGGCAATGGATATAATGGAAAAGGTGGTTATTAGGGGGCAGGAAGTTGGATTTGCAGTATCAGCAGCAAAGAACCTATTCTGAAGAAAGGAGTTATGAACAGTCCACCATATTACTTGCAGAAACACAACTCACACTGCAACTGAGTTAAAGAGGAGAGTGTGTTCACTCAAAAACCCACAATGAATCAAGGAGCTGAATGAAACAGAGTAACTAGCTCTAAGTAATCTCAAGCATTTTTAAGGTGGAAGAAAAATCTGCCTGATAATTGTTAATACTCCTTATATAAAACAACGTAATGGCTGACTCAGAAGGTGTTTAATAGACTAGTTTTAAAAAAAGGCCATATAATTATTACTGACATTGCACGCATTGGAATGCATAGCTATCCAAGTTCAGGAAGGTGGCTAAAATCACTTCAGTAACTCTTCTGATTTTCAAAGAATTCCAAAACAAGATTTCAGTTTGAAGAAAAAAAAAAAGCCAAATTTAAGTAATCAAAAGATACAGTTTACGAATTATTTAATGTCCATGAGATCACAGGAATTTTGTAATGGAGTTCAACACAACACACAGGGCTTAACAAGATGAATGGCTGATGGTGAAGATAGAGAAACTAAGTTACAAATAAGCTGCAGTTAGGGAGCAGTGAGGGTAACAAAGCACTGATATGAGAAGTACTCCATAACTATAATTCATTTTTAAATGTATTTATTTTAAGACAGGTGTAGGAGATTTCTAAGTCATAGGCTTGTCTTCAGTCACAAATAAGGGAACTAAAATACTGCACTTATCCTACGTAATTCTGCAACCTAGCCTATAGTACGCAAATAGTCTAACTGCAGAAATCAATCTATAAATATCTTGGGTTATTTTATAATGTAGCACTGCAACAGCACAATAGTTTATTTTCAGCTTTCAAACTACCGTAAGAGATCTTAGGTTTTTGTAAATAAGAGCTGTTTTAATACAACATTTTTGATAATTGTGATGAATCAGCTGCAGACTTCCCTGCCAGTCTTCCAGTACACTGAGGGTGCAGGTTCTCAGAATGCTTTGGTATGAAAGTAGAGCTCATTTTGTTCACAGCAAAACATTGCTGCACACCACTACCTCAGCACTGGCTTTGAAACCCTCTGCTGGGTTTGAGATGCATATATAAGAGGAAAGGACAGTATTTGCACATTCTACTGTTTTGATATGGCTGTATAGAAAGAGTTAAGAACATTAACAAACCTTGTCCAGTGCAGTATTTTTACTTGTTTCAAACAGACTGTCAGCAAGTATTCTAACAAAATCAGTATTATTCATAATTAGCAGTTAGAAGCTGTAGCTAATGAAAATTTTAGTACACTTCTTTATCTCTGAAAGCCTGAATCTAGTTTGCTACTGAAATTTTTATAATGCCTGTAAACAAGTATAAATTGCTACATATAATATGTTTGTAATTCACTAGGTTTTATGCACCAAAGGTTTATGGAATCATGAAAAGAAAAAACTTCGAAAGAAATTTCAGGAAAACCAGCATCAAAAACCACGAGAAATGCATTTTTTAAAGTGCTCTCTGCTAGTGACATGATAAATGAGAATGTCACTGTCACCCCAGTAGCCTATGTTCACAGCTAAACAAAACCTTCCTAGGCTGAATTCTGATATTAGGTCATAACCAAAGGTTTCTACCAAGACACAGCACCCAGCTTTAGAAAGAAACCTTCCACCCCACTACCCTCCACTCTCTGGATGACCCTTGGATTTGTAAGAGAAGAGCTTTAAAGGGCTTGGGGGTTTCACATTGTTTTCAACTCTTATCACTCTTCAGTCCCATTGCAGCCACTCCCTTGCAATGAGCCAAAATAACCCAGGTCTGAAGCAGTTTGTTCTTCTAACTTCCTCACTTCTGCCTCAGAACACAAGCCTAGCTCTCCCACCCTCACAACTGACTTGGTCCTTCTTCATGCACTCCTACCCACAGAATAGAATTTACAGCTTCCTGCAAATACAGCCCAGGAGCAGGTCCATCTTCACACTACTCATTTACATCCTTCTTCCACTCTCAGGCAGTAGCACAACCCAACTATGACTAATGAGATCTCCACAGTGCTGCCAGAGACAACCACCAGGCTCTGATGGCAGCATGAACAGCAGAACTTTATATAATAAACCTTGCCATGAACTAACATCAGATTTTTAGGGTTATCTCTGAACTTTGATGTGAAACCCAGGCACACTTCCAATCTGGTCTCACTGCTTCTCCTCTGTCTCTCTCTCTTTTTATTCATGCCAGATTGCACATCCATGTCCGAGTTTCACCTCAGTTCTATTAAGATCTCAGCACTTACTCATGGTTTTGACTTTGACAGTATGAGTATGCACCAAACACAATAAAAACATGAAGGCATGAGAGAGTGACCAAAGGCCTTCTGGAAGTCAGGGAAAAGAGGATCATATAAAAAATTTTCTTTCTAAAATAGTATTTTTTGGCTGTTAATACAAGCATCGCCCACACCTCAGATGTGGTACAAACATGCTGAACATCCATTCTCTCTCTTTTTCCACAGTGTATGGATAACTGGGACTGTCTGAATAAAATTAAATTAAGAGGTGATAATAAATGTGGCATATTTTAATCCAAGAAGTCTGGTATCTCATAGTTTAATTAGAAACATCAGCATCTGAGCAAACACAATTCTTTGTGTGTCCTCCCATGGCCATAAGGTACGGATTGTAAGTATTGCTGAACTCTTGACTTCCTTAGATATTATCTTTCTTATCATGCACTCCTGTCAAACATATAAAAATAGCCAAGTGTCTAATTACAGAACTGTCACTACCATTTTTTAAAAATTTTCACTGAGCAGCACTTGAATTGACTTTACCTATCTGTATTCCAGTATCAGGAAGGTGCTCTGCCTGCCTCAATACCCTTTTACAAGGCATAGGAGACAATTCCAACTGCTGCTACCAGTGGCCCTGCTCTTGAAGGGTCTAAAAGTTCATTTCACGCCCTTTGCAATCAGTGAATAGGCCTGAATTCATCAACCAGTAAACACAGCCACTTCAGCAGGAGAAAAGAATTTTCCTTCTTAACTGAAAACCCTGCATCACCCTACTATGAACACTAATTCTTACATTTCCTTTAAAGCAAGGACTAGTCTATTTACAAGGCTTTTCTGTTTTAGAGAGATCCTTTTATGTCCATTCTCTACATTTAAACTTATAATATCTGCCGAATTTTTGCTTTTTCTTCTTTAAAGGCTTCTTAATCATCCTAGTTTCCACAAACTACTCAAAAGATGCAAATTATATCAAAATTCTGTTTTGAAAAAGATTTTACAATGTTATTTTTTTGTGTGCTAGCAAAGACTAAATTGGATGTTTCAGAATAGTGTTTTATAGTCTTATAAAAATGCATTTTCTTGGATTTTTGTTGTTTGGTTTGGCATTTTGTTTTTAGTCTTTATGGCTCAAAGCCTAATTCTGATCTCTCTTCTACTTACTTACCTTATATAAACAAACTCCATCTTAATCCAAGGAAGATCCTCTGTTAGCCCTTTCCAAGCATATAACCAATGTGTTGTCCTACCCATATGCCATATCCATATAAGCTCACTTAATTACTAGATTCTTTTCAACACTGATTAAAGTTAAAATTAAATTTTAAAAATGCATCCACATTACTGATCATATTTTTTCCCAGCATTTCTAGAAAACACTACTGTCACAAAGACTTGGTTTTGAGTCAGGAACGCACATTAAATTATTCCAACAAAGCTGGGGGGGCAGGGGAGACAAAAAAAACCAACAAGCTGTACAGCTAAAAATAACACCTCAATGTTACAGCTTTTCTGTATTTGTCCACTGTGATTACCTTTTTTTATTATAAATAAAAGTTTTAGCTGAACCCAACCCTATTCTTCCTCCTCATGAGTGGGCACAATATTTCCACCATGTAAAAAAAAAATCCAGCTCCCCAACACCTGTACCTCAGAGAAAACTTACCTAAAGAATGTGCAGCTGTGGTTTTGGAGCTGAAAAATCGACCAAGTCCAAGATCTCCAAGCTTTACTACCCCTGTAGCTGTAATGAACACATTAGCTGGCTTTATATCTGGGGAAAAAAAAGTCACAATGAGGCTGCAAGAAAAGCTACTGCTTATTAATAACAAACCAAAAGAGGCTTTTGTTTACAACTAATATTAACAAAATATGAATGTGCTGTTTCAGAAAGAGCAAATCTGGGATTCAGAATTTCACATTAACTCTTTTAATGGTACAAACATCACTCAAGTAAAAAATTAAGCCGTGTAAAGTACTTAAACCAAGCAAACAGCAAAAACCAAAACAAAAACCTCCCACATCCAAAGCAGCATATACAGGGGAGTTCATTACTACTTTATGTAAGCGATATAAAGGGACTTCCATTAGAACCAGAAAACCTCTCACTATGTCTTCAGCAACAGACCAAAAATGTTTTCAAGAACTGTAAAAACCTATGTTTTCATCACTGTTGCTAAACAGAATATTCACAAGTACCATAATATTTATTTGAAATAGGTACCAATAGCAGGCATTAAAAAAGAAACGTTTTACTCAGGAGAACGGTTATTTGAACTCGTCAATGGAATTGGGCTAATCAAGCACAAACAAAGAAAAATAATGATGTATACCCCAGACAGTTATTTTTCACAAGTAATATTCAGTTTAAGTTTTAATCCAATCCTTTAGAGACAACAGCAAAGATTTTTATTTTATGATTTTTAACAAGGTACCTATTCTGTTAGTCTTCTAAGTAAACCAACCTAATACTTGTTCAGCAAGTGTGCTCAGCTCTTACTCAGCTCAAAAGCAATGCACCGTGGCTTAAAGACAATCCCTTAAATTTCATAAAGGGGATTATAATTTGCATGATATGGGTACAGTAAAAGGAATGGTTAATAGCCCTTTAAACATCAGAATTTTCGTGTTTCCAACAAAAAAAGTTACAAAACCTTGTAAGCTTTAGAGAGGAAGACAGATGCAATTATGTTACGCTTCTATCTGACCTAGTTTTCAGGAGTTTGGATCACCCTTTGTGTAATAACAACTCAGAGATAGAAGCTCACCTTAATAATAGCTTTAATTGCCATTGGTTTTGGTATGTAACCATGGAATTGCTAGGTTTGCCATAGGTTTGCCAGAAGCTTTAAAGGTAGTATTTCAGTTTGAGGAATTCAAACTCTCCAGTTTTGAGCTCAAATATACTGAAACAAACTAGTTTAGTCACAGAAGCATTAAAGGAAGATACCTATGGAAAGAACCTGTAATTTTATGTCCTCTTTGTATAATTTGCACTTGCAGATGTCCGAACAAATGTGTAAAGGGGGAAGAAAAAAAAAAAAGGAGAATCACAAGGGGAAGCCTTTTGCAGGGGCATCTATCCGCTGAAGGGTGCAACATCTCTACCTGCATATGAGAAAGCTCAGCAGAGATCAAGGGACTCTTGCTTTCAGGCAGCTATTTGCAACCCAGCAGAAGGAAGTGACCAACCTAAAACATGTATTTTCACCTGAACCCTGTGAGACAGCCCATATACAGCTTGCAACTCACAGCCAGATGGATTTCCAAGGCAAAAAAAATGGTACACCTGAGAAGCAGCTATACTACGATCTGTTCTCTTTGACTCAGAGTTACAAGGTAAAATGATGACAACATAGAGGAGACAGAAGAGGTTTAAAATGGGTTAAAGAGATTTAGTACCTGACAGGGATAGCTGGCAACTACAAGGGCTGTTGGGACATGGTACTTGACACAGAGATTGGAAATAGCGGAAAGGAGCAGAGAATGGGAGAAAATGCTCACAGCTGCACATAAACTAGTAGATAAGGGAGTGGGAGAAGGCCCTATACATCACCAGAAGACATGGCAGGAGACACACACTTTTGTAAGAAATGAAAGTGCAGGAGCTGAAAAGAATGGATGGATAGCTGTGCAAGAATGCAGGCAACAACACTTTGAAAATACAATGGGCAAATGTAGAAGAATAACTACTGGACAGAAAGTTAGAGCCAGCAAATTTACTTGAGCAAGCAAAGAGGTAGCAGTAGCAGGATCTCCATCACTTACAGAACTGTCACTTACTTTGAAAACTTGCTTCACTTACTTGAAAACAAGCCATTGCTGCAAACAAATGCCTACCACAACAAACATATAACCATGAACTTCTGTAACATTTTTGCATTACTTATAAAACATTAGGGAAACATACATTGCATCAGTTGTGAAAATTTATTCCAGTATGATGTTATTTGGTGTCATTTACATTGAACCAGCTTAATTCTCACATAGAAGAAGGTTTAGTAAAGACAAACTATCTTTGACCCTATATTACCTCTGTGCATAACACGACGAGAATGCATATGTTCCAAGGCACTGCAAAGCTGAACAAAGTACTTCCAAACTGTTCTTTCAGGAATCAACCTCTTCTGTTTCTTAAAATGCTTTAAGAAAAAAGGATGGACACTGAATATTAAAATTTAAAACCTGCATTAAATGACTGAAGAAAAAAAAGCTAGAAATCACTTATTTAAAAAAACAGATACAAAAGACTTACAAACTACTGAAAAAGGTTTAACGCAATCTCTTGATACAGAAAGCTTTTCCCTTAAATATTAGTACATGTATAATCAATGCATGTATTTAAGCTAGTCAACACAGAGTCACAAACAACATTAATGAAATAAAATGCTATCACAAAGACAGATTTACATGGTATTCAGCAATTCTCAGTGCAGGATTAATGTGGTCAGAAGAGTCTACCATAGAGTAAGTGGCCACAGAACAAACAAAGGTCTGATACAAAAGTCTGTGCGACAGAACTTGCCAAACATACTTCCTTATATCAACATTGATTGCATATCCTCATTTTCTAAATAGAAGAAAAAAATAGTAGTGATGCACAAGCAAAGATCATGTAAGAGTCCTTCAGACTAGTCTTAGAAACTTCTGTAATACATAAAAGGGGACTAAAGGAACTGCAAACTCTGAAAATTTTATAGTGATCTAAGTCCTGTTCAAGTATTTTCCATCCTGTATAAACAACCACTGCCAATCACTGGTAACAGATCAATGCCCTGTTAAAGCTTACGTGAAACATAACGATGCTCTGCTACACACATCTCCTTCCAATATTATGGTCAGGGACTGGAACAACACAGTCCTAAAAAAACACATACTGAAAACCTGGAGTTCAGCCAACACTGAAACGTATAAGTTTGACCATTATAAATTTTGCAGTTAAAGGTAAAATGACTGGAAAATTTTTGCTAATTTAGTCTCTCTTTAAAGAATTCATCTTTTGATGGATTTTAAAGTTAAACACATAATAAAAAACCATGAACAACATTAATATTAGCAAAATTTTAGATGGAAAGCAAAGTACTTAGGTGTATTTCAACAGCATGCATACACAAACACTTCAGACTCACAAACACTAAGAAAGTTCCTATAACAAACATTTATTGCTCTGGAAAAATAAAAATATTTTCATATACTATGTTAAAATGTGCCACTGAAGTTGACAGATGCATCCACACATTGCAGACACATGCAGGACTATGAGAAAGATGCTTTTAAACTTGCTACAGCAAAATGCATCAGTCACACAAAGGATCATAACATTTCACCAAAATGTTTTTAGCTATAGGGATTATCTCAAAAGGCATTTTCATTTAAATGAGGCAAAGCATATAAATTACTTCTTTAAATATAAATTTCTCTCAGTCTTGGACTGAATCCAAACACACCCTGTGTATCTGTTCTTTCCATAGCTGGATTTGCATATCAGAGGATTGTTTGATGTCAACAGGAAGATGGAGACCAGGTTTCTTTTCATTTAAAAACAAATACACAATACATGTAAGTATGTGCACATGAAAGCACTGTTCCTTGATTTAAAATGCATTCTGAAATTATCATAATTATAACTAGGTACTTTATTTAAACATTTTGAATTTATTTTTTTTTACTCAAAGCTAAGCACAAGCAGTGATGGAACACCATTCACAAAATGTCTGAAATGGGAATATTTTCCATTGCAGATTTTTATTCTGATGTACTTAAGAGCACGTCAGTGTACTTCCAAAGTATTTATATACAAGGATTCTTTTAACATTTTATTCATTTGCCATCTATAACACTGTAGCTGATTGCACACTCCAAAATCTGCTTTAGTTCTTAACAGTGCAAACATGCAACAGAACCAGTCTTCAAGATGTAGTCTCATTCTACTGAAGGCACTAATGATTTTGCATGATCACTAATGATTTTGCATGATCATCATAATTTCTCTTCCTGAAAGCATCAGTAATATTCTTAGCCCTGTAGAATTTATCCATTTAAGGAGGATGCAAAAGGGAGCTGCTAGATTTGCTGAAAATGTTTAAACTAAACAAAGAAATTGGTACCATTTTTCTTGTATTATCCAGAATCTTTAAAATAAATTCACTGAGCATTATTTTCTGTAGTAATTAATTACATGACCATCTTTCATCAAAATACATATTCTCAATGTTTTCTTGGTTTGTTGTCCACCAAGAGCCATAATTTTGATGAAAAGCCTCCCCTACCTAAAAAAGCAGTGCTAATTCTGAGCAAAGTCAATAAGGAAAGGAATCCCACTACCGTTTAAAACCATACCATATAACAAGAAATAGAAGTTGATGGTCAAACCTATTTAATGCTGAAGGGCATAATTAAATTCATATAGCATATTAACCGTATTCAAAGCAGGATCCTTTTCTCTCCCCTCCATTTTATATTAGTCCACAATGCAAACTGCAGTCCTAATGGTTGCAGGGTTTGCCCCTATAAGGAAGTCAAAATGCAGAAGACATGATGCCAAAACAATAATTTTTAACTTCTATTGTAGGAGAGGGTAATAGCACCTCATACAGTTAATAGTGAAACTAATTCACCGCCTAGTGCTGTAACGTCTCAAGCATCCTACGATCCACACAATCAAATTAACTTCATATAGTTACCTCACATTGTATACAAGATGCTATGACCCGCCCAGATTTGACCTCAGAAGAATACAGCCTGACATACAGCTTTCTAAAGCATTCTCATCTTCAACATCTTACTATTCTGCTTCTTCCACCTGTCTGAGGCTCAAAGAACAGTCCTGATGTCCCTCAGACCACTGATGTTCAAGGGTGCGACATTATAAAAAACCCTGAAACTGGGCAAAAAGGGAATTACTTAGACATGTGCATTTAAATTTGGGCAGTGTTGTGAGCTAGTGCTGTATCAGGTAAACAAAGAGTACCAGGCATGCTCAGGCAGCAGACTGTCTCCCAGCAAGACTTGGTTGTTTCAAAAGCCATTTCCCATTTCAATTTCCATCTCTATCTTTGAGAATGGAAACACAAGAAAATACTTTGAAGGGTTTTCACAATGTCAGTAGAGATAAAACTGCAATTCAGTCATTTACTGCAACTGGAAATCTTTCTGGTCATAAATTTGCTATTCAAATGCCGTAAAGAGCTTTAAGGTAGGCAGGTTATATATCCCCAGTTTGTCTTTTAGTTCCTTTATACAGAATAACTGAGCAGTTTCATTATGGGAAAACGGAACTCTCCTGGTTTTCTCTAATGAATTACTAAAATAAAAAGTAAATATTCCCAAATGTTTCCATCCTAGTAAAGTTAAATATAGCTGCCCTGCACCCAAACAGCATATGCCACTCAAGTTTCTCGAAGGCATAAAAATAATTATGTAAAAGATGAGTAAAAAAGTTTAAAGTCAATATAAAAGCAAGGAATTACATTATACTGAGTTTCTAAAGATGATACTTTAAAGGTCAAATTCTGAAAGCAAAAGTGACAGCAATTAGCAAATGGTCTTATCCAGGCTTAATAAACTCAGTTCAGGGAATACTTTTAAAGGAAATATGCAGGACTCAGTTCGGCTTTTATAAGAAAACTAAGGATTTCCTGCAGAAGAGGAAGAACAGTGAGCATAGATTATTATCATTCAGATATGGCTGCCTATATCTCAGTAATGCTGCTTGGAAAAAAAAAAATAGCATTCAGTTCTGATGTTAGGGGTCTCAGAGATATTCAAGGTGTGATTTAGCCAAGTTTAGACCTCACTGAATTAAAAAAAAAAACAACAGGAATTTTAAAAAAAATTTTTAAAAAAATGAGTGTTTAAGAAGCAAACTCAACTACAGAAAGCAAGATGTTTATGAACAGTTCTTGCAGAAAGAGGATAAACCAATTACCTAAATTTTGCAGTTATTATTAAAAAAAAAAGTCTGTGAAACTGTCAAACGAGCCCACAAGAACATATATCTGGATTTTTCACTGTGCATGCTCTAGGCTAGAGTTGCCTTCTGAGAGGATTTGGGGGAAAAGTAAAATGAGAATTATTATTTCCTTGCTTTAAATACATCCCTTTTCTTTTATCTCATGTTTTGATGAGGATCTTGATTACATCTGTCTGTTCTCACAACTTCACTTCTGGCTTACAAAAACATAAAGGGATTTTTTTATATATATTTTATTGCACAGACTTATCAGAACACAGTGATTCAACAACTGGATATTTGTAGGAATAAATTTAAACTTCATTAAGAGGAAAACGATGCAGAAAGAATTATTGTGAGGAACTTCCTACAAGCATACAATGAAGTTCTTGGCCACTTCTGCCTGTGTTTCCTTGGGAGTCTGTTTTAATAAGCACTAGCAGCAAGAACAGAGAGAAGAAAGTCAGGCAGCTGTAACAGGAAATTATGGAAGCACAAGCAGGAGTCCTCACTCTATGAATACAAGAGAAACAAACCAGAACTGGCAAAGGTGTGCAAGCTCAAAAAGACAGACCAGTGAAGATGGGCCTCAGTATCTCTCCATTCCAGAGTAAAGACCAGAGACCGGTGCATAAAGAAATGAACTTTCCACATAAGTCTTACTTTCTATTTACAAGGCTATATAATTCTAGTGGAAAAGCTGTGTCCCAGGAGTTCTGTTTGGCTCTGTCCATTCATTCATTCAGCTGCCCATCTCTTTAGACCATGGGAAGTTTTCTGCCATTTTTCTTTTCTATGTAGAACAAAAATAGAACTTTCCACCACAGTGGATTCATTCATCCAATATGAATTGCCTACATTTCAAGTGTAGCAGCTGTCTCTTAGTCGTAAATAGAACAAACACCAAAAAACCTCAAACTATTTGCTATCTACCAAGTGAGCTTACAGAAAGTAAGAAGTACTTGGCCAATACAGTGAGTGATAATAATAATAAATATTTACGTGGTTCTTTTTCCAACTTTTATTTATAGTTGTTTACATCTCCAGTTACTGAAGATGTCATACATTTATTTTTTTCCCTTCCAGAATCCACAAGAAAAAAGGCATTTAAAAGAAAATCCATCTTCCTCTGTTAGTGATCTTAGTATAGAACAAGTAATTTATTTAATCAACAGAAAACTAAGAGACAGTACAAAAACTAATAGACAAAATAATTGTACTAACAGAAGTACCTACTAGTATCAGAAAGCTACATTAGTAGAATGAAACTATGGTCTTTCCTAAATAAGTAAATAAACAAAACACCACACGCATACCACAGAATTGAGATAGAAACATCTTCTCAAGCACAATCTTCTTTCACACACTATCAAAAATAAAGACATCTACTGACAAGAAACGGAAAGCCTTGTAACAAAAACACAAGTCAAAATTGTCATATTTTCCATTTTTAGTATAAATTCTTTCATACTAATAATTAGACTGCTAGTAAGAGTCCTGATTAATCTCAGATCCCTTAAAAAGCTCTGAACAAAGTCACTTATATATACGTGCTTTTATCCAACTGCCTGGGCAAAGATTCATTTTTTCTTACTGAGCAGTCCACCTACAGTCACTCCGTTCCACCTAACATTTTTGCTCATGTAAAAAAGCAAGAATATACAGTGTTCAGAGAAAGATCACCTACTGAAATCAGATCTACTTGCAGTGCCACTAAATAAAATTTCCAATACTTCATCATTTTCATTGTCTCTGCTGTTACTGCTGACCGGGGGATTCTTAAAACACACAACCACATGTTTAAATTCAAACTATTTGTTTACAGGCATCTCTCTCCAATAAATTCCCTTGGGAAAGCTGGTACAGCATGAAAAGGTGAAACGCATGCTTGAGTCATTAACTCTACACTTCCTAATAAAAAGCAATAGCATGACTCAGTAAATACAGAAGCTACCATCTTTTTCTTTTTACTACAAGTAAGGCAGACAAATTCAAAATCTTCTCTCTTCATTCTCAGCAAGTTATTCATATAGCACAAATGCTGACACTGCAGGTTTTTTTAAAAAACAACCGTGTGGAAAACTAAAAACAATCTTTAGGTATTGTTTGCAGGGCATTTGAAACAAAAAAAAAAAAGCACCCAGAACTATTATTTAATAAAATCTTTCAAATTTCCCTGCTTTTAAAGGCTCATGGAGACAGCCAATTCTAGCACCACTGTGCAAAGATGGAGATTAAATACCCCAAACATTTCTGCCCCAGTTAAAGCTATTTGAACGGTCTGTGTAATAGTTCAATTAAGTTTAACATCGAGTTAACTCTTCATAGCTGACTAACACTGTAAGTCTCCCTGCAAGTACAGCCAGTCAGCTTACACATTAGCTTCAGGTGTGATGTTTGAGAAGGGGACTGTCCACAGGCCAAAACAGTGTTGATAGACTAATTATTTTAGAAGAAAATCTGCCCACTTATTGTTCCAGTGGCAGACACAGACAATGGCTGATTCACAGAAAAACTAACAAGGCTGCCTGGAAATTACCCAGCCCAATTATCCCCCTGGTTATAAACTCCACCACCAGTCAGCTTTACTTGCTCCAGCACATACACCTAACTTGCACATGGTAAACTGCAGCCCCTGCTCTTATTCTGGTTACCCGTGGTTGAGAACAAAGGTGTCAGTCGAGCACCTGCCAGACACTCCAGTAAAACACTAGTACAGGGAGCAAAAGCTTACCAGGACTGGCTCTCCTACCTTGTCAGGGCTCTATGCCTTTGCTTTTTCTTTTAGGACTTCACAGTTCCACCCACAGAGTGGCTGAGAACACCAGCCCCCCTTTTTTACCTGCTACATAGCTTGCATATGTATGCACACATCAAGCTGAATAAGGATGCACTATTTTTTAATTACGGGGCAGGGGGAGTTTTAGAAAAAGATTTTTAGCAGCTTTAAAAAACGTTGGAGGCAAAAATTAGCCTGACTGGTTCAAAGTCCCAGGTTTCTCCTTTATGAAAAGGCACATAAAAATAATTTAGCTTTGATCTATAATTAGCACATACTGTGTAACAGTATCCTAACATATTGCATATTTCTTCAAGCTACAATCTATTTTTTTAAAGTCTTTTCAAAAAGGAATACACAAAAATGCCAGGAGTAGTAGTGATATAGAATGAGATTTTTAAAAAATAAAAAGTATTTTGAAGCTTTTAACACTGATCAATAACATAGCTTCAGCAAGGTACCAAAGTGCTCTATATTATCAAACCATAACCATATGCTAAACAAAAAGACTACAAGTCAAAAGGTTTCACGTGGCAGGGGGGTGTGGGAAGTGGGTTTGTTTTTTCCTTTAAATTAAATCTAGCAGTCATGGGGAAAAAAAAAGAAAAAAGCACAAGAGGAACACAGATACTGCCAAAAACCAAAAGAAGCGAAATCCACATTTTAAAACTTGCATTTGTAGATCATGGTAAGTCAGTATCATGAAAAGAAAATACGCACAAAAGACTACTTTAAAAATACTTTTTCCACAATCATGATGTCAAGTATTTGGACATAAACACACATATATGAAAAATCTCAGAATTAAAGCCACCATAATTTCTCCTCCTTGAGGGTCTGCATGCATGCAGCTTTCAATTGTTTTCCTTCTTTCCATCAAAAGACCCATCTCTCATTCATTCATGACACTCAGCTAATGAGCAGTTTGAAAATGTCTCTAGGCTTTATTTATTGTGCACTATTCAAAACCTATTATTAAATACAAGTTTTGGGAAGGCGTGCAGCTGCCTGGTATGTATCATTGCAATACCAAATTAATAAAATAAACTTTGTAAAGTTTATCTCCACAAGTGGCCTTAGAAACGATGAGGAACAAATATCCCCACTTTAGAGATGTGAATGGGGGTAAGAATTAAGATGAGAAGTGTTAATTTCTAGGACCATTTTAAGCACCTCAACATACTTTGCTTTATGAAACAGTCCACTTTCAAAGCACAGTTTCCACTCAGAACAGATAAAGCTGTGAATGCTCAATACATCTACAAACCTAACCCCAAAGTTTTACCTTGTTTATGAGAAATACAGAATAAGCAGTTACAATTCCCACCCAAAAAATAGCAGTTGAAGTGGTTTGTAATAGAGTATCTTAGGAACAGTACCAGAAACAGTAAGAAAGGATGGTCTTTGGAAGAGTAATCCATTGTACTGACTATGAAACCTCTGTCTGTCTTGAATTCCCTACCTTGAAAATGACCACTGCAGCAAAGAAGGCAGCAGATGCTGCATGGAGGTGCATGTTCTGCACACCCATCACTCCTATCCAGCAAAGTTACTCCCCTAACACTGAATAGAGCAGTGGTTCTTCAAAGAAGAAATGAACTTGTAATTTTCTGGAGTGCAAGATACTCAGCTTGGATTTTCCAGCCTTTGAATGCTTGATTTTGCAGATTCAGGGCTTCCTTAGAGTATAAGCAATTCCCTAGATTCAAAAAAGTATAAAAATAACTACAGAAATGTAAGCTCTCTATTGTATTGCTACACACAGCTCACCAGAGGTGGCACTTCTACAGCCACAGCTAGTATTGCAGCTGAAGACAAGGAAGTTGCACAACAGTCATCATCCTCCAGGTGATGGATGGGTACTGCCAGTGGACTTCACTTGTACTTGTGGACAGCAGCAGAACAGCAATACTCCTGAACCTTGGGTTCCATTCCACTCGCTACATGGCAGTACAGTACAGGACAGGTTCTTCTTTGTGTTCTCCTGTATTTGATCTCTCATTCCTACACAATCTGCCTCTTCTCTCCTGCAATCCCAGACCTATTGCTGTCACTTCATCCCATTTACACAATCACATCCTGCTCCTAGCCAGTCTGAGTTACCCAATGCAGGTTCTGTCTGTCTCTAGGATCCTTGCCCAGTCTGTACAGTTCTCTGGCAACAATCTAGCTCTTCTCTAATCTCACTGTGCTCATGTCCAGTATTGGGACATCCATTTCATAGCTTTCCAATCCATTACTCTTCTACTCATTCTTTTTTACTCCTCAGTCTCTCTACCGCCCTGTGTCGTAACTTCCCTGTCTACCTTCTTTAAAGAAGTGCTCACCAGCTAGTTGCAGTCCACTTGTCTTTTCTATTCCCAGTCAGATCCTCTCTTTCCTCCCTTAAGGATCACTTAGCTGCTTACCCCAGCCCACTCTTCTGTCTGCTTAGTCTTTTGTCTTCTTCACAGTCGCTTCCCTATGTTGTTAGAAAAATTAAATACTCTCTGAGAGACAGAAAAAC
Organism: Hemiprocne comata; assembly: GCA_020745705.1. Taxonomy (NCBI): domain Eukaryota; kingdom Metazoa; phylum Chordata; class Aves; order Apodiformes; family Apodidae; genus Hemiprocne; species Hemiprocne comata. The sequence goes on along the minus strand of CM036593.1, from coordinate 9,853,951 downwards.
TACAGCTCATCCAAAGCAACCAGAGAAAGCTATTTCTGGCAAAGCAGTTTAATTCACCCATACTATAGGCTGAACTACTCACTGGCACTCAGGTAGTAAGCAATGCTGTCAGCACTCAGAGTGGTTCATGCAGCTCTACATACACAGAAATTCTCCACTTAGGCTGCTATGCTCCAGCAATTTCTCTTGAGCACATATGAATTCTTGTGTTAGAAGAATTTAAGTTTAGGTGAGTTTTCACAGCCATTATTGCAAGAAAATTCCCCTTTCCAAGTTTTAAGTCTCTGTTTCAAGGCAAAAGGGGCCTACAATATTTCAGATACAACGGTAGCTAGATTTAAAATAAAGAGATTAAAAACACAAACATCCATACATCTTGGCAGAAAAGTATCTTTTTCCTTAGTAATCTACTAAATCATACAACATTTTTTGAAACATACACCCTCAAGCGGGCATGCTACATTTTAGTATGAAATTGTTACATTTTGACAAACTGGAAACACGTTCTCAGGCAGCTGTATCTTTGGCAACCTCAACAGCAAACAGTTGCTGTCCTGCTATACACCTGCACAGCAGAATAAGGCTTCTGCAACACTGTTACTCAAAGTACACTGGAACATGGGACACACCATAATGGCCCCACCACCCTTCCAGACGCGAATGCCAACTACCTCCTTCAACTGCTAAAGCTGTAAATCAATGTTTTCTGTGATAAAAAGAGAGCCAAATTATACAGTCTGTTAATAGCTGAGGGTTTCCCAGAACACTGTGTCATGCCCTGGGACAGGGTAAACACCTGACCTGCTAAATTCTGACACCACACCTCTTCCTTACACAGGTGCTTCCTTAACTTTATCCTCCCAAAAATCTTCTAACTATCACAGCAAAAGAAAATTATCACTCTTGCAATTAAACAAAGTCAATCTATAGCTAACACATGCTTTCAACATTCATCAGATATCCCCACTGTCTGAAAAAAAATCTCTATTTCTAGCACATTCCCAGGACAGCAGTCCACCAGATTATAGCTTGGAAAAAGTCAAGTTTCCATTCTCAGCAACATAACCAGCTAGGCTGCAGTCAGAAAAAGTAGTAAGCTTCTGTAGCAGAATGTGCTCCCTCACATTGCTGTGCTGCCAGATCAGTGGGGTCAGATGCACTGCTAAGCCCAAAAAAGCAACTCATGCAGAAGTTTCCCCCCTGCATCTGATCACCAGCTAAGTCCGGAATGACGTGAAAAACCCTTCATTCAGTGGTGTCTAGCCTCACAGACACCACCAAACACTTAAGGCACATTGTGATAACTGCCCCGTGCCTCTATGTTCCTTCCAAATCCACTGCCTTTACAACATCCCTGTAAATCCCCCAAGGCTGTCACCTCACCCTGTAGCCACCTCACACTGTAACACACTCAGGCTGCAGTCACATGGATTCTGCAAGGGAGTCATGGTTGCTCCACACAAGCAGAAGCAGTACTCTGGGCTGGCAAAGCTGCCAATGACTGAAGCCAAAATTTGCCCACTCTTTAAGCCCTTATAGAAGGCAAGCTGTCCTCTAATGCAGCACACACAAGTTAGTCAACCCCAGAGTACTGCAAATAAGTTCCAAAAAACCTTGTTGCTAATAGATTTTGGCATGGGAAGAGGAGGGAGGGTATGCATCCCAGACCATGTGGAGAGGAGATTGCCTGATGCAACTGCACACGGTGAGGCCCAAAATATCCACCACTGGTGACACACCAGAATGAAAATCTCTTAAGATTTCAAACAAGTCCAAACAGAGCTCCAGCTACTGCAACAAGCAATTTAGATACGCATCAGCTGGTTGGAAATAAGTGACTAGAATTGTATTTTGATTAACCTATACAAAACTATTATGTGTAAGGACAAAGAATTCACTGTTGCCAACTACAGAAACCTGAAATATAAATATGAACTTCATACCAATTAGTAGTTTTAAAATATTTGTCTTATTTGACCTAGTTAATTACAGTTGTTTTGTGTTGTGTTTTTTTTTTAAAGTGTTCTCTGAAGAGTATCTGAAGGTCCTAGGTGACATTTTCTAGAATTCAGATTATTTTTCATCTATCTTGAGAAAGCTGCAAACATATCTTCAACTTTTTAGATTAAAGCTTTCATGCTTGTTCCCAAAACATGATCAACTTCCTTAAGATCTGCATGACATATTCAGTTTAAAGGTTGCCTTTATTTTTCTGGTGTGCTAAGATTATTTGCCAGAAAAACTAAAAACATCTGCAGAAATGAGACAGATCTACTAGAAGTTTATTGCTGATTTAAAAAAAATAAAATCCCCCACATTTTAGTGTCTTGATAACATCCCTTCTTACAAGACTTTTTAATAACTTCATATTTAATCTAAAATAATATGCTTATTCTGCAAGATAGCTCAAATTCTCGTTTCAACATCTTCAGCAAAGACTTTACTAACTAGTTCTTTCTACTGAATCATTATAATGGATTTTCTTGCTTAATGCAATCAGTAGACACTTCTTTCTTTATCCAATATATCATACCCAATACATGGCCAGCAACGTGCACTTGCAGCCCAGAAAGCCAGCTAGGCTTTCTGTCCTAGGCTGCATCAACCAGAAGCATGGCCAGCAGGTCAAGGGAGGTGATTCTTCCCCTCTACTCTGTTCTCATGAGACACCATCTGGAGTACTGTGTTCAGTTCTGGAGCCCTCAACATAAGGACATGGAGCTATTAGAGCAAGTCCAGAGGAGGGCCACAGATCAGAGGGCTGGAGCACCTCTCCTACAAAGACGTGCTGAGAGAGCTGCGATTGTTCAGCCTGGAGAGGACAAGGCTCTGGGGAGACCTCATAGCGGCCTTCAAGTATCTGAAGGGGGCCTACAGGAAAGCTGTGGGGGGACTGTTTACAAGGGTATGTAGTGAGAGGACAAGGGGTAACGGATTAAAACTTGAAGAGGGGAGATTTAGGTTAGACATTAGAAGGAAATTCTTCACTAGGAGGGTGGTAAAACACTGGCACAGGTTGCCCAAAGAAGCTGTGGAAGCCCCATCCCTAAAGTACTCAAGGGCGGGTTGGATGGGGCTCTGAGCAACTTGATATATTGGGAGGTGTCTCTGCCCATGCAGGGGGCTTTGATCTAGATGATCTTTAAGGTCCCTTCCAACCCAAACCATTCTATGATTTTATGATCGATTGTTGCTTTATAAAAAACAAAACAAAACATACACACAAATTCCAAACCAAAAAGGTCCACAGAATAATTTCACTGTGTGTGATGGTGAAGAACCATAACTAGTAGAAAAAGGGATCAAGCCTCAAACATACTTTACAACATATTTTTGCATTGCAAAAGGATGTGGCTGTTACAAGCTAACAACAGCAGTACTCATGAACTACCCTTAACCTTGGTAGCCATGTACTATTCACCAGGTTCCATAGTAGAGACCACAGACATTGACAAATAGACCATGAGCAACAGCAAAGTAGTACAACAGTCACTAAGTATTTGCTTGTCCAGCAGCCTTCTCACAGACACAAAAAACAGTATTTTTTCGTTCTTTCACCATCCCTACACAGGGGTTAGACAGCACTGAGGTACAGATTCCAGTGCAAAACCAACTGTAAGTCAAATGCAAGTATTCCCCTCTCATTGCTAATGTTTGCCTCTCAGTATTACTGACGTGCCATGTCCAAGAATTCTACCAGGCACTAAAAGCTGTAAGATAGAAAATCCTCAATTTTGGATCCTCTGGCTTTTGAGAATGGAGACAGCAGTGAAACATCTCCCTGTGACAGAGGTGCTGCGGTCTGAGTTCGACCGGGGCTGGAAAACTCGAGTTGAGACACGGATCGCCCCTTCTCTTCTCCTCAATTGGAGGAGGAATAGCCCCTAATTGGCTGGTTTTAATTTCCCAGTGTGAGTCCGTCCCTAGCTTGGGACCGGCTGGCTACACCAGGTATGTCTAAAGAACACAAACCCTGCCCAGATGCCTGCGTGCACCGGCACAAACACAGACTGTGTGCTTCAAATACCACTTTACTGTAACAGCTTTGGAGCAGAGGGAGTATGTGGGGGGGAGAGGATATGCAATGTAGCTACAGGAGACAAACTTGGGGTGTGTAACTTGTGATAGGTAAAGAGAAAGAAAACCAGTATCATAGTTGGGGGTAGGGTGCCGGCGAGTTTCCCATATAGGGCAGACGAGGTGCATGTGTGTATGTGACCAATTACTTTTGCCCGGGGAAAAGTAGGCAAAGAAAGGAAAGATTCTAACAGGCTCAGAAGCACGGGCAGGTTTGGCGGCGCCTGTGGCTCTAAGAGCGGGTTTTTGCTGAGCGCAGTTTTTGGCGAGCGTGGCTCGAGAGAAGAGGCAGAAGTGCAAGCAGGCAGGAAGCAGTGAATAGCAGCAGTCCCAGAGTGCAAGGGTGCAGGGAGTATAGCAGGAGTCCCACCCCAGCCACGGGAGGCTTTTTGTGGTTCTGTGTCCTATTCCTTTTCCTTCTATCTTCTTTTCTTCTAGCAGCAAAGAACAATGGACGCCGACGACCGATAATGATCCATAATGGTCGTCCTATTTACATGCTCATGCAGGCTGCCTACTCAGTCCTTCAGCTCCTACCTGTGGCTCCTGTAACAATATTTCCATGCTCCAGCCAAAGACTGGGTCCTGGCTGCACACATAGCAAGGGGGGCAGGGGTCTCTGCCCTTCCTTGGGTAAGTCCCAGTTGCACCCCCACCCCCAGGGTTGTCGCCGCTTGGGTTTTTTTTTTTTTCTTTCCTTCAACTTTTATGTCTCTCTATTGCAATCAATTTGTGTGAGAGACATACCTTTTGTGGAGGCCAGTCCTCCACAAGAGGTAATAAAAAAAAATTAAGGTAGTTGATTAAATCTGTTTATACACCTATATAAACACAGAGCGAACACATGAGATATCTCCGATTTCATTATTCTGTTTGTAAATGTCAATGCACAGCTGCCTTTTTGTCAGCTTTTTAGATTTGTAGGGTTTTCAGATATACAACAGATTCTATTAATTCTATTAGAATCCATATTAACGCTCCAAGTGATTTTCCTCAGTTGTCTACTCAATTGAGACAGAGTATTATCCACAGGTAACAAGACGGATGGTATAAAAGCTGGGCAGTAAGAATGTGGTCCATTAAGGGAAGAACTGAAGAATTCACTAGGGTGCACTGTGAGGCATAACAGCTTTGCAAGTATTCTCAGATGTGCCAATAATGCCATAACAAATACCCAAATAAACCAATTAAATAGCTTTCCCTCACATGAACATTGGTTTCACTGTCATTCAAGCTGTGGTCATTTGCAATTTCAAAACTCTACTCGATCCTATGTACGAATCACACAACAAGCTTGGTACCCAAACACTCTTCTGGGGGTGCCTCAACATCTTCCAACAAACTTCAAACAGCATTCTAGCAAGAACACTCTAACCAAAGCACAGTTTGTTTGTTTTAATAACACAACATAGTTATTTAGCTTAGTAGTGTGACAGGCAGCCATTCTGCGAGGAAGTTTCCATATCATTACATACAACTTACTTTTCCAGCAATTTTTAAAATATTTGTTTAAGATGACACTATATAACTGATGCGCCCCACGTTTAAACTTGTACCATCCAAGTCATCTACCCAATCATTTCCTCCACTAGCAGCATGAAGATGGAGTGCATTGTGACACCTCATACATATTTAATAATAGCCTGATAGGCTGTCATTAACATCAAACAGCAATCTAAGTTTGCTACGTTAAACACAATCCCTGTGTTAAGAGCACAATCACAAAGTGCCTCCAAGATCGAGCCTGTAAGAAATATCCACCAACTTGGACAAGGTGTAATGAGGCCAACTGCACTGAAGAAGCCATTATTCACATACTGGATTTAAAATGAAGAAAAAAGAAAAAAAAGGCAAGTGAAAACGAAAAAGCTTCAATGGGTCATAAGACCAGACATGCCATAAGGCAATCTGTCACAGAGTACTCATACTAATAACTGTTGTGTCAAAACTGAACATTCAAAAGAAAAGACAAACCTTCCTTTATGTTTTATGAAATGTAAGCCCACAGAATTAATAATTCATGAGATGAAGAAAAATATCAGATTTGGATATAAATATTAACAGAATACTGTCAACCTGTTTAGAATCATATTTTGACTGTCCTACCTTACAACTGTCAATCTAGAAGAGAATGTTCTTCAAAAGCTCAAAATAAATCAGTATGAAAGTCATTAATGAAGAAATTAACATTCTCTATTCTTGTAGGTCCTAAGCAAAACAGCAGAACTCTGTCCTGGGCCCAGCAGTTGCTGAGCTCATGCTAATTGACTGGCACTATTTGTTCAAAGAGTTACGCTGTGTTGACAACAATAACGTTGGCGTGCACACAAGAAAGTACACCAAAAGGACATACTGAAGCCAACACCCAGTGGAAAAATGGTAGAAAAAGAGTGGAAGTAGTTGTCAGGTAACAAACAAAGATAGGTAAAACCTTATACCAGTTTCAGAATACAAAGTTTATACAATGGGTCTTGGACATATTTTTCTGATTAGTTAAATAGGCATTTAAAAACTACAAAAGAAAGCAATTAACTCAAAATGCACAACCACATGTCAGTTGGTTCACTGTACATAATTTCAACCAAATATGAAATATATTTTCAGAATACTCAAACGAAGAAGTATTTAACTAGACATATAACTGATGCAGCCATTTCCATTTTAATCTTTGCTTACTAAAGTGGTTGGCAGTTGAAGTTCAAGATCTAGAAAAAACAACTTCTGCCTTATGATGCAAGCCCTTCTCTGCTTTCACTACCATTACAGAGAATAGAATACTGGAACACAAAACACAACTGTGCAAAAAATCAGGAATGCCATCTAAATGTGTTGGTCTAAATGGTGGTGACAGGGCTTTTCTTTAGTTTTTTTTTCTTCTCCCCAGCACTAACATAATTTCAGTCTAGTTATGTCCCTATCTGCACTTATATTCTGGCAACAGGGTGAAAAATACTTCCAGAAGCATTAATATTTGGCATACATTTTTTAAAAGTCAGTTTAAACACTCCACTTTTCTCCACAGTTCCTGACATCACCCAGTGATGAGCATGCAGAATGCAAAGCCAGAGTTAAATGTTACAAGCTTTTAATTTTTAAAAAAGTTAATTCCTACCTTTATCATTCTAGAGAGATCTCCAGCATCAGCTAATTCCAACACTATGTTCAGTTCGTTGTCTTCAATGAATGAGGCATAGTATTTAATTACATTTGGATGATTCAGTTGCTATGAAAGTAGAATAATAATACACATCTTAGTAGCAATAGCATGCTAACCTGATCTGAAACAGCAAAGTCAATTCTTAAAATCAGTATTGTACTGTACACAGGACACAAGTTATTTACAATCCTGTGGTTCTAGCAGAAACTCCTGCTTGAAAAGTTACCCGTTTTTCTATAGGATTTACTTCTCAATGTTAATTTCTAAAGCAAAAAAGATTCCAAAATTCCTAAAGTGAGGCTTATAAAAACTACACACAGACAACAATGTGTCTCAATGTATGTGTCCTCAAGTGGATCTATGAAAAACTTAATACACACTTCGATAATGGCTGCACATTTTTTAAACTTATATTTTACCTTTAGAAGATCTATTTCTTTTATGCAGTCAGCACGAGCTTTGGCATCCATTAAATCAAATATCTAAGCACAAGAGAGAAGATGTTTTTATTAAGTGATTAAAAATATAGCAAATTGAGTTATCATTATTTCATAGGATCCATAAAGCAAGCTGAGTCACGCATTTCATGGCAAGATGTAACATCGCAGTAAGAAATATTCCTAATGCTCTGATGCACTGATACATCAATTATTTCAGCCCCCCTTGGAAACAAGTCCATTGTAAGTACAAGTTTTCCAATCACTTGATTGCCACCTCCACATAACTGTTCAAAACACATGGCAATAATTCAGCACACTCCCTTCAAGTTGCATTTAATCCAAATTACAGCTTTCTCTCTCCTGCCACACCATTATCACAAACTGATTCTTCCTAGTACTGAGTATACCTTTTTTTCCTACTCTTTTGCTACAGTTGTCCTTTTCCTATTCTAAATAATGCACACTTTTATTCTCTCAGGATCAAAACTTCATTGTCACCTCCAATTCTTTCTCTCCCATTTCCTTCCCTTCAGCAAGCAAAGAAGTGATTTAGGTTCTGTAATTTGTTTAGTAGAGCAATTTTTCTATGTGCTCATCTGTCACCTTGACTTTTACAGCCTTTTACAGTTCGACATCTCCGCTCTTCATTTTTTTCCCACCTCCCATCTGCTCCAAATTACTTTGCTATGTATCTCATTTTTGCCTCCTCCAGTTAACCACATTACTCTTCACTAATTTCAATTTTTGTTCAGAGTAATCTTTTCCTGCCTTTAGTGTCCTTGTCCACCTTCTACAAATCTATATTTGACAAATGTCTATTTTCACTCCCTTTTTGCACCACCATTGGGTTCCCTTCTCACTTCACTTTCTCAGATGTGCATCTCCACACACTGCCACGGACTATTCCGCTTAGAAATGACCCAAATCTTACTTCTTCAAGGAACCCTTCCATTACTTTCTGAATAATAATTTTAAAAACAAAAAACACAACTCATCAACTTGTGTGGTCTGCCTATTACTTTTTAACCTATCCAGAAAAATAACAGAGACACACTATGAGTTTTAGTAATTGCCACAACACTTATGAGACTACCTTTTCCTTTTCCAACTACATCTTTACAATTCACATCATTTTTTCCTGCATAGTCTCCAGTAGAAGATGTATTATGTGCTGTGAAGATCACTGGTACCTGGTTCCATCAGCTCAAAAAGATCAAAAGCTCAACAGCTGACAACTTCCATTTCATATCTTGCCATCAACTCCAGAAACAAAAATAAGAACTAACAGCACTTTGAGTACTGAGTGTCTGCAAAGAGGTCATCTCTTAAACTGACTGCACAACCGTCCATGTGAATCACACCTTCTTCTACTCTCCCCAAAGAGGTTCAAACAAATCAGGAAGTCCACATATGATCTGCTAAACCACATCTAAATTTTCTATGCCCCTATGCACAGTAAGTTTGTAATTCCTTTAATCAACTGAAAGGAAAAGTCTAGAGATTTAATTCGTGGAGCACAGTCCTCACAGAGCACACCTGTGCTCTTCACTAGCCACTACTTCCATTCAGACATCCAGACATCTAACCTTCTGTCCTCAAAGCTGGCATAAGAAAAAAAAACAACCCTGGAGTGGATATAAGATTCACTTTTTGACAAAGAAAAAAACAAGTGTAAGTCAAGAACTGAAATGCCAGGCTAGCAGATTGTAAGAAGAAGAGGCAAGAAGAAACAAAGAAGAAAACAAAACTATTTACCAAGAAAGAAAGGGAATAAACCATCTCACAACTACTTCTATATTAATGCCAGGATGAAGGGAAATAAACAGACTGAGCTAGAAGTAAATACTCAAAAAGACTGTGAGGGACTTAACAGAAACACAGCAGGGTAAGTCACAAGAAAGAATGTTAACACTAAGAAATACAGCAATTTCAGACGTAGTAGAAGAGTTAGTACTATATATGAAATTACAGGTACAAGTATTAGGAGGTAAATAACACTGATAGAAAAGACAGAAAAGATAGCTTATGAATTAAGGTTAGGAACTTAGTGAAGAAAATTAAACACTGTGCATCTGTTATAGATCCCAAATCTGAATGAAAATACTGCTCTTTAGTAATATTGACCATAGACTGAAGTCCTAATGTTTGGTACAGTCACGAAGGATTATAATGATTTTTCTAGGAAGCACTTTGGAAAGTTCAGAAGGTAGCACATTAACTGGGAAGGCATGAGACCATAATTGTCTTTCCCTGTAACCTAGAAGGCTAGGAAAAGGAAAATTTTATACTCCCCTCTCCCACAAACAAACCATGGAAGTGTGTACCAGGGAGTAGGGAAAAAAGGGAACAGGTATAGGGAAACGTCTTGAAGCATCATACTTCTGGCTAAGTGGGATAATTGTGAGAGAAGAACATTCCTTATAAGTGACACAGAGAACCTAATCAAAGCTACAGAGAGAATTTTATACTGAAAATATTACACAAATTATCTACTTGTAACATCTGCAGAAATTAGCCAAAGCACAATTTCAAGATTCAAAACCAAAAGTTTCACTGTGTGAAAAAACAGGGCAGTTTACACCTGTTAATGACACTTACAGTATGCCAAGAGTGTTTCCCTACAGGACTGTTTCCCTACACACCCAAACAAACAAATCTTGTGAGAAAAGTTTTTTATAAGCTACATCTCTGATAGGGGGCGTAGCCTATAAATCAGTACCTCTCTCAGAGGAATAACAACACCACAAAAAAAAAGAAGTCCTAGACTCAGGACTATGAAAGAACTAAGATCAAGGCACAGGAAAAAAAAAAAAAGAAAATGCTGTTTGTGTATTCTGACTAGTATTCCTAGGACTTCCAATTTGTTATTAAACAACCAGGAGTAGACTAGACCAAGCAGCTGCTCTCATGAATGGGCAGACTGAAGTTTTATAAACATGACTCCTCATACTCCTGCTACATTTCATACAGAGGAGTGGCAAATTTATCACAGCTGCAGCTAAACAGAATATTTCAAACATTACCTTAATAAAATAAAGCAAGACAGAAAAACTGAGTCTTTTTTGATCCTTACAAACAGAAAGACAGACAATCTGAAGATTTACTGTATTTCATTCTTAAGGTTCTCCATCAGACTTTGGTCCAGATCTAACTTCAAAAGACTGTAACAGCATTTCCCATAAATGCAGAATTTCAGTTCCACAGACATTAACATCTTCCCACAGTAAGACTGGGAAAAAAACCCACAAACCAAACCAAGAGCAATAAAAAAAAAATAATAAAAAAAATCACCCAATCCATGGCCTCTGCAGAACCTCTGCCCTATCATACCACATTCAAACAGCTTGCAGAGATTTTCTTTCTGAATAGATTATCTTCCCATTTTGCCAAACTGCTGCGGTTCGGATCAGCGGCCCCTAGTGTAATAAGCCATGTCAGCTAACAAGGAGGCTACTGTAAACACAATGAGGAAACCTCCACACTTCATCACCAGATGACGACTCAACACTGAAGAATGTCTTGCACTGAAAAATGGAAGCTGCAACAGAAGATTTTAAGACCGTAAGAACATCCTTTCAAGTGCACGTCAAAATTACACATGGCACCTGGCAGCGATCAGAAGGTTTGCTTTGCAGGAGCTGCTGCAGACAGTGCAGGAGAAGCTGTCCTCCCCTTCTGGTTTACTACAGACAGGTCAATATGAAGAGATGTCAGTACTTCTGTCACAACTCTAACAGCTCATAGCTTTGCAAGCAGACTAATTCCATCTTTGGCTACTATTACGCAGCAAGCCAACCTGAAAGGTCAGCTTATGCTCCCTCCTCTCCAGCAGACGTGTTGCACCCAAATTGATCTCCCACACACAATTTGTAGCCCTATAAATACAATATTGCCATTGCTATTAGCAGGCAACAGGCCTCAGACTGCCTCAGAAACATCAGGCCTAAAGACTTTCCATGTTTTGGCTGGACTTCTCTTGGCCTGAACTTGTGTTTTGAGCTCAGATTTAGCTGAAGCAGCACATGCTTTGGACTTGAGAGACTTAACTGTAACAAAGTCATTAGAGTTAGACTTGTGTCTTACTTGTTTTAAGAATCAGCTCAGCTTCCTGCAGCTGCACAGTCATAAGGAACTCACAGAGGATACAGTAAAGGTTAACAAAACCAGAGTGATTAACATCAGAAAACTTTTGAACCTCCACAAAGTATTAGCAACTGATGGCTTGAAAGCACCCAGCACAACCCATCACAGAGCCACCACCAGCATCCTCTTCCCAGCAAAGCTCAGGATGCTGGAAGAGTGAGCCTAAACAGGGTCAATGTGAAGCAGCTTGTGTACATTGATTATCGGGTACTAGCAGTAATGAGACTACAAGTGTTAGCATCACTGTAATTGCCTAGCAATAAAAACTGCTGCATTTTGATTAGACTGCTAGGGCATTAATTAGACTAACAATAAATTCTAATCCTTGACTCCACTTATGAGGTCAGGATCACAGGGTAATTCTGGTTGAAGGTGAGTTTCTCTAGTCAGCACGAATTACACAGTGTAATAGACTCTTATTTAAAATTGTAATTATTTTCCTCCAATTTATATTTTCAAGAACCATTATAAGATCAACATTTCTGCAAAGAAATTATGTTTGCTGTGGAAAGCCTAATAATAAGCAAACATTATAGTCAATGTTTTTATAATGTGCCAGTTTTCATGAAGAGTGCACTACACCTTAGTGTAGTTAGCAAATACTGTGAAATCCCTGAAAAAAATTAGGCAAATACAGCTGAAGAGACTTAAGAGAACATTTTAAAAGCCCTCAGTAATTTTCCTTCCCACTTAGCAAGAACAGCAAGTTTTAAAAAAGTTAATTTTTAGCTCTCAGTTTCTCATCTCCCACTGCAATCAATAGCATACAAAAGAAGAGTATAGAAGGACAAGTATACACTAATATTTACTTCAAAATATTCCCCTCTGTGTGCTATGCAACTAAGAGGTCTCTGTTAACTTTGAACTTAATATCCTCCAGTGCCTTCATGTGAGTGTAGATTATAATTTTATTCTTTTGGCATTCTAGATATACTAGTTTTAAGTACTGTCAAGAGCTATTGATATTTTTAGAATAGTTTCTAAGCTATTGTAAAATACAGAGCAGGAACTGTTCACTATGCAGCTGTGTAAACTAAACAAAAAGGCAGCAATACACAAAATCAACTTCCTGAGTAAAGTTCTTACACACACGCTCACACGTGCAACTGGAGCTCCTGGAAGGCTGTGTGCATAGGAAGAAGGTTTAGAAACATGTAACTCCTGGATGGAAAACATCAGGTCTAAGCTTCCAAGAGTAAACTGTATTTGATCAATTACCAGCTACCAGTTCAATTTATTGTCTAAAGTAACATGTCAAGTAGGGAATTTACTTGATTGCTCTCACTCTGAAGTCTTTCACTTTTCCAAGTCTTTCTTTACAGTATTGACAAGGATAAAGGTCTAACCTCACTATTTAAATGACAATTCAATCCATTTCTGTTTGAAATTCTGTATAACACAAATCTTTCAAAAATATTTCCAAAGCAAAACACAAACATGACTGCTGTAACATAAACCTATAGACAGGCAAGCAAAATAGAGACTTGGAGTGCACTTAAATATTAAGGGATATGATACTGCAGGGCAACAATGAGCATTAGAATATTTTGCCACTGCTGTGCTGCTGTGCTGAGACAACAGTGCTTCATAAAGTGTGAAATCACAAGCGCTTTCCTAAGATTAATTATCTCTAATTCAGGCCTGAAGTAGCAATCCACTGACAATGAATAATGAATGTAAGTGCTAGATAAAAGGATTCATTGTCTGACTCTCTAACACAGGGCCCTCCAATTTTGGAATGAAAGGGAAGGAAAGGTGGAACAACATAAGGCTGAAACATAATTAATCTGGAACTTTGTTGAAATATGCAGTTTCAAATATTTTAAATCTAAATGTTGCTAAATTTTACTCAAAAAATAGCTCAGAAAGTGAGCTTACACAGCCTTACAGTCATTGACTTTAGATATTTACAACTCTTTCACCATTTAAGGAAGTTCTGTGAGCATTTGTTCCAGTATCTAGCACTTCCTCACTTCCCCCCTGGAAGTGAGGACCGGAGGGCTCACTGCTCAGAATCCCACACCATACCTCAGGGTGTTCATGGTTGTGTTACCTGGGGGGGCAGTAATAGTGATGATGCTTCTTCAAGCACAATTGCTCAGTATAGTTTGGGCCCCAGGCTTAACACGCATTAATAAACTTATCCAGAAGCTCTTCCAACTTCTACTGCCATGTTCATAGTTTATCTTCGGTTGATTTTTTCTGATGTTTCTTCGAATCAAATCGTAGTTTAGACATTAATGAAAGTGAAGTACAGAAGATTTTTATTTTTTTTTAATTCTGGTTTAATTTAGGTAATATTTCCACAGCATCACAGAAACACAGTTCCATGGAAAAAGAGATAACCTAATTATTATAAATACCACTTCCCTAATTACATGAAGGCAAACCACACATGGGAGGATGAAGAACAAAGGATACAAACAAGAAGAAAAGACTCAACATACTATGTTGTGTATTCTGCTGGTTATGTTACTAGAAAGAAGCTGCAAATTAAACATTTTTCACTCTGCTACATAACCTACTGGAAACCAAATCAAGAAAACTACTTCGTGTCATCTGGACTCAGCAGCAACTACAAATTCAGAAAGAGTGGTTTCTGTCACCATCTGTTTGTCCTTCCTCCCACGGCATCTTACTGCCACTTGCTTCTGCTCACATTGAGTTCCACAAACAGACATTCTGTACACATTAATATAACATTTATCAATATTGTACGTATTTCAGCCAAATAAAATTTTAATAGCAGAAAATAAATATTCCTGTTGGAAAGCTTCGTAAGAACCCCAAACTAGCAATCTTTTGGAACAAATCATGGCCTAAGATTCAGTAACTCCTAAAGGGATGTTAACTGAGGAGGTCTAAGTCACATCAGACCTTAAAGGCAGAGACAAACATGGGAAACCACTGGCCAAATACCCATGAATGGAACAGCTATATACCCAACCCAGCCAAAAAAACAAAATGGGGAGTGGCTGGAATGGACACAGCTTCCAAGATTAGAGAGGAAGGCATGTAGTAGCTAAGATGAGAAAGGGCAGAAAATAGCAAAGTAGAAGTTCAGATCTCAGTTACGTTATTTAACACAAAGTACAGAATTTAGAAGCACTGTCTCAATGTGGATATGTGGAAAGCTGTATCCATGCACAGGTCTAAAATAGAGAGAAGAGAGCCTCTCCCTCATGACAGAAATAAGCATTTCTCCTGCTTTGTCCATGCTGAGCTTCCATAATGGGGCACCAGAAAAAAGGTAGTCTTTTAATTCGAATAAAAGAAAACATGGCTGAAATTAAAAGCAAGAAGCACCATTACAAAGCACACCTGCAAAATTTCCTCTGGAAAGCAATCACTTCTCACCCAAAGACATCTATGAAAACAGATTTTATCGTGAAATTAAGTATTGTGACTAAATTTAACTAAAATATTTCCAGGGAATCTTAGAGAAGGTCACAGAAGCACAGTAACAATTAAGATGGTCTTCTGTCCAAGGTGTCTGAACAGCTTTAGATGTCAACTGTGCAACCTGGAACGGCTGTGCCAAATGCTCAGTGCTGCCACAAGCCTTCTGAACTCTGGGTAATACATCGTCATACACTCAGGAATTTTTTTCCCTTATAGGTTAACCAAATCTCACTTTCCAGATAATGCATACATTCAGCCTTCATATGGAAAGTGAGTTCACAGATCACAGCACATAGCCCCTCCTGACACGAACTAGGCAGTAACATTCAATGGAAAACCAACAGCACATGTTGGATATTTTAAGGCAATCAGAACACTATCAGGATAAAGCCACTTGGGAGAATTGTAACTCTTTAATGCTATTTCCTACCAACCACCAAGTATATCCTTGGAAATGTATTAAACAGTTAAACAAGAAAGTTTTTCATAGCAGAAAAGCTATCCCATGTATATAGACATCATGATATCTTCTTCCTTAGTTGAAGAAAACCTTTTGTCAAATTAGGAAATTTGACGTGAGAATAGGGCAGTACGTCCTGACTTCTGAAATGCTGTTAGGAGTGCACGTGCTATAATGCCTCTCTCTTCTTAATGCAAACACCGTTATAAAAATTTCATAGTTAACAGTGAAAGGCTGGACTTTATGACTTTCTTCAAGTACCCAGGCATTCCACAGCCACCTTAATTGACATGCATTTCAAGTCACATTTGACCTTTTTGGTTTCTCACGCATTGAAAATGAAGGAAGAATTAGCCTAGTGTTTTAAGACTCTTGATCAAAGTTCCAAGAATATATTTCAGCTTTTGAAGTAGCATATATCTGGCAGTTTTCCCAGAAGGGGGAACCGAGTCTTTTTTTTTTTATGACTGCCAGAACTTGCCCTGCCTCCTGGTGCTGCAGAGCACAGGAAATCACAGAAATGGAACAGCAAGTCAAGATATGACAGCAAAATTTACAGTGTATGCATTAGCACAGCAAAAAGAAAATTATTAAAATCCAGAAACAATAGAAAAGAACCTATGAAATCTGATACGCATTATTTTGCAATATATAAGGGTAATGAAAAAACCCTTCAGAATTGAAGCGTTCCATCAAATAATAAGCTTAACATAACTCAAGAGATCAGAGCCGAAATGACAATTTTAGTTTCAATTTCAAAAACAAAACACATTGTCAGGGAATTTTCAAAGGAAAGCCAATACAGAATTGTTTTAAGACCATTACCCTCTAAAAAACATCTCTGAGCAGCTCCAAACAAAAAAAGAGAATGAGATAGAGGTTGAGCTGCCTGTGCAACAATAAAAAAGCAAGAGCTTTTAATTTAAACTGTCACTTTTGGTTTAAATAGTTTAGAAGTTACTAACTGCAAAGACAAAATATCCAAACAAATAATCATCCTGTTTCTTATGCTAAAATGTACATGGACTTCATGTTTCTTGGCTACAGTAACTTAATCAGTTTGATGCTCTTCCATCTTCTGTGGACGAACTGCTGTTAAACTACTGGTTAAACTGTGAATCTTTGAGATAACCAGGGTCCTCAAGAACATAATCTGATCAATGCAGTTCACTTAATTCCATGGTGCACTTGCCTTTGATTACAATATAATGTCCCACACACAGATATACTATTCATGAAGATGATAATATGAACTCAGTTGTATCCTGAAATCTGAAGGAAGCACTGAGCTACAGATTCAAGCACAGTTTTGGTTCATATTTGTTTGAGGTAATTTTCAGCCTTTTGAAACAGTAATTCCTTTCAACTACTACAAGTCTGATTACATACACATCTTATTCGATGTATACACCTTTGAAGCACAGTTACTACCTAAAACATTACAGATGTTTATTTAATAAAAAATGGGTGAATTTCCCTAATATATTCTCACATTAGACACCACTAAATATTTATAATATTTATAGATTCCAAACTTTGTTCAGGACTGTCCTTATAGAGCTAATTTATACATGCTGTCTTTTCCCAACAACTCTGGAC